>CM056209.1:3491426-4825176 GCA_029692085.1 Gymnothorax javanicus | reverse complement strand
ATAAATGCTGTACTTTATCAGTGTTGCAATGCAACCTACTAAAATTCTTCATTCATTTGGGCAGATTTAGCTCATTATATTTGCTGTTGAAATGCTGACGCGCAGAAGGAAAGGCACCTCGTAGCCATGATAAAATAAGGTGATGGATCAGTGATGTGTTGGACCAGTTTTAATTCCAGAGGACCCGGGGCACCGTTTAAGATTAATAGCTTTGATTCCACTTGGTATCAAACTGTTTTGGGTGACTATTTGATTGATTTGATGAGAGGGCCGAGGCTTGGCCATAGGTGGACTTTTCTGCCAGACATGACCTAATAATCCACACTGATGCGGTTCTGGAACGACAAAATCAAGTTCTGCAGTGGCCACCTCTGGTACCAGAACTCTCTCTGATCTAAAACTCGTGGCCTGAACTGAAGAGAGGTGTTGCTGAGTGTAAACTCAGGAATGCGACTGATCTTGAAACCATCTGAAAAAAGGCATCGTCCTAAATCCCCGTGCTTTAACCTCAGACAGTCCAGGGAAGGACTCCATTCCGTTATCCTTGCCTGAGATGGTTGCAACAAGGACTAAACCATTGGATGCAAATAATTATTAAACCTTGATTTTGTTAAATTTGTTATTATTAAAATGTCTGATAAGGGTCAGTTCCATTGGAATATTGATAAACTGCTATATGCATCATGGCATTTTGAATTTATTTGAATATTGTTATGAGTCTTTTTTTTCCCTCTGAGTATTTTTATGCATTTCCAGTCAGGGGTGCCAGTAATTCTGGAGGCCACTGCTCCTGCATTTGTAAGTCAGCATCTATATGTGTCGGCAGCCCAGTAAGTTTTTAGTTTTATTCTGAGTTTTATTATTAGCTCAGTGATTAGGATCACGATTATCTTTTCCACAGTGTTCACGTGTCTGGTTTCTGACAGTTGTCACTTTGAATGTAAAATTGACCGTCCACATTTCCTCATTGATGTATTATTTTTTTTACTGCTGTATTCATGACTGATCTGAGGTGTCTGACCGCCCAGGGCAGACCAGCTCCGCAGCCGAACACTAGTGCAAGTATTTCTTGAATTGGCCTCTGTGACGGATCCACTTTGATGACTTAAAAGCCCAGATAAATGGATCAAACACACTCCTCCGGCCGTCTCCTGAACGCCCTGATTTTCCCCGACGGCAGCATTGTGCGGGAATAGTCTCGCCGTCCGAGCAAGGGACCGCGCCGATATCATTTTTTAAGTGTTAATTTGTTTGCGGGCGAGTCGTCCTTTCAGAGCTGTGATAAAGCGCTGTAATGACCCCTCGTAATTGCTGTGGTGAGGCCTTGCGTCCGCTTCATTGTTCCTTCTGAGATAAATCGAATGAAACTCCATTAATATTTCTCGCACCGTTTTTTTTTTTTATTATTATTATTATTTTTTTGCGGGGCCGGTACTTTTGCGCATGGATGTGAGTAATGTGTGTTAAATGTCATGGGAGAATCGGTGATGGCTTCATAATGAGCTGGTATGGGGCACTGAATGACTTGTGCGAGGGGATCATGCGAGTCTGCAGTAAATATAGCTGTGGTGGGGAGATGATGCTCTGGGGGGCTGTAAGGGCGGTGCTCCTGGGGTTAATTCTGCTCCCTCCATCCCTGTCTGTGATTGGCTATTCTGATGAGCTCAGTTTTACTGTGATTGGCTATTCTGATGAGGCCAGTATTACGGTGATTGGCTATTCTGATGACGCCAGTATTACTGTGATTGGGTATTCTGATGAGGTCAGTATTACTGTGATTGGCTATTCTGATGACGCCAGTATAACTGTGATTGGGTATTCTGATGAGGTCAGTATTACTGTGATTGGCTATTCTGATGACCAGGTATAACTGTGATTGGGTATTCTGATGAGGTCAGTATTACTGTGATTGGGTATTCTGATGAGGTCAGTATTACTGTGATTGGGTATTCTGATGAGGTCAGTATTACTGTGATTGGGTATTCTGATGAGGCCAGTATTACTGTGATTGGGTATTCTGATGAGGTCAGTATTACTGTGATTGGGTATTCTGATGAGGTCAGTATTACTGTGATTGGGTATTCTGATGAGGTCAGTATTACTGTGATTGGGTATTCTGATGAGGTCAGTATTACTGTGATTGGGTATTCTGATGAGGTCAGTATTACTGTGATTGGGTATTCTGATGAGGTCAGTATTACTGTGATTGGCTATTCTGATGATGCCAGTATAACTGTGATTGGGTATTCTGATGAGGTCAGTATTACTGTGATTGGGTATTCTGATGAGGTCAGTCACTGTGATTGGGTATTCTGATGAGGTCAGTATTACTGTGATTGGCTATTCTGATGAGGCCAGTTTAACTGTGATTGGGTATTCTGATGAGGTCAGTATTACTGTGATTGGGTATTCTGATGAGGTCAGTATTACTGTGATTGGGTATTCTGATGAGGTCAGTATCACTGTGATTGGGTATTCTGATGAGGCCAGTTTAACTGTGATTGGGTATTCTGATGAGGTCAGTATTAACTGTGATTGGGTATTCTGATGAGGTCAGTATTACTGTGATTGGGTATTCTGATGAGGTCAGTATTACTGTGATTGGGTATTCTGATGAGGTCAGTATAACTGTGATTGGGTATTCTGATGATGCCAGTATTACTGTGATTGGGTATTCTGATGAGGTCAGTATTACTGTGATTGGGTATTCTGATGAGGTCAGTATTACTGTGATTGGGTATTCTGATGAGGTCAGTATTACTGTGATTGGGTATTCTGATGAGCTCAGTATTACTGTGATTGGGTATTCTGATGAGGTGTGATTGTATTCTGATGAGGCCAGTGATTTGGGTATTCTGATGAGGTCAGTATTACTGTGATTGGGTATTCTGATGAGGCCAGTTTAACTGTGATTGGGTATTCTGATGAGGTCAGTATTACTGTGATTGGGTATTCTGATGAGGTCAGTATTACTGTGATTGGGTATTCTGATGAGGTCAGTATTACTGTGATTGGGTATTCTGATGAGGTCAGTGATTACTGTGATTTACTGTGATTCTGATGAGGTCAGTATTACTGTGATTGTGATTGGGTATTCTGATGAGCTCAGTATTACTGTGATTGGGTAATCTGATGAGGCCAGTATTAGTGTGATTGGGTATTCTGATGAGGCCAGTTTAACTGTGATTGGGTATTCTGATGAGGTCAGTATAACTGTGATTGGGTATTCTGATGAGGTCAGTATAACTGTGATTGGGTATTCTGATGAGGTCAGTATTACTGTGATTGGGTATTCTGATGAGGTCAGTATTACTGTGATTGGGTATTCTGATGAGGTCAGTATTACTGTGATTGGGTATTCTGATGAGGTCAGTATTACTGTGATTGGGTAATCTGATGAGGTCAGTATTACTGTGATTGGGTAATCTGATGAGGCCAGTATTACTGTGATTGGGTATTCTGATGAGGCCAGTATTACTGTGATTGGGTATTCTGATGAGGCCAGTTTAACTGTGATTGGGTATTCTGATGAGGTCAGTATAACTGTGATTGGGTATTCTGATGAGGTCAGTGTAACTGATGGCTCTGTGTGTTTGCTTTAGACCATGAAATGTCGGAGTCTTTATGAAAAGTGAGATTGAGAACAGAGGCACGTCTCGCGGTGCTCCTGGGCTCCAGGTTGGGTGTTTTTCTGCAGTTCTTCACACTGCTCAGAGCTGTGCTCTCTGCATCAGACTCCTCCCCTGAGTTTGTATTGGATGGAGGGCGAGGTGAGCCGGTACACCTGACTGAAACATGCCTTCTCTGAGCGGCTTGTCTGATTGGTCAACTGATCGCTCTTGGGGGGTTTTGGGAGAATGGCTTGCAGTCATGATGTCATCTTCTGCATTAAGGGAAACTGTTTCTCTGTAGGGAGGAATGGTAGGGAGCAAATGCTCCGCCCATCTCAGCGTTCCTGTCCGTCTGTTCCTGACCTTGAGACCTCGGGAGGGTGACACTGCTGTCGTGCCCCCTCCCCCCATCGGTCTGATTTGGGACGGCTCTGGAGTTTGGGGCTCTGTGCCCCTCGTATCAGTCAGAGCAGCAGCCCTATGAGCTGCTGTAGCCCACGTCCTGCATTTAAAACAACAGCAGGCTGCTGTGGGGCTGCGGAGGTCCACTGGAGAGAGAAATAACTGGGTTTATTTCCTGGAATAAAGAATAAAGAGCAGAGATGTGCTGGAGCATCGGTGCTGAGGCCCGTGTTTTCAGTGTCTTGGAATGCAGCTTTCGCAGCACAGAGAGGAGGGTTACCTTGACGACGGGAGAGTGCTGCGTGTTTGGAGATTGTGTGAGGCGAGTGTGGTGCTGTGTAAACGGGGTGGATGCGCGCGTGTGTGTGTGTGAGCTGTTTACTCTCCCCGCTCCACAGTACGGGAGTCCTGGTGAAAGAGAGGGGGAAACTCCCTGCTGCTGTGGGCCCCTCTCTCTCTCTCTCTCTCTCTCTCTCTCTCTCTCTCTCTCACTCACTCACACACACACACACACGCGCACACACTGTCCCTGCTGCAGAGATGTAAAGGCGTGGCTCCGGCCCGATCAATAATGAAGATATAAACCGAAGCTGCGCTCAGTGCAGGCAGTGCATTTCTATCCTGCACTCACTCCTCTCTCCTGTCTTCTGTTTCTCTCTCACCCTCTTTCTTTCTCTCCACTCCTGTCTTTCTTTCCACTCCTATCCTCTCTCTCTCTTTCTCTCTCGCTCTCTCCCTTCTCAGGGCAGGTCTCTCGCAATAAGCATAACTGAATGGCAGCAGTTGATTTTCTGCTGTGCAGTATTTAGCAATAAGCTGCATGCAGCGCGCAGTTCATTCTTGAAGTACCGTTGGGCTGGATCTTCAATACCGTCGTGGGAAGTTGTGTTTATTGTTTGAAGCCACAAAGAAAACATTAGAAAAGGGAAAGATAGACCTGGCGGCGATGGAGGAGGAGCTGAATGCGGTGTCAGGTGTTGTGTTACACGGATGTGCCCTGTACTGCGGCGTGGGGTCATGTGTGATTGGTTGGGAGAGCTGTGCTGTGTGTGAATGTCGTTGTGGCTGTTGGCTGCTGTTTGTGATGAGTTCTGTCCTCGGTGTGACGGAGAGGATGGGCTGCGTTAGCTGTAATGTGGAGAGGGCTGTCGGGAAGATTCGCCCACGCCGAGGACGCTGTGACTCAGATGTGTTCTCAGGTACGCTCAGGGGTCAGCAGCTCACTGATTAAAGACGCGGTGTGTGTGTGTGTGTGTGTGTGTGTGTGTATGAGAGTGAGGGCGGGCAAGCAAGATGGCGAGATCGTCCATGATCCCGATTCCCCAGTAAAGTGTGTGTGCTGGGATTGTGTAAATGCAGGACTGGCTGCAGTTCCTGTAATCCGGGGCCTGGGGAGTCTGAGTGGAGAAGAGGAGGGGTGCAGAAACGACCCCTAGAAGAGCCGGGATAAAGGATGGCTGCGCGCCCTCAGGCTAGCATTAGAGCACCCGTCTCCTCCTTAGTCCCACAATGCCCTCTGTTCCACTCGGGCCGAGGCGGAGACGCACAGCTGCAGTCTAAACAAGGAAACCCTGCCCCTTATAAACCCCCCCCCGTTCAGCCATCGCTGCATTACTCTCCACAGGCCTCTCATAGGTCTGTCCTCGGCTGTCTGATTGTTCCGTTTCCGCCGTAACACCGCGGACGTGATGCACATTCATTCCACGCTGATTAAAGTGTAATCGGATGCTGAGGGGGATTTTAAGATGTTTTCTCTCCTTCGCACCTCCTGCTAGTCAAGCGCAGAGTCTCCGTGTGACTCCATGCTAACATTGTTGTCTGTGTCATATGTGCGTGCCCGAGGGCTGTTGAAATCTCTGGCGGGTCATTGGCCGGTCGGGGCGCCTGGTGTCCCTCATGGCCCTGCAAACGCCGCGGCCTGGCAGACTGTGATGGTGCGTCGGGAGAATCGGCCTTTCGACATGCTGCTTGCCCTGCCAGCCCTGCATTAAGACCCAGACTCTCGCGCTCGCTGGTTTGAAACGGCAGTTAAAATTGCGAGCGGTCGCCATTTTCCGCAGTCCTCCAGACCAGCGCCGGAAGAGCATTTGTGGTTGGAGGTCGTTGGGGAGAAAAGCAGAGGAAAAATAGTTTTTCCCGCACACATTAAATCCACGACTGCCTGGCTGCTTGGCTTTGATACTGGAAACTGTGCTGGTGTGATTTATGGGAAGATCAGACTGCGGTCAGGCTAGCGCTGCACCGCACTGCTCTAGAGGAAGGCGGTTCTCTCTCAGTTCTGGCCTGGTTTACACACTGCTGTATGGAGGAGTCCGCAAATAAAGCTCCGTCATATAATAACACCAAACTCACTGGCATGTTTTAATGTTGTCAAAGCACCTCACCGCTGAGAGTAACAAACGTTTTCGCAGTGCTGCTAATGTTGTATGCAACACCTGGAAATGATTCTTAAATGCTGTTGATGAAACGATGAGCAACCATCTCTAGTCCGGCCTGGCTTGCTAACCTAGTCTAACAGTCTCATAAGTGTGCCTGATATGATTAAAGGATGGATAAAACGAATCAGACGCACTGCTTGGCGATCGTTTGGCTGAATAAACATTTGGAAATGTTCAGTATCACTCATTATTGAGATTTTTTTGGCTTGTTGGATATTAGCCCAGCATTTGCTGCTCATAAGCCTTTTATTTTTTTTTATTCATTCCATATTCATGCCGTAAAAACAAATTTAGGTGATTATGACTGAATGATCCATATTTTAATGCTCAAATTATTCTGTTTCATTTTTACTGGAAAATCAGATCCTCTGATCCCCTCAGTTAAAAGGAAAAATGTCTTTACGGGCTATTTGATGTGATATTTTGGCCACATGGCCAAGCTTTACTTTGATGTTTGTACTATCTGAAAATGGTGCAGTTGAAGACGAATAAAGAAAAAAGAAATGCTGAACCAGCCTGGCTTCCTTTATTTTGGCCTTTGTACTCTCAATTTGTTTTTCTCATTTCTTAAACAATCATGTCGTAAGACACATCACATGGTTTTGGACAAGATGGTTCTATATTTCAAGATGGGCAAATTACTTGCCGGCATAAAGCAATGGGAAGAACTGAGAAGATTGCTGAAATCCCTGGAATTGGGTGAAGAACTGTCCAACAATTTATTAAAACCTGGAAAGATAGTGGTGAACCATCAACATTGCCTAAATAATGGGTCGGGCGGAAAAAATTTTGAATGATGGCAATTAGTTCTCACTAAAATTCTTGAAGTTTCGTCATAAAACATCGACAGGAGAACTCTGGGCTACGCTTAATTGTCAAGGAATTAAGCAGGAAAGTCACTTGTTTGTGAGGCTGATATTAGGGGGGAAGAAAACTACTGGAATTTTCTTGGTTGCATGAACATGAAGACTGTTGAGCAGTGGAAAAATTTACTGTGGTTTGATGAGTCTAGATTTTTTTTCTTTTCCTGAGCGATGGTCACATCAGGGTAAGAAAGAAAGTCCATGAAGAAATGTACCCGTCATACATAGTGCCCACTGTTATGATTTAGGATTTTTTTCATGACGTGTGACCCGAGTGCTATTCAGCCCAACTAGGCTTGCCGTGCTATCAATAAAGTGAACTTCAGACTCATACTTAAGGACTGGATGGCTTCCAACACTATATCAAGCCTGGACTTGAAAACGCCTAGAGTTTTTGCCTCGGTATGGCCAGGCAAGCTATTCCACACTGCAATCACTCTCTGCTTGATTCAGTTGGTCAGGTCTTGGCTCAGTAAGGTAATGCAGAGATGAAATGAAGGTAGCAGACTGGCTGAATGTACCGAAGGCCTGGGTTAGCCAATCATTGGATTTTTAAATCCCTGACGGCACATTCATATTTCAGGACGGCACTGCCAAGATTCATCGGGCTCAGATTGTGACAGAGTGCTTCAGAGAGCATGAGGAGTCATTTTCACAGCTGAATGGGCCACCAGTGAGTCCTGACTTCAGACAATTGAAATTCTGTGGGGTTGTGCTGGAGAAGGCTGTACCATTGTCGAAACCATGCCATGACAAATGCAAGCCATAATCAAAGCTAAAGGTGGTCTAACAAAATATTGGAATGTTTGACTTTTTATTTCGCTGGTCAGTGTAGCTTTTGAATCATTTTTTAAAGACAAATGATCAAAAATATCTGTTTTGGATTGGTGCTGGCTGATGATAAGATAATATACTTTATACTTTATTGAACCCCATGTGGTAACTTGTCCTCTGGATTTGACCCTCCCCATAGCCTGAAACAGAGGGCAGCCACACAGAGCAGCGCCCGGGGACCAACTCCAGTTCTCAACCCGGTTCCTTGGTCAGGGGCACTGGCAGGAGTGTTCCTATAATGCATGTTTTTCTGGGTGGGGGGAACTGGAGTACCCCATTCAAACACGGGGAGAACATGCAAGCTCCACACAGAGAGGCCCTGGCTGGCTAGGGCTCGAACCCAGAACCACCTCCTTATTACGAGGCAGCAGTGCTTACCACCCTGCCACTGTGCTGCCTACGGGCACGGTGAATGGTGCTGTACTCAGATGTGATGGAGAGCAAATTTAAAAACCTGAATCGGGACATCCCTACTGTAGGGAATAGAAGCAGGAGTAAATATTGTTTCTTTGGCAAATATATGCTGGTTCTGCACTTAAACAAGTGTGTACGCCATCATTTACAGTGATCACCAGCTGGCAGTTATTGCCGCTGTGTTTCAGCGGTGTTCGTGTGAGGACACCAAAATGGCTTGAGGACCATTGAGAAGGAGTGAGAGCTGAGTGTGAAGGCTTCAAGCCACATGTAAGAGGGAAAGCCAGGGGGTGAACGAGCTTTGTCATATCACCATTTCATTGGCTCATAAAGCGACATGCGAGTTCTGTGCACTGCACCGCGGAGGGTGTGGACTCAGTTCTTGATTTGATGTCTGTGGTCTTCCACATCAATGGCAGCTGATTTTCTCAGGTTACCATGAGTGTCCCACCTGGCAAAACAATGCGGGGGTGGGGTTGGCGGCTGGCCTTGCTCACCATTCGGTGAGCAGGCAGCCGCGAGTTTTCAGAACACTCCGGAACTGTGGGTCCCGTAGGGATTCACTTGGGGTTCCGGTCTGTTTCTGAGGGGGAACCAAACTCTCTGAACCCGCCTGCAGAAATCATAATTGTTTGTGGTTTCGGGGTGGGGGTGGGGGATTGCGTGGGAGTGCTGCAGGATTTGGTTTCACTAGCGTGAGATGTGGGAACAAGTTTTTACTCCACTTTTATGTGGGGTGGGGGTGGTGTGAGGAGATGTGGGCATGCCTGAGAGACCCTGCCCCCTCTGACAACCAGGAAGAGCAGGAATTTGGTGTGTTTTGTCAGAGTTTGGTATTAAGAGTGGCACTAGCTAAAGGAGCTTCATCTGAAGAGGGGCCTAGCTGGGTCCTTGAGGAACCCCTAGCTCACCCAGTAAAGGATAAATATAGCCACAATCCCCCATTTGTTGCACTTCTGTAGCCTGTCATTACTGTCCAGCCAAGTAAACACACACACGCGCACACACACGCACACAAAAACCATGCATGGAGTCTGTCTTGTTTCATCTGACCTAAAACAGCAGCACGGAGGTTGATGATGAAGCAGAAATTAACCGTTTCGTGGGGCTTTTCCTCCATAGTCAAAACTCCACAGTATGGCTGCAGACACAGTCATTGGTCTATTCCTCACTGAGAGGCGTGTCATACAGACTCCTGGCCTCTTCTTCATGAGGTACCTATGACCCACTCCAGCACTCTGCGAGCCTGTTGTTCTCCATCTGGGTTGGTGTTACTGTGGCTCGGCTTGCATTGAAATTTGTAAATGTAATGGATGGCGGTGGCTTTTATCTCTTTTTCATAAAAGAAGAAAAGATGCAAGATGTTTTGTCTGCGAGGGTGGGCGACGTGAACAAAAAAGTTTAAACTATTTTGTTCCTTAGAGTTACTTGTGTCATAATAAAATGTGGGTAGAGGAGGCATTGAACCTTAAATTAAAGATGATAATACTGGGGTGTGATAAAAAAGAATTAAATAAAATTTTCCAGTGTATTGTCTTGCTTCGTGAAATGGGTATGCTGCGACAGTACCCGTGACTGTTTAGAATGCCTTAAATATATTGTGCTTTGAATTAGTAATGGGTGTGTTAATAATTTCAAAATTGAAGTGAAAGTGTTTTGCTCTTGAGGCAGTTTTGCAGCTCCTCCCATGCAGCCGCTGCCAATCAAACATGGTGAAGTAGCGCATTGTTCTGAGAAGCTTGCGCTAGCGTGCGGCCGTTGTGAAAGCTTTTGTATTTTTGGTAGGGAGGTAACGGCTGTCTGCGTGTTGGCTGGCAGAGCAGGGCCAGTCCCGTGAGAGGGCAGGCCTCACCGAGCGAGCGCTGATTAGGTTTTTACATGTGCAGCATGTGCTGCTCGGATCGCTTACTCTGGCCTGACAGAAAGCGCGCACCAGCTCATTTGATCTTTCTTTCTTAGGCTCCCTTGTCTCGCAGCATCTTTCAGCTCAGATCAAATATGAACATTTCTCTCTGTCGCATTGAGGGAAATTTGGAACAGCTGCGCCGTGGGGTCTCGCGGAGTACCGAGTTTCCTGTGGTGCGACCATCCCCCACAATTACGCCTGTACGTGCACGCACACAAACATACGTTCAGTCTCTCTCTCTCATGCACACAGACACACACGCATCCACCCTACCCCACCCGGCAGAGGGATCCATGTCTCGGCACAGGGAGGGAAGGGATTTTCTCCGTCAGAATCGGCTACAGTCCCCCCTCATTTATAGACCATGCTAGCCGCTCTGGATTAGCTCCGAGCCGACAGCCAAAGGCACGCAAGGCCCCCGCACCCCCATCCTGCTTTAGCACGCTTCCCGAGTCAGAGTTCGCTCATCGCTACGGCAACCGAGGCCTATCGCCGCGGCAGCAGCAGCTCTGATCCCGGATCAGCAAAATCTCAGAACACATGGTTTCACGTGGATTCTGTGCCTCTGTACCGACTCTCACTGTAACCCTTCAACTGTGATGTGCTGCAGATATCAGTTCACTTAATAGGTATGAATGTGAACTTGGCTTATTTGTTACTCGCTGAATATGAACTATTCAGGTAGCGGCGTTGCAACTTCATGAATTAAAGCTGCATTCCTTTAACTGCGTGGTTACTTGTATTCATAAAAGCCTGGTACGAGAGCAGGTTTCTCTTGTAGCCCCACGCCATATCAGCTGACTGCACTAGTAATGGTCTTCTGTCAGGACCTTTCAGTTGAATCTTGTCGTTTTTTTCTGGTGCTTAATCCTGTGTTCACTTGGCCCTCTACTTTGGCGTCCCCTGCTATAGTTTTGCGTCCAGTCTAAGGACATGTAGTTCTGATGGCTGTGTAGCTGGCTTGGTGCAGCTCAGTACTCATGTTAGCCCCTCTGCCCTTGCAGGGGCTTGTGCTGCTTCAGTTATAAATACGAGCAGCAGCAGTCCTGAAGTCTGCTGGATGCGCTTGTGTTTCAGAATTTAGCTTGGATGCGTGACAGCCGCTCTCATTCAACAGTTGCTGTGTGGGACATGTTGGGGGGATGGGCCTCCCGCTGGAAGCCTTTGAAGAGCTCTCCAGCTGCCGCGGTCCGATCTCGATAAGCCCCTATCCTCGTCCAGGACGCCATGTTGGAGGCGCAGTCTTCCTGGGGGCGAGGGGGGGGATGGGTGTGGGGTAGGGTTTCGGCTGAATTTTTGCGAGGGAAATGGGACTGGCTTCGAAGGGGGCGAGAAACGTGTTGTGTTTTGGGAATGCTGTCCTCTCCAGTTGTGATTCCTAAATATCTTCCTCCCGTCTCCCAATGTGTATCGGTCCCCGACGCCTGACAGACAAAGGTCAACGACCTCACACGCGTCATTTAAAGCTTCCCGTCACTGCTTGAGACCAGCGGCCATGTGACGAGGGTCTGGTATTTAGGAATCACAGTTACGGTCATTGTTTCTCCAGCCAAGTTCTGGAGTGTGATAAATTTCTGATTTAATGTAAAACTGGAGCTCTGTAAGCTTAGTCTTGTTGAATCAGGTTTAGAATGGGAAATTGCTAGCCATTCTTGTGAAAATCTGTAACGTCTCGCTAACCTGTCTCTCTCCTTTTTTTTGTCTTCACAGGAGTTTTCGGAGTCGGCCACATCCTTTTGTCGGATTTAAACCTTGCCTCACGGAAGACAGCCATGGAATCGGTAAATATCTTGCATTTTTGGGCTGGAGTTGCTGTGCTCCTGTTTTTTTTTTTGTTCTCGGGGTGTCGTGTGCTGGGTACGGTGGCGTTTGCGAACAGTCAAAGGGACACGAGCCGGTCCCTGTCGCCCATCAGGGCTGGCGTTTTGAGTGACACGAGTGGTCTCCTCACACATTGGTTGAGATCCCTCTGTTCCAGTCGCAGGTCTCGGATGGGTGCAGCGTATCTCCAGGCCGAGCCGGTGACGCTCATGTCTCTTGTTAGAATAAGGAGCTTATGACTCTGCCTGAGAGGGACGATTAGAGCGGACTCTGAAGTGTTAAGAGTGTCCCTGGCTGGTGTTCTCTGGGTTTGGTTAATAACGGCGTGTCTGTTTAATTGAATATGAGTTAGGGCATGCGGATATAGTGTTAAATGCTGAAGGATTGCCCTCTGCTCGTGTGTGTTCTGTTGGTTAGTCAGGGAGAGTTAGTCTGTGTGGTGGATTGAATAACCCCGTCCTGTGGGATTTCATTGGACGACGTGTTGGAATATTCAGTTTGGATTTGAATTGCAGAGGCTCCTCCCCGTCTCGGTGTCTGTCCCGACTGCCCTGTGAGGTTTGGCTGGCGTTGCTGGGTCACAGTGTGCGTCAGAGTTGGGGAGAGATGGTGTGCGTGTGTGTGTGTGCGTGTGTTTACGCGTGTGAGAAATGTACTGGATGACTGTGTGCAGCAGCCTGGCTGCTTTGTTTCCGTGTTGAGGCCCAGCCTTTGTGCTGGAGTGCGCACGCATGCACTCGTGCTCATACACTTGTCCGCAGCGTTTGACGCATTTGTTTGTGGGATTTGGAAAGTGGGTCAGTTCGTTCATGCTTCCCGGAAGCCTTGCGGCTAATGGCCTGAGCTGTCCCGTTCCTGCATGGTACTGTGCGCAAGCCGTCAGCCAATCGCAGAGCAGAGCTGGTTTATCAGCGGCCTGCCTTCTACACCCGCTGTGTGTCAGTCACGGGGGTCCCGCCCCCTCC
The DNA here is from genome assembly GCA_029692085.1 of Gymnothorax javanicus. NCBI lineage: Eukaryota > Metazoa > Chordata > Actinopteri > Anguilliformes > Muraenidae > Gymnothorax > Gymnothorax javanicus. Next base: position 4,811,922 of record CM056209.1, on the reverse strand, counting down.
GTCTCTGTGCCGCGGTCTGCGGGAGAGGAGCGCTGAGGGCTGTTTGTTTACAATGGAGCGTATCAGTGTCCTGTCTGCGTGACCCGGTGAGGCAAGAGGGCACAGCCCATCATCCCTCTATCATTATCCACACTCTTCTCCTGTCTCCCTCTCTCTCCCCCTCCCTCTCTCTGTCACTCTTTTTCCATCCATCGTTCCCTCCCTCTCCCCTCTCTCCTTCTCTTCTACCCTCTTCCCCTGTAGGTCACTGTTGCCCTCCATCCCTCTCTCTCTCCCTCTCCCTCCCTCTCCCTTACTCTGTCACAGTTTCTCCTTTTCTCCTTTCATTCCTGTCCCTCCCTCCCTCACTCCTTTTTTCCTCTCCCAACCCCTCCCTCTCTCTCTCTCCCACTCTCTCTCCCACTCCATCTCTCTCTCTCTCTCTCTCTCTATCTCTCTCTCTCCTGTGATAAGTCCTCTCTCCTCCCTGTGTGCTGTAATAGAGATGCGTCTGCTGAATTGCCTGCTGTATTTGGTGAGACGTCAGCTCTAATGCTGTAATTATAATGATGGGTTGGTGTGCAGCTCACACATGCCAGGCTGTGAGCGGCTGTGCGTCCCTCAGCGCGGACAGAGTGTTTTCTGCTGGTGCTGTGCTGGGATGCCACTGATGATACTCCAGATAATTATTCCATCTTAACTGGGAGCAGGTGGGAGGAACGGGCTGTACCAGCCCATCGGTCTCGTGCGCTGTGTCTTAAAGCGCTAATTAGCGGGACGGCCCTGTCTCTCTTGAGAAATGTGGCCTCTACGTTGGTGTATCTAATCGATTGTTGACATCCTGGTCACGGTCAGCCCTGCCTGTCTACTTACCTCACTGTCGTCATGGTTTCTGGGTCCTGATTGGATGCTGGTCCGTGGCGGAGATGAAGGAGCCCTCGGGCGGTGTGACGGTGCTTCCTGCATGATGTTTTGGCCGAGCTCGTTAAGGGTGCTCTATCTCCGGAGAGCTCTGGCCCTCTCTGTGCCTGGCAGTACTGTTGCTGAAAGCATGGGGCCCTGAACCCAGACAACCTGGGGCCACTGTTCCCCTCTTCCCTGCCATAGTGTGCGTGTGCCTGCGTGTGTGTGTGAGTGCACACATGTGCTCTGTGAAAGTGGTCAGTTTGGACCCCACCCTCCATGAAACCCTGTAAGTTCCTGCGAGTGAAAAGGAAATGATTATGAAATTATTTCTTACTTCCTCGTTTAGTCAGGGATTTCAACCAGTTTTGTACCTGGACTGCGCATAACACCACAAGTTAATACTGAAGTGTGATTTTGCTCAGGGAATAATCTGGAGTAGGCCTTGCGGATGAGATGTGGTTGTTGCCGTGTGAGTGTGATGCGGTCAGTTCCTGAGGTGTTTTACAGTGCTGTAGTCTCCACCCCTCGGATTGCAGTGACCCAGCGGTCGGGTACAGAAGGTGGGAACATTTTGCACGAGTCACCTTGGGCTGCTCAAGCTTCGACTCTGGTCCTCTGTTCCCTGCTTGGTCAGACTGTGCATAAAATTGTTTTGCTATTCATTTGTTTGCTCTTGTTTACGTCTCCTTAACACCTGCAAACACTCCGCTAATGGCAGTAATTGGCGCTGCAGTGTCAGCGGGCTTAGAAGTTTCGGTGCAAACCAGTCACCGAGGGGACACGCGGGTTTTGAATCTGTGCAAAGTGACCTGAGAGCTCCTCTCAGTGTATTCCCCACTCCTGCTGAATGTTTATTGTTGTGGCCCCGCTCCCTGGCCCCAGTGCTGGGGGGTGTGCAGGTCATACCTGCTCAGGAAGGCTGCTTCTGGACCAGCTGGGAGCCATAGAGACCGCAGCCCCCCCCCCCCGCGGGCCTCTCTCCCGCCCCCACTCTTCTGAGCGCGCTCGGTGGGAGGGGCCTGGGCAGTCAAGGCCGCTGGTACAGCTCTGCTGCCTTTGAAGCATTCGCCAGCGCCTGCCGGGGCCCGGCCAGAGCGCGCGGGCGGAGGAAGACGTGGGCGTAGCGCTCAATACCGCCGTAACGAGGCAAGGCGCTGAGCGCTCTGGCCTCATGATTCACGCTCTCCTGCGCGGGCGAGATCGCTCCGCTCAACAATAGCCCGGTGCATCCATCTTATGAAAGGCGAGCGGCTCGGTTTTCCGCGGTGCAGGGTAGATGGAGGAATTAATATGCACATATTCAACCGCTTGAGGTGAATTTTTCCCTCTGCGTTTTAACTTTCAGGTTTTTTTTTTTGTCAATCCGATCTAATGTGATACAGCAGAGAGAGTCGGTTCCTGATAAGACTGGTGCGAGAAATATTTAACCATCTTATCTTAGTTAGAGCAGTGAGAAACCACAGGGCAGTGTCCAGGGACGGAGTAAAGTTCAGAGGTCAGCGTCCTGGACACGGGCAGTGCAGGAGTCTGATGTGCACGGCTGTTTGTGATGAGGCTGGTCATTACATTCTCCAACTGCTCGGAGAAGACAAACCGGGTACTTAACTCTCTTGGTGCCTGGGAGATCTATAAAACTGTCTTTACCTCTGGTCCTTGGTGAGTTAATGCTCCTACGGTGCTCGATCTGTCAGAAGAGATGTGTGGTCCGTCCACACGCTCAAGTGTTAGGCTGGTGCTGGAGGGGTGTGATGATTCTGACTTGTAAAGAATTAGGGCTTGATGTTTCGTCCCTGAGGAGCTGACCTGATGCCTTGATTGGGAGGTTCTGACTGTGGCTCAGTCGGGTGAACAGGACCACAGTCCTTTAGGTGCCACAAGCCCACTCGTGCTGTGGACTGTGGTCTGCAGGAACCCCTGGGCTGTATTTGGGCTGCAATCCTATGGAACAGGATTTGCCCTCTAGTGTGATGCTGGGTAGCCGATCTGCAGATAAGGGTAGCAGCCCGGCTGTGCACTTCTGTGCTGTTGGCCTCATGCTGACCTTCAGTGACGCTGTTGTGGGCTTGCAGCTCGACCAGCCTTCTAAACCTGATGGGCCCACTTTGCAGACACTGACCAATCCCAGTCCTCGACAAAAATCAGTTTGTATTGTGATTCTTCATAAGCCCAATTTAGTCCAGTACCAAACAATCATCTGCTAACAAATGAGCGTTCCCTTTAATCCAGTTTAACGCTTTTTAGAAGCGGTCGTTCAGAATTATTTTGGAACTAGTAAGTCTGTCTTGTTGTAGAATGTTGCTTTCAGTTTGCAGTAGTCACAGTTGCATCAGTGTTAGAATGTTCAGTTCGGAAAAAGCAGTGGTATTTTTATCACTCATTATGGGAATCTCTCCTTAAAAAGGGCTTGAACTGACCCTGCCTCGGCGCCCTGGCCGGCTGCGTGCATGTCCGCATGTTTGCTCTGGTGATTAAAGCACCCGAGCGAGCAGTCGTTTAGGAGACGCTCCCCGGCTCGATTCGCTGTCCGTAATTGGACGCTGGTAGAAGGTGCATCTCTTTGTCTCTGACGGGGGAGAGAGATCCATTCAGTCTTGTTTTCGCCACCAACGGCGCAGGAGGGAACGTCACGTGTCCGCTGTGAGTGTGCACACAGCCCGCGCCGCAGCTGTTTATGGTCGTGTTTGCTCCGTGTTTGGAGAGATGCGTTCGGCAGCGGTGATGAAAGTGACTCTCGGGAGAGATAAATTGCTGGTTGGCTCTTTGGCTCCTGATTCCCCATTCCTGAGCATCTCCGGGGAGGTCTGTCCGCTTCCGGACGACCGCATCGCGCTTCCTGCCCCACCCCCCTGCCCTGTTGTGATGTGGATGTTGCACTGCGTCGGTGAGAGGCTGGGGTGCGGTTGCATGTGTTTGGATGGGGGGGTTGGGTCGACTGTCAAATGCAGCAGTTGTGTGACCCACAGTCCGCCCCTCCCCCTGCTATTGCTAACCTGCGTGATGCTCTTGTTTTCCCTGTGCTGTCTGTTAGAACACTGCTCATCTCTCTCTCTCTCTCTCTCTCTCTCTCTCTCTCTCTCTCTCTCTCTCTGTCTGTTTCTCTTTCTCCACTGCTCTGTTGTCCTTTCTGTGTTCTTCCCTTTGTTTTCATTTCTTCCTCTTTCTACCTCACTCTTGTGTTCTCTCCTCTATCTCTCTTACACAGTCTCCCACCCCACCTCTCTTTCTCTCTTGTTGTCTGTTTGGATGATTATGACTCTGCTGTTTAGCTGTGGCTACAGATTTAGAGGTTTATTGTTGTGTAGGAGAGCGCAGATTGTGGACTGAAAAACAAAATGGCCTTGCGGACCAAACCCGCCGTACCGCCACCTGATAGCACCTCAGGCCTCCATCTGGAGCCTCCGCCCCTCGCACGTCTCTGCTGAACCTGGTCACGCTGCACGGCTCCCCGTATCTCCAAGGCCCACTTTATCTGCCGGCGCTGAAGGCTCGACCGCCAGGACAATACCGCGCCCGTCCACTTATCTGCGCGTAATTGCAGCAATATCGCCGTAATCGCCAGTCATTAATGTCAGCCCGGCATGGCGGTAATGGGATGAGCCCCACCCCCTACCGCCCTCCCCCTCCCGTCACACGCGGACCTCAGCACGTGGGTCGGCTGTTACAGGGGCATCGGCGAGCCCCTCCCTGCCTGGCCTACAGCGATAGCTTAGCTCACTGGAAGGGAAGACGCCATCCCCGAGAACAAAGCCTGCTGTTCGGCCCCCTAAACGGCCCCTCTGCTAAACGAGCTCTCGCTCAGATGGGAGAGGGGGCTGCTCTGCTCTGCTCTGCTCTGCTCTCCTCTCTCTCTCTCTCTCTCTCTGACATTGGAGTGCACCGCCTGTGTCCCTGACAGCACAATGCTGAGCCCAGCCCAGGATTATCCCCGTCGCATGTAAGCTCATACCCCTGCCTTTGGCCCGTCGCCCAAATCCTGAAGTCATTTCTGCTCTGCCCGAACCGGCAGATCTAATTCCCACCTTCCTGCTCGCTCCTGCCGTCCCGTAATAAGAACCTGCGGTGCGGCTTCCTCTCTTCGTCTCTGCGTCTCAATTAACCCCCCACCCCATCCCACCCCACCCCGGCCCAGCCCGTTTGAAAGAGCCATCTCTGAAGGTTAGGCGCAGCTGAAGGTCTTTAGTGTGGCGTAATTTATGCTGCCAGCGTGTTTGTGTGTAACCGCTGTGCCTCCGGAGCAGAGAGCTCGTTGTTATTGTAAATGAGGAAGCCTGCTAGCTGTGCTGGTGTTTTAGTGTGTGGGTTTGCTGCAGTTAAAAGCTGTTCTCCCCCCCCCCCCGTGTCTTGTTATTTATAGTCCAGCTCGCACACACGCAGTCACATGCCCCATTGTCAACCGCACCAGCTGTTGGAGGTGCGGGCTGGGGGGGAGATTTTGTGTGTCAAAACTGTGCAGTTTCCATCCTTATACTACTCGTTTGGATCAAAAAAATAGCTTTTGGTCTGGTGGAGAGCTATGATGTAGGGGATTGGTTTTGTTATTTTGGCGCTGGAGAGCTGTATGTGTTAGTTCTTGCATGTTTGTGTGTGTCGGCATAAGTGTGTGTGTCTCTGTATGTGTGCGAGTGTTTTTGTTGTGCAAGCCGTGCCTGTGCTTGTTCTGTCAGCATAGCTGCGCATCCGCGCAGGGTGAATCTGTCGAAACGCGGCCCCTCCCCCTCGCCGGCTCAAAGGGCCGGTTAACTGGGCCGGGCTGCACCGGATCCAGGTGTTCCTCTATTATGGCTTTCAGGGAGACAGGAGCCGCTTCATCTGCCCCCCCACCCCTTCCCAACCCCCGAGTCCTGGCATTCATTCGCTACAGCTGGTCCGCTGGAATCGGCTCCCAGTCACCCTCGACTCCGGTGCTGGGGAGGGGAGAGTACACGCCTGGAATGGTAAAAGCTCCTGTGCGTGTGGTTAACCCTCCCCGTACCCGACTCTGCTCAGCGATTGAGGCTCTCGCTCCTTCCTGGAGATCGCTGCCTTTAATGGCTCTGTTACGGTGTAATTATTCGCAGAGCTGGAGTGACAATACAGCGTCTGGAAATGTTTTCCTGTTTTTTTTTTTTTTTTTTAAGCTTTCTTAGGAACAGCCTGTCCTTTTAAATTCAGTCATTACATCCCGAGACGCTGACACCTCTGCACCCTTATATTGATTGCTGGCCCCAGTTTTCTGTCGCCTCCAGCTCGCCTTTGGATTGGCCATTCAGCAGTAAAGCGACAGCACTGGTTTCTGGTACATGTCTATTCCAGCCACTCTAAGCAGACTGAACTTCCATCACTAGTGTTACATTCTGGGAGATGTAATGGAGCACAGAGCAGTCGATGCATACTTGGCTGTGTGGCAGCACCCACCCTCATGCCGTTCTGATCTTCATAGCTCCTGTGGAGCTGCACCCCAGGCTGGGATATATGTGAACAGGGCCAGCTCATTGCAAGCCTGACCCCTTTAAGGTTTATATGTGATCGGACACACGAATACAGGATTGGAATTTTCCTCACTGTACATTGTAATGCTGATGTAACTGCCCAGCTTAACTCTCCTCTTCACTGGGTGACATCATCCCTTTATACATTATTAAGCTCTTAATACTTTCATGTTGCGGTTTAAAAGGAGCTCATCTCTGCTCCAGCCTGAATCTCATGAATACCTGTGCTGATAACCCTGCCCTGAAATAAGATGTGTATCTGCAAGATAGCGGAGTCGCTTTAGCATGCCTTGTCACCCGCTGGTTGTTTGGGCAGTGAGAGATGGCTGCTGTTTGGAGCGGTCAGTGCTTGTGCCTCTGTTATCTTCGGTTTGAACGTGGTTGCCAGGAGTTATAGGGTCTGGCACTGCGATGCTGTAGGTCTCTGAGGCTTTGGACAGAGCAGGTGTGAAGCCCCCTGTGTTTCTGCTGCTTTGGACGCTCCACCACTCAACCCCCCCCCCCCACGGGCCAACTTGGTCAGCTGACCTGTTTCCACGTAGGAACAGACTGGATCTGTGTCTGACACAAGTCGATGTCATTGTGCTGGAGTGAAAACAGGCGTTTCCTGGGAGCTGTGGTACTTTCCAATAAAAGCCGTCCAGCGTGACTCCATTTTGCCGACACCCCCCCCCGATCCCAGTGCACGACTTGGGACGTTTAGGCCTGAATGCTATTTGCTGTGTCCAAAAATGGAAAGAAAGCCTCTCTGCGGTGGGCTGCCTTAGACAGAGGTCCTCTTTTAACTAGAGATCAATCACTGCTGGGGCAAACTCGATGGACGAAACGCTCCATCTCCGCTGTAGGGCTTTAAACACAGGACCTGTGGCAGGTATTGGTGTTGGCCCAAAGTAATCGATGGAAGGTGGTGGTGATTTGGGCACCTTTCAGTGCGCGGAGGCATTCGGCTGCACCTTCTCCTGTCCAGCATTGCACTCGCCTGCTGATGCAGTAAATAAAGTAGCTTCTGTTAGTGCGATTTGTCCACAAGCGGGGCCGTTTACATCCTCTGCAGTCCTTCCTTTATTCCTCTCTCAGCCCATTGACGTTTTAGCCAGTCAATACAGACCTGAGATGGGCTTGCCTTTGCTTAGCTCCATAAAGGGCGGCTTTGGGGGGATTGATGCATTTTAAGGCCGGCGACTGCAGAGTAAGCAGTTACCGACTCTGGCCTCGCTTTGTGATGGGTGTCGGACAATGGCTGCGGTCGGGCCCCTCATCCCCACACGTCCCAATGCAAAGTCCTGACTCCATGGCTCGGGTGGGTGGGAATATGGGCCTGATTACACTGGTGTCGGGGACAAGCCCCCAGTGCCCTGAGTTTAGGGGATGAAAGGGGCTTTTTTTTTTTTTTTTTTTTTTTTTTTTTTTTTTTTTGCATTGTCCTTGTTTACATGCAGGTCCCATCTTGTTCAGAGTAGAGCTGACCTCCTCTGTTTCGTGTTGGACCGGCCCATCCTCGCCTCAACTCCTGTCGTCTGTCTCCGCTCTATCACTCAACACCATTCTCACTCACGATGGTCTGTCTCTCACCGCCGTTAGTACTGACTCTGCGCTACAGCCTGGTCTACAGCCCTTTATCGTGTGCAAAATATACACCGACTTGTTGCACTCTGTCAGGGTTCCCCCTGGGTTTTGAAAAATATTCTTCACTTTCTTCCGAGAAAGATAAAGTCAAAAAAAATTCCTCACTTTACCTTAGTTTTTGTTTTTTCTTAGTCACTCATGGACTTTACGTAACTTCAAAAAAATCTTGAAAGCGTACTAAGTGCCAACAGCATGTATGAGGAAAAGGTCAAACCTCAAAAATCTGTGCACAAATCCATGCACAAACTGGCCTCTCCATGATACGTTCGATTGTCTATATGATTTTGGCTCCACTCCAGTCCAGCCTCTAATAGTGGGAACCCTGAGCTCTATAAAAGGTAAACTAATCCTCTTTTGAGCTTTTAGCGTGGGATTTATTCAAAAGAGTGGGATAAGGACTCCCTTTCAACCCTTTATTTCTTGATTTTTCCCTGCAGTTTTATCAATATAACCATTTTGGGTATCCCGTAATGAATAAGGGACACACCCTTCAAGGGTATCAATTATCTAATGAAGAGGCTTGATGAAAAATGCTAAATTAGACTTGAGGTGATAAATTTTGTGCTGCTGGAATCAGGATGAATGGAATTCCAAATGTTTATTTCAAATGTTAAACTTCTGAGATTTCCATCAACTCTGATTCTAAATTGCACTACGGGTGAGCTCAATGTTATGTGCACAAACTGTTGGAATCAAAATAAATGGAAATCTCAAATGCTTAGGGTTTCGTTTGTAAAACATTTCAGATTTCCACCAATTTTGAATGCAACAACTTGCAGGTCTCAGTGGTGACGCCCTCGGCCATTGCAGTCTTCACTCACAGGGGAGTGCTTACAGGCTGCTGGATTGTGCTCAACCACCATGGGCTATGGAGCAATCGGGCTTCAAGAAAAAAACCTTTTGGATTTTTTAAATTTATTCGCTGTTTATTTCTATATGATTTTCTGAGGGCAATCGGCGAACGCGGGGAAAATAACAATGAGGACTGCGCATGAACTTTCTGCTTTGTTCACGTGCAGTTCACCAAAACCTAGAGCTTTAACTGATTTACGCTAGAAAAGTCGCTGGATGTGCCTGGAGATGTTCGTGAAGACCCATAACTTAGTTGCAGCGCTTGCCTGACTCAGAGGGGCTCTGGCCAGTTCCATTATATCCACAGTAGTGGAAGAGTCTGTCTGTTTGCGTCGCCGGATGGCAACGCATCCGTGGCAGTCCTCGTAATCGCTTCATACGCAGCCAGATAGCTCTCAGAGAAATCGATGTTTGCACCTGGGTTGGTTTTTCAGGAAATCTTTAATTTTCATTTCTAGGAGTCGCCAACCTAAGCATCAGAATGCACTGTTTTTACGTGCGATTGTGCCTTTATTTCTAAAGTTTTTCTGTTTTGTCAGCCCGTTATACTTGCCGTGTCTGTTGTAGCGTTACAAATGGCATGATTGTACGCATCTAGAGAATGATAAGTCTTCATCTTGAAGACTCATCAAACTTATTAATGACCTCTTAAGATACGCTGTTAGGTGCGTCAGTAGATAAGTGAACATGTGGCCACTAAAGTTACTGAAGGTTGGTCACATTCACTGAAAAAGACGGAAAGGATAAACGATCAGACGATAACATTAGCTAGTTATTTATTCCGATCACATGAGTTCAGCTTCATGCATTTTTTTTTTTTTCTTAAGACGACAAAGCGCAGAAAAAATACGACCGCGCTGAATTCATATTGCATGCTTACTACTTTCTTCTGCCTGCAACGTAACATCCGTTGCGCAGCACCAGCGGGCAAATATTTAAAAATTGGCAGTTCTGGGGGTGCCCCGGTGGCTCATTGGTCTATGCGCGCGCACCATAAAGGCTGTGTTTCCTGCAGCGACCAGGGTTCGATTCCAGCTCGGGTCATTTGCTGCATGTCTTCCCCCATTCTTCTCCCCAATCTTCCTGTCTGCCTATACTGTATAACTATTAAATAAAGGAAAAATTCCCCAAAAAAATAATCTTTAAAAAAAAAAAGAAAAAAAATTGACAGTTCAGGTAGTTATGAGGCACTGAAATTATGTGCTGAAATCTGCGATGCGATTTGGTCTGATACAGATCGTAGAAGAACCAGTGTTATATTGGAAGTGGGTTTCATTACCAAATGTTATGTTTCACATGAGGCTTCGCTAGTTTGGTGTCGCTAGCCAATGAGTCACACCGACCGTTAGCTGCATAACTTGCGCTCCGCTCATATCACGTTCACGTAGCTTAGGACTGACATAGACATTTACACACCCTGTTCTCCTGGGTGTGCTCCTGCTTCAGCTTTTTTACAAGTAAAGAAAAGTCTGCGTATATTCATTTTCTCACCCTAACTGACTGAGAGATCTGTGTGACACATCAAGCCCACAGAGACCGGTCAGCCAATGAGGCAGAATTTGGACGTATTTTCCTGTAATGAACTCTCATTGGTCTTTCCTGCCTCTGTTCATTGAAGATAAAAAATACACTGCGGTCTCGTTTTTCTGACATTCAGTCATATGGTGACAAACTGCCCCAACTAAGTGAAGAATTATTTGGGGCAAAGGAAAAAAATATTCGGGGCTACAGTCTCCAATGCTCTGGGTAGGTGACGCCACTTTTTTTATTCGCCACGAAGCCATTACATTCGCCAGTGTGACTATTGCTTGTAATTGTCTTCTCGTCACTGCTGTATTTTATTCGTCAATGACGAAAATTACGAGCGGCAGCGGAAACCCTGGACTCTGTGCACGTAAAGGCACTGTCGGCTTTTGAAGCGGTTTAGCACAACTGCAGGGTTGCGTCCCGACCCGGAGCCGAAAGCACAGTACTCAAAACTAGCGTTCGGTTGCTGACGGGAAGAGGCCCTTTCCCTGAAATCCTGACATCATTAAAACCGGCGCCGAGGACTATCCCGCTGAGCCGCTGTTTGGTGTTGTTTACTCCTGCCCGCCTCGCCGTGGCAGTTGGTTTGTTGCTGGCTGGGTAGTGAGGTTATAAGTGCCTCTGCTGTTTGATGGGAGCTTCGCCGAGTCAGGAGTTTCACTCTGACTTTGTGAAGACTGTGCATGTTCTGCTGCCAATTTGTGGAATGCTTTTTCTGGCCCTGGGAGTGCAGTCAGACTCGGCCCAGAAGTCGGTACGCGCATGATGTTGTCATACTTGGCACGCCCGTGCTCCAGAAGGCATTCAAGGTAAAGGGTTGGCGTTCTGGCCACGCGGGCAAAGTCTCTCCGCAGAACTTCCCGGTATTATATGAACCTGCCTTCCCTGTTGACTCAAGGAGGGGAGAATTCGACTGGCTCGTGATTCAGTGTAGGCTGCGGTGCGGTTTCAGTTTAGGGCTTGGCCGTTTATTCACTTCCCCGACCAGCGCAGCCGTTGCGTTTCGAGCTTGTTGTGCAACCTGAATTTCCTCAAAATGGTGCCAGCTATAAATTGGTTATGCAACGTAAGAACCAGAAAGTTCTGAAGCGGGAAGCATCTCCTAGAAAAATGTTTATTTTTTTTAATGAAATGTTGTGGTTTTAAATTTGTTTGTCCTTTTTTTTCATATGTAGGCCTACATTAAGTTGGTCAGTTTCCCAGGCATTTGTTGGCTTGTTCCTCAGTGGATTGGGTCAGCTCGGTGTGAACTACACACACAGGAAGAGTAGAGTCGTGTGCTCGTGTACCTCTGTTTGATTAAGACACGGGCACATTTTGCACAGCTGCCTGCCTGTTGTTCTTTTTTTTTTTTTTTTTTCCTTCGACTGCTTTTTCAGTAACGACGGTAACGACAATCTTCACGGAAGGACCTCGGAGTGTGACTCATACCGTCGCAATAGGTCGCCTGTTCGGAATAGAAATAGCAACATAATTATCATATTTCTCGGGCCTGCTCTGGCTGCAGGCGAACGTCGGCTCAACGTATTTCCGGCGCTGTGTCACTGCAGGGGAATAATTGGCTCTCATTGTGGCCGTCGCTGTAGATTGTCACCACTTCAACCAGTACCCCGAGCCTGGGCGTACCTTCTGGCTCATCCTTTCTTTTTATTGGAAATTTTTTGCGGTGTTGCGCCTGGCAGGATTGGTATAAGTCCTCTGTTCTGCCATCAGTTGCTGTGTTTTCTGCTTCCTGCAGCCCACTGGAGCCCAGCGATTTCCAGGATATTTCACTCACTGTACTCCAGCTCAAGGCCCGCAGTCTCAGCAGAGGGTGTTTTTAATTAAATCACATCAAGAGACCAGTTGAAACAGTGGGGCTATATACTGACAGAGCTGACGGCGCACTGCCTCTCTCCACACTCCGCTGCAGTGCATTGAGTGACAGGAAGACGATGGCATTTTGTCTCTGTTTGCTCAGGCTTTCTAGGGCTACACACTGTTCCTCCCGCTTATATTGCTGTCTGGTCAATGCCACGCAGCTCGAATGTCGAGAGTAGCTATGAGGAGAAGCTTGCATTAATATGATTGGTGCGAATTCAAAATGTGAATGGATTCAGACACAAATTGCCTTGCTGTTCCGATCACACTCACTGGTTGGTTAGAAGGTAGAGGTTCTGCTCTCTACCATAGCATTAGCAGTGTAATCACCGAGCCGTCAGTCAGAACCGCTCTCACTGGCTGCTCTAAGGTCCCTGCACTGGGGCTGTTCCCGCTGTTATAATCTACTCTAGCTGAGGCTGGGGATCCCAGGGCACTGCTGGGGAACGGATGAGATGCTGGATTTGGCCGACTCGACAGCCAGCGAGCCCTGTGGTGGAGACCTGAGTTCGAGCTGCATTAGCCTGACAAGCTCCTGGAGATTGCAGCTTATGCGGCCGACCTGACGAGCACCAATCCTTTACTCATCCATCTTTCCCCGCCGAAATGTTATTATAGACGTTCCCTAAATTTGCTCCTCCCTCTGATTGGTTGCATTACCCTCATGGTCTGAGAGAACTGGCATTATTTGCCCTGTAAATTGCATCAGCCAGATGTACGGCTGGGCTCTGTCCTGTTGGCGCCAGGTTTCAGCGTCACCAGCGTACAGAAATGGGATCCGTCGGGGAGATGAGCTGGCGTTGGCGTGAGCGGATGGAGAGGGACGCAGTCTGAGGGTAGCGGTGCACCTGTGCATTAGCCGGAGGGAAATGGAGACGACCAGACAAGGCAAAGCCGATCTGCACCTTGGGACTGGTTGGGTGTAACTGCACTAATGCATCCTGGGTAACTGGGCCTCTCTCCTCAGATACCGCCCCCCCCCCCCCACATATCTCTCCCTGTCCTGCTTCCTGCGGTGTGTACAACCTGTCCTTGATCTGTCCTTCTCCCAGAAAATCTCACAGTGCAGTCCCTGCTGTACATTTCCGTTACTCATGTCCTTCCTGCTTTACATTTAAATGCAGTCATTATCGCTACATTAGCTTTAGCTTCCATCTTATCCTGGGCTTCATCATAAACACTCCTCAGACCTGTAGAGTGATGGCCGTGATGGACCTGGGCTGGCAGGGCATCAGGATTAATCACTGTTCTCTCTCTGCTCCTGTTTCCCCCTCATATCTCCCTAATCTACAAGCCTCAGCTCTCTGATAAGCATCTAGTTTTAAGGGTGTTTGCTGAAGTCTGACTACAAGGAAGCAGAATGAAGGGGAATAGAGGATCATGGCTGACTGGGTAGATTACTTGCGTTGGCCATTAAATCCTCAGTATCTGGCTCTGCCAGCTCTTGTTCTCTGGACTGAATTGACTGGACTCACCAGTGTGGTTCCTCTAGTGGTGGGTCCTCAGTAGCACTCTCTGATTGGGCAGGAGGAAATGAATGGTTTTCAATGACAAATATTGGGCGGGGATTGATCCTGGGCCCACAAATGTTCGGAACGCCGCGCCGAGGACCCTGTTCCTCTGGTCCTTCGGGTCATATTTAGCGTGCCTTGGTTTCCTCTCCCAATTTCCAATTCGGTGTTTGGCAGTGGCGTGACCTTTACTCGCTGAGATAATTACAGATCAGGTGTTGCTCATAAATATCTAGAGACGTTGGCAGCTTCTCGAGTGTCCGATTAGGCCTAGGTTGTGAACTCGGAGAGAAGAGCTGATGTGCTGCACCGTCTATTTGGAAGGTACTGTAGCATTTCACGTGTCATAGCTTTGTTCTATGTCAGTCATCCTGTTTTTCTGCTCATCCCCTGATTTGTGTTGCCCTTCGTATGGGCTGGATGAAGTCTGCTGGGCTTATGCAATGTACAATACTTAGCATTTGCCCAACTGTGCAGGATAACTGACCTTAAACAAAATGCTTTCCACCCTCCTTAATGATAGCTGTTTGTTTCGACAGATGAAAATGGAATCGGCGTGCGTTTTTGTGAACTGCGAGTGAATTACAGAGTGTTTGTGGAAGTATAATCTTTTATACAATCGCACACTGCTTAAAACTTAATGCCAGTCCATAAATATTGAAAATGATTATGAAGCGTAGTCCAGAATTGTACAGGTACAGGTACAATGTATGGTCTGACAGTGGGCCTTCATTGATGAAGTAAAGAGAGAGAATTATCTACCATTAGGCATCCTCATGTTATTGGAATAATGATTATTCCCACAACGGAGAATGGAAAAGGTGCAGCTCAAATACTTTTTTCCACCCTTAGCAAGAGAAGCTTGTTATTTGATGCTAGCGAGCCTTACCCCCATCATGCTGTTACACCTGCATTGCTGGCTGTCTAAAAGCAGCCGAACGTCCCTGAAGTCCTTTGTAACAACTGTTCTTCAACCTTGATTGCTGAACTAGTGATTCTTCTCGGTCATACATTGGCTAACGGTCGATTATGCTTCGTTATCCTCATTAGAAGGTGGCTGGATGCTGTTGTCACATGGGCCCAACAGAAGGTGATTTCCGTAAGGGCTGCTCTTCTGGGTCACCGTTTGTTTTCGGCTGGATTCCCTGCAGATTTGACTTTTTCCCTGTAACCGAGCGTCTCACGTTAACCGTAGCCTCCGTTGATGTGAAAGACAACATTAAAGGAGATTAAATGGAATGTCATGGTGATGAATCGCATGAATAAAATGGCCGTGTCCGTTCGCATTTCCCAAGGTTTTCAGTGACTCTGCTCTTTGTTTTGGTCGTTTGACTGCTGCCCAGCCGTCTCATCCCATTTTTGTTTCATTAGTTACCAGTCAGTGTTTTGGCCTTGTGCGGGCATGCTGGGAAACCCTTGGGCTGAGCAGCAATTTCGTCATACCAACATGCCTCTGCACCAGCGGACCGCGATAGTCAGGAGCTCTTAAAACTCGGGTTTGAGAAGTTAGCCTAATGTTTTCATTCCTGTTTGCCATCTGCCTGCCGAGAGAATTTGGGGTCCCATTAAGATGATGATGTTGTGCAGTCCAGCTGACCAGCTGAGCTTCAGCATGGAAGGTGGTGCATGATTAGGTTTTGTTTACGGTAGTCAGATCTGAGTTCTTTCGCCTCATCAGTCCTTCATTTTTAGGATAATTTCCTCCTCTAAATTTGTGCAAATTTTAGAATAAAATCTGTACTAAAGACAAAATGGGAGCACGTCTCCTGATTGCAAGACATCAGTTTGCTAAATTTTTCAACTGCGAAGCACATGTCCTCTTAAGAAAAAGATGTTGGCATAGAGCCCTGCTTGATTTAGTTGTGAAACGCTTGCTTCTGAATTTAGCCCTCTGGAAAAATGTAAAATACTCGTAAATGGAGACTATGGAAGCTTGGTTGTGGCGGAGAAAATGGAAAGCTGTGCATTTTTTCAGTCCTAAAGATTGAGGACCAGGCTGGCATACCATTTAGTGCTCCGTCCCTCATCTCGTACCATCGCAACTACTTCTAAAGAAGTGGCAAATTATGGCGCTCTTCTTTCGGTGTTTGTGTTTTCGACATTAATGCTAAGCTTGTGTCTGTACAGCAGACTGAATGGCAGCAGTTTGAAAGGCCGTCAGAGCTTTTCTGATTGGTTGAGGAGTCGGGCTCAGTGTATTAGAACTTCGGGGAGGTGCCATCAGTAAAGTGGTTGGGATGTATTTGTGCCCGAGTGTTAACGTAGCCAAGAGAAGGATTGGGGATTTTATAAGGCCTCCTGAGCTGCTCGTATCAGAGGCTCTCTGCTCTTATTCTGCTCGATTTGTGTGGCAGTGTGCAGCTGACGCAGCCGTCTCCCTAACACAATCAATGCTTCACACTCCAGGGGCACACTGCCGGCAAATGCACAGAACCAGTGAGTCTGAGAAGGGCCCTGTGCTGCAGCCAGGGTTGGGCGTTGTTTTGAAGTTTGGCGTGTACCATTCTTTGAAACAATTATTCTAAACGATTCCAAAAAATGAAGTCATTACCTGGAAGTATGCCGTATTTCTGAAGGTTTAAAGATGGCCATAGACGTTGATAAATGAGTGCCCTTTGAATTTTTTTAGGTTTTCTTAATTAAATGAATTGGGTGAGTGATTAGAATTTGGAGGGGAATAAAGACTCCTGTTGCTTAAAATAGCCAATGATTTGTGTTTAATCTTCTAGTTTGGATACAGGTTGTTCAACAAGCGTAAACGTTTCCTTGACAACCCACGTGGGAAGCAGATAATGTTTTGATAGTCTCTATCAAAGGTTTAAGCGCTTCCATTTTCTCTGTAAACGGTGTTAACTTCTGCTCTTTACAGATGAAGCTTACGTGGGTACGTGGCATCTATTTACATGTTCAATAACGATGATGGTTTGGATAACAAGGTGACGTTTTTGTTTGGTGCTGTGACCATGAGAGTATGCTAGTTTCAGAGCAACGTGGACCAACGTTGATGCTGATAAATTTTGGGATTGCAACAGGGAATGGCGAAGTCACCGTAACCGTGAGTCCGCTATCACAGGCTCTGACAAGTTTCTGTGCTGGATTTGGGTCCAGAATCTTTTGCGAAAATAACCAGCCTGGACGTGATGGGAGCCGAGTGTCCTTGGCATCTTGCTGTGTTGCACGATTCTGGCCACAGCGTCCACGCAGGTCTCAACATGACGGCACGACATGCAGCAGCATACCAAATCCCAAAAACATACTATTTTATAATAACGTTAAAGGAGCCGTATGTAAGTTTGTGGCCAAAACTGGTACTGCAGTCACATTTGAAATACTGCAGAGCGCAGTATCCCCTCCCCCTCTCCCCCAGACGAGAGGTTGCCAGCTAGGTTGCCGGATCCAGCGAGAACGTCTCAAGGGGGTTGGTATACACCCGGAAGTTGAAGCTCAATTGAACGCTCTGGAAGATGGCAGATGATCACCTAGCGGTAGCTTCTCCATTCACCCCCATTCATTTTGCCTGACTTTTGACATCAAATAACTTCACACTAAAAACATAATGAGCCTTCATGTCAGCGAAAATATTTTCTACAGAGAAACTACATTTTGTAGCAGACGTCTTTACTTCATATGTAGCGTTATGGTCTAATAATAGGCATTTTTAGCCGATAGCACCAGGCTAGGCTAAAAGTGACGTGAAATGCCGGCGACTTTCTGTCGCACAGGAAGTAAATAACCGTACTGTTTAGACCAGAAGCCCAAAGAGGAATCATAGACAGTAGACGATTGAGCCACATCGTTAACGAAGTGAAGTACCTATGAAGTAATGGAACTAAAACATAATAACATGGAACGGAATCAGATTATACTTAGAGATGTAATCGCTTGCTTGCTGGCAATTATGTGTAGGGTACATCTACCAGACGAGTTACCGCTTCTCAGGATGTTGGTTTACGTCACAAAATGTCAGCGAGCTTACTTTGAGCCTGTGCAGTAGGCGTGGTGCTCAACTGAAAACTCGTTCAATTGAGCTTCATCGCTCTCCCGTTGAACAGTGCCATCCCGCCGTCCACTTCTTTTACTGTCTATGGAACGTCTACAACATGGAGCTACCATGGCTACGTTTCAATATCACCAATGATTTGCTCTCACAGGGTTGTGTTCAGTTCAGAAAAGATCGAGACTAATGACTTACTAACTTTAGCAATGGTCATATTGGTCAACTTGCTCGTCACTCTTCTGTGTGGATAGCCCACTAAAGTCCATACTATAATATGCGTAAAGAATGAATGAGGACTCATTTGACCGATGTACTGTCTCAATTACATTTCATATTGCTATAATGGCTGTGCTAATGTTGGAACGGTTTCCACAGCGTCTCAGCATAATTCCAGAGCAACGGACTCTAATAATGCATTACTAATGTTAGTAATGACGAGTCGCGGTTTTTATTTCTCAAACAATTTGTTACCCTTGTCAATTCAATGACCCACCTGCATACGCACTAGGGCCATTCCAGCCAAAGTGGTCCTGGGTCAGAAAAATAAAATTTTTGTGTGCCATCCGTGCCGCATCATCAAATATAAGCCATTTTCAAGATTAGAAAAAAAGGCAAAAACAATGATATATTTTTTCTCACTTTTTTATCATTTCCAACACAAAAAATACAGAGTCACACAGTCTTTTACTGAGTAGAGGCATACTTTAATCAATGACAATTGCTCAATGTCTGACTTACTGACGATTTTTGAAAAATTTCCGATGAAGATTTAGGGAATTGTCTGTGTAACGCATGTAACAAAAATGACCCTTTTATGTATGTAGAACAAACAATTGACCATGTTTGGCCCGCATTTCTCATATGCAAAGGTAGAATGGGTGAACAAAAAAAAAATAAACCAAAGAGATCACTGAGATTTTCGTATTTTCCCAATGGAACTTTGCCTGAAAGATGTGTAACGCACATAACATTACGTGCGTTACGAAAATTTAAAGGTGATTTTTCACAGAAAAGAGTGACAATCTTTGTGATTTCTTTCCTGCTTTTTGCTTGTGTGCATGTTGACATTTGATTTATACAACAGTATTGAATTCATAGAAAATGTCTTCCTTGCCACCTGCTCCAACCATACCTACTGGAACTGGTGGTTCCAGCTTTCTCAAAACATCTGGACAAGATTACAATTTGGGTTAAGGTAGAGTTCAGGGCTTGAGTTTGGGTTAGGGGTTGGGTGTTGGTATGGGGTTGGGGAAATAAGTGACGACCCGCGTGAACTGAAGCTGTTTACAGGAACCTGATTGATGTAATGTCAGTTTGGCGGATGAACGAGCGATTCAAATCTGCCTCGTACCGTCTTCGACGGTGCGGCGCACTCTTGCTCAAGAAATGTAGTTTTTTTTTTTTTTTTAGCGATAGCATTTAAATGGTCAGTAGATACTTCAAAATACATTTCCCTTGATGCATCGCTCCTTCATATCTTAAAGACAATCACACCCACTCATCTTTAGCAGTAGACAAAGTTGGGGCAGATCAACAGCGATTATGCAACCTTTCGCACGTGTGCAAGTGTTTTCAAATTTATCTTCGCGCATAATTTTGTTTTTATCGCAAATGCGAGCAAAACTGTCACACTGTACAGCCCTGGGTAAATATAAACTTCAAATATCTTAAAGTGAGAATCATGAACAGAAATTGGAAATTTGGTAAAGAGCGAAACTTACTTATCTGAATAAAGTGAGTGATCCTGAGAATCGGTCCTCTGTGTTACATGGAGGACATAGGTCTGCTAGGGCTTTTTCCACTCTATTCCTTTATAGAAGACTTGGTGGCCCTGTCACTGTCAGTTGTGTCAAGAAATTGCTCAAAAACAACATGGTTTCAGATTCAGAACAGAAATTGGTCTCAGCAAGAATGGCTTCTTGCAGAAAAACAAGGTTTCACAACAGAAACTGGTCTCGGCAAGAATGGCTTCTTGCAGTTTACTTGGTATAAATGGCTTCCTATCTGAACTCATCGCAAAGAAAGGACTCCTAAACCACTTCATTTTGTGAAAAATATTGATTTCAAACGAAAACAAATCACTCAATGTTCATAAAATGCTCCAGAAATTGATTTCTTCATACCCAGTTCGGACGCATTACGCTCGTAACTTTTTTTTCGTAACGCCCGAATTCCCCCATTAAAAGATTTCGGTATTTCTAAAATCCCCAACAATACCTGATATGACAACTTGATATATTGGGTATTCAAATCATAACTAAGAGAAATGCACTCAGCGGCACACTTCACAGACTTTTGAGGATTTGAAAAAAGTGACAACGTTTCATTTTTCTCTGAATGTAACACACCTAACGCTGAAAATGAGGCTGTAGCAAAAAAGCTGGCAAAGGGAGGGAAATTTTTCTTACTTTCCATGAAAGAGTACTGACCCAGGACCACAAACAATGTTTAAACAAGATGGAAACTCCAAGCAATAAAAAATTGTAGTCATATTTATCATCAAAATGTGTGTCCGAACTGTAACACACGTAACGCAGAATGGCCCACTAACGTACCATGAACGAACATACATAACGTTATTCGACTGTAGAGAATATTTGAAATGTCCGTGCCTACATTAAATAGAATTAATTTAGCCAAACTGAGCTGAATCTTACCTGTCCGGGAGATAATTAGTAACTTTGGCGTCGGTCTTCAAATTCTTCTCCGCTTTCAGCCGTCTCCATCTTTCAAAGGCATGTCCTATACAGATCCTTGTTTTGTTTCTGACTTTGTCACGACATATTTCGGAATCATAGCGAGGCCTTTTAGGTTTAGTAACGTCAGACATTTGTGCTCCGAAACGCTGGTAGCTGCAGCTCAGTGGTAACTGGCAACCTGGATGCCGAAATGCTACGGACTTCGTGATTGGGAGATAGGTGGAGGGCGGTGCAACAGGCTAAAACACAAAACGACAACATCAACATTAGTTGTGGGCTGCAACTTCGCTTTTGTAATGAGAATATTCTGGCTGGACTACTGTTGTCAGTGATATAAGTATTTGAAATTAACATCATTCCTTAATGTCTGATGATATATCAGGGCCATTTCATGATTAATCAACATACAGGTGCATTTCTTACATACCGCTCTTTTTACATGAACAATCCGCTTATTTTACAAATTTTGAAATGAATCTAAATACGTCTCGGTCAGAGAATGCAAGTGTTTGACAACATTGACTTCTACTCGTCTGCGACATAGTTGTAGATTGAAAACGAGGAAATGGGTGTGCAAACCAATACAGTTCCAGTAGAATTGTGCTCTTTCTCTTAATTCCTGAAAGGAACAGACATTCGATGTCCAACCGGGGCTGCAGCTCAGTGGTTCTGTAAGACAGGAGTGTACTCCCAATCTCGCTTCGCCGTAATCCTGCCATTCCTTTCAGTATAACCCTTATCTACAGGTTATTCTGTTAGTTGAGCACCTCTACACCTGCTCCGCTAATTAATCTGTGTTCTTGTTGGATAAGCACATCGAGATACCTTTGTGCCCAGTCAAAACAAAAACCTGCACCCGCACCAGCCCTTTTGCAATTAGACGGGATGTCCTTGCTCTGAACTGCGAGCAAAAACTGGATTTGTAAAAGCGATTGAAATGTCGGAGCTCTTTAAATGTCTTTGACGAAGGCTAATTTATACAAGGGTTTGACCGAAATGTCTACATGTGCCTGTGTGCGTGTGTACATGATTATCTACATTGTTGGGACGAACAAAAATGCCCTGTGGGGACTTGAAGACCCAATGGGTAGTGAATTCTGGAAAAATTGGTATCGTGAGGACATTCTTTTGGGTTCCCAAATGTTGATATTTTAAGGGGTTGATGTGGGGTTAAAATTGGTCTGATGCTTGGAGGACTTGGTTATGTTTTATGGTTTGGTGATGGTTTATGCCCCTGGTTATGGTGAGTAGTCAAATTAAGGTTTAAACACTGGGTAATTTCTGGATTGTCTTTGTGGGTATGTAGGTTAGGGTTAAGATTTGAGTTAGGGTTTGGGAAGGGTTAAAGATTAGGTTGAATTTTGTGGTTTGGCAGTATGGAAATAGAATTTCAGCTCAAATAATTTTTGGTCCCTATGAGTATAGAAAATTGAAGGTTTGTGCCTCTGCTTTAAAGGATGACGGGCCTCTTGGCTTTCTCTAATGGTTCATGTACTGTGGCTCCCAGCCCCTTGCTGGAGGGAATGTGCTGGTGAAGGAAGTTGACCTCATCGGTTTCTGCGCACAGCGAGTTCATTGAGGTCAGGAGCTGACTACAATGGCACTGTCCCAGCATCACGCGCTAGCCTGACTGTTATCGTGGCTCAGCATTGTGCATCGTGTCAAGCAGCATAGATGAGTTTTAGGCTGTATTTTGTCATAGTGTTTGCAAGGAACTGAGGGACACACAATTGCAAAGACAGAGAATTTAATGTGCTGATGGGCTTTGCACACCTTTCAGTATTACTCTATATTTTATACTTTTCTGCATCTTTTTTATACACCCACCCTCGTACGTGGTATAACTCCATTTCCCTGTGAAAATTCAGATTTCTCTGCATCGTTCCCCTGGCTCCGTCTGCAGTAACCAACCCAATCGGCTTGTGCTCCCTCCTCACCACTCTTTAGCGTTCACACACACACACACACACACACACACGCTCACATACACAAATCCCCTGACGGGGTTCACGCATCCCTGTTGCCATGGAGACGGTGTAGCAGGATGCGGATGCGAGCGGCCCGAGCTGGGGCTCGGTACGTGACGAGGAGCGTGATGAGGACGATCATGCGCTCACCTGCCTGCAGAGAACGACGGCGGAGACGGAAACTGAGGCATCGCCTCCCACCTGCCTGAGTGAATGTTAGGTTTTCTGAGTATTAGAGGTTGCTGGGGGCTCGAGGCTAAAGCTAATTTTCGGGGGTGAAATTGCTGTAAGATGTGGCTGCCAGCTATGGCAGCCTTGGCCTCAATGGCTTTAATTGTCAGCCTTCTGTGTGTCCTGCCCCTGGTCTGTTCCAAGCTCTCTTTGACCTCTGATCTTCATTTGTGAGCTGCGCTGTATCAACCAGTACCACTGCCCTGCGATCTGCACTAGACTGAGGCAGCTGTGTGTGTTGTGCTCTGCTGAAGTGTAGAGGGTGTTGTGACTGAGACAGTCGGTGTGGGGATGGGATGCCGCAGCATAGCCTATAGTCAGGCTGAGATTTGTGCATAGGTGTTGGGCCCCCTCTTTAGCCAGTGCTGGTACTTGCCACGCCCTGTTCCCGACCCTGAAATGGAGCCGCAGCGCGTGATTGAGGTCTCGGCGGGGAGAGAGAGGGGCGGGGGGGTTGAGGAGGGGAAGTTAAAAGCACATCTCTGCAGCCGAGCTGAGCCGGAGTGCTGGGACTGCTCTAACTCGCCCTCCCGCAGTGCTGCTGCACCCCACGTGCCATTCCTGTGCTGTCTATATAAAACCTGCAAACACTGGAGCAAAGTCACACTCTTTCTCTTTCACATACGTGCGTGCCCATACGCATATGCACGCACGTGCACTCACGCTCTCACACGCACACACTGACATGCTCATATAAATACACACCCAACAGAGACATGGGCATTCCCGCGCTCACATACTGTCATTTGCACCCGTGCACTCTTTCTTTTATGTGCACGCTTGGACACGCGTGCACACACTCGCAGTGCTCCATGGAGACCATCACAGTGTGTGTGTGGCTGCTGCAGGAAGGGGCGGGGCGCGCTTCCCTGTAAATCACTGAAACATGGCAGCGCGATCAGCAGAAAAATACTGCTGACCTAGAAGCAGTGCCCGTGTTGGGCGTTTCTCGGCAGCTCGTCTGCAGCGGCGTTCCGGACAGGAGGGAGAGCTACAGCCAAGTTAAGCAGGGGCTCCTGCAGAAGTGCAAAAAAAAAAAAAAAAAAGCTCAAGGCTGTTCCTCTAGCCCGAGGTCACAGATCCGGATCCAACTCTGAGCCGTGATTGAAGAAGAGGAGTACCACAGTCCGCAGGCGAAAAATAACAAGGCTGCCTGCTCCTGCTTTGCAGCTCCCTCCTCTATGTCTCAGTGGTCTTCCTCCACTCCCCCCACCCTCCCTCTCTCTCTCTCTCTCTCTCTCTGTCTCTCTCTCTCTGTCTCTCTAATCCTGCCTGTCTCTATTTTCTTGGTTTGAAGGATTTCATTTGGCCTCTCAAGTTTTGGAAGTATGATTGTAGGAAATGGTCGAAAGGGAACTCAGTAAATCCTATTGCGGCGATGACTGCTCGTGCTCAGAAAAAGTGCTATAATTGTAATGTTTACTGTCCAGCACTTCGCCAAAATGACACCTTCAGAACCTCTCTCTGGTTTGTCGGTTACACAGAGCCGCGGTTGTTGTTGCCGGTAGCGAAAAGGAAAAAAAAAAAAGAATCTTCCACTGCATACTGTTTTTGGTCTGAATATGATTTATGTGTTTTTAAAAGGAGTAGTGGTAATATTTAAGGCGGGGCGAGAGCTTGGGAGTGAAAGAGTCAGACGGAGTGAGGGAACGATTTTACGTGGCTAAATATAACTCTGCTTTGGAGAAATGATGTCATTGACCGGCTTGACTGTGCAGCTACAGTCTCTCTCCCTTCCCAGGTCACACAGACTAAACCAGAGACAGTCTTGCATTGGATCTCACCAGCTGCTCGTCCTACCTCCGTGCTTTCGGTGCCCTTGCTTGGACCACACCCAATATCAAACTCTGCCTTTATGGTCATCTCAACTGTACACCTGTAAACTTTGGTGACCGCATCTTGCTTGGTTCTGATGCTACCATGTCGATGAACTCTATCCACACAGCCAGGTAGACTTACAGACACCAGCTGAGCTAACACCCGAGTGTAACTTTTTGATGATTTGGAACCTAAAGTTACGACTGACTCATGGTAAAGACGAGTACACCACTTAGACCTAAGCTGTGTTATATGTTGCACCTTGGTGTGACTCGGGCATAAGTTGGAAAGTCATAGTGGTTAGTTGGTTAAAAAAATGACAAGAAAACCAACCAGAAAAGAAAATGGCAGTGGCTGCGCGTTTTGTTCATAAAATAAGATTTGCGTGTTTTTACATGGATGCGGATCATAAGGCTTGGTACAGCTATGACCACGCTCTTCCCAGGAGCACGTATTGACATGATCACGCATTCTCTCTCTCTCACTCACACACACACACACACACACACACACACACACACGGTGCAAAGAATACCAACCCACGCCGTTGCGGCTGGTAAGTTTGGCTGGCTTGTGAAAACTGTACCAAGACATGGAAAAACCATTCCTGTGAAGGCCATACTTGTGGGATTTAATTGAAATGTTTGGGGCAACAGTGAGCACTTTAAAGCAGGCAGATGGCATTAGCATGATTTTCCATCCTAAAATGGAATATTTTTTTGCTTTTAAATTGCCGTCCTTTTGAAGATGCGGCTCAAAAGTCCAGTTCCATCTTCTTTTTTTTTTTTTTGGTTGCTTGCCTTGAGTCATTGCTTTGTCTGGACGTCCAAGGTCAGAGCATCCCTATCCTAGGGCGAGTGCATTAATACAAGCACATCACTGAGCTTATGGCTTTTGTGTGTTGGTGTAGGAAGATTTTTCCAGGGGCTGTATTAATGCATTCATGTCAAAAGGTGTCTGCTACCAAAGTCTTATCTACATTTTATTGTAAGGGGGACCCAAGGTGGGGGGGAGGGAGTAGAGCGGTTGTTTTTCTGCTCAATCACATCGTTTCTGGCCTGGAGCCTCGTCTACATACTGTCACCAGAAAAAACTGAGGAGCGTTTTTCTGTCTGCAGTGCTCTCTCTCCCACTGTCTATTTCTGTCTCTTGCGCTCTCCGTCTCCCTCTATTTCTCTTTTGCTTGCCCTCCCTTTCTCTCTGCCCCTTTCTCAATCTCCATCTTTTACTCTTTCTCTCAGTCTCTTTCTCTCACTTCTCATGACCTCGTCTTCCCCCTCTCTCCCTCGCACTTTTCCTGAGTGGGCTCCTCTGAGTCGGTCCTTCACATTTTGCTTGTCGCCCCATAAGGGAACATGGAGGGGCTAATGGCTCAGATGGGGGAGGGGGGTCAGATTTTTCACCCGATTTGTGTCAGCTCCTCGTTAGGAAGGCATGACAAAGTGGGCCCAAACTTCAGCAGAGAGCAGGGTTTGTAACATGTCACAAATGGGAATTTCTGAGTCCGAATGGTAACATCCAAAAGCCGTAGAAGCCTTACACCCACATATGAGAAACTTTGCTTTCGTAGTTGATGTTGACGCTGAGAATGTGTGACCACATCACTTTTAACAGCTGAGAAGGGAGTGAAGAAAAAAGGCTTGTTAGGGTTTTTGCAAGTGTGGGGTGGCTGTGTTAAATAAAGGAGTGTGGGGACAAAGTGAGGGCTGGACTTTGGATGAAGAAGGAGATTTGGAGAGCTTTGCTATTGAGGTAGGACACTACTCAGGCCCTCTCTTGGAGCCCCTACATATGAGTATGTCCTAAAATTACCCTAGCTCTGTCATTGTAATCAAGACTTATTTGACCCTTCGAGCTTTGGGTCTTCATTGGGTGTAATGGTCCAGGAGGGAGGTATGAGGGACTGAGATCTGGAGGGCACCAACAGCGTGACAGGCTTGTGACCTATGTCTGTAATCATATGTTTCATCGTAAGAGCACTTTCTAGCCATTGGGTTCAAAGTGCTGTGCAACAAGGCAATAAATGGCAACAAAAAATACAGGCAATAAAACTGCCAGAAAGGCAGGACAGTAAAAATATGGATATATTGAGTAATGTGTGCGTGATCATTAAGTAACTTAAAAGCGGTAGTCTTGGGTTGATACAACGCTGCTGACATTCTTCTGTCCAGTCACACCTTCAGCTCCACTCGTGCCCCCCCCCCAAGGACCGTCCTGCATACTTCACCCTCGCTTTCTGGGCCCTCCAACCTTCTCCACCCATCATTTTTATCACCCGTCCCCTGTACTCCACCTGCCATTTTTCATAGTCCTCCTGCTTTCTCCACCCGTTGTTTATCTATGCTGTCCCACATACTCCACCTGCTGTTTATGCTGTCCCACATACTCCACCCGGTTTGTAACGGTCACCTGGATGCTGTGAAAAGCAGTGTGAGCATGTCTTTTACAGCCAATGGCAGGCTTTTTCATCGCCATGCAGCTGGCACTGAGGCTGCGTGTGTAATTACAGGCCTAACACTGCTCATCTCTCAGCCATATCCCTAGAGCTGTAGACATGGTACTCAGTGCTCCCAGTGAGGTCGGCACAGGAGAGACTTAAGCCGCTTTCACACGGGGCCTTGAAAGCGAATTTTTCGACGACAGATTACATTCAAAGTCAATGCAAAGACGCGAATACACGCCAAACACGTGTATTCGCGTCTTTGCATTGACTTTGAATGTAATCTGTCGTGCGAAAAATTTGTTTCGCGTCCGGTGTAAAAGCAGCCTTACCATCGACTTGTCAGAGCAGTCAGCGTGGGGTTAATTGGCTATAGACTCTTCATCTTTTTCCCCAGACTCCTGTCTCAACATCTTTGCAATTTTTTCAAATGCAGTGGTCACAGGATCAGATCCCCTAGTGCCTGCATCACAGATCATTGAGGAGTTGGGGGAAGACTGTTGAAGGCTTAGGGTGCGGTGAGTTTACTCGTTTAACAGGGGCCGAGGGCCCTGTGTTTTCCTCCAGGCCTGCCCTGGTCCCCCTTTCCCTTGCTTTGGGACGCGGCCCGCCTCTTTTTATGAGCGACATAGGAATGGGAATCCAGGGGCTTGCTTTTCCTCTCATTTCCTCTCCTTTCATCCCCCCCGGCTCTTTCCTGGCTCTGCAGGATTTGACGCCTTTTACACCCCTATTGTCCCCCGTCCCCTGTGCTACTGTGGAGGGCACACATCCTGCAGTTAATGCCCAGCTACTGTGCTTTGTCCGGCCCATGAGCCTGCTCACGGGACGCTGAGTAAACTCAATGCCGCGGGGTCGCTGGGGTTAAATAATGGGACGCTACGGTCTGTGACTGTTTGGATGCTGTCATACGAATTTCTGAGGCAGGGAGATTTTTTGGGCAGGTTTGAGTGTTGGGTAGGGTTTGTGCGTTATGATTGGTAGGATTGATTTGGCTCTTGTGGGTTTTTTTTTTTTGTTTGTTAGCTTCAGTATAGAATTTAGTGTTTGGTTTGCCCATGGGAGCAAGTTTTGCATTTCGGTCTGTTTTAGGATATTGGATTGTTGGAATGTGTTATAGCTTTGGGTCTTAGGACAAGTCTCAGTGTTACCCTTGAGCTTAAAGGAGCAGTGTGACGATTACTGCAAGTGCTCAGAACGGACATCCTAAGAAAGTGAGTCTGCACGATTGCAAATCATAATCTGTTTTTGTTTTGCATTGTAATATATTTTAGTTACTCAGGCATTATGATTTTTATATTCAGGAGCTTTCTATGGAACTTTGAGGATTCAGGGTGCTATTTTACATTTTATCCTTAGGATACATCGAATGTAAGCTGGTTGCCATCACCAATAATAAGAAAAATGCCCTCTAAATTTTGACTTGTAGTTGAGCCGATTTACTTCGTTCAGAATTGTGAGCATGTGCAGTAATAGTGACACAGCTCCTTTTATGACTGGTTTGATTGTCTGGGGTAAATAATTTGGATAGATTAATTTTAAGACTCCCTGTAAGACCCAAATAAACAGCTGAGATTTTAAGGGGGTCATTGCTGCAGCCCTTCATGTGTGTTTCCAGTTGTGGTTGACAAGCTTATGAGGCCATGACTGTCGGCAAACTATAGTGACTCTGTGCTTGCACTAGCCAATCGCCACATCGCCATAGGTGAAGCCATATTCTGTATGGCGATGGCTTTTTTAGCCTGTTTAGCCACTGTAGCGAAGCTAAAATCTACCTCAGTGATCAGATTAGGCGGATTCGCATCGCAAAATGCGAATCAAATTTCAGCAGTTTTGACAAAATGCTAATCATCACAACAATCCCTTCGCACAAAAATGCGATTCAAAAAATCCTAATGATATTTCATTGATCCTGACTCACTGGCCTGCGAACTTCCGAGTTCCCGAGCCACATAGCCACAGGAGAAGTTTTTGCGACTTTGTTTGGCTGGAAAATGATGTTTATTTGCATACCAACCAATCAGCTTCTGGGGAGCGCATGCATGCGCCAGGGAGGCTTTCTAGTATTGTCATAATGTCTTGACTGCAGTGTGAGCCATAGTGTATTAAATTAAGTTGCTCTTTGGATCTAGCCACCTGGTTCGCTAGTAAGCTAACTAACGTTAACTAAAGAAAATCTTTGTAAATGATCATCATATTAAGGCGATATGATTCGTTTCTTGCCCCAACTCTACTATCTTTGCCCGCTGTCATAGGCATGTACTTATCTGAGGTTTCGCGACGGTTTCGTCCGACCGAACTGAACTTTAACATTTTTGGGACATTAGCTAATTTGGTAGCTAGTTCAAAAGCAATCGCTTAGGTACAGCTTGCTGGCAAGTGAACCTATGGTAACTATGATGCCGATTGGAGAAGTTTTTATAGCTCTGATGTGTCACTTTCAACGCCATCGCACGCAGAGGATCTCTTTCAACATTGATGACCCGCTTATTTTACCTAAAGAGCAAACAGACGGTTCGGGTCTGAGATGTGTTATTTCATGGCTAGTTTTAGCTGCATTATCTTGTTATGCGTGCAATCGCGTATAACGTTACTCTTCAGATTATAATGCAAGCCATCTTCCTACCTTGCTGATGCTAGTTAGGGGTAATCTTTGTAATCATTGCTATTCTAAAGCGATGTGTTTTGGTTTTTGCCCTTATGGAAAAAAATTGCATGTCTGACCTCCAATTTTTTCGGCATTAACTCTGAATCGTCTTGACTGGATGTACGCCCAAACATCACGGTAAGCCGATCAAAGTCACCAGAACTTCTCTCATTGCCATGTGGGTTTAGGGAATAGCAAGTTCGCCGGCCTCTCCCGAAACATGCACAATGATCTCTGATCATTCGAATACATGATGCTGTGATGTCAAAACGTGACTGAGTTGGAGAGTGCCTTACATGACTGGATTTTAATGGGTATGAATCATTTCACATTTCTGATTAGGTGCTAAACAACATCATATGCTACAGTAAGGTATAGATAAGACAGCTGTACTGCAGGTTACAAGTAGTTTTCAGAAATTTCACAGGGAAACGGAAGTGTGCTGCATTAAATGAAGATCGGGTAGTTCAGGGTAAAATTGATGCCTTTTGGAAATAATTTGTTTTGCTTTCAGAGTGGAGTTGTATTTCTCTTTGTAATCTGTCATTAGGAAAGAATAAAAAAGCCCTTTCGTTTATTTACTGGTTTTTTTTTTATTTTTGCTAATCATCATTCAAATGTGCTAAACAATTGCTAATCAATTGATATAATGATTAGCAAAAAATGCTAATCAATTTTTTTAAGCAAAAAATGCCTGTTAAACTATATGATGATGCCCCTCTTTCATTTTTTATTTTCAATTTCGCGTCGCGCGCCGTATGATGGACCCAGACCAACATTGTGGCTACTTGTGGCTAAACAATTTTTTCTGACGTTAGCTACAGTGGCTACACATATTTTTTCCCTAGTGCAAGCACGGTGACTGACGACAGCGAAAGTTTGAATTTCGCCAATGGTCAATCGCCGTTGCCAACAATGACGTATCATACTGCCAAATAGTCAAAGCTCTAACTTGAAACAATGTATAACATGCCCTGAATCCGGTGGTCAGTGAACTGTTGATTTTGCTCGAGTCCATCTGTGCTTCTTCACGATGGACCAGTTAGAATGCCTGCATCTCAGCTGACGGAGCACCGATCCTTCTGTCAATCTCCTTTTCATTCTACCCTCACATATTTGTGTCACTGATAACTACCTGGAAATTTTTATAATTTATGTGAGTATTTGCAGCCAGCCTTCGCTGTGTAGTAGCAGTATCACTGCCGTTTTTAGCTTTGTCAGATATTTATTGTTACCGCAGCCAGGTAGCGCAACCTACTGAAAACTATCTTCTATGGAATTTGCCTGTACTTCTAGTGCTACAGTTGTTTCTGTAAGTACTGCCTGAAGCAGTGTTAATTGTTTACATTCAGTTTGTCACGTTTTTTCTTGTTTGTGTACGGGACTTCTGGTACTTCTATCCTGTTTAAGATGACAACTAATGAGGCACTGCTCCCCTCTGTCACGCTCTGTGCCTCCAATGTTTACTCCAATGAATTTGTAGGGCTTTGTTGCCCCTTTTGCCTTTTTGGCTCACTTGCGCAGTTCAGCATCTAATTAACATCGAGTTTTGGGTTCATTCGGATTCTTTTTTTTTTTTTGTGGCGCAGATCCTCACATAACGCCATTTAGGCCTCTAGAACCCGTCCCATGGCATGTGAAATGTGAGATCCTTCATCTCTTCAGTCTGATGCTTCTTCTCTTCATGTTCCATATTGGCTCTCCTTCCTCCTTCACCGCTGTCATTTTGTTCTAAATGACAGTATTTTTTACTGGTAGTGGGTTTATGATTGCAGGGATTGCGGCAGCTGTTCACCAATGCGATAAAAAAGTTTGGGTGGTGATAATATTTTTGCTCGTCCTCGCCGCAGTGGCGAAGGCCATATTTTCTCCTAGTGGTGATTAAATATCATTCTGTGGCGAGTTCAATGATTTTAGGACACGTTAGTCGAGCGCGGCGAAGTGCAGAAGTCGGGAAATCATTCCAGTAACCGTTGACTAGAGGCTCTGATTGAATGCTGGCTCATAACCATACATAATTTCCTTTTAGGAGCCGACTCGCTGTACATACATCGCCTCTGACATTGCGTACAGTATTCCCGATCGGGGAGATTAATTTTGACCTCATTGATATTGTCATGATAATGGCTTGCGCACGCACGAATTGGAGGAGAGCGCTGCATCATTTTTAATACTGGCCTCCCAAGAGCCGAAACACCTTGTCGAACTCAGTCTGTATAATAGAAGCAGTGGCGGCGCGTGAACTGGCAACAGGGGAAGCTCAAACAATCAATAATGACTGGTCATGACCTGTTTTCAATCATTCATTTCAATTACCATCACAGAAACTCTGAAAACTCCCAACACTGGTGTGGCTAGTTTTCATTTATAACGCATACCTGTCAACTCTCACGCATTCGGTGTGAGTTTAAGTGGTGTATTTACGTTCCTCTGCTGTAGTCAGCAATTATTCAGTCAACGCTCTCGCGCGGAATTGAAGTCCTTGTGCATGGAGGGGTTGGAAGCAATGGAATTGCATAAAGACGTTTCAAATGATCTTATTTCATTTAAGCGATCATGAAACGCATGCATTGCTTCCAACCCCTGAGTAAAGAAAAGCGCGATAAGTCTGGAGTCGTAATCAGTATGCAATATAAATGAAAACTGGCCACATTTGATAATGTTGTGAATTTTCGGAGTTTCTGTAACGGTAATTTAAATGAATAATTGGAAACCGGGCTTGAACAATCATAAATATTAAGGGATTGTTGGAACTTCCTCTACTGCCAGTTCACGAGCCGCCACTGGATAGAAGGGATTGCAGTTGCGTCCAACAATTTTGGTTTCGTTACTTTCCCTGGTTATGGGACGAATTGTTGTATTGCTCATGGTGCCTCGAGGCCTGCAAGAAAAACAAGCTAGCTGAACGGAAAGATCGCTCAGCGATCCCTAAAAATAATGATAATGAAAAACACCAGAAGATTCGTAATCATCAGTGAGAGTACAATGAGCATTTCATTGATATTTCTTCAGAATTCTCTGACAGGCCGCTCTCCACTGGCATACAATTGTACATGTTGTATCATCTACATCGATTGTCTGCTATATTCAGTACCAAAAATAGAGATCTATTTTTGCCAGTACCAATGATGCATTGCAAAATATGAATTATTTTAATTTCCAATCTTGTCCCCGCGGTTTTACGACGCTAGTCACACCATATTGTGCAGCTCCGTAAATGAATTTGCGTGGACAAGACTGGATCGGTGTCATTGACCCATTTTTTTTTACAAAACACAGCTGACTGGCTTAATTCATAGAATGGGATTACATGCTACATGTCCCCAAAAATGTACCAACGTGTTATCTTAAATTGGGGATGAAAAAAGGCTAAACTGAGTAATGCCTCACCACTGTCTGTATGCTATGTATTATAACAAAGAAATTAAATGGCTTCTGCCTTTTTTTTTAATGAATTGTCGTGCCTATATATATCTCCCTTAATTCATCTAAAATATTATTCCAAAGGTAATGGGGAACCTGTAGAGCTAGAGATTTAGATGACAGCGCCAGTATAGAAAGGTGCAAGTCCAATTCATTTTCCATCAAAATTACATTTTGTTGATTATCTCGAGAAAAATTACCACAGTTGAATTAAGACTCATTCCATTTACACATTTGGCATGATTTCCCCATGTAGAGTAAATGTGGCAAACAGTTTTTGGACCTGGTTAGCCACAGTGCTAACAGACCTCTGATGTGGCTAAAGAAATGGAGAGTGAGGTAGCCACAGTGGCTTAACACACATTTCAGGCTAGTGCAACCCCTGGGTTGTAGTAGTCTTGTGTTCACGATGTGCATTCTGGTTCTTGCCTCGTGCGGTTAATTTTCAACCTCAAATCAGAAGAAGTAGAGATGGTTGAATTTAAATCAAAATTGAAAGATCCTTCGGCATGAAAACAGTTTCTCTATTTTATTGATTTTTTTTTTTTGTAAACACTTACAATTTCGGGGTCATTCCATATGAAGTCAACCTCCTATGAGGCCAGGATTCCTTACAGAGGCTAAATTGTGCTGGATTTCTTCTATTTGAGGACAGGTCTGTCTTAACAAGGAAGATTGACTGCACCCAAGGCATAATAGTGAAGTTAGGAGACCCTGAAAAGGGACCCAGCTGAAAAAGTCACTATTTTTGCCAATTTTGGATTGGCAAGTTCACCATGTGGGCAGTTACCCATGGTAATGAAACTTGTTCTACGTAAATGTGTATGTCTTGGCTTTGTTTGTTCAACATTACAACTTGTTTTCTCATCTCCTTCACTATTTAATCATGTTATCAAATATGTATTTTGGGGTAAAAACACCCATTATTATCCCCTTTGTTCTGCAACTATTTAATTTAATTTAATTTAATTTAACCCTTATTTAACCAGGGAAGTCCCATTGAGATTGAAATCTCTTTTTCAAGGGAGCCCTAGGGGTTGAGGTGGGGAGGGAGAGGGCAATTTGCACAACCAATTAGATCAGCGGATGATTAGGTGGCAGGTTGAAAGAGCCAGGTTGGGACTTAAGCCATGACACCGGGGAACCCCCTTCTTTTAGCGATAAGTGTCATAGGATATTTAATGACCGCAGTGAGTCAGGACCTCGGTTTAACATCTCATCCGAAAGACGGCGTCTTCTTCAGTAGTGTCCCCGTCACTGCCCTGGGGCATTGGGGATTATTCCACCAGAGAGAAGATCGCAACCTACTGGCCACCAGCACCTCTTCCAGCAGCAACTTGGTTTTCCCAGCTGGTCTCCCATCCAAGTACTAACCAAGCCCACACCTGCATAGCTAGATCGAATAGTGGTATGGCTGCTATAACTAGAAGTTATAAATGGACAGATACACAGTGCCTACTCATAAGCTCAAGTTACATCAATACCTAAGATAATCTGACATCTGACATGAGTTGCATTCCCTACCTGGGATCTCCCAGGTATTGCATTGTCTTCCATGAGTATTGAATCAGATCTCCTGTTTTATTGCATCATCTTCCATGGGTATTGTTTTAACCAGAGATGATGCAATAGTGTAGGTTATTTACAAATTCATTGAAGCGTCAGCATGGCTTCTGACGGGTGCATAATTGGTATTTCCTTGGATGAGGAATGCAACAGTATGTATGTTTGTTGCATTCCTCATCCAAGGAAATCCCAATTTTGCACCCGTCAGAAGACATGCTGAAGCTTCAGTGAATTCATTAATTAGCTACCCTATTGTTTTAACCAGAGATGATGCAATACCCATGGAAGATGATGCAATACCTGGGAGATCCTAGGGAGGGAATACAACATCATGTCAGATTATCTTAGGAAATGAAGGAACTTGAGTTTATGAGTAGGCACTGTCTATTTAAAACTTGTAGTTGAAGAACAAAGAGGATAATAATTGGTGTTTTTACCCCAAAATGCCTATATTTGATAACATGATTAAATGAAGGAGATAAGAAAACAAGTTGTAATTTTGAATAAATAAAGCCAAGATGTATGAAGTTATGTAGAACAAGTTTCATTACCATGGGTAACTGCCCACATGGTGAACTTGCCAATCCAAAGTTGGCAAAAATGTGAGTTTTTCAACTGGAACCCTTTTCAGGGTCTCGTAACTCCACTATTACGCCTTGGATGCAGTCAATCTTCCTTGTATAGACAGACCTGTCTTCAAATAGACGGAATCCAGCACTATTTAGCCTCTGGGAAAGATCCTGGCCCCATAGGGGGCCTTTGAAGACTGAATTATTGATTCCACCCTTAAAAAGTTTCATAATTGAGAATCCAAAATCTTGAAAATGAAAAGAGATAGGTACATTTTGACAAGAGATTCTGAAAGCATGGACCCAAATTACCCTGGGTAGCAATTTTCTGCCCATACCTATGATTTGTTCCAAAAATATTAGCCTCCAAAATCCCTATAAATTAACGTTTGCAATTCGCTTGGGCATGGCCCTCGATTTTTGGGGGGCCATATCTTGGAAATCCCTTGGAGTAGGACCCTTAAATTTTGCTTGTGTTCATTACAAATATAGAGGTACTCCGGAAATTGGGTCACATCTGAGTCGGTGACCGTGGAAGATTCTTGTACTTTGGTTGAGTTCATATGGAATGACCCTTTGTCTCTCGCAAAGTATTTCACAAAAGTTGGGTCAGTAAATTATTTATCACTTGATAACATTACCATTCCTTTTCACAACACTCCACAAACATTTAGGAACTTAAAACACCAAATGACTGTTTCAGGTGTGATTTTCTCCCATTCTTACTGCAAACAGGTGTGCAGCAGTACGTGGTTTTTGTCACATTTTGAGTTTCGAAATGCGCCACATGTTCTCTGTTAGGGACAAGTTGGGACTGCTCCTCGACCCTCTCCTTACACAGTCATATGTTCGTAATGCGAGCAGAATGTTTGCTTTGTCTTGCTGAATTATGGATTGGTGTCCCTGGAAAAGCTTTGTCTCTTGATGGCAGCTTTTGTTGTTCCAAAGTCTCAGTGTGTACTTTTCAGCGTTCTTGGTGCCATCACAAAAGTTCTTGTTACCTTTGACAAGGACAGTGACACAGTCTCATGCCATGACAGAGCATGGCTTTTAGACCTTCTGCTGGTAATAGTCTGGTTGGTCCTTTTCTTCTGTGGTCAGAGCACACTGCATTAATCTCTTCCAAAAAGGACATGATATGTTAACCCCATAAAACCTTTGGACCCATATGGGTCCATCAAATACGGCTGCTGTGTTCAAAACTTTGGAACGTTGGGCCTATTTGAAATTCTAGAGGAGGCCCTCAAGGTGTTTAACAGTATCAAATATGTGCTGCCGAATTACAGGGAAATGTGTATAAATTGATGCAGGCCTACAAGATCTAGATATCTTTCATTTTATGCAATGTCGTGGCCATCCTGGGTTTTAATATTTATCTCAATGTAAGTGTGATGTAGCTTCAGTGAAGCCCTGTAACAGGCAGATACAGGATATGTATGAGAGATTGGTCTACAATATGGGAAAAAATATTTTTTCTGACTCTTAAATTTGTCTTTAACCCTTTAACTGCCTGCTCAACCTTTTGGCAGAGCACATTTTGAGTCACTATTTCTAATTGAAAGATGTGTTGAACTTAACAGATCAGATTTTTTTTCAGCATTACAGACTGCAAATGATTATTGGAGAAGGCTTCATCAGGCTAAGTTCAACACATCTTTAAATGTAATGCAGCAACTCAAACTGTGCTTGAACAAAAGGGAGCAGGCAGTTAAAGGGTTAAGGTGGCAATTCATTCCACCACAATGCATGTTTCCACTGTGATGGTCCATCACAGATGTCTCTGAGCCCAGAGAAGTTGACGGCCCTTCTGAACACTTTTTACGTAAGGCTTCCTTTTGGAATTTGTGGATGGTACTACTTATTGTCGTCCAAGTACTTGACAAAGGTTTGCCAATGTAACCCTGGGCCCCTGCGGTTATATCACTTACAGATAAATTAGTTCTTAATGCTGTGCCTTCTGAGTGATCAGAGATCAAGAATATTCATCTTAGGCTTACAAGCCTAAGCCTTACCAGTGCCCTTGCCATTTGTATGCAGAAATGCCTATATGAGTATTTCATGTTCGGCACTGCTGAGGGTGAGATATCCAAATCCCCTCTTTCATTGAGAAACATGGTTTTTAAACCTTTGAATGAATTTTCCTCTCATCTGTGGTAAGTTGGTGATCCTTAGCCCATCTTTTGCTCCTGAAGGAGTCGGCCAGCCGCCTTCCCTGGGTGCGGTTTTTATTCCAAATCAAGATTACAATCACCTGCTGACATCAGCTTTTTCAAATCTCATCATAATTTAAATTTTTACCTCATTATTAGTTCTAAATTCCACTGTCTCAGCATTTTTTGGAATGCGTTTCAGCCCTGAATTGAAGGAATGGATCTGTGGACACAAATGAAACGAAGATGACCAGACAGAACCGTGAACATCTTGTTTTCATGCTCTCCGCAGTAAAAAACCAGTTTAAGGAAACGTTAGAAATCAATGCTTTCATTTTCCAGTCCGTCCCAACTGTCCGTCCTAACTTGGGGTTGTGCATTGAGTACTTGAGTGGAGTGACATGCGCTCTCGTTGGGTTGGGAATGCTGCTCGTCAGGTCAGGACTGTATTGCTCATACAAATCAGGTCAGTGCACTTGAGCTCCCCAACACAGTCACTCCGGATGAGTCTGCTTAAAGCAGGCAATGTAGTGTGCTGCGACAGTGTTGAATTGTCAGAGTTAAATGGCTCTAGAACAGCAGACTGCAGTAGATTAGTCCCTTTCATTACAGTGTTTGGAGTGTTGGTAGTGGCATGGTGGTCTTTGGGGGGGGGTGGATGTTGGGGGTGGTGGGGGAAAGGGGGGGGGTTCACATGTGACTAATCCAGTCTCTAACAGGGCCACCTGCTGTGTGGCTTGTGCAGGTTGCTAAGCAACAAGTTCCAGCATTATCTGGTTTGGAGGCCTTTAATTTGAGCCTGAAAAGGAAGCGAGAGCGAGGAGGTGAGGAGAGGGAGAGAGAGAGAGACGGAGAAAGGGAGAGATGGAGGGACTGAGGGAGAGGTCTGTTTGGAGTGCTTTGAATTCAGACTGTTCCTTTCATTTCGCCCGTCACCTGGGAGAAATCGGAGCATTTTTGGCCTTGGGAGGCATAAAGAAGGGGGATTGGGGGGGGGGGTTGACTGGGCACTAACGCTGGATACTGTGGTGTGGCTGGCCAATCGGATACGCTGGAGGCTGGATGTGGGGGCGGGGCCAGTTGGCTGAAAGCCTTTGTGTGGTTAATAAGAGCGATGGCGACCGGCCAGCGGACGGAGAATGGGATTATAGCCCCCAAACAATCAGGACCGCGAGCGGGGAACAAGGAGCAGCCATCTGCACTGGGGGCTACTGCAGAGAGGGGGAGGGGAGCGCTACACACACACACACATACACCGGCAGAAAACGCTCCGACCCGTGTGCTGCTCCCCAGCGCAATGGCATAGCACTCGGACATGCCCGCGCAGACGCAGTCGCACTCAGACACACGTAGGCATTTCGTTCAGTCCCTGTCGGAAGGAAATCTGTGTGTCTGAGTGAGAAATGGAGACGGGGAGAGAGATGGTACAAGAGGTCTGTGCATTTAATGCACACAAACAAACCCCAGGCTTCTGCTCTCATTTTCAGCAGAAAACTGCTGAGTCATTTGTTGTGCTGGGAGTATTACTTCCACAGGGATGATGGTGTGTTCATTTCTGTGCCTACCTGTTCTCCTGTGTAACTACATTTCCCATGTCCCCCTTCTGCACTGTTATGCCACCGTTTCCCGGGGTCGCGTTCGTGTGGCTGGTGGGCGTGAAGAGCTGTGCATGTTCAGTTATCATTTATGTAATTGTCCTCATGTTGTCGTTGCTTCATGCTCATCTCGAAGTGCTTTAGCATCTACTGGAAAATACAGGCTAGTGTATTTCCTATCCTATCTGGCAGAGCTACTCATGAAATGCTTGCTGCAAAATTTAAGGACATTTAAGGTCGCTTGAAGAGGTTTCTTTTCATTGGCCGTGTGTGTGTGTCTGTTTGTGTGTGTGTGTTTGCGTTGTTTGTGTGTGTGTGTGTGTGTTTGTATGGTATGTGCGTGCGTGCGTGTATGTATGGTATGTCTGTGTGTGTTTACATGGTGTGTGTGTGTGTATGGTGTGGTGAGTGTGTAGTCTGTATGTGTGTGTGTGTGTGTGTGTGTGTGTGCTGTGAGTGTAGTCAGTATAATGTGCTGTGAGTGCAGTCAGTATGGTGTGTGCTGTGAGTGCAGTCAGTATGGTGTGTGCTGTGAGTGCAGTCAGTATGGTGTGGTTCTGGTTTACGCTGCTGCTGATTGGTTGTGCTGTGTGGCGTACATATTCGGCCCTGATGTGCTTCACACAGACTCTCCTCACTCAGCACTTTGCTCTGTCTCCGTCACTGATGTGCGGGGGGAGGGGTGTGAGTGTATTTTAAGGAATAATCCTGTCTTTGTTCTGCTCACAGAGCCGCGCTAATCGCCATTCTGGGAGCGCAGTGTGACTGCAGCTTCCTGCTAGTCATGGCCCTCGGCCTTGTTTGGTTTATAGTGAAAAGCTATGAAGTTGAAGTGGACTTGAAACCTTGTATGTTTCCAGAGCTCAGTTATGATGTTTTTTATCTTCGTGTTTCGACAAAATGCACTTTCAGGTTATGTGCTGCTTATCGGTCATTTAGAAACGACAGGTTTGGCGTGTTATCCAAATTGTCCTGATGCCTGCTCTGCCATTCTGTGTGCTTGTGTATGCCTGACTGTGTGCTTGTGTGACTACGTTTGGGTGGGTGTGTGTGTGTGTGTGTGTGTGTGTGCTTGTCTGACTGTGCATCTGCAGTATGCTCAGTGGTTTGTCTATGGGCATGAATGAAACTTTACATTTGTGTGTGCTTGAAAACATCTGTCTATATTTGCCTCATGTTACAGTAGGTCTGTGCGTGGTGTGTGTGTGTGTTCATGTGTATGCATTTGCTGGTGCAGATCAGACTGTTTGTGCTCCAGCACTTGATTAATGGAGCGCAGCGCTGAGTGGTGGGCGGGGCAGTGCAGGGATGATGTCATCTGTAACAATATCCCCCCTGTCTTTATAAAGAGGCGAGCCAGCCGAGCGATCAATTATTTACCGCGTCTCCAGCCTACTGTGGGCCTGTGAGGGTGGGGCCTGGGCTGGGCGGGGCGAGCCCTGCATCTGCGTGCGCCTACCACTTCCTGCCATTGTTTTGCGCTCCCATCCCATCATGCACTGGGGGCAGGCCATCCACTTCGGCCAACTGCTGCTGGGGATTAGGTCTGCGGCCACAACGTAAACACAGATCAGTTCTGTTTCACGTACCAGAGTCCTGGATTTGTGTTTTGAAATCTTTATCTGTGCGGTCGCACAGTAATCACATGTGGGTGTAATGCTCATGTCGTATTAAAGCGGTTTTATCTCTTCTTCGGGACTTTTAAGGTTACAAGCACATAAAAAATGTAACCATTAGACGTTAGTGCGCGCTGGTGCCTGCGTGTTTGTTCTGAGCGCTGAAGAAGCACTGTGATTAAAAGCAGGCGCCCGGCAGGGCCTACAGGCCTGTCCTGGGACGGCCCTCCCCCCCCCGCTCCTGTCTGTGTGAGTTTGAGAGAGACGTTAGAAGCTGGGACTCGCTCTCGCTCCTGTAGAGATGCTGTCGGGCTCTGCAGGGCTTTGGTGGGGGGCCGAAAGGGAGGGGAGGAGGCGAGAGGGTACCTACTGTCGGTCTGGCTGTGTGTGTGGAACTGGCCTGGAGGGTGCGGGGTGTTGGTTTTGTTTGTTGGGCACTGTGTGGGGTGTGTCTCATCCAGCTGATTGAGGAGCTGGGACAGTGGCAGCAGCCGTGATTGGGCAGGGCCTTGATGATTAGCTGTGTGCATTGGGCCAGACCTGGCCATTCAGTCCCAATGGAAGCCATTTTCATGTTTCACTGGAGACTATTGGAGTTGCGGTGCTTTAGCAGTGATGCTTCAGAAGGGGTCATCAATGTGAGCACAAAGCCTTCAAGTCATGGAAGGAGATGGATAGTGACGGCCGGAGAGAGAGGGATGGATAGACGGTCGGAGAGAGGGGGACGGAGAGAGAGAGAGACTATAGGGGACGGAGCATGAGAGATGGTTCGGGGGAGCGCCGTGGAGAGAGAGCTTCAGTAATTGCTCCTCTCGGCACAATATCAGGAGTGCGGCCGCTAATAGCGCAATTTGTCTGAAGTCGGTCTTTTTTTAAACGGGCCGCTTGGCGAGGCGTCGATGCGGGGCTGAGGCCGCTCTGCCCCCCCCCCAGGGTGGTTCGGCTCTCGCTCGCCGACGATCGATGGCACCGAAGAGAGGGTCGGTGCCTCAGGATTACCTGTGATGTGACGGCGAGTTCTCGGCAACTCTCGTGGAGACCTGGAGCGTGCTCTGTGAGAGAGAGGGAACTGAACTGAGCCGCTGAAATGATTGTGCTCAGCAGGTCCGAGCTCCCAGGCCCGCGCACCAGGTCAGGCTGGGTGATGGAGGCAAAAAAAAGATTGCAATCATAATTTGACCCAAATACCTAAATGCAGCGATAATTTCTTTTGTGTACAAAAATGGAAGCTGGAGAGTGTTGGGGCTCTCAAAGAAACTGACCGTGACGAGACTTATCCAAACGCAACGTTGATTTGACAACATTTGGCGCCGGTTTGTGGCGATGCTGCTGAAATTAGTAATTTTTGTTGCGGTATGATAATTGAAGTGACAGTGCTAGTTTTTGATCTGGGTATTTTTCCCAGCTCTGCTGATGGTTCAAGATGGCAGCCATACGCTTTGTAATTTGTCATCATTAACGGTGTCGCGTAATCCCAGAATACACACTCCGGCAGGACACTGATACTTTCACACAAATGTAATTACCTCATTTAAATCATAATCCGACAATTACCTGGTTATTACAACGAACACTATTTATGTTGGGCTGTTCTCCAGCCTGCATTTATAATCTTCGCACAATGCTCTCTCAAATACCTCAAACCCTTCTTCATGAAATGAAGACTGTTTTAACAAAGGCTGGTTCAAAGAAACGTGATGGGTGCTTGTATGCATGCTCAGTGTATTGGGAATTTGCATTCTTTTGAGCAAATAGTACGGCGCAAAGGCAGACATTTTGTTTCTGTCTGTTTTGGTTCTTATTCTTAATGTCCCTTCATAATGTAATTGTGCTCATTGTTTCAGGTGCTGAGCTGTTCAGTTTAATTCAGAACAGAAAATTGAAGGCTAGTGGGGTCATGTCTGGGCACTGAGCTGATCATTGGATAGGCTCATTTGATCACTGTGTTTATATCACTTATGGATAAATGTCTGGTCCTGATACAGTGCTGTGTGAGTCGGAAGTATCAAAAAAATTCCTGTTTCAGGTAACCCAACCGTCTGTCCATCAAAAACACCGACCCTAAAGTTTCTGACTGCTGTTCAAAAATAAAACTGATGAATACCGATCCGACTCTATTCCTCTTTCTTTGTGCAGCATCTAGATTTTGAAGTTATTGTTTTAGCAGCACCAATAGCGTGAAGTAATTGAAATTTATCAGAACGTGCGTCACAGAGGTTGGTGGTGGGGATACATTTTATCTCTCTCTTTGAGGAAACAGAATTACATTAATGTATTTCATTTACTTGAATATGAGCTAATAAAGCAACGTAGCTTGCCAATATTTGCGATATCTGAAAGATGGATATGGATTGTCCCGAGCGAGGATGTCGCACCCTCCCTAAATAATCCCCCCTAAAATTCCTCATTTCCCCGTTGAGTGAAGTTTTGTTGCGACCTGCAACTTTAATTTTGAAATTGTTATAATTGTCATGGTATATTTTCAAAGACAACTTGAACGTGAAAATGATACGGTACATGAACAAATTCCCCTTAATTAGTTTTCAACAGTCTAATCAGCTCAAAGCATCTCACAGCTATGCTAGTTTAAATTTGTTTTTCCGGATTGATCTGCCGGCCAACATCAGCATCGCTTTTTTTTTTTTTTTTTTAAATCCTTTGCTTTAACAGATTTCTTTTGCTCAGAAGTGAAGTTACTGCAGTTGCCTGTGAACTTTGTTTCATCGATTAGCTAAAAAAAAAAAAAAGGCCGTGTATAACAATTTTAGATTTTATTTTTCTCATATTCCTGATTTTATTTTCAGCCTTTTAGGTCTACTGCCGGCCGACAGCTGTGTGAGCTATGGACCGAGATCAATCCACATCGGCTTCGAGTGTTCCGCTTTTAATGTTACATAATTTGTTGGGATAACGTTACATGACGTTCAGTGAGTTAAATCAGCTGTTATTTCCGATGCTCAATTGTTGAATTGATCATCGTAGAATCAGTCATCACCATTGATGCTCTCTACACTTTTATCGCTTTATGTTTATCTATGCAAATTACACTATCATATTTTTTCGAGCCTACATTTTAATTTTTTGTGTTTTTATTTCATTATTTTTTTATTATTCTTTTTTTTTTTTTTTTTTTTTTTTTTTTTTTTCACAATTTGCACCCTTAATAGGCTGCTACAGTGTACAAAACCTAACATAATTCTGCTTTCATACTATTACGCTTTTAAAACAGACACATCTAGAGGAGAAACTGATCTAACATCATGAATTTAATTCTGTTTAGGGTGCTTAATCATCAGACAGATTTTGGAAAGGTTCGGGAATAGGATTGACTTCAGGGCTAAAAAAATTCTTGAAGGGGGAAGAACAAATCCTACCTATGTTCCTTACCCCAAATTCTTGACATTACTGAAACGCAGGGTTCTTTAATTGGGCCTGATCGGAGATCAAGTATTCAGCTTAGGCTTGTGGCCTTGCCCTCCATGCACAGAAATTCTCCAGATTCCTTGAATCTTTTAACTATTCCATGCACTATAGAGGGTGAATTATCCCAGCCTCATTAATGAACATTATTTTTAAACCCTTCAATGATTTTCCCACACATTTTTGCTCCTCAAGGTTAGGCCTTTCCTAGATGCTGCTTTTGTGCCCAAATCATAAGTAAAATCTCCTTCTGACATCAGCTGTTTCAAATTGCATCATTACTCAAATTTTTTACCTCAATCACTCGTCTTAAACTGCTCCCATCGCTACTGTGTTGCAAGCTTGAATAGCAGGAATTGATTGAAATTTACCAATTAAATGAAGTTGACCAGAACAAGCTTGAAATATTTTTTTCTTCGTAC
The DNA here is from genome assembly GCA_029692085.1 of Gymnothorax javanicus. NCBI lineage: Eukaryota > Metazoa > Chordata > Actinopteri > Anguilliformes > Muraenidae > Gymnothorax > Gymnothorax javanicus. Next base: position 4,767,633 of record CM056209.1, on the reverse strand, counting down.
TACCAGCAATGAAATACAAGTTGAAGTAAATTTAGAAATCCCTGTGCTGTTTTTATGTGAATATTTTTACATACTGTTTTGGCATGTCCAGTCCCACCCAAATTGGGAATGTCCAATCATTGAACAATGCTCATGCATGCTCTACACAACTCATGCTGACAAGTTGGGAGAGTGTGTTTCACGGTTCTGTTTCAAAACACGTGCCTCTCAGCCACTGCTGTGATTCATAAATAGATTCAAACTTCGTAAAACGAGAGGGGAAGAAACCTGAACATGTGCCTGTTCAGAATACAACTAACGGGCGCCCGGATAGACATCAGGAGGGGCTTGAGCAACGAACTCTGCTGACCCAAACCCACTGTATCCCTCCCGTTTCCCTGAGCAGCTCAATGCTAATTTTGCACTGCTGTTGCAATGCTGCTGGTCAGCACTAGCATGATTTGGAATTCAATCTTGTGCTGTGGCAGTCACTCTGATCTGTAAAACGGCTCCTTTACCGTGTAGGCTAATATAGCGGTCCCTTTACGTGCATTTTCGTCTCAACTTTTTCAGAGTATAGGTTGTGGAAAGAAGATTTAATATCGTTTATAGGCAGTATTCATGGCTTTAAACAGGTCGAAAAATGTTTCCAGGCTAGTTTGCATTTAATATGCGACTAAATGTTCTCTTCAGGATTGAAATCTGGACTCTGATAGGGCCAAAACATGAGACTGGAATTGTTCTCAAAGCTCAGTTCTGCGGTTCTTGCAGAGTAGGCAGGATCATTGTCTTGCTGAAGAATGTAATGTTTGATTCAGTCTGTCCTTACATTACACTGTCAACATAAATCTTTGTAAGTCTGTGGAAAAAGCTTCCTGGCCCTGGAGTGTACAGTCTGTATGCATTCTTCTTTTCTGTAGGGGCATCTAACATCAGTCTTGGTCTCCGGATTATTCTTCATAACCAGGATAGGGAAAAATTCCAGTTGCATACAATCTGATTGGTTTACAGTTCCTGTTAGGTACAATCTGATTGGCTGAAGTGTGGCTCAGTGGCTGCGGTACCACAACTTGGTTAGGAAAAATAAGCACGCGTCCTGGTTGGCTGCAGTCTGTAGGCTTGCCTTCCTTATGATATTCTTAATATTCACTGCGAAAATGAGAAAATTCTACATCCCTGTTTTTGAGAAATTCAGCATTTTGGACTTAGAAAATCAGTGTTTGCGCTCATTTTTTCAGTATTTCATTAATATCTCAAAAATTGTCTGATAACTTTTTGCCTAATTTGTTGTGAGCCTTCCTTATGATGTTCTGATGATCCCCTGCGAAAATCGGAAAATTGTACGTCCCTGTTTTTGAGAAATACAGCATTTTGGACTTAGAAAATCAGTGTTTGTACTCAGTTTTTGAGATATTAATGAAATACTGAAAAAATGTCTGATAACTTTTTGTCTAATTTGTTGTGAGCCTTCCTTATGATGTTCTGATGGTCTCCTGCGAAAATGGGAAAATTCTACGGCCCTGTTTTTGAGAAATTCAGCATTTTGGACTTAGAAAATCAGTGTTTGTGCTCATTTTTTTCAGTCATTCATTAATAGCTCAACAAGAGGCCTGTCGGCCTAGAGAGCTCCGGTGAGGATGACTGAAATGTCCATGTCATAACGTAATTTCAGAAATCCTTGAAAACTGTTGGAATATGAACACATGACAGATTTGGTAATATGCTGTGAACCAGTTTGGTGTCTCAATTTATGTAGTATTACAATAGAACCACACTGCAAATTGCAATCATTTATTTCAATCATCTTATCAGCAAGCAATACTAACAGCCAATAAATACCCCCCCCATACAGATTAGGTCAGGTTATTGATTGCAATTTGCAGTGTGGTTCTATTGTTATACTACATAAATTGAGACACCAAACTGGTTCACAGCATATTCTGGTTACCAAATGTGTTAATATTGCAGTAGTTTTCAAGGACTTCTGAAATTAAGTTATGACATGGACATTTCGGTCATCGTCACCAGAGCTCTCTAGGCTGACAGGCCTCTTGTTTTTTTTTTCATCATCAAGCAATTAGTGTCTTTGGAACAAGGTGTGTAAATAAATGACTTCAGTAAACTGAGTGGAAACCTTATGAAAACCAGCAGATACTGTGGCCGCAGAACTGGAGTTTGATGACCCATATCTGACGACTTCCCATTCTTAAACTATTGTGCTATTTGTGGAAATACTTTGTCGAACAGCCTTTGTTGCAAACATGGTGTTGCGTTCAGGTAAGCATTTTGAGTTTTCAGAGATGTTGTAAATATAGGGAGACGATGCACTGCATCAGTCTGCAGATGGAACACCTCTCTGTGATTGGAGTATTTTGGCAGAATGCCAAAGACTAAGGAATTTATGCATGGAATCAAACCGTAATACCATTGTCTTTTAACACTAATTGCATTTGATCGACAATTGAGCCCTATTGTACAGACAATCATAAGTGTGTTGGCAATAACGAGACGCTTTGACTTATTCTTGTCCATATCACCTAGCCCTAGATAAATCAAATATCACCATACTTTTTACGGAATACCGCTACTGTGGTGATATTGTCGGATTAGCTACAGAGCTTCCAGAAAATATTCACATAATGTGATTTTTGATAAAAAGTCATGTGTAATGTAGATATTATGACTAAGCAGGAATTGGCAACAGCTAGAACTGTCTAATAAGAGAAAAAAACTGCATCCCTTGACAATAATGCAATCTTTAAAACCAGTAAAGAAAAAACTTATCTTGTATCACAATATTATGATATTTCAAATCCTCAACGATATCTTTTATCGTGATATCAATATAGTGTCTATATATCGCTCAACTCTACTTGTTTCTGTAGCTATGCAATATCACCATAGACTAGCGCAACTGCATCTATAGTCTACACCTGCTCAGTGCTGTTACTGATTGACGTGATTGTGACAGCTAAAAAGCATGATAAAGGACTTTGGTTTTATGTCAGTTCTGTTAGTTGCATGAATGCTGAGCCTACCAAGAAGTATTGTGTTTATTCATACTCCACAGAAGATGCTAAATAATATTCTTGACGGCTCCGGATGACATTTCAGTTTACAATCTCTATGGCTAGGTTAAGGTTGAAAGTGAAATGTTGTAATTTTCCCATTCTTTTGAGCTGTGGGTAGCACTTGTGTACAGGCCTCAGTGTGCGAGTTGGTTTTTCAGAGGCTGTAATGTCCTTCTGAGTTAAATTTTATGACACAATTTGATAGTGTCTATAAATATGGAAATCAAATGGTAATCAGAAATCTCCCAATTTAAAGACTGGGCGTTTTGGTCTCGATGGTCGCCATCCTGCTGCCCGAGGGCATTTCAAAGATGGAGCCGGAGTGCACGGTGTCCGTATATTTACGAAGGCTCTGGATTTATTTTGAGCTATGCTTGAGGTCATTGTTTTTCTTAAAGGTCCGTTTGAGGTCACGTCTGAGAGGGGAATGTACGCTTTAATGTGCTGCTTTTGCAGGGCAGGACTGTAATTGTAGTTCATCACAAACCAAAAAAACTACATTTTAAGTCAATTGTTTGCAAACATAACGAGCATCATGGCGCTCGGTATAATTCAGATTGCTGCTGCGTAATCACAAGCTCTCAATCTGCACGACGCTCAGCAGCTAAGCTAACGGTGCCACTGTGGCTCTGATTGCCATAATGGGCTAATTGTCGTTGGCCCCAGGCCGGCTCGTGTGATGCCTGTTTGTAAAGGGAACCTGAACAAATGCTGCCAGTCGCAGTGCAGGAATGAGGGGAGGGGTGGTGGCCAGCCGACCAGTGTGGGTGTCTGCTTTAGGATCGCCATCTGTTTGCATTTGTGAAAAGGACGGGTTCTCTCTCTCTCTCTCTCTCTCTCTCCTCTCGCTATCCCTCCCCCTTCGCTCCCTCTCAAAATTCACATTTTCAATTTTGAAACAAATTTGTAAGCATTGCCTCAGTGTACACTCAGTTTGGAGTGTTGTCCAATTGTGGAAGTGTACTCTCAGCTCTATATTAGAACATGAATTTTAAGCTACAGCCTCTCGTCCCCCTCCCCTCCCCTCCCCCTCTTCTCTCCTTCTCCCTCCCTCTGTTTTTCAGGGCGCTGGACTCTCCTCTCGCTAAACTGCATCTCGTGGACAGGGCTTCTCACAGTTCGGGATAAACGTGTTCTGGGGGGGTGGGGTTGTGATTAGGCAACCAGATCCAGGCGTCGCATCAAAGGAACCGAATACCTCTGCAGAGCCAATTGATTAAAAATGGAGCTGTGCAGCATTCATGAGGCAGAGATCTGTGTTTACTGGGAGTACGGCCTTCCTCCGAAATCCTCCGTTATTGAGAAATTTCCAGATCACTTGTCTCCCAGCTCATTCTCCGGGCCGTGGCATCATCGCCGATAAGCTTCCCGCATTTTTGAAATCGCAGCTTCATGCTAATGGTTGATTTTTTTTAAGTCTGCTTCATTTGCAAAATTGGCCACTCCAGGCATCAAGATTTCTTTCTTAATTACGGACTTTTATGTTTTGATGGCTTGTCTTTGAAGAGTAATTTTACTTTGTGGCATTAAAGTCACTCTGGAATTCAATTTTATGAATTGCTGATATTTTCAAATCCATTGAACATGCTTATTTATTGGGGTACGTTTAAATTTGAAATGTTTAAGAATTGTTTAAAATTGAGACGTTCACAAGGCTACGGTTTTTAAGAATTACTGGCACTTATGTGCTAATGGTTAATCTTTGAAAGTAATTTTAATTCTCATGATTAAAGTCACTGCATGATTCAATTAGATTGATTAATCGCCTTTTCACGCCAGTGAAATGCTCATATATCGGACAGGTATTTGCTTTAGAGAGAGATAAACGGTGTGGTAAGAGGCAGTGTTCCTGTAAGTGAGTGTATGGTTTTGCACCTGCGGGACCCTGCAGGGTGAGTCATGTATGTGAAACACTGGCAGCAGGGTTCTGTTTACACTGCACAAGGCTGGGTGGGATGGGCCCAGCTCTGATGGCTCTTCTGCTGTGCGTGCCCAAATCTTTTTTACGCGTTTTCAATATTGTTATGCGCCTTCACACTTCGGACAGGAAGTCTGTAATGACCATTTTGGGGGCTCCATCCTGCGGCCCGTGGTGGCCCCCCCTCCGTCTCCATTTCCTGTCAGGAGTGGGGCTCGTTTTCCCGGCCAGTTCATGCTCTGTCTTTTTTGTGAAAAGTCCCAGCCTTCTCTTTCTCAGCTTTATGGTTAATAATCACCCTCTGGGTCATTCCATGCCAGATCATCAAATGGGTCTCACCACCACCTTCTCAATTTTGCTAATTTTTTGTATGCAGCTGCATGAATATATATCACTGTGAAATCCGAAATTTCAGCTCATTCGGACCAAAAATGAATTTTTGGTGAATTATTTTCTAAGGGTACTGTCCGTCAGTTTTTTTTGTCAATTGACATTTTTCCTGTATTTAACATGGCATAACTTTTTTATCAGTACACCTATAGCTTTGAAACTTTGCATCTAATCTAATGTTATACTGCTTAATCAGAAAATCCAGTCCAATTTACTTTATCTTTCTTGTTGAGCTATGAGAACACCAAAAGTGCCTTTTGTTCAGGCAGTTCCATGTTTAGGTCTCCAAAGCACCCCCAATATAAACCCTAGCAAAGGCTCTCTGGCAATTTTTCCATTCATTTGTGTCTGCGGAATATAAATCAGGCTGAATTCACCATGAATTCATCACTAACTGCAGTCAGTCCCTTGCAAAATGTGAAAAAAAAGCTAAAATGCCACCTGTTCAAACCCCTGTATCTCCAGGGGCACACCTTGGATTTTCTTCTATTTTTTTTTTACTGATTCCTCTATTATAGTAGAGAGACCATTCCAAAAAATGTTGATGTGTTTTGACCAATATAAATTTTGCAGGTGTCTGAACAGGGGTGGGGTAATCTCAAGAATCGCTTGGCATTTTTTTTTCACATTTTGCAAGGTACTGACTGCAGTTGGTGATGAATTCATGGTGAAATCAGCCTGATTTATATTCCGCAGACACAAATGAATGGAAAAATTGCCAGAGAGCCTATGCTAGGGTTTATATTGGGGGTGCTTTGGAGACCTAAACATGGAACTGCCTGAACAAAAGGCACTTTCGGTGTCCTCATAGCTCCACAACCAAGAAAGATAAAGTAAACTGGACTGGATTTTCTGATTAAGCAGTGTAACATTAGATTAGATGCAAAGTTTCAAAGCTATAGGTGTACTGATAAAAAAGTTATGCCATGTTAAATACAAGAAAAATGTCAATTGACAAAAAAAACTGACGAACAGTACCCTTAGAAAATAATTCACCAAAAATTCATTTTTGGTCCGAATGAGCTGAAATTTCGGATTTGTCCATCACTAATACATATTTATCTAATGTGAAAACATGGAAGCAATCTATAACTACATGGTGACAGATGTTTTGAAAATCTGATGATTTGACATGGAATGTCCTCTCGGCTCTGTTCCCCCATCTCTTCCCATAATTCCCTGCTTCCCTGTTTTTCTTCTGCTGCCCCTCCCCCGCTCTCAGACAGCCTGGAGAGGCAGCTCTGCTCCAATGCGTGAGTTTCTGCTCAGATGTGCCGATCTAGGTCGCCGTCACTGCTTGTTTACTTTTTCATGGTCCAGACGCCACGGGGCTGTGTTCTGCCTGCAGCTCAGGAGCATGTAAGAGCCTCAGACTGCGCTCACTGACGGCAGAGAGACGAAGATCCCACACACCTTCTCGCTCTCGTTAGGTTGTTTTTTTGGCGGATGTGGATGAGCTTCGGATGTGACTGGTGGCGGTTCAGAGCCTGCGATGTTCTTGGTGCTTCCCAGCGTTCCCCGTGTGCTCTCGTGAAAGTAAGACGAGGGTCATTTTCACCCCCGTGTTTGAGTTGTTAGTCCTTATCCAGGGTCGCTCTTAAATTTTACACCTGCCAGTCATGATTTAGTTGCATTGGTGCCAACAGAGTGTATGGCAACCGGTTTGAATGTTCAATAAACGTTTGATCATCGTTCGAATAACAAAAATAAAGCAGACTGAAAAGGCCGTCAAGTGTTGAAATTATCATGCCAAAACATACCATGTGTCTCTGTGTTTGTGTGCTTCTGTCTGTGTGTCTGTGCGTTTGTGTGCATGTCTTTATGTGTGCGTGTCTGTGTGTGCGAGTGTCTGTACGTGTGTGCGTGCGTCTGTATGTGTGTGTGTGTCTGTGTATCCGTATATGTGCGTGTGTCTGTGTGTGCGCGTGCGTGTCTGTTTGTGTATGTGTTTGTCTGTGTGTGTTAATCTGTGTGTGTGCCCATGCGTGTGTATTTTCGTCTGTCATGATGTGTGCGCTAGCGTGTGTGCATCTGTGGGTGATTTATCCTGCAGTAGGCCTGCTAAGATGCTCTTGTTTACTGAAATGTAAATGAAGGGGGCCTGATGACACAAAGAAAACAGGCCGGCAGTAGAAAGGATTTATGAACAGGGTCTAAATAAAGTCTGTGCATTTTCATAAAGAGCTCCTGAAAGCAGCAGTGAATCACTGCGCCAGAGGATGCAGGAGCCCCGCCTGCTGCTGGCTCTCATGCTGCTAACTGAGAGATCCAGGCCTTCAGTTTCAACTGCTTTTCAAAGTTTTTTAGCTTGCATTATGGATTTCATCTTGGGTACTTTTACAGTGATGTCCCCCCCCCCATTGGTTGGTTATTAAATCATTAAAACTTGCCATCTTGGTCTCTATCAGCTCAGCTCTTGGTTCTGTCCCTTACTGCTTTAAAATGCACTGCCACGTTGTATTGTCAGTATCTTGTTACCTGTTGAGAAATGGGTTGGGTAAAACCTTAAGCTGAAGTGGACATTTATTTGTGAACTTTCCTGTGCTGCAGTTTGAGGGAAGATCAGGGGTTGTTGTTTGACAGTTGGTGGCTTGTTGGGCCCGGCTGCAGTGTGCGGAGGGAAGATGTCCACCCTGCGTGATTCTGTGATGGTCCCCCCCCGCTGTGCTCACAGAGGGGATTCTTTTCTATCCCTCCACACTTACTCACCATCTGCACATCAACAAGCAGCGCGGGCCCCACATTGTCCCGCCGGTCACCGGGGCGTCGCCCAGGCCAAACGACATGTTGCGCAATCGGTTCGCTCTAGGAGGCGGGCCTGGGAACGACCGCTTTGCAGGAATGCTGAAAGAGCGGGGCGGCGTGGGGGGTGAGGGGTGGGGGTGGCAGGGGGGAGGAGTTGGGGGTAGTGGTGCAGGGCGGCGTGGGGGGGGGGGGGGGGGGGGGGGGGGGTGGGGGCGGGGGTCACAGAGCCGAGTAGACAGCTGTCCTGGGAGTTTTGGAATGAAGGAGCCTGCTGGGGTGACCTAGTTTTTTTTTTTTTTTTTTTTTTGTTGTTGTTTTTTTTTTCCCTTGTTGTGCGTGTGTGTGGGTGGTGTGTGTTTGTGTGTGTGAGCATTTTGGTTCTCTGTGCGTGCGCACACAAATGAATGCAGTCAATTCAGCAGCCTCCAGCTCAGTCGCTTTGCGGACGGATAGCAGCGTTTCGGCTGTATTTTGTGGCGGACCTCGTCCTGGAAGTGTTTTACTGCCCTAACCTCTTCCTCGCTCGCTCACGCAGCTGCGGCAACAGGCGCCCTGAGCAGTTTCCACTCACCAGCTGCTGAACAGACTGCCAGGCCCCTCTGTGTGCGTCTGCATTCGCCTCTCTGTTACAGACTCAGTCCCTGAGCTTCATCGCTGCGGACGAGCTGTCTCTGGGTCTGACACGGGCTCCGCTAGGAATGCTACCGTAAAGTAAAAAATTCAAGTGAATTAGTGATGTGCATTTCTGAAATTTCTGTCCTTTCACATCGCTGTCAAAGTATTTGAGGTTTAGCAGTCATTGTCTCTGTAAGGCTCTGTATCAGGGCCCTTCTACTGTATTTGGATTCTTTAGCTGCTGTGGGATCATGGTCATATTGAAACTGTGGGCCGTTCAGCAGTGCCACGGCGCTCCTCTCCTACATCCTGACCTGCAGTAATATAGGCTCTCATTTCTCCCTGACAGCAAACCAAAGCCCCCCCCCTGCCTCTCCACACCCAACACCCCACACGCCCGCACACACACACACACACACACACACACACCCGCCAACACACGCTCCTCAACATGACAGATTCAAGGACAGCCTGGCCTTTGTCAGAGAGAGAGAGAGAGAGAGAGAGAGAGAGGGACTCGGACAGGCAGAGGAAGGGAGAGAGAGAGAGACAGAGAGACAGAGAGAGAGAGCGAGCGAGAGAGGGCATTCTGCTGAAACCTAATAGGGGCAAAAGGCAGCAGCTTGCTGGCGGTTCGGAGACAGGCCGCCGGGTCAGCGTAGGAGAGTCCCTCAGGGACGCAGCCAAAAAAGCCTCCATCCCCCTCCGACAGTCCCCCGATCCGGGGAGTGGAGGAACTGTCCGTCTTCCCAGCACAGCCAAACAAGCTCCTTGGCAGAGCTCCCGCTTCTTAATGAGGGAGTCTCTCTCTGTCCACTGGATTGATGAAGTCATCGCCGGCCCCTCGAGCAAGGCCGCTTGGTTCTGTTCGCTGACCCTCCGCTCGACAGCCTTGTGACTCACTGCCGTGTTCTTGACCTGCGTGACACCATCACCTGCTTCCTGCTTGAATCCTTCGGGATTTTCCTGTATTTAGGTTGTGCCTAAAATTATAGAGGTCCCGCCATTTTGGATTTCAGCTGCACGGGCCGCTGTTTATTGGAGTCGTTTCCATTTTTCAGGCCGTCTGTTGAATCCTGTTCACCGGGTACTCATGCGTGGCAAGTCTGGTTTGAAACCAGGTGGGGCTTTGGCCAGAAACTAGCTGTTTATGCTTGCATTTCAAAACGAGGACAATATCTTTCTGGTACCTAAGCAGACATTTAGAGTTATTATACCTGTTACTTCCACACTTCTGCACCTATTTACCACAAAAATGTGATGGTCTAGAGAAGCCCATTGGTTGTCTTGGACCAGATTGGTCATTTTGCCACAATGGAGCTAGGGAGGAAAAACATCTTCCTCCCCTTTAAAACTTGCTGCTCCCTCCCCTTTAAACCCCGGAGCCCTTCCTGTTTAACCCCTTGTCTTTTGAGTCACAGGGGTTGGTTTAAATCTTGCTGCTGCTTCCCTTTAACCTGCACAGCCTGTGCTGTTCTTTCAGCTTCAGTTGCCCTTTCCTTTAAATCCAGTCCCATCTCCTTAAGCCCTTGGTGCTGAGACCCTAATGGAGAGCGGTTCTACATTTCACTCAGGAACAGCACATCCTGTGCCTCAGCAATCGGCTGAGCAGGGGGAGGGACTGAGCTGCCCCAGAGCATGCTGGGTAGCAGAAATGTCAACCTCCAGACAACAACCCCCACCTGCACGTGAACCCCTCTGCTAAATGGAGAGGGTGCCCCACAATTCTCTGCGACAAGGCACTATGAGCTCAGAATGCTATGCAAGGCCACTAAACGCACTCCTGCTCCATTGCACAGCTGAACCCCTGCCGTCTGTATGCAGAGAAAGATCGCCATTCTTTTAACGGCTCACTTTTCTTCCTTTTTTGGTTAAATTCCCTGTATTGCAACTTCAGCTGCACTGTTAGCCTGTCGCAGCGCAGAGCCGGGAATAAGGCTGTCAAGCGCTCGCGGCCCGCACTCGGCCATGTGCAGTCCTGCGAGATGTTTGAGCCGGCTGCTCATTCATTATTTAAACAAGGCGCAGTCCGCACCTCCCTCCCCAGCCCGCTCCTTCCACATGCTAATAATCTTCTGAAATCCGAGAGCAGCCACCACCCTTCCTCCGAGTGGGAGCACCGGCGTTCCCGGCTGTCAGGGATAATCCGCGCGGACCACCTCTGTGCCGAGCATGAGTTAAGGCGAGGGGTCTGCTGTAGTCGCCGCAACGGACAGACCCGGGAAGCTCTCGGCGAGAATACGATACCATCAGAATATGACAGTGGTGCCTTCCACTGGCGTCCAGGCCTCTAATCTTTCGTTGTTTACTTTCTCTAATAAATGAATCAAATATTCCTTTGCATAAGTGGACAGCGAGTGCAGCATGGCATGCTGGGGTAGGGGGCCGGGAGCTTCGGGCATTCTCCGTACTGATTCTGTTCCACCAGTCGCTCGCACTGTGTGTTAACACCACTGCTCAACAATATTAATGCATTATTTAACTGCCCATTCATCTGCAGCACTCAAAGAGTTGGTCCCATGGTTTGTAGTCGCTGGTAAGATGTGTTTTAATGTGGTTGGTTCAGCGGGGAGAAGAAACTGGATTCATCTGAGGATGGAAAGGTTAATCCTGCTACGGTAATTGTTGGCGCCTCTGTCTGTCCAGGGTTGCAGATTACACTATTGCTGTGATCGCCTCCAAACTTTACTAAAGCTCTGTTCAGAGGTCTGGCAGAAGTTTGGTTGCACCAAAAATCTCTCGAATTTGCTGTGATTTGAGATGACGTCATTTTTCGAAATAGAAATGGGGCGATCGAGCCATTTTGCAAATTGTGTCATCCTGGGAAGATGCTTTTGTGCGAAGGTGAGGAAGCCATCGATGGCTAGCGAACTGTCGGCGGTGGTAAATACGAGTACCTTGCAATGCTATCTGCTGTTCTTGGGATTAGCTTGCTCTTAGTCAGTCTTTTGATTGGATAGCCTGAGGTCTTGCTGGGATCTAATTGGCTGGCTGGTGCCGTTGAGGATCTGGCCTGCCCGTTTCCCTGCAGAGCACACTCCCTTGTTTGACTGATGCCCCCCCGGCACGTTTGACTTTAATTGTGCAATCGATATATGATTCATCTGTCATATATTGCTGGAGACGGCTGCTGTCAGCACTGTGTTTTGAGTGTTATCATGCTGTTTAGTCCCTGTAAACTCACTGCACAACTGGACTATTAAATTTCCACTACTCCGGGGGCTGGAGTCGGCATCGAACAGCGCCGTCCTTATAGCAAAAAATGGCGGTGAGAGCAGCGGCCTCCGTTAAGCCTCAGTCCACGGACCCTGTGGATTGAGGAGTGATTGAATGTTGCGAGTCATTGTGTGCCAGCGTCCTGATGTTCTGCGTTCTCCCTCCTCCATTGTGTTACTTGAGTTTACAACAGTATCAGGTTTCTCTCAGCACTGTTGTTTACGGCATAGTTTCAGCAGCACTGCTGCCAAAGGTTTCGCGTCAGCCAAGACCCTGTCAGGGATTGTCTGAAGTTTTCCTGGCAGCTGAGCTTCTCCTCAGAATATTGCTGTTGGTGCGTCTGAAGCGCTGCTCTGGATGTGGACGGTTTGAGTTTGAGAGTTCAGCTGTTTATGGATTCCAAACGTGTTGCCTGTGGACCGACCTCGAGTCCTCAATGGTTCTGCTCGAGCTCCCATGATGCTTATTAGGTAGAGTACTGTGAGGTCAGTATATGGACAGTGACACTATGGTAAAGTGATGTAATTCCGCCATGGTTCTCTCCATATGGATGTAAAGACCAGAATGGAGCCAACTGTCAGATTCAATTTAAGGGTCTTTTAAAGTTGTGTCGCTGTCCAAAAGGCAGCAAAGAGCAAAATGTAAAAAAAAAATGCCTCCATGTTTAATTCAAATGTTTTTGAGCGACTGGAGTATTGTAATCATTTTAACTGAGCCAGACATTTAGAAACTTCATCGGATTTCTTGTAGCCAATTGCTGCGCACATCTGTGTTCTGAAAAAATCTCTGGTGCTGCCCTGTTGTACAAAATCTGAGAGTTGATGGCATTCTTGCTTAAGCTCTTAGCAGGAAGGTGTTAAGTAGTTTTTCCTGTGTCTCGGCCATCTAACAAGCTTTTTAGCTGAGATGACATCTGAATGTGCTGAGTGTGGGACATATTTATGAACACTGAATTAACAGGTTCAGGAAGCGATTAGGTAACGGTGCCTCGTGGTGGAACCGATCTTGTGGAAGCGCTGGGGTCAGGGGGGAATGATGAGGGTGGTGGAACCCAAACCGTAGGGGAACAGAAAGGAGAGGACCACTACCGTCTCGGTTTGACTGTGGGATCATTGCCTCAGTTTTTATGTTGATACACTCAGCTAATTATCGCAATATGGTGAAAATACGGTATGCAAATTGAGGAAAAAATTATGAAGGAACTTGACAGTCAGCTACTTTCTTTAGTATTTGCGGATGAATGTAGATTGTCATCACGCGGGTGGACTGGCTGGTGTCGGAACCAGTGTGGGGTAGAGTCGATGGTTACGTTGTGAAAAAGGCTGACATTGGATCACTTTAACCCTTAGAGCGCTGAAATAAATGTTCATAAAATTATGAATTTAATAATTATCTTGTGCTGTTGAAAACCTATCATGTGGTGACTTGTTTAAAAGAGCTCCCCTGTGGGAGCTCTTTTAAACAAGTCACCACATGATAGGTTTTTAACGGCTTTGATTTTGATATCTTACATCACTGAGCAACAATTGCTGCATTTAGTGCTCTCAGGGTTAATGTGCCCTTTCTTGGGTGGTGGGTGTGCAAGACCTTGTCCATGGCTGACTTCCTGTCGAGTCCAGGCGCGGCACGGGGTTGACCGCTGGACGCTTTGTACGCGCCTTTGACGTGATCAAACCACATTCCGTTCTCAGTTCTGTGTGGTGTGTTGCCAGATGGCAATTGAGCAATCTGCTACAAGGAGGTAATGCAAACCAAACTAATTATTAAGCCATCAAAGCCGTTCCATGCCTTTTTTTTGGTGGTGGGGGGCATTAAAATTGAACCAGTGCCATTGCGTTTGAACACTCAGATAATATGACCCCTGCATTCCGTCAAAGAAAACGCTAGAGTTGACCGAAAAGCAAAAATGATTCTTTCTTTGCCTGTTCTCATCTCATTCATTTACTCTTCACACTGTTTTGAACAGACTGAATTCTAGGAGAAGCTGTCGAAGTGACTGGCCCATTACTCTCAGAAGGAGAACGCAAGTGTGCAACAATGGAGGCTGTTGTCACATACATGTCTCTGTTAAAACGCATTTATGGTCTTTTCATTGTACCACTCCCAACAAGGACTGCATGATGTGGAGCATCACTTTATGAAGTGGCCAGTTTTTCTGGTCGCCTGTAAGCTGCTCATCCGTCAGAGAATGGTGAGTTAAAGCAACAATAAGCAAGAATTAGGATTTTTGTGATTTGGCGCTCTCAGGTTCAGAGAACAATTCACTTTTACCCCACTGTTCTTTGCATATATTGCAGCTCTGAATGGCTGAGAAGTAAAAATGAAGGTTTTGGAGTGGCCTGGCCAATGTCTGGACTTGAGTCTGTTTGTGTTGCTGTAGCGTGGCCTTAAACAGGGAGTTTATGCTCGAAGACCCGTCTGTATGGCTGAATCATGAAAATTCTGCTCAGAAGAGGGGGCCAAAATTCCTCCACAGTGATGGGGGGGAACTAATTGCCAGATATTGCAAACGTTTATTGCAGTTGTTGCCGTCAAGGGTGGCACAACCAGCTATTGGGTTTCGGGGGCAATTTTTTTCACGAGTGATAAACGTTGTGAATTAATCTTTTCCTTCAATAAGTTAAATGATCATTAATAAGCTGCATATTCTGTTTGCTCACGTTGTCTTAATTTGACGTAAGTTGGATGATCTGACACAGTTAAATATTACGAGAATGCAAAAATAGAAAAAATTGGGAGGGAGCAAATACTTTCTCACAGCTCCGCATGCGTCTGCACGTGGGTGATCATTTTGAGCTGTGTTTTCCCGTGCGTGTATGTGTGTGTGTGTGTGTGTGTGTGTGCCTGTGCGTACACGAGTTGACAGCGAGAAGTGTTGCCGTGTTTATCGCCATTTCATCAGCTAAGCTTATTAAGTCCCCTCCCCCTCGGACTCGGCGAGCCCACAAACCAGCCTCCTCCGCCTCTTGATCTCGTATTCGCTGCACAGGCCTCAGATCATACTGGGCTTTGATGTGGAGTTTCTGTGACAGTTTAAGTGCATCTTCCAATGTGATCTGACATGTCGGGTACTGTACTTAAAGAGCGGCGCGCTCCTGCTGCTCCGCACTATTTCAAAGCATTCTGGGACTGAGCCTCGCGCCGCCTGCCATTTCTGACACGGGAGCGTGATGTAGGAAACGTGAAAGGAAGAGACGCGACACTGAGGCAGCCATTTGCGCGTACACTGGCTCGTAACGTGTGTTTTATTTTGTGTGTTTCCAGTAATTATGTCGATAGAATGCGTTTCGCTCCCAGTAAATGTCATTTCCGTTTTTTATTTTCTTCATATTTTTGCTGTCATAGGACAACCCCAATGAATAACAGTAATCGCTTCATAAAGTTTGTGTGTGAAAGTGCTTGGATGTCATATTAGGCCTGACTGAAGTGATGAGGCGCATGCTGGGTGAAGTGTGGGGTCTTCGCTCCGTGTGGAGAAATGTGAGACCCACTTTGTGCCTGTAATGGGGATATGATCGGTTATGGAGGGAGTGGTGTTATAATGATTGACAGTTTACCGTGGCTGTGGTCATGGGGGCGTATTCTTCAGTCTCTTGCACACTAACAACCGTTAGACTCAAAACCCCTTCACACAAAAAAAAGCATTGTTGCTTTGTTGGAAGTGTTTTCTAATGTGCTCATGAAAATTGCTGACGGATAATCGTTTAAGAACAAGCCACTCTAGCCATCCATTCAGTGAGATGAATGATCCTCTCCAAGGAGCTGTTTTACATTTTTGTTTGCAGTAGGGGGTCCACAACGTCCTAACTTTTGAGTTCATAGCAACGCGGTCATTGTTCACTTGGCGTTTGTGTGGTGTAATTTAAAGCAGCAATTATCGCGACGCGATCTGTGTTTAACATGCTGGTCCTGGCCTTCTCCATATTTACAACCGAATCAGTGTTTCAGTTTGAATCTCCTGCTGCTGTAAGTGCAGATGGACCAGCGCAGAGCAGTGATGCTGTGATGCCGTTCGTGCACCACTGTATCAGGTTTAGCGCTTTTTGTGATCTGTGCAGGTTCTTTCTGTTCATTTTTGAGAGTGAACATACAGGGAAGCGTTTTTTATTTTGTTTATACTGTTCGCTTCCTCAGACGCTTAGCTGGTGGAGGATTTGCAGTGGGAGGGGGGGAGGGGGGTGTCGGTCTGTCGGTGTCGTGCTAACACCTTGGTCTGACAGAAGAGGCTTTTCATGGTCAGTGTGTGATGTGTATTCTCATTGTCAGGCTGACTGCTTCCTGGAAGGGTAACCTACTGAAAGTGTGGTGCAGCAGTGTGCGTGTCCTCGTGTGTGTGTGTGTGTGTGTGTGTGTGTGTGTGTTTGTGTGCGCGTGCATGTGTGTCTCTCTCGGTGCCTGTTTGTCTGTGTGTTTACGTCTGTGTGTTTCATGCAGAATGTCCGCTGAATGCTGGGCAATTCTGTTGCTATGGAAACATAATTACTCTGTCCGATATGTTTGTGTGCGCTCGTGTGAATCCATGTCTGGTCCGCAGCGGCCAAAATTGGTTTTGTCACTCAGTCGGCTGCTCAGGTTTATGCTGCTGTTCCCGCCCAGCTGCTTGCGGTTTGTGTCCAACCGTCTTACGATGTTAAATGCAGGTATTCTTAACGGAGACCCAGGTTTCCAAGCCGGGCCGTGAAACTGGAGCAGCAAAACTCCCACCGTCTCTGCTTTACAGTGTAGTCCTTTACGGCAATCATTGTCGCCACTTTACATGGTCCACAATTTTTTTTAACCCTCTGTATGCCTCCTTGGTGGATATTTGTTCAAGTAGAGAGGGTGTAGCGCAGGGCTATTCAACATTATCCAGGAAGCCAGAAAGGGCCGGTGCGAGGGCAGGCTTTCATTCCAGCCAATCAGTTACGCACCTGATGCTTACAGTCAAGGACCTCAGTGAAGAATCAAAGGGTTGATTAGTGGTATCCGGTGTGTAACTGCTTGGTTGGAATGAAATCCTGCGCCCACATCGGCCCGTTCTGGATGAGGTTGAATAGCCCTGGTCGAGTGCATTGGGGAGCCTGTGACCGCCAGACCCTCCCAGCCATCGCGGCCGGTGCCGGCCAGCTCGCCCCGTCCCTGCAGCAGTCATACCCCTCCCTCGCTACAGTTACTCTCTGCCCGCCTCCGCAAAACGAAACCCAGCTTTATTATGACTGTGTCGATTTATTATTTTTATAACCTGGGAGGGGGGGCAGATTGGCCTTGCAGCTCCTCCCAGAATGATTTATTTGTATGGATGATTGAATCAAGCGCGGCGCTCGGGAATGCCCCCGTGCATTACATTAACGGCTCTTAAGAGAGGCGGAGTTAGACCTCCTCTAAATTAATAACGTCTCCATTTCGGTGCAGCCCAGACGGTCGGGTTCCGGGGCTGCTGAACCACTGAAGGGAGGGGGGGCACCATGTTCTACTGTGACACCTTTGAAACTGTGGGTCGGGGCCCAAAACATGTTACGGACGCAAGAGGTGCACGTTTTTGTGTGTCTGCAGTCCACAAGGGTTATGCTATTATGTGTAACAGATGGGTCTCAGTATCTAACACTTTGGTCCAAGTATGAAAAAGTTTTAGAAGCATTACTCTGCAGGTTTCCTTATAAAGGTCCGTACTCGCTGTTTATTCGCAAAAGGTCCATACTTGCCGTTTGTTTCCAAAGGGTCCATACTTGCCATTTATTTGTGAAGGGGGTCCATGCTCATTGTTTATTTTTGAAGAGTACAGACTCGCTGTTTATCTGCGAAGGGTCCATATTCGTGTATCTGTGAAGGGTCCATGCTCACTGTTTATTTGTGAAGGGTTCATACTCGCCGCTTATTTGTGTGTCTGTAAGAAAGAGATGAAAAGTGTTGATGCTAACGCTTTGCCGAACAGCTAGCAGTCGCAGCACGCAGTGTGACGTTACTGTCTGCTTTTTATGTCGGCGGCAGCCTCCCGCCATCTCAGAGCGTGTTTAACACCCATCAGCGCATCACGTGAGGAGGCCCTTTATAGAGAACAGGAGCGGCGTATTGAGCAAATGGAGTGGCAGCCCAGTTCAGCGGGAGAGATTCACTCGATTTCAGAGATATAAATGATGATTGCTGTTATTCCAGTAAGTGAGCGCAGAGAGGGGGAGGGTGGTCGTGCTGTGTTTTCAGTGCTGTGGTTTCAGCAGTGCAGAAAAAGGCTGACTCGTCCTGATAATGGGGATCTGAGCCGCATCTGCCTCAATACTGACATGTTAGCCGGAAAAATAATTGAGCTGCATGTCTATGAAAAGGGATGTACTGGTTCTCTCCTAAATTTTTTCAGCTGTGGAGATCTTGAGCCCCTTATAATAATTGTAATGTAGAGCTCTTGATATTGGCTTGGCTGCTCATTACCAAGTTTGGAGGAGGATGCTGTTGCATTAATTTACATTGGGGACCCATTGTCAAAGAAATCCTTAATGACTTATCTGCAGCTAGATTTTGACCTGGCGACACGTCGCACCAGTGCTTTTCATGAGCACGGTTTGGATCGACTTTGTCACCTTCAGTGTACAGGTCCGTACCTCTTATCCCCGACACGCACTGTGATCAGGGCCACTGGCTAACAGACTGCGGCTGAGACAGTATAGAGAGAGGCGACAAACCAGCTGGAGCATTTAGCTTATTAACGCCCATAGTGCCAGACATGTTGGTTGTATGTTGTGTGTGCTGTTTTATACAGCCGAACTGGGAAACGTGTCGAGCCAATCATGTTGTTGCATTAACACGAAGCGCATTTCAGATTCAGGACAGTTCCAGCCCTCATCGTTTCAGCCGATTTGGTGGTTTTTCTTCCTGTTGCTCTGAGTGGATCAGCCCACTGAGTGCTGATCATTCAGTTTAGCGGGATGAGCTGATGTGGACACGTCGCTGCTCGCTGTAAGGGAAGCTAATGTGAAACTGTGCACATGCGTAACAGAAGTATAACCTGTGGGGGAAAATGTTTTAAACTTCATTTTTGGGCAAAGTCACCAAACCTTTGAAGCGTTTTTTTTCCTCCCCCCTCAGCAGTTCTCTTGGCGACGGGGTGTTATAGTCCCCTCTGCTGTCTGTTTGTCCATTTGTCTGTCTGTCTTCCCATTGAGTGTTACCGCTTTAGCTGGTAAACTGTTGTGGGGACAGCACTCAAATTTAAACCGGTAATGCATATCTGGTGTCTCCAGGATCCTCCAGGCAAGTTCATAGCTCTGATTTTGACCTACTTGTTTCTAGGTCAGAGGTCAGTGTGAATGACATCACTGCTCTTGTGCTCCCCGAGGGGAGTATGTGGCGCTGTCGAGCACAATCTACTCTATCAGATTTGACAGGTGATTCCGCACATGCAGTTTTTATCTCCTGGTGACTGTTTAAGGTGAAGTTACGGCTCTCTCCACATGCATTTAGATAGGAGCTTGGTCCTCTCAGTTTTAAATAACTGCCTGAGGCGTCGCCAAGATGGCCGCTGAGTGGCTAGACTATGGACTTCAACTGCAGTGAGTCCTAAACCACTGTGTGGAGCAGTTCCATTTTACCTCCACGGGGAAGCTCGTGTTCAGAATGGGTTGTAGACATTGATAGTGGCTGAAACTGCGTCCGAGTCCTTTCCTGAGGTACGGGCGCCATTTTATGCCTCTTCATGGAACATTTGGTCAACCTATGACCCGCCCTGTCCTGTCCTGCACTTTAATGGCATGTTTTGTGTTTCTACGTGGGCCACTGAAAAGTTTATTTGTCTTTTACTTTAATAAATCATTCTCCATCCAAGTAAGGACTGAATTCCCATCTCAGTCATCAGAATTCTGTCGGCTCCCTTTATTCTCAGGGTGATGTTTTCCTCGCATAGACGAGCGATTGCACCAATCAGGGTTGAAGTGCTCGTTGCGGTGTTTTCAAGGCTCGTCAACGCTTTGCAAATTGCCGACTGGTTTTTCAGCTGATGCGACATTGGCCTGCTATTGGTTGACTGGATGTTTTGATTGTGTGTGTATGATTGTGTCGCGTGAAGCTTGTCCGGACTCTGGTGATGGAGTTTTAACCCTGTGATGTGCAGCGTGCGTCTCTGTCCTTGCCCCAGACGAGTGGAGGGTTAGCGAGGGAAAGTGTCGATGAGCTTTGGAGGTGCTGGGCGGCAGTGCGGCCGCAGGATCTCGTGAGGAAGGACGTTTTTCCCGTCTGTGGCAGAACACCATTTACTGCCTTTTGCTGGCAGAATCTCACAAACCCGCACTCCAATCAGCCGTCGCTAGGCAACAGGCCCTGCATGTGTGTTATTGTGGCTGTATGTCACGTAACAGCCCCGCCCCCCTCCGAAATGTACACACATGCACACGCTCACATTCACACGTGCGTAAGCACGCACAGGTATGCGGTAATGCAGAGGAAGGCAACATACACACAGTAACATGCGTGCACACTAATGCACACACTTCTGTCCCGTTCAAACCCATAGAAGAGATGGCAGCAGACGCGCGCACACGCATAGACACACACTGGCATGCAAGAACACGCAGACACACACTCGTGCTGAGACGGACTTGCACTGATGCACTAGGCGATGCTTGCGTGCTCACACACGCAGATATAAACACTGACACACACTCATACACACACAGATATAAACACTGACATACACACACACAGATATAAACACTGACGCACACACACACACAGAGGGGAGCCCGTGCTGCAGGTGCTGGGCGTATGTGACGAGTGTAATAATCAGATCCACACACAGCACAGGCCTGCATCTCCCCCGGCTGCTCTGCTCAGTATTACAGCCCCACCGCAGCGCTCCGATGCAGGAGGAGGCTGGATCAGGGCCCCGCGACCCCGGCGCTCAGACTACAGCTGTGGAGCTGCGTGCTGCGATCGGGGGGTCCTGCTACGGGGCTCGCGCGTGTGTGTCCTGCTGCGGGGCCCGTGTGTGTGTGTGTGTGTGTGTGTGTGTGTGTGTGTGTGTGTGTCCTGTCCTCTGTGAGCCTCCTTTAGATGGGAGATGCTTCCCCTGATAATTCACATCCTCCCCAATTTCCTCATCCCCACATCCGCTGCCCTCACACACAGCCCCTTCCTCCCGCCCATCTCTCTCCCTTCCGCCTCCCTCACTCTCTCTCTCTCCCTCTCACCCCCTCCATTCATCCTGTCCTCAGCCTGATGAATCCTCTCCCCCTCACCCTCCACTCCATACTGCAGTGTCACCTGTCTGCGCCCCTTATATCCACTGCAGAGAAGGCTGAATATGTGTGTGTTTGAGAGAGTGTGTGTGTGTGCGAGGGCATGGGAGTTTGAGTGCGTGCGTGCGCGCGTGTGTGTTTGCGTGCGTGCAAGAGTCTGTGAGAGTGTGTGTGTTTGTGTGTGTTTCCTCTCCTCTTAATGAAGGCCTCGCTCCAGCAGCAGGCCCCATGTTTGCCCCACAGTGCAGGGGGGGGGTCGTAATGAAACAAATTTGCGCGGCTCACGGCGGAGCTCATTGCAGCCTGGTTGCCTGGATACGGAGTGGGTCCAGCTGCCTCTCGGCGGTGCTGTATTTGCACACCAAACAGCAGCGGCCGGTATATGAAATGTAAATAGGTGGTGGAGCCGGGGCGCTGATGATTAAGCACAGCCTCTCCCATTAATGAACTCTCCGCTCGAGGAGAGCGTCCCGGTGCGAGGGGGCGGGGCCCTGACCTCGCCTTCATTTTACGCGCTGAGCGAACGTGTACGTGAGGAGTATCAGGTACCAGATGGGGAGGGGCAGAGAGGGGCACGCAGGGTGAATGATGGCGTGTGCTTGGGTCTGTGTGCGTGTGTGTGTGTGTGTGTCGGGTCTGTATGCGTGTGTGTGTGTGTCGGGTCTGTGTGCGTGTGTGTGTGTGTGTGTGTGTCTGCCGTCGCGTGCGAGTGTGTGTTTTTGGGTGGGGGATGGGTGGTATTTTGTTGAGTGGGGATGTGTTGCTGGTCCTGTGCTCGGGACAGAGCTGATCGAGTGGACTTTATGTGGATGTGGGGGGACCCTGGTCACACGGTATGGATTAGCTGAGATGAACCTGGCTGGAGTTCCTGGATGATGAGAGTTGCGACGTGAGGGTTCCAGATTGCTTGTTGATTTTTTTACTTTTCTTTCAAAATCAATACATTTTCTTTTTGAGAAAAGAACCATTTCTATTGTGTGAAATGGCTCCGTTTCCCATGATAGAAACAAAATGGCTCCAGTTCTTGAGTTGTCGCAGCTCTAGTAACTCCAGACCGGGCTGTGCTGGGGTGGGGCTAAAGCTCACTGCGCTACAGTTAGCCAGGCTAACACTGACACTGCTACTGTTATGCGTTACCTGCTTCCTGACATGCGGGTGGCCCGTTTAAACAGCACTATTAGTCTGGACTGGGCCTGACGGATATTCTGGCCCCTTCCTGCATTTCTGTTTCACTGCTGATTGAATTTGTCGGGTGGTCAGGTGAAGAAGCTGATGGAATTTTCCAGAGCTTCTGCCAGCTGGTGCACGTGTACAGCAGCCTTCTGGTGTGTGTGCGCTGCCCTGGCCAGGCTTCAGTGTGGATGTGGGAGAGCATCCGGAGGCCTGTTCGTGAGAGTGTGTGTGTGTGTGTGTGCGCGCGTTTGTGTGTGTGTGTGTGTGAGAGTCAGTCTATCTGTTTGTGTGTGTCTGTGTGTCTGCATTTGTGTGCGTGTTTGTGTCTGTCTGTATTGGTTTGTGTGTGTGTGTGTCTGCGTGTCTGTCTGTGTTGGTTTGTGTGTGTGTGTGTCTGCGTTTATGTGTGTATCCGTTTCTGTGTGAGTGTGTGTGGGTCAATGACGTGACATGCAGAATTTTGTGTCCGAGCGCACTACTTTGGTTTAAAAGAATGTTAAATGATTCATTATAAGCATCATTTTATTCTATAAAACCTGTTTAATTTGAACATATTTCCAGTTTATCATAAATCTGATACATATTTTATGTTTTGCCATCTCAAACCCTCAAAATGTCAGGTGGCGCAACCGTCGGAGCAAGTTAACACTATGTGAAATGTATTAAATATGTAATTTAAAATATGAATTAATATAATATTAATATGGGGGCATAATTTTATATTGAAAACCTTTCAAATAGACAAAGTTTAATTGTTCTTAAATTGTCTGATATATTAAAAACGAATTTGTCCGGAAATCTGCATATCTGAAATGTCAGGGTGGCGCAGCCGCATTCCTACAACTTTTATTTTAAATTGAAGAGAGAGTAAACAGGATATTGCATCATCAAAAGGACCCCAAGTGACCTTTACTGATGAGTGAAAGGTGTGTGTAGATCTCTCTCAAATATTGATAAAAAAAATAGTTACTTTCTCTTCATAGTTAGACTTGGTCAGTTTACATGTCAGGTGGTGCAACCAATATAAAACTAAGAAAAAGTTATTTTATTCTAAAACTCTATATTGTATTGGAAAAATGAATGAATGAACTAGCTAGCAAAGTCAAAAGGTTGTATAGGTGTCCAAGTAGATGCCTGAATAGTTGGGAATTAGTTGCAAATGTCAGGCGGCGCAACCACATCGCCAGGTGGTGCAACCAGGTAAAATACTAATTTAAACCAAGAAATGGGAGATTGACGTGAACAAATGTTTGGAAATTGTGATATAATCATTCTATACAACAATATACTTTTTAAATTTGTAAAGTATTTACTCACATTTTAAATCTAAAGTTGGATGTTCGAAAACCAAAATACCTGCCCCCTACAATAAAGAATCCATAAGTTACTTTTAATACCCAGCTCAACTACAAAATAGTAATGTTTTAGGCAGAGTAGACACTCTCAGGTATACTTACTAAAAAAATTCACTTAGAAAAAAAAGAGGGAAGTGTGTTTCGCCCCCCCCCAAAAAAAAACTTTTGGTTGTGCCACCTGACATTTTTTGGCTGGTGAAATTGCAAATACAGTCTAAAACTGTACTAAAACCCTGTAAATGTTGTGCAACCATTAAATACTTGTTTAAACACACTCTTCCAACTTCAAATAAATTTATTCTATACATTTTTAAAGAATTATTAAAAAAAAAAACATTTTTAAAAGGCTTATTTGTCATTGACCCGTGTGTGTTTTCTTGTACTTGATACACAGTGAGGAGTAGAGAATGTTTACAGTGGGTGCATTATTGGAAAGTGAGGACATTTTAGCTTGTACTCAAAGCTTCAAATGCAAATTGTGACGTATTAAAGGTTAGAGGTCAGGTTAGAATTAGGGATAGGTTAAGGTTGTTAGGGTAAGGGGGTTTTGGTGAGACCTGCGCTGCTTATTGTTAAGATTAGGGAAAGGCTGTAGAGATGCAGAAAGAATGAATGGAAGTCAATGTAATGTCCTCACAAGGATAGAAATACAACTATGTGTGTATAGTGTATATGTGTGTGTGTGTATGCGTACAGCGTGTGTGCGTATAGTGTGTGTGTGCCACGTCTCTCAGATCACCGGGAGAGTAGGTGCTTTCCCACTGCACTGCACGCGCTCACAAACACCGATTAGACTGTCACATGGTGCACGGCTGGGAGCTATAAAAAGGCTCCAGCTCTGGCAGTGGAAAAACTTAACCCACGGCGCCTCAGACGGTTCTCACGGCGAGTGCAGCAACGCACACGGCCCCCTCGGTTTGTTTCTCCAGAGTCCTCGCCGGCTCGAGGCTCCAGCTTCAAAACGGGCCCTCGGTTTTCCCCTCTCGGCCCTAACAACACAAACGCAAAAAGGGACTTTCTAAGAGCATGTTTTTCAAGGTTTTGGATGCATATTCAGTCCACGCTGCCAACAGGACTTACTGTTAAACACATCCCAAAATAACTGGCCTCAAAGAGAACTGTAACCTTTTAATTGATTAAAAATACACAGCCCTGGACAGGCCAGGATGTGACCCCTGTAATGTGGCCGGTTCTAATGACTAAATGGGTATTTTTCACATTTATTTTCAGATTTGCATACTTTTGAGTTTCTGATTGTCATCTTAAAACTACAATCCTTTTTCAAAAACATGAGTTGTATGGTCAGGTGGGGCTGAGCGGTGTTTGGCTGTTTAGTGGGAGTCGCGGTGGACCTGCTGACTGACAGGCTTCCGGAAACATGTGGAAGGCTCCAGCGCTAGCATGGACCCTTCTCACAGTCTCTGAGTCGGATCCTATTCTGTTTTTATCAAAGTAAAATGGCAGCACCGCTGCCAGACTCGGGTCCAGGTTGCTTAGGATCGACCTCGAGATTAAGCAATTAAGTTGCGTGGCTTTGAAACTACAATTGGAGATTCTTCCTGGAAGGTCGGGCTTTATGAGGTTGGGGTTGACTTCCTCACAGCCCGACGCTGGACATTGACGGGTCAGCATTTATTACAGGGATGTTTTATCACTGCTATTCGCCACCGTTTTAGAAATGAATGCTTTGGG
Source organism: Gymnothorax javanicus (assembly GCA_029692085.1). Taxonomy (NCBI): domain Eukaryota; kingdom Metazoa; phylum Chordata; class Actinopteri; order Anguilliformes; family Muraenidae; genus Gymnothorax; species Gymnothorax javanicus. Next base: position 4,742,279 of record CM056209.1, on the reverse strand, counting down.
ATATTTTGGAAGCTGATTTGTCTTTGCTACAGTACTCTGCTATCTGTTTTACATTTCCAATAAAAAGTTGACAACAATGATAGTTCTGTTTTTTTTCCTCCAATCACGCTGCTCTGACTGATTCCCTGTAACATGAATTAACCCTTAGAGTGCCAGCTGCAGCTATTGTTGCTCAATGATGTAAGATACCAAAATCAAAGCTCCCACAGGTGAGCTCTTACAAACAAGTTGCCACATGATAGGTTTTCAACAGCGCAAGATAAATTTTTTTTAAAAATATAAATGTAATTATTTCAGTGCTCTAAGGGTTAAATAAGTTCTAAAATAGTATGCCTTCCTCCAAATGTGATCATTACATGTAAAGTGTGGGGTCAGACGTGTTCTCAGGAGCAGATGCAGTGAGCAAGGCGAAGGGTTAGGATGGGGACTTTGTGTGAGGGGGCACAGAGGTCCTGGGTGTTGCCAGCATCAGTTTGGGATGGAAAAAGTGTCTCTGAGCCCACTGTTCTGAGATCAGTCTCCTGGACCATCAGTCTCTGCCAACATTCTGTCGCTCAGAGGAGTCGAAATATTGGCTCTGTCATTGGCGTAGCCTTTGTTTTGGTAAAAGGCCTTGCTAGTGTTTGCCAACGTATCTGCCATTGAAAACGTTGAGCATTTGCTAATGGAGTTTGCCTGCATCTCGCCAGAGTCCCTCCTGGGCCTGCATTCCCTCGCCCAACCAATCAGAGAGGCTGGTGTTGGGCTGTTGTCCTTGTATGACCAATGAGGAAGGCTGACGCTGGCTGATCTGTCTGTTAGAGAGGCTTTGATTGCACAGACTGTTTCCCCTGCGGAGCCCCTGTAAACAGTGCACCCCAGGGGAGCGGTGATCATGTGACCTTCCTGGGGGGGCCGTTCTCTCATGGGGATCTGTGCAGATGGAGCACATGGAGAATTGTGTGCAGTCCTCAGAGAGGGGGCTGTCTGTTTTTCACTCTCCTACCAGAGCTCTGAGTTTCCCTATGAGCTGCTCTGCCCTGTGTGCCAAGTTACGCTCCTCATCTACCCTCATACTTCTCACAGTCTTCTTTCGGCTGGTATATGCAGAAAACATGAACAGATGAGTAAAATACAAGTGCACGCACGTACGAGCACAAACGCCTATCCAAATGCTCACATGATGATTTGACCTCCTGCCCCATCTGATCAGATTTAGTTCTCTGGATGTTGACGAGCTGTGCTGTGCTGATGAATGGCTGTACGTGAGTCGGGGTGAGATGTGTGCATTTAGTACGTGTTTGATCACTGGCGCTCTGTCAGTTTGAGGGCAAAGCTTTCTACGTCTAAGGTGCCACAACTTCACTAGACCTCTGTACCAAGCCACCCTGGTCAGAAAGCGAGTTAATTCTGCTGGTTCTAACCACAACACTCTCATTTCTGCAGCAGTTACAGAATTATCTGGAATGCATCTCAGCTTAGCCTCCAGGCACAGCACGCTACACATTCAGTTCTTAATCCACTTTGAGTTTGAGTGTTGGGCAGGCCAGGGCAGCGCTACGCGTCGCTTTTTTGCACGGTCATGCTCATACGAGAAGAGCTGCAGTATCTGTGTTGTGGGAACTGTGATATAAATAGCTGGTTTTGAGTTGGGTGGGGGGGTAGAGGGTTGGGACGGTGGTATAGGGACTGTGTGGAGCTCCAGCACTGGTGTAGGGGGGCCAGTAAGGGGCCGGTGGGGGTAGTTCGACTCCAGGCCTCTGCAGTCTTGCTCCAGAGAGACTGCATTATAGATGAGGAAATATTAAGGAAGTCTTTACATATCATTTATTCATGTCCCTCTGAAGCGGCCCGGCCGCGGCAGTGTGTTTTTCTCCTCTCCTGTTCCGTGCTCTCCGAAGAAGGGATGTGAGGTTTTGAAATGATCGGGTACAGAGTGAGTGCAGACTGATGGTCATTGGAGCAGATGTGGAACGGAGGTGAGATGAGGTGCAGTTCAGTGGCATAAAGCATATTATGCTCAAAACCCAGTACATCGAGTCTCCATCACGCGCTCATCCGAGCTCCTGTTTCTCAAACAGACCTGCTGCTTTGCAGTTAGAGGTGTTGCCATGGCTGGTCAGTACCGCCCCCCCCCTCCCCAAGCCCTGGAGGTCGGCCGGTCTGTGTCTCTCCTCTCTGTGTTCCTGACAGTGTCGGGTCAGGATACTGCGTACACAAACAAAAGCGCACGACCAGCCCACGGTACAACTGGTGCGGGTCACAGTCCTCTGGGTGCGGGTCGCACCATTAGTGCATTCGTGCCGGTCCACCAGTTCTCTGCAGCAGTCGTACACTGCGTGACGGGGATTAATATGAACCTAAAGTTGCCTGGAAACGTGAGCCGAAGTGCTTCATTTTGTAAATGCAGGCTCGAATATTAGAGTGATGAGATCAACCCCCCCTCCCCCCGCCGCTTTCGTTTTCCAGCCCAACCTTTCTCAGCTTAAATATAACATCACACTATCATCCTGTCAAATGTGCCTGCAGGGAGGGAAAGCATTACTCAGACTGGATAGCGTTCTTTATCTCCTCTGCATTAACTACGTTTGGCAGATGGCACAAATGCCAGGGCTGAAGCCAGGCGTGAGATACGGCGCGTCTCATTCTGTGGAAGTGGGGGGAGGTGGCTGGGTTAAGCGTGAGGGTGATTCCAGATCAGTGTGATGCTAACGCCTCCGACTTCTCTCTCTCTCTCCCCTCCTCAGACGGTCGACGATGACGCCATAGAAGCGTGAATGAAGTTTGGCGCGGCGAGAGCTGAATGATGCCCAAAAGTGGGGGTCCTAAAACGCCCCAGCTGGAGGAATTCTCCCTCAACACCGACATGGTGGAGAAGCAGGCGGGGAAGAAGGTAAGCTCCGCCCTGATTGGTCCGTCCCACTCTCTCCTGTCCCTGCCGAGGCGGGGCGCTTGGCCTCCATCGCTGTTGCTGGAACGTTGCTGCTGATTCTACTGCTTGGGCTTGTTTGGTTGCAATCGCAGAATTCTGAAACAACAGGACATGACTATTCGTGGTTTTCAGTCACATGACTGTTGGAACCCCTTGAGGGCGAAACAGTGTTTCAACTTAGCGGTTAGTATTAGCCATTCCCCAGAGCTGCTGCACTAACTTGTCATTTTTTTAACTTGTTTCAACTCAGGGATATTTAGATCACCTCTCTGTAGGAAAAGGACAGTGTTAAGTTAAACTCTTAAATCACAGGCACTTGCAATCCATATACAACACCTGCCGAAGTAGGCCGATTTCATTCATTAAAAATGGTAAAGACCTGAGCTTTTTTTATGTCACTGCTGCTCACAATAACGATTCAGTCTTACCCAAGATGGCGCCCATTGTTGAACATTACCCCATGACATTGTCCATTTTACGGTTTTTAATTCTGTGGTTGTCATTATGGGTCAGTAATGACTGTATGGGCCTGCTGAGACTGATCGCAGCATCTCAAACTAGCAGCCAACCACCTGCCAAATTGCTTATTGATTATTAGATTATTTTGGAAAAATGGGATTTGTTTACCATGCAAATTATCTTGAAGGACTCAGGCTGGCGAGAAAAGTCCCCGAAACACAGTATTTTAGATTCAGCAGGCACATGAACACCTTCTCCATGAGACTTTAACTCACACACATCAACACTGACTGACTCATTAGATGGTTAAACTGGCTGCTTGGCTTTGCCTGTCGTGTCAGGTTGTTAGTGAGCGGTTGCCAATGCATTTCTATGAAAATCGTTGGCAAGATTTACTAGGGTAAGCCAATGACGGAAAAAGATTTGGTGATGACTCTTGGATTAAAAATGTCAGAAATGTTGACAGAGAACAGAGCGGGGCTTAAAAAAGAGAAGTATTAACTGCCAGAATTTATACCGTTCAGGCGGTGGGTGATATGTCTGTTAGATATTTGACTGAATTTTTTTCCAGTGGAAGGCCTTTGGGTAGACAGGAAAATCCCAAATTTTCAGGTTCCAAAAGTGAACGGTTTGGTTGCTGGGGCCTCCAGAAGGGTCACCCTCTGGAGGGCCAAAATTGAACTTTTAAGAAAAATAGAAAAATTTGAGTTGAAATATCTCAGTGCGCCCTCAATAGCCCAGCTTCATTTTCACTGTTGTCAATCTGTGTTGGGAGGAGTTTTGGAAAATCACGAAATTTTGGTGGGCTGTTGAGGGCGCCACCTACAGGGGGCGCTTGAATACACCACTTTGAGCCCAAGTAGCCCTTACGTTTGAGATATTCCTTGCCTGCGCCCTCACTAGCCCAAGCTTATTTATGCATGATATGATTCAATAACAGTGCCTTGTGCTATTCCACTTGAAATTGTGTCGGGATAGTGAGGGCGCGGAATTATAGGTGGCGCTCAATTCGGTGAAAATGCAAAAATAGGGGTATTCTGCGGCTGTAGATCTCCATGCACCCCCATCAGATTTGAATGAAATCTGTTTTATTTGATAGCCCTACATGTCCACTATATGTACCAAAAAGATTGAAGTGGGGTTCAACTGTATTAACCCCTTTTTGACCATCCCAGTAAGGCAAGGTTTCAAACGCGAATTAGTACAACATATGGTCTATGGACTGAATAAAGGGATGAAGGCAACAAGGCATGATGGAAAGGTAACCAACTGAAGGTGCACACATCTGGCCCTTGGCCAAGGGTTATTTCATTAGCTGGAGGGCCTGAAATAAAAATCTATTCATCCAACTGAGCAGCAGTGTGACTGGGACAGGAAAAGCAATACATGTAACTGCACACATGTGGGTGGGCCCTGGACGGGGGATCAGATAGAACCCTCTGCTGAGCAGAAGGTGGAGAAGATCATCAAAAAGGAGTCACCACATTTTCTCATTCACATCTGTATGCATCAAGCTGTTGCACTGTGTACTTTCAGTTTCACCTGACAATGTGCACAATTTGTACTTTCTAACTCTTGGCTCGTTTCATGTTTTCCGTGGTTATCTCCAAAAAATAACAGACTAGGGGGGAAAACCAAGTGTCTGACATCATACTTTCACCTGAGTTTTCTCTAACAAAGTAGGGATGATGGAGATAATGAGTGATTTATTTTCCTGAAATTAGCATGACAAAATAAGTGATCAATTTTTTTTTTTTTTAATTTATTCATGAGCGGTGAAGTGTGCAATCCGTCCGGCCCCGCCTCCAATCTTCTAAACATTCCAAAGGAAGTCAGCAGAAGGCCGGACCCTATGCATTGGTTCAGAAGAGAGCTGTGAATTGCTGATTGCTCCACTAAAAATCATCCATTGGCATTGAATTCAAACTGACACCTATGCTGGCTTATGTACCGTAACAGCACTACATAGACAAGCGTATGGAATGGTCACGTCACACCTTTCAGAATGATGGTCAAAAAGGCTTAAAACGGTTGAACCCCACATCAATCTTCTTGGTACACATAGTGGACAGGTAGGGCTATCAAATAAAACAGATTTCATTCAAATCTGATGGGGGCGCATGGAGATCTACAGCCGCAGAATACCCCTATTTTTGCATTTTCACCAAATTGAGCGCCACCTATAGTTCCGTGCCCTCACCATCCCACTACAATTTCAAGTGGAATAGTACAAGGCACTGTTATAGAATCATATCATGCATAAACAAGCTTGGGCTAATGAGGGCGCAAGCAAGGAATGCCTCAAACGTGACTGCTACTTTGGTCCAAGATAGCGTTTTCAAGCGCCCCCTATAGGTGGCGCCCTCTACAGCCCACCAAAATTTCGTAATTTTCCAAAACTCCTCCTAGTAAAGACTGACAAAAGTAAAAATGAAGCTGGGCTATTGAGGGCGCACTGAGATATTTCAACTCAAAAACCTATTTTTCTTAGAAGTTCAACTTTGCCCTCTGGAGGGTGACCCTTCTCGAGACCATAAAAACCAAACCGTCGACTTCTGGAACCTGAAAACCTGGAATTTTCCTATTTACTAATAGATCTTGCACCAAAAGATATTTCAGGCCATTTACTATCACACATACATCAACCCCTAATAGAAATCCGCCTGACCGTTATAAATTCTGGCAGTTAACCATTAGAGCGTTAAATACAACTATTTTTGCTCAGTGATGTAAGCTATCAAAATCAAAGCTGTTGAAAACCTATCATGTGGCAACTTGTTTAAAAGAGCTCCCCTGCGGGCTCTAAGGGTTCATGGTAGTAATGGCTTTAGGATAATGTTGAATGTAGCGAATGGCTGGTGGCCTGCTTTTGTTGACGGAAAACGGGCTTTATCCTCTACTTGTCGGTAAGCCTTCTTGAAGTGTGGTGGTTGCCATTGCCTCTACCTTTTGCCTGTTAACCCTTAGAGTGCTGAAATCATTGAGCAACAATAGCTACATTTAGCGCTTTAAAGGTTAAAGTACTGTAGCCTTTTCTGGCCACGCTTGTTTTCTGGCCCCATCAGCCTTTCAATTGTACTGGTCCTTGTTTTGGGTTTTGGTGTGTATTATTTAGCTATTATAAGTTTGGCTTTTGTATTGCCCAGCTCTAATGGTACTTTTGGACAACCTGTTTTGTACTTTTAGCGTTATGCTTTAATAGATTCTGTTTGTGCTGTTTAACCCCTTACAACCTGCCGACCCATTTATGGGTCCATGAAATGCAGCTGCTGTATTCAAACCTGTGGAGCTTCAGGCCCATGGTACAGTCTAGTGGAGATTCCAAGGTTTCCAACGATCCCAAATATGTTCTGCTGAATTACTGGGGAATGTCTGTAAAATGATGTATAAGATCTAGATATTTTCCATTTGATGTAATGCAGTGGCCATAAAAACAAGGCATCTTGGTTTTTAATATTTCTCTCAATATAAATGTGATGTAGCTTCAGTGAAGTGCTAATATACATGTGCCATTGTCCTACAGTTTGAAAAAAAATGCTTTTTCTCACTTTGAAGTTACTTAACCCTTTGGGCACCAAGTACATTTTCAAGGAATCCTGAGCTGTTGGAAACCTATCATGTGGCGGGAGCTCCTTTAAACAAGTTGCCACATGATAGGTTTTCAACAGCATCTGACGTTGATATCTTGCATTATTGGTTGCCCATGGCACTGAAAGGGTTAAGAGAAAATTAAAATGGAAAGTTTATGGGGTTAAAAGATAAAAGTTCTGACTACAGCTGATTTCTGAAGAATTTATGGAATTTATCATTCTGAACGTAAGGTGCCTTGTTGCTGAAATTTATAATGTGCTTATAAAAAGGTTGATTACCTCTGGTGAAACTCCTTGTTAAACTGCTTCAGTGGCTCTGCTGTGTGGCCTGTATCTGTCATCATCGCAGCTGGAGCAGAGCCTGTCCTTTACAGCTCCATCTTGGCTCAAACGTGCAGAGTTTCCGATAGGAGCGCTGCTGCACATCAAGCTCTGCAAATCATTGTGTTCGTTTTATCGCTCTGCAAAGTCTGTTTCATGATAGATTTATGAATGAAATGAGGCCTTGCAATAGACTTTAAAAAAAAAAAAAGATTCATAAATGCGTAGCAAGATAATGCTTGTGCAGTTGTGTGGTTTCATTTTCATGTTGGGAGAAACTGTCTGGTGAGTTGAGTGTTTCATGGAACAGACAGTGTTGGCATGAACTAGACGTTAGTTCCAGACCCCATGTATCGGCCTTCCTTGACTCTGTGTGAACATGCTGTGACTCTGGACTACACATTAAATTTCCCTCCTGTTCCCATCTGCAATACGGTGCACCCAGCAACAGTACAGTATCATGTAATAGTATAGAACCATTCACAGGGCGTGTTTACTGTAATATCTGGGTCAAACCCCAGCATTACCTACAAACAGTGCAATAGCATGGTGCACGCAGTGGTGTGGGAAACTGGTGAAGTCTTGTTGTCTAGGGGGATCCGGGTTATGATAGCGTGGAAGAGCATTGGGTTTTTCAGATTTCCAACTGCGGTTGGGCCACAGACAAAAGAAAATGGCGGTTTGAGTTCGCCCAAAACTAGCAGTTAGTCCACCCAGCAGTAAGATGTCGCTGTTGAGTCCATCTGATTTATCAGTCACCAGCAAGGCAACACGCGTCAGTATTACACATCACTGCAGTTCAACACTGCAGCATAACTCCTGATCACTGATCTCTGCTTCGCCCCAACGTGGAGGAGAGGCTGATCTTCTGTAGCTGTGGGGCCTCGGGGTCAGTCTCTGTGAGAGTGACTGCGAGCTCTCCACACTGTCTCAGTGCGCACACCCCCTCCTGTCCCATATTCTGCTGTCTCATAAACACGTCATGAGGAGTAGCACTGCTGTATGACGGATGTTTCAGCAATTAGATGGTTGACGTGACACCAAATAAAGGGTTCATGAAAATTTTATGCGTAAAGCATGTTTTAACCGTGTACGTAGATATGCAACTTTTGCTTCAAAATATAATTTTTTGGATTGAGCAGTTGGTGTGAATTTAGCGGTGCGGAGGGGTTTGTTCTGCTGCTTTTCTCAGTGCAGGCTTTAGAAATGAAGATTCTGTTCAGCTGCTGCATAAGCGCGTCTCCGTGAGCGTGTATGGCTCCGCCGTGCAGCTCGGACGGGGAAATGAAAGGGTTTCGGCTGCCGCGCGGCCTTCACGAGAGACCACTCAAAAGAGAGTGCTCACTCTCCCTCTCTCCCTCCCTCTCTCGCTTTCGCCCGCTCTCCTTTTGTCACTGGTGCTCACTCTCTCTTTCACTCACTGCATCTCCTTTCACTGTTTCTCTCGGTTATAATCAGCCTCCTCTCTCTCCTGTGCGCCTCCTGTGTTCAGCAGTGACCAGGGCGAGCGCTTTCTTATCTGTAGGGATGGGGCTCTATCAGAACATCTCGGTAACACTGTCTCATAAACACTGTCTTCAGCTGCGCATCTCTCTCTGAGTATAGGAGTCATTTTGTTTGAAGGCGTGTGTGGTCTTTGTGTGTTTACCTGACCCTGTGCTTAAGAGCATGGTCATAATATTCTCCTGTTGCCGACAATGTTATTTCATGACTCAACTTCCTTGAACTCTCCTTGCAGATCACAATAAGGAAGGAGGCTGGTTTCATTATGAAATTTTAAAAGCATGTAGCTTATAAAATCTGCAATGTATGAATTTGGAAAATTTGATTTTCTAATATTCAGTGTTGTACCTGAGACTGCAGACCTGATTTTATCAGTACGGAGCTGCAGTCGCACCCTTTGAGCCCCTGTGCAGATCAGCTGTGTTGGTCACATGCTCAGGCCCCAGCGTCTGACCTCTCGAGCTGCAGTGTTGTCGCGATACATCACCGTAGCGACAGCGGCTGGGGTGTTTAGGTCAGAGCAGCTGGTGTGGCGCTGAGGGTGCAGTTGAGATTTGTGCTGGTGTGTGTCGGTGTGTAAGTACACCTGTGTGTGTCTGTGTGAGAGAAGCAGAGACTGAAGCCTTGAGCAGGCCGCGCTGCAGCAGCGTCTCTGTACAGCATTCTGAGCTCGATTGCATCAGGCAGTGGGGGCGGGGCCTGAGCAGGGCCGTTGCTTAGAGACCTGTAAACATGAAGGTGGCTTTGAAGCGTAGCGGTGGCTCGCTGCTGTTGAATGATAGCGCTGCTCCTTCTTTCTCAGGGCCTGGTTCTGTGTGTTTCTGTCTGTCTGTGTCTGTCTATGTCTGTGTGTGTGTAAAAGCGTTAAAATTTTCCCATTCCTCCCCCACTGTTACTGCACCAAGCTGAGGACAGAAACAGGAAGAGAGGGTTGTACGCAATGACATCATAGTCTCATGACTGACCAGAGAAACTAGAGCATGCTCACTCTCACTTTCTCTCCCTCTTTTCCTCTGACTTCCCCTCACTCTCTCTCTCTCTCTCTCCCTCTCCCTCTCCCTGTCACCCCCACACTCTCTCCCTCTCTCTCTCTCTCTCTCTCTCCTGTCACCCCCACACACTCTCTCCCTCTTTCACTCAGTCTCTCTCTTGCTTGCTCTCCCTCCCTCCCTCTTTCCCTCTGACTCTCCCTCGCTCTCTTGCTCCCCCTGAAGAGAGGAGAGAGGGCAGGCTGCTGCCGTATTTCTCCTGCCTGTTCCTCCAGATTATGCACCAACTCACACCGGAACATTCTTTAGCTCTGACTGCTCTTTGATTAGTCACTATTATTGCCGGTGTTCTTGTGCCAGTAGCTTCTCTGGCGTCTTAAGACAGTTAGGCCCCAGTGTTGGGATATCAGCAGGAGTTGTGCGAGTTTGGGCTTTTTAAGGTCATATTGTTGCTGGGTCATTTCATCATTTTCCTGGTTAAGATGTAGGTCTGTCAGAAGGCCAAATCCTTGATTACTGAGCGAAATTAATCAGGAGCTTGAATTCATAATCAGGTTCATTCAAAGGGAAGCAGAGGCTGTTTCGGTGCTTCAGTAATCTCCATATGGACTGAGGGCCCGGGATGTGCCTGCATGCGTTTTGGTCTGCAGGAACACAGGCCTTTTGAATTTGCTGTTGTAAAATCAGCCTGAATTTTCCTGCATAGATGAGACCCAGTTGTGGCCCCAGTTTTCTAAATTTTAGGGTATTTACTGCATTCCATTTGCTTTGTTGTGGGGTGTACTGAGTTTAAATTCCATGGAAATTCTGACCCATTAGAAGTCCTTTTATTGCTGGCCTATTGTGTCAGAATTCCCGGGACAAGAGTGTTTCAACTTTCAAGCAGTCTGTACATTTACAGTTTCTCAAAGGGAGTAATTTTTGCCCCCGCTGACTCACGCCAAGGGCATAGCTGAAGAAAGTTGAGCGAAATACACATTTCATCTTGGCAGGAAGCGATGACTGAAAAATAAGTCGTCATAAAGAGTCCCCCTGGCTGCTGTGAGGCTGGTGGCATTTTTCAAGTAACTGCTGCAGCACTTCAGGCAACATCTTCTGCCACACACATCCAGCCATGTGGATGATTGCCGAAGTGATGAGGAGTGAATGTTTTGAAGAAGCAAGGGGCATTTTTGCCCTGTCACGTGATGTTCAGTGTGTTTTATGAAGGCATTTGTGTCCTTTGCTCTGCTTAATTTCCTACCCTCGTTTGGACTGGGAATCTGTATAGCGCCCACTACCATGTTCCCCCTCTGCGGTCCAGTCCTGACTCTACCCGGGCTGCACACAACTGCTCACTCCTGACCATGTCCCCTTCCAGCACATGAACACACTAACTACTGTTCTCTCTCTGCTAGCTAACACCATAATTGTGACCGTTTCAAGGCCAGCTTTGCCAGGCAGTTCAGTTCAGTGATTGTTTCTCATGCAGGTTCTTGTGGTTCATACATGTGACTGTCGGTCTGCGTACCTCCCCCGTCCGACATCAATCTGCTGTTCTTATTTACACACTCATCTACTGAGCAGGAAATGCAGCTTCAGATTAGAATCTCGGGCTTTAATTGGCCATCTTGTATGGTCTCCTACATATGTGGCCTTGGGCGTCTTGACTTGTTAAACATGGTGGTTTAGCTTCCCAGTGCAGTCCGGAGTGAATCTGAATGGAAACTGTGGTGAGTGGAAGGAAAGTTTGAGCTGTTTCATTTCATTAATGTTTTTGTCTTTTCTCCTATTTTCTGCCAGGATAAAGATAAAATCTCTTTGAACAAGACTCCCAAACTGGACCGCGGGGATGGAGGGAAGGAGATGAAAGAGAAGGCTTCCAAAAGGAAGCTGCCCTTCACCGTCGGCACCAATGGAGAGCAGAAGGACTCGGACTCGGGTGAGTGTCGGCTCGGTTAGTGCTTCTATGGAGAGAGAGCTGTGGCATGAAGGTTCCAGAAAATCTGGTCGTGGAGCCATTGCTTTTTCCATTGTGTTGTTGGGCACCAGCTTGAAGTGAGTTTTTTGTCGTTGATGTCTTTTTTCCGAACATATTCCCCTCTTATGCTTGTTGATACCGTTGCTCGCTGGTTTTATGGTTTTTCCCTGGAAATTATGGTTTCACTTCTGAGATAAGAAGGGAAATAAATCCAAAGATTTCTATTGTGCACAACAGCTCATTTTCATGCGATGGAAACAAAATGGAGTCCAGTTCAGGAGTTGTCGCAACTCTATCTAGAGACCCTAGGTTGAGTGGCAGCAATGCATATTGGGAGTTTCTAGAATCGGCCAGCCATACACTGGAGCGCCGCCGTGTTATTTGTCCGAGCCATGTCCCCAGTGGAGAAGGTTGCCTTGGATACCATCAAATTAACTGGAGATTTGTCTGACTTGAGATCAAAAATGGCTGGTTTTCCTTAAAAAGTGTAATGGGGCTTTTAACTTTTGGGAGGGTCATTGCCTCATGTACTGCATGCTGTACTTAAACAGGAATAGCTGATTGTGAGTAGCTGTTGCTTCATTTTATGTATCGATATTGAGCTGCTGTGCGATGCTTTCACATGCTGGTGCTGCAGAGCAGTGGTGCAGGCCCTGTGCAGGGGGCCATACTGCAGCTCGCTCTGCTGGGCCTCTGCGCAGTCTGGGTCAGGACACTGAGCAGGGGTCCGTTTCCTGGGTGACGTGCGGGCTCGGCCAACTTCCTTTTTCTAGATGCAGGGTCTGCATGACGCAGGCTGGGGCTGATGGGCAGAATCTTTGGAGGTGTGCAGCTCCTCAGGAACAATACGCTCTTTTGTTTATTGAGATGCAAATGTGGGGGCGGGGAGCAGCTCTTCAGCAGGGCAGCACACGCGTCTCTGAGTCAGAGGGAACGGCGCCGCCATTGTGTGATGCTGTACAGGCCCGAAATCTGTGTGTGTGTGTGTGTGTGTGTGTGTGTGTGTGTGTGTGTGTGTGTGTGTGTGTGTGTGTGTGTGTGTGTGTGTGTGTGTGTGTGTGTGTGTATGCGCAACTGCGTGTGTCACTGTTTGTCTGCGTTTTTGTTTTTGTGTGTGCGTCCGTTTTCACCCTTGTGCCTTCTGTCCCCCATCTCTTTGGTGTCTACTGCCGTGGAGGTCAAGGGTCAAGCTCCACTCCGCTGTTGATACAACAAAGATTGTAGCTTGACAAGCTGATGCCAGGTCTCATTGTTCCTCTGCTGGTGGATATTTGGGGTTGGGGCTGCAGCTCTGTTAGCACTTACAGTTGAATCACTTCTTGTTGAGAACCCAAACTCCAGTAAGGAAGCCATTAGCGAGCTCATATGGTGATGTGGGTTCGGCCTGCCGGCTTCTCTGAAGCCCTAATTGTATAACGAGCCAGAAATAATGTGTCTCCTCAGATGTGTGCGATAAAGCGCATTCCTTCTCGCTGGAGTCATTGTTTTTCTGCATTAAGTGGCTGCAGTGAGAGAGCAGCCCCCCTGTATTACAGCAGGACTCTGTGAACCAGAGCCTGTGTGCTGATGAAACACCTCTGCTGTGCAGTTAGGAAATGCATGCATTTCCTCTGTACAACATGTATTCCTGTCTGCGCTGCAGTCATCTTTATGGTGGTGCTGATGCTGACCTGGGCCTGTGTACTGGTGTGAAGTTTCCAGTCTTCCCATGAAAGATGAGGTGTTCAAAATAGAAGCTTTGGCATGAGTCATGAGTTTGCATGTGTATGCATGGTGGCATATACCAGTTATTGTGTCTCTGTGTGTGTGTGTTTGTTTTTGTGTGTCAGTGTGTGTCTGCGCTTGGGCACATACATATATTTTATGGAGTATACTGTACATGTGCTTACCTGAGTATTTGTGAGTCCGTGCATATGTGCGCATTTGTTTGTGTGATGGGGCGTTGGTGTGTGTGTGTGTGTGTGCACGTCTTTGTGATTTTGTGGGTGTCTTATGTCTGATTGTATTTCAGTGCACGTATGTGTGGATGTGTGTGCATCTACGTTATATGTTGGAGACGAGCGAGTGAGTTTGAGGGTACGCAGTGGTCCGTGCCTGTGTGCGTTTCAGGCTGCTGTACTTTTTTTTTTAATAAGCGTAGCTCTGCTGCACTGCTCGGGTCCTGCTGCTGCGCAGGAAAGAGGGGCGTTGTCCGGCAGGAAGCGAATCGCTTGCTTGGGCTTGGAGAAAGCTCACCTGCAGCTAAAGTGTGGGAGAAAGGATCCCTTTTCTGCAGGAAGCAGTCGTAAGTACAGGCAGGCGGTGAAGAGCTGCAGTCCTCTCACTGTAGCTGTGCTGAATTTAAGAGGCTGTGATTGGCTGTGTGCATTCTCCAATGCTGCAGTAGCTGCTATGTTACTCTTTGCAGCAGAGTGTGGGCCTGCATTTGGCAGGAAGGACGATGAGTGGGTCTGGGTTATAAAGGACAATATTTGGCAGTAAAATGTACTGAGTGGGTCTGGGGAATGGAGGGCTGTATTTGGCAGGCAGGAGGTATGTTAAATTCCGTTGCCAGCTGGAAATCTGTCGCCTTCTATAATTGCAAGCTGCTCATTTACCCCTCCTCTCGTATTTTTCTCACCGCTGTGGAATGCTGGGAGTTTTCAGGCGATCTGCGATTCCAAATGAGATTAGGGGTCAGATTATTAAACATGCTGGTGGGTTTTTCTCACATGCCAATGTTTTAAATTTTTAAATCAGGGCGGTTGTCTCTTTGTTGTTGTGTCGAACTGGCCATTGCTGTGCTTTTCTGTGCTTATGCACCGATGGAGATGCAATTTTTCAGGGGACTGTAGTTACTGGCATAAAGGAACTGGGGGCCTGTGTTCACTATTGGCTCTGTCTACACTCAGCTTAGGGGCCTAACTCTGGGACAAACAGGCCAACAACATTCAGACCAGTAATCTTCAACCCCTCCCTTCAACCAACTTGAAACTGATATTGTGGCTTCAGCGTAGATTTTATTTTTAATTTTTATGTGTAATTGCACTGTATGCTTGTTTTGAAGGTACTTTACTGAATGAGTGCAGATTTAATCAGGGTTCGTGGTACCTCTGTCTCTCGGAGTGGCTTTGGGTGAGTTTTACTCACAGTTGTACAGGACATGTCCTGCTCTCTCCGGCTGTATTAACGAGTCCCTTCACCCCTCAAACATTCGGTCTGTGTCACCCATGGCAAAGGTCGGCGGCCTTGTTAGTCAGAGTAAACCTGTGTGTACGCTGGTGCGCCGGGAATGCTGAAGCCTTTTGCTTGGCTCTGAAGGAAGCCAGTTTTAGCATTAGCGTACATCTATACACCTACAAATCTATAACTTGCCTGTGCCTATCTTCCTTCTGTTTGTCGTCCCCCCCCCCCGTGCAAGTCTGGTCCCTTTCTGTTCTCCAAAAGCAGCCCAGAAATTTCATTTCCTCCTTTTGCCATGGCACAATATCCTGTGGGCACTTCCTGTCTGAGGTTCCCTCATTTCCTGTTTGTCAGCCGTCCTTGGCCGTTCGAGCTCTCCTCCCGTACCCTTGCTGTCGGCAGAGGGGCGACGTGTCGGTGTGTCCCTGGCTGTAACGTTTCACTCAGCGCTGGCACACGGAGGCGTGTGATTGGGCCGGCTGTGAGTGGGCGTGGCCTCGGCCTGATCTCATGAGTGAGTGTAATGGCGGGAGCGTCTGGCTTCAGGCTCGGCGTAGCTGTAGTGGATGGGTGGGGGGGGGGGAGGGGGGATTGTTGGAGAGAGGACAGGAAAGTCCCCTCCTCCCACTGGTCTGCTGACCCAAATTCTGCTTTCCCATCATCCTCTCCTGTCCCAGAGTCCTGACTGCATCCGCACACCACTCATGCACCTACACACACGTGTAAACATACACAAAGGCACCCTCATGTTCACACACACACACAAACACACACCCGCGCCCCGTCGTGGGAAGTTCTCACGCTCGCAGTTGTCAAAATAACTTGCAGCACAATCTGTGTGGGTGTGTATGTGTGTGGGTGTGTGTTAATGTGATCGGCCGTGCTTTTCACACGTGCCTGTGTGCGTTCCTCAAGCTTTGGCACTCCTCGCTTGCTAAATAAAGGTAAAGAAGGCGGGGCTCCTGAATTCCAGGCCGTGCCTGTGTTACGGACGGGGTGTCGTGCTCGGGCTGCTGGGCTGAAGGGTTTAGGGCCATTATCCCTTATCTGCCCAGGCTTTTACTCCCCTCTATCAGGTATAGCTGTGCTGCATCTGCACTCGCTTTGAAGGCTGCCAGCTGATTATCATCCTGGAGCTGCAATTACACTGGGCACCTTATAAAAGGGCTTTTTTTTTTCCATCAGGGGCCCAGAGACTTAATCATATCCCCTGTAATCTCTGTGGAATTCAGGCCCGGGGGGTTTTCCAGCGCTCTGGTGGCGTTCCTGTCGAACAAGCCCACGAAACCTGACCCCCCGGAACTACCTGTTCTCTCTCGCTTTTCCACATCCTTACCTGAAATGTGGGTGCGCGCACACATGCCTACACACGAACGTGCACGCGCACACACTCATACCACACACGCACACACATACATGCATGTACGAGCATGTGTGCTCGTGCAGGCATACACATGCAGACACATACATCGCACGCGCACACACACACATGCATGCATGTACAAGCACACACATGCATACGTGCGTACACATACGCTTGCACGCACACGCGCACACATGCGTACACCTATACACACACGCACACACACACTGCAGGCATACCCCAGTCAGTGGAGCGGGGAATTTATCTCGGTCAGAGCTCTGGAGCTCTCCTGCAGGGACGGTTTCCATGAAGCTGCTGTTGTGTGTTTCAGAGGAGCTTTAATAAGGCTCAGGTAATTACAGCTCAGCACACTGTACAGGGAACAGCCACCCCAGTACTTCAGTAATACCAGCCTCGGCACCACACACGCAGCGCGTTTAATCTCAGCGTACATCTGTGCCGGCTCCTGTGATGGAGATCAAAATTAAGGGAATGCATCCAAACAGTGATGGGAGGGTTACATTAGGACTAAGCTTTCACAGATGTTGGGGAAAGTTCGTCTCTGCCTGTGGAAAATAATCCCTGGAAAGAGGCACAGGCCGGAAATATGCCCTGCGCTTCGTTTCCTGTTCCTGTTAATTTCCTGCCTTGAGCGAGTCGCCCATGTTGTTCACAGTGGATAGCATGCATATATCTCTGCCCCTAATTACTGAGCCTGACATTTCTTCTTCTTTCTTTTTTTTCTTCTGGTTAATTGCCTTTGCATTACCCATGACCTCCCAGCCCTTTCTAAATGCGTAATTGTAATGAAACGGGGCTTGCAACTCCCAAGTTGTAGATGCGATTTGATTCTTTTGGAGGCAGTGCCCATTCCCTTAAGCAGTGTTGCATTACCTGCTGCATTTGGTCCAGTAAATGCCCGGTTGTTCGGATCGTACAGTAAAAGAATGTCAGCTGTGTGTATCCCTAGATGTAGGCGCAGTCCGCTTGCAATAATTTATGAATGGGGTGTTAATAATTGTGGCACACATCCCTGAGAAAAATATTTGCTTCATGATAAGAAGTTAATGTTTCTTTCGATTTTGTTACTTCAGTTCAAGGTTAGATTTTTGTGAATATTTTGAATGAAAGATCATGAGGATAAACGAAGACCTGCTTGAATCTTGTTTTCCTCATTTTTATGAAAGGGCTCTGATAATTCTGAAAGAGAATGCTTTACCAACCCTTTTGTGCCCGCTCCGATGCCCTTCTTCAGTTGGCATCGTCTTTGCGGTGATAGCTCTTGTACGTATGACATGACAGGGCAAGTTGGGCGGTGATGACAGATGATGTAGTATATAGAGTACCGAATTTGATGGTGTTTAGTGTGGTCTCTCTCTCTATTAGCAGTGCGAACATTTAAAAAAAAAAAAAACAGAAGTAAATTCTGGTTGGATACCTGAAGCTGCGAGTCTCATGTAGTAGCTGAGCGATTAATTAATTAGTTTTGAGGTGATTGGCTCAAACCGATTATTCAGCCCACTAGGCAAAGTAAAAAAAAATTGACATTGGGTCAATTAATCCAGCCACTTCCCCTTATTTCTGCTGTTGCCATTGGCTACCACCAGCTACATCTTTGCGTGGTCTTACTTGTGTACGTCTGAAGTAATTTGAATGGCTTCTGCTTGGTAGTTTCTTAATTTATAAGCTTTTCTGTGCAGGATCATGCTCCCGGAGAAGTGCGTCAGAAATTATGAGCTTTTGAGTGTAAACAAAAATAGCTGGTGTTAGCTTAGCCAGGGCATCTGGAGGATGGAAATAATAACATAACACATTGATGGGCGATGAAGGGTTAATAGTAGGGAAATGTCTGTGCTGTTATAACCATCTACTGATTATGCCTTGTTACGGACTCCTATGTCACCAGAAGTGATTGTTACCCTGTAATGGCCTCTATACCCCGAGCAATATACTCCCGGCTGTAGGCCTCACTTGTTTCCTCTCTCTCTCTCTCTCCCTCCCTCCCTCCCTCCCTCCTCGCAGAGAAGCAAGGCCCGGAGCGAAAGCGCATTAAAAAGGAACCCACCAACACCAGGAAGTCGGGTCTGGCATTCGGAATGGGCATGCCGGGGATCCGGGCCGGCTACCCGCTCTCGGAGCGGCAGCAGGTGGCTCTCCTCATGCAGATGACGGCCGAGGAATCCGTTAACAGTCCAGGTGGGAACTTGTCATTAAGATCACGTTCTCGTCACCGTCCATGCTCCAGCTATCTCGCTGCCTCCTCCACGCTCTCTTATTCCCTTTCTCTCTCCCTCTTTCTCTGTCTCTCTCACTCACTCGCTTCCCCTTCTCTCTCGCCTCACGAAGAGGCGGCACTGCCTAATTACAATTCAATTATGCGATAAGATATAAGATCACCCCTCATCAATATCAATTAGTGCAGCTAATTCTGGCATGGCTGTCCTAATCTCGTGTCGATGATACGGTGTCTCCGATGAAGACGACGATGCACCCACAGTCTGTGCCGAGTTCGGTTAATGTTGTCGATAATTCACTGTTTCTGGGCTTTCGATATGATGGCTGTATGTACTTTTCTAATGGAGATGAGTCAGCGCCTCTTTTGTTTCATAAGCCCTGTACAGATACGAGCTGTACAATGTTCTAGATGTACCTGAGCAATTATATGTTATGTCAAACAACAGGGTATCTGAAAGTCGAGCCATTTTCTCTCCTGCGTTTTTGATTATCGTATTAGTACCCATGTAATACATTGCCCTTGTTTTTAGAGAATGTTTGTCCATTTCCCTAATGTATGCTGGTATACAGTTTTCAAAGCCAAAGCAGAGATGGAGCATTCTAGCAACAAAGAATTAAATTATTTTTACTGAAGTCTGTATTGGGGACCTAACCTCAGAAGGCATGGGAGGGGTTAAGTCACATTTATTACTGAGTTTCAAGACTACATCTGCGCATACAAGCTCAGTAATGTAAACGTCACGGAAATAATAGGCCTCAGTCATTGCAATGACTGCGCCAATTGGTAGTTGATGGAAATTCTCAGTGCTTGTGTTTCACAATCCAGCAGTGCCACACACTGGTGAAAAGTGGTTTTGCTTGAAGACATCATTGCGGGTCATCATCATATTCTTTCCTTCAAAGTAACATTTTGCAGCCAACTCCTGTTTATTAAAATTGCAGTACATGCAATTATAACCACTTTCACCCGGCAGAGGCAACTAAAGAGCATTTCACGGGACATATTTTGGCCTGGGTCAGATCAGGAAGAAACTGCGTTGCGGGCATTAAATTGGAAAAAGGTTACCTCATTGATGAGTCATTATTTCAGCATTTTGTATGCATGCACAGCGAGTAAGGTGGCATTTTATTCCCTCTTAGAAACAACACCAAAGCACCAGTCGAGTCTTGGTCAGAAGGGAACGCCAAACTCTGCCTCCAAAACCAAAGACAAAGTGAACAAGCGCAACGAGCGAGGCGAGACTCGACTGCACCGGGCCGCCATTCGCGGCGAGGCGCGGCGCATCAAGGAGCTCATCAACGAGGGCGCCGATGTGAACGTCAAAGACTTCGCCGGTGAGCACAGCGCCCCCTGTGGCAGTGGGTGCAAAAAAGTCTGATGTTTGATACATGGTGCACTATCAGTACTACTGATATGCAGTTCCCTTATGTTCTGAGCGAATGTTGGGTCAGCTTGGTCTGAAACCATGTCATTTTCTTGTGGTTTGTCTCATTTTTATGGTTACAAATATGTCTTTTTATTCCTCAAATATAAAGAGTGTGGTTTGAAGGTCCACGAGGCCAATGGTAGCCCACAAGCTGCCTTTCCCCTGTACTGCCATTGTGTCCCATTGTGTCTGTGTGGATGTCCCCTCTTATTGGGAGCCCTGGGCAACCAGTTCTTTAACTGTCTACTGTTCTTACTAGGCTGGACTGCGCTACACGAGGCCTGCAATCGGGGCTACTACGATGTGGCCAAACAGCTGCTGGCAGCCGGGGCGGAGGTCAACACCAAGGGCCTGGATGATGATACTCCTCTACATGACGCGTCCAATAACGGCCACTTCAAGGTGAGCTCTCCGAGAGCTTGTTTCCCTGACCTCAGTGCGGAAAATGTCTGGGGCTTAACTTCAAAATAACCTCACAGTCCCCCTTGGGATTTTTAGCTCACCTGGACTAACGGTCGCAGCCTGGTTGTCCATCGTCGCCTTTGTTGTTTTTTGTCGTTTGTCATTGTTTGTTAGACAATTGGGCTCTTTTTTTTAAAAAAAAATTTGGCATCTCCAATCCCACCTGAATCTGGAATGCCCAATTGGTGAACAATGAACAAGGCTTGCTCGTATGCGACCCCTTGCTGCCAATTCAGGAGAGTGTAGACAGCTCGCGGCCCTCCTCCGAAGCACGTGCCCGTCAACCACCGCTTCTTATACACTCATTGGTTGAATCTTCGCAAGTTCAGAACGAGGGCGGAGGATACCCGGACATGACCAGGCTTAGAATCTTCCTGACGAGCGCCCGTCTGGCCAACAGGAGGCGCTTGAGCAACGAACAAGGCAACTATTGTGATCCCATCCCAGCAGTCCCTTCCCAGTTTGCAACCCTGTAGCGCTATAGCCAATTGTGCGCTACTCTGAAAAGACAGTTGGGCTCTTTGATGTAGTTTCAAGAGAACATTTTTTTCTCTTTTGAATTTTGAGACAAATTTCACGTGTCTCACACTCGTAACTACTGGCTGATGTATGTTTACTGCTCCGCACTCTTGTCGACCTGGCGACTGTAATTCGCCTATAAATCTGTTGTTCAACGGAACGCTGCTCGACTACCTTGGTGTTCATCATAATAACCAGCATTTCCCCTGCGGTCATACTGGCCTGGCAGGCCGCCAGGCTTTCACAACCTTCCTGATAGGCTAGCAAATTCTTGGAGGTGAAATTTTTTTTTTTTTACTTTTTAAATAATGCATTTGTTCAAAAATCATTAATTTGCCCTTGGAAGCTGTCTGTACTGTCTGTATACTTACTCTCTTTGAGGCATTGATTGTGCTTTACTGGCTACAATGAATGAGGTCTTAAATTTTATTCACCTTTGATTTTCCCAAAAGTACATCAAAGTTGGGTGCATAGATTACTTGGATATAACATCCTGCGCCTCTCTGTCTGTCCTGGGCAGAGACTTTGCATCGCCACCACTTGCTATGCAGCTAAATTAGTCAAACAGACAACACCACAAATGTGTGGTTATGGCTTAGGTTAAGTTATTTATGTGCAATGTAATTCACACATTAGAAATGTCAATGAATATTTTTAGGCCTTAAACTGGGTAGTTTGTGGTGATTTGTGAAGTCTGCACCAGTGAGGCGCATGGGTGCTCAGAGTCCGTAATGTTACAAATTTCCGTATTTTTTAAATTTTCCTCCGTAAGAACAAATCTGGCACAAATTCAAAATAATTTTGGGTATGTGAAAAACTACATTTCCCATAAGTTCGGTTGATTGAGCCAATATGTGCTTTTGTACAAACTTAAACTCGTATCCAATCAGAGAGCCTTTTGTTGGTGATTGCGAGCAATGAGAACCAATTGCGTCAGGGGCTAGGGGCAGAGTTGCGTGGCTGTAGTAGGAAACTCTCGGTATGCCAGACGCTGAAACGTAGGCTGATGTATAGTGTAGAACCCAATTTTATTTTGCGCAGATGTTGAGCCGTATCATCGATCCTCTCTTGCATCACTCCCTTGAACCACAGATGCAGCCCCCGAACACCGCACCCAACACAGTTCAACTGATTAAAGGTTTCCTATCCATTCAATATTTGTAGCTGATCATTTAGAATGTGAACCGCAAATATTGTGTGCTTGTTTGGTGCTGTCCTGCAAATACTAAATAACAGCAGCTCACCGAACATTTTAGATCTTATGTGACAAGTTGCTGTAAAGTTACGCCATTGTGCGGAAGTCTACAGTTAGTCTAAGCTGCTTTTCCAACGAATGCAAAACGAATTTTTCGTGCGACAGATTACCTTCAAAGTCAATGCAAAGATGCAAATACACGCAAGTTCGCGTGTATTTGCGTCTTTGTATTGACTTTGAAGACAATCTGTCGCGCAAAAAATTCATTTCGCGTTCGGTGGAAAAGCAGCTTAACGTAGCTAGGTAGGTAGTAAGGCCCCATTGTTTTCCGTGGCCATTTGGAGCATTGCTTTTATGTAGCTAGCTTGCTTGTGGATGAGATTATGGATATCTTTCCAGATCGTGGACATAATCTACGTCGCTTGGCAGTACAGGAAGTTTCACCTGATGATGATGATGATGAGTTGTAGATGCCCTCATTACAATAATGTCAGGATTGTCTGTCACAGTTGATGTGGTTTCGGTTGCATGGACTTGTATACATACAATTGATTTTTGTGTTGCATTGATGCATGTATGAACATTCAATATTGTTCGTTTTCTTTGTTTATGATGACTGGATGAATGTGAATGAAATACAAATTGTAAATATAATTAACTAAATTTCAGAATCATTGTATATATTCAGCTTAACATTCTGCCTCGTTAATGTAATATCAATTTCTTTGGAATGTTCAACTTAACAGTTGCAAGAAATAAATACTTACTTACCTAGTTACTTACTGATACATAATACATAATGTCTCAGGTAGGTTTATAATCTCAGGTCGATTGTAATAGTGTTTTTAGTCATTATATTTCTAGTCATTATTTTAAAATTGGACAATGTTGAAATTTGCAATGATTTCATGTTCCAAGTTATCTCAAATGACAATTTTGAAAATTGGAGGTTTGACAAGGGTTCAAAAATGTTCAAATGTGTTCAAGAGGGTTCAAAGATGTGACTTTTTCAAATTTTGTGTTAAGTTTAAAGAGGTAATCTCAGGGTAGATTTGTAATGTGAGGTAGATTGTAATAGTTAGTGTTTTCAATCAGTAGTAAAAAAAATTCAATTTGGGTATGACTAGATATATATACATATATTATCTTGAAATAAATATTTTCTAGTTTCTTAGTACACAAGTTCAAGTTGTTTATGTAATTTTATTGGCTTTTGTGCCTGAAAAATTCCAAAATGGTCATGTATTATAAATTGTTCTTTTAGTGCTCAGAATGCACCATTTAAAGCCTAGAAATAAAAAATGCTCCCCTGGACCCCCCTAGAAAGGCCCGGGCTGTGATCGGGCCGTGATGTCAATACTTCCTTATTTTCATATCCTGCCATGTGGAATATCCTTATTTTTAAATTTTTTTGGGGATGGGGCAGATACACGACTCGGTCCCTGTGGCGACCGAGTTATCTAGTTTATTTTTGTAAGATATTTTCACGTGGGTATAATGTGTGAACAGTATGTTTCATGAAGTACACAAAGCTGTCTCTTCACCAGAACACTGTGGTTTTCCTGTTCCAGGTGGTGAAGTTGCTTTTGCGTTATGGAGGGGACCCTCGTCAAAGCAACAGAAGAGGAGAAACGCCGCTAAAAGTGGCAAACTCCCCAACCATGTTGAATCTCTTACTTGGCAAAGGCACTTATACCTCCAGTGAGGAGAGTTCATCAGGTCAGTACATGAGTTGAGCGAACATGAGGAATAGCATTGTGAAGTTGGTAATCCAATTATTTGCGTAATGTTTATTTTTGTATTTTGTGAAGTAGACTTTATCATGCATCATTCTAACAGTGTACATCAGACTTGTGTAGAATTCAGGTTGAACCCACAGCTACAATGGAGGTCTTGCTCTACGGTGTGCTTTTACCGAGCAAAACATTGATTTCCCCTTTTTTGCTTTCAGAATCATCAGAGGAAGAAGATGCTCCTTCATTTGCCCCATCCAGCTCTGTTGATGGCAATAATACAGACTCAGAGTTTGAAAAAGGCTTGAAGCTGAAAGGAAAGGGCCTTGACCCTCCTAAATCCTTAACCACGCCCATAAAAGATGAGTATGAGTTTGACGAAGATGACGAGGAGGAGCGGGTACCACCCATTGATGACAAGCACCTACTCAAAAAAGACTTTCGCAAGGATTCTGCCACCAAGGCCAACAGCTTAATTTCTATCCCCAAAATGGAGGTCAAAACCTATTCCAAAACTAACTCGCTGACACCAAAGAAGGCCGCAAGGCGCATCCTTTCTGACACTAACAGCTCGGACGACGACGAGCAGGCTTTGTGTTTGTCCCAGACGCCGGTTGCACGGCAATCTGTCACAGCATCTAATTCTAAAAGCCGGGAGTGTGCTGCCGTGACCTCTAAGCAGCAGAAAGAGAAAAACAAGGTTAAGAAGAAGAGGAAGAAAGAGTTGAAAAACAGCACTGGCAAGGAGGTGCGGTTCGGTAAACTGAACCACAAGTTCTGCACCTCCGAGTCAGACAGTGGAGACATGGAGAGCGAGGACGATAAGAGCGGTGTGCAGAACTCAAACTGCTTGAAGGACTCTTCTGCCGTGGGCCAGAAACAGTCATCCGTCTTTGGATCTTTCTCCGCTTCCTCCTCTCTGACGCACGGAAGCTCAGGCTCCCAGAAACTGGTGCAGTCATTGGCGGAGCAGCACCCCAAACAATGGAGGACAGACGGATGGAAAACGGTGTCCTCTCCAACCTGGTCAGATGTCAGTTCTCTCTCTGACTCATTCAGGACGCGGATATCTAGTGAGTCGGACTACTCCTCTGCGGACTCTAGCGTGGAATCCGTGAAAGAGGTGAAGAAGAAGCCTCAGGACAGCAGACGTAAGAACAATTCCACGCATGCTAATGTGTTGGAGAAAAAGAGCTCCTCTGATTTCTACAAGGTCTCCAGCGCTGAAGGGGCAGTGTCCAAGACAGACAAAGACGGCAAAGTACTGAAAAAACATAAGGTAAAGCACAAACACAAAAACAAGGTGAAGGAAAAAGCACCGAGTCTGGTGCTTAACCAGGACATGAACGAAAAATTTGTCAAGAGCTATTCCTTTGATTTTGATGACGCTCAAAAGTCCCTAATTGTTGAAACGGAGTCGGTTGCAGAAAGCAAAGTCAAACTCTCAAAACACGACAAAGATTATTTGAAAAAGGAAGAGCGAATGTCCAAGGTCAAGCTGGAGGAGAAGGATTGGCCTTGTGGAAAAGAAATGGTCAAATCTGCAAAAGAGGAAAAATCCAAGAAGTCAAAGGAGTCCACAAAGGAAAAGATTATCAAAGAGGAGAAGGAAAAATCTATAAAAGTGGATAAAGAAAGAACTACAAAGGACAAAGAGAAGCTTAAGGATGACAAGCAGAAGGCTCACAAGGATGACAAAAAGAAAAAATCCAAGGAAAAGTCCTCAAAGGCGGACAAAAGTGCTGAATTAAAAGAGGATAAACACATAAAATCTGAGAAGGAAAAAAATTGTAAGGAGGAGAAAGAAAAGGTGAAAAAAGAAAAAGTGCCCAAAGACGAGCCAGACTATGAGGACTATGATATCAAGAGTCGCTTTTTAGACTTGGATGACAGCAAGCTCAGCATCTCGGATGATACCCATGACCAGTGGGAGTCTGACCTGTCCTCAAGCTCATCTCTCTGTGGAGATGACAGCTGGGATGCTCCTGTGAAGGAATACAAAGAATACAAAGCAAACAATGCCGTTAAACTGATTGTTGAGACTGTGAAAGAGGATAGCCGCGATCGGAGGAAGGACAACAAAGCAAAAGACAGAAAGTTGGAGCATTGTGAAAAAGAGAAGAAAGAAACTGCCCCAAAAAAGAAAGAAAAAGATTCTTCAGAAAAGGTCAGTGAAAAGAAAAAGGACTCTGATAAACAGAAGCCTAACTCTGCCTACCTACCAGAAAAGGAGAAGAGGAGGAAAGAGTCTGCAGAAAGCATCAAGGAGAAAAAAGAGAAGGACTTTATCGACAGTAGCAGGGAAAGGAAAGATGCTTACGAGTTCACTAAAGAGAGGAAAGACTTCAAAACAAAGCAAGATGACATTTCCAAAGATGAGTATGGAAGTGATGCCTTTTTCAAAGACAAATCTGAGAATGACGCTGCCGTCAAATCATTGGAGCTTAGAGAGAGGAACCACTCTGGGAAGGAGAAGAAAGGTGAACCTGCAGAAAAGGACAGAAAAGATAAAGCGAACAAAGGAGACAAACACAAAGAGAAGCTGAAAGATAGGAATTTCCTGGATTCTGAAAAAGACAAAGCTGAGAAAACTGCCACAGAAAAAAGCTCCCAAAGAGAAAGATGTAGATAGAGGCTGTAAGGACAAAAAGGATGGAATGAAAGACAAGCACAAAGACTCTCACAGTAAAGACAAGGAGAGAAAAATGTCCTCAGAACAGAGCAAAGACAAGAAGACACTGCTAGACAAACATGTGGACAAAGAGAGGGACTATCTGGAAACAAAAAAAGAAGAGCGAAAACCTGAGAAGGTGAGGGAAAAGACATGGTACAAAATTGATGACATCTTCACGGATGAAAGTGAGGATGAGGAGGAGAATGCATACAATGGGGGGGTGCTTAAACTCAGTGATTCCCTTAGCCTTTCAGATGCCCACCGCAAAGACGCCACACCAGACCCTGAAGATATGGAGCTTTCCCTAAGCGATAAGCATAGGAAGTTCTCCTTAGACAGCAAGCAGCACTCAACCACGAAAAGTAAAGAAAAGGATTATAAAGACAAGAAGAAAGAAAAAAATGTGTTTGATCTGAAAGAGAAAAAGGGTTGTTTAGATAAACACAAAGATAAAAAGGAGAAGGAGTCGATAGACGGAAAGCATAAGGACCGGAAAGAGAAGGTGGCTATTGACTCCAACCCAGAGAAGAAAAGCAAGCAGAAGATCGTGGAGAAGAAACATTCCATTGAAGAGAAGCAAAAGGGTAAACATAAAGACAAGCCTGACAAGGATTATCTAAAGGACAGGAAATCCTCCAAGGGGAATGGTGAAAATGAGAAATCACTCCTGGAAAAGCTGGAGGAAGAGGCTATGAATGATTACAAGGATGACTTCAATGATAAGATCAGTGAGATTTCATCTGACAGCTTTACAGATCAAGCTAATGAGCTCAGCAGCTTTTGTGACTCTTCACTCAGCTTGCCAGACATATCGGAAGAGAGGAGGGACTCGCTGTCAATATCTTACCCCCAGG
The DNA here is from genome assembly GCA_029692085.1 of Gymnothorax javanicus. NCBI lineage: Eukaryota > Metazoa > Chordata > Actinopteri > Anguilliformes > Muraenidae > Gymnothorax > Gymnothorax javanicus. Next base: position 4,714,922 of record CM056209.1, on the reverse strand, counting down.
ACAAGTTCAGAGAAAAAGAACGGCATCGGCACTCTTCGTCCTCGTCCAAGAAAAGCCATGATAAAGAAAAGGACAAAGTGAAAAAAGAGAAGACCTTTGATAAGCAAGAGAAGTCGGAGGAGATCAAGGAGATGTATGGTCGCAGAGAGAGCCTGCCCTTTGAAAAGGAACCCATGCCTCTCGAGGCTGACCCCTACACTTTCCCATTTGGGGCCAAGCCTGATGGTGAAGATGATATGGACAAGACCCTGGATTTTGAAAGGGAGATGTCAAGAAAAGCAGAGAAAGATAAGATTGGGGGCACCGTTTCCAGCGAGAAGATCAAAGACAAAAAGAAAAAAGAGAAACACAAGGATAAAGTTAAAGAAGATAAACATAAATTCACAGACAACTTCGGTTCATTCAAACACTCAAAAGATGATCAGCGATCTGGTCTAAAAGAGACTTTACAGGTGTCAAATTTCAAGGAAAAATCTAAAGAAGACAGCCCGAAGTTTGACACCAGAAACAAAGACAAAAGCAAAGATGGTTTGGACAAGGACAACCGGGCTGATCACACTAAGTCCCGTCCAAAAGAAGACAATGACAGGTTGCCACAGTCCAGAGATATACGGAAAGACAGCCGTCCTCGGGACAAGCTTCTTGTTGATGGAGTTCACAGATTGACCAGCTTTGGTAAAATGCTGAGTGAGAAGGATCTTGAGATTGAAGAGCGTCATAAAAGGCACAAGGAGAGAATGAAACAGATGGAGAAGCTGAGGCACAGATCTGGCGATCCCAAACTGAAGGATAAAGTTAAGCCTGGTGAGGACTTGCGGAAGAGCCGCTCTGACTTGACATCAAAAAAATGTAATTCTTTAGATACTATGATAAAGGAAAAGAAGGCCAAAGATATGGCAATTCCAACTCAAATGACATCACCTGAGAGAAAATCTCAACTTGCAGATAATCAGTCCTCTAAAGACTGGATAGTGGGGCATCAAATAAAGGAGAATCTCCCAGCTTCTCCACGACCAGACCAAAACAGGCCAACTGGTGTGCCGACACCCACATCTGTAATCTCTTGTCCAAGTTATGAAGAGGTCATGCAGACCCCACGTACTCCTTCCTGTAGTGCAGAGGACTACCCTGACCTTATGTTTGATGGCATAGATTGCCAGAACTCATCTGCCATGAGTATGTCCATGAATGCGTGCTCTCCGTCCTTTTTTGACCGGTATTCCAACCCACCTCACAACTTGCAAGAAAATGCTTGCCTCACCCCCACAAAGAACCTTCAGATGCCCATTCTGAGTCGGTCTAGCGTCAATTGATGCTAAAAGACCTTTTGATGAGGAATTCAAAGTAGATACTGACAAATATCTCCGGCAACAGAGTGTTCCTGCCACCTCAGAGTTTGAGTCTTCCTCAGTGCCGCATTCGCTGGAGGACAAGCTGGTGCCAGTGGATAGGCTTGACTGCCCATCTCCATGCTTTTCACCTCTCATTGGGAGGTCCTCACCAAGGCTTGAGTCAGCTCAGACTGCACTGGATGGAGTATCCGCAGCAATTGATGCTACAGACCGTAATGAGCACTTCTCTGAGTCTACCTACAGCAACTTCCTATCAAAACCATCTACCCCAGTGCACAGACTTGAACCTCAGGAGCCTTGTTTAGACATTGCTGCCCCTCCTACCCCAGCCCCTGCTGCTCTACCCCCTTTAGATATTGATGAGCTTTCAGAACCTCACCATCCTCTCCATTTGTCACCACTCAGTGAACACAGGCAGATCCCCTCAGAACCCATGAGTGGCACCAACTTCCTGCCCCCAGTAAAGGAAAAAAGACGGGGAGGATGAGGAAGTGGTTGAAGCAGAAGAGGATGACATTCGAGAACATAGGATGGAGGAAGAGGAGGATGTTCCGGAAGGGGTGGCAGAAAGTGAAGGCCATGCAGCAGAGGGAACTGACCCCTTCCGAGGGAGCAGCCCCGACATTCCATACCTTTCACAGCCTGAGAAAAAAGAATGGCTGCAATCACCAGATGAAAGGGATATGCAGGACACCTTCCCACTGATCCCTTCCCACCCCCCTATGAGCCTAATGGAGAACTCCCACGATCACTCAGTCAGCTGGACAGTCAACTCTGACTTGCTCCAAAAATCTCCCAAAAGACCTTTTGGGGAATTGGGTCCGACCTCAAAAGGTATCCCCATACAGCACCCGGATGACAGCCCGCAGGAGCATCTGCCTTCAGCATTAGCCTGTACGCCAACTGCAGCTTCACCCTACTCTGCCTTCCCCAGTTCTTACTGCCCCTCACTCATCCCTGCCTCAGACTTTGAATCTCTGAAGGACCCTGTGGATGGCATCCTTCCTCAAGCTAAACCTCCTCCAGAACCTGCAGAGTCAAATCCCTGCTTTATGCCCTCTTCATCCTCCCGGCTGGAATCCTTCTTCACTGACAGCAAACTGATGCCTGAGCCCTCATGTTTGACAACAGACAGCAGGCAGGACCCTCTCAACTATATTCCTGAGAACAGTATCCCCCCTCCTGTGAGCCTTGAGCCAGTTGTCCCGTGGGTAGATCCTTTTGCTCCTCCAATGGATGACTTGGAAGACTTGGGTCCATTCTCCCTACCTGAATTACCCTTGCCAGAAAAAGAAATGCAGGAGCCTGAAATCATTCACTCAGAACCACCAGAGAACAAATGTCCTCCTTCTGAAGGTACATCTCCGACCAAGGAGATGGGAAAGGACTCGGAACTGATTGATGTGGACATGCCCTGCCTAGCCCAGGCCCCTGCCTCACCGGCCGTGGTACCATTGAGTGAGCCCACACACAAACCTGACTTGACTTTGGAGGACAGTTGCAGATCACCACAGGATCTGGAGCCAGAACTTCAGAAGGTACCAGAAAATGACACTATTGACAATGCAGTTTCAGAGGAAAAGGCGCTATTTGAGGAAAGTGACACGCACCCTCTGCCATCAGCTGTCAATTACATCAGTGGCCAAGATCAGTTGGTGATTGATCCTGCGGTAAAGGAGCCGAATATAGCCACGGTTGCACCATGCCCAGATTTGGTGACCCCTGTGGAACTGGACACTAGTCCACAAGCTCCTGTCACTACAACACCAGTTCAGTGTAGCCCTGTCCACTCTACTCCTGTGACCTCAGTGGTCACGCAGTTCAGTGCAGACCAGACGTCTTGTAACACGGTGGCTCCAAAGGCAACATTACCCACGATTGAGGTTCCAAAAAAAGTAGAGGAGATCCCTCAAAGAATGACCAGGAACCGGGCGCAGATGCTCGCCAATCAGAGCAAACAGAACTCTGTTGTTAACACCACCAGCACGTCGGGTGGCCCAGCTCACAGCACCATCAGCATGCCCACTGTGGTAACCACTTCCTCCAGCCCCGCAGAAAAAGAGGAAATGAATATTACCACAACCTCTGGCTCAACCCTGGCCGCTCCAGCTGTCATCAGCAAGAACAAAGGCAGGGCTGCTGAGGAGGACGACTCTCAGGCTCAGCACCCACGCAAGAGGAAATTTCCTCGGTCTGGCTCACAGCAGGTGCAGGTCCAATTGGTTAACACAGCAATGCAGCAGACTCGGGAGATGATCCAGCAGACCCTGGCTGTCATTGTCAATGCCATCAAGCTCGATGACATAGAGCCTTACCACAGCGACCGTTCAAATCCCTACTTTGAGTACCTGCAGATCCGCAAAAAGATCGAGGAAAAGCGCAAGATCCTGTGCTACATCACTCCGCAGGCTCCTCAGTGCTATGCTGAATATGTAACCTACACCGGCTCCTACCTCCTGGACGGCAAGCCTCTCAGCAAACTGCATATTCCCGTGGTACTTGTTCTTTTAAACATCTCTTGACAAAAAAAAACACCTCATTGGCACTTCCTTGAAGTAGGTTATCCTCAAATGAATAATGTTGGTTGAGAAGAACATTCATATTGAAAATTTTTATGCATTGAACCTTTAAAGTATACCATGACAATCCTTTTAGTAGTTGTCCCCTGCCCTTACTTTTACGTGTACTTCAAGGTTGAAGATGTTGTGTTTTTATAAATTGGCACTATTCGTGGCACAACAATGCAATGCCACACAGAACTAAAATTTTCATTATTTTCAAATGCATAATCAGTTGGTCAGTTTTTCCAAGTTGTCGAGCTCTAGATGTGGTTTAGTAAGTGCTTGTCCTTGTTCTATAGATCGCTCCGCCCCCATCCTTGACGGAGCCAATGAAGGAGCTCTTCAGGCAGCAGGAGGCAGTAAGAGGAAAGCTTAGACTGCAACACAGCATTGAGAGGGTGAGCGCAGAATATTGCCATGCCTCCATTTCCGCTTCGCCCTGTCTTTCCTCCCTTTCACTGGTTTACTTCCTCTGCATCCTTTCATCACCTGCAAATTCCAGTCCTTTAGGAAAAGGTTTTGATCATTGTGCACTGTTGCTTTGAAGCATGATCAAAGCTTCCATGTCTGGGAGAAGTAACTCCCTGTGTGCTTCTCTGTAACCAGGCAATGATATTACAGTGCAAATAAAACCAGTCTGCGCTCGCATTTGTTTTGCTCTCTGAAGTGCGTTCTACTGAGCTCGCAAACCTCCCGATAATTGTGTTTAAATATGTTCATGCGTTTGGCAGCCGTCACATCAAGAGTTTACAGCCAGAAAACAGAAGTTGTGGGAGTAAATCATTTGATACTTTTGTCTTGACAGTAACTTTGCTTGTACGTGTTTTGAGCTGATATGAACACACAAGATTAAAGACACTGAAGGCATACTTGCCTCGAGCTACTTGAATTTCCTGTCTTCATAGCTGAAAGGTCATCTCCCTACTACTTTTCCCCTTTTTTCCACTGACTAGCTTTTCCCTATTTTTCAACCTTTTCCCTTTCAGGAGAAGCTGATTGTGTCATGTGAACAGGAAGTCCTGCGGGTGCACTGTCGAGCGGCAAGGACGATAGCCAATCAGGCTGTGCCTTTCAGCGCCTGCACCATGCTGCTGGACTCTGAAGTGTACAACATGCCCACTGACAGTCAGGTGAGTCCGTGGGACCTGGGACGGACAGCTGCAGTCCTCCAGGGTCACTTCCTGGATTCAGACAAGAAGATGCTGGACAACCAGCTGATAGGACACGCACAGCTCTGTAATTAGCAGAAGCCGCAATGACGTTACCCTTTTCTGAATCCTTCTGCCACAGGGGGATGAGAACAAATCGGTCAGGGATCGCTTCAATGCCCGTCAGTTCATTTCCTGGATTCAAGACGTAGACGACAAGTACGACCGCATGAAGGTGAGGGGGTCTCTCATTTTGCAAATCAGTTTGTTAAAAAAAAAAAAAAAAGTTAGAAAATCATTTGAAAGACTGTTGGAAATTAAGTCTCCATTCTGAAGGCGGGGTTGTTTTTGGCTCGGTTCCCATTGGCATTCCCAAAGTGTTTCCAGACCATAACTCTGAAACTGCCCAATAGTTCTGAGTCAAATTTTGAAGGTGTATTGATCGGTTACTAAACTGGCGCCTTCTGGTATTTTGGGATATCTGGAGGGGGGCCATTTGTTTTTATGAGTAAAAACACTCTAGTTACATGCCGACAGTTGTTCTGGAATAGTCACACTTTGCCAAGCTTGTAACGGTCATGTTGCCTTTGCGGCCTTTCCCTCACCAGACGTGCCTGCTGATGCGACAGCAACACGAGGCGGCTGCTCTCAACGCGGTGCAGCGGATGGAGTGGCAGCTCAAGGTGCAGGAGCTGGACCCCACCGGACACAAGTCCCTCTGCGTCAACGAGGTCCCCTCCTTCTACGTGCCAATGGTCGACGTCAACGACGACTTTGTGCTGTTGCCCGCGTGACAGGACTCTACACGTATAGGCTTTTCAATATCACCTTTCAAAAAGACACCCAATAGACTGTATGGTAAGGGCTAGCCAGTTTGAAAAGGAATTATTATTCTTGAGGAAATACAAAAAAAATTTATATTATATATAAAAAGAGGAAAACCTAAAAAAAAAAAAAGAACTTGTTTATGATCCTCCTATGAGAGGAGGACGTATCTTTATACCGGGAAAACACACCTTGCACTTTCATCCTACAAGTTTTTAATGCTTTTTCTTTGAGGCTTAGATCCCTCTATTTGATTTTTTTCCCCTTTTTTGGTTTTATTTTTTCAAAAGTTCATTAGGAGATTTTTTTTCCTTTTCTTTTTGGTTCCCTTAAAGCAATTGACAGGGAAACTGATGTGGGGAGCAGTCCTTTATCAGAACCATGGCAGCCTAACGGGTGGAGATGAGCAGTGTCGGCTCATTGGCCCACAGCTGCAGAACCCTGGCCTCCATCCTGTGGAGCCTGATCTGCGCTGTGAGGTGAGAATCTGGCGGTCCTATGCTGGGCCCTCGTTGGGGGGGACCTGGCGGTCCTAAGATGGCGGCGTGGCCGGACAGCAGCCGGCCCCCAGCTCTGACAGGCGGTGCAACAGTAGGACCGTGGTGTCAACGATTTATGGGATAACATCCGGAGCAAATACAAAGACTTCCGCTACATGTCATCAACTGAGGAACAGAGAGAGATGGGAACGGCTCACAGAGGTTCCTGATCACGCGTCCGTCTGCGGGGTCAATCGGCCTCCACCATCGCTGCATACACCTGCACGGGGTGGGAAGAGGCGCTGTGGAGTGGGAGGGGGTGGAGACACAAGAATGTTGACATTCAGGAGGCAAAGACATTCAGAGAAGTTTTTTTTTTTTTTTGAGAAGATTCTGTTTTGGTTTTGATTTGTTTCTTTACTTGGGCATTTCATTGTTTTCTCTTTTTCTGAGAAAGTGACTTGAAACACTACAGAGCCAATATTAGTTTAAAGGAAAAAGAAAATTGAAAAAAAAAAATTGTACCCCGTAAATTCTGTACAGTTTTTATATACGTAAACAATGTATTCTCGCTGCCTTCTAGATAATTTATTTTGCCACGCATTACTGCACAGTTGTAAATAAGGTAAGTACTGTAACATCACTCAGTTAGGTGTAAAAAAAAAAAGCATAAAAGAAAAAAGATAATGATCTTTGTATGTACAGATTATTCTGGGATAGTGCTTTTCCCTTGCAACAATGGGCCAAAATTGTGTTGAAATTTTCAGTATTTTAAAGACAGTCTCCTACACAGGTCCACAGTTGTCCTTTGGCCTGAGAAGAACCAGTCAGAACCGGTCAGAACCATCATAACTAAAAAGCATAAACATCTCACGTTGGAAAAGCTGTCCTTTTTTAAGTCCTTCCTCCAGACTTTACAAATCCACCACAATCTTAGCTGTTTAATGTAGCATAACGTAATGGTTATATAATAAATAATAGTTATATTATGTTTTGCGTTATTACAGAATTATCTTACAAAAAATAACCAAGAAAATGCCTTCATACAGTATATTTTTAATTTACCTTGCGCGAGTACAATTAAGGTACACTGAGCGAAAGATTACATTGGATAAAGTAAGTTCACGCACACTCTTTAATCCACTTTGTTGTGAGTGTATAGAAATGTCATAAATTTAACAGTCCATTCAATCACATTTGTGTACATGCATAGCAGTGGCATTGTAATGGTCAAAGCATCGGAGTTTTGAGCTTGTGGATTAAACAGCAGGTCTATACACAGAATATATGTTAGAATATTGGTTATTATATTCACAAGGGATATTTATAACTTGTCTGTTTTTTTTTTAATCACTGAAATTTGTGGGGTTTTTAAACTTTGTTACAGCCATTCATTGAGATGTCCTGGAAATATATTTTGGCCATACACATTTTAATAAAAACTCCTACATATAGTATCCAATGCAGTGTAGCTGGGTAGATCCCATTTTTAGATTCACCTCCTCTTTGGCAGCTGTAAAGTAAATACAAGAACTTTGAATATACGGTCTGCCTTTTTTAGGTGCGTTTTGTGTATTGCCCTGCAGTTTTTGTCCTGTTTTGAAGCCTTAGTTTGTAAGTTCTGTCTTGATGTTTCTTAGGATCTTAAAGAGAAGCCAAAAGAAGCCAACCTGATTTCTCCAATTTTAGGTTGTTTTATTGAAGTACAGTTGCGGCTTGTTTATTCATTTTCTGCATCGCCACAAGGTGGTGATAAAACATTCTCATCGTCACACAAACCAACCTGGAGTTGTTGCTGTGCTTTTTTGTCTTTTAATATAAACACTTTAATGACGAAAATCTCGGGTTAACCATCATCTGCAAGTTCCCTGTTTAAAGTGTCAAAAAAGGCATTTCAGTAATGCCTTTGTGCTGCTCTGTTCTTTTGACCAGTTGGTCTTGTGATTGTACCTGTTGGATCGTCATTGGTTTGTTTTTCATTTTTGTTGGTTCCCATTCTTGCATCGTAAAATTACTCACTTTGTCACATACTCATACCTGGATGTTAAACTACAGCTCTGTCAGAACAGACACTTGTTTAGCAGATGGTCAGTGGTATCATTTTTTTTTTTTTCAATGTATGCAGTATTTCATTACAGAAACAGTGAGTTATTTTCATAATTGCTTATTTGCTACAGTGGAATCCCCATTTACTGGTGAAGTTCCCTTTCTACTCTGTTAGATGAAAAACTGCATCATTTGCCGCTTACATACTCTTCAAATTTTAACTTAAAAATTTTAATCATTTACAGATTGACTTCCCGAAATTCAGTGTCATCTTGGGCGTTGAGGGACATCCCTTTTTAATTGATTTGAGGATCTCATATGTGAATTGCAAAAATAACACGTTGTACACAGTGTGTGGTATGAGTGTAAAATTAATTTACGGAGGATTTCCTACATGCACCAACTTAAACTTCATTTAGGGAGGGGAAAAAAAAAATCAAGACCATACCCAGCTGATGCAAAATATTCTCATGATTTTGCTGCCATGTACTGGCAATGTTGTAACATTTACAAACCATTCCAGTAACATTTTGCGAATGTTTTTCGTCAGCTGGAAATTTTCTCACTTTTTTTTTCCACAGCAGGTGCCCGTATCTCGCAGGATTGTGATGCTTTAGATGCGTATAAAGTCAATCGTAATCTCTCATCACATAATTTAAAAGCAGTTTTGTAGAGTAGAAGCAGTTTTCTGCGTTCATTGATTGCTGTATATTGGAGGGTTTTAAGATCCATGATTTCACTGGTCTGTATGAAGAGTAATCGTGTTGCTTGCCTGGTCAGTGTCCTGCCTCCTCGGTCATTTTCACGTTTCCTTTGTCCATCTTTTGTTTCATGTCTTTAATCCCCATCCACAACGTTCGTTTTTGGCTTGAAATTGTGAAGGCTGTTTGGTAGGGCTTTTCTTGTTAACCCTGGGAGTGGAGAGTAGGCGTATCTAAACCAGTTATTGTCTTTGTTTATTTTTGTTTGCGTAATACTGGTGCTGCTTGCCATAGTTTTCAAAGTGTGGTTAGCCTGAGTAAACGTGCGCTTCTACTGAGATATTCGGTTTTGTTTTTTGTTTTTTGTCAAGGGTTGTTCACCTGTCCTGCAAATCACGGTTGTGCTCCTATAACGCTGACATTAATAAGCTATCTGCCTTCTAGCTGTGCTCATAAGGAACTGCCCCACATGACTTCCTCATAGATTCACGTTTGAACTGCTCGTTAATTCAGAATATTCCATATCTAATCGAGTCACCCCAACCCTTACCAACCTCTTGCGCAGCTGAGCACTTAGAAATTTAACGTGCGGCTCTTACATTGCATTCTTTGAAGTTACCGCTTCTGTTCACCACATTTTTTTTTTCTGACAAAAACCGGAAAGATTGGATTTTTAGTTTCCGTGAAATCACAATTTCAAGCCTTTTTCAAATTGCACCTCCCAAACTATCCCCAACTAGACGGTAGCTGTTTTTTGTTTTATTTTATTTTATTTTATTTTTTTAATGAAACTGATCGCAAAGCATGGAGAACTACTCTTTGAATGGTGAAAAAAATACAAAAAAAAATATTTATTATCTTTTCTGACACCTGTGGTTTGTTGGAGTGAAGGTCTCTGCTGTGTAAATTTTCCTCTTGTAGTACGTAAAGTGAGACATTGTACATAACTGTAAATACCTCCCAGGACGTTTTGCGACCTTCTCTTTGTAATAGGTTAAACTTGCATAGATTGTGCGGTTCCAACAGCGAGGCAGTTCACTCGCTGCTGGTGATGTAACAATGTTTTTTTTTTTTTTTTTTTTTTTGTACAATGTAGTTGAATTGTGTACATATTGTTTGAGCAGCTAGTGAGTGGAGGGCATTGGTTCATGCTGTCGTCAGTACTGTCAGAGATCCAGCACTGTCACCTCTTGCTGTGTTGATATCCTGCAAAACAAATAAAACGATTAAAAAACTACAAATAAATTCTAAATGGGAAAAAAAAAAAAATTGGGGAAAAAATATTTTCTACAGTTGCATGTACAGAGAGCGCAAGAAATGCTGTTTGTCCCTCAGAGATTATGTTCGTAAATAAATTTTTAAAATAAATTCAGTTTTTGTGTTTACTTGTCTCTGTCCTTAAGCAGCGCATTCAGATAATGATCGCCATAATGTAAAGGAGTGTTGGCATTTGTGAGCAAATATGAGACTGGAAAGGGGGAGATGGCCACTTTTCTAATAGGCACCTGGTGCATACTTGGTCAGAGCATGGATACTCGACTCCAGTCCAGGCTTGTTTTTTTTTCAACAGTTCGGTAAGCCCCAATGCTTCTTTCTAGTATTTAAGCACAGTGAAATATTTGAGATAGGCCTGAAGCGGTTGCTGATGCTTCGGTAAAGGACCAATTAAACTGTGATTGTGCCTTTTAAGTTCAGGCTGCTCTTAATCGTGATCAGAAGTTGGCAGAAAACCCTGAAATGCATGGGCTCTTGTGCACTATTGCTTCAGAATCTCAAAACGCAATTCTAAACTTTCAGGGTTAGTCACTGTAAAGGCATAATTTCTGTAATGCAATTCAGAAGTTTTGTAATATTGTGCATTTTACTGTAAAATAGTGAAGCTTTGGCACTATAGTATAGAGTTTGGCTGGCGATGGGACCAGGGAAGTTTGAATTCACTTTACTGGAAGAAAATGCCACTCTAATGTTCATCTCCAAACTGTCTTTGTGTCACTGTAATGAAACTGAATGTTAGCGGTCTTCAGATGTCCTCTTAACTTTAATTCAAAGAATGAAATTAAAAGCAACTTGAGGTGCGCAGACCCCCGCCAGGGCCAATTGTCCTCTCTTCTATGATTAGCAAATCTGTAAGCATAACCATTGTATATCTACGATAGGGTATTATTTGTCACTATTGAATTTTACTGCAATCCAGCAGGTTTTAAGATGCATGGCATTTAATCCGCCTAGGCCAAATGCTATATCTCGCAATGCTAATGCTAGTGAAAAATAACGGCTCTGTGATTCATTTCCACTCCAAAATTCAACGAGTTCATCCTTACTCAATGTGACACCCTTCCACAAAGTTTCGTGAAAATCAAGCCAGTATTTTTCTGTAATCCTGCTGTTTAAAGTTGGTAAAAAAAAAAACGTGAGGGCTATAGCAAAGAAATAAGGGTGGGTGAGCTCCGATGAGCTATGGGGACCAATGAGCCGTATCACATATTTGTAATCATTTGATGTCAGAGCGGTTTAAAATTGGCAAAATGGTGATATGGCTCAGTGGTCCCCATGGCTCATCGGACCCCTGTCTCCCCTTCAGGGCCAAATCTGCCTGGGAGCGTGTTTCTGGCCCTATGCAGGGGTGCAGTTGTCCCTGGAGAAGTGGATATGCTCTGTTGGGTAGGTGGGAAGGAGAAAATCGGTATACTCCCCTTCGTATTTTAAAAGGTTTTTGGCTATTAGGTGCGTACACCACAAATTGACAGAAGAGATGGGCCTTACCACCTATACCTGCGTACTCTCTCCACTACAACACTGCTCCCACGGCTTTGTTGAGCCCTGTCAGCTAGCGCTTCATTTACACTTAATGAACAGTATAAACGTGATATGGAACATTAGACTACAGTATGAGACCAATGACCAAACGGAATCGTAAATAAAACATTTCGATCTTGTGAATCGGAATTCAATGGATTTTAATTCTTGTCCACTTATCCTACGCGTAGGCCATTGCTCATTGTCAATTCATTTTCGCGTTTTCTTCACGATACCTCCGCCGCCTCATACTTTGCTTTACAGTCTATTCATCGTCATTTTCCTATTTCAATTCCAAAAACATAGAATTGAGTTATAAAGCAAATAAGCCAGTCGTATGCTTTCAAAATCCCAACCTCTCAAATAAGACCTATAATCCTTAACCTTTTTTCACGTACCCACCACACGATTATGAGTAAGTCCACTGCTATGCATGTTGGTGACACACACACACACACATCACACGAATGCCTTTTCTCTGGATCATAATCCGTGAGTTTACGCAAAGAGGCGCATGAGAATGTGAATGGTAGCATTCGACGAACTTCGACGTGAAAAAGGAAGGGATTTCCCGTGGGTCGTGAGAGTACGTCCTAGTAGGCTATTCGCAATAATTTGCCTCGTAGGCAGCGTCCCTCAGGTGTTGAGCAACTTTCTAAGTAGGCTATACGTTTAGTCTGGGCTCCTGTCTCGACAGCTGCTTAAGCCGTACGGTCACAGAGGATGGACTTTGAAACCAGGATTTACCCCAGAATCGGTGGTTTTGGTCGATACAACCGCATCGTCGCGTTTTTCAGCTGGATTCCAAACTTTGCTGTTGCACTTAACCTTTTCAGCGATATCTTTTTCACGTTGATTCCAGTGTCGTACCACTGTAAACCGGACCCATCCCTGCTACCATCTGGTGTTCAACTCAACAACCTCTCCGGACAAGAGTACCTTAATTTTACTATCCCCTGGGTGAAGGGGTCAGGCTTCAGCCGCTGCGAACTTTATAAGTATCCCGCAAACTTTACTAATGTTTCAGAAACGTTTCCGAAAGAAGTAGTATACTGCACAAGAGGATGGGAATACACACACGATGTTGGACTCCAGAGCAACTATGTAACCGAGGTAAGTGGGCTGTCTGTCTTGATTTTTTTTTTTGTTGCATGTGTGTTAACGCGTCCTATGTACGCGAACCGTATTTCTGAGAAGTAGGTCGTTTTGGTCTAGTTCTAAACGCTTACGGATCGGTGTTACTTGGGAAGTGCAGCTTACGGTCGCTTTCCATAGCCAGCAATTAGGCTTGCATTATTTTTCTCCTAACAAGTGTGCTAAGTGATCATTGATGAAACAATCCACAATCTTAGATTTGCTTTCTTCTGTTATAAAATAAGATAAATGCTCTGGGTGTTTTAACATAGGCTACTTGTACTCTACCGAGCTTGTTCACTCAGCACATGGTAATATCAGTAACTGTCAGAAATGTTCCCCTGCTGGGATATATATGCGCATTGATCGCGTAGACATGGGGCTCTGCACTTCGTTTTTTACTACCTATGTTGTAGGCTCAAAAGTTGGAACGTTCGTCGTCGAAGAATTACCAGCGTATGGACGAGTGGTATTACCGGACGCGTGTCTAGTTCTTGATTACCTTCATAGATTTACACATAGTAGTTTGCTTGCAAAATATAAGTTCCTGGTGAAGCAGGAGAGAACTAACCATCGACCTAGGACTGGAGATGAACGCATTATATTTGTATGGCTTCCCTGCAGTGTTCTCTTGTCGAGATCAGAGAACATCATAATGATGTCACCGACCAGGGGCATTTCGTAGCGTGTTATCCCACCATCATAGTGATCTGTATGTGCATCGCTAACGGACACAAATCCCTGAGAAGAGGGACATTCCGTCTAAAGCTTCCGTTGCTGTTTCATCATCCTATTCTGTGCTATAAAACGGTTTTTTTTTTTTTGTTTGTTCGTTTTTTGATGAGTGTTCGGGGGTAGAACGGCCCATAGACATAAGATCTTAGCCCCTTCCCTTTCAAAAGAAAGTTGTAATTACCTGAGTACGTCTAGAAACATGTTTCTTTTGTAACGGTGCGCTTATAAGCCTAGATACGGGCGGAGTGTGTGGGCCTTTCACAGATCACTCGGTTAAGGTAGGCCGTTGCAGAGATGGGAAAACCAGTTCACTCAGTTTCCTGTTTAGGGACAAGCTGTTCCACTGTTGGCGTCTTTTTGACTATCAAGAAGTGTTTGATAAGATCAAAGCAAATATTGAAATATTTCCACTGAAAGGCATTTCCTTGCTATTCACGAGATGCTGTGTTGCTGCTGTAATTAACGGACACCAGAAAACTTAGGTATAGCACAATTGCACTTGTTACGTTGTCCTGAGGGCTGTTGATATTGTTTGTGTATAAAACCGATTTATGACACGAGTATGCAAAACACAGGATATCACGTCCAATATGCCTGCTGTGTTGATTGAACACCACTACATTTGTGATATTAAACAAAGCATTTTTGTTTCTTGCTAGTCTTGAATAAGGGGATATTACATTGGATTCAAAATAAGGTGCCACAGCACATTCTATTACAAATTTAATATAGGTGCTTTTCCATTGTCTTTGTTAATCAAAGCAATAACTATAATTTGAGAGTGGATTTGTGTGTTTTCAGAAGAAATGAGAAGGGACACCTTTCAAACTCATGAACAGAGTTGACCTTTTCACGCAAAAATGGAATGAATGGGAATTGTATATTAAGAGCCTTGAAGGGACACCCTAATTCCCTCTTCTTTTTCTTTCTGTGTACCATTGAATAGTAGCAACGGGGGAAAAAAGTGCAATGTATTTAATCTTTTTTTCTTTTCCTTTTTTTTTCCGTTTCTTTCTTTCTTTTTTTTTTTTTTTTTGTTTTTGGAAGGTGGAGGGAGATGGCCACCAGACTCCATAAGTGTACCCCTCTATATGAAATATAAAATCCTGTCATTCAGATATTTTTGCTTATGGGACCTGTAATGATACAAGCACTGTATGCATTGTTCTTGTGGCATCTGAAAAACAATAAAAAAATGTTAATCGAAAAAAAAAGAGAAGGGACACCCTTAACTCTTAATTTTGATCAGTTTGTGATTTGCGGTTACTGTTGCAAATTGTCAGCAGCAAAGGATGCTCCTGGGCCTGTTGTGTTTGCTTCTCCTGGCCATAGGAAGACCCCCCCTTCCTTTCCTGCATTTTCAGGATGGATGAACTGCTGGGTCTGCCCTTTCTTGTGTGGGGGGCCACTGTTTTACCCTCTGGGGGGTCTTTTCCTTGATGCGAGGGGTGGAAGGGAGTGAGGGGGACAATTCAAGAGCTGGGAGACCAATCACAAAAAAAAAAAAAAAAACACTCTGGGTCCCTAATACCTCTGCATTAATGAATGGGGAAAATCTCCCTACCGCATGCTGCTTTACAGTATGCATACGTGCTTGAGTGTTTGCGTGTGTGTGTGTGTGCGTGTGTGAGCGAGCACGCAACCTTTCTGTTCAGTCAGGCTGCACTCCTCTCATACCTTCAGGTTTTCAGCTTTGTGAATAAGCAGTTTCCACCACAGAATTTGTTTCTTGCCAGAAGATATTCATTGATAAAATGGTAATAATCCTGAGTTTATCAAGCTATTTTAAATGATGAATTGTTTTGGCTTTTACTTGTAAAACTGTTTCAGTCAAGTCAACTTGAGCAGCTGTGAAAATAATATCACGATTTATGTCCATTTGTCTGAGTCTAACTGATTAAGATGAAGTTTATTCTCCTTTGGGGCCTTATAAGGCTCTGTCACTCACAATCTCATACCTTGTGTCTCGCCGCTTTCCTCTCTTTCTCTCTTCATCTCTCTCTCCTTGTATCCCTTCATCCTTTTCTGTCTCTCTACCACTTGTTGGATTTCACTTTGTGTCCCTCTGCCTCTTCTCACCCTCACATGCGTCACACTTGGCCCTTCTTTGAAACTTTCTCTCCATATCCTCCATCCATTTATTTGTTTTTATTTTCATCTTTCCCTCACTGTCACTGTTTCTCCATCTATTTCTCTTTTTTTCTCTCTCCATACTTTACTCCCCTTCTTTCCATGTTTCCCATGTCCCACCCTCTCCCTCTCTCTCTCTCTTTCTCTTTCTATGTCTGCTCTTCCTCCAGTGGGATTTAGTGTGTGGGAGCTACTGGAAGATCCCTCTTCAGCACATCTGCTTCATGATGGGCTGGATGTTGGGCTATGTTCTGCTGGGCACTGCCTGTGACTGGTGAGTCCCATTCATCATACCCCACTTTCTCTCTACTAACTCATCGTGTAAACAGGCAGGCTTGGATTGGGCTAACCCTCTGTGTGGGTGTCTCTGCTTGTGTGCGTGTTTGTGTGTGTGCATGTGCTCACACACGTGTCTTTGCTTCTGTGTGTGTACTTGTACAGGCTCGGCAGAAGACACGGGTTCCTGCTGTCCGTTGCCATCTCTGGCCTGCTGGGGGTGTCTGTCTGTCTGTCCAACAGTCCCACCATCTTCTTGCTACTTCGCCTGTCCCAGGGGGCCATGCTAGCTGGTGTCTTCCTGTCCACATATATTGCCCGTAAGTATTCGCCTGGCTCCATTTTCTCACTATCCCTTGGCCACTCAACCTGTAATACTATTAATACCTGTCGTTTTATTGATGGCTGTTAGTATTGTAGACCAGAGATGTCCTAATAAGGCCCTTGGAGACTTTGGTGCTGCTGGTTTTAAATCCTTCCATCTGCAGCGGAGCATCTACAGCGGGGTTCATTATACTGGAAGCAGCTTGTCCGTCCGTCTGCGGACGCAATTTTGGCCGGAGCATTTTATCTAAACCATGTAGTGGATTTTTAACTTAACTAGACTACCATCCAGTTGAGGTCATCACTCACTGAACCATCTAGTGTCTGGCGTCGTCCCTTGTCTTTTAACTTTTCGACGTAAAGACTCTAGCATCTACAAATATTAACCAATTTTGACGAAACTTCACGTGCAGCATCATTACACCAAGGACCAGGTTAATATGGCATTTCAGCTCGATCCGACTCAAGATGGCCAACATAAGCCGCCATCTTGGATCTGGTCCTGATGACAACTAAACAACTTGTTTGATAACCTGATGGCTTTTGTACATTCCCTACATACTCCTGAGAGTTGACCAATCATACTCCAATTGAGTTCTGCTGCGGGAGCTCTTTAAAACAAAACGCCACATGATAGGTTTTCAACAGCTTTGATTTTGATATCTTACATCATTGAGCAACAATGGCTGCATTTAGCGCTGTAAGGGTTAACGGCTTGTTAAAATCATACAATTACAATTTTGGCTGGAACAAAAACCAGAATGCACAGTGGGCCCACAGGGTCAGTTCTGAGAACCACTGTGTTGGTGAGTTATTGTGCACAGAGGGTAGATGGTCTGGAGTAAGTGTAATAGTGTGGAAGAGAGGCACCGCAACCAACGCGTGACTGAGGCCCAATTGTCTCCTTAGAGAAAATCAGACCC
The DNA here is from genome assembly GCA_029692085.1 of Gymnothorax javanicus. NCBI lineage: Eukaryota > Metazoa > Chordata > Actinopteri > Anguilliformes > Muraenidae > Gymnothorax > Gymnothorax javanicus. The sequence goes on along the minus strand of CM056209.1, from coordinate 4,697,492 downwards.
GTTGAACCTGTTTGTTTGGGTTAAGTTGCCCGCAAGGTCTTTTTTGAAGACATGCTTGTGGTGTGTTATGGTATAGCTTGACATGCACTTCAGTGTGGATGTGTGCAAATCCCATTACATGGCATATTTTGGCTGAATGAGACCAAGACGAAACTCTGGGATGACCGTCAGTAATTGCACATTTTATAGATGACGGCTTCCTTAATGACACAAATTAGTCAGTGAGTATATCTTCAGTGTAGCTCACATTCACTCCTCTGCATTAAGTGACTATTTCCGCACTTCCCTCTCCGTCTTGGAAATTGGCGCAAAGGTGGAGATATTTGTAGAGTTGGCAAATTCACCTTTAAGTGAATGGACATTAATTGAATGGAAATGAACCAAGCTCACACAAGCTGCAGCGTCTTGTAGTGTAATGTTATTTCATTATCACAGTGGATAGTCCAGATGTTTTGCATGAGAGTCTATTGCTGTATTCTTTCCCAAGTTTGACTTCATACCTTGTGTTAAGCAGTACTATACTAGATTGTTTTTAAGTAACTGACCTGCTCCATATAATGTGGTAAAAACACACAAATATCTCATAAGACCTGAAGTTTCTGGTACAACTGCGAGGATGAAGGTTTTTTTATCTTACGGTAAAATATATTTACTGCCGTTAATGGTTCTACTGGCTATGCTGGCGTTGTTGCAAAAAAAAAAAAAAATTTGGACATGAAAGGCATCCCTCAGCACGTGATTTAGATGTGGGAGGTCGGTTTTGGGTGAAAAAGATTTCCATTCTAATTCTGTGGGAGTTTAATCATTGGTGAAAGTTTTTTAAGTTGAGTGCAATGGCCCCATGGACCTCATCATCCTCCCTCCATCCTGTGGAGGGGAGAGAGAGGAGAAGGGGGTGTGGTTTAGGGGTGAGAGGGATGATGGGAGTTGTATTTCTGGCAGCGAGCAGCAGAGCTGCTTGGCCTGCTCCTGCAGTTCTTCCCTGTATAAATGAGTCTTGCTGGCCCAGCGACTGTTTCGTTAGCTTGTTTCCAGGTGCTCGCGTTCAGCTAACCTTACTATTTTAGGTCTGTTCAGAACACCCTGATGTTGCGTAATCTGGGTGAAATGTTCTCGGCTCTCTTGTGTGAACTGCTTGAGTAGAGGTTAACAGGCCAGTCCTGTACCTCAGGGCATCACAGCTATTGTTTTTCTCCCGTTATTGTTGGTCTTTCATTGCATTGGAGCTTTCCTGTAATTGTTATGCGTGTGTGTGTGTGTGTGTATGCATGTATGTTTGTTTTTATGAGAGTGCTCTAACTGGCTGTACTGTTAGCATGTGGGGCTGAGTGTGTGTGCATGCGAGAGTGTGTGTGTGTGTCTGTGTGTGTGTGTGTGTGTGTGTGTGTGTGTTGTTTTGTTTTTATGAGAGAGCTCTAAGTTACAGACTGTACTGTTAGCATGTGGGGCTGCGTGTGTGCGTGTGTGCATTTGTGTGTGTGTGTATGTGTTTGTTTTTATGAGAGAGCTCTAACAGACTCTACTGTTAGCATGTGGGGCTGAGTGTGTGTGTGCGTATTGGGAATATGTGTGTGTGTGTGTGTGTGTGTGTGTGTGTGTGTGGCAGAGTGTGTGTGCAGTGCCGATGGTGCTTGGTACAGCTGTGAGGTGGGAGTCCTCTGACATCAGCACTCCAGTACACCAGCATTCCTGTGCCGTCTCTGCATGGGCAGTTCAGAGATTATTTACGCTCAAGTGTCCATTGAGAAAGAATAGAGAGGTTTCCAGTGATGTCGGGGAGAGAAAAACACTAGCACTGGAGTGACGACTGGAGTGACTGGAAGGAAACGGCACTTTCCTGTTCGCTGTCAGGGTTTCAGAACAGAAAGGAACTGGGCCACTGGAGAATAATTCCCTGCACAAGGACTACAAGCTGGTCAACTCATCTTTGGACAATTGCGTATTTCCAAGGCCATTGTAACCCATAGCAACCCTTCCTCTCTCCCCCCTGTCGCCCACCGAAGGTATTGAGCTGTGTGACCCACCACACCGCCTCATGGTCACCATGATTGGCGGGTTCTTCGCTGTGTCCGCCGAGCTGCTCTTGCCGGGATTGGCTCTGCTCTGCCGTGATTGGCCAGTGCTGCAAGCTGTTGCCACCCTGCCGCTGCTTTTCCTGCTTTCCTATTGGTGGTGAGTCAGTGGCTATGGCTGACTTCTAGTTTGTTTGTTTTATGTTTGGCAGTTTCGCTTGAAGGCTTGTGAAGATAGCACGTGGTTAAATGTTAAGTGACGGTGACTTGTATGTGTAAGATTTCCTGAACAGGATTTTGGGAGGGGTGGCATTGCTGCTCCGACTCTCTGATGCCTGTTTGTCTTTTTCAGCTGTTCCTCAGTGTTTCCCGAATCCCTTCGCTGGCTCCTGGCGACAGGTCAAATCTCTCTGGCCCGGAAGTCTGTGCAGAACTTCTACAGTAGAAATGGTGTGAGCCTGAATGAAGAGATCTACCCTGCGGAGGCAGTGCTGTCAGGTCAGGCCCGAGCAGTGTGGCTGTGATTCTGTCCCTGCTGCTGTGACGAGAGTGCCAAGGTGCAGAGTTATGACATGAGGGTTCCAGAAAATTATATGTTATAATGTAGGAAGGGTTCGGGATAGTGTTGTAATGCAGGAAGGGTTAGGGATAGTGTTGTAATGCAGGAAGGGTTAGGGATAGTGTTGTAATGCAGGAAGGGTTAGGGATAGTGTTGTAATGCAGGAAGGGTTAGGGATAGTGTTGTAATGCAGGAAGGGTTAGGGATAGTGTTGTAATGCAGGAAGGGTTAGGGATAGTGTTGTAATGCAGGAAGGGTTAGGGATAGTGTTGTAATGCAGGAAGGGTTAGGGATAGTGTTGTAATGCAGGAAGGGTTATAGTGATAGTGTTGTAATGCAGGAAGGGTTAGGGATAGTGTTGTAATGCAGGAAGGGTTAGGGATAGTGTTGTAATGCAGGAAGGGTTAGGGATAGTGTTGTAATGCAGGAAGGGTTAGCGATAGTGTAATGCAGGAAGGGTTAGGGATAGTGTTGTAATGCAGGAAGGGTTAGGGATAGTGTTGTAATGCAGGAAGGGTTAGGGATAGTGTTGTAATGCAGGAAGGGTTAGGGATAGTGTTGTAATGCAGGAAGGGTTAGGGATAGTGTTGTAATGCAGGAAGGGTTAGGGATAGTGTTGTAATGCAGGAAGGGTTAGGGATAGTGTTGTAATGCAGGAAGGGTTAGGGATAGTGTTGTAATGCAGGAAGGGTTCGGGATAGTGTTGTAAAACTGGAAGGGTTCGGGATAGTGTTGTAATGCAGGAAGGGTTAGGGATAGTGTTGTAATGCAGGAAGGGTTCGGGATAGTGTTGTAATGCAGGAAGGGTTCGGGATAGTGTTGTAATGCAGGAAGGGTTAGGGATAGTGTTGTAATGCAGGAAGGGTTAGGGATAGTGTTGTAATGCAGGAAGGGTTAGGGATAGTGTTGTAATGCAGGAAGGGTTAGGGATAGTGTTGTAATGCAGGAAGGGTTAGGGATAGTGTTGTAATGCAGGAAGGGTTAGGGATAGTGTTGTAATGCAGGAAGGGTTAGGGATAGTGTTGTAATGCAGGAAGGGTTAGGGATAGTGTTGTAATGCAGGAAGGTTTAGGGATAGTGTTGTAATGCAGGAAGGTTTAGGGATAGTGTTATAATGCAGGAAGAGGGTAAAGTATTATTGGGGATGAACCATCCAGGGACGAAGAGTGCGAGGACAAAAATTCCTAGGGAGCGAAAAGTCCTAGGGCCGCAGTTCTGTGGTTTTAATGTGATCGTGATGTCCCAAACCAAATCTCATTAGGTACTGTTGAGGATCATATTTAACATCATATTCATCAGTAAATCAATAACCATAATTAATAACCATAATCAATAATCATAATCAGTAACCATATCATGTAAGCAGCAGTAACACACATACACATGCACAGGCACACGCACACAGACACACACAGACACACACACACACACACACACACACACATACAAGCAGTTCACACACATGCTTCTGTAGCTTTGATTGACATCTGTTCAGTTGATTCAGACAATATCTGTTCAGTCATCAGCATTATTCACCATCATTCATCAGAAATCATATAGTAATGCTGCTCCAGTATTACATTGGAAGAGGGTTGTTATCCTTTGGTTGCAGCTTTCAAGGCAAGTTGGCAGTGTTTTGGTTTGCCTGTCTCTGGTACGACCTGTGACCCAACTAAAAGTCTCTGAAACAATTAGCCTTGAAGTTGTTATTTTGCAAAGGATGCCAACTAATGATAAAAAGAGAAAAACAAGTAACATGCAGACACCACATGATTGTACCATTGAAAAACAAGTAAGAAGCAGACATTACGTTATTGAACCATTGTAGCATGAGAGAGCGGAAAAACCATATTTGGAAGATATTTCCTGTGATGAAGGTATAAAAACTGGGTGTGAAAAGCAGAATGGTAGTTCTTCTTGTGTAAAAAGTACTCGGCTTTATATTTATCAATATGCCTCAATAAAGCCTAATTTTCTGAAGAATCTGTCTCTGTCCAATTGCTTGAAGATGGGGGAACCTCATAATATGAAAATATTTCTGAATGAAAACCATGACAGTACATACTTCTCAATATGTCACTGCACTCTGCTGAATTAAGTACTTTTTCATGTAATTATAGGAATTGGGTTGGCTTAATTTTTGGGATTCTCGTGCATGAAATTGGATTTTCATTTTTTTTTTTTTTTTGTCCTGTACTGAAGGGCTCCCCAAATTCCACCCTCAAAATCAAATCTAGTCCTGGTTTTCTCTCCTTCCTGGCAATTGAGTGTACAGTTATTGCCACTCATTGGCGAGACTGCCATTACATCTGACTCGCAGGTAAAGGAGGGTAGAAAATCTGCAGTTCTCAGTGATTTGGAGAGCCCTGCTGTACAGCAACACTTGGAGAGAGACTATTATCCAGTTATATCTTCCCTTTCTCTCTCATTCCCTCTCTCCTATCTGATACACTCTCTCCGTCACTCTATTTGTCCCTTTAAGAGATGGATGTGGCATTTCCTGACGACTCTCCACCCCGGTACCATCACGTCCTGGAACTGCGCCACACACGGGTCATCTGGAGGAACTGCCTCATCCTGGGGTTCACCCTGTGAGCATGTGCAGAACTTGCACCATTGGACTTTGGATTTTCTGTGGCAGTTCTAATTGTTACTATAGCAGTTGTGCTTATAGGAGTGGCAGTAGCAGTATTAGCTGTAGCAGCTGCCGTATGAGCATTATTAACATTAGCTGTAGTAGCTGCTGTATGAGAATTATTAGCATTAGCTGTAGTAGCTGCTGTATGAGAATTATTAGCATTAGCTGTAGTAGCTGCTGTATGAGAATTATTAGCATTAGCTGTAGTAGCTGCTGTATGAGAATTATTAGCATTAGCTGTAGCAGCTGCTGTATCAACATTGTTAGCATTAGCAGTTGCATTAGCAGAAGCAATGTAGGCTATGGTAGAAGCAGTGGTCGTCATAGATGTATGTGTTGTTAGCCCTAGCAGTGTTAACTGTCGCAGCTGCTGTATGAGCATTATCAGTAACAGCTGTTGCAGATGCTGTATAAGCATTACTAGCATTAGCTGTAGCATCAGGAGTAGCAATTTAGGCTATGGCAGAACCAGTGGTAGTAATGGCTGTTTGTGCTCTTAGTCGTCGCAGTGTTGGCAGTAGCTGTATGACCTTTAGCCTAGTTTATATTGTTGCTGCAGCTCGTGGGGCTGAACCTCCGCCACTCTTCTCCTTCAGGTTCATCGGCACAGGGATCCAGTACTGCTTCACCAGGAACCTGCACAGTTTTTCCTCGGGCTTCTACTTCGGTTACTTCATGCGCGTGCTGACCGGAGCGTTAGCCTGTGTGCTGATCTGCGTGTCTGTGGATCGCATCGGCCGCCGGGGAGTCCTGCTCCTGTCGGCCATCATCACGGGCCTGTCCTCCCTGCTGCTGCTGGCCCTGACGCAGTGTGAGCGCCACCTACTTGACTTTTCATTGCTCTCTCGAATGTCTTTTTTTATTTCCTATATCGTTCCCGGCTGCTTGCAGTGTGCGCCGCAAGGTATTCTGGGCCCATGGAGATAATATTGTACTGGTCTCCCATAATTCTGGAGTATTTGTGCATCCTCTTCAGTGATTGGCTTCCCAAAGCTGTGGGGCTCTAAAAGTGTTACCACCTCTCACCCCTTTATTGTCTGGATGTTGTAAACGTAATATGTAGTGTGGTCAGGTCACATCTCTCCAGCAGAAAATTGGATTTTCTCGAAAGGTTGGTGGACAAACTCATAGGCTTCAACAATTTGGCCCCTAGTTATTCACAAACCAACAAATTATAACAGGGGTGGCCAACCCTGGTCCTGGAGAGTCGTTGGGTGTGCTGACTTTTATTTTCTCCACATTATTTAAACCTTCGACACCAGGTGAGAAGTTATGTGTGTAATCAACTGCTTTGATTCATCAATCAAGTGCTGAACAACACCAAAAACCAGCGGACACTGCAGCTCTCCAGGACCAGGGTTGGCCATCTTGAACTATACTGTTGATTGATGAACTTCTTGGCAAGGTGTCCTACCATCCCTTTGTCCCGATTTCTAAAATGGTGCACTCAAAGTGTGCATTTGCGTGTGGCTGTGTAGTCCCGCTGGGCTTAGGGTGTACTATATGTCTTTTTGTGCTTGAAAATGTGTTCAGTAACCCAGGTAAATTCAGTGTCTGTACTTTTTTGGCTTATTGAAAAAGTAAGACCGTCTTGAATTTATTAGTTTGGTATCAACCCATACATTCCTCGACGTTCCGTCTTTTGTTTTGAAATACGCGCTAAAAGCACGCGGTAATTGTCAGTGTGAAATGTTTCCGACGATTACCAGGAGCCGCATTCCCTGCCCAAAGTGAGAAATTCGCAGGTGTGGCTCATTGGCGTCATTAGCGGTGCTGAGTGAATGCTGTTTAGGTCAAAAAAAAAAAAAAAAAAAAAAAAAGACAAAATAATTGTAACAGACTGAAGCTGCAAATTTTTTTTTTTTTTTTTTTTTTTAGAAAAAGTCAAGGATGGATAATAAAGAAGTAATTTAATATTTAAAAAACTTAAAAGTTCTCAGGCGTGGGAATTGCCATTTTTCATCATTGCATTAATCAGCCAGTTAGTGCTTAGATTATTCAATTATCAAAATAATTATTACCTGCAGGCCTATCCCAAAGCAGTGTATCACTGTAAGTCATTTGTACGAATGGGATAATGTGTGACTGCTTCAGACTGTCACATTTAGGTTTTCTTACGCAGAATTATAGTCTACTGATATTGTGTGTTAATGTTACTCTGTGAAAACGTGTCAGAAATCTCTTTGTTTTGTGGTTATCATAGCACCAGATTGCTGACGGGCTACGCCACATCTGAAAAAGAGCTTTATTTTAGGAATCAAAAGTTCACTGGTTGCTTTTGTTTATACTGGTAGGTTTCATTTCTGCAAGAGCACATTAGCCATTTGTAACCCGGTGAGAGCTGAGGGTATCTGTTTCCTCCTCAAGCCTTGGAATACTTGTCCTGTTTTCTGCGTTTAGCTGATTGTGGAGAGACCAGTTGGTAATTGTCAGATAGTTGTGCTGTGTTACCCAGTCCTGAAATCTCTCACTCTCACTCTCACTCACTCACTCACTCACTCACTCACTCTCTCTCTCTCACACTCACTCACTCACTCACTCACACTCTCTCTCACTCACTCTCTCTCACTCACTCACACTCACTCACTCTCACTCTCACACTCACTCACACTCTCTTTCTCTCACTCACTCACTCACTCACACTCTCTCGCTCTCGCTCTCTCAGATCTGCAGGGTGTGCTGGTGCTTATGTTGTCCCTGCTCGGTCTTCTGTCGTCACGGGCTTTGGCGATGCTCAGTGTATTCTTTGCCAGCGAGGTCATGCCCACAGTGGTGCGGTAAGTGTTCGGTGCAGGTGCATACTTTCATTTTTTTCCACACAATGACACTGGCCGTTGTCTATACGTGCATGCAATGCCACTTCTATGCGCAATTTTCCAATGTTTGCACAGGTGGAAATGTGAGCATTTTACACACACTGACACAGTCCCTGAATACCCCATGTTGCTCTATGTTCAGGTGCACTCACTGCTCTGTGTGTGTACACCGCGGTGCTGCTCTGAGTGTACCTGAATAATGATGAGATACAGGTCTCCTGTGATACGGGATTGTGTTCATCTTTGCATAATAATGCTTTTGTGTTCTTGTATGTGATTACACTGTTATGCATTTTGACTCTTTTTTTTGTTAAGTGTGTGCATGCTGACTCAGTATTTTTGTGTTATACTGTGCACACTGACTCTGCATTTCTGTGCTCATGGTCGCGTGCAGCGGCGGGTCTTTGGGGCTGGTCCTGGCCGCAGGCTGTGTGGGGATGGCTGCCTCGTCCCTGATGGAGCTCCAGAATAATGGCGGCTACTTCCTGCATCACGTGGTGTTCGCCTCCTTTGCCGTGCTGTCGGTGCTGTGTGTGATGCTGCTGCCGGAGAGCAAGCGGAAGTCGCTGCCAGACTCGGTGAAGGACGGCGAGAGCCTGAGGCGCCCGCCCCTCTTCCTGTCCCGCTCCGACCGCGATAACCTCCCTCTCCTCCAGACACGCCCTCTGCACTCCGAGTATGACCCCGACAGCTACTCCCGCCTCGTCACCGCCACCAAAAAGATGCTGGCCAAGGACATGGCCCCATACAAGACCATCCCGCCCGCGCACCAGCCCCTGGGGGCCAGCAATGGGAGCTTGCAAGGGTTGCTGGCGGACCAGGAGCAACGCGATGAGGATTCGTCTTAGATTGTCCGGTCAGCTCTTCTCTTGGACAAGTCAACCTTGCTCTCTGCCCTCCTGGAGAGTGAGCCACACCAAATAATGGACTACATTACCCAGAAGCCTTAACCACTGTGATGGCTGACCTCCCATTGGTCACACTCAGCAGGAAGGAGACAGTATTTTTTGCGTTCAGAGGAATAAAACAGTCCATTTTGACACAACTCTGCTTCTAGTTAGTGTTTAATCTCTGATATTTTTTTGTGGGATGAGTGAATTGGAGTTCCACCTTCAGGTACGCTTCATCTGGAGGATGACGGAAAACTACACCTCCATCCTTTTGCTCTACTCTGTATGGAGATTGGCAATCACCCTCTTCAGCCTTAAAACCCTGCTACAGTAGCTCTTGCGTGAAGGGTTTGTGTTCACGGAAGCCGTTTTGGAGCCTGATTTCATTAGTGCACATGCTTTCTATTACAGCCGCCGTGTGACCGCCGCTTCCTGTCGACAGTGTCCCCTCAGTGTAAAGTGTGCTGTCTGGCATGCTCCATTTGATTGGTCACTAACTCGGAAAACCATGCTGCTGATTAAGGAGGAACAGTTGCGCAATGTTCAGTTAGTTTTTCCCTTTATTAGTGAAGGGTGTTATTGAAGCAGAAGTGTTGGCTCTTTATGGTGTCTGAGGCAGCATGGAGACCAATGCACTCGATATACAGGCTCACAGATACTTGATTCTCTCTTTGTAAATACTTATTTTCAATGAAAGGCTTACAAAATGCACCACTGCCTCGATCACAGCATGTGTGCTTTCTTTTCAAAAGGAAATCAAGGTCGGCCCAGATAGAAACACCTGGCAATGGATGCGTTTGATGGCTATAGTTGAGCGGTTGTACGTTTTGCGTTTGTTTGATAAATTTTGGTCAGAATTGAGTTTCTTGTTTCTTTGTTTTCTCCCTCAGTGTGTTGTTGAGACTACAAATTTATGTTTGTTATAATTCAGTAAATGGGGTTAAAAAATATTTTTTATGCAACATAAACTCCTAATGAATGTCCTCAGTAGAGCCAATCTGTGAGAATCTCAGGGCCCATTTCAGTAGTGCAAAGTTGTTCTACAGATCTCATGGTGTTTCTGATTTGCAAAATGGCGGTCGCTTTTTTATATGCTTGGCTACGACTGGAACGAATGCAACAAATAGGAGTTAAGCCTACTGGACGCTCTTCTCTGCTTCAGGTGCGAACAAGATTCTGATGAAAAGTGCTCGTGACTGAAGGGGATCTTGGGAAATTAAGCTTCTCATCTGTGATCGCTGAGTGAATAGCAAAATAAATCCCATTCATAGTTAGTATCGCGATCAAAACTCTTGGAAATGGTGACTTTGTAATGTTGATTGTATCCCCGGACAACGAGTCGGAGATACTATGGATTAGCGATTGTCACACCGCGTCCGTTGAGAATTTCTTGTGAGCGCTGTACAGGCCACAAATTTCGACCGATTCGTATTTGGCGTGGTAAGGTCATGAAGCCTCTCGATGTTGGGAGTGATTGCTTAAGAGGGTCCGAAGATGCACATCCACCAGCGGGCAACCATCTGTCCAGTTGCATTATCCTCTGAGGGTGGGTGAAAGCGGGGGCCTCAGGTCACCCCCCATCACACCCTCTCATGAAGCTGCCATCTTCTCATACTCTCTATCTTCCACTTCCTGTGAGCTGAGGGCATTGTGATTCATGACATGGGCTTGACATTCTCATTCTCCTTTGTGTCTGAGCAAATCTAAATTTTAGCATTTTGCCATTTGGAAAAAAAAAAATCAATGAACTCAATGTTTTGTGGATGATGGATACTTGTTAAATGTTGTCAGTATTTGTATTAAAGGTGGGAGAGATGAGGAAATGTTGGTATATTAGCTGAGCTGTTTAGCCCAAGGCCAGTGTCTGCCTGAAGGCTACATCTGTCCAGCTCTGCTCTGTGCTTTGTGACTGTCAATCTGAAGGGTCCCTGATGCAAGCTTTTGTGAGACATCATCTGAAAATGGAATAGGGTGGGCTGTTCTCTTGCATAGTCTCCACAGGCGCTGTGTACCCTCAGAATAAGGTGAAATCTATTATTTACCCTGACTCCTGTCACCCAATGAATGAGCTTTATTTATTATGTCGAGATGAGAAGTACTAGCCTTTGCACTTCAAAATGCTAGATTCTTGATTTGTGTTAATACACCTTCAGTTCTCTCCCTTCTCACATTGTGAAACCCTGTGTAGCACAAATAAAATGTTATCCAGAAGCCCTGGGTTTTTCAATCAAGTGTGATGAATCTGTACAAGTAGCAAAGATTAAGAGTTCAGCTCAGCAAAACCTCTCTGAAGCATAGACTTCACTTCATTTGATGTCATGCGGCTCGCACCAGACCAGTCATTTTAAGTGGCGCTCTGGTGTAATTCACATCTAGCTGCCTGGTGGTGATAAGATGATCAAATATTGTTCTGTTGGCAGGAGAATGCTTCTGAATGGAAGTAAATTCATGAACTTGGTAATGACTCATTCATTATCGTGAAACCTTAGCCGCGTTTGATCGAGAGAGAACTTAATGTGTGTCCTCCTGTCCTTGCTTATTGAGCTGTGACTGTTTTGCTGTTGTTTACTATGCATTAAAACACTGCATTTATGTGCTAATGACCATGCTCAATCACTTATTTCTATTTCTTTATCGAATAAAGATGCGTAACTGCTTTTTGCAAATTTTGCTTTACAATAAGGTCACATTAACTCATATCCTATGATGTAGTTGTTGACACGAGTGAATGAAGTACAAAAATATTTTGTGTCCAAATGAAAATAAGCCACCATTAGAGAATAGATTTGTTCATTAATGGTCACTCTATTGGTGATTATGTAGCCAGGTCCATTAGTATTTGGACAGTGACATCGTATTCGTCGTTTTAGCTCTGTACAGCACTATAATGGATTTGACATGAAACACTCAAGGTGTTCCTGAAATGTAGACTTTGGACCTTTTGGGTTTTCCCGTGAATAATGCGCCAACCGTGCAGTAATTACAGCTGTTTTTATACAAGTACATTTCCCCCCAAACTTTAGGGGCTAAGATATGATATAAAACCAACACAATCATGAATCATAATTTTTTTATACATATTTTCTTTCAGATTTCTAATGCAAATTCAGCTTGTGCTGTGGAACCCATGGACATTAGCAGACACTGGGTTTCCTCCCTGGTGATGCTGTGGTCAGACCTGCACTGCAGCCGTCTTTAGTTCCTGCTCGTTCTCGGGTCATTTTGCCTTCAGTTATGCATTCAGTGAGTGAATTACATTACCCAGGTGGATTCAGGTCAGGTGATTCACTTGACTACCATAGAAAGTTTCACTCCTTCAAACCCTTCTGCTCTTATTGGTCACATCATCACTGGTCACCAGTAAATACAGATGAATCAATTCCATTAACAGTCATTCATACCTGTGCCATCAATCTACCTCCACCGTGCTTCACTGACGAGCTAGTTTGCTTTGGATAATGAGCAGATCCTGCTCCATTTGCTTCTCTCCCCATCTGTCAGATAAGAGGTACAAGTCAATCTTTATCTCATCTCTGCGGGGTGTTGATCCAGGACTCTACTAGCTTTTTACAATGTTTTTAAACTCTACCCTGATTTTCTCGTTTTTGAGATTCACAAATGGGTTATATCTTGTGGCAGACCCCCTGTATTCACTTTAGTAAAACATTAAAACATTTTAGCGATTTTTGACTTTTACACAGACACATTTACCTCCTGGACGGTATTCTTGATCCAGCTGGCCGTTTTCCTTCACCAGAGAAATAATTTTTCTGTCATCCACTACAGTTGCTATCCACAGTCCTCCAGGCCTTTTTGTATTCCTGAGCTCCCAGTGTACTCTGTCTTTTTGAGAATTTATCAAATGGTTGATGTGGCCTCACTTAATTTTTTATTATTTCTCGATGGGTTTCTTTTGATCTTCAGGCTGAATGATGGCTTGCTTTGCTGGCAGTGACAGCTCTTTGAACATCATATTGACAGTCAATAGACTTAAACATTCTTGATTTCAACTCTTGACCTCTTGTCTGCTTATTTAAGAATGAGGAAAGACAAACACTTGGTCACAACTGCTGAGTAGCCAACTGTTCAACTTGCTTTTGGTCCCTAAAAAAAGGGTGGGCATAAAAATTCAGAAGCTAAAATGACAAAAATATTGTCAACATTCAAATTCTTATGGAATTGACTACATTAGTAAAGCATAGGGTAAACTTATAATTAATTGTGCATTGACAAATGCATTAGCTGTTTTTTATTTGTATGCTGTATTAACTAGAATTAACTGTAGTTGCTAGCGCGTGTAGTTAGGAATATGAATAAATTATTTACAGACCAGGTTTATAGGTGTTTGGAGTAAACGGATAGTTAATGCCAGTTAATGTGGGCTTTATTGTAAAGTGCTACCAATGTAAGACCATGGCAATGATCACATTATGATGTCTTCACAGTGAAGCCCTTTATATTTGGGTAGCTGCTCATGCAACATCATTCTGTCATGAGCATTTGTGTGAATCTGGTTGCCCCCTCAGTGCAATGACAGTCTCTGCTCTAGTGGGAAGGCTCTTCATTAGATGTTAGAGCATTGCTGCTGGGATCTGACTCTATTACAGCCAGAAAATAATTAGTGAGGTCGGACAGATGATTGGCAGTTTGAAGTCTGACTTGACTTGAAGTCAGTTTCTAGTGGATTCCAACACGATTCAAGATTTCTTCATTTGTGCTGAAGGGTACATTTGTAGTGCATTCGCTGGGGTTGAGGTCAGGACTCTGTGTAGATCTGTCATGTTCTTTTCACCTAACTTGAAAAACCTGTATGGACCTTGTTCTGTGCATGCAAGGATTATCATGCTCAAACAGAAAAGAGCTTCCCCCAAATTAATGAACGGCAAAATCAACTGGAATATCATTGTATCCTACAGAAACATTTCTGTCAGTAAGACCAGGAAGCCTGGCTCAAACCATGAGAAAACATTCCTGACCAAGGAATGTCCGCATGCTTCTGAGTAATTTCTATATTTACTAACAAGTGCTTGTTATCAGCCATGACAGCATGGGCTGTTATTGCGTTCACCTTGCGAGTGTGTGTGTGTGTGTGTGTGTGTGTGTGTGTGTGTCATCGTGGTAAAATGTGGTGCCGGAGATACCTATTATAGCAGGAACTACCTCAGAAGTGGTTTTGTGTACTTAGGTGTTTGCATGCTTATCTGTGGACGGATTAAGTCAACAAAATAGCATCACAACCGTTTAAGATGCAGTCAAAATACTGACAGGTGTGTAGTTCAGATCAAAATGTAGGGGGTGTGGAGGATGGGTGTGGTCCCAGAGAAGGCCCCAGAAGTAGGTGGTAGGAGGAGCAGCCGATGTCATCCCATCGAAAGATTCTCTCTAGTTAGTTCTGTGAGAATGTTGAGCATTCGCTTCTACTTCTGATTGGTTGCCCGCAAATTGGTTGTCCTTATTTAAATGTGAAGGGTGTGAGACAATACCATGGCCTCCGAATGACCAATAGTAAAACTTACTCTCATTTGCAAAGTGAGAATACAGTAATTTCTGGATAAATTAATCAGAATCTTTCTTTAAATATGATGGGATGTTACCTCCCTAATTTAAACTTTGTTTTGCTCTTGCATTTTGTTCCAAATTTTGCCACACAGAGCTTTTAATTTAAGGAAACAAGATCAAAAATATTGAAGAATAATGTTTACATCATGCTTCAAGTATGCTGAGAATGGTGTCTCCACATGGGCCGGCCCACAATCAGGAAATGCGGCTGAAAAAGAACTCTTTAGAGCCATGCTTCCTCCTCCTGGTTTTCAGCGGAGATTGTTGTGTGTGCGAAGATTCTGCCTGCAGCTGCCTGTGTTTATTTTGGGTGTCTCTGCTCCTGTTTTCTGTGCACCAGTGATTCTCAACGTGAGCCCTCGGGCCTCACTGTGTATGCTGGTTTTGTTCCAATCACGATTGCAATCATAGGGTTTTACAGGCTGTTACTTTGTCTTAATTTGGTGTATTTCTTGTTTAGAGTTTTTTTTTTAATTCTTCTAGGCTACTTGTTGACAGAAATATCCATGTGTGTCATGAAGAATAAAGGACCCATGAAAATATTGCGCTATTTCGTCTACATTGCGAGTTATTTCAGGTAATGACATTTGGGAACCGTAGAAAAGCAGCTGGCTCTAAATGAGGCTGCCGAACATAAGTGTTTTAAATTTTTTAAATAACCTTTTTGTGTGAACTTTATGACATAAATATGACACAAAATAGGATTGACTGTCATATGCTTGCCTAATAAATGATTAGTTTCCACAACCATATGTCAGTGAGGTATTTAATCAGTTATTTTCCGACTAATTTTTAAATTTTATCGGCTTCAATGTATTTTTCCCCCATTTAATACAGTTGTATTCAATATATCATGAGGTGGAAATTGAATTTTTATTCTTTATGGCATGCATAGATATCTCTGTCAATAGGCTTAAGCAAGTACGTAACTGCTCTAAACAGGGAATTTGCCTAATTAAGACAAACTGACGGCTTTTTATAATCACACAGTCGCAATCGTGCTCGGAACAAAGACCAGCATACACAGCGGGCCCCCAGGATCGACATTGAGAACCACTGCTTTACAGTGATGTCATTACGTATGTCTCCACGAGGTGTCTCCCTCCTCCTGCTGCTGTGTCATGGATATATAAACACAGCTGGTGTTAGTGGTTTGTTGTGTTTTCACAGCATTGATGCCCTATGACCCTTCCTCTTAAACTGGCTAGAAAGTTCATTGAAATTTTTCCCATTTATGACAGACAAACATGGACTGATAATGTTGGTTGAGTTCTTGTTTAATGATGAAAATAGATTGAAATAAAATTTGTTTGTGGCCGTTTTTCGGTGATTAAGGAATGATACAAGACTTCTTAACCTTACATTGTGAGAGAATGTGATGTGCCAGAGTAAAACAGACACTATGTTTGAAATCAGCACTCCAAAATTAGTAATAATCAAGTATTGGATTTTATTCAGCAAAAATGATGCAGGGCGGTGTTATCTATGAGGGAAGAGTCTTTTCCTCAGAATTTCCAACGACATTCTCACTCCCGCTTTTGGCTGAACTTCTGTCCATGTATTCCTTTGGGTTTTGCACGAACCTTATTGTGCTATTTATTGATTTCTCAATACCGTTATTAGCAGTTTGAAGAAGACATTTAATGTAACAAGGGCTCAGATGTTCTCTAGTTTTGAAAGAGAAATAAGTCTTTTGAGACAAATTTTAGGGTGGAAGATTGTTATTTATGGATGCTTCATATTCAGTGTCAAAGCTTCATTCATCGTGATATCGTGATTCTGCCTGCTGAACTAGTTTGCCGATTTTGGCGTCATGGTTTCCTTACATTTTTTTCTTCCGAAAGCCTAATGGTGATGTCATGCATTCACCTCTTCAACCACAGGGTGGGGCTCTAAACACACAGTCCAAAATGCAGACTTTCCTGACTCTGGAATTGGTTTTTGATTTGCTATATTAATGAACATTGACCTGGTATTTTATGCTTTTCAAAAGCCTTTGATATTTTCTGCTTGTATTAAATTACTAGCGTTACGGGCACTACTGCGAAACACAAAAAATTGTTTCAGAAAAATCCTATCTACCTCACCTTTAATTTCATATGTAAAAAATATTGTTAATCTTGTTTTCAGAGGATGTAAACTTTGAATGGGTTGAATTCGAGCCCAAAGATAATAGGAGGGTTTAAATAGTGGGCATGTGAAAGAAGTATTTTCAGACTAAACGAGAGACATGATCCTAATATTATCAGGGCCAGCAGAGAAAGCCGTAATGACTACTGACCGCGGTACCAGTGAGGTCAGCAGCTGCGGTTTTGAAAAACCACATGATGCCACGGCTAACGGGTGTTTTGTAGCCACAGCTGGTTCTACAGGGGTTCTGCATCTGCTTATACGGGATCAGTACCAGGTATGTCGTCCGGCTGGGTCCCACCCCAGGAGTCATGTACAAAAGTACCTTCCAAAGCAGAAATATGAAATCATGCGAAGCCAAAATCGATTGGCGTTATTGTTCTGAGTGAGATTTCAGAGCAGGTTTGGTCCATGCTTCTGGGCCATTCCAGCTCAAATGGACCAGGGGGTGACATCACCCTGTCACAGATTTAGCTGATTTTTGCTCCAATAGTTGCTATATGGACATGGAAAAAATCCCAAAATTGAAAAATTAGATGAGACTGCCAAGTTTTGTGCCAATAGGTGCTATGGTTTTTGATTTATTGGGAAAAAAGGGTTCGAAAAAGTGGGTGTGGCACGTCGCGACGCGCGTAAATGATCATTTTTTAAAATGGCTGCCATTTTGTAACCAGTTGGAGTTGGCAGCCCAAAGTTTGGGATTTTTGTCCATGTGCATGTAGCAACTGCTGGTGGAAAAAGTAGGACAATCTGAGAGATGATGGTTACAAATGCCCAGGCTACTGGTCCATTTGAGATGGAATGGCCCTTCTAACTGGGTTTTTTATGGTTCGTTTCACCTGAGTAGTAACACAGAGCTAATGACTGTCCGTCAATAAAGACTTGGGAATAGTTGTAAGTGCAGTTTAATGTTGACTCCCCTGGTTCTGAAGGTACTTAGGTTACAAAATGTCTATTCTGAGGAAAAAGGACGTGAAGATACAGTATAATAGATCCATAAAGTCTACTAATTGAAGACCCCAGCGCTTAAACTACTTTAGGCAAAAACATTGATTTTGAGATAATTGAGCAAATGGACTGGGGTAACCATAACATTCTTTTTCCCATCCTTACCTCATGATGTGTGAAAATGTGAATTAAGAACTTTTAGCACTGGGCTCTTCATGTATCTGTGTTTGTGTGTCTGTGATTCTGTGTGTCCGTGTCAGTGCATGTGTGTGTGTTTGTGTGTGTGCATGCATGTCTGTGCGTGCGTGTGATATGTGTGTGTGTGTGTGTGTGTGTGTGTGTGTGTGCTGGGTGTATGTGCATGTGGGTGTCTGTGTGCGTGTGTGTGTGTATATGTCTGTGTTTGTGTGTGTGCATTTATGCAAATGAGATGGCAGTACCCTCTTCCCTTCTCCAAATCACTGAGGCTCCGAGCAGATTCTCACCCAGAGCACCTTTAACTTCATCGTCACTCCCTCCCCGCCTCTGCAGCTCTGCCACCAGATTAGAGATATCCTCCAGGCCGTGGGGCATTCTGGGAAATAGATTGCACAGGGTTAGGGGTCAGAATTTGCCATACAAGGTCTTCCTCTGTTCTTGTGTTTCAATGCACTATGCAGTCTGCATGTTTGTGGTTACATGCCACATCCGTTTGCCATTGCTATCTGTACACTGATAAAGCACTGACACAAGAGAGCGCCTTTCACATTTTCGCAAGTTTAGCAGCCACCGCAGGTTTTCTGAGAAAAGGAATGGTCAGTTGGTTGCAATCTATAATCTGACCACTAGATGGCTCTAAATCTTACACACTGATCCTTCAATATTTTTAGCACTGTGAGACAGGGTGCCCTTTAGCAATTTGTCCATGTTTTCACTGACCTGCCACTTGAGAAGAGTGGACAGTCATGCTACATGTGACACAGTCATCATAGAAGTTCACAGTGACGATCCCCCGTCTGTCTCTCTGGAAGGGAATCAAAAAACTAACCAGAAGAATTAAATCAGCTCTATCAAATACTAGACAGTTTGTTTATCGAAGCCAATTTTTTTGTGTACTGAAATATTTAACCTGCAGGGTATTCAAAGGCTCAAACAGTATATAGGGGGGTAAAACACAAAATTGAATGACCACGTCTGACGGCTCAAATCTCAAAACATATTTTAGTCGTAACTTTGAAGCTACAAAACACCCTAGAGCAGACAGGGGTCAAGTCTCTCTCCATGGTACCTTATATGCTATTGTCCCTTACGTTACCTGCCCTGTTTGGTACAAAACAACCTGTCTGTGGGGAGAAAAATGAAAGCGCTGCAGTTAGACACCTGTCCCATTCATCAAAAGGACAAAGACTTTACATTCCTTTGAACCCTAATAAAAGCCTCTGGCTATTAATTTCTTCAAAAAAACATACAGACCACAACAGCCGCCACACAATGTGCTTCCGGATTATAACTTTCCAAGCAGAAATGTCCTTTTATGGTTTAATATTTGTGTCTGTCAACATTATGAGATAATACAGTACCATTGTATTTTACGTGTTTATGCAATAGATCATATAAAAGAAAAACTGAATTTTCCTTTCAAGACTGACGATTCTCAATCACTTTCCCAGCTCAAAGAGTCCCTTTAAAGTTGAGCTTTGTGAAGCTATAAAATAATCACAAAAGTGTCTGTCGAACATCGTCACATCAGAGAACATCACCAGTACATGAATTGAACATTTTAAAGTGATCGTGGGTCACAGGGTCAGACTAAAAACACTTGATAAAACGAAGGCTGTGTAAGAAAAAAAAAATTAATAATATATACAGCACTAGTCAAAAGTTTTGAGATGGCTACATTTTTCAAACAGTTGTTCATAAAAAATGAATAAACACCTTTTATTATACAAGAAAAAAAATGGTCTAAATCTTAGATTCACCAAACCAATAGTAGAGGATCAATCTTGAGGTTCTACGACACTTTTACTGGGACGAAGTTTTAAAAGTGGTTTTTGGTTGCCCGAAGGATACTGAACAAATTTGGCTTGGGTAACCCTCCTCAAAATGTCAGAAAATATTAGGTAGAGGTCAAAATGGGGTCAACAGGAGTCACAATTACAAAATGTCCCAGTCTTTTTGAAATTCATTTTAAATTACTTCTCTGGTCATGGGCCATTCTCAGTCACGTGTGTGACCAAAAATGTAACAAATAGTAAAAAAATCTCCTCCAATTACAAAAGCATTGGAGGTTCATGATTGTGGACCTTGTATAAGAGTACTACTTATCCAAGTCTATCAAGTAAAAATGTTATTTGTTACATTAACTTTAACTACTTAAGGTCAGAGGTCAAATACGACTGGTCACGTGTGTGACTTCACACGGAAACAGGTTTTTCATAACTCTATTTGACTTCAAAAACTCTGTGAAGTTGAAAAATCTAGAATTTTCATAGTTTTGGGGTATGGAGAATAGCAAGGAATAAATTTGATACCTTTCATTAATTTTCAAAGTATTTCTTTATTTGATGACATCTGGTCATGTGTGTGACATTTTGGATCACTTCTCAAAGAATGGCCCTCATACAGAATCCAAAAATATATAGTGCTTCTGATTTCTGACCTTTCGTTATGTCGCTACGATCAGAAACATGGAAAGGTCAATACATTGGTCACAGGTCAAATTGGTCAAATTTACCAGTAATGTTAAGATTGCCCGATTTGAGCGAATTTTGTGTCTAATTATATGTTTTCTGACATGATAAATTCAAATAAGAAACTATTAAAAACCAAAATGGCAGTCTTAACCTTGAAATTTCATAATCAAATCAAAGTTATGGGTGGGAGTTAATTTGAATGCCAACATGACTTGTGATGTTTCAGTGTTCCATCAACCTCTAACCAATGTTTCACGAATACCTAAAACTGTATGCCTGCAGCAGACGCTCAAGCATCTGACATTGATTCAGATTTTAGTAATTCTCAGTCTGGCTTCAATGAATCTGACAACAAGTAGAGCTGTGAACTGAAAATGAAAACAGTGCTAAGTAATCCCTGAAGATAGATACTTATCTGTTACTAAAGGCTAAAAATATTACGCACAATCATGGTACTTGACCCAGTGATGGAGTTCACTGATTTTATGTTCAAAGATGGTACTTTTAGCAGCCATTTTGACATTTCAAGGTTACGACTGCCATTTTGGAGGTTCGCAAAACACGTGTAGGTAGCTGAAAAGGGGGAGGAACCAGTAAAGAAAACATGAGGGTTGTGACAAATTTAACTTCTTAAAATGTTTATTGACAATAATGACGGCCATAATTTTTACACGTGGTTTTCATGAAAAAAATTAAATGATTATGATGGTGATATAAAACACCTTAAACATGAGTACAATATTCACAGATTACAAACACTGCACTAAAACTGCACAGTTTTCCCATATGTTTTACTGCAATATCTTGCTTATTCACTGTGTTATGTATTATAAGCAGCCATTATCACCTGAGCCAGTTATTCTGCACCTGACTGAATGATATAAACTATGAACATTTTGGTAACCAGTCATTTTGAAAACAAAACAAACAATAACAACAATGCCAAATACTTGTTTCTTAAAATGCTCAATGTAATCTCATGTGCAAAAAGGCTTTTACAGTAAAATTAGGTTTAAGGTACTGTAAGTAGTAATAATCTGTTCATTCAAAGTACTGCGCTAGAACAAGGACTCCAATGGAAATTCCCATGGGGAATCGGCAGGGCTCACACGAGGACTGTGGAAAACACCAAATCTCCTGTCTCTGCAACTGCCAGTGCAAATGCACATATTAATGAGCTGATCTAGGCTCAGTTAACCTGTTGGGCTGGTTATCGAGGGGGAATATCGTACTCCCTCGATAACGAATCCTCAATCAACCCCGAACCCAACCCGTTTCTGCTCAACACTTTTATGAGAATGCAGTCCGGGACATTCCGTTTGCGTGGGTGCACTTTGTAGGCAGGGGAGTGGCTGAAGATAATTGGGGCATGGAATTGATTCAGAACTTGGTCCATCAACCCTCTCTGACACGTGTGCCAGGTTCACCATCATCCCAATCTAATTTATTTCCTGTAGGGGAGACTGGGGTCCAATGAGCCATATCACTATTTTGCCTATTTTAAGCAGCTCTGACATCCATTCTGATAGGACCACTTTGTCAATTTATTGAAAGCATACAGGCATACAATGGGTTTGGCGACATGGCTCTGTTCTGAGAGATCCCTGCCCGTCCAAGCGTGGAACCGAGGGCAGGGAGCTGCTACTAACCCCCCCTCCATCGAACAGAGCCTACAGCAACAATGACCTCAAAAAGAAGAGACATTGTTATTGAACGGTAATTTAGTCATGAAGAAACAGGGTGACAGAATGCTAAAACAGAAGGGTGGAGCTGGGGAGGAGGAGGGGTGTTAAGCGTACGTGCTGCGGAGTCGCTTCTCAGGATAACAATCTTAAATACGCCAGCATATTATCGGTCAAGCAATCATGTGACAGCAAAATCAGATGACAGTCATGTGATTCTCTGGCGGGAGAAGCAGCACCTCTACGTTAGCAAGCTTGACTCCGTGGCCGATCAGAATTTACATCAAAGCTCCATTTGATTACAGATATGTGATGTGGCTCATTGGTCAGCAGACCCCAGTCTCTCCCATCACTTGCAGAGATTGTAAATGGAGAGGAATATTCCTCCTATGTCACTGCTCAACTCTGACGCAAAAACTTACTGTGTCGTCAATGAATCATTGCTTTGAATTGACGCGTGCTACTGCAGTGAACAGTAAAAACAAAATAACAGACCTTGGCATGAACCATGACTTCCCATATTCTTTTTATATCTCTGCATTGGACGATCGTACTTCCTGCGAAGCTGACGCTGGCAGACAGTTCCTCGATACACAGCAGGGGGAGGGGAATCGTAGAACTGTGCAAACCAGGGCCCATGTGGGGAGTTGGTGACAGGGAACCCTCAGAAATCCAGAACTAAAAAGCAGGAACAGACTCCGTTTGCATAAGAACCGTAAATTTGGGGGACTTCCCTGCATGGCAGAAGTCCAGCACTACGAGGCCAGAAAGAAAACATTACCATGTTCCCTAGCAACATGCTGAGACCTCAGTTGTGCACTCAAGAACAGTATTTGCTCCGTCTCAGTGTGGATTCCTATCAGGGCTAAAGAACTTGGAAATGCTGAGTTATATATTTATTTACAAGGGACAACAAACTGGCCTTAAAGTATTTAACTGAGTTTACTGCAGGAACTGTGTTAAAATGGTTATTGATTAGTTTGAATATCATTGCGGAAGTGTCCCTGCTGTAACTCAGAGTTGACAGACTCCGAGAATACCAATTGTATGCTCACATAAAAAACTTGTCATCATTATCTTTTAGATATTCATCGGGCTGTTGACTTAGCTCATTATTTGGAAAAGGTGCTGCTTGCAACACAAGAGTGAGCCGTATATCAGATCGAATCTGGCCGTGCCGAGGCCAGTTGTAGCCAGCAGCCCAAAGTGAGCAGTGCATCATTGGTGTTTCTCTGCTCAGCGATATACTGTAGGAGGAATACAGGCAGTTTAGCCATCACCATTCGTGGCTAAAACAACTCCTTATAGATAGGTTCACCAGCCACGTGACAAACGAGCAGCGTGCGCAGTGTCAAGGCAAAAAGGATTGTTTTTGAAGAAAAACAGAGGCAAACAGGTGCGCATTTCAGAACCGTTAATTGCTAACTGTGCTCTGCCCGGATGGCAGGATAGTTCGAAGTCTTGGTAGTATCTAGCTGTGCTGTGTGCAGTGTGTTGCTGACTCTGTAATTTCAGCTAGATATCCCTGTTTTACTTATGAGACTGTAGTTCAGTCTTTATACCCTCTTGTATCCTTGTATTGTCATTTTGTTCATTAATCGTTACCCCTGTATTTACCAGAGCTTTGCTTCAGTTAATTGTGTGCTTGCTTCAGCAGAAGCAGCACACACTATTCTCTTACTTCTTATTATTGTTTTTTTTTCTTCCGCCTAAATTTGGCCGACTAACTCCTCCTACACCGTTTAAGCTATTGATTCCATTCAAACTTTAAAAAATTCGGCTTGTTCTGAATTACGATGCATCTGTACAGATTTTTGATTTTCCTTTTAGTTTTTAAGATATTTAATTTTATAGGTCATTTTTTGGGGTCCTATTAAATCAAGCCATTTTTGTGCTGATTCAGTAGATTCAGCTATTTTCTGCTATTTTTTTTAACTCTGTCATACTTTTAGCTAGAAATGTCATTCAAACTGCAAAATGTTAAGATAAGCTTGTATAATTTCTTCACTGTTCAAATTTTTCGTAACTTCTATCATTTTTTAATTATAATTGTATCTCCCCGACGACGATAGTCGGGAGATACTATGATTTAGTTCCGGGGCCGCCGCCGCCGCTGAGATTTTCTGTTCCAGGTTTTGGAGGCTTCAAAGTTTATAGGAATTTTCTCTAAATTTGCATAGTCAAAGATACAGCGCCCTCCATAATTATTGGCACCCCTGGTTAAGATGTGTTAAAAGCCTTAAAATAAATTCAATTTTTATTGCAGAAGCATACTCTCACACTGACAATTGTAGAAAAATGTAACCTTTAACTCAAGTGAATTTTAAGGGAAAAAAAATCCCTGACTAAGAAATAATTATTTTTCATAAAATCACCTGTTCCACAATTATTGGCACCCCTAACAATCCCTAGGAAATAAATGTAATTGAAGTATTTCTGTCATTTCTACAGTAGTTCACAAAGTTGATCAGAGTATCTAGGAACATTTAATTAGTAATTCATCACTTCCTGTTTCCCTGGGGTATAAATATGACGTGACACAGAGGCCATTTCTCTTATCCACGCTTCTAAATGGGAAAGACAAAGGAACACGCCATTCAAGTAAGGCAGATGTGCGTCGACCTTCACAAGTCAGGCAATGGCTACAAGAAAATAGCCACTCGCCTGCACCTGCCCATATCTACTGTCAGGGGAATCATTAAGAAGTTTAAAACAACTGGAACAGTGGTAAACAAGCCTGGACGAGGACGCAAGGTTATTTTGCCACCACGCACAGTGAGGAGGATGGTAAGAGAAATAAAAAGTTCTCCAAAGCTCACTGTTAAAGAATTGCAACAAATGGTAGCATCTTGGGGTCACAAAGTCTCCAAAACAACCATCAGGCGCTATCTACATGCCAACAAGCTGTTTGGGAGGCATGCACGGAAAAAACTTTTCTCACTCACAATCATAAACGCAAAATGTCTGGAGTTAAGCTATGCGGTACTGGGACTTCAACTGGGACCGTGTGCTTTGGTCAGATGAGACCAAGATAGAGCTTTTTGGCAACAAACACTCTAAGTGGGTCTGGCGGAACACAAAAGATGATTATGCAGAAAAGCACCTCATGCCCACTGTGAAGTTTGGGGGAGGATCAGTGATGATGTGGGCCTGTTTCTCTTCCAGTGGCCCTGGGAACCTTGTTAGGGTGCATGGCATCATGAACGCTTTGAAATACCAGGACATTTTAAATCAAAATCTGGTGGCCTCTGCCCGAAAGCTGAAGATGGGTCATCACTGGGTCTTTCAGCAAGATAATGACCCTAAACATGTGGCCAAATCTACACAGAAATGGTTCACCAGACACAGAATCAAGCTCCTCCCATGGCCATCTCAGTCCCCAGACCTCAACCCCATTGAAAACCTGTGGAGTGAGCTGAAGAGGAGAGTGCAGAGGAGAGGACCCAGGTTGCTGGACGATTTAGAGAGATTGTGCAAAGAGGAATGGACGAAGATCCCTCTTTCTGTATTCTCCCATCTTATGAAACATTATAGGAGAAGATTAGGTGCTGTTTTGTTGGCAAAAGGGGGTTGTACAAAGTATTAACATCAGGGGTGTTAATAATTGCGGCACACATGATTTGATGTAAAAAAATTATTTCTTAATGTGGGATTTTTTTCCCACTGAATAAATGCACTTGAATTAAAAGTTGGATTTTCCTCTTTTTTTCTTTGTGGTCCTGTATTATTTAGAAAAAAAACTGAATTTATTAGAAGCTAAAGAACACATCTTAACCAGGGGTGCCAATAATTATGGAGGGCAGTGTATTTATTTGGCAATGCTCAAGATTAATTTTTGGCAATTTCTGACATCTTTGTCGAAAAAAGTTTTTTTTGCAGTTCTTGTGTTTTCTGCTCATTTTCAGCCACATTTACGTACATATACATGTACAGGGATGCATATTAATGACATAGCAAGAGTAAAAACAGTAATATTGCGACCATAAAAATTTGCAAGTGATCTCTCATGGAGATTTGGGAGATACACCACTCGGTCCCTGTGATGACCGAGTTATCTAGTTTATAAAAATAATTTCTGTTACAATACATTCTGGGAACTTACAGCGTGGTGACATCACTGTTAGAGTGGCGAACAGCTGTAAAATCGTCAAGAAGTCTTCTGTTAAACTTGCTCTGACTCCCACATTTTTACTCCACATAAATATTTTTATATCCAAGTTGTTTCAAAAGTTGTACTGGTCACGAAAATGTCAAGCAATCGGACAGACTGTTTTGGCAGTATGAGCCGAAAAGCGACTGGAGCACGAACCGAAACTCAATTAAGTCCTATATTTTTTTTAAGATTTTTTTTTTTTTGGAATTTTTCCTTTATTTGACAGTTATGCAGTGTAGAGAGACAGGAAGGTTGGGGAGAAGACTGGGGGAAGACATGCAGTAAATGACCTGAGCTGGAATCGAACCCAGGTCGCTGCGGAAAGGACACAGCCTTTATGGTACGCGCGCTTAGACTGATGAGCCACCAGGGCGCCCCCAATTAAGTCCTATATTAAATGAGACAGAAAATTCCGGTTGGAAAGCTGAAAAACACAGTTTTATAACTTGCTCTTGTTCGCATATTTTTGGCACTACACACACAATTTTGCTCAGCAGACTCTCCTCTTTAGTATGGTATCTCTGTTTCGTAGATTGGACTTACTATCTTTGAGGTAGAGGCAGTAGTATGTAGGAGACGCCTTAGCTAAAATCTCCGTTGGACCAAATGCTTTAACCATTAACTCAAATGGCTCAGTGAAATTGTGGCATAGTGGTACTGCGGTTCAATTCTGCCCTCTGCTGGACTTTTTCCTGGCCTCAGCATTATCATCATTCGGATTAAGATTGATACGACTGTTAGACAAATCTCATTCTTCTGCGACAAACTCAGTGAAACACTTTTCGGTATTGTCATTTGTACAGTCGCTCAAACCAGCTCCAAGAGAGCACATTTAGGGCAGCAAAGACCGGTCTTTTTGCAGGGCGGGTCCATGAGAACACGTTACAGTAAAACATTGCAAAGCTGAAAAAAATTGCTCGAGCTCAGTACTTAAATAGTTAACGTCAGCTAGCTATTGATTATGTCATCTGCAGTGATGGCAATTTCAATACTCAAGTTCGTCCCGTTTCGAACACGTTCTGTGCACTGCATGTTCACTAGCTTACTAGCTAATTATAGCACAGAAATAAAAAGGGAGCCGTGAATAATATCACAACGTGTTAACAATATCTTGCAGCCTGCTATTATTAGCTATTTAGCTAGCGAAGACACAGTGCGCAGAAATGAACAGAGAGCCGCGAATAGTAGCATTTCACTACTTGGCCAGGTCAGCGTTGTACAGTTCGGGACTGGCGGAGACACTGACAATGAGCTATAAGCGACAACAGCTGCGGCAGTCTGCCAATGTGGCCTGCCATGTTTGCGCCGCCACAAAGCTAATTTCTCAGCATGCACTGCGTTGACCTAGATACGCACAGAGCCATCGAGAGAGATTCATCAACCTCATTGACTCCAATTCACCATTTTTTTTTTTTTTTTACAGCTGGGTTGAAGAGGAGTCGATCATGATGCAGCTGAAAAGTCAGAATTCCTTAAACTATTACTTTCATCTTTAAAGTCTTGTGTTTACAGTTCAGCCGCCGTTTTTCAACATTTCTTCAGAAATTTCCCTTGCCTCTCAGTATCCAAGCACCTTCAGTTTATTAGCCAACCTCTTCAACTTTTCTCATTGAAGCAAGCACACAAATTTTCTTCAGAATATTTAGCCTTTTCTAGTTAAATGTTACTTCCTTCACACTTAGATTCTCACCATTCATCCTTATACTCAGTGCAGAGGTGGCATTACAATAGTGCTTCGACAAAAAAAAAATAGTTCTCTTTTTACAACTCAGTTTGTTCCCATTCAAAAAGTGGATGTAACGCCCTTATATAATTTTCCTGATTTGAAAACAATGAGGAAAGTACTGGCAACAAAATTTTTTATGTGAGAAAAAAATTGAAAACCCCCAAAGAACACACTTTAACAAACTTTAAGATGAAACAATCAATTCTTTATTTGGGAATTTCCTCTGCTCATTCCAGCTAACAATGCCAAACTAAGACGGGCCATTACTATCCCCTACTATGAAGTGGAAGGGGCAAATGGGAATGAGTGTCGTCCATCTGTCCGTGCCTATGTCTGTCCGTGTGTCCGTCCGTCAAGCTTCTTTTCGAGGCCAGAACTTCTGAACCATTGAACATTTCCTCCACAAAATCTAACACTCTTTATAGATACATATTTTAGTGTAGATGTGCTTTTTCAGACTTCCCTATGTCCTCGTGTCTGTCTGTCCGTCCGTCCCTCCACCTCGTTTCGTTTCCAGGCCAGAACTGCGGCAGAGGATCTGAGTATTTCATGTTTGCTCTCTGAGGGGTCTGACTCAGTATCGATTAACGAGCTAACTGCCCTGAGACAGAGAGACAGCAGTAAATCACGGGTCAGAGCACTAAGCTCCACATACGTATTGTTCCTCGCACCACTTCCTCACATCATGTTTCAGTGTTTGGCGTCAGAAATGAATGGTGTTTCAGTCTCTAATCTTCCTCCGGAAATAAATGATTATAAGAATAGTTCACAGTCAAAGAAACCAGAAATATCCTTTTCTCAGATCCTCATTCCTGGTCATTTGAAACACCACGTACACTTTAAAGCTCACTTTCACTGCCATTGAGGGAGAATTTACAAGCGCAAGTGCAAGAGCGTATTCTATAAATACACACATTAAAATGGACAAAAAACAACACGGTGAATTAATGTTTCTCTCATAGCGTTATGCACCAGTGTACTGGCCAGCAGAAAATATTTAAAAAGCTTGGTGACAGGACAATATTGAGATCGTAGTTTGACAGACACAAACGTGCTCACACACACACACACATATATATATACACTCCAATGCATTGAAAAAGAAGCATGGAGCCTCCTCACCAGGGTGTGTTGCAGCTATGGGTGAGGTAACATCGCCACACTCCCAGCTGGTACAAGGTGTGAGAAGTCCCCCAAACTGCAGTCAAAGGGATGGCTTCCCTCAATCCGAATCAGGGGTATGTTTCCCAGAAACATATTTGCTAACTGTGTTGGCACTTTGCATAGCTTGTACCAGAGACATGTAGAGAGAAGTATACAAGCTGCTAATATGTTAGTAACTAATGTTTTGGGAAACGTACACCAAGCTGGCTGCCCAGTTCTGTGTAAACGCCTCCACAATATTTGTGGTACAGGACAGTAGGTAGTGGAATGATTGTTAGAAGCAATTATCAAGCTGACTCAATTAAAGCTACTTGCAGCAGACAAGGCTCAGCTGGAGCCAATCCCCTCTTGCTGGAGCACGGCGGGGTTAAAGGTCATGCTGAAAGATTTGTCGCCAGGCTGGCGCTTTAACAACCAAACTTGTGGGCCCTATTCAAGCACCTCAATCAAGACGATGGAGGAAAAAGTCGAATAAAATTTTCTACTATATTTAATGATGCTGTTGTGAATCTGTGACCAGGTTGCTAGGCGACAGGCTGTTGCATGATGTGCGTGGGTGCTCGCACAAGTGCACATTCATGTGGACATACACCAATGAGACAAAACATTTATTACCGTCTGTGTAATATGTTGTTAGTCCTCCTTGTGCTGTCAAAACAGCTCCGTCAAACTGACGTCCACGCGAATACCTGGATCCAGGGTTTTCGTGCATAATACTGTGCACAAAGACCAGGCTGATGTATAACTTTGATTCCAAAAGAATGGGAAAATGTGTAAAATGGGAATGAAACATTGCACAGTAATTTGAAAATCCCCTTTAACCTGTATTGGATTTCAAAAAGTACAAGTACAAAATAAGTAAATGTTTTAATTAATCAACTTTACTGGTTTTACCAGTTAGCTCTTTTGAAATGTTATGTCTCTGCAACACATTCTAATGAAATGTGACAGACGCACGTACGACACATGACTTCTCCTTTAAGTAACAGCCATCGTTTTGGAGCTGAGGACACTAAATGCTGGAATTTTAAAAGCGGGTATTCTTGCCTGATATTGGACTCCAGTTGGTCAACAGTCTGGTGCCTCCGTTGTCACATTTTGCGTTCATAACCCACCTCACATTTTCAAGGGGAGACATGTCTGAACTGCAAGCAGGCCTGTCTAGTACCCATGTTCCGCAAGAAGGAAGCCATGCTTTTGTAATGTGTGCAGAATGTGGCTTGGCGTTGTCCTGCTGGAATACGCCGGGGCTTGCCTGAAAAAACACCTGGAAGGCAGCACATGCTGTTCTAAAATGTGCCTGCACCCTTTGAGTCAACTGTACCTTCACAGATCTGTAAGTTGTCCCGGCCAACAGCACTAATGCAGCCCTAAACCATGATGGATGCTGGCTTTCGAACTTGTCACTGATAACAGGATGGTATTCTCCTCTTTGGCCTGGAGGAAACAACATCCATTATTTAAAAAACAATTTGGGAGATGGACTGATGGCCAAATATCCTCCTTCAGGATTTTCTGGTAGAGAGCAGAATTCATCATTCCATCAATAATGGCAAGTTGTTCAAGTCCTGAAGCAGCAAAGCAGCTCCAGACTATCACACTATCATAACCTTGTTTGACTGTTGGTATGATGTTCTCATTGTGGAATCCTGTGTTAGCTTTAAAGCAGTTGTAATGGGACCTGTGTCCTCCAAAAAGTTCCAGTTTTGACTCACCAGGCAACAAAATACCATCTCAAAATTCTTTGGGATCATTGAGATGTTTTTCGGCAAATGAGAAGTGAGTCTTTGTTTGCTTTTTTGGTCAATAGTTGTTTTTTGCCTTGCAGTTTTCCCATGGACGCTATTTTTGCCCGATTTCTTTCTTTTTGTTGAATCGTGAACATTGACTTTAACTGAGACATATGAGAACTGCAGTTATTTAGATGTTAGTCTGGGTTATTTTGTGACCTCCTGGATGAGTCATTAATCCGCTCTTGCAGGCATTTTGGTGGGCTGGCCACTCCTAAGAAGGTTCATCATTGTTAAAATTTTCTCCATTTGTGGATAGTGGCACTCACTTTGGTTTGTTGGAGTCCCAGAGCCTCAGAAATGGTTTTGTAACCCTTTCCAGACTGATAAATGCTAGCAACTTTTATTCTCATCTGTTCTTGAATTTTTGGGATTGCGATTTTATAGGCTGCTTTTTGAGTATTTTGCCAGACAGGTTATTTTTAAGTGATTCAACAGAACTGACAGTATCATGCCTGGGTGTGAATGAAATTGAGCCCAATTATCAGTTAAATTGTTCAAATTAATTGATTTAGTGACAAAGGGGCAATTACTTTTTCACATAAAGCCAAGAGGGGTAGTTAGCTTTTCCCCTTCAATAAATGAAAACTTCATTTGAAAATTGCATTTTGCATTCACTCAGGTTGTCTTTGTCTGATATTAAAATTAGTTTGATGATCTGAAAAATTCACATGACCAATATGCAAAACTTTGGAAAAATCTGAGGGGGGGCAACTATTTTTCCACTGCACTGTATTTGTGTTGTGTGCATGCATGTGTGTGGTCACATACATACATCTGTATTAGTGGGCACAGGCATATGTGTATATGTACAGTATGGTCAATCCAAGAACTATTGACACCCTGTATGAAAATAAGCAAAAATGATTTTATAAAACAAATTTATAACACAGTTATTATGAATTACAGTTTGGGCACAAACATGTAGGAAATCCAAACCCATTTATTTGAACTCTTCGATAAAAATAAAAAAAGTAGGATTGAGTGGTACATTTTTTCTCCAAAACCGCAGCTCCAGTTCTGATATAATATTATTCACAGGGGGAATCTACAGCCCAACCCTTTTAATCATTTGAAGTATAACAAAACAAAATAACAAAAGCCATAGAAGTTTTAACAAGTGTAGACATGTGTAACAAGTGTAGACATGCTCCCGGGAGCTCGTCTGCTTATCCACCACAACAGAGCTCGTAATAAAGTGCTTCACGAGTCTCATCATTATCACTTACTCTGTCTTTGAGTTATTTCCATCTGGGATTTATCCTGAATTAAACAGTCTGTTTTGGAATCGTCAAATCAGCGGTTAAAGAAGAAACTAAACAGTGCCATGCAAGCAATGACACTCATCTTTATTTCACTTTGTGTGAATGCGTATTGCTTATAGATTGTGCAGTCCTAATTAATTAATTAATTTCAATCACTACTCACTTTTGAGTTATTTGGAAAATCATGTGTGTTCATTCATAATTTTTGCTTTGGTCCTTGGTAAGGTTTACGAACAAACATTAGTGATTAGCAATCACATGCTTGGGAATGTTATTAAAGCTGTCTGAAGCCCATTTGTTCATTGATCAGTTAATAACACTCGCTGGTTGCTCTTATGGGTTGCTCGAGGTTAGGTTGATTGGAAAATGAAAGTAATGGGAAATCATCCACTTAGTTCACCGTTAGGGCGTGTTTGAAGGGTGTGTCTTCTTGAACAATCATACTGACAATTTTAATCCTGTTGAGTATGATAATTATAAAGGCCGTGTTTTAACCCTTCTCTGATATTCCTTTGAACTTGAACAGCTCAATGTATCCGATGGCGACAGCATTGCATTTTACCTGCTTCCACTCAAGGCTTTTCTTATTTCAAAATCCTGATGCATTATCCTCACACACTTATCCTAAACCATCTGTGAGAGCTGTCATGAACAACTGTAAGAACTCAATGAAATAGAGTCCAACCATGACCTGAAAAAAGAATTGCTGTATGATCAGAGCTAGTGGAAAACAAAATGAAATTTCCCCGTGACATAACAGCATAAGGTGGATTTGGCCTGACTTAAGCCACATCAAAAGTTTTACAGGAAAAAGCCGCTCCAGAAGCGTTTGTTTTCTGATCTGGGGCATGCATCACTGGGTTTGTGAGTACGTGTGCGAGAGAGCGAATTTCTTTTGAACCCACGGAGAGGTACAATAAATTTCCTCACGTTTCTCACCAACAGGCACGATTGTTTCCTACTTCTGCCTTTATTATAAAATGGAATTTCTCTTCCAGTAAGAGATACATGTTTACTGCTGGTGGCTCATGAGTGTATAAAATTGTACTTACAACAACATACTTCATGCACACACACGCACACACACGCACGCACGCACACACACACACATGCACGCGTTTCCGCCAACACACACACATACATTCACTTTCGTGTCCGCTCATTTACACACTCATGATCATGCAATATTTCCATTTTTTTGTGACCTGCAGTGGTGCTGTATTAATGGGGAGAAACATTTAAAAAAAAAAAAAAACACGACAGAAAATGAGCTGACGAGCTGGGCTGTATCAGCGCTACTGAAGGAAACCACAGCTGTGACTTTAGACCCTGATATGAGATCTGAGATGAGGCCTGCGATAAAACAAATAAGAAGTTTAAGGATGTGAAATATCAAATGTCCTCCGCATGTACTTCCTGTCTAACTGAAACACCCAGCATGAAAATAAATGGTAAATCGATGAATATTAGTTTCATTCTAAAGTTGGTTCTTGGTAATATTTGAAGTTCAGCTTAGTTTCCATCTAGAAATGAATGGACACGCATTCTACATCACTGCCAGTTGGCTACTGGTGTCAGTAGTAAAATCCCTCTGAACATTTATAATAGGGTTCAGATGCTTACCACCATTATTCAAATTGGAGTTAATTTTATGAGGCAGTATGCTTTGTGATTACCCGACACGGTAAATGGATGCAAGTGGGCTGTTAACTTGGCAGTTTATGATCAAAAATTACTCATGTAGTCCAGTTTGTCATACATCTTTGTGAACTACGTATTCATTAAACTAAAAGGTTATCTATTAGCCATGCATTATAAAGCTGAAAATACATGTATTGCAATGAGAACCCAGACTTTTTGAGCGGATGAATGCACATCAAAGAAGACCAGAAGAAATTTTTACCTTCTAAAATAGAACGCGATCTAGAAGGCGATTTGACAATCACAAGAAAATTTTTTTTTTTTAATCTGTTTTTAGAAATTCTTACTATAAGGTTTTTCATGGTCAAAGTTTGTGTTTTTCTATTAAAATGCAATAAGCGCCAACATAGAAAAAGCTGATCTACTCAAAATGAGTAAAATGGATAGATTACATTTTGGAAACAAACTCTTCAGTTCAAATATACTCTGCATATGCGAAAGTATCAGACTAACTGTTCATCAAACATCTTATTTCAAAATGTT
Source organism: Gymnothorax javanicus (assembly GCA_029692085.1). Classification (NCBI taxonomy): domain Eukaryota; kingdom Metazoa; phylum Chordata; class Actinopteri; order Anguilliformes; family Muraenidae; genus Gymnothorax; species Gymnothorax javanicus. The sequence goes on along the minus strand of CM056209.1, from coordinate 4,663,304 downwards.
GAGCATTAATATGGCAGTGGTCCCTGCTTTGGTGAGATGATCACTTGTGTCTGGTGAGGGCTAAGGGTCTTAACACGAAGCCACCACTACAAAAAGTGCCTTAAATACAGACCTTGTTGTGCTAAAAGCGATTGTATAAAAGCCTCAGGGTTCTGAGGGCCTGTTTACCGGCTGCATCATGTTTTTCCTGTTTTTATGTGGTTTTGGTTTGTTTCGTTCTCATGTGTGAGTAAACCTTTCCTTCCATGCATCTCGTCCCCCGCACCCCTTATTTGTTTCTTGCTATGAGACCACACAAAAAAAAGATTAGTTTGCAGTGGTGGCCGGTGGACGGAAAACCGAGGGGGCGCAAAACATCCCTTGAAACGGATGAGAATAGAGACCCGATTTCAATCATTGTTTTTGGTCAACACGTTTTCCAACAATACGAATAATCCGTTGGCTGTTAAGTACACTGTCTCCCTTATAATAAAATCTTTAGGCGAGTGAATAATAAATTCTATAAAAATGTTTAATTCACATGCCTTAATAGGCAACTCTTCACGAAAAAACCATTGTGGATTTTCCGCGTTAAATTTTGTCACATCCTAAGCAAGTCGTCAAACCTGTGCGTAATGATTGTTTAATTGAAAATGATTGGCTTTTTTTTTTTTGCATTCAACTGATGGGTTTGATTTCTCGTATTAACGAAGACAATTAGCTACACCTGAGAGGGGAGAGTTAAAGTGTCTTTTATCAGAAAAATTGACTGAAAACAGATCAAGACTAATAAGCAGTTTCAAGACATGTTTATCACCCTCCTTTTTCTCTGTCCACCGCCCGCCACTGCTAGTTTGTCATCCTTTTAGTCTGAAAAACATGATGCCGGCGGAAAGATTTTTAAAAAATTCTTTAGTAAATATATAATTGAGTGTACTTATGCATTCCTAGCATGTTTCTCTACATTTCTCGACCCGTTTATTTGCCAGTATAGCAGGCCAGAATATACCCCTGGCCAGAATATACCCCCCCAGGCCAGATTATACCCCGGGGGTATAATCTGGCCTAAGCCAAAATATACCCCCTGAGTCTAACTCCTTAGTGTAGATTATGGTCCAGGGCAAGTTATTTTGTTAACTTGAACGTACATTACAATACATTTTTTTCTATTCATGGCTAGACTTGCTTCACATGTGCTGAAGATGCTCTGTAAACATACATTGTAAGGGTCAACTCGCACTTTGCTAAAGCACATACATTGTACATGTACCACCATGCAATTAACAAAACCAATGACAGTCTCACAGATAGTTTTTCATGTATTCTTATTTCTAAGTGATAATTGAAATATATTTACATCTTCTCGGCTGAAAAGCTGCAGTTGTACTCAAAACAAAAGATATTCTTAATACATGTACTAGACTTCGTTATTGCTTACATTTACCACTGAATAGTGCATTTCAAATTCTATTTCCTTTGTGGACTTCATGAGGTAATAAATAGTGGATACTGGAGCCTTGCAGTGTGCGAGTCATCTGTCTGTTTTTACATTCACTTTTTTTTTGACTCAGCACCTGCTCTCTCTTTGGCTTTGGATGTGCATGTATTCCTTTTTTCATTCATGGAATTCATGACTTCCCTTCAAATAGGGTAAGAAACTATAGCTGCTTTCTTGAATAATGGTCATGTAAGATGAAGTACAAAGTTTAACGTATACGCATGTATAAAGGTATGTTGAACGTGTTTGCAGAAGATATCTTACATAACAACTAAAGACTAGCAGTTGGACCTTAACCCCTTTGTGCAGAAGCCAAATCTGGCTATTTATGTGTTACCTTATTTAAGGCTTTATTATTCAAGATTGCAGCTTCACAGACAGGAAAGGAATGGCTCAATTGAGTCAGGACAATTGAAGCATTTAGAATTCCATTGTATTTCAGTTTATTTTTGTGATTTTGGTAGCGAAAAAGGGCTGCAAACACAAAAAATCTTTATGAAAATTCAGCATTGAAATTGTAAAAAAAATAATACAGAGAATTGAAAAATTGCTAGGTCTTAAAACTATATATTTCTGGGATCATATTCTCCTTGACCACAAGTGCAAGTCATCTGACCATTGAATTCTAAATTACCTACTCTCTTGGAACCAAATAAGACAGCTATCCAGGTGGCCCCCCAAAGTCTAAGATCCCTCAAAATGGCACACTCTCATATCATAAAATAATCATATATTTAACACAAATCAACTTTTGACCCATGAAATTCAATATGAATTAATGATTTTCTCATTGAATTTACCATGAGTTTATCAATATAGGTGCAGTTGGACATCAATGGTCACCAGTAACCTCTCCAAACACAAAACATGCCTTTTCTGCATGATAAAGTTTAGAATTTAGAATTTAGAATTGGATGGCATGTGGGCAACTGATTCCGAGATTCTAGTAACAGCCAATTTACTGTAATGTGACATCAGTGTATACACCAAGGTCCGCAATGCAATGGTGTACATATCCTGCCAGTCTTACCCATCAGAGCTTGACAGATAATGCACTCTACCTTGACAATGTGTCACAGCACTTCAATGTTGTTGTCAGTGTTCAGACTCGTTTTGCTCATCTCTGAGAAAATGTTGTAAAGGAAGACTGTAACATGCTTTGACTGTGAAATGTCCTCTGTGCAAGTGTCTGCAGATGTTGGAAGGGTTACTCAGCTGTCAGCAAATAATAGTGCAGTTGAAGAATTTTCCATCTTCCCTTAGAGCTCCAACAGGCTCTCAGGATCATAGACATTCCCTATAGAGAACAATATGTCAATCTCATGTGTCAATGTCTTATGTCATATGTATGCAATCTTGTTGTTACTGCACAGTACAAATAACAGTGGTCTGACTATTCAGCCTTGAGGCACTTAAACAGAGATCGCTAAGAGGCTACTTCATTTGCATCGACACAGTCTACGGATGTACAACATGATTTAAATTGGTTTGTGATGTTTTTTTTTTTCTTTTTTTAGAAATCTTGGCTATTTATTTGACTGGAGTGTCTTGAGCAGACATGTATACTAGAGACCTTTAATGTCATGATCATGACATTTATTCTAATTTCATGGCACTTTTCTTTGAGACCTTGAGTCATACTGTTACATCTGGTGTTTGTGAAGTGTATGAAGGAGTTTTGTTTTCTCTGCTTGTTGAAGAAAATAACATTTTGTTCCTTACATAGTTTTTGTTAGATATTTTGCCATATCTATATGTTGTAACATTTATTAAGTGGTCTTTTAGGTTAATCTAACATTTGTTAGGAGTGTTGTTTTCTTTGCATGCTAAGGAGAAAGTAGTTTAGTTTAGTTGCAGTAGTACAGTATCTTTTAATATTTTAAATTAATTCTCTCTATCTGCCATGTAGCTATTTTTTATCTGTCCCATCTGTCTCATAAATATACAAGGCAGTTCGCAATATCACCTGACAGGTTGGTTCTGCTGTGAGCTGTCTTGCCTGAGAGGTGTGGCAAAGATGTTCTGTTTCTTACATGAGCTTCTTATGAACACTGCCGAATCAAAGGTTCTGAGTGAGCTTAACACAGTGGGTGGGTCAGTAAAATCACAGTTAAGATCCATCGCCAGTTCACATGCTCTGGCGGTAAGATCATGCCAATAACAATCAGCTTACCAACAGTATATTTTACCACTGCCCAGACAGCCTTAATATCAAGTACTGTAATTTCACGCATCACTGTAAGTTATCCTGTTGTCTACATATATCAGTCAGTTTGTGGTAGCTAAAGACGTATTATTTCTCCTTAAGAAATGTAGACGTTTTAACGTTTTTGAAATAAATTAAAATTGAGATATGCTGTAGTATTAATTATTTTGTGCACATGAGTAGGGGTATAATCTGGCCTAGAAGGGTATGAAACAATTGCCTATCTTAGAATATGCCCTGGGTATATGAACTCGACAAGCCCAGAACATACCTTGGGTAAGAAACAGGCTGGCCCACTAAAACCCTCAGACTGAATGTGTGGAGTACAATATAAGGGGGTATAAAATGTCTAGCCCAGAGGAAGATGTGTTAAAAAAAAACTATGCTGACCCACTTTTATCTTAAACAAACATTGTTTTGCTCTTTGTAAATAATCAGTATAGCTACACAGTACATTGGTCAGTGGATTGTACCTACCACCATTAATACTACAAACTCGGTGCCCAAATCCTTGCTCAGCAGGGAGAAAATTCAGCAACCATAATGTGCAGTGTTTCCTCTACATTCATTTAATTGTGGCGGGCCGCCATTCCTAAATCCCAGCCGCCGCTCCTTTAAATTTTTTTATTTTTTTTATTTTTTTTTTAAATCGCCAAAATACATCACCGCCGCATGTCTCCACCTTCACAGCAGAGTCCTGCACTGGGTCGGGTACTCATGAAGTACTAAGGTAAACTACAGATAACTATCTTGCTTATTATCTACTCTGGGGGAGTTAATACGACTTTAATTACTCGCGAGAGCGCGGTCTTGAAAGTGACATCACGTCACCTGCCAGGCACCAGGTCAGAGAGTCAGAGGAGTGTCCTCCTGGAAAATAGGGCAGCGACGTACCGGAGAAAAGGTAGACTTATTAGCTTAAGATAATTCATAATAGATTTTACAAGTTAGACATTCGCAAAATATTGATGGCCAGATAACGTTACGTAACATATCGGTAGCTTAAGTTAATTGGGCCCGGTTCCAACTCAGTGTCGCTAACGTGAGTAAGCTAATTGGTAGCATTTGTAGTGGCGTGCCGTCAGATGTCAGGAAGGCCTTCAGTAACATCACCCTTTCCCGCATAATTGCTCTTAAACTGTTTGCGATCAGGTTTGCCTGATTAACAATCAAACAGTTAATTAACTGAACAGCCACCACCAATGCGTGACACGTAATGATTAAGAAATGCTAATGACAAAGCGATTACCTATTGGCTATGTTGATATAATTGATGTGACTCCACAAGGATGACAATCTGCAAAAAATCCGAAACTTTCGCTGACTTCGCAGCAATTATCACTCAGCTGTGCATCGTACCTAACAACGCACTTTAGCTCTCACTACATTCAGACTATAGAACGGATTCTCATGGCTTATTGCTCAATAAACCTCGCGAACTAATTTACGCAAATCCAGAAATTATAAAGACGTAGGCTATTGATATTTTCCGTAGTCATTGATGTGCGGAAGTAAACGCCGTATAATTTCGTAGCGTAATGTATAACAAGGCTTTCAGAAATAAATTAGATTCTCGTCGGTTCCTCCAATAAATCTGACCAACTGTTTCTAACCGGGGAGGTAAACTGCGAGAGGTGTCTGTCATTAAGAGGTGAAAGGTGAGGTTATTGCTGGCTCTGTGTTTCTGCCGACGGACCGTCACTGGCATTAAGCTAATATCTACACGCCGTGATGTGACTGCTGACTGCATTTTCAGATGAGCTTGTTCAAATATTTCTCTTTGTAATCAGATGTGATGTGATGTGAGTGTAAATTATCCAACGTTAATGTTTTCTGTTATCGTATAAGACAAGTAACATTAGACAGGGAGGAGCAGTGGAACAAAGTGAAGGAGAGCAGAGTACAGCAGGGGGAGAGCAAAGTGATGGTGCAGGAGAGAGAGATGAGAGTAGAGGAGAAAAACCTAAAGGGAAGCACAGGCTATCAGGCTGGGACCCTAAATGGGTTGAAAAAAATAGCCGGTTCCACTCATGGCTCTACCACACTGAGAATGGTGAGTGTTGATGACCCTTTTTTCCTTTCTTATTTTTTTTGCATAATATACATGTCAATATTTCTGTTAAATTAATAAAAAATAAAATAAATAATTCAGTGTATTTCCATTGTAAGAGCAATGATCAATATTTAATTTTATTTATTATTTTTACATTCAGCCTTTAAAAAGCTATTTTCAACTGGCCATTCAATAAATAGGTTGTAAAAGTAAAATCTGGAGTCAAGTGTCATTTGTTTACGCCGCCACGGCTCCCCGAAGAGCCTGCCCCCGCTGCTGAAAAAAAATCCTAGAGGAAACACTGATGTGTCAGTGTTACACCGTGTATCACTTGAAACTTACCAAGTCTTTTTGTCTACTTGAAAATGTATTACTTCATGTAAACTCTTTGACAACAGTCTTAGGAATTCCTTAGCAAAGTGTGAGTTGACCGTTACAATGTACTTCAACACAGCATCTTCATCACAAGTGAAGCAAGTCTAGCCATTTAAAATATGTGATCTTTTGACTACCATCAATTGATGTTATAGTTATAGCTAAATTTTACAAAATAACTTGCACTGAAACATAATCTAGACTACTAAATTAGAGTCAGGGGGTATACTCTGGTCTAGGCCAGTATACCCCCGGGGTATATTCTGGCCAGGAGTATATTCCGGCCTGCTACACGCCGATTGCCCTTTCTTGATACTAAAAAAATTATAAAAATAGATGCGGCCGTGAAGTCCGATGCAGGCAAGGATGATAAACAAAATTTTTTTTTTAATGGGGACTTCATGTCGTCTTGTTCCTTGGCCCACCGTCTCGGTGTTTCTAATGTCTTTACCCACCTATTCTATGTCACTTAATTCTGTCTGCGTGTAAATCTGTCCCCCAATTTCCATGTGCAGTATGCGGTCATCCTCAGTTGCCTCTGCGCTGTTTGTGTCAGCCGTGTATTTATATTTTGTTCCGCAGCCAGTTTGAGCCCCGTCTCTTCCTGTCTTTACTGGTCTGCCTCTCCAGCGTATTTCTCTGCTAAATACGCTTCTTGAATTCTTGCTAATTCTGACTCCGTGCCACAGTGCACACACCAGGGCTTAGTTCAATTGCCACCCGCGTACAACGCAATCTATCTGTGTCGCAACTGAACTGTCACGCTTGCTACCCGACTATTGTCATTTGACGCAATTTTGTTACCACAGTTGAAGCAGCGCGGGGAGGTGGGAAGAACTTGAGTTGTAAGTTGAGTTGTTTATCACAGTAAGTTGGCGCATTTCAAACTTTTCATCTCTACGATATTTAAAAAGCATGAAGCGAATCAAAAATATGCAAACTATATAAAATAATGCACAAAGTATCTCCATGGCATATTTAAATGGGTATAACTGGCAAATTTTGGTAATTCTGCCCATGAATCGTTATTAATACGCCTAAGACTGGGCAAAATAACTAGGGTTCACAATCCACAAGACCTTAGGACACATTCAAGCCCAACTCGGGTTGAACATGCGCAGTCAGTCCATGTGACATCATATTCATGAACCCAGGTAGAAGTACAGTTAACCAGTCAAACTAAGCCCCGGCTTCTGAACTCTGCTTGCTGACCACGTCCCTGATTATAGGCTCGTTCTGCATTCTGCCCATTCGGCGTCTGAACTCTGTCCTTCTGACCTCAAATTTGTGTCCCAATTATCCCCCGCAATGTGCCTGACTGGCTTGAACCTGGCCTGTCGGACTTCCCCTGATAAATGTCAGTTTATTTTTATACCACTGTCTGCGCTTGAGATGTCTGTGTGTCGTGACTTAAAGTATGAGCAGGCATCCTAGCACGGCAAGGAGTTAGAGTCACACTTAGGATGTTGAGCTAAGCATATCTACAACCCCAATTCCGAAATACTTGTGACAAAGTGTAAATTGTGAATAAAATCAAAATGCAATGACTTCCAAATCACACCAGCCTGTATTTTATTCACAATAGAACAGAGATAACATAGCAAATGTTAAAACTGAAAATTTTTACAATTTTATCCACAAAATGAGCTAATCTCAAATTTTACGGCTGCTACAGGTCTCCAAAAAGTGGGGACAGGGGCCTGTTTACCATGGTGTAGCATCCCCTCTTCTTTTTAACACAGAGTGGAGGCGTCTGGGCATTGAGGAGACAAGTTTCTTGAGTTTAGCCATTGGAATTTGATCCCACTCTTGTTTAATACCGGCTTCCAGCTGCTGGTGAGTTTTGGGTCTCCTTTGACGGACTTTTCATTTAATTATGCGCCAAATGTTCTCAATTGGTGAAAGATCAGGACTGCAGGCAGGCCAGTTCAGGACACAGACTCTTCTACTACAAAGCCATGCTGTTGTAATAGCTGCAGTATGTGGTTTTGCATTGTCCTGCTGAAATACACAAGGCCTTTCCTGGAATAGATATCATCTGAAGGGGAGCATACGTTGCTCTAAAATCTTTATATACCTTTCAGCATTCATGGTGCTTTTTAAAACATGCAAGTGTCCCACACCATATGCTCTAATGCATCCCCATACCATCAGAGATGCTGGCTTTTGAACTGAACACTGATAACAGGAGGGATGGTCTTTCTCCTCTTTAGCCTGGAGGACACAACGCCCATGATTTCCGACAAGAATGTCAAATTTGGACTCATCTGACCACAGTACACTTTGCCACTTTACTACAGTCCATTTTAAATGAGCCTTGGCCCTCAGAACACGGCAGCGCTTCTGGATCATGCTCAACAATGGCTTCATTTTTGCATGATAGAGTTTTAGGTGGCATCTGTGGATGGCACGGAGGACTGTGTTTACAGACAGTGGTTTCTTGAAGTATTCCTGGGCCCAATTAGTAATGTCAATGACAGAATCATGCTGGTGAGTGATGCAGTGGCGTCTGAGGGCCCGAAGATCACGGGCATCCAGTCAAGGTCTTCGGCCTCGTCCCTTACGCACAGAGATTTTTCCAGTTTCTCTGAATCTTTTGATGATGTTATGCACTGTCGATGATGACACCCTCAAAGCCTTTGTAATTTGACGTTGAGGAACATTGTTTTTAAAGTATTCCACAATTTTTTTACGCTACTCTTCACAGGTTGGAGAGCCTCTGGCCATCTTTACTTCTGAGAGACTCAGCCTCTCTAAGACATCCATTTTATAGCCAATCATGTTACACACCTGATGCCAGTTAACGTAATTACTTGTTAATATTCTCTCAGCTGATTCTCTTATATATTAATTGCTTTTTAAGCCCTTTTTTGCCTTTGTCCCAACTTTTTTGAGACCTGTTGCAGCCAGAAAATTTGAAATAAGCTCATTTTGTGGATAAAAATGTAAAATGTCTCAGTTTCAACATTTGAAATGTTATCTGTGTTCTATTGTAAATAGCATATTGTGATGTGAAAGTCATTGCATTTTGATTTTATCCACAATTTACACTTCGTCCCAACTATTTCGGAATTGGGGTTGTACAAGCTTAGGACAGGTTACAGGTCACACTGAGCAGCAAGTAAGGTGTCCCTACTCACTGCCATGATGGTAAAGGCCCTCTGTTGAATGTTCTTGAAAATCTAGTCAATGGTTTGACATAAGAACTAGGCAGGCTGTTGCTTTCCACATAAACTACACTCTTTTTTTTTCTCCAGAGCCAGTTTCTATAACTACTAACATGAAGATCGCAGAGAATAAGACAGTTTAGTGAACGGGTGGTGTTCTCAGACTCTCGGAGGTCTGCAGTCAAAAAGATGCAAATATATTCATAATTTTACAGCCTTTTGAATATGCTGCTTGGCGACAATTCAGGAATCCCCCTGGCAGGCATTCATTAAACAGATGGCCTGGCAATCTCCCTTAACGATCTCGGCAAGGCGACCCCTCTGAAGTCAGTCACCTGGCAACAGCATACATCTTTAGTGCCGAAACACCAGGACCATGAAGACGCCACCACCTGTATCGGGCAAACTCGAAAACAAGCACAGCAGGATCCGAAACCATGGACCACAAAAGTGATACAGCTCTAAAATGTAAGATTTACAATATTCCTGCAGTAATTTGTGTCCATTCAAGCCAGAAAAGCGATAGTTTGGTCAGGACGTGATCTCAGATGATTAGGCTCTGCAACTGTTGGTTCTCCGACTGATCCAAAGCTCTTCAACCCCAGATCCCCCTGATGGACATGTCGGCGTCACACGATATTCAGTGGCGTGCGGAGAAGCCCTTCGGTAACCTCCCCTTTAATGCATAATTACACTCAACCTGTTAACAATTCAGATTGCCTGATTAACAATCACACGATTTATATCCTAAATAATCAAGACCGATACATAAACCTAAAATAAAAAAAAGTAGTCATTAAAAAATCACATAGAGATCAAGGATAGGTTACATTGACTGAGTACATTTAATACATGTGATATCGTACAGATGATAATTGTCCAAATAACTTATCAACCCAACGTTTTCCCTGAATTTCATCTCCCATTTTAGCATTTTTTCAGCAGTGTGATTTATTATAAGATAGCAACCTGACTTGCTCAAAATGTTTTCAGCATATTGAACCCGACTGGACATCGGTGCTGAACAGCATCACTTGACGAGCACAGCTATGTGCCCTCTAATGAGCCACATGAACTCAGAGTCTTCAAAAGACACATGGACGTACGATGTCATCAATAATGTGGATACGAAAATGTCTGATAACTTTGTGATGCACTGAACAATAATGCCAGCTGAAATTGAGCAGTAAAATGGGCAAATTAATGTCCAAATGCTACCGAGAATTTCAGAAGAGCAGTATCACACTCGTACCCACAATGCAACAGTGATTAATTTGTAAAAAATGGCCAGCGATTCAGCAGAAGTCCTCTTGAGGGCATTGAGGGATGTTTCGAAGAAAAATTCTGGAAACCTGAAGAAAACTTCAGTCAAAATGTTGGTGACTTAATGAATTAACTACAACTGCATCGTGGCTACGAGTGTGCGACTGCCCGTCTTCACATTTATATTTTCACTCAGTCAACACCCCTCCAATAATGGTGAGAGTTCCTTCTCTTTTGACTGCTAATAACCCGTATGGAAAGAACCTATACTATTCAAAAAAAGTAGGGGATATTTTATTTTGAGATCAAAATTTTCACATATACAAAGGGATACGAAACCATGTTGTATAGTTCCTTACTGAGGAAGCATTTCCAAAGAAATTCATCACCCAAACACATCAATGACACTCTCACACTCTGCACGGGATGCTATTGATGATCAAGGGGGTTGTGCCACAAATTTGCATGACTCTGAATTGGAAGGTTAGAGCCACTGTAAAGGAAGATTTTGAAGAGAAAGCATCAGATTATCAGTGGTTGAAGTCGTTAATTAAACAGAGACCATACGCCGTCTAACACAGGAGGAGAGGTTACGTGCCCTTGGCATGCTACAGGTTGGCACAAGACAGGTCGCTGTGGCAAGGGCAATGAATGTTTCCCAGTCTGTCATCAGCAGATTATGGTCCAGACATCGTGCTACAGGGTCTGTTCAGGATAGACCACGATCCGGGTCGACCAAGGGCAACAACTCAGGCTCAGGACAGATTCATCCGCACTATTGTCTTGAGAAATCGTATGGTAACAGCAAATCAGATAAGGTCTCAACTTCAAAGGGATACTGGCTTGGTAGTGAGTGGCCAGACCATCAGGAATCGTCTGCACAGATTTCACTTACACGCCCGACGTCCTCGTGTCATTCCCTGTTTGAGGGATCGTCACATTAGGGCCAGACTCCAATGGTGTCGTCATCATCAACGCTGGGATAATCGCTGATGGAACAACGTAATGTTCTCAGATGAGTCGAGGTTCACTGTGGACTTCCTTGACAGACGCAGGAGGGTTTGGCGCCGACGTAACGAACGTTTCCATGACGTTAACGTCATTAGACATGATCCGTATGGGGGTGGATCTGTAATGGTGTGGGGAGGCATCACTGCTGCCGGCAGAACAGACTTGCATGTTGTTGCTGGACGTGTCACAGGGCAGTACTACGGGACAACATCTTGGCACCCCATGTTGTGCCGTTTGCACGTCGTTATGGCCGCCGTTTCATTTTCCAAGATGACAATGCCAGATGTCATAGGGCCAGGATCGTTACAGATTACCTCCAGCAGCAGAATATCACCACATTACCATGGCCAGCACTCAGTCCGGACCTTTCCCCCATCGAGCATGTCTGGGACATGCTTGGACAGCGGCTACGCCAACGTCAACAACCTCCTGCCAATGTCCAAGAACTTGCTGCAGCATTGCAACAGGAATGGAATAACGTTCCCCAAAATGACCTGGGACGTCTCGTTAGGAGTATGCCACGCCGAATTCGAGCTTGTCTAGCCAACCGAGGGGGTTTTACCCGCTACTGACTCTGTTTCACAATGGTGGTAAATTTGCTGTGTGACCCTGTGTTTGTGTCGACCCTTATTCTGGAGAATCTGTCCTTTACTGACTGTACACAGGGTTTCGAATAAATTGACAAATGTTTCCTTAATATTTTTATGTCATTTGTTTCCTTCCTGACCTCATGATCTGCATTTCATGGTACTTGTAAATCCAATATCCCCTACTTTTTTTGAATAGTATATATGAATGCATATGCACGTATATGCAACATATGTGCCGCATATAGGCCAAATTCAGGTACATATATGTTCTTATAGAGAGCATATAGGTCTCCTATATAGCTTATAGACCCAGTGGCAGGTTCTATTTGTCATACCTCTTGTATAGCTCATATCTCACTTTTGCAACTGTCATACATGATGCCTAGCTCATATTTTTATTCTCAAGGTAATATCTGCATATTAGTCCAAAGTCCCTTACAGAAATAACAAGAATTTCACGCAATAACTTATTAATCGCATGTGAACACGTGAAATTGGCATCACATTTGATCTTAAATACATATTGAAATGTGACAACGGCATGTTATGTGTAAACCAGTCATTATTAACTATGGCAAGTGAGAGGAGACAAAAAGCTATGATATCAGCACAAATATCTAATACTATTTGTTACATTTTTTTTCCTGAAACATTAACAATAACAAGGTCATCAATTCTTTCTTGACCATACTTATTTCCATTCTATGCAGATTGAGTTGTGTATTGTGGAAGAGAAGGAAATGTATAAAAACAAAATGGTTTGATTATAGTTATTTCATCACTTAAGCATTTTTTCAAGTTTAAGTCACTACCAGATTCACCACATTAGATAAAATTGGATTCACATCATTACAGCTCATACACATCCACTGAAAGGTTGTACACTACACTGTTACACCCACCAAATGCAATGTTTTCTATCTTGTCTGTAATGCAGTTTCTAGATGAATATGGCTCGAAGGTCCATAGTCTAAATGTAGCAAAATAAAACAAAAATAACAAAATAAAAGTACACAGAAGAACAAACATTCAAGTAAACATGCCTTTCAAAAGTCATGTTCATTCCCACATCTATTTGAGCATTTCACTGTGGTAAATGATTTTGAAGACAAAGTCTACATTTCTGTTCACAGTTTTAATGAACAGACGCTTGTCTTTTATCTGAGATGCTTGTATAGCTACTAAAGGTCCCAGACTTTTTCCTACAGGGATGAAATAACAAGGATTCTTAAATTCCCACATGGAAAGAACCGATATAAACATATAGGTTTTAATCCCCGCCTCGTACCAACCAGCAGTGGTCGGCAGCTCTTTTCAGAAGTAGCGCACAACTGGCCAATGCGTTACAGGGATGCAAATTAGGAAGGGCCTGCTGGGAAGGGTTATGTAGGTTAGAGTTCCCCTAGGCGTCTCTTGTTGGCCAGATGGGCCCTCATAAAAAAGATTCTGACCATGAAACTGTTCTTGTAATCTCTGTCCTCATATTGTGCTTTTGAAATCTCAGCCAATGCATCTGTAAGATGTTATAAATAATGGGGGGGGGGCTTATGAGGAGAACCACGAGTTATGTACACTCATCTAACTTCACGCTATGGGGCCGCATATGCGAAAAAACCTAAGTACTTGTACATAGTTCCCTAATTGGGTATCCCAGATTTGGGTGGGATTGGAGATGCCAAACTAAAAAAAGGAAGACATTTAGGTGTTAATATAGGCCGACATAAAATTGGCCGTTTTCATATATTATAGGTACATATATGTACCTATAATATATGAAAACGGCCAATTTTATGTATGTCGCATATATGCGAAACCTATATCTGGCCCTATATTAAAACCTCTATGTTTATATAGGTTCTTTCCGTGTGGGAAGGAAAGGTAAATGGGGACTCATGTGGACACATTACTGAACATCCCGTAGTGTCCAGGTTAAAGCAGTTATTGGGGTTGTATTTTATGAAGCTGGGGCTAATCTCAGCTCTGGATGAATGAGAGACAGGAGTTGACCCTGGATGTCCACCAATCCATCCCAGGAATGACACAACATTCATTCTTACACATGTACTCGCTCCGCACAAAAAGGCCCCAAACCAGATTTGAACCCAAGCTCTTACTATCGCGAGGAAACAGCACTAACCACTGTGCTGCCTCAGGATCTCCACTGCTGGGAAAATAACATTAAAAGCTTACCTCAGGGATTACTGAAAGTTTAATATGAGTGCTGTCAAACCATGTTGATTTAATACAGCTGGTTTGCCCCATGCAAGTTTCAGATCCATAAACTGAGTGCATCATTTTATTTGCGTGAAATCTTGTGAAGTTCCACCTGATAGAGGACAATGAAAGTTACAAGGGGATTTTTTAATGTTTCAAGGCTCTTCCTCTGCTTTATTGTGAGGGAAGTTCCTAAAAAAAAACAAAAAAAAAACAATTTAGTCGAAGTCGTGAGAAGGAGGTAGGTGGTTATGTAGGAGGTATCACATCCCTGGTATCACATCCCAGTTCAGTGTTTATGAGCAGTTTCTATCTGGCAGACAGTGCTGGTTCCTACCCCTACAAACAAATCAGACTCACACATCATTAGTGCCAGCTACTAGTATACAGCTAAAGAAACTATGAATCAAAGAACATTGATAATTGATCTATGTGGCTAGACTGCGGGAGTAATTTGATAACTTTCAAAGAAGTATTTTTAAATCTACATTATCAATCAGTCATAAATCAATCAAGTATCTATTGTGTTGTCCTGCTGAAGAGATTGTACCCCACAGTATCCATGATAAAACCTCCTGTAGACCAGGCACGGTGCTACACCGCAGCTAGGGGGTGCTATAGCCCCGTCACAAGTCTACATAGCCCCAGTTAAGCACCCTCAAGCATTTTTTAAAATTAATTAATTAGTTAGTTTATTTATTTGAATAAAGAAATATGTAAAAGGTAATTACTCGCCATTCTGTTCCCAGTCTGATTGCTAGCTGCGTGCTCGTGTCGCGAGGTTTGTGTGTGTGTGTGTGTGTGAGTGTGTGTGGAAGGGGGTAGGGGGCTACTGTCTGCGCTTGCACGGCACGTTAGGCTGAAAATATTTTTCTGCGGATCAGTTGGTACCATTGCGTACATCAGCCAATCACAGCTCGGCTGTTATCATGCATCGATGAAAATGGCAACGCATTCGACCTTGTCACTGTCAGCTGAGTTGTGCACGCGGCAAATTTGTAAATGCTCGTCTGACAGTAACGATGTAAATGCCCCACAATACGCGAAATTACACTAGTACACTAGCTGGTCTGCTGCAGAAGTCCAATGGTGTATTTATTAGGCCTTGGCTTCGGTGACTGATGCTGCAGATTGGAGAGCAAATTTCGTGGTATCACTGTGTTTCCATTGCCAGTTTTTATTTATTTCGCTATTTAGATTTTGCGCATTTCTAAGGGTAATGGAAACGCACCTTGAGAGTGAGGACGATGCCCAACGTTATTAGCCCAAAAATCACAGTCTGCTTCGTGACCGTAGACTGTTCGTGACGGCACAGACTCCTATTTGAGGCATTGCGCTGATAAAGTATATGGTCATCGCTGGAGACTGGAGAACAGTGGGGAGGCGTTGCTAGTTAGTTTCGGAATCAGTATTTTGAACAGTTGCTGCAATCGACGAAGTACAATTCTGCTGACCCCCACTATCAGCTTAACGTAACAAAGATTACTTAAATTCGGTAGAAATAATACGTAAATTAAATTTCTTACCCTGCAGTGCACGAACAATGCTGATCCTCTATCTTGTTGTGTGAGAGGGTGACGGAAACGAGATGCGGTTGATCGCGTTTGCACTGAGACTTGAAAATTTTTGCTTCTAATTTAAACTTTTCGTTGACCTTCACCATTCTAAATTCATTAATGTATCCCTCCAACGCATAGTGTAACCCTTTTTGCTGACTTCTTGATGATATTTGAGCCTTCTGTTGATAGCTTCCAGAAAAATATCTCCGACTCTGATACCCGCCATTGGCGTCTGTTCAAAAATGTTGATTATTTGTCCGAGTCAGTGGAGGGGACGGGGCTTAGCCATAGGTCAAATTGACCTTGTATTAGGCTTGTAGTTACTTTGTTGAATATTCTTTGGGCAAATTTAATCAAAAACTACATTTATATCGAATGTGCTTTATGCACCATTATCTGCTTTTATTGAAAAAATAAGAACTGTCTAATCAACTATTAAAAATAACTCTGAAGTCACAAATATCGTCTGTTTTCTTAGCACCCCAAGTTTTGGTCAAGCCCCCCCATTTGCACCGGGAGAGAAAAAATCCTGGCACCGTGCCTGCTGTGGAAAAAGAAACTCCCCCACCGCCTGATTATTTCCCTTCTGGTGAATTGCCTCAACTTTGTTAGTGACAGCATCAAAACACACCCACGGAAACACCATGTTCCTCTTCTAGGCTTACTTAAACCCCAGATTTGATCTTTCTCAGCAGCAGTATCCTCTCACGGCGAATAAACTTGCAGCATCACCAGCAATGGCGAGACTCGATGTCACTGAGACCTTCCATCAGATCGACTTCCCCGGGCACCTGCACACCCAGGAGTCGCTAAACTATGCCACCGACTTTCAGTTCCAGGACACAGACATACTCATCGTCACCTACCCCAAATCTGGTGAGTCGGCGGCTCCATTATTGTAAAGGGGTCCTGATTAGACCTTTCCGAAATCGTCTTGTGAGCAATCTTCTAGAATCATCTCCTCCTCTGTAGACTTAAGTATATTTTCATTGATGAGGTTTTTTTTCTCTTTTTTTTTTGCCGCAGAAACTTGTATTTGGTAAAAAATAATTAAAAAAAATGTTCTTGGTCTTAGGAACATATTGGATATTGGTAGGCACGAAATCTACTGAGGTATCACTGTCCAGAGTTTGGCCAGTGGCTGACTTTGTACAGGTTGTAACACACAGGCTCTGTGTTGGTTTTCATGAGGTCTAGATGGAAAATTGCAGTATGCTACCCTTACACACCTTCTAAACAGAGAAGGACTCAAAAAAGATGCTTATTGGTAAAAGAGGAACTAGCCACTGATGTGTGGAAAAACGTGTTTCTTGGTTATTTTCTCATATGAAACACATAAATATATCTGAGTGGGCAGCGTTCGCTTACAACTTGACGTACAGCTTCTGCCTTGTGCTGTCAGTACAGTCTCTCTCTCCCCTGCCCTCTGATGCATCTTCTCAAAGCTTTTCTGAAATTAAATGTCCTCATTTTCAAGTCTGTTTCTCTCCCCATTCATTTACAAAGAAAAATGAAACATGAGTTGGTTTAATATCCTTCTTCAGAGACAAAGATACAGAAGTTTTTTCATCCAAATTTGTGAACACACTCAAAAAAATGAAACCCTATAAAATGCTAGATTTACTTAATAATGTTATGTCGACTGGTTCCACAAAACTGAGTTAAGTACATTCCACTCAATGCAATTAATTAAACTGGCCAAAATTGTTAGAACTCAAATAAAGGTTACGCAAAGCTATTGCATGGAACCAGTTGACATAACATTATTAAGTAAATCCAACATTTCAGAGGGTTTCATTTTTTTGAGTGCATGAATCGGCTTATGGTGGTCACAAAGAGTGTTGAGAGTAATTAGTACCATGACTAATGTTATACTGAGCGCTCTTAATCCTGTAGGTCTTAATAGCCATGTCTTTTTGCTCAGAAATAAATAATAGAAACCTTTCCTTTTTAAAACACAGTTACCACGGCTGTTTACCGAAGTATGAGAACATTGAACATAAGATAGAGAAAGAAAAATAGGACTTGTGTCACACTTTGTATGAGAGGGAGACATCCAACAAAGAGGAAGTAAAATGATGGTGCAAGCACGTGCACACCACAATCTGTCATGACGAGGAATGTGACGTAATATCACACTTTTTGGTCTCGTGCAGGCTTTCTGCTGGAGTGCTGAGTTAGGACCAGAGATAGAAGTACCATCTAATAGTACTTTGTATAAGGTGCAGGTATTTCATTGTGGTCTTCAAGTATTCACACTTTTTAAATACACAGTAGTAGGAGATATATATCTCCCAAAAGGGTGTTGAAGGTCAGGAACAAAACCATCATGGAGTTGTGGAGGGTACTGGACAAACCATCATTTACTAAGAGGCCTGCAGCTTTTGCAATATGAAATTTCAACTCATTCATTTACATTTTGAGATAGTCAAAGATGGCACAGTATGGAAGCTGGTTAAAACATGATAGTTGGTGGGAATTTACGAGATTTGATCGCTGTGCTGAAGGGAACGATCAGGTGCAGAGAGCTCAAAGGATGTTTTATTCTCAGTGGAGAGAAATGAGCTATTCTTTACACGGAATTAGGCTCGGGATGCGGTTGATTCTAGTCATCATTCAATTTGTGATTAGGGTTGCTATGATTTTTGGGTGTATTTATTTTCGTAATAAATTCTATTTTTTGTTTCTTTGACTTCTTTGCTTTTATGTACAATACAGTGCAATATATTAGGCACCCTAGATTTTTTTGTTTTTTAATTAAAATGTTGTCAGGAGTAGATGTATGGAATCTATCACTGGGGTCGGTTGCATAAACTCAGTTTAAGACTGGTCTTTGCCGTTGACCGGTCTTAAATTGCCAAGTTAGACTTGTCTAATTAAGACTGTCTGTTGCATAAAACTTAAGACTGACTCAATCTGAGACAGAAAAATTAGCCACCTCTCCCCCTGGCTAAGTCTGAGATGTGGGCTTTGTTGCCACGGCAACAAACTGTTACAACACAAGTTAGGAGACCCAGAGACACAGCAATATTTTCTGTTTTTCTCATTTAAAAAAAGAAGAAATGTATTTTACATTGGAAAGAGGATCATCAGCTTTGGTTGGGATCCTCCTCCGGTGGCTGGATTTTTTTCTCTTCTATATTTTCTTAGATCCTTGCGCCATATTCTTAAAACGGTTTTGAACGTCTTTGATAGTTCTCACGACCGCGGGATTGATTCTGTTCCCCTTTCCTGTCATTTTTTTCCGAACTTGATGACTTGTCAGATTTCCTTCTGCTTGATTAAAACTACTAAATAATAGACTTTTTTCTGCATTATATTCATCCATCAAGCAAAGGTTTTCTGTCGCACTAAAGTGCGGTGACCCCCCGCTGCCACCAAGTGTCGCTGTTGCGTCCGTCATGGTTTTCTCCTCTGTCAACCCTTTCATTACCATTGTCGCATTTCCGCGACAGCGCCGATCCCGCATCACTTACCATTGTCGCTATTTTGCGCCTAGAGAAAGTCCCTCACAAAAACGGTCAAAACTCCGCAACAAAACACCCCTTTGGACGAGTCTAGTATCGCACAACATGTCAGTGATGTCATCAGGCTTCCCGTAGTTCCCAATCCTCCGGTTATGCACAGCCTCGCTGACTTCACCGCCATTGCAGGCAGTGCGTGCTGCAGCACTTGTATCTCCGTTTGTACAGAAATGCGCATGTATCTCCGTTTGTACATAAATCCCATAAAGGAGAAATCGTCTTGTCTTGACAAACCGAAATACGGTTTTTATCCTCATTTTCTGTTTCTACTTTTGGAAAAACTAAGCAAAGATATGTATCAATGGAAAGGTAAATGTATTTTGAACATGTTTTCTGTGCACAAAATTGTCCATTTCTGGCGTTTTTAGTTCGAAAAAGGGGGTGAAAATCCACATGCAATATGATGCTGTGATAGCACGAAAATTTACGGTAAGCAAGGGTTGTCTTATTCCCAGTAAGCGGTAGTTAAAGGGTTAAGTGTATTATTTTACCCACGATGCATAGCAGGACAAGCCATCGAAGTCTGTCTTCAATAAGTCACTCATAGACAGGCTTTATGCAACAGGCTTTTTCTAAGTCTGACTCAAAATGACATACAAGCGCAAGACTTGGTCTTATTTTATGTGACCGGCCTTGGTGGTCTGGAGAATGCGAATACGAGAGCTTTTTGAAGAGGGTTGACAGTATGCGGTTGGTACCTAGCTGGGCAAGGCAGGAAAGGCAAGACAGTATTGACAGAGGCAGGCGGATGTTTGGTCTTGATGGACCGGAGCTGGACAAGCAAGCAGAACGTAGTCAGGAGTCCGGTCTGGGGTCACAACCAAGGAGTAAATCTGTAAGGGATGGGGGCACAGAGGCCAAGAATCTTTGGGCTCGGACAGAAAAGGGCGGATGATACTAATGAGACACAGGGCACAGACTGGGACTGGGAAGGCCAAGGGCGCAGGAACTGAACGTGAGAAACATGTTCAAAGCCCAACAACAATCTAAGGATGAAACTTAGAGATCGAGGAATCTAAATACACCGAGATAATGAGGGGAGACAAGTGTGGCCAGAGATGTTTTTTTTCCCCCACAGTTGTATTGCTACAAATGATAGCACTTAAACTAAATATTAATTAAAAAATAATCTTGCAAACATCTGCGTATTGCAATAAAGATAATCAACTGAGCAATATACAGATCACATTTTCATTAAGGCTGTCTGGGATTACCGAGAGAAAAAAGATGCATTTGAAACTGTGAGCCTCAGAGGACCTGTGGCAAGTTCTCTACGAGCCAGTTATTTTACCCATAAAACTATGAAACTGCCGGATGGTGTTCTGAATTTTTGGGCAAAGGATAGTCACCCCAGTTTTGTTTTAAAAGTTTGCAGATTTTTATAGAACGTCTTTTCATTTCGTCAGTTTTGTAAGCATCTTTGCCTTATGAACGTGTTTATGATGTGCCGAAAACATTTGCATTGTAGAGTATGTAACGTAATTAGCGCGTGAGAGTCCAAACAAAGAATAGTTAAAATAAAAAAAAATCTCTCTCCTACCTTCCTCTCTCTATCTCACCCCCCATCCCCCGACCCACCTCGCTTTTCGTACAGGAACCACGTGGATGCAGCAGATACTTACACTGCTGCTCAGCCGGGGCGACCCCACCCTGGGACAGACTGTGCCGAACTGGGCACGAGCCCCCTGGCTGGAGCAGCACTACTGCTCCATGCTGCTGCAAGCATCTCAGAGCCCCCGAATCCTCACCACCCACCTGCCCTACCACCTCCTGTCCTCCGCCCTCCAGGGCTCCAGGACCAAGGTAAGACCTATTGCTGGGGACCCCTACAGATGGGCACACTGCAAAACATACTGTATGACTAAAGACTAGAGTGTCAAACTGGTCTGTGTAAGGGCCGAGGGGCTGCAGGTTTTCAATCCAACCAAGCAAAAGCACGCCTGATACCACTAATTAAATCAACTGATCTCAGCCTGCTCAGTTGATAAGTTACATCAGGTGAGCTTCTGCTCAGTCGGAATGAAAACCTGCAGCCTCTCGGCCCTTCAACGGACCCCTTTGCGCGGATGGAGATGCCGGCGTCTGTAAATTCTGAAATTTAATTACTAAATAATTCTGTAATTGAATTTCCAAATATCTTGCTTCACTGGAATAATTTTCCACAGTCTCTGTGTCACAATTACTGAGTTATAAAGCCTCAATAGGTTCATGCATAACAGGAAAAAAATGGCATTATTTGTATTCTGCACAAAGGGGTTAAGTGGTGTTTTGCCATTAATTGAGACTTATTTTGTAGAGGTGGGATGCGATTAAAAAAATTAATCTAATTAATTAGTGGCTTAGTAATTAATTAATCTCGATTAATCGCATTTTTATCAAACAGCAATATTTGACACAATAAGCAAAGTTTTTCAATTCAAATAAATTTTGGTTGACGACTGAATCAGTGAATAGACATATACGTGAACTTAAGCAACAAAAATGTTTATTTTTCATCTACATTTATCTGTCCATTTTTCATCTGTCTACTACATTCACAGATTAATGCAAACTCAAAGTGCAATATAGCCATTATATTCAACATCCTAAGACTTTAGGTACATTACCGCCACCTACCGGTCTGAAGTGTGTGCATCAGTATTACCGGTGTGCCAGAAATTAGGGAACTGAGAAGGGTGCGATTAAATGCGTTATTTTTTTCAACGCGTTATTTTTTCTGCAATTAATTAATCGAAATTAACGCGTTAAAGTCCCAGCCCTATTATTTTGTTATGTAAAATTTTACTGGCACATTGTCAAATAAGTCCTGAATGAAAATTTGTCTTATCCCATAGACCCATTTGTCTTATCCCAATTTTTGTACTTAGTCACACAAAAGTGAAAGATATTTTTCAGTCTTTGCCACATAGCTACTCCGAATCCTCATCTCCTTTAGTAACCCTATTGGCTTAAAGGATCTGAATGTCCGCATATTTCCATATTCTTCATAGCGCGTATGTTTTTAGGTTCATATGCTTGGCAATATTGTGATCACTGCTATTATGTGACAGTGACTCTGCCCCCCAGAATTATTGGCACCTTTAAATGAATATGAGAGAGAAGATTTGAAAAAAAATGTCTGTTGTTTATTCTCTTGGTCTTTCAGTTAAAATATTCATAAAAATCTCCCATTTTCATATTACTCAGTCAAAAAAGAAACTTCACACTCAAAATTTCTAAATATTTTCTTGAAACTTAATACAAGAGATATTATTATTATTATTAGGGGTAAATGCGTTGTCAACGACATCATGACACACAGCAACTCCGACGTGCACAAGCATGCAGCACGTGCGAGCATACATCAAGGTAAAAGCATGTTTCCTCGTGTTCCTAGTCACGTGACCTTATGAGACATGTGCAATTGAGCCCACGTTAGCACGGTAGAGTGACATCTCGGAAAAACAAGTTCTTACAGTCAATTATCCGTTGATTTGCAATGCCACGACTGTCAAACATTCAACGTGAACGTGCCATTGGCATGCTGAATACGGAACGTCGGTCCCCTGACGTTGCCAGGGTTATGGGATGCAGTCGACGGACTATCCATGATCTTCGGACACGTCTCCAACAAACTGGCACCACAGCAGACCGACCTCGTTCGGGTAGACCACGTGTGACGACACAAGCAGAAGACCGACAAATCGTCTTCGCCATTTGGCGTAATCGATTTCTCACTGCAACGCCCACTAGGAATGAATTGTTTAGAGGTCGTGTGACTGCCCAAACCATACGTAATCGCCTGCGCACTGCTCGTCTCCATGCACGTCGGCCATATCGTGGACCAATTTTAACCGTTACACCGACGTCAACGGCTTCTCTGGGCACAATCAACGGCTTCTCTGGGCACAACGACATCTGAGATGGACTCAGCGTGATTGGAATAGGGTCGTTTTTAGTGACGAATCCAGATTCACTTTGCACTTCGCTGATGGGAGAGTTAGAGTTTGGAGGAGACGCGGTGAACGCAACGCCCAGTGTTGTGTGCAGGAAGTGGACCGTTTTGGGGGCGGTAGTGTTATGGTTTGGGGTGCCTTTAATGGTCCTGCCCGTTCCCGACTGATGGTCGTTCAAGGAAACCTAACTGCTGCAGGATACAGAGCTTTTGCCATTCATGGCAGCTCATGGCCCAGGTCTGACATTCCAACACGATAATGCCAGACCTCATACGACCAATTTAACATGGAATTTTCTTAGGAATGCTGGCATCAATGTCATGGAGTGGCCCTCAAGGTCTCCTGACCTTAATCCCATAGAACATGTATGGGATGTGTTGGGCAGAAGACTCCGTCAAGTAAGGAACCCTCCACAGAATTTGCAGGAACTTGGTGCCATGTTGGTTCAATTATGGCGACGCATCCCCCAAGCTGTGTTCAGACGCATCATTCAATCCATGAGGAGACGTTGCGTCGCAGTTGTGAATGCTCATGGAGGGCATACGCGCTATTGACATGCTTTCATCAAGTTGTAACTTACCATTTTTACTCTCTTACATTTCCGTAGCATTTCCGGTGGAACTGGTTACATTATGAACATGATTTTTGTGGTACACCGTCCTTAATGGGTACAGAATGGAATTAAATCATTATTTAAAACCACTTTTCTTGTATGTTCAACTTATCGACCTCCAAACGAGTATATAAGTAAAATTATTAAAAGAGGAAAAAATTGTGACATTCAGAAGGTATTTTTCTCCAAAACATGAGTATCGGAGTAACTGGCACCCCTAGAAAATCCTATGATTAAAATCAAACTGAAGTATATTTGCTGTCATGTTTTACATTTAGAAGTTAACCTGTTTCGCTGGGAACTTTAAAGTGGTCAACCACGGCTCCCTGTTTCATTGGGGTATGAATATGAGGTGACACCATCCAAATTCCCTTAGTCATTCATAACCATGAGAAAGACCCAAGAACACAATAACAATATAAGATAAATATTTGTTGAGCGGCGCAAATCAGAAAATCAACATATGGAAACCTCCAACCAGTTGAAAATACCCATTTCCACTACTGGGGCAACAAATAAGAAGTTTAAAATGACAGGAGTTGTTAAGGATCAGCTTGGATGAGGACATGTGTGTACATTAACCCCACACACTGTGAGGAGGATGGTTTGACTGGGAAAAGTGCATTTTATTACATTATTAGCATTCAGCTGGTGCTCTTTCCCAGGGTGAGTTACAACACAAAGTTCGTTTTAGTAAGGACCAAAACCCTTTAATAATTGCCCATACACATTGTAGTGTTCAAACACTGCTACATTTCTCCTTTTTCAGGTCATTTATGTTGCCAGAAACCCAAAAGATGTTGCAGTGTCATATTACCACTTCCACAAAATGGCCAATTTCCTCCCCCAGCCTGGATCCTTTGGGGAGTTTCTCAATAGATTCCTGGAAGGGACGTGTAAGTGGACTCCTTCTTAATGTCACATAGTTTTTCACTTCAGATGACTCAGTTTGGCTGACCCTGCTTACGATTGCTGTCTCTTTTGCAGTGCATTACGGGTCTTGGTTTGACCATGTGAAGGGTTGGACCGGGCAAGCAAAGGACAATTTGAACTTTTTCTACATTACCTATGAGGATATGTGGCAGGTGAGCATTCTTACTTCACAGAGTCAGTTTCTATGGGACTACTTTCAGAACAAGAACCCAAATCCCAAGTAGTTCTAAATGTAGTTCATGATTTGGGAGGCATTTATGCAACACTGTACCATTTTATTTTGTTTTATATTTCTCCCCGCAGGATCTGAGAGGCTCCTTAAAGCGGATTGGCGGTTTCTTACAGTGCCCCCTAAAGGCAGAGGAGTTGGACAGCACACAGAGGCACTGCAGTTTCAGCAGTATGAAGGAGAACGCCATGGTCAACTATACTCAGATCTCAGAGGAGATCATGGACCACAGCAAGGGCCGGTTCATGAGAAAAGGTGAGATAGGACCTCTGAAGTGTTTCAACTCTGGCTGATACCATGTTACTTTGATTGGCAAGATGTCCAACACTTAAAAGATTTCAAATATATCGACAAAATGTTCTTCACTGATTGATGTAATGATCACTGCTGATAACTGAGAGTGAGGTTGTAGGATAAATAGGCTAAATGTGATTTAAGATATGAAGCCAGACTAATAGTAATACATGTTTGCAAAATATAAATGTCATACATGTTGATACAATTCAGGTCAAATTGGAGATTGGAAGACCATGTTCTCCAAGGATCAAAGCCAGCTTTTTGACCAGGTCTTCGAGTCTGAGATGCAGGAATCGCAGCTGAGGTTTGTGTGGCAAAGTCCTTCCAACTGTGAGCCGATTGGGCCCCAGGAATCAAGGACAAGCACCGAGAAACCCGTCCTTACGGCAGCCTGATCTCTCATCGAGATCTCATCTTCCACAATTTCATCACTGTCAGTGCTTTTTGTGCTAACCTGTCAGCTTATGACTCTCAACCATCCACAAATCTGTCCGAAACCTCAAATATGTTTGACTTTATTCTCTGAGTTTTTGCATTTTTTCATATTTAAGGTTTTCATGACACAGTGATGCCCATAGGTATTTGGACAGTGGCACTGTTTTCATTATTTTGGCTCTGTACACCACCACAGTGTATTTGAAAAGAATCAAGCAAGATGCGCTTGAGGGGTGGACTTGCAGATTTATTTTAAATGTTTTTTCCAAAAATACTGTATGTACCGTGTAGGAATCACAACCATTTTTATAAATAGCACCCCCCCCAGTTTTAATACAATTATAATTTTCAATACTTGCATCATAAATCCTCCATAGTCAATGACTACCTGAGGTCTGGAACCCATAGACATCACGTAAAGAAGCTTTGCCGCGCGTAGTCTTGCTGCTGTCTTCAGTTTCTGTCTGTCCTTAGGGTATTTTGCTTTTAGTTTTTACCTTGCAAAATTGATGTGTTGTTATTGCAGCAAGATTGAAATTGTTGCCATTCCGCTGAAGCTCCGTGGAATGATTTTTGGAGCATTTTGCTGAATCTGAGCGGGTAATAATATATTAATATAGAATTCAGAATTGAATGCTGCTTTAGTTTGCGGTCACGTTATCAGTAAATAAAGCAAAACTAGTACTATTGGCAGCCATATAAGCCCATGTTACAGATGAGATGGTATGTTTTGAATCATGTGCGGTTCCCTCCCTTTCCCACATTCTTCTCTCATCATTCTGGTACAGTTTTGTCTTTGTCTCATATGCCAACCGGACCTTGCTCCCAAACTGTACGAGTTTTTTTTTTTTTGGGGGGGCAAACATCTGGATTTTGAGACTTATGAGAACTATACATTAATATATTATTGTTCTAAGTTTCAAAATGTGGATTTACTCTTGCACAGTCCTCTATTGATTGCTGTTATCGATACATATACACCTACCTCCTGGAGAATGTTCCTGATTTGCCCAGCCGTTGTGAAGAGATTTTTCTTTGCAAGGGAAAGGTTTTTTTTTTTGTTATCCACCACTGTTGCTATCAGTGGTCTTCTGGGCCCTTTGTAGTTCTTGAGCTCAGTAAAGTGCTCATCATCTTTAAGAATGATCCAAATCGCTGATTTGGCCACGCCGGATATTTTTGCTATTTCTCTGAAGCTTATATGTTGATTTTTAAACGTAATGATGGCTTAATTCACTGGCAGTGGCAACTGTTTGGAATTCATATTGGGAGTGAACGACTTCAGATTTCAAATGTAAATTCTATTCTTTGAATCAACTCCATACGTTTTACCTGCTCACCGAAATAACAAGGGGATGAAGCGGATCTAGCCATGGGACAGCTGCGCGGCTGCTATCCAACTGCTTTTGGTCCCTTCTAAAAGGGGGATCATGTATAAACAGTGCAGTAATTCATACATCATTCACACATTTTGGAGGTACCTGCACTCAAATCAATGCTGAGATTCTGCGCTTTGTGCACACATTTATTATTTAATTTCATATCTCCAAAGTGGTGCGGTAAAGAGCAAAAATACCATTAATGTTGTCAAGGTCCAAATATTTTGGGGACTTGATCATTGGTTCTGTAAAATACTTTCAGCGATTGGCATGGAACAATTTATGAACTGTTCATGTATGGTGTAGTACGTGTTATATTTTAGAAAAACACATCAAGTTGTCATTTTAGTTGTATTTTATTAAATATTGAATATTTTTTACTGTTGTTGATTGTAAATATGTAAGACGTGTACATACAATCATTATTTTGGTTATAATAAATTATTGTCAAATGAATGTTGGACTTGTATTGATGGATGCATGGATGATGATTCCAGTGTTATTGGTTGGGTGGTGAAGAAAATATAGACAGAGGGGAATTGAAGACAAGTTTTTTATTTTTAAATTAATCTCCATTTCAGCTGTTGTCAGTTACCAAACCATCAACATGTAGCTACTGTTCATGGCATTGTCTTCTCCATGGCAAGCTAAGCTACAGCATTTAGCTACAGCATTGGCTATATCAAGGTAAAGGTGCCCGTTTTATTATTTTTAGTTTGTTTTGCTCATATGATTATGTTGAGGTGAGCAAGAGAAATACAATTATGCTAGCGAATAATGTCACGACGTTGACATCGTGGACTCTTTCAAATGTTCTCAGATCTATTATACTTATTTTATTCTGCTCTCTGCAAGTCATCAGCACAGTTCTCAAGCAATTATGAGAGACTTCACAGCCTCACTGCCCATTCGAGTTGTCACCATAGCAACAAACCCTCACTCTGCCTGAACCACCATTTTATGGTTTACTAGCCGAATTACCGAGGCAAACAGTGGAAGGACCGTTCTGTCTGAAAGCAAGTTCTGTGGGTGATACCTACACATTTGTTTACAATTGTCTGAAACTGTGTCATGTGGTGTCTGGCTGCCTTGGTCTATTTTCAGCACTTCCTCATGCAGCTTTCACGCTGCTGTTTTGACAGTGACATATAAGTATCTCTCAGCTAGGATGACACTGCCCTGACAGCATCTTTAACTGTTTTAGTGACCAGCATTATGAAATGTGTCACCAATTCCTTGATGTGATAATGGCAGCATTTGCATTCGGCATCATTTTGGCACCTAATTACATCTTTAAATTTTAATTTAAAAAGCCACTAGCCTGCCCTGATAATTTCATCAAAGATGGAATGAGCTTCAGAGGTATAATCCCATTAAACCTATGGAAATCCAGCTGCTGCATTCAAAGCTGTGGATCTTAAGGTCTATTTTAAATTCTAGTGAAGATCCCGAGGTTTCAAAGAAACCCAAATACGTCCTGCTGAATTACAGGGAAATGTGTATAAAATGATGAACAAAATCTAAATATTCTCCATTTTATGTAATACTGAGGCCATAAAAACATGGTTTCTTGTGTTTGAATATTTCTCTCAGTATAAGTGTGATGTCGCTTCAGTGAAGCGCTGCACCCTGCAGATACAGAATATGTGTGTGACATTGTCCCACAAAATGAAAAAAAAGAGTTTTTTCTGACCTCGAACCCACTTAAGGGAAAACCTAAGTTGAAAATTAGAGGCTAAGGGCTTTTAATATCCTCCATACTGAAATAAAACTTCCATTATAGTTCTCCCATATTGGAGTTCTTATTCCTCCAAACACCTTTGAAGTTGGGAAGCTGAGTTTCTCCTGGTGCGTTTTCCAGTTTTGCGATATTGGGAAGTCAACTATTCAACAATTCTAACAAAATAGTTTTGGAGGAGAAACAGGGCTCTGCACATGTACTTTCTGGGGCAGGTACACCAGCAAAAAAGTACGCCTTTCTCATAATTATTTACAATGAAAAAAAGAGAGGAGGAGGGATTGAGAGAAGTGGAGAGCAGTCAGACACTGGTCCACACCCTCTGTTCGTCTCACTGATACTCCCGTAAACACTGATCCATCACTCCTACGGCTGGAACTGATGCAAAGCAATCGGTAGCTCTTCTCTGATTGTGACAACAGCCATTCGGGGCATGCACATCTGTAATCACCTGAGGCTGCGATTTCGCCGGTCAAAGTTTACGAAAGGTGAACCCCGCGTGAAGCAAAGATGCAAATTTGCTTTGCCAACAGAGGTGAATGTTTTATTCAACCTTCACTGGCATGGAATGGAAGTGAAGTGGAGGCCAATATTTGCCAGTGTGAATGTCACATAGTATGTGTGACCGTGCCCTAGTACAGGGGAGCGATGATTCGACTGTACAGGGTGAAATCCACCCAACAACTTGGGCATGTTTCATAACACTGTCAGCCTGATGACATCAACACATGCATGATGTTGAATCATAGTCCTAGCGCCACCTACTGGCAACTAAAGTAAGGCTTGTGTGACAAACATCACCAATAACGTTTGCGTTATGTGGTCTTCATGTGATATGCAGTAACATTACGCATGTTTGGTGAATTTACTTTAGAGCCACATGGTAACACAGGAAGCCACCCAAAATGTGCAATCATGTCCGCTGCTGTGTGCTCCTCGCAGGAAGTCTTGTTAGCGCAGTGTCCGATGGTCAAGAAAGAGCACAGCTGCCTTAGTCTGCATCCTGCCAGCATCGCCAACCTCCAGGAAGGTGTGAGGGTCCCATCATTCCCACTTGGTGCTACATTTTGTATTATTACTCCTGTGTGTTGCGTATGATCATAATGATGATACATCATCAGTGATGTAATAATAACCGTACACAAAGTAATTATTGAAAAATACACCAGTACAGTCAACAACAGTAATAATAATAACCATCATCAGTTACCTGATCTATACGACTCACCCATGCTGTAGCTTGCTAACTAAATTAACCCTTAGCATAGTTATGCCCTGGTCATCATAGTCTACTGTATTTGTTTTTCTGTCAGTGTGACCAGTTCCTGATTATACAGCACCAGACACGACAGTGCTTAAATATGCATCACATTACACAGCGAGTTGTGCTATGACATGTAAAGTGTAGTTATCAAATTAAAATTTGATAAGGCAACTGTAACCTCTTTGGGCAAACAGGTTTGTGGTGGGCATGTGTCTCCTGAATACATGAAGGTTATAATTAACAGTTGACCTGTTGCTTTCCTTTTCTGTGAATATGAATAATAGGTGAGTTGATTTGATAATGTATAAAGCTGTGCTCCCCTGCAGGGGGGAGAGTGATCCTGCAGCAGTTTTGAATGTCTTTGGCTGTACTCTTTTAATGAACAAAACCAACTCTGACCAAACTAACGAATTTAGGCTGGAAAATACTTTTATTACAAAGAATCCAAACTTCCACAACAATTGAGAAATTGGTTTCTTTTCCTAATTACTTTCTTCAACTAAATTCAATTTTACAGTTGCATTCATTCATGACCTTTAACCAGATAGACAATTGAGATTAAATCTCTTTTACAATTGTGACCTGGCCAAGTAGGCAGCACACGAACAATAAATAGTGAGTATTCAATTGAAATATAATACTACAGAACCCAACTGGAAGTGCATGTATATGATCAGCTAAAATCTGTTAATGCATAATTAAGACATTGTTACTCAGATCTAAAAACATAATATGCCAAGGCCAAAAGTTTAGACCCAAAATCTAAAGTCTAATCTTAAAGCCAATAAAATCTAAATAGCAGCTATAGTGCTATAGTGCAAAGAGCAGAAAAGAGAGAGAGATCATTGTTTAGTCATGGCAGGTGCAGCTTGTGGTAATGACTACTGAGATTTTTTGTTTAAAAGACGATAAAGAAATAAGAGAATCTAGTTTAAGCTGTTTTTGCAGGTCATTCCAAGCCCACGGACCAAAGTAAGACAGACTCTTTTTCCAGTTTCAGTTCGTACAGATGGCACTTTGAACTGAAGCAAACTGCTGGATCTGAGGTTATAGGGGTTACTTACAGGCATAAATTTGGAACATATGTAAGAAGGCAATTTCCCAAGAATAGCCTTATATGTTAAAATATACCAATGCTGCATCCTGCGCAGAACAAGCGAGGACCACCCAGTAAGTTTCTACAAGATACAGTGATGTGTCCTGAACGCAGAGTTAGTGATGTATCTCAATGCAGCATGATAAAGAGGGTCAAGTTTGGCCAAGACAGTGGGGCAAGCAAATCTATAAACAGTGTCTCCATAATCTAGCTGAGAGAGAAAAAGGGCAGTTACCAAACGTTTATGTGAGGAAGTTGAGAAACAGGTTTTTAATCTGTATAGAAAGCTTAGCGTGAACTTGAGCTTTTTCGTCAGATTTGCAATATGATGTTTAAAATTGAGATCTTTGTCCAGCCATATGCCAAGATATTTATACTTATCAACAAACTCAAACTGCATGCAAAAGCTTGGGCACCACTGGTAAAAATTTCTGTTACTGAGAATAGTTAAGCAAGTAGAAGATGAACTTACCTCTGAATGCCATAAAGGTTAAAGATAAACCACTTTTTTTGACATTTTAAGCAATGTTAATGCATTTCTCCTGTTTTGTATAATTCGGGTTTTCAAAGTAGCCGCCTAGCTTTCTGAAACCGATAATAATTGACACCCACAAAGCAGGAGAAGGCTATAGGAAGATAGCAAACCGTTTCTACGCAGCAATTTCCTGAGTTCATAATATAATTGAGAAATCGAAATCAACGAAAAAGGTGGAGGTCAAGCTGAAGTCCGGAAGACCAAGAAAACTTTCTGAAAAAACTGCTCATCGGATTGTTAGAAAATTTTAAAACAATCTGATGAGAGGTGTTGAGAAATTAGTCAAACTGGTGCGGATGGACAGACGGACGGAGGAATATTGCATATTTTCATATAAATTGGCACTGCACCTCTGCATGAAGTATAGAATGCATGACTGATGTGAAAATAATCTGATAAGTTTGAGAAATCGGTCGGACAAACTGGCGCAGATGGACAGACGGATGGATAAGGCATATGTTCATATAAATTGGCTCTGCACCTCTGCATGACGTGTAGAACGCATGACTGCATTTTTTGTTTTTTGTTTATTTGGCCCGCCACCACCCCCCCTCATTGGAGGACAACTTTATCTTTAATTACAAATGTATGTGTATGTGTGTATATATACATACACACACACACACACACACACACACACATATATATGGTACTGCTTATGAGGATATGGCACATTTTCATATAAATTGGCACTGCACCTCTCCATGACGTGTAGAATGCATGACTGAAATTTGAAAACGATCTGATGAGCGGTTTTTGAGAAATCAGTTGGAGAAACTGGTGCAGACGGACAGACGGATGGATAAGGCATATGTTCATATAAATTGGCTCTGCACCTCTGCATGACGTGTAGAACGCATGACTGCATTTTTTGTTTTTTTTTGTTTATTTGGCCCGCCACCACCCCCCCTCATTGGAGGACAACTTCATCTTTAATTACAAATGTATATATTTATACACACACATACATACACACACATACATGGTACTGCTAATGAAGATATGGCATATTTTCATATAAACTGGCACTACACCTCTGCATGACATGTAAAATGCATTACTGCATTTTGAAAACAATCTGACAAGCGGTTTTTGAGAAATCAGTCGGACAAACTGGCGCGGATGGATGGACAGATGTACGGAAGGACGGATATGGCATACTTTCATATAAATTAACAATGCACCTCTGCATGAAGTACGGAACGTGTGGCTGAAATGTGAAAACAATCTGATAAGCAGTTTTTGAGAAATCGGTCGGACAAACTGGCACGTACGGACGGATGGAACAACGAATATGGCGTACTTTCGTATAAATTGGCACTGCATCTCTGCGTGAAGTGTAGAACGCATGACTGAAATTTGAAAACAATCTGACGAGCGGTTTTCTGAGAAATGTTACAACGTACTGACAATTCACACAAGCAGAAATTTTGATCAGGGGTGCCCAAATTTTTGCATGTATTTGTATAGCACTTTCTGCTGGACTGTCAGAAAGATAGTTGTCAGAGTAAAAAACCTGGCCTAATCCCCAAAATAGCAAATGAGGTAAAAAAAAAAAAAAAAAAAAACTCCCAGTAGGGAGAAAAAAGTCCTCAAGCAGTGGTGAGAAAAAACTCCCCAGTGGGAAGAACTCTCAGTATGAACCTGGCTATAGTGGGGAAGCCCTTCCTCCGCGGGCGAACTAACTATAATGAAGCTGGATTCCAGTCTGATAAGAGATGTGAAAGAAATGTGTGTAGTAGTGTGTGCAGCTCCAGGATGTGGGGGGGGAACCCCAGGGCTCGACAGGATCTGGACCGCAGCAGCCAGCAGCGCTTGGGGAGGTCCAGGGCTAAAGTGCTCCATGGGCTCACGCTAAAG
This sequence comes from Gymnothorax javanicus, assembly GCA_029692085.1. NCBI lineage: Eukaryota > Metazoa > Chordata > Actinopteri > Anguilliformes > Muraenidae > Gymnothorax > Gymnothorax javanicus. The sequence continues at coordinate 4,629,551 of CM056209.1, read as the reverse complement.
GAGGAAATAATCTCTGGAAAAAAGACTCAAAGAGGGAGGTTAGGCACGGCACAAAATCGACAGCACACTGAATAACATGTCCTCAAACTAAATGTGAACAAAGGTTAGTAAATTCTTACATCACAAGCAAGACCTTCCAGATGCATTTCATGCCTTTTTTCCTTTATCATCAGACATTCATTCCTACTCATCGGGCCGCCCAAAAGACTTTCATTTACCTTACTGTCATACTGCCAGTCATCAAATATTCATTAAATTTAGAGGTCCTCGTCTTTGGAATCTACTAAGTAGCACCTTGAAGTTGTCATCCTCCATGACGTCTTTCAAAAGACATTTAAAAAAGTATCTTCTGTACAGATAGACTTGTATGTCATTATAGTTTATGTAATTAATTGTGGTTGATTTAATGTATTTAGGTTTTTGTCTTTTATTCTTTTATTTTCCTTAGTTCTTCTTTTCCTTCTCTTTTTTGTTCCATTTTCTTCTTTTTTTTCCTTCTGTGATGTTTTTATTTGACTTTTTTGCTTGTGTGTTCTTGTTTTTTTTTTTTTTTTTGTTTTGTTTCTGATCTATTGATTCCTGATGTTTTAATATTTTGTTGACTTGAAGGGGAGGCCTTGGTTTAAGCCCTTTGGGCTCCTGTTCGCTCCTGCACAAATGATCTTATTCTGAAAATTTACTGTGTAATATTTTATCCCTAACCTTGTGCAAATAAATTAAACTAAACTAAACTGAACTAGTGTGTACCTGAGTTTGAGATCCCCGGAGCTGCGGCCTCAGTGCTGTAACTGGGCGAGTCTCTCACTTACCTCCTGCTGTGCAGAAAGGAGACAGAGAGTCTTTCTGGCGCAGCTCCTGTGGTAAAGAATGGGGTATAGTTATGAAACTGGGCTGCACTGGATTGTTCTCGCCCTTCAAATATTGGCACAAAGCAAACTGAGTTACAGGAGTGACAGATTCGTGGCCGATGTAGAGAGATGGACACTGTGTTCACAGGTCGATCACCCATACGCCACACATTCAAGACAAAAATCTGCATGATATGAATGCTGTCGGATTTCTTTGCAAAACGCTATCTAGCATAAACAGCAGAAGGCCCTTAAAACCAAATATGATGGATTACAATCCCTTTAATTTAAGGAGGGCCGCAATAAATTCCCAGGGTCTGGTGGACGGGAAGAAACGATTGAGAAACGAGGGACTGAAGCGAGACCACAGACAGACCAGTAAAGACACCCTACCCACCTGACTCTCTCTGAGGCGTCCTGGCTTAGGCTGCTAACTGTGGAAAGGAAGTGCTCTAGCATTTCCTGTTGTAAGCCGAGGAAGGGCTGCGCTCCCGCAGACAGCACTAGTGTCAGCAGGTGTTCAGCAATGCTTTCCCTCACCGCTACTGCCTGATCACTGTCCCACTGGACCGTCTGTTTCTCCTCAAGGTCCTCCTCGGTCTGACCCCTGGAGAGGAACACATCTGTTGACACCTATGGTCCAAAATCCAGCCCTCTGCCCTTCAGAGCAGATACGTCATCTGACTAGTGCTCGGCGGCTCTTGCAATAATCTTAAGCGTGCAGTTACTGTATGGCGCTTCGGAAAAAAGCTTCTGCCAAATGAGCGCAATGACAAACCCCCTCCTTGACTCCACAGTGCCCCGCCCACATGAAGTGGACCCTCCTTGGATTCCATACACATGCTCCGCCCCCGACCCCGCCCACCTGAGTCCATTGAGCAGGGCCTCCATGCAGCATAATGGGCTGCAGCCACTAATCATGTGACCCAAGGCCACATTGGCGATTCGCTGGAGGGCTTCGTTGTCAGAGGCGGTTTTCTGGAGCAGGGCGTTGGCAACCCAGTCCAGCTCGGGGTCCAAGTCCCTCTTCAGGAAAGTGAACAGGTCTGAAAGCGTCCATAAGGCCACATTGGACACTGCCCAATGATGGCTCATTACCTGAACACAAAGGCAAACAAACGTGCGTACAAGATGGTAAATGTTGGCCAACACTCATCAGCGAATTCAAACTCTTATCTACCTGCCATGAATATTCCTAACGCTCAGCTGTGAGGTTGTAGTGAGTTACTGCGCTTTCTGATGGGACTAAGTTCTCAATGTCCATTATGGGGACCTGGAGGTCACACTGAGCACTATCCAATGAGCCCTCTAACACCGCTCAGGGTGAGCCCAACAGGAACCTCCATATTTGCTTCATATGTCTCCCAAAAAGACACTGTTGAGCAAATAAATGGACCGTTTATTTTAAAGTGCCCCCATTATGTGACTTTTCATCGGTCATTCTTGTATTCTTGAAGTCTACTAAAAAAAGGTTGAAATGTGTCATGAGTTGACAGGAATGCGTTATTAATGAAAACTGACCACACCTGATAATGTTGAGAGTTTTCCGAGTTTCTGTAATAGTAATTTAAATCAATGATTGAAATCAAGTCATGACCGATCATTATTTTAAAGGGATGGTTTGAGCTTCCCCTATCGCCAGTTCACCCGCCACCACTGGTGTGGAGTCCTGCTAACTTGGTAAATCCCTCTTTGAGGAAGAAGCCCCACAATGATAAACAAGCTTACCTCCCGTACGACTGCCCGACCTCCTGTCTCTTTTGGATGAGCGCTTCTGGCTGACTCTCAGCCAGTTCTTGGATTAATTCCAGCCCTTTCATCTTCAACAACCTACAGGGGTAGTGAGGACCAATCACAACCTGTCCCTGCACTGGAACAATCCGAATCTGCTTCACCATTGGGCGAATCGGAGTCGGCCTCAATGCTGTACCAACCAGAATTTGTCTAACCCTGCACTAAGCAGTATTAACCCCCATAATGAACTAATGAGACCCTGTTCCTCCTCAAATCAGATTCTGCTCCTCAGCTGGACCAATCAGAATATGCCTTTTGCTGATCAAGTAACCCCCTGGGAGTTGAATACCTTGGAGATTTCTCGATGAAGCTAATAATATGCATTGCAATAGCTGAAAGTCCTGCTCACTGCCATTTAGGAGGTGAGATATTTGCAAAATATGACATACATGTTTGGTTAATTGATTTTTGCGATGCGCGGTCAGCATTAGAGTCCTTACCCGTCATCATAGTTCAGGAGCATGAAGCTCTCCTCCAGTGAACATTGCGGTTTAGCGCCCAACGATCGCTTATCTGGGGGGTGTGTCACATGATCAGTGAGTAACATCAAACAAGCCAGTGCATACGCTGTAATACCTAGTGCTACCCTCTCGAATCCTCAGAAGTTCCCACTTGCTAATTGGTTATTAATCATTACAGTTTTTGTGGGCCTTTTAACATAACATAACATAACATAACATGAATGGCGAGAACAGGCCGTTCAGCCCAACTAGGCTCGCCAGTTTCTTTGTACCATCGTGAATATATCACTTCAGATACTCAATGACTCAATGGTATCTAGCTTTAAGTCAAGTCTGCTCTTGAAAACTCCCAAGGTCTCTGCCTCAACAATATGGTCAGGCAAGCTGTTCCACACCGAAATTACTCTTTGGGTGAAGAAATATTTCCGAATATCAGTGCTAAATTTACCTTTAGTCAGCTTCCAATTGTGACCCCGAGTTCTGCTAACAACACTTGGTCGAAGGAATCCTACATAATTCACTTTGTTAATCCCTTTAACATATTTAAAGACCTCAATCAAATCACCCCTTAGTCTCCTTTTCCTAAGACTTGTAATGTGGTAAATAGCCACTAGATGGCAGTATTGACTTTTTTTTGTGAAGCCCAGTCTGAAGCTAGGTTAGGCATGTCAGGGCATGCCCAGAGAAAAGTCCCAGAAATGGGAGGGGCTGGACAAGAGTATATAAGGAGAAAAATCGAGAGTGTGTGTAGTAGTAGGAGAAATTGCAAGAAGGATACATTTGACCAGACCTGTCACTCTTTTCAAGACCTTTTAAGCTTTTGTGGATTTTTTGCCTGTGTTGGAGCATTTTCCTGTCCCAGGACATCACAACAGAGCAGCCCATCTCCATTACAGGGAACTGTAAATATCTTATTTTTTTATTTTATATCAATCTTGGTCAGTAGGGTAGAAAGTAGATTGGTTCTGTTTGTTTAATTAAATCTGTTGAAGTTTAACAATTTTGTCTGTCATCCCTTGCTTGGGGCCATAACAAATTGGGGGCTCGGGTCCGGGATAGACCATTGTGCGAGTCATTTATTGAAAATCTAAAATTTCACATTGTGAAATTGTTTTTTAATTTTCCTAGATATATATTGGCAGATCAACAGCAATGGATGATTTCTTGGCATCACCAACCGTAGAGGTTTGAAGTCTTTTAAAAAGACAGAACTGCTAGAAATATGCAGACAGTTAGAGCTGACAGATGTAAAACCAGCCATCTTGGCTAGAGAGATTGTTGAATATTACATTGATGAAAATGTGTTTGCACCAGGAGATCTGGAACAGTTTCGGTGGAAAATCCAAATGTAAAATTGGAACTTAAATTAAAAATGCTAGAAATTGAAGAAAAAAGAAAAAACAAAGGCAGTTTGAGTTAGAAAAATTAGCAAGAGAAGAGAATTTGAGAGAGAGAAAGAGAGAAAAGAAATTGAGGAAAAAAAAGAAAAACAAAGAGAATTTGAGAGAGAAAAGAGAGAAAAGAAATTGAGGAAAAAAAAACAAAAAAAATTTGAGAGAGAAAAGAGGAAAGAGCAGAAAGAGAGAGACAGAGACAGAGATTTCGATTTAGAAAAATTAGACAGGGAAGAAAGGCTCCAAATGGAGCTACTAAAAATCAAAATTCAAGGTGAAAACAAATTTCGGGCTAGCCAGGAGGTAAAGCTGGTGCCTCCATTCTCAGAGAAGGAGGTTGAGAAGTATTTCCAGTGCTTCAGAAGGTAGCTAAAAAAGGAACACTGGCCTCTGATGTTACAAACTGTCCTCAAGGGTAAAAAGCTCAACAAGCCTATTAATGTTTTTGTCTGCAGATGATTCCTCTGATTATGAGGTTGTCAAAAGGTTATTTTGACAGCTTATGAGTTAGTTCCAGAGGCTTACCGACAGAAATTCAGAGGTCTGAAGAAATCTGATAATCAGACTTATGTGGAATTTGCTAACGAGAAGAAGGTTTGCTTTGAGCGCTGGTGTACTTCTATGGAGGTCAAGGATGATTTCAACTCACTAAAAGAGATGGTGTTAGTTGAAGAATTCAAGAACTGTGTCAAGGATGATATTAAGACCTACCTTAATGAGAAGCAAGCACTGAATTTGCAATCAGCTGCCAAGTTTGCAGACGAATATGTTCTCACACATAAGTCCAAATTTCAGTCTAGCAGTAATAATAGATGGTCCCAATTTCAGAAGAAAGGTAACGGTGATACCCAAGATTCCTCACCCAAAGACAAAGACAAATCTGGTGATGGTGCTCAGAAATCCCAGTAAAAGGTCTGAACAAAGTGTGAAAGCTGACAGTGACAAAAAGTGGTCTAGTTTGCAATTATTGCAAGAAATCTGGTCATGTTACAACTAACTGTTGGTTCCTTAAAGCTAAGAAAAAGAACAAGAAAAGGATACCAAACCCAATGCCTTTGTGAAGACAAGGTTAGAAACCCTTGTAGTAGATGACCGATCTGCTAAATTGCCTGCTCCTTGTGAGGCTAAGAAGCCTGATACTGCTGACTTTGTGAGGGATTCCTTCCATTTGTGTCAGAGGATTTGTGGCTCTGAATGAGCATTCTCCACCTGTCCCCATATATATCCTAAGGGATACCGGAGCTTCTCAGTCACTTTTGTTGGTGGACTCCTTGGAGTTACGTGATGAGACCGCTTGGGGATTTCATACTTGTACAAGGTATTGAAGGAGGACTGTATCTGTACCCCTGCGCTCTGTATTCTTGAAGTCAGATTTAGTTACAGGACAGGTAAAGGTGGGACTTATGTCAAGTCTACCTATCAAGGGTGTTTCTCTGTTGCTAGGCAATGACCTGGCTGGGGGCAATGTAGTTCCCCCTGTTCATCTTATTCACCAGCCGAGCACTGAAGATGGCGATGAAGACCCATCTCTGTATCCTTCCTGTGCAGTGACTTGCTATGGCCAAGAAGGCTCAAGAAGAAGATGATGTGGTGCCGTCCAGCACCTTGAATAGTCATGACTCAGGTGGTTCGCCTCATGACTCTGTTCAGCCTACTATGGTTTCTCCGTTTGAGGACTTATCAGACACTTTTATCAGTTCTCTATTCAGCCAGCCAGATGGGTCTGGTGATTCTGATGTGTCTGGAGACTTGTCTCTGTCCAGAAAGCGGTTGATTCAGGAAAACTAATGATCCTGAAATTTGTGTACTAAAAAAGAGAGCCCTTCCTGATGAAGAAATAGACCAGTTCCAGTTGGGTATTATCTCAAGGATGGAGTGTTGATGCGAAGTGGCGCCCTCCTGATATCCCTGCTAATGCAGATTGGGCAGTGGTCAAGCAAATTGTTGTTCGAAGGTCTACAGGAATGAGATCTTAACAATGGCTCATAGTTTGCCTTTAGGAGGTCATCTTGGTGTTAACAAGACTGTTGACAAGATTATGAAACACTTCTTCTGGCCTGGACTTCGGAAAGATGTTTCCAACTTTTTGCAAAACCTGTCACACTTGTCAGGTAGTTGGAAAACACCAGTTAGACCCACCTGTAGCTCCATTGCAGCCTATCCCAGCATTTGGGGAGCCCTTCTCCAAGGTCATTGTTGATTGTGTTGGTCCATTACCCAAGACTAGATCTGGAAATCAGTACTTGTTGACAATCATGTGTGCATCTACCAGATTCCTGAAGCCATCCCTCTCTACGCTGAACTGCAATCTCGAAGGCTTTGATAAAGTTCTTCACGTTGTTTGGCCTTCCCAGGGAAATTCAGTCAGATCAAGGTAGCAATTTCACTTCCGGATTGTTTCAGCAGGTTGTGTATGAACTAGGTGCAAGCAGATTCTTTCCAGTGCCTATCATCCAGAGAGTCAGGGTGCCTTAGAGCGGTTTCATTCCACTCTCAAGACAATGATGAGGACTTATTGTTATGACCATGAGAAAGACTGGGATGAAGGTGTTCATTTGCTGTTGTTTGCAGCTAGGGAAGCAGTGCAGGAGTCTACTGGATTCAGTCCGTTTGAGCTAGTGTTTGGCCATGAAGTGAGAGGACCTTTGCTGTTGTTGAGTGAACAATGGCAAGAGAAAGAGCCATATCAGTCTGTTAGACTATGTTAGCAAGTTCAAGGAAAGACTGCATGCAGCTTGTGACCTAGCCAAAGAGAACTTGAAAGCAAGTCAGGGAAAAATGAAAACTTGGTATGATCATAAGGCTAGAGGCCGTGAGTTTAAACCAGGAGACAAGGTCCTTGTGTTGTTTCTCTTGCAGTCCAATCCATTGCAGGCTAGATTTCATGGTCCTATGAAATTCTGACAAAAAACTCAATGATCTCAATTACATTGTGAAGACTCCAGATAGGAGAAAGCCAAAACAGTTGTGTCACATTAACATGCTGAAGCCTTATCATGATAGAAATGCTAGGGTTGCAGCTGTCACTTCAGATCCTCCTAGGGCTGAGACTTGTGAAGATGAGGGGGAGTTTCAAGATGATGAACCTAGAATTAAAGCTGAAGTTCTTTCATGTAAATTGTCAAATTCTGAAGTGTTGCAAAATCTTGATGTAAAACTCCAGCACTTAGAACCCTCACAGAAAGATCAGTTTGAGAGGTTGATCAAGAAATATAAAGATCTATTTCCTGATGTTCCAAAGAGAGTTTCTATAGCCTCTCATGATGTAGATGTTGGTGATGCCAAACCAATAAAACAGCATCCGTGCGGATGAATCCTGAAAAAAGAAAAGATTGCTGAGAAAGAGGTTGAGTACATGTTAGAACATGATATTATCAGACCCTCTAACTCCGATTGGAGTTCACCCTGTGTTCTAGTTCCAAAACCTGATGGAAGTACTAGATTCTGTACAGATTATCGCAAAGTCAATGCTGTAACTAGAACTGATGTGTTTCACCTAGGATTGATGATTGTATCGATAGAGTAGGGCAAGCAAAGTTTCTGACCAAGATTGATTTATTGAAGGGTTATTGGTGTGTGCCTTTAACTGAGAGGGCCAAGAGCATCTCTGCTTTTGCCACACCATCTGGGTTATACCAGTTGAAGTCCTACCCTTTGGCATGAAAAATGCCCCAGCCACGTTCCAAGGATGATACAGTCTACAATCGCGGGATTGCCACACGGGTGCGTACGCCACGACCTGATCACATGGAGTGACTCCTGGGAAGAACATCTGAAAGATGTAGAGACATTGTTCAGCACTTGACCCAGGCTAACCTGACTGTTAACCTGAACAAGAGTGACTTTTGTTGTGCTACTGTCACGTATCTTGGCTTCATAGGCCAGGGTAAGGTGGCACCCATAAATGCTAAAGTCCAAGCCATCATGGACTTTCCAGTTCCTGACAACAAAAAAAAACTTTGCGCCGCTTCCTTGGAATGATCTCTGCAAGTTCTGCAAGAACTTTGCTGAGATTATTTCTCACCAACCAACTGAAGAAAGGCGTAAAGTTCACTTGGGATGAAGCATGCCAAAGAGCCTTCGATCGCCTGAAGTCTCTGCTGTGTCACTTCCCGGCTCAAATCTCCTGACTTCAACAAACCGTTCTCCATAGCGGTCGATGCTAGCGACCAAGCTTGTGGATCTGTGCTCCTACAGAGATGTGACTCTGATGACATTGAGCATCCGTGGCATACTTCTCCAGGAAGTTCAATCGCCACCAAAAGAACTATTCCACAATTGAGAAGGAACTGTTGGCTCTGGTTCTATCCGTACAACACTTTGAGGACTATGTTTTGCAGGGGCAAAGCCAATGATTGTATATACTGACCACAATCCGTTAATGTTTTTGAGTAAGATGAAAAAACAAAAATCGGAGATTGTTGAATTGGAGTTTGATTTTACAAGAGTTTGACTTGGAAATTAAGCATGTAAAGGGTGCTGACAATGTAATTGCCGATTGCTTATCCCGTGTTTGAAGATGTGTATATATATCACCTGTGTTTATTAGCATATTGTATTATATATATATGTATATATACAAGTGTCTATAACCATTTTTGTATTGAAAAGAAAAAATTTTGCCTTTTAAGTCAAAATTTTTCCCTTTTAGAATGGAGGTGTAATGTGGTAAATAGCCACTAGATGGCAGTATTGACTTTTTTTGTGAAGCCCAGTCTGAAGCTAGGTTGGGCATGTCAGGGCATGCCCAGAGGGGAAAGTCCCAGAAATGGGAGGGGCTGGACAAGAGTATATAAGGAGAAAAATCGAGAGTGTGTAGTAGTAGGAGAAATTGCAAGAAGGATACATTTGACCAGACCTGTCACTCTTTTCAAGACCTTTTAAGCTTTTTGTGGATTTTTGCCTGTGTTGGAGCATTTTCCTGTCCCAGGACATCACAACAGAGCAGCCCATCTCCATTACAGGGAACTGTAAATATCTTATTTTTTTATTTTATATCAATCTTAGTCAGTAGGATAGAGAGTAGATTGGTTCTGTTTGTTTAATTAAATCTGTTGAAGTTTAACAATTTTGTCTGTCATCCCTTGCTGTCCGTGACGCCATAACAAATTGGGGCCATAACAGACTAAAGAGATTAAGGATCTTCAGCCTTTTCTCATAGCTTTCATCTTTAATACCCGGAATTAGCTTCGTGGCTCTTCTCTGAACTTTCTCTAAAGCCTCTATGTCTTTCTTAAAGTATGGTCCCCAGAACTGTACACAATACTCTAGATGTGGTCTGACGAATGTGTTGTACAAAAGAAGCATCACCTCCTTGGATTTGAACTCAATACTTTTGGCAATGTATCCCAGCATCCGATTGGCTTTTTTAACAGCTACGGCACAATGGCTAGAGCCTGTGAGGGTTTGGTCAACAATCACTCCCAGATCTTTCTCTTGTAGAGCACATTCCAGTTTAAAACCTCCCATGAAGTAATCCCGTCTAATGTTTTTATTACCTACATGTATTACTTTATATTTCGCGACATTAAATTTCATTTACCACATTTCTGCCCAATTCTGGATTCTACCCAAATCATCCTGAATCACTTTAGTGGACTCTAAACTATTTGCCAAGCCCCCCAATTTAGTATCATCTGCAAATTTCACTAATCTGCTCTCAATATTCCTATCAAGGTCATTAATGTAGATGAGGAACAGCAGGGGTCCCAACACCGATCCCTGGGGGACGCCACTCCCCACCCTACCTAGCTCAGATGATATACCACTGACCACCACTCTTTGTGTTCTGTCCTGCAACCAGTTATGAATCCACTTCAGAATACCACCTGTAACTCCAATGGAGCTCATTTTAAAAATTAGTCTCTTATGCGGTACTGTGTCAAATGCTTTCTGAAAATCCAAATATATGATTTCATAAGCCCTGCTCTGGTCATAAGTCTTGGTGGCCTCTTCAAAAAATTCCAGAAGGTTTGTCAGGCATGACCTTCCTTTACAAAAACCATGTTGGCTATCCCTCAAGATATTGTTACGTTCAAGAAATAAGTCCAGCTCATCTTTTATGATAGATTCCAATATTTTGCACGCAATGCAAGTTAAACTGACTGGCCTGTAATTACCTGGCTCAGTACGGTCCCCTTTTTTATATATTGGTATTATATTGCCCTGTTTCCAATCATTTGGTATTTCTCCAGTTTCTAAAGACCGTCTAAAAATGAGTACAGCACATGAAAGTTGAATAAAACGAATTCCTCTGAGACTTTAGCCACATATGAAGAGACACTTGGCTGACTGGCAATTTAACTAACAGTAATGAGATCTATCAGCTTGTAGGTTTTTCTTGTTTTCAGCGCCATCTGCTGGATATCATTTTTAATCTTTTTTTGGGGCAGTTCGGGATGTAAATCTTCACACGTATTGATCGCAGAAAATCTTCCTAGAGAAGTTCTCCATCCCTACACCTGCTGATGGGTCTGTTGTGGTGAATTCTATTCTTACACTTGATACTTAGTCCTATGCTGAATGCATCACATGGTTCGACTCACCGAAATCCGCCAGCACGTCTGAGGTGTGCTTTGACCATGTGTAATACGGCCTTTGAGCTGCTCGTGTCTCTGTGTTGGACACGTTCCCCACAGCAGGAGGTTGAGCGTTGAGGCTCTGCTGTAGCAGGAGCAGCCCCCTCTCTGTTTGGGGAGGTAATTCCTCGCTGGTGTCCAGTGCGGCAGGAGACTCACTCTGCTCCCCCTCCAGGCCATTGTTAGTATCATTCAGCTCCGTGTTTTCAATGTCTATTCCACCTGGGGAATGAGCCTCAGGGGCCACAATAGACTCTGGAGACTCTGGAGAAATGATCTCAGAAGAAACTGGGGAAGAGGGTGCACTTCCGCTACTGTCCTCCGGGGGCAGACTGCAGGGCTGCTTGAGAGCGCTCTCTTCATTCAGGGCCCAGTCCAGCTGCAGCTGCTGACTCATTAACTGCTCTGAGCAGTTCGACTGGACGCTTCTCTTGTCTTGTAGGCCGCTGGGGTCACAGGATCCTGGTGTTGTTGGTCCTATTGTTATGGGCTCGGTTGACATGGTTGCCATGTTTTCCTATATTCGGGTGCACACATTTCAGAGTACAACTGATCATTCCCATTTTTGTAATGATTGAAAATGATTATTATTACTAAGCTTGCTTTTTTTGGGGTCTGTGGAATAATTTATGGGAATAGTGATTGAACTTTCAGGTTAAAGATTCAGTATCAGGACATGATTTAACAAAACTGTATTCAAAAGTCATGCAAAATTAGCATGACGGAACCATGTCATTATGGGAAATGTAGTTATTCATCTAGATTTTAAGAATAAAGTGTCTCACAGACAGTAAATTTACCTCCATGTTCCCCAGGTCCAGAGAATCAATTGTCTCGGACATGATGGCTGGTTTCTGCTCGAATTTCGCCTACATTAAGATGGAAAAAACAAACATTTCAGAGGGAAAAATATCACTCATTTTGCATCAGTTCACTGATCTGATAGCAACCAGATTTCACGCACAACTGATATTTCCATTATCGAGAAAAATTTAGGGGCATCATTGAGTCCGGCGGTTCTGTTTGTAGATGTTATGTCACGTGTTGAATAGTTGTTTTGTAAACTAACCTGTTCAGGAAGTGAGACGGTGAACCATATTCTCATGGGTAACATTCATCTATAGTTTAAGAATACAATTTCCACAGACTATTCACTTACCACTGTTCTTTCAAGGAAACATTTTTCCACTGTCTTGGAGATGGCAGCTAGTTTCTCCTCAAGCTCTGCTTTCACCTGCATTTAGATGAAGACACAGTTAACACATCATGCATTCAGTCAAAATTTTCAGCCTTTTAACTTACTGGACAAAATACCAAATGTCTTAATTTTTTGCTATTTTTGGACAAATATTTTTGGTGGCCTAAAAATTCTGTGCATCGCTACAATCAACTTTATCACTGAATAACACAAAAAAAACTGAATTTAAATTAGGCCAGGTAAATCACACAAACCTGAAGGACCGCAGGGTGTGCTGCAGTCACCTGACCTTTAAAAAGCAGTTATCAAAGAAAACGCAAAAGAGGATCACAAACTGTAAACTCACCACTGTTCTCTCCAGGAAACATCTGTCAATGGTCACAGATATTACAGCGAGTTTCTCCTCAACCTCTGCCTTTACCTGCGTTTATGTGAAAAAAAAAAAAAAAACATTTCAGACAGAAAAACATTTCTAATTTGACGTGTTTACAGATGGTAATGTTGATCAGTTTTCTGGATTTATGCTTTTATCAGTATTTTGATGATTTTGAGATCGATGGACATTTACATTTAGAGGAGTAATTAATGAGCATCGGCGTGGCCACAAAGTCTGTTTAGCTGTGCTATTTTACATGATGGATGGCTATTTTGTCCAATTCGCCTATTTAGAAAGTTCAACACTGAAACGTGGACTCAGGAAATGCAGTTTTGTGACAACATTTTAAGAATAAAGTTTCCATGGAAAGTAAAACAGTTAATTCCATAAGAAGTATTCTAATCAACTCATATATTATCCCAAGTTTCGGCTCAAATTTAGCTTTTTCCAGCAAACAGATAGGATGAAAAATGTCCGTTTCAAAAAGAAAACAGGCCACTCATTCTACATTGAGAATGATGTAAATTATAATGTGCTAATGATCACTGCGAAGCTTTTAGGCCGATGATCCTCAGATCACTCAAGTATATCAAGGATAAATTCATAAATTTGACTTTAGACCAGGTGTCTGAAACTCAGAGAAACCGAGGACGACTACCATTGTCGGCTCGTCTCAACTGATCATTTTAAGGCTGTCAGGCAAACAATCCACACGTGATAGTTTCATCGCCAATGATCAGTAATGACTGAGTTTTTGCAATTTGAAAACAATTCTAGGTCTGAAGGAATTATTCCCACATGCAGACGCCTGACACTGTAACACCGTGGCAACATGACGAACAACATAACACTTGCACTCATCATAGACTCATAGGGAGCAAGGCAATGAAGGCATGTTTTAACAATACATAGTGCTTCTCAAAAATTTCAATGTTTCCATAGACTGGAATTTACAGCAGATATTTCCAGCACCTTATTTTCATGTTGAATAGCTCTCTCCTCCAGGTCATACAACATACAGTCCATGTGAAGTTTCATCTGCATTTAGAGGAATATAAAATTACCACATCATGCATTCTGTCAAAATTTTCAGCCTTTTAACTTATTGAACAAAATACCAAATGTCTTAATTTTTTGCTGTTTCTGGACAAATATTTTTGGTGGCCTAAAAATTCTGTGCATCACTACAATCAACTATATCACTGAACAACACAAAAAAACTGAATTTAAATTAGACCAGGTAAATCACTCAAACCCAAAGGACCACAGGGTGTGCTGCAGTCACCTGACCTTTAAAAAGCAGTTATCAAAGAAAACACAAAAGAGGATCACAAACTGTAAACTTACTTCTGTTCTCGACAGGAGAAGTCTTTGAACCGTCATAGATATTGCGGAGAGTTCCTCCTCAAACTCTGCTTTTACCTGCATTTATGTTGAAAAAAAAAATTCACATTTCAGAGAGAAAAACATTTCTAATTTTACAAGACTTCAAAGATTCTAATGGTGATCAGTTTGCTGGAATTATGCTTTTATCTATATTTTCATGATTTTGAGAAAGACTTTAAGAGGAGCAATTTATGGGCATCAGCGTGGCCAAATATTCTGTTTAGCTGTGTTATTTTGCATGATGGATGGGTATTTCGTCGAATTTGCCAATTTAGAATCTGCCACACTGAAACATAGACTCACAGGACATACAGCTACCGAAGGTGACAACATTTTAAGAATGACGTTTCCAAAGACACTAAAACAGTTAATTACATAACAAGTATTCTAAATATAGGGCACTGGCGGCCCCAAAAGCTCCCACCGTTAAAATAAACAAAATGTCGAAGTTTTTGTTGACGGACGCACGCATGGATGGACGCACCCACGGATGGAGCCCGATACCATAGCTCCCGTGCCATTCGGGCGGCGGGAGCTAATTAGGAGCCTGTAACTGAAAATGTCGATAAGATAAAGCAAATTATTGAAGTTTTTGGTGATATTTTTAGGCCAGTGACCTTGAAAAAATAGGCCAAGGTCACCTTTGGGTGCGTCATTTGTAGGACTTTATGAGATGCATGTCCAGTAAGAATTAGGAGCCTGTAACTGAAATCGTTGATGAAATAAAGCAAAATGTGTTGACGGACGCATGCACGCACGCAGGCACGGACGGAGCCTGCCATAGCTCCCGCACCGCGAGCGGCGGGAGCCAATTACCTCATATCATCCCAAATTTCTGCTCAAATTTAGCTTTTTCCAGCAAACAGATAGGATGAAAAATGTCCATTTCAAAAGGAGAAAATAGGCTACTCATTTCACATTAAGAAGGAAGTAAATTATGATGAACACGATGATCACATTACGATCACTGTTAAGCTCTTAGGCTCATGAACCTCAAAATCAAAGATTTCCATTTAACGAGACTGTATTTAGTAGTTATACGAAATTAGCCTCTTTTCAATATGATCAGCTGAACCATATAATCATGGGAAATGTAGTTCAGTGATGATTCTAGAAAATTTCAAAAGTGGGCCAACTCCCCCCGACTTAAAAAAAAGTGGGCCAATGGGAAAAAAAGTGGGCCAACTGGGTATACCCGGTAAAATGCCATTTATATCAAGTTTTTAAACAGTACCTTGACTGGCTCACTTATTTATATGTACACACATTCAGTTTTTACACCTTACTGACAAAACTAAGACATGAATGACAGTTTGAGTTTAAAGTTTTAATAGAAAACCTTCACAGTCTCTGCCAATCATAACAATTATAAAGTCAATGACAAAATAGCGCATAAAATAATAGTTCCTAACGCCTGATTTGGTGCATAGCTTAAAGCCCGCCTCCAAACCGAAGTCCTACTGCTAAAGTTTTAAGTACAGATACTTCACCAAGCAGTGAAGCCGTTCTCTTCATAGGTGTACGTTGAGCAGCGCGCAGAGACTCACAATTTACCTACATTTCATTATATTCATTCAAACGAGTTCTCAGCCACGTATCGTTTTTTAAAACCTATTAGCAAGCCTTGTGCTGCTTCAACCTCAAGCGATGCCATATCTTGCACGCCAGAAGTTATGACTATGGCTAATCGCTCCGGCTCCAGTGCCCTCCACGAGCACTGCCTCAAACCAGTTCCCTCTCTCTGCTGCCTCAGCCCTACCTCACGCGATTACCGACTTGAATGGCGATGCTCCATCCCAGACAATATTAGCTACCCAAAACGTGCATTCGGTGCTTTATGGCGATCATTCAATCCAGTATCTTACACGACCGTGGCTGGAGGACTCAGTTCAGCGGGATGCATGCTTTTGCTTTCCCTGCAGGAAATATGTTACTGCCGGTGAGAGGGATGCTGTTTTTACCTCGCGTGGTTTTACCAACTGGAAAGCAGCGCTCGAGCATGACAGGGGGGTTAAAGAAATATACATCCAGCCAGTCATATACTGGCATATACAGAAGTCTCTTGCTGCCGACATTTTGACAATAATCTTTGCAGTAGGTTTATAAATTTGTTGAATAAATGCATGGAAGTTTGTTATAGATGATGTTTTCATATCAATCTACGCACTAGAACAAAGGATTCGTGCCAAATCATATATGTAATGCTGGCGCACTGAAATCTTCGTTTAGCGCCAAGTCTGTCCAACTTGCGGGATCCCGCAAATTACACGTTCTAGAATCATCACTGAAGTTATTCATCTAGATTTTAAGAATAAAGTGTCTCACAGACAGTAAACGTACCTCCATTATCTGCAGGTCTGGTGACTCAATTGCCTCAGACAAGGCAGCCATTTTCTCCTGCAATTCCATGTTTTCCTATATTTTGATGAAGAAAAATTAATATGTCATGGATAAAAATCTTGCTCATTTTGCTTAAGTTAACAGAATCTCATGGTGGCCATTTTCTTGGATTTCTGCTTTTAATGACATTTGAATGATTTTGAGGACAAGCGATGCACAAAGTAAGAGCTGATGCACCATCAGCTCATAGGAAATATAGCTATTAATTTATACTGAAAAAATACAGTTTCCATCGACAGGAAAACTTACCTCCCTCATCTCCAGGACCTGTGAATAAACTGCCTCCAGTTTGCCCAGAAATACCATGCTTTCCTAAATTAAGATGGCAAAAATTATAATAAATGATGATGTACATTATAATATATATTATGATCAATGTTAAGCTTTCAGGCTTATGATCCTGAAATCACTCAACTATATCAGGCATAAATTCATGAATTTGAATTCAGAACAAGTGGCACAAACTGTCAGCTTGTCTCAATGGAGAACTGCAAGTTCGGTCAGCAAAGAATCCGCTCATGACATTTTCATGGCCATGAATGAATAATCCCTGAGTTCTTACAATTTGAAAACGATTCTTGGTCTGAAAGTATTATTCCCGCATGTAACACACTAGCTGTGCGAAAAACAATATAACACTGACACTCATCGCAGACTCATGGGAAGCGCGGCCATGAAGATAATTTTAACAACACACAGTGCCTCACAAACTCAAAGTTTTCATGGACAGTTAAAATTTACCGCAGGTTTTGTCTGGGCTGCTCGCTCCAGCTCCAGAGTCCTGGTCTCCAGGGCAACCACCTTACGCTCCATTTCAGATTTTTCCTGCATTTAAATTAATATACAATTACCACATCATGCATTCTGTCAAAATTATCAGCTTTTTAACTTGCTGGGCAAAATCCCAACCTCTTAATTTCTTTTTGCCATTTTTGGACAAATATTTTTGGTGGCCTAAAACTTCTGTGCATCCCTACAATCAACGACAGAACAACAAAAAACTGAATTTAAATTAGGCCAGGTACATCAAACAAACACCGAAGGACCACAGTGTGTGCAGGAGTCACCTGACCTTTAAAAACGGTTCTCAAAGAAAAGGGAAAAGAGGATCACAAACTGTAAACTTACGTCTGTTCTCTCCAGCACAAGTCTTTCAATGATCGCAGACATTGCGGTGAGTTTTTCCTCATGTTCTGTGTTTGCCTGTATTTATAAGGAAAAAAATTACTTTTCAGAGAGAAAAACATTTCTAATTTTACAAGAGTTCACAGATTCTAATGGTGATCAGTTTTCTGGAATTATGCTTTTATCTGCATTTTTATGATTTTGAGATCAGCTACACAAACATAAAATTTGATTAAAATTAGTCCAGGTGCAATGAACAAACCCTGAAGGAGCAAAATGTGCGCTGGTGTCACCTGATGTTTTTAAGCGTGGTGACCAAAGGAAAGCAAAACAGTGATCACTCACATTCTGCATTATGCCTAATAAGTGTGAACAGAATACTACATCCTTTACAGTGTCCACAGATTGCACTGTTTAGCTGAGGACTCCATGGGTGAGTTCATGCAATTTTAGTTCTGTTCAGGATCTCAGATACTGAACCATGGACTCATGGGAAATATAGCAATTTATAACACTTTAAGAATAAAGTTTCCACAGATTGTAAACTTACATCCATTGTCGCCGCGAGCAGTCCATGAAAGGCTAGTTTCTGCTCAACCATGGCATTTGCCTGCTTCTAGATGGAAAGAAAAATTTTAGTTTCAGATGCGAAAATAGGTCACTCATTTTGCATTAATAATGATGCACATTATAAGGTATGTTATGATCACCGTCAAGTTTTTACATGGATGATTCCAAAATCACTCAACGATACCAGGCATACATTCATCGATATGAATTACTGAGTATTTAAGTCAGGAAAGGGACGAGACCACACGTGACATTTTCATGGCCAGAACTGGATAAAGACTCGGTTTTTGATTTTTGAAAACTAGGTCCGGAAGCATTACTCCCACATGTGGATGCGTGACACTGCAATGCCACAGCAATGAGAGGAACAATACATCACTGACTCACCATAGACTTATGAAGAGCGTGACTATGAAAATTTTTCCCAAAATTTATTGCATTTATAAATTTCAAAATTTCAGTAGAATGTACAATTTACCGCATGTAGTGCGCAGGCAGCTTGTTCGGCCTCGAGTGTTCTCGTCTCCAGGGCAACCAGCTTACTGTCCATTTGAGCTTGTCCCTGCATTCAAATGAAAATACAATTATAATATCTTCAATCTGGTCAAAATTATTGGCCTTTTCAGTCGTTTGGCCGAATACTGAATGCATTATTTTTTGCCACATTTGGCCAAATGCTTTCAGATAATGAGAATTCGGTGCATCCCAACACTCCACTATATCAGCTGGACAAGATTCCATGGGTGAGTTTATGCAATTCCAGTACGGTAAGGATGAGAGATGCTGAACCATTGGGTCATGGGAAATATTGCTATTTCTCTACATTTTGTGAATAAAGTTTCCGTTTACCTTCATTACGTCCGTAAACTTACCTCTAGTTTCTCCAGGACTAGTCCATCAATCCATTTAGACATTGCAGCGAGTTTCAGCTCATATTCTGCTTTTGCCTGTATTCAGATGGAAACAATTGAACATTTAGATGGGAAAAAAATTGAACAGTTTGTTGGATTCATGCTTTTAGCAGATTATGTATGATTCGGAGATCAACTTACATTTCCATTATGGGAATCTATTTATGGGTATCATACAAGCCGCAGATTCTGTCTACATGTATAATTGTGTAGGGTGGATGGCTATTTTGTTAAAATAGCTTGTTTAGGATATGAGATACTGAAGCATTGACTAATAGGAAATACAGCTATTTGACAAAATTTTCAGAATAAAGTCTCCATTGCCAGCAAATCTAACAGTTTTCTCTATGACTATTATACTAATTATCTCATATGTGGTGCCTTTTTCTGCTCAAATGTGGCTTTTTTCCCGCATATTTATGGAAGGAAAAATTCCTTTTCAGATGTGAAAATGTCATTTTGCAATAGCAATGATGTATATTATAATTTGCATTACGACAACTGTTAAGCTTGTTGGCTGATGATCCTGAAATCACTCAACTATATCAGGTACACATTCATGAATTTGAATTTGGTCAGTGTCTCAACTGACAATTTTAAGTCCTGCAAACAGAGAATCTACATATGACACTTTCATGTCCATAAATGAATAATGAATGACTTGGAATTCAAAAATGATTCTTTGTCTGGAAATATCATTTTCACACGCAGATACGACACACTGTAAAAGCTAGTAATGCGAGGAACAATTTAACACTGACTCTCATCGTAGACTCATGGAAAGCGTGGCTATGGAGGAACTTTTTAGCTAAACATAGTGCTTATTACATATTCAAAGTCTTCACAGACTGTAATTTACCGCAGAATTTGTCTGGGCTGCTTGGTCAAGCTGTCGAGTTCTCTCCTGCAGGGCAACCACTTTACGCTCCATTTGTGCTTTTTCCTGCATTTAGAGGAATATAAAATTACCACATCATGCATTCTGTCAAAATTTTCAGCCTTTTAACTTACTGGACCAAGTACCGATTTTTTTTTTTTTTTTTGCTATTCATGGCCGAAAACTTTCAGTGGCTGAAAATTCAGTGTATACCAACACTCAACGATACCAGCAGGACAAGTAAAAATTGTATTTTAAACAGGCCGGGTACACTGAACAATCTCTGCAGGACCGCAATGTGTCCTGGTGTCAATCAATGTTTTTAAATGTGGTTACCAAAGAAACGTGCTCAATTGATGGCTCCCATTTTGCATTACGTCCAATAAATATAAACATTATCCTGCATCCTTTACTGCTCATGTAGACGGCAATGTTTACCTTCTCCAGGGTAACCAACACACGGCCCATTTGTGCTGTTCCCTGCATTTAGATAAATTAAAAATTAGCACATCACCCATAAAATGGACATTTCTGGTTTTTTCACACGTTTGGCCCAATGTCGAGTATGTTATTTTTTGATATATTTAACAGAATATTTCTGGTGTTTGATGTATCACTAGAACTATATTCACAGGACAAGAAAAAATTTAATTTCTGTAAGGCCAGGTACAAACCATAAAGGACAATAATGCGTGATGGAGTCGAGTGATCTGTGTAAGTGTGGTTAGCACAGAAGACTGAGAAAGCCACCTCTCCCATTTTGCATTATGCCTCGTAAGTGTGAATATTACGCTCCACGCTTTATAGCTCACATCGACTGCAATGTTTACCTAAAGATTCTATCGTAGCGGACGTGCAAATTATGTTTATCCTCAGGATGAGAGATAATGAACCAAAGGTTCATGGTAAAAATAGTATTTAAGAATAAGTTTTCCAAACACTGTAAACTTGCCTCTGTTTTCTCCAGGACAAGTTGTACAATCGCCTCAGACATGGCAGCAACTTTCGCCACCAATTCTGCCATTTCCTGCATTTCAATGAAAAAAAAAGAACCTTTCAGAGAGAAAAATATTACTAATTTTACATTACCTCACAGTCTATAATGGTGGCCATTTATACTTTTGAATAATTATGAATTTATGCTTTTACGTGAATTTGGATGACTACGAGAACAACTGATATTTCCATTATATAATGTAATTTATGGGTATCATGCAGGCCACAGATTCTATTTAGCTGTGTTGTTATGTTCGTTGCATAGTTATTTTGTTACTTTACTTTGCAGCCCCACTACCCCCCATCCCCCTGCCCTTTCCACACACACACACACGCACACGCACACGCACGCACACACAAGCCAACTATACATTTCCAGTTACATGCACCTTTAGAGATTTACCTCAGGATTTGTCCGTTCCTGAACGGAAATCTTCTTGCCGTGTTTTCGCCCCATATCTGGAATATCCTGCATTAAGTCGAAAGAAATGTATCATTTCAGACATAATCTGACGCGTAAAAAATGACCAGCATCATAATCGCCGCTAAACAAGAGGATTTAAGTTCCTGAAGACATAACACCAGGCTACATCAGGCAGGCTACACGAGCAACGAAAAAAAAAAAAAAAAATTTAATTTAGCTAGACCTGAAACCCTGAACGATCGCATTATCTACTGTAATGTGGGAAAAAAAAAAAAAAAAGCCACTAGATGGCAGTATTGACATTTTTTTTGTTAAGCCAAGTCTGGAGCTAGGTTTGGGGCATGTCCTGGGCATGCCTCAGAGGGGGCTGGAAAAGAGTATATAAGGAGAAAAATTGAGAGAGTGAAGGGTAGTAGGAGAAATTGCAAGGAGAAATTGTGGAAGGATACATTTAACCAGACCTGTCACTCTTTTCAAGACCTGTGAAGCTTTTTGTGGATTTTTGCCTGTGTTGGAGCATTTTCCTGTCCCAGGACATCGCAACACAGCAGCCCATCTCAATTACCAGGGGACTGTAAATATCTCTTTTTTTATTTCAATCTTGGTCAGTAGAGTAGGTTGTAGATTAGTTTAAAGTGTTTGTTTAATAAAATCTGTTGAAGTTTAAGAATTTTGTCTGTCATCCCTTGCTGTCCGTGACGTCATAACAAATTGACGCCATAACAAATTGGGGCCATAACAAAGTGGGGGCTCGGGTCCGGGATAGACCATTGTGAGAGTCATTTATTGAAAATCTAAAATTTCAAATTGTGAAATTGTTTTTTGAATTTTCCTAGATCTATATTGACAGATCAACAGCAATGGATGATTTCTTGGCATCACCAACCGTTGAGGTTTTGAAGTCTTTAAAAAGACAGAACTGCTAGAAATATGCAGACAGAGAGCTGACAGATGTAAAACCAGCCATGCGAAAAGCAAGACTGGCTAGAGAGATTGTTGAATATTACATTGATGAAAATGTGTTTGCACCAGGAGATCTGGAACAGTTTCCAGTGGAAAATCCAAATGTAGAAATGGAACTTAAATTAAAAATGCTAGAGATTGAAAGAGAGGAAAGAGCATTCGAGAGAGCAGAAAGAGAAAAAGAAAAACAAAGAGAGTTTGAGAGAGCAGAAATTGAGAAAGAAAGGCAGTTTGAGAGATAGAAAGTGGAAAGAGCAGAAAGAGAGAGACAGAGACAGAGAGATTTCGATTTAGAGAAATTAGACAGAGAAGAAAGGTTCCAAATGGAGCAACTAAAAATTAAAATGGAAGCTGAAAACAAATTTCATGCTAGCCAGGAGGTAAAGCTGGTGCCTCCATTCTCGGAGAAGGAGGTTGATAAGTATTTCCAGTGCTTCGAGAAGGTAGCTAAGAGTTGTCAGTGGCCAAAGGAACACTGGCCTCTGATGTTGCAAACTGTCCTCAAGGGTAAAGCTCAACAAGCCTATTCGGCTTTGTCTGCAGATGATTCCTCTTATTATGAGGTTGTCAAAAAGGTTATTTTGATAGCTTATGAGTTGGTTCCAGAGGCTTACTGGCAGAAATTCAGAGGTCTGAAGAAATCTGACAATCAGACTTATGTGGAATTTGCTAACGAGAAGAAGGTTTGCTTTGAGCGCTGGTGTACTTCTATGGAGGTCAAGGATGATTTCAACTCACTAAAAGAGGTGGTGTTAGTTGAAGAATTCAAGAACTGTGTCAAGGATGATATTAAGACCTACCTTAATGAGAAGCAAGCACTGAATTTGCAATCAGCTGCCAAGTTTACAGACGAATATGTTCTCACACATAAGTCCAAATTTCAGTCTAGCAGTAAAAATAGATGGTCCCAATTTCAGAAGAAAGGTAACGGTGATACCCAAGATTCCTCACCCAAAGACAAAGACAAAGACAAATCTGGTGATGGTGCTCAGAAATCCAGTCAAAGGTCTGATCAAAGTGTGAAAGCTGACAGTGACAAAAGTGGTCTAGTTTGCAATTATTGCAAGAAATCTGGTCATGTTACAACTAACTGTTGGTTCCTTAAAGCTAAGAAAGAAAAAGAAAAGGATACCAAACCCAATGCCTTTGTGAAGACAAGTCTAGAAACCCCTGTAGTAGATGACCGATCTGCTAAATTGCCTGCTCCTTGTGAGGCTAAGAAGCCTGATACTGCTGACTTTGTGAGGGAGGAATTTCTTCCATTTGTGTCAGAGGGATTTGTAGCTCTGAATGAGCATTCTCCTCCTGTCCCCATATATATCCTAAGGGATACCGGAGCTTCTCAGTCACTTTTGTTGATGGACTCCTTGGAGTTACGTGATGAGACTGCTTCTGGGGATCTCATACTTGTACAAGGTATTGAAGGTGTTATGGCCCCAATTTGTTATGGCGTCAATTTGTTATGACATCACGGACAGCAAGGGATGACAGACAAAATTCTTAAACTTCAATAGATTTAATTAAACAAACACTTAGAACTAATCTACAATCTACCCTACTGACCCAGATTGAAATAAAAAAAAAGAGATATTTACAGTCCCCTGGTAACTGAGATGGGCTGCTGTGTTGCGATGTCCTGGGACAGGAAAATGCTCCAACACAGGCAAAAATCCACAAAGAGCTTCACAGGTCTTGAAAAGAGGGACAGGTCTGGTCAAATGTATCCTTCCACAATTTCTCCTTGCAATTTCTCCTACTACTTTTCACTCTCTCAATTTTCTCCTTATATACTCTTTTCCAGCCCCCTCTGAGGCATGCCCAGGACATGCCCCAAACTTAGCTCCAGAATGGGCTTAACAAAAAAAATGTCAATACTGCCATCTAGTGGCTTTTTTTTCCACATTACAAAGGGAGGACTGTATCTGTACCCCTGCGCTCTGTATTCTTGAAGTCAGATTTAGTTACAGGACAGGTAAAGGTGGGACTTATGTCAAGTCTACCTATCAAGGGTGTTTCTCTGTTGCTAGGCAATGACCTGGCTGGGGGCAGTGTAGTTCCCCCTGTTCATCTTACTTCACAGCCGAGCACTGAAGATGGCGATGAAGACCCATCTCTGTATCCTTCCTGTGCCGTTACCCGTGCTATGGCCAAGAAGGCTCAAGAAGAAGATGATGTGGTGCCATCCAGCACATTGAATAGTCATGACTCAGGTGGTTTGCCTCATGACTCTGTTCAGCCTACTATGGTTTCTCCGTTTGAGGACTTATCAGACACTTTTATCAGTTCTCTGTTCAGCCAGCCAGATGGGTCTGGTGATTCTGATGTGTCTGGAGACTTGTCTCTGTCCAGAAAGCGGTTGATTCAGGAGCAAACCAATGATCCTGAAATTTGTGTACTAAAGAAGAGAGCCCTTCCTAATGAAGAAATAGACGAGTTCCAGTTGGGTATTATCTCAAGGATGGAGTGTTGATGCGGAAGTGGCGCCCTCCTGATATCCCTGCCAATGCAGATTGGGCAGTGGTCAAGCAAATTGTTATTCCGAAGATCTACAGGAATGAGATCTTAACAATGGCTCATAGTTTGCCTTTAGGAGGTCATCTTAGTGTTAACAAGACTGTTGACAAGATCATGAAACACTTCTTCTGGCCTGGACTTCGGAAAGATGTTTCCAACTTTTGCAAAACCTGTCACACTTGTCAGGTAGTTGGAAAACACCAGTTAGACCCACCTGTAGCTCCATTGCAGCCTATCCCAGCATTTGGGGAGCCCTTCTCCAAGGTCATCGTTGATTGTGTTGGTCCATTACCCAAGACTAGATCTGGAAATCAGTACTTGTTGACAATCATGTGTGCATCTACCAGATTCCCTGAAGCCATACCTCTACGCAACATCAAGGCAACTGCAATCTCGAAGGCTTTGATAAAGTTCTTCACGTTGTTTGGCCTTCCCAGGGAAATTCAGTCAGATCAAGGTAGCAATTTCACTTCCGGATTGTTTCAGCAGGTTGTGTAAGAACTAGGTGCGAAGCAGATTCTTTCCTGTGCCTATCATCCAGAGAGTCAGGATGCCTTAGAGCGGTTTCATTCCACTCTCAAGACAATGATGAGGACTTATTGTTATGACCATGAGAAAGACTGGGATGAAGGTGTTCATTTGCTGTTGTTTGCAGCTAGAGAAGCAGTGCAGGAGTCTACTGGATTCAGTCCGTTTGAGCTAGTGTTTGGCCATGAAGTGAGAGGACCTTTGCTATTGTTGAGTGAACAATGGCAAGAGAAAGAGCGATATCAGTCTGTTAGACTATGTTAGCAAGTTCAAGGAAAGACTGCGTGCAGCTTGTGACCTAGCCAAAGAGAACTTGAAATCAAGTCAGGGAAAAATGAAAACTTGGTATGATCATAAGGCTAGAAGCCGTGAGTTTAAACCAGGAGACAAGGTCCTTGTGTTGTTTCCCTTGCAGTCCAATCCATTGCAGGCTAGATTTCATGATCCTTATGAAATTCTGACAAAACTCAATGATCTCAATTACATTGTGAAGACTCCAGATAGGAGAAAGCCAAAACAGTTGTGTCACATTAACATGCTGAAGTCTTATCATGATAGGAATGCTAGGGTTGCAGCTGTCACTTCAGATCCTCCTATGGTCGAGACTTGTGAAGATGAGGGGTAGTTTCAAGATGATGAACCTAGAATTAAAGCTGAAGTTCTTTCATGTAAATTGTCAAATTCTGAAGTGTTGCGAAATCTTGATGTAAAACTCCAGCACTTAGAACCCTCACAGAAAGATCAGTTTGAGAGGTTGATCAAGAAATATAAAGATCTATTTCCTGATGTTCCAAAGAGAGTTTCTATAGCCTCTCATGATGTAGATGTTGGTGATGCCAAACCAATAAAACAGCATCCGTACCGGATGAATCCTGAAAAGAGAAAGATTGCTGAGAAAGAGGTTGAGTGCATGTCAGAACATGATATTATCAGACCCTCTAACTCAGATTGGAGTTCACCCTGTGTTCTAGTTCCAAAGCCTGATGGAAGTACTAGATTTTGTACAGATTATCGCAAAGTCAATGCTGTAACTAGAACTGATGTGTTTCCAATACCTAGGATTGATGATTGTATCGATAGAGTAGGGCAAGCAAAGTTTCTGACCAAGATTGATTTATTGAAGGGTTATCGGTGTGTGCCTTTAACTGAGAGGGCCAAGAGCATCTCTGCTTTTGCCTCACCATCTGGGTTATACCAGTATGAAGTCCTACCCTTTGGCATGAAAAGTGCCCCAGCCACGTTCCAAAAGATGATACAGTCTACAATCACCGGATTGCCACACACGGGTGCGTACATCGACGACCTGATCACATGGAGTGACTCCTGGGAAGAACATCTGAAAGATGTAGAGACGTTGTTCCAGCGCTTGACCCAGGCTAACCTGACTGTTAACCTGAACAAGAGTGACTTTGGTTGTGCTACTGTCACGTATCTTGGCTACGTCATAGGCCAGGGTAAGGTGACACCCATAAATGCTAAAGTCCAAGCCATCATGGACTTTCCAGTTCCTGACAACAAAAAAACTTTGCGCCGCTTCCTTGGAATGATCAGGTACTACCGCAAGTTCTGCAAGAACTTTGCTGAGATTGCTCTCAGTCTCACCAACCAACTGAAGAAAGGCGTAAAGTTCACTTGGGATGAAGCATGTAAAGGGAACTGACAATGTAATTGCTGGTTGCTTATCCCGCGTTTGAGTATATGTATATATATCACATGTGTTTATTAGCATATTGTATTGTATATATATATATATATATATATATATATATACATACAAGTGTCTACTTAACCATTTTTGTATTGAAAAGAAAAATTTTGCCTTTATGAGTCAAAATTTTTCCCTTTTGGAATGGAGGTGTAATGTAGAAAAAAAAAAGCCACTAGATGGCAGTATTGACATTTTTTTTGTTAAGCCAAGTCTGGAGCTAGGTTTGGGGCATGTCCTGGGCATGCCTCAGAGGGGGCTGGAAAACAGTATAGAAGGAGAAAAATTGAGAGAGTGAAGGGTAGTGGGAGAAATTGCAAGGAGAAATTGTGGAAGGATATATTTGACCAGACCTGTCACTCTTTTCAAGACCTGTGAAGCTTTTTGTGGATTTTTGCCTGTGTTGGAGCATTTTCCTGTCCCAGGACATCGCAACACAACAGCCCATCTCAATTACCAGGGGACTGTAAATATTTCTTTTTTTATTTCAATCTTGGTCAGTAGAGTAGGTTGTAGATTAGTTTAAAGTGTTTGTTTAATAAAATCTGTTGAAGTTTAAGAATTTTGTCTGTCATCCCTTGCTGTCCGTGACGTCATAACAAATTGACGCCATAACAAATTGGGGCCATAACACTACTCATTTCGGGTGATCGGATCCTTTCTTCAAAAAGATGGGTAAAGTGATCATACCCAATTTGTATTAAGCCAAGATAATAACAACCATCATTGCTACATGCTTTACAGTTTACTTAGATAGCAAGATTTATCTCCGTATTCCATGAGGTTAGTTAATGTTTCAAACCCATACAGTAGCAAGTGCGTTAATAAACATAAAGCATCCAGATGGCCTGGAAACTTACAGTACTGCAGCAGTGCTTAAAGAACAGACTTTTTTGCCTGCTCTTCGAAGTTCTTGTGAGGAGAAGCCGCTTCTGTGCATGTACTAAACTGACATTCGGAGTGACGACATAGAACGCAGCCGAATGAGACTGTAATGGTGTCATAATGGCCTTTTTGTCCCCCGCCGCCGCGGTAGCGAGCAGAGCCGTACTAAAGTGATGATGTCACACTCGTGTCGGAAGTAAAATTTCCCATTCATTTTACCCATAGATGTTTCTTTTAAGTTCACTTTTGAAGCACTTTCCGTTGTTTTCCAGCCTCAATCGATTTCGAGATTTTCCATCGTATTTCTAAGTAACAAAAAATGTTGTTTTTCTTGACCAGAGTCAGCTACAATTTAAATCATTTTAATTTTTTGCCACCATGCTAATCCTATTTGTTAATCCTCTTAGCGAGACTGTGAATTCGTCAGCCACTCTACGCTCTACTTAGTTATATTTACTTGCAAAATATCAAGTTTTACAACTAGCGCCAATTTACTTTAATAGCCAAGCATCTTCGGCCATCGCCGCTAAACCAGTGGTGTAGCCAGCGGGTGTGTCAGGACACATTCCTTTATGAGAGCAATTAGTCCTGGTTAGTTCTGAATCATTTTCCTTTACTGACGCATTTTCCAATTATCGTAATTTGCAACTGAAGACACGTTTCTCCCCATATGCGATCTAACAGCGATTAAATCATGGGCAAAATTCAGTACAGTTGCGGAACAAGAACAGAGAATTGGGTTGCACAAAACATCTGTTTAAAACAATTATTTGTCCTGACCTGTTCATAGTCATTTTCATAACAGAAGGTTCACTCCGAGAGCACTCCACACTTTACAGGTGCTGCTTGTTCTCCCCTATTAGGCAAGATGACAATAATTCTTCTGGACGCTTATTTGAATTTAGCCCATGATTTCATCGTTGTTAGATCGCATATGGAGAGAAACCGTGTCTTCAGTTGCCAATTATGATAATTGTAAAACGCATCAATAAAGGAAAATAATTGAGAACTAGCCAGAACTAATTGCTGTCACACAAGGAAGTGTCTTGGCACACCCGCTGGCTACGCCACTGCGGTAAACTAGAGGATTTAAGTTCCTGAAGACATAACACCAGGCTACATCAGGCAGGCTACACGAGCAACGAGAAAAAAAAAAAAAAAAATCAAATTAAATTTAGCTAGACCTGAAACCCTAAACGATCGCATTATCTACTCATTTCAGGTGATCGGATCCTTTCTTCAAAAAGATGGGTAAAGTGATCATACCCAATTTGTATTAAGCCAAGATAATAACAACCATCATTGCTACATGCTTTACAGTTTACTTAGACGGCAAGATTTATCTCCGTATTCCATGAGGTTAGTTAATGTTTCAAACCCATACAGTAGCAAGTGCGTTAATAAACATAAAGTGTCCAGATGGGCTGGAAACTTACAGTACTGCAGCAGTGCTTAAAGAGCAGACTTTTTCGCCTGCTCTTCGAAGTTCTTGTGAGGAGAAGCCGCTTCTGTGCATGTACTAAACTGACATTCGGAGTGACGACACAGAACGCAGCCGAATGAGACTGTAATGGCGTCATAATGGCCTTTTTGTCCCCCGCCGCCGCGGTAGCGAGCAGAGCCTTACTAAAGTGATGACGTCACGCTCGTTTCGGAAGTAAAATTTCCCATTCATTTTACCCATGTTTTTTTCAGTTCACTTTTGAAGCACTTTCCGTTGTTTTCCAGCCTCCATCGATTTTGACATTTTACGTCATATTTCTGAGTAACAAAAAATGCCGTTTTTCTTGACCAGAGTCAGCTACAATTTAAATCATTTTAATTTTTTGCCACCATGCTAATCCTATTTGTAGTCTAAAAACTGCACATCCCATGATCCTCATGATTCCCGGGCAGAACGAGTTTAAAGGGGACCTATTATGCTGATCCTTCTTTTAATACATATTAGTAATGTTATAATGTTGGTTGTCCATACTCAACCTCTGAAAAGTTTCTAAACATAAGATACAGAGGTTTTGCCGTAATCCAAGAACGTGATTTCGTGAACGTGATTTTCGCGAGATCTGGGCAAAACCTGACGTCAGGTTGTGCCATCCAATTAGTACAGACCTAGCCAGATCCAATCACGGCGCTGGACCTGCCCACACCGGAAACTATTCTAGCAGGCACTAACGGCAGATCATAGTATGCCTTAGTAGCGTCTACACTTTTGGAAATATAAAAGAAGAACCGCAGATCATTTGAGGTGCAGTTTTGTCAGTATCTCTCCCAAAGCTGCTTGTCCGTTTACTTTTGGACACGAAGAAAAACACCTATTTCTCTTCCAGAAGAGGATGCCACCAGAAATCAGTGGGTAGCTTTTTTGTTTGCTGGCAGCAAACAGCCATGGCCAAAGGGAACGTTAGCTGCTTGTGTTCAGCATTTCACCAAAGACAGCTTTGTCAATAAAGGATAATTCAACACAGGATAAGCGTTTCAGCTGCTTCTCAAACCTGAAGCAGTTGCATCGATCAAGCGCTCAGAGCCACAAGCTGTAAGTAATGATATAACAGCAAATAATGTAAGTGAAGCTAACGTGTTACAGGTGGCTAGAAGGACCGCTAGCGATAGTTAGCACTAACAACTGGCCTCAAACGCAGGCTTTGTAAAATATCTGAAGATAAAGCCTATATTGGTCGCGACTGTCCGTGACTCACAGACACAGAAGCTGCAAGTTGCTTTTACTGCATAAGCCAACCGGATGTGATAGCCAGTTGATTGTGGCTGTAGCACAGCAGCTAACGAAGCCAAGTTACTGTTGCTAATGTTTGTGCCCCAAGTATGCAAGAGTAATATCAGGGGAAATTCTACAGAAGGTGTGTGAACATAAACCTCATTTGAAGCTAACTTTTTTTTTTTTTTTTTTTTTAAATTTGGCATCTCCAATCCCACCCGAATCTGGAATGCCCAATTGGTGAACTATGTACAAAGCTTGCTCGTATGTGACCCCTTGCTGCCAACTCAGGAGAGCGAAGACAGTTCACGGCTCTCCTCCGAAGCACGTGCCTGTCAGCCACTGCTTCTTATACACTCATTGGTTGAATCTTCGCAAGTTCAGAACGAGGGCGGAGGATACCCGGACATGAACAGACTTAGAATCTTCCTGACGAGTGCCCGCCTGGCCAACAGGAGGCGCTTTTGAGCAACGAACAAAGCTATTTAGCTATTTCCCTTTTCCGGCAGTCCTTCCCAATTTGAAACCCTGTAGCGCGATGGCCAAATGTGCGCTACTCTGAAAAAGCTGCCGACCACTACCGGTTGGTACGACCGGGGCTCGAACCCGCGACGTGACAGTCACTTCTGCACTGTAACGCAGTGCCTTAACCGAGTGAGCTATCCGGCAGCTCATTTGAAGAAATTTGGATGCTTGGTACAACTGTCCACGGTAACGGAACTTGCTGTCTGTAAAACCTGTATTGCAAGGGTTTGTCTCTGGTTGTTATGAATGCTCGGTTACCAGCTACTGCATGTTAGTTTGTGTGCCGCCGTGCTAATTAAAAATGCTCCTGGTTAACTTATATGCAGTAATTCTGATCGGTATGCTTGTGTTACTTTTATAAGCATCAATGTGGCAGTTTCATCATAGCGTTGCCCGATTGTAGCCACTACAGTTAGTGATTGCTTCACTTATCCATGACCGGGATCAGCCGGATACTTCACAAATGTCTGGGCAAGCTCTCTGGTGCTACCGTGAAAGCAACGCGAAACACAGAAGCTCTACCGTGTTTGGTAAAACAAATGATTTCTCTGCACTACCTTGACATAATTTCATCCCCCTTTAGAAATTGTTGTGGCTAATAAAAAGCTGAAAAAGGCAGAGATTATATAGGAAATTCTTTCCTGCAGAGGCGATCGATTCGTTAGCTCCACATAAGCAACTTGTCCGTGCTAACGGAACTTACGGTCTGCAAAACCTGTATTATGTTCATAACGTGACCGAGCTCTCTCTAGCTGTCACGTACTATCCATAAAGCTGCTTTCACATCGGACGCGAAACAAATTTTTCGGGGGACAGATTAGCCTATATTCAAAGTCAATGCAAAGACGCGTGTAGTTATGGGCGCATTAAGCAGCTTTCACACCGGACACGAAACTAATTTTTCGCGCGACTGATTACATTCAAAGTCAATGCAAAGACGCGAATACATGCGTTACGGGCACGTCAAGCCGCTTTCACACCAGATGCGAAACGAATTTTTCGCGCGACAGATTACATTCAAAGTCATGACCGCTACTGCATGCAGCTACTGCATGTTAGTTCGCGTGCTCTGCTAATTAAAATGCTCCTGGTTAACTTATATGCAGCAATTATGATCGGTATGCTTGTGTTACTTCGGTAAGCATCAGTGTGACAGTTTCATCATAACGTTGCCTGATTGTGGCCACTACAGTTGAAGCTAACCGGGAGAAGTGCAGTTAGACTAGACGTAGGTTTTGCAAAGCTTGGAGTGCGTTTTTGGGTGCTTGTGAAACAATCGCTTTGCTTATCCATGACCGGGGTCTGCCTGATACTTCTCCAATACTTGGGCAAGCTCTCTGATGCTACTGGTGAAAGCAATAGGGAAACGTACAGGCTATAACATGTCTGGTATAACAAACAATTTCTCTGCATTGCTGTCGCTTGAATATTAAATTCTTTCCTGTAAAAGTGATCGATTCGCTAGCTCCACATAAGCAACGGTTCACGCAAACGGAACTTACGGTCTGTAAAACTTGTATTATGCTCATAACATTGACTCACGCTGCTCAGGCAGACGTTGCAACATGAAGAATGTTGAATTCCATCTGGTTTCAACCTCTTGAATCAATTTATGAGGAGGTTTCTCTAGCTGTTCCTGAACCTCTGTAAGTTTCTCCTTGGCCCTTGTGCTACTTTTAAAAAGAGAAACAACTTTTCATAACATAACTGGAGCTTTATCTAGCTCTCGCGCACTATCCATAACGTGCCCATTCTCCGCGAGGAAACGCTAGTTATTCCAACGCAATGAGTAAACCATTACCACGGGCAATTTCCGAAAAGGCCGTTGAGCCTGGAACTTTCGCCCCTCCGTCATAAACCAGCGCAGAAAGAGAAGCTGTTCGTTTCTCCACGCTAACAACACACCACAGCTATGCACACAAACCAGCAGGTCCTTATAATACACACCGAAGCAGTCCATGAGCTGTTGGTCCACTTTTAGCTGCTCCTCACTGTCTCTGTTTCCCTCTAAACTCAGGCCCACCAGATTTCTACGGTCTCCAGTCTACACGTGAGTATGTCGACCCGTTCTACAAATGTGTCTATATGGGGTGGATTCTAGCTTTCCCTGTATCCTAGCTATAGAGTAGAAAAACCGCTGTACTCACCACTGTCGCTGCAGCAAACTGTAGCCGATAGCAAATTTGAGCTTGTGCTGCCAGACTTCTGCAGTGCGTCCTCCACTTTCGCCGCTGCGTTTATTAGAACAAGTTCATTTCATTAGATCTATCCACATGTACTGCGTTAGATTGCGGAATTAGCCCGCCGCTTCCTTATCAGATGGCAGACGTGTCTCACGTTTCACTCTGGGGAGGCGGACCCGGAAAACTGCGTTCTGCAGCCTCGTCCCGCCCAACTCCGCCCTCCACAGAGCTGGCCAGTCAGAAGAAAGTGGGCACACGGGGAGTGGGGGCCATAGCGGAAGAGCCACCTTAATGAGGCATTTCAGGCAGAGACTACAATGGACTACAAATGGGGTTTTTTGAGGATGGCAGTATGAGCTAAATAAGGACGCTGTTTTGGACTTTGAACGATCAGGAGTACTCTAGGAGAGTCCAAGATCAAATATAACCTTGGAAATATAGCAAAATAGGTCCCCTTTAAAATGCGTTACAGGCTGCACTTTGCCAATTGCCATAGCTATTTGTTTGCTTAGCTTGGCGAGACTGTGAATTCGTCAGCCACTCTACGCTCTACTTAGTTATATTTACTTGCTAGATATCAAGTTTAACAACTAGCGCCAATTTACTTTAATAGCCAAGCATCTTTGGCCATCGTTTGTTTGGTTAAAAACTCGCTAGCTAGCGAACGAGCTAATCAGCTTTGTCAAAGCATAACTGGCCGAGCTACGTAGCTAAATTCAGGTCTGCTTGCTCATATTACGCTAGTTAAGTGCCGAAATAATCGTAATTCATTGTTTTTAGCAATAAATATTCACTATGTGAGGCAAGCCAAGCAAGCAAACTGACTTTTAGCTGGCTAACTTAGCCAGTAAGCTTATTTACCGACTTCGGTGGCTGACTAATGTCATATTAGGTGGCAATGGGCCAGTTTCACAGAGATTAAGCTTAATCTTAGACTAAATTCAATTTTCAACAGAAAATCTCTATACAAAACTCTGCTTAGTCCAGGACTACGCTTAAGCCATGTCTGTGAAACTGGCCATAATGTAAATGCCAGCTTGCGAAATGTTCCCGGCTCGACACTAGCTAAGTAGCCAAATAATGGCTATTCACCATTTTTATTGACTTAAGGTAGTGATGGAGAAACCAAAGCTTTTTGAACTACTGAATCAATTATGAAGCAATTGTGTTGAATGGTTCTGGGTTGCGAAGCATTTGATACAATTAAATATGGCGACATCTGCTGGCCAATCTTCAACATAGCATTTGCATGGAACAATAATGGACAAGGTGCCATGAAACAGGCACTGTACGTTTAACAATAAAGGTTCTATGCGCATCTTGAAATTTTTGACTGTTTTTTTCAAGACAATAACATACTTGTGTTATAATGTGATTGTGCCATCATAAAATACTGTATGTAATAGAGATATACTTTTGCAAGATTGATAAAAACACAAAAAAATATTTTTACAAAAAAAATTTGGGGGAAAAATGGCAAATGCTTGTCCAACTAGGGACTGTTATTTCAATAGTTGTGCAAAATGCTGGAGAAGATGGAAAGGGGATTTACAGGGTTCAAAGATTTTTATTTAAAAACAAGATCATTTCAGCTGAGTTAGGCATCAGTCTGTTTACCTTCTTTGTTACTACCTCTCCAGCTTAGGAGAAGACCCTTTCACACGGCACAGAAGTTGCTGGCATGTGAAGATATCTGTGGGCAAGCCTGTAAAGATTGGGATATACTGCTGCCCTTGAGTACCAGTATTTTAATGGCTCTTCTCCTCTGGAGAGGTGGGGCTCAGCCAAATAACACTGAACCTCCACTGTTGCTTCAGCTGTTGCATTTTGAACTCTTTGAGTTGCGCCTGCAGGAAATCAGATCAGAAGAGTATGAAACCCTTTGTATGTGTTTCCGTCTCAAAGAATGTTTTTATACAGGCTAATGCAACCTAGCCTGGAATCCATACTGATAAAGTGCTGGTCGCTCCCAACGGTCACTGACTTATCAGTCTGGCCTCAGTCGTATAGCCAGCGTTTAGCCCTTACGTCACTAATTAAGTGAATATATGAATATTCATGTTTTCTGCTCTTGGCGAGAACCACCAATCAAATATGAGTTAGCTGGCCAGCAACGGCATTCGTGAATGTTATTTGACATGACCTTAAAAATTAGATTGTGGCTTGCTTGCATTTACTCTTGGAGTGGTTGTTAGGTTTTGAACAGAATAATGTTTGGCCATATCTGCATTTTGTTTATTTCAGTGGGATTCCCCGGTATAATAAAGGCTAAATTAAATTATACTCAAATTATATAACGTATTTCACGGTAATTGGCATTAGCTATAGCTCGAAGGGCATGATTGCATCAGCTAGATTAAAGTGATTCTCCATCCAAAAACTATAATTTGTATATCAATTGCTCACCATTAGATGTCTTGAACGGAAAAAGTTGTTCTTCACCTGGTGCAACTTTATGGCCACTGGAAAGTTTTGAAAAATTATTCAAATTCCTTTTTGCTTGAAGCAAATGGGGTCACGCAGTAGCAATGGGAAAACTCCACAAAACGTCTGTTGACAAACTTTCAAACCATCGTCCAACGCATCGTCCAGTATAATCCAAGTCAGCTTTGTCCACTCGTATCCTCAGAACTCTAGAAACGTGGTTATTTTTTGCTAAAAATAATAAAATACCACAGTTATGCTTCAAGTAAGCTCGCGCATTCAACGGAAGTCCCGCCTCTCGGCTCGTTCATTGCCCAGAGACTCTGCTGCCACTCAGATGAATACTCGTATAAACACGAGCCAGGAGGCGGGACTTCCACTGAATGCAGAACTGTGCTATTTTTTTTTTTTTTTTAAGTCTGTCTAAAGGGGGGAGGGGAGCACCCTTGCGACTGTGAGCCAATCACAGATCTCGCATGGATTTTGTGCGAATATTTGAAAGTCAAACACTGGCCTACCGACTGAGGCCAGACGTACAAGCAAGTGACCGTTGGGAGCGACCAAAGCTTGATACGGATGGATTCCAGGCTAAATGCAACCAACTAACTCGGCTGTCCAGAAGTTCCCACAAGTTGTCTGAGTCAGCCTCTTGTGTTGAGTGGCCGTGTGCTTCATTTGTCGAGGACTGTAAAAAATGTAAATACATATTTAGTTCTTTGACAGTGCCTATATACAAGTATTGACAAAATGAAGGGAAAGCTATTACCTGTGATGTTGAGGGCATGACATGTTCTGATCTCATGTATCCTGCACATTCTGCTGTGACTCTGGCAACTGCCTCCTGTGCATTGGTTTGGTTACCAAATGCTAATGCTTTAAATCTTGGGTCCAGAACAGTTGCTATTGCCAGGACCCGAATGTTTTCCACACTACATCTTGCCATTAAAAAGTGCAGCAGATTTTGGCTTAACAGTTGTGCGCAAGGATGGATTAGGGATGAGGACTTCTGTGATTTGATGTTGTATCATTCGGATTGTGGGAATGACCTTGGATGCAGACACCTTCTTCTCTTCTGAAAGCTCAGTTTTTGCTTTTGCCAGCGGTCCCAGAACTTGAAGGCACTCAGCCACGGCCTCATAGTCCACACAGCTTAGTGGCACCGCATCTGCTGTGAGAGATGCTAGTGCTGCTCCCACTGGCTCACGCTGCTCAGGCAGACGTTGCAACATGAAGAATGTTGAATTCCATCTGGTTTCAACCTCTTGAATCAATTTATGAGGAGGTTTCTCTAGCTGTTCCTGAACCTCTGTAAGTTTCTCCTTGGCCCTTGTGCTACTTTTA
The DNA here is from genome assembly GCA_029692085.1 of Gymnothorax javanicus. Classification (NCBI taxonomy): domain Eukaryota; kingdom Metazoa; phylum Chordata; class Actinopteri; order Anguilliformes; family Muraenidae; genus Gymnothorax; species Gymnothorax javanicus. The sequence goes on along the minus strand of CM056209.1, from coordinate 4,592,432 downwards.
AAAAGAGAAACAACTTTTCTGGCTCTTTTGCGGATATCTGCAAGTTCTGGCGTTGCCTCCAGTGCCTTTTTTACCACCAAATTTAAACTATGGGCAAATCAAGGTACATTGCGTAGCCTAAGAAGCTTAGCAAAAGCAAGCATATTTGCAGCATTGTCAGTGATGAGACAGTGGATTTTGTTTTTAAGGCCCCACTCATCAGTAAGAAGTTCCATGGCATTCTTGAGGTTTTCGGCTGTGTGGGACTGAGGGAATTTAGAAACGCCTAACAGGACAGATGACAGTTTAAGTTCCACATCTATGTAATGGCAGGTGACCCCAAGGAATGCGTCCATATTCACAGAAGTCCACATGTCCGCTGTCAAGCTCACTGCCGCAGTCTCTGCCACCTCTGCTATAGCTTTTTCTTTGGTTTGTTTATATTTTGTCTCCACCATCACTCTCAGTGCTTGTCTTGTGGGCAGGACATATGTTGGGTCAAGCTTGTTAACAAAGGCTTTAAAGCCTTTATCCTCCACCACAGAAAATGGCTGGCAGTCCTGCACAATCATCTCAACCAAGGCCTCATCCAGTTCCGCTTGTCGCTCTTTAAAAACCAGAAAATGTGGATAAGTATGCACACATAACTTTTTAAAAGGTAATATTGCTGTTTGGTATACTTTAAATTTTAATATTGGTCTATCTTTTAAATAAATACACATGCTGGTTGTCAGAGGCCTACTTTGTCCAGTTACTCCAGTAGCAGCAGGAGCAGCTGGAGCTGCAGGATTGGGTGTAGTGTGTGGGTGCCTTGAGCGCAGGTGCCTCAGCGTTGAAGAGGTGTTATTGTTAAAGGCCAGTTCTTGAGCACAGATCAGACACTTGACCTTTGTTGGGCTAATAAGATTAAAGTGCTCCCACACATACGATCTTGCCCTTTTAGGTGGCCCTGCCTCCGTTCTCCCTATATCTCCTTTCGTTGGTCTCACAAACACTCACTACGCAGACTGTCACACAAACACTTTCTGATGTTCTCACATTCACTTCACACTTACCTGCCAACTAACCAGTTAATCCTACTCTGCATGTGTACTTTATATGTGTAAGCATGCAGATGTATGCAAGTATGTAAATCAATATGTATAGTGTTTGAATGTCAATGTTCCAATGTGAGTGTATAGCTGTATGTCAGTGTGTCTAATCTTAAACTAGTCCTACCTAAACCTCTCTCTCCCTGGTTGTCAATTAATAAAAAGACAGCAATAACGCACGCAGAAATTCTCCTCCTCTCAAAAAAACCCTTGAACTGGATCGTGCCCGTTTATAAGCATTGTGGGAGTTTGAAAATCCCGCCCCGGATTCAAAATCCGAGTGACACGTCGCCGATACGCGTGTGACGTAATGACGCTTCATTTGGGGAGTCACATGGTTTTTTGCATGGTGAAGCAATGCATCGAAACATATTGCCGAGATACTCCTGCTTTGAAAGATCGATACTGTGTTGAGCCGTCAGCTTTGAGTGTAACATCCTTAATCTAAGGCACTGATCGGCTACCGTACCGTCGTTGTACGTTGTGAACGTTTGCGGAAACTGAGGTTCCCCATTGGCTGGGAACAAATCACGGGGTACTCGCCAGCTTATGCAACGGATATGTAGTTCGCAGAAGTGGACTACAAACTGGACTACAAGTGCAAAAGCATATAATTTTTGACAATAAACAACGAATTTGATGTGATCATTTGTATCTGTATACCCTGTAGGCTAATCTCGGAGTGAGGCGGCTCTTAGAATTAATATGAGTTTGAGCAATGCCAGAAAGTGTCCAAACCCCATTATAAATTCCCATAGGGATTTTACTTCGACACTAGAAGCTAAGTAGCTGTGATGTCATCACTTTGGTACTCTATTCAGCTCCATTTGTTGTGAACGCGATATCTCAAGAACGGTTTGACCGATTTCATTCATCTTTGGCTTCAATGTGTATTAGTGTGAGACGCCGACCCCAGTCGATTTCCGTGACCTGGCGGGGGACATGGCCACGTTTAGTGACAACACTTGTTGTCATTAGGAACTGAACCTGCTGAGCCATACTGCGCACGCTAATATTCTATTGAGCAACGACTGCACTCATAAGTGCTCGTCTGCGCAAATGTAAAGATTTAAAAAGCCTATTGAGCAAGCAGATTGAAAGCATGGAGTCTTGCGCGAGGGGTCATGTGTGCCAGTGGTGATGCCAGAGCTGGAACTTGGGGGGGGGCGGCACAGAACGTCTAAAACAAGTACTAGTCCTGACGTGCTCTCAATCATTGTCTAAATAAACATTATATTCACTCCGAAAACTCTCCACACTATCAGGCCCTGCTAGTTCTTCCCGTTAAAGTGAGAATACAATCATTCATTTGGACGCGCGCTTTAGTGCATTTAAATCAATTAGTGTGGTCAAAGATCGCATTAATACATTCAGTTTGCACAAAAGAACATTTTCAAATTTACATCCGTCCTGTCTAAGAAGCTAAAAGAGCATAATTTTGTAACCACGGTTAATCCCTGCTGAAAATACCAATTGTCGCCAGCTGGGTCCCAAACTGGTTTACTATGACTCAAGCAATATTCTGGATACCAATGTGCTAGTCATAATTGGGTCTCTCATTTGGAAAAGCTGAGTAAACTAGTTTTGCTGGAATAGCTGGTGATAAAATTGGTGAATCAGTTAATTCCTGGCTGGTCGGCTGGTTGACCCCCTTATATGCAGACATTTGATGGAATTATCAGCTGGAAAGAAATAGTGCAAATTTTCGTTTTAAGTATATTTGTTGTTTTTACCCCTCGGCCAAACTTTGGCCAGAGGGGTATTGTCGTCACCTGCATGTCTGTCGTCCGTCGTCTGTCGTCTGTCCATGACATTGTCTGGGTCAGTACTCAGCAACTCATGATTGCAGCTTCACCAAATTTGGTATGGTAACTCACTTTGACCCATAGATGTGAAATGTCAGGTCTTTTGCTGGATTTGACCTTTGACCTTAGCGCCGTGACCTTGATCATGTAAATATTGTCCGGCCCAGTACTCAGTAACTATTGATGGCAGCTTCGTCAAATTTGGTATGGTAACTCATTGTGACACATAGATGTGCTACGTCAGGTTTTTTGCTGGATTTGACCTTTGACCTTAGTGCTGTGACCTTGAGGCAGGAAATGTTTTACGGGTCAGTACTCAGCAACTACTGATTGCAGCTTCACAAAATTTTGCCTAGTAACTCACTGTGACACACAGATGTGCAACGTCACATTTTTTGCTGGATTTGACCTTTGAACTTAGCGCTGTGACCTTGAGGCAGGAAATTTTGTACGGGTCACTACTCAGCAACTACTGATCGCAGCTTCACCAAATTTGGTATGGTAACTCACTGTGACACATAGATGTGCAATATCACGTTTTTTGCTGGATTTCACCTTTCACCTTAGCGCTGTCACCTTGAGGCAGGAAATCTTGTACGGGCCGAGGGGCATTCAGCAACGCGTTATGTTTCACATTAGTTTCCCTTTGCTTGCATGTCGAGACATCTCGGATCTGAGTAGTTAAAGCTATAGTGCATAACTTCTGTCGCCCCCTAGAGGAATTCTGCATTATTACAACAATACAGCCAGCACTACCATATGACGTATGTCCCGGTGTACCCTGCCCACCCACTCCCACCGCTACCCCTCCGCAACCATGCTACGCGATTCCACAACAATTTAAAATTTGCTTGAAGGAGGACAGCTGGTGAAAAAAAAAAAAAAAAAAGATGGACTCTTCGGAAGCGGTAATTATTGTATGATTTTTTTTCTGCCACAGAAATGCAAAATGGTATGTTTGGTTAGCTGATTACAAATGGGAGACAAGGTGCCTGCTAATTTATAGCTGACAGGTTAGTGGATGGAAAGACCCAGTAGTAGTCAGCAGAAGTTATTTGTTGTCCGTCAGTCTCCAGTAGCTGCTCGTTGAGCGTTTTTTGCGGCTATTCACGCGGTGTTAACACGCGCTGTAAACCGCGAATGTGCAGCCAGACCCTAACACTTGCTACACAGCGTGTACTGCTCGCTACGGTACAAAGAGTAACACTCGCTACACACCATGCACTGCTCGCTACGGCCTCTCGCTACACAACGTAGCTGCTAACATTACAGTACATTCATAGCACCATTTCCAAGAAAATAATAAAGCACTAGGTCCAGTAAATGTAACAACAACACATCCTACTCATAATGTCTAATAAACCAAGTCACTTACTTAACTAACAGCAGCAAGGCAACATCCGTGTCTGCCCTCAGCCCAATTTCTTCCTTCAGGGCTCTCTACCGAGGAAAAGCGACACCGATACAAATCCGTGTTTGTCTTCTCCGTCGGTCACTTTCCTTCTTCGCTAGTATTCCTTCAGCCTAACGACCAGGCTTGGTACTCGACCGCTTCTTCGGGTTCCCTGCCATGTCACTTTCTGTTTCTGGGAGCGCTCTGCCTCCTCTTATAGGACACTCTACGCTCTTTCTCCCCCTCCCTTCTTGTCGTGTGTAAAATGCGTCATTTCCTGTGTGCCAGCGCGGGAATGTCGCCGGTTGACACGAAATTCAAAACAACAAATACTGAAAAATACTGTGAGATGTTAGAGGAGCCGATCAGCTTAATCAGCATTGTGTCATCTCCTCTAGTAGTGGCTTGAGTGAAACGGAAATTTACGGACATGTAGGAGTTACTCACTATAGCTTTAAAATAGCGTATTCCCTGAAACGTCCTGTTCCCTCAAAAGCGACAACAGAATTGACGCAAGATAACAATTACCGTCCTTGGTTGCAGCTTGATAAAAACGTAACGTCAGTATTTTAGATGTAGTCCTCATTGACCGTCATCCTTAATTTTTAGTATTTTCTGAATCTCTGATTTTCTAAATAAGAGTAATTCCTTGGGAATGTCACCTTTAATCTTTTCTCAAAATGAACCTTATGAAAATATCCAACAGTTATTTCTTTGTAATAGTATAGTATTTATGGCATAACAGTAATATTACTACTAGTTGCAAAGTTTAACCAGTCTGTAGGGTAGAGCGGGGTAAGACGCCCCTGAGGGCAAGATGCCCTTTGCTCATAATTCAATTTTAGCTGTGTCCAGTAGGTGGCTCTTGACATAGACAAATGCCCACCTGAGGGAAACTGAGCAACAGATGAGTCAACAGAGCAAGTGACATATGAGTACTCAAAGATTTGTGTTTTTACCTCTTTTCTTATAAAAATTGACCCAATTAATCATTTCGCCACAAGTATTTGAATGCTCCAGGAGTCTGTAGGATATGTCAGTGTAACTCTCTGATGCCTTCTCTATGTATAAAAAGGGGTCCTGTGTGATGCTAATAGGAGAAATTGGGGTTATTGAGCCAAAACCAATATGGTAGTGTGCTGGGGGTAAGATGTCTCTTTTGGTTTAAAGATGCCTCAGGGGATTTTTATGAATCAGATTCAGAAGAGGAAGCATGAAGAGACAGACTCTAGGGAGTGTAGAGGGTATGGAATTGCCACAACGTAGAAGTACCAGGTCAGCTAAACTAACCAGAGAGGTTAGGTATACAAAAAGGCGTGGCCCAGTGGTAGTAAAGAATCATGTTCCACAGTATACCCCTGGTCTTCCCAGGATCTTCAAAATTAATCCTGTGTCTCCCCTGATGGTTCAGGAGGGGCGAGCCACTGATCAGGGCGCTGGAGGAGAGATGATGGCGACGTTGGCGGCGGGAGACGTGAAGGGCCTCCTCGAAGGTTCTGGGGGGTGACTAAATGTTGAGATAATGTACCCTGTTGGATTCAACAAAGACCATATGAGGACCAACAGAGGATGGTGTGTCTGTGAATCTGTACCGTCTCGATATGGAGGCCTTGAGAACTGCTTTTCCAACCAGACCCAACACCTTTGATTTTGAAAGGGGAGCCGATGGGGGAGAATGAGCTGCCTGCAGCGTATGTAGAGACTCAGTTGCGCAGATGGAGAATGATGACGCATCGGGATGTGCAGGTGATCCCGTACTTACAACACTTTTCCGTCAAGCCATCCGCGACGGAATGCCAACTGCCGTTAAGAGTCGTCTGGATGAAGTGGTGGGACTAACTACAATGGCACTCGGTGAATTTTTGGGCAATGTGGTGCATGCAGTTGAAAAACATCGCAAAGAGGAGAAGAAACTGGACAATCAAATGAAAGAGACTGAAAGGAAACTTCTTCAATCACAACTGGAAGAGTTTAAAGCAGAAGAGAGAATTTAGGCAAAAGAACTGGGAAAAGAAAAAGACCCAAAAAAGATAGATCCAGTGACGGCACATTTTGAGTGGGAAGAGCCTCCAGAGATGAATCTGCCCCTGGACCAGAACCGGAGGGCGGCTCGAGCGGACCTCAGGCTGTGGTCAAGCCCATAACTTCACCGTGTCCCTCCAGTGGCCAGCCCAAGGTAATATGCAAAGGCTGGGGGATGGCAAAATGTACGGGAAGGTGCCTGGGAATACGGGCAGGGAACATCAGCAGAGAGTGTGCCGGTCAGAATAATTACCAGACAGGGAGAGGCCCTTCAGTCTGCTGGGTGGTGGCCGGGCGCTATTAATGTCTGCAAATACTGTCCTAATAATGTGCAACAGCAGTGGCAGTCTGCCAGGCCAGGCTCAGCAGGAGCTCGGATTCCAGCTCAAATGCAGGGGCCAGTAAATTGCCAAGGGGCCCAATAGGGGTCCCCAGAGAACCCAGCTAGTGTAGGACAGCATGTACTCATAACTAATGGAGCAGCTCAGGAGCCCATAATTGGTGTTGAAATAGAAGGTAAAAGTGTTCCTGGGATGATACAGGAGCTACATGAGCTTGTATTCGAAAAGAACGTGCTGCTCACCTGCCTATGTCGGGTGAATATATACAAACAGTAGGGTTCTCGGGAAAGCTCATTAAACCCGACAACACAACCGGTGGCTGTAAGGGTAGGGAGTAAGGAAACTAAATTGCCGTTGGTAGTGTGTAAAAGAACACCTATAAGTTTATTGGGGAGGGATGCAATATTGGCTTTAGGTTTAAATTTGAATTGCGCAGAAGAAGGAATTGATTTAATGGGGATGTATAGTATACAAAATAAAAAAGTGAATTAGCAAATGTTTATTGGTTGGGGGATTTAGAAGACCAAATTAAGGAGCAAGTTTGGAGTACCTGTAGTAATATGTAGCGCTCAAATACCCCAGGCTACATGGCCAGAAACTGAATTGCATTGTACAATGATATTTGACCCCACTCAGGACCCAGAATTAGAAAAAAAAATTGGCCCTAATCTTGATTTGGAACAGGACATTCAATCAGCAGCGCTCCTTATAGGACAGGAAGGAGCAGCACTGAAAATAGAGAAACAGAATGGGAAGAAATGTGGGTTCTCAAATCCTCGGGTCCTGGCGCCTGTGGTAAGCGCTTGGCTTTTGTTCTGACCACCAGTGCAATCTTTAGGATTTCCAACAAGCTGGTGGATTGCCTTTAATTAGATTTATGTTTAGAGCAGTTATTTGTCCCCTTAAGCCACATTTGACAAATCTGCACATGCCATGAAGAATTAAAATTTCATATCCACAATGAGATATTAGAAGCCAGTATAAATAACTGCAGAGGGAAACAATTTGATCGAACCCTTAATCAACGTGAACAATCAATAGGTTCCTCGTTGGTGAAACTGTCAACACATGGTTGCAAAAACCAACAATTTATTAGAAACAGTAAAGTCACACTCTTCCTGTTTCATATGTTTAGTTTATTAAGTTCAGGCAAATTATTTTGAAAGAATTCAAAACACCTGTGTTTAGCAACCCAATCTGGAGCTTCCTGATTTTCCCAGAGTATAATTTGATCTGTTTAGAGATGTTTTTACCTGAAAATCCTCACAATATGGAAAAATAAGCACAACATGTTTGAGGGTTTTTATTCTTCATGGCACAGTGGATATGTCCATAAAAATGCAGCTAAAGGTGGTAAATAACTGCTCTAAACATGGAATGCAGCTAATTAAGACAAATACACACCTTGTTAAAATCCTAAGATGGCACCAGGCTTGGAACAAAGCCAGCGCGACACAGTGGGGCGGGAAGGTGGACCGAGTCTGAGCATCAATGGGGGAGGGGTTTGGACTGAAAGAGGCAGCACCTCTCATGCAGCACTTAAAATGAGTGTGCCAGGTTCTCAAATGAGGATCGAGTTTACAGAAGAGGGCTGAAGCAATGCAATTTTTTCAGTCTAATAATCCGTTAATTTGGTACTCAGATGATCAAACAATGATTAAGATTATGATTAACTGTCAGTTGATAGGGAAAATACAGCAAGTGAAAATTCCTATTGAGGAATCAGAACGAACTTGGAGAGCAAATTGCAAAACAAAGGAGGGTTTTGGTGGTGCAGGCAAATTGCCCACAGCCCACCTTAAACCATCTTCTGGTTATATGTACCTGCCTGTGGGACTGTCCAGAAAATAGATTTGAAATGTCAACTTGCATGGTATGAACTGTGACCCATTTAGTGATTTCAAGATTTTGTGGGACAAGGCCTCAAAAAGTCCATATTTAAACCCATAAATGATTGTTCTAAAGAATCAGATGATTTTTAATGGCTACATAACAACATGAAGGACATTGTGATACCAAACATAAGTATATATGTGAAAAACTGAAGAAGTTTCAGTCAATTTTCCACTGAAAAATGCATCAGTCTTGACCAAAATTGATGCAAAATGTAAAGTTCATCTTGAAAAACAACCAGGTTCCTATGAAAACACACCTAAGATATTTTCACAAAAGTTGCCTCATATAGTTGGCTAAATAATGTTCGAGTGTCGTTAAATTGCGAGACTGGTAACATGGATCTGGATTGCGAAAATTGGAACCATCCCTGTATTGACAGCGCCGATTTTTTCCACATTTTGTTATGTTACAGCCTTTATTCCAAAAATGGATTAAATTCTATTTTTTTCCTAGCAAAATTTCTACGCACAACAATTTACAATGACAACGTGAAAAAGTTTTTTGGAAAATTTAGCAAATTTATTAAAAAATACATAACTAAGAAATCACATGTACATAAATATTCACAGCCTTTGCCATGAAGCTCAAAATTGAGCTCAGGTGCATCCTATTTCCACTCATCAACCTTTAGATGTTTCTACAGCTTAATTGGGGTCCACCTGTGGTAAATTCAGTTGATTGAACATGATTTGGAAAGGCACACACCTGTCTATGTAAGGTCCCACAGTTGACAGTGCATGTCACGGCAAAAACCAAGCATGAGGTCAAAGGAATTGTCTGTAGACCTCCAAGAAAGAATTGTCTCGAGGCACAAATCTGGGGAAGGGTATAGAAAAAAGGAAGACGCTCGAACCACCGACTCCTCTTCTTGAGAGCTTTCGGTCACTGGCCTAAACTGGGCTGAGCTATTGGGGGAGAAGGGCCTTAGTCAGGGAGGTGACCCGATGGTCAGTCTGTCAGAGCTCCAGCGTTCCTCTGTGGAGAGAGGAGAACCTTCCAGAAGGACAACCATCTCTGCAGCAATCCACCAATCAGGGCTGTATGGTAGAGTGGCCAGACGGAAGCCACTCATTACTAAAAGACACATGGCAGCCAGCCTGGAGTTTGCCAAAGGCACCTGAAGGGACTCTCAGACCATGAGGAACAAAATTCCTGGTCTGATGAGACAAAAGATTGGAACTCTTGCATGGAACACAGGCGTCAGTTTGGAGGAAACCAGCAGCGCGCATCACCTGGTCATCACCATCCCTACAGTGAAGCATGGTGGTGGCAGCATCACGCTGTGGGGATGTATTTCAGAGCAGGAAATCAGAGACTCAATAGGATTGAGGGAAAGATCTAATGCAGCAATGTATAGACATCCTGGATGAAACTCTGCTGCAGAGCCGGCTTGACCTCAGACTGGGGCGACGGTTCATCTTTCAGCAGGACGCATTTAATTCTAAGCACACAGCCAAGCTATCAAAGGAGTGGCTTCAGGACAACTCTGTGAATGTCCTTGAGTGGCCCAGCCAGAGCCCAGACTTGAATCCGATTGAACATCTCTGGAGAGATCTGAAAATGGCTGTGCACCGACACTCCCCATCCAATCTGATGGAGCTTGAGAGGTGCTGCAAAGAGGAATGGGCGAAACTGCCCAAAGATGGGTGTGCCAAGCTTGTGGCATCATATTCAAAAAGACTTGAGGCTATAATTGCTGCCAAAGGTGCATCAACAAAGTATTGAGCAGCTGTGAATACTTTATGTACATGATTTCTTAGCTTTGAGTTTTTCTATAAATTTGCAAAAATCTCAAACTTTTTTCACATTGTCGTGTGTGGGGTTGTTTTTTTTTTTTAATTAATTTAATCCATTTTGGAATAAGGCTGTAACATAACAAAATGTGGGAAAAGTGAAGCGCTGTGAATACAGGGATGGTTCCAATTTTCGCAATCCGGATCCATGTTACCGGTCTCGCAATTTAATGACACTCGCGCATTATTTAGCCAACTATATGAGGCAACGTCTGTGAAAATATTTTAGGTGTGTTTTCTTAGGAACCTGGTTGTTTTTCCAGATGAACTTTATGTTTTGCATCAATTTTTGTCAAGACAGATGCATTTGTCAATGGAAAAATTGTCTCAAACTTCTTCGGTTTTTCACATATACTTATGTTTGGTTTTAAAATGTCCATGTTGTGTAGCCATTAAAAATCATCTGGTTTGTCAGAACAATCATTTATGGGTTTAAATATGGACTTCACAAGGCCTTGTCCCACAAATCTTGAAATCACTAAATGGGTTCACTTCCTGTGGCTAAATTCTCATATTTCAAATCTATTTTCTGACAGCCCCACGAGTAGGTACATATAACCAGAAATGGTTCAAATTGGGTCAGGCAATGGCCTATACTCTGCAAACCTCCTAAAGGAGGGAAATTATGCCTATAGATAACGTATAGTGCACAGTAACCTGAATGTCGCACTTTGCCATCACTTAAAATGAGCTTTATCGGTAGGTATTTTCAAAATTAAACGTTGTCTTGTTTCATATTTTGAGAGTGACACAAAATGGCTTAAGCCGGTCCAGTTGTCATCCATCAATATTGATGCTACTGACGCCCAGTGGGCTTTTTAAAAAACGTTTTCATGCCTGGAGGCGACGCTGGGCTTCGCCACCAGTGGGCGGGGCTCAAGAGGTTTTCTATAGAGCTGTATGTGGATATTCATTCTGAAAACTCAAATAATGAAAACCAGCATAGACTGGCACCAGGAGAAATCAATATTAGTTTTTTACTCTTGAAGGATTTATTCTCATATTTCAAAAATCTCCTGTTAATTCCCCAGTTCAAATGGGCCACGGTGTCATCGGGTTTCGTGTGTTTTCACACAAGATGTTAACATTAGCCAATGAGTACACAGGTAAAACATAGTTTCTAAATATAATAATCTCCAGGTCTGGAGTTTGATACTCCAGAATCAACAATATTTAGCAGATGGTCAAATTACAATTAGGATGTAACTCTGAGATTTTTTTTCTGGTTATTGTAAATGTACCAGCAGTAATTTTCACCCTCTCCACACGCTTAAATTTGAGATATCCCCAGAACCATACCTCAAGTGTGACCCTTTACTCACATTCTAGCTGGGGAGAATGAGCAGTTCTAGTGGTCAAAAACATGTGTACCGAGAGGCACTGTCTCATGCCAGCTCACCACGACACAGCCCAGTTTTCCTCTAGAGACCGCGACTTCTGAAAGCTGCAAAACACTCCTGCCTCATGATGCGTCGTAATATCAAAAGCTTCCAGCAGGGGGAGCTTTTAGAATCTCAAGGGCTGAGCCCTGCCACACTATACAGAGCATGAAGCAACACATTCCAGGAAGGAGCTAGTAGTGCTGTCAACTTGATTAATTTTCAAGCAATTCTATGACTTTCCAAATAATCTTATGACTTTTTAATAAAAGTTTAATTAGCAACAAATCTAGCGACTTTTTCAGTTATTGGGGACTTTTCTGGTGTTTTGGTGACTGACTTTCGTTCTGCAGTTACTGTCCTGAACGAGAAGCGGGTGCTGCCGTGAGCCCCTCACCTGTCCCAAAACACTGAAAGACTAGAAGATGCTTAATATGGAATGAAATGAACCGCTACCCCTCACCAAAAATGAACCGCCCTGGTCATCAGGTGTTTAGCGACTTCCAGCGACTTTCAGGGCAGCCAATAGCTACTTTCCTCACTGAGGAGTTGGCAACACTGAGCTTAAACAAGGACTGACAGTTGACGCTTTCAGTACTGAGAGTTGAATGCACTGAGTAATGACAATAGGAAAGGCAATTCAACATTTACAGCACTAGCTCATCAGATGAAAATAGTCTTTACATTCCTCTTGCATGTGGGTCTCTAATTCACACATTCATGCACACACACACACACACACACACACACAAACACACACACACGCTTGTGTTTTCATGTTTTGTGGGACATCCCATAGGCTTACATTCATTCCCAAACCCCTTTCCCTGACCTTAACCATAAACACTACACGCCTAACCCTAATCCCCATAACCCTAACCTTAACCCTAACCCTAACCTAAACCCCACTTAACCCTAAAATAGCTCGATTTCCTTATGCGGACCTAAAGATATAAAGAAATCTAGTCTTTCATCTCTTGTGGGGACATTTCACAAGGGTATGTATGCATTGACCAAGCACACACACACACACACACCTCCAACATTTGTTTACTCACCTGTCTATAATGACACAGAGTAACATCAGATTACAAATCCATTTAAAAAATGCAAAATATATTACATACGATATGACTGCCTTATTGTGTCATCACAGAGCATTGAACTATCAATTCGTTGTTAATACTGACAAATAGTTTCAAGACGACATTCAAAGTCAATGCAAAGACACGAATACACGCGAAACGCGTGTATTCGCGTCTTTGCATTGACTTTGAACGTAATCTGTCATGCGAAAAATTGAGCCAAGGCTCAGTGCGAAGCTGCTTAACCGGCCATCAATTAGGCCGCCAACATAACGCTGTTCGAAGAGGCAGCCACACGCACATTATTGAAGGAAGGTGCTATGCCCACACAGGGTTAATATTACGCTTACAGGAAGTGGTGGCATCGGCATATACATTTCGTGGCCATGTCTTAAAGGGGCACTGTGGTGTCGCACACAATTAGTCTATTGTGTTATACGGAACCCTTGTGAGCCCTGCTCAGCCAGTATAATTTTCAGCAGTACGCTAATAAATGAGTAATAGTAGTCCAAACTGCCCCAAACGCCTAATTATCATGCTCGTGTAAGCTGCCATTTTGGCACAGGCACCAACGAGAGCATGCGAGATTCCCCGTGAGTATGACGTAAACAGGCACCTTGGCCACCATATTCAATCGTAAACAATAACACACAGATATTGCAAAGACAACAAAAGAATATCAAAAGGTAATTCAGAATGGTAGAATTTTAATTGTAAAATTGAGTAGCCGGGCTTCAACCACGAATCAAGAAAGTACAGCACGCCTATTTGAAACGGGCGCTGAGTGAGAACTCCGGCAACACTCTAACCATTGGTGACTATAACAGTCAGCTGAGCAGTAAAAGAAAGCTTGGTTTTTGGTTTTTCAGTGTCAGAAGGTTCAGATGAAATGGATAATTCAGACACCGATGGAAAAGTTTATGGAGGAAACGTGAGAAACTTACTATATTTCTGCGAAATAGAGCAAGGCCAATCGAGAGTGACAGTGGCTGGTTACGCTGGCTTGGCTTTCTGGGTATAGCTGTCGACTTGACGCGACTGAACGATGTCGAATGGTATGTTAAAAAGTGGCATCTCGGTCGTCTTAATTGTCATCTCTTCCTGTAGAACTAACGTTAAATATTTTGAGGTTGCCTCATAGATATATATCGAACACTAGATTGCTGATAGGGTACGCTCAAGTGAAGCATCTGTTCCTGCAGTGTATAGCACACCTGAAAGAAAAATTTGCTCATATGTGTATGAATATGCATGAACTTATCCGAGGCTTCGCGGCAGTGTTGTGCAACCCAAGTCTGCTTGCAGATATCTGAGATGTTAGCTAGCTTGCTAGTGAGTTTAAAAGCAATCGCTTAGGTACAGCTCTAGCCAGTGAACCTATGGTAGCTAGGATGCCTATCGGAGAAGCTCTTACAGCTCTGATTTGTCACTTTAAATGCCATTGCACACACACAACCTCTTTCGCCATTGATTAGCAGCTTCTTTTACCTAAAGAGCAAACAGACAGTTCAGCCTGAGACATGTTATTTCTTCTATATATAAGTATCACAGACACATTACTCTTCAGATTATAACGCCAGCCATCTTCCTGCACCCTGCTGACACTAAAGTTAAGGAAATGTTTATAATCACTGTACGGTTGCATGTGATTCGGTTTTTGCCCTAGCTTCACAAGCTAGCTAGCTGACAGCGATTGCTCTTGAGCTAGCCAAGTAACAACTTCGCCACCGGCCTCTCCTGAAACACGCACAATGAATGCCCATGATGCAGACCATGAACGGTCCGATAAACGGCCAGCAGTCAGGCTGCCGCTGTTCCTGGTTTAATCGCGATTCCCAAGCCACATAGCAATGGGAGAAGTTTTGATGACTCTGATTGGCTGAAAACGATGTTCCTCATTTGCTAATATAATTTTTCTGGCGTGGCTATTTTTAGAGCTTTAAGCCCTGTAATTAGCAAACACGAAAAAAAATCGGAGCTATCGAAGCGTATCCTGTCTGCAGTAAGCTAGTCAATGGTAATCATGTTAGTGGAAACAGTAGCTGCTGAATCAAGGTGTTGGTAAACGTCATAGCTTCGTTTTCGATCTTGGGTAAAATGAATAAAATGGCGGCGCACATTAGATTTTCAAAATCAATTGTGTCTGCTACACGCGTCCCCTGCCAAGGCGGAAACAAGTGGATTTGCATTGTTCGAGGTGTCCTTTGTGATATTAGAGCTACTTTTTGCCGCACCACAGTACTCCTTTAATTAATGTGCTACGTTATTTTTTGTTAACATATCGTGTCCCCTCTCCTCTTCTGTACCATTGCATGTCATGGATTAATATTAACTGATTACAGCAACATAAATATAAGTTCTTATATTCAATTCTTAAAGATAAAATTAAATCGATTGATAAAAATTCCTCAGAAACATGAGCCAATGTCTACAACATTATTTTCTATGAAAGTTTTTTTTGGCATCATCTTCTATCAGACACGGGTCCTAAGGTTCCTAATTCCCATGATTCAATAGTAGTGGCCTCACTAATCTTTGAATTGCATCAAAATTATTTTAATGGTGGGAGAAAATAAATAAAGGTGGTTTTGAGGGGAGTTGATGTAATATTTTTACAGCCAAAAATAAGCCTTTGTGTTTTCTTACGAGGTCATAACGTATACAAACCTCTGATAAAGTATGTACACCACAGTCTAAAACAATATCATAATACTTAATCAACAGTAAGAAATGTACAGCAGTAAGGCTAACATGCTCACTTTATGACAAGTTAATAACGCTATAGTTGGCAGTATTTGCTTGCTGTAGCACAAGCTAGCCAGCTAGCTTAAATTATTCACTAGTGAAGGCTAAGCATCAGTGGTAATGTGACAAATTGTAGCCTGTGTGTGTGTGTGTGTGTGTGTGTGTGTGTGTGTGTGTGTGGGGGGCCCATACAACTCAGAGCGGCTCATCACTTTCCTCACTGCACTGCATGAGAGGCTGATCTTGCCAGAGGAGAGAGAGCTGCAGAGGCCAGGCAGGTTCGTCATCATCTGGGATAATGTGGCCTTCCACCAAGCTCGCATTGTGAATCAATAGTTTGCCGAACATCCCCAGTTGATGGGGCAATTCTTACCGGCCTATTCCCCGTTTCTCAATCCTATTGAGGAATTCTTCAGTGCGTGGCGATGAAAAGTGTAGGACCATCACCCCTATGTCCGAATGGGTTTGATGGAAGCCATGATTGCTGCTGCCCAGCAAATTGGAGCTGACGAATGCCAGGGATGGATAAGGCATTCTAAGAGGGTTTTTCCCCCGTTGTATTCATAGGGAAGACATACAATGTGATGTGGATGAAAACGTGGCCCTTTCTCTGTGAGCGCATGTAGCCTAGTGATTACAGTAGGGCCTATAAATTGTTTGCCACCACCATGTCCACAATGGCAGCCTCCTAGCCTGGTAAAACCAGACTCTGCTATTTCGCTTTGCTTCGTACACAGAGTCTGGGTAGTCATCATTGACAAGTGTTTACTTCCTGGTGGGTGGGCGCTTGTCAGAAGTTTAAAATCATTGGTCCATCCGTAAACTAATCACTAACGTTTGACGATGATGTATGTTATGCGCCCGCTCAGCCGCCTAGTACTTCCGCTGGAAACTACAGTCCTTCATACCAGGAATGCAGCGAAAACAAACTGATCAGTACATTAAAGTTAATACTGTACCCATACATATGCCCATCTACCTCATTTTAGCCTTCACTCATTCACTTAAAAGAACCAAAGGTGCTCTTTCTGTTCTCCTTACAAGGAACAAACTGTTGAGCTATCGTTTTTCCTGCAGATACTGCTGCTGTTAAAGAAAAATTTAAGAGACCCGAAACCAACGGCAGAATCGGGGAGAATAATGCATTATTTACATCAGGACGAAATCTGCGTTGACACGGAAACTGAACCGTTAACCATACTTGCGCTAACATCATACCCAGCTCGCTATCTAACTTTACAGCAACACAGTTTGGCTCTAAGCGTTCGGCTGTCTCAGACAGCCATTTCATTCATGGATAATGACAACATAACACTGAGACAGCGAATTGGTCTTGTGACATGAACAAAAACATGCCTATTTCATGATGGCTATTAAGTAGATATGACAATCTGTAGGGAGTAGCGCTACAACATCATTTCCATTAAAAAAAACTAACCAGACATTCATCTTGTTCTGGCTATAAGTCGCTGATACCCGGGATTTTCTCCACGACAGAGCGAATGGCCTCCAATGTATCTATGTCCGTAGCCATTGTTGATTTTGGAGACTACAATTTCAAACTTGGCGCAGCGCCTACGTCATGGCTCTCGGTCACGCCTCCTGTTCGTTGGTTGGTCCGGCTTATTTTCTGCGGATGGTAAACGGTGCAGAGCTCCGAGTGATCAGACTGAAGCGAAATGAAATTAAGCGGAAGTACGAAGGCTGGCGGAGTCAGACTAGCAGCCTCCTGCTCTGCACTGAAAATCTTCCTCCTCCCCCCTGCATGTGGGAGGCTATTGATTCTATAAAGAGAGATGAGAGAACAATCACTGTACTTCTGTAAAGACAGTTACAGTACTGTATTGTAACATGTTTACAGTATTGTATGTATACAGTAATGTACAGTACTGTAATATACTGTAATGTTACATTACTGCTGTAACTTACCGGTTCTGATTTAGAAAAATTTGAACATTGGAAGCAACAGTGCTTTGCCTTAGAACTGGCTGAACCTGTTGTCCTGACTCTCTGTAGGACAGGCCATGATTGATTACATGGTCTATGATAGTGACCTGGATTTCACCTGAAACCTGTGTTCGCCGTACACCGCCACCACATACACCTCTACCGCGTACACCACCATGTTCACCTCCACCACGTACTCTTCCTCGGACACCTCCGCCTCTTATTCTCACTCGCCTTCTCACTCGCTCCAGACCTCAGTGATCCATGCTTGTCAACAGCAACACAAAACTGCCCCTTTTTTGTAGGTGCATACTGACTGATTGGTGAATGGTGATTTGTGGAATGGGTAGTGATGCAGGGGCACTAGTGATGTCACAGTGATGCAGGTAATTTCTATCAGCTGTGAACAGATGTTTTGCTTTTGACTACCATAGTGAAGTCAGTGGAGTCAGGGCCACGTAAATGACGCACGTGAGAAGTGTTGTGCAAAAGAGCATGAAAAATGTATGAATCCAATGAAAAGGTATGAACACATTTGCAAAAGAAAACTTCTGCTGTGGTTTGGAGGTGAAGATGATGACAAAGTGGATCCCAGTTTCATAATATGTCCGACGACGAAATGTCAGGGGTATATATACTATTCAAAAAAAGTAGGGGATATTGGATTTACAAGTACCATGAAATGCAGATCATGAGGTCAGGAAGGAAACAAATGACATAAAAATATTAAGGAAACATTTGTCAATTTATTCGAAACCCTGTGTACAGTCAGTAAAGGACAGATTCTCCAGAATAAGAATTACACAAAACACAGGGTCACACAGCAAATTTACCACCATTGTGAAACTGAGTCAGTAGCGGGTAAAACCCCTCGGTTGGCTAGACAAGCTCGAATTCGGCGTGGCATACTCCTAACGAGACGCCCCAGGTCATTTTGGGGAACGTTATTCCATTCCTGTTGCAATGCTGCAGCAAGTTCTTGGACATTGGCAGGAGGTTGTTGACGTTGGCGAAGCGCTGTCCAAGCATGTCCCAGACATGCTCGATGGGGGAAAGGTCCGGACTGAGTGCTGGCCATGGTAATGTGGTGATATTCTGCTGCTGGAGGTAATCTGTAACGATCCTGGCCCTATGACATCTGGCATTGTCATCTTGGAAAATGAAACGGCGCCATAACGACGCGTGCAAACGGCACAACATGGGATGCCAAGATGTTGTCCCGGTAGTACTGCCCTGTGACACGTCCAGCAACAACATGCAAGTCTGTTCTACCGGCAGCAGTGTTGCCTCCCCACACCATTACAGATCCACCCCCATACGGATCATGTCTAATGACATTAACGTCATGCAAACGTTCGTTACGTCGGCGCCAAACCCTCCTGCGTCTGTCAAGGAAGTCCACAGTGAACCTCGACTCATCTGAGAACATTACGTTGTTCCATCGGCGATTATCCCAGCGTTGATGATGACGACACCATTGAGTCTGGCCCTAATGTGACGATCCCTCAAACAGGGAATGACACGAGGACGCCGGGCGTGTAAGTGAAATCTGTGCAGACGATTCCTGATGGTCTGGCCACTCACTACCAAGCCAGTATCCCTTTGAAGTTGAGACCTTATCTGATTTGCTGTTACCATACGATTTCTCAAGACAATAGTGCGGATGAATCTGTCCTGAGCCTGAGTTGTTGCCCTTGGTCGACCGGATTGTGGTCTATCCTGAACAGACCCTGTAGCATGATGTCTGGACCATAATCTGCTGATGACAGACTGGGAAACATTCATTGCCCTTGCCACAACGACCTGTCTTGTGCCAACCTGTAGCATGCCAAGGGCACGTAACCTCTCCTCCTGTGTTAGACGGCGATGGTCTCTGTTTAATTAACGACTTCAACCACTGATAATCTGATGCTTTCTCTTCAAAATCTTCCTTTACAGTGGCTCTAACCTTCCAATTCAGAGTCATGCAAATTTGTGGCACAACCCCCTTGATCATCAATAGCATCCCGTGCAGATCGTGAGAGTGTCATTGATGTGTTTGGGTGATGAATTTCTTTGGAAATGCTTCCTCAGTAAGGAACTATACAACATGGTTTCGTATCCCTTTGTATATGTGAAAATTTTGATCTCAAAATAAAATATCCCCTACTTTTTTTGAATAGTATAGTTATATACCAAGAATTCCGTGCGTCCGTCATTCCGTCCGATGACATTATTTGTCCGATCAATATCTCGAATATTATTCATTGGATTCTTTTCAAATTTGGCAAATATATTCTGTACCACAGGGAGAGGTGCAGTGCAAAGTGTCGGCCATCTGGGACCGTCCGTCCGTCCATCCGTCCATCATTCCATCCGAAGACTTTGGCACATATATTCTCAACCACAGCGAGAGGTGCAGTGCAAAGTGTCAGTCATCTGGGACCGTCCGTCCGTCCGTCCGTCATTCCGCCCAAAGACATTATTTTTCCGATCGATATCTCAAATATTATTCATTGGATTCTTTTCAAATTTGGCACACATACACTACCGCTCAAAATTTTGGGATCACTTGGAAATTTTCTTGTTTTCCATGGAAACACTCATGAAATTAGTCTGAATAGGAAATATTGCAAATGAACAGAACATGCTGACATTGTCTGAGTTAGAAATAATGATTTTAATGGAAAATGATGAATATGTACTTCAAACTTTGCCTTCATCAAAAAAAAAAACACCTTCACTGTTGATACTGAAACTGGTGTTTGCGGAACTATTTAGCGCAGCTGCTAGTTGACAACCCAGAGGCGTCTTTGTTTTAAACTACACACTCTCAGATATTTGTCTTCTTGCACAGTTGTGCATCGGGGCCTCCACTTTTTTTTTTCTGTCCTTGTTAGTGCCAGTTTGTGCTGCTCTCTGAAGGGAGTAGTTGACAGCATGGTAAGAGATTTTAAGTTTTCAATTTCTCGCATCGAATAGCCTTCTTTTCTAAGCACAACAATAGACTGACGGGTCTCTAAAGGAAGTTCTTTCTGTCTGGCCATTTTGAGCCTGTAAACAAACAAACAACTGCTGATGCTTCAGGTACTAAACCAACCTCAAGAATGCCATACTCCCTTTTGCGCTCCCTTATTAGTTCACCGGTTTTCAGCTGTGCAACACATTTGCAGAAGGGTTTTCTAGTAATCAATTAGCCTTATAAAATGCTTAACTTGGATTAGCAGCCATACCAGGAGATTGATGCAGAGGACTGACAGTTGCTGATAATAGGCCTCTATGCAAAAATGTAGATCATTCTTTGAAAATCATCTGATTAATTTTAATCGTTTGTGAAATGGATAAAAATGTTTGTGAAATGCATGAAAATGTATTTTTCTTTGGAAAACAAAGAAATTTGCAAGTGATCCCAAACTTTTGAGCGGTAGTGTATTCTTTACCACAGGGAGAGGTGCAGTGCAAAGTGTCGGCCATCTGGGACCGTCCGTCCGTCCGTCATTCTGTCATTCTGTCATTCCGTCACATTATCAATATCATTATCAAAATCTCGAATATTATTCATTGGATTCTTTTCAAATTTGGCACACATATTCTCTACCACAGGGAGAGGAGCAGTGCAAAGTGTCGGCCATCTGGGACCATCCGTCCGTCCGTCATTCCGTCCGAAGACATTATTTGTCCGATCGATATCTCGAATATTATTCATTTGATTCTTTTCAAATTTGGCACACATATTCTCTACCACAGGGAGAGGTGCTGTGCAAACTTTCGGCCACCTGGGATGATTTTTCACAAAAATACCGCCGTTTTCCTGTTTTTGGACTTAGAAATTTTCAAGTGGGTTCAATGTCAATTTGTCCGATCGATATCGCAGACATTATACATTGGGTTCTTCTCAAATTTGGCACACATATTCTCTACCACAGGGAGAGGTGCAGTGCAAAGTGTCGGCCATCTGGGAGGGCCCGTCCGTCAAATATTCCGACGAAGACATTATTGTCCGATCGATATCTCGAATATTATTCATTGGATTCTTTTCAAATTTGGCACACATATTCTCTACCACAGGGAGAGGTGCCGTGCAAAGTGTCAGCCATCTGGGACTGTCCGTCCGTCCGTCATTCCGTCACATTATTTGTCTGATCGATATCTTGAATATTATTCATTGGATTCTTTTCAAATTTGGCTCATATATTCTCAACCACAGGTAGAGGTGCAGTGCAGTGTCAGCCATCTGGGACCGTCCGTCCGTCATTCCGTCCAAAGACATTATTTGTCCGATTGATATCTCAAATATTATTCATTGGATTCTTTTCAAATTTGGCACACATATTCTCTACCACAGGGAGAGGTGCCATGCAAATTGTCAGCCATCTGGGACCATCCGTCTGTCCGTCATTTTGTCATTCCGTCCGAAGACATTATTTGTCCGATTGATATCTCGAATATTATTCATTGGATTCTTTCAAATTTGGCACGCGTATTCTCTACCACAGGGAGAGGTGCAGTGCAAAGTGTCGGCCATCTGGGACCCTCCGTCCGTCCGTTTTTCCGTCCGAAGACATTATTTGTCTGATCGATATCTCGAATATTATTTATTCGATTCTTTTCAAATTTGGCACACATTCTCTACCACGGGGAGAGGTGCTGTGCGAAGTGTCGGCCATCTGGGATGATTTTTCACAAACATATTGCCATTTTCCTGTTTTTGGACTTAGAAAATTTCAAGTGAGTTCAATGTCAAATTGTCCGATCGATATGGCAAATATTATACATTGGATTCTTTTCAAATTTGGCACACACATTCTACCACATGGAGAGGTGCAGTGCAAAGTGTCGGCCATCTGGGATGATTTCTCACAAAAATATTGCCGTTTTCCTGTTTTTGGACTTAGAAATTTTCAAGTGGGTTCAATGTCAATTAGTCCGATCGATATTGCAGTTGTTATACATTGGATTCTTTTCAAATCTGCCACACATAGTTTCTAACATATGGAGAGGTGCAGCGCTATATGTCATAGATGTGTTGTTATTTTTGTCAAAATTGATTTTCGGAATGCGATAATTTCTATAATCGCCAACGGAAAAAGCATGACTGGGGACATCGGGGGTATTAGTAAGCTCTGCTTACTTTTTCACTTGTTATACTGGAAAAAGCAATTGGAAAAAACTGTATTACAGGAATTTTTTCTAATTTCACACAGGCGAAGATATTGATTTGACTATGCTCAAGACCGATTTTCGCCAATTTCGGACGTCCAGTATGGCTGCCAGCGGCCATTTCGTCCGGAACTTGGGGATCGGGGAGATACATGACTCGGTTCCTGTGGCGACCGAGTTATCCAGTTTTTCAACTCCTTTGAGTTTTTCTGTGTAATACTGTATGTGAATTACAGTATTTCAGTTTTTGCCATCAATACAATAAAATTTCACTTCAAAGTCTTTCTGAGTTTGGATGCAATTCTTTACTGTAAGTTCACATTTGAATGTGTAGCACGCAGGAGTACCTTGTTCAAACTGATAGCTGTATTTTGTATTCTGTTGTCAGCTGTGTTACAGTACAGTACAGCTGATTGAAGGAATCTACTCATTTGGGCATAAGTTGAGTTGTTTTAGGTAAATGTTGGCTTTTGCTACTTGCTTTACAATATGTAACTATGTAAATTGTCAAAGAAAATATGACTGCGATACACATAGGAAAAAGTAAGGTTGAACCTGCTCAGACTGAAAAGGGTATGTTGCATTTTGGTGTTGAGTACAAGGTGAGTGAGTGGCTGGATTAACTTGCTTGACTGCAAGTTGTATTGAGTGGTGACAAGCTGTGCTCTTGCTGCATGTTTGAAATGTTTTGCCATGGTAAGAGCCTTTTGCAAACAAATGTGTTATTCTGAGGGGAGTGCCTCTCATTAGGCCTATGTATTTACTGTTTTGATACCATGGTTTCTGAGTTGACAGAGGAGGTAAAGCGATTGAAAAAAACTGTAGTACCAATCCTTGTGGGACTCCAGTTCCCACAGTGCTTAGCTTAGATGAGATCCCTCTGGCCATTACTGTTTGTGTTTTATGCAGTTACCAATTCCAGATCCGCACAGATATACTGTCCTCATTCTAATAATTAGTCTCTCATGAGGTACTTTATCACGTGATGTCATAAGCTTTGCTCTGGTCACAAGTCTTGGTGGCCTCCTCAAATAATTCCAAAAGTTTTGTAGTCTTGACCTTCCCTTACGGAAACCATGGTGACTATCCCTCAGAATGTTAGTACCGCCACCAACGAAGTTGAGCGAAGGTCATGTGCTCACCCATTTCTGTTTGCTTGTTTGTTCGTCCAGACAATGTGTCTAAAATTTCTCAATGGATTCCAATGATACTTTGTAGAAGTGCGGTTAGTGGCCCAAGGAACAGTCAGTTAGATTTGGCTGGTGATCTGGATCACCACCTGGACCCAGGAATTCTCTCAAAGAATTTTTCGCCATTGCGGGATTGCAAGACTGGAATAAATGTCATACATCTTGAAATCCACTTGATGGAAATAACTACTACTGAGCACCATCGGGGCAAATATTCATAAATGTAAAAAGTATGGAGCAGTTGAACACCTGACAGGTAGGGGATGCAAATGCATTTTGCCCCCCGGGATAGGAGGGAGGATGGTAAGAGAGGCAGAAAAGTTCACATAAATTATGATTGGACAAAGGTGTTGTGGTTAGATGAGATGGAAATTGAATGGAGAGGCATATAAGGCATGTCATACCTCTGATGAACTAAGGAGTTGAATCAGGGATGTTTAGTGGCCACTTTAATTCTGGCTGACAATCTGGTGGCAGCTGTTAACTGCCATAAAGCTGACTGGTTGTGGACTTTCCAATAAAACTATGACCCAAAGCACAGCTCAACTCCACTCAGAAGTGGTACCAGGACAACAACATAAACATTCAGCTATGGCAATCGTAGTCACCAGCCCTCAATCTGTGGGCTGAACTGAGGGGAACTGATAAGTGAATAGCCAAGAATGTGACTGATCTCGAATAGATCAGCATAAAGGATGGTTCAAAATCACCTCAAATATTTGCCTTATCCTTGTCAAACTGCATAGGAAATGACTTCATGCTGTTATCCTTGCCAGAGGAGGTTGCACCCACTACCAAACTATAGGATGCAAATAATTGTGAAACCTTAATTTTGGTGAATTTATTTATTTATTAAGTACAGTTCTTGCATCTTGCCATTTTGCGTTTATCTCTATACAGTGATGGTTTATTTTATGTTGCATTTTTTGAGCATTTCCAGTCAGAGGTGCCCGTAATTCTGAAGCAAACTGGACAAATAAATGACTGATTTTAGTACATCATTACCCTGAAATTCACTCACGCAAGACAGTTCACAACTCACTTTATTGGAGCATGAAAAATCCCAACAATTCTTATGTTTAAGGTGACAGGAGCTTCTCTGAAATAAGGGACATCATCATTCATGAAATAACAGTAGGGGTTGCCACTCCATGGGGCATTTGCCAAATACAAAATAATTCCAGAAATCAACTTCCACTGGTCAGGAAAATGGCATTTATACAAACTGCCGACCAAAAAAACCTGAGTAATTTGTTATCAGCTCAAGCGCGTGGACTCTCCACCTGAAAGCTTTTTCTGCATGATGGCGGTTCGCTTAGCGGAGAGTTCCTCTGTGTCCCCACTCATTACGTAGTGGATCCAGGGCAGGTAGGCTGTCAGCTTGGTGTAGACGGCGTACGGATCGACCTGGCAGTTCTTGTCATAGGAGAGTATTCCTGCGGCGTACACTTTGTTGCCTTTTGGATCCAGCACTGCTAGGGCTCCACCCTCGTCACCGACGCAGACGTTCTCCTTATTCTCGGTGGGGCCGGTGCAGATGGTGCGGTTGTCCACCTTTACTTCGTCATTCTTCTCATACTCAGCCTTGCAGAGCGCCTGGTCCACTACAGGGATGACCAGGAACTTCAGAAAGTCAGAGAAGATGAACTGGTGGCCCCAACCCCAGCCTGCCACCACGGCTTTTCCGTTGTTCTCGTGCTGGTCGGTCTTGGGCAGCGGGATGGGCATCACGCGCTCAGTGATGGTCACTGGCTGCTTCAGCTTGATCAAAGCCAGGTTGTTCTCCCAAGAGGCGGTCTTCTGGAAATCTGGGTGCACGACCACCTGCACAGAACAGAACCATAATGAGAATTCCCTGGTCTGAACAGCTATTATTTGCCCGCGCCACAGATGAAAACCAGGGATCTTAAACAACCATCCTGGGGAGCCGTCAGGTTTGCTGTTTTGTCCTGAAATGACTCAATTCAAGACATCAATTAGTTGTTGCAGAAAGTGCATACATGTGCACACCTTTTGCAGATTAGCTGCATAATTAATGACTACTGTAGAAATTTTTGCCCGTGCACAAGCTGCATGGCGACTAAACTTTGGGTATTGACCCCCAGTTTTGACATTTGACACATAATAAAGGATGGGGTGTGTGTGTGTGTGTGTGTGTGGGGGGATTCTGAGAGTTATTATGATGACTCACCTTCTCAATTTCCACTTCTGTGGAGTTTTCCAGTGTTTTTCGGTTTGTGACTCCCAGGTACACCTTAGGAAAAGTAGTCGGCGGCTGCCTCTGGGTTGGCAGACGAGTTTTGTTAAGGAAAACATTCCTGCCGCTAGTCAGAATCCAGCGGTCGGAAATCAAAGCTCCGCCCCCATTCCCCCATTCAAATACAGAGTCATCAAAGTGCAATAGCACCTGCCAAGGGATGACATCGCTCAGGTTACCACCTACCATGCGAGGTAACCTGTGCTTTGTCTTTAGAGCTGAAAAAAAAGCAAGCAGAAATATAAAGCAGACATTTTGCACTAGATTCAAACAGTATTTCCCCTTAACCCTTCTACCGATCAAAAGACATTTCTGTCACCATCGGCTCACCGGTTGACCGAAATTATTCATATTCTTGCTGAAGTATTAATTGTAACTGCAGATATGGTTAATAAACAGTTAATACAAAAATGTGAATCATTTCATTTTAAGAGGAATTGTTGTTACATTATTGTAATTTTTTGAGTTTATTTAAAAATTTCCAGTGGTACTACTAAGCTGGAAGAAAATCAACCAGTAAAAGGATTAAATTGCCAATTCACAATTTTACCATCTTGAAAAGGACTAATATTTGTTATTTTCAAAATTATGTTTTTTTGAAGCAACTATGAATTCACATTATGCTTTTTCCCACAGGTGCTGTCGAAGTTGACCGCCATATGTTCCAATATTATGATTTAAGGACAGGTACTTGCATGCCCAGTGCAAAAAAAAAAAAAAAAAACAAGAAGGGACCTTAAAATTACAGGAATCTAACAAACTTTTATACAGTTTTGAGGAATTTGCTTGCAAAGTTTTGGCCACTCAGTGTACACTTAAGGAACTTGAACTATTCTGATCTGGAACCAATTTAAAAAAATGAATTGAATATCCATATTTTATCATTAAATAGAACAATTTCTTCAAATAATCAAATCAAATCATTTAGAAATGAACTTTCATTTGGCTTCAGACGCCATTTCATTTCTGACATGAATGTAACTGGTTTTCCCTGCACAAGGTCAATATCTTTGCCCAATAAAAGCACTTCTGGGTGAGGGAAGAAAGGTTTTTTGTAGAGAATGATAATTAAACACAGTACAACCCTATTACCATCAGCCATGAAAGATATTTGAAGAGGGTGAGATAACAATATGTGCACATTCGAGGGGTTTGAAAGATAATTGTGCTGTGCTGCTGAGGTAGCTGGGAAGTGCAGTGAGACTTTCCTCTGCAACCAATCACATTTAGCGATAGAACTGATGCAATCAGGATCTCATGAGTCTACAACCCTACAAGCCCTGATGAAAAATGACTGTAGTTTCAAGCTGTAGTTATCCAATAGTAAATAGATGGTATTTTCACCACCATAGTGCAGTATTACTATAGTGATACTATAGTTATTCAAACTACAGCTATACAGTTGTGTGGACTATAGTAATATTATGGTAGCGTTGACTGTAGTAATACTATAGTTATAATGTGATGGCTATCAGTGGCGGCTGGTGAACTGGCAACAGGGGAGGCTCAAACAATCCCCTAAAATTAATGATTGGTCACGACCTGTATTCAATCATTAATTTAAATTACCATTACAGAAACTCTGAAAACTCCCAACATTATCAGATGTGGCCAGTTTTCATTTATAACGCATACCGATTACGACTCCGGACTTCTCACGCTTTTCTTTACTCAGGGGTTGGAAGCAATGCATGTGTTTCATGATCATTCAAATGAAATAAGATCATTTGAAATGTCTTAATGTAATTCCATTGCTTTCAACCCCTCCATGCACAAGGACTTCAATTCCGCGCGAGAATCTCTTACATGTGCGTTGATTGAATAATTGCTGACTACAGCCGAGGAGCGTAAATATGCCACTTAAACTCACACCGAATGCGTGAGAGTTGACAGGTACGCGCTAATGAAAACTGGCCACACCGGATAATGTTGAGAGTTTTCGGAGTTTCTGTAATGGTAATTTAAATTAATGATTGAAAACAGCTCGTGACCAATCATTAATTTTAAGGGATTGTTTGAGCCTCCCCTGTTGCCAGTTCACGAGCCGCATCTGATGGCTATAGTACTACTCTAGTTATACAATGTAATCTATAGTAATACTCTAGCTATGGTAAAAATACTACAGTATTACTAAGAAATAACTATAAGATATTTTCATAAGGGAGGAGCCATATTCACGCTTTAAAAGAAACACTACTTTTTAAATTGTTCAAGTGAAAAATAGTATCTTATTTTCAGTTGCCATTTGCTTAATTAATTATATTTTCCAACCCCATTGACAAATCTAGAAATGACAAAACTTGTTGCCTCATTTGCCACATTTTTGATGTATGTTGGAAAACAACTTATACACAAATGGTTAAGGCCTGATTTTCCCTATTTCCCTTGTACGTAAGTACAATCACAACCTCCTCCACAATCCAGTATTCAAACATATGTGCATGTTACACAATAGCAGCAAGTAGGCCTGATAAGAACAGCTGTGAACCTTTGAAAGAGTGATAAAGCAGATCCACTATTTGGCAAAGTTCCACAAGAGGAGTTTGGCTTGCGTGAATTCACGTGAACCTGCTTATGGTAGTCAAATCTGTCATGCTCCGCAAGTGACAGCAAAGATCCGCAAACTTAATGGCAGTGGGTCTGTGGTCATCTGAACATACGGGACCCTAAACATTCCACTATGGAGGACTTTTTTCCAACATGCTAGAAAACTTGTCTATAACGTTAAATGATTTAGCTTAAGGTGAATCTGTTTTTTAAATATTGATATGTGTCTCATGGATGTTCTGAAGTATTGACAGCAGATTACTGCGTGCTGCATATTGTAACACAAAGAGACGTCATGTTGCGTGGTTGACTTTTTTCCAAACCCACTAGAAAATTTTTTTTGCATGCCTGGTTCCATTCGCAAGTTTACGCAACACTATGCTATCTTACACAGACTTATGCCGCATTTCATAATAACTGATTAATCGGTTTGCAGTAAGCTTGTGCAAGAGCGCAACATTTAGGTAAGTAAGTTGACCTAAGGCATCATGTTGACTCAGGAGCGTAACCTTGCTGCATAGTCGATCTGCCCTATAAGTGTGCACATATTGATTCTAAAATATTGATGCTTCCAATCCCTAAAGTTTCTGTTGTAGGATTGATTCTCAGATTGAAAGATCAATATCTAAACTCTGTCATCTGGGGTGATGTGCATTTTAGAATCAAAAGGGACACAATAGAAAGCAACCACGCCATCACCAGGATCTGGTCTCCATAAAATCGGTTGTTTGGGAATTGCTCCCTCTTTCGCCTGTCATAGTCATATGCAAAATACGGCTCCATAAATGCGTTAGCCACTGTGTTGACATTTGTGATGGCTGACTGCAAATGTGATCATGTCTAGGACTTTTTTAGTTCTCAGAACAGCAATGATGGTGTTTGTGATATGTGTGAGAGGACTGTGAGGTACCGTAGCAACACCTCTAATATTGTTAGGCTTCTGAGATATAAAATCATTCTTAAAATCATGGAATGTAATTTCACTCATACTGATATCAATGAATATGCCAGCTATAACTATAATGAAATAAATATGGTTATGAAGTAAATAATGAAATAAATAAATGGTCCATTAAATGACAATATTAAGATCAGGGCTGCAACTTTTGAGTTCAGCTGGCAGCGAGCTTTGTCGCCCTGAGATCATCTCACATGAATTCAAGAAAATATAAGTCAGCAGTATTATTATTAATTTGCACAGTGTTATATCGCGCTGGGAGCAGTAATACTGGCCGCACTAATTGCAGCTGTTGCTGCTCAGGGCCCTTATTAGGTTTTTGGAGGCAAATATTTTTTCACATGGGTGATATAGGTTTTGAATAACTCTTTACCTTCAATAAATGATCATTTAAAAGCTGCATTTTGTATTTACAAACGTTGTCGTAGTCTTACACTGTAAACCCAGATAGTGTGGTGATCTCAAATGTTTTGTGGAAACAGATTACCTCAAAAAAACTTGACTCCCTTGTGTGGACGGTACATAAAAAAATCATTCTACACATTTTGAAAAGTTATTTTACCACATTTTTTTGTGCTGTGACCACAAGATCATTACGTTGACTCAAATTTTTTTTTTTGAAGTAATCGGTTTCCGCAAAATATTTGAGTGCACCACAATATCTGGATTCACAGACAGCCATCCTATGAACACTAAGTAAATAGTTGGATGAGATTCATTATGTCTCTAATTTTAGAATTTAAATTTGACTTCTTTTATATCAGACAAGAAAGCGTAGTTCTGCATTCATACCTTGACATGTTTCGACGGGAACTCCCATCTTCCTCAGAAGTGTCACATGATGGTATTTGTGACGTGTCTTATCAGCTGTTTTTACTGAGTTCCCGTCGAAACATGTCAAGGTATGCATGCAGAACTATGCTTTCTTGTCTGATATAAAAGAAGTCAAATTTTAATTTTAACATTCAGTAAAAACATACCTGATGCATTTGCAAAGCTGACACAAAAGACAAGGAGCAGGACTGCTACCGGAGAGCTGAAACACAGAAATACAGATGCACTGACACAAAGACTGGTGTATTTTCATAAAGACGCAAAGAAATGTGCTATAAGTCTTGTATTTCAGAACTGTCTCCTCCATATCTTAAAACTTTCAGAGGTAATAAATTCAATCAAACACCCTTCATGAGGTTTATAGTTTCAACTTTTCACAGAGGACCAGACCTGTTTGGCCTTTATGTCACAGACACAGACACATTAGCATTCAGTAGTCAAAATAAATATCACCCCTTTGCATAACTGCCCCACTGTAAACCTGCCTGTTTCACCGCCTCAGATTATTCACCCTAGAAAATGGAAAAAGAAACACTTACGGCATTTCTGCGGAAGTGGATACCGTGGGAGATGTTTTAGCACTAGTGAAGCACACCGACAGCTATTGCTGGTTCAGGTTTTTATATCCGCTGGAGAAATGACATTTACGTGGTTTGACATATATGGGCATGTGCCATCTTCCGGAGCAGAGAAAGTGGGTGGTATACAAATGCACATTTCCTTAGGCTTCTTCGACTTAAGTTTGACGTAAACACTGGTTGAGAATAAACAAAACATCGAGGAGACAAACTGTGGAACATCTCTATATTGTCAATTCATATTGATGATTAAAACCATTGATAAGTAGGCCAAGAACAAGTGTTGCCGTGCAGCGTTGTAATAAAGTATTTACCCTCTTTCTGATTTTTTTCTATTTTTGCTTATTGTAATACTTAAACGTTTCAGATCATCCAACTAATATTAATACGAGACAAAAATAAGTGATAACATGAGTAAACACAAAATGCAGCTTCTAAATGATAACAACATTATTGAGGGTAAAGAGTCATTCAAAACCTGTATCACCCATGTGCAAAAAATAATTACCCCCCTAAACGTAACAACTGCATGCAATAAAATCTTTGCAATTCCTGAGAATGAGTCTTTTCCATTGCTGTGGAGGAATTGCGGCCCACTCCTCTTTGCAGAATTGTTTTGATTCAGCTATATTCACAGTGAAGCCGAGGGGAACGGTTACTAGCTTTTTTCTTTACCAGTTCACTGTAGTAAAAGTTAACAAGCAAGCGGTGGCACAGATGCTCTTTGTTGTGCATTTGTTAAGTACCTGTAAATGATCCCACTTATTGCACGGCGACTTACTAAAGAAATTGATAATTTCACAGATGTTGATTTGAAAATTATTTTATAACTTCTGCTCAAAAATAGTCAATTAGATTCTTCAGTTGGAACTATGTATGCTGCATAGCAGCAGGTCTGATAGTAGGCATCTGTTATTTTTAAATAACAGATCACAGAAGGCTATAATTGACTAATTAGGATCGAGTGATAAATATTATTTAACAACATTTAAAGTCCAAGCCTAGCATATTTTACAGGCGTATAAATGAAAAAAAGAACAGATATGATAGAGGGGATGCGTGCTTATGTTTAAAACAAAATAGTTGGTAATGAAAAATAACTATATAGGAAAATTGAGTGGGTGAGAACCAGAGTCTACTAACCCACAAATGGAAAGTTCTGGGAAAAACAGGTTTGACACTTCTGCCTTCTGTAAATTCAGATGTTTGCCAGATTGTTGATATTCCTGGTTTCTGGTTGTAACTGATGTTAAATATGCATGATTCAAGCATTGTCAAAGGGCAATACACGCACTTCACTCATTATTTACCCAATGCTAGATAGTAGCCTCTGGTTCTCACCCACTCAATTAGCCTTGCAAAATTATACGAGGAAGTACCACAAATAGGTTTGAGAATTACACTTATTCAGACATTGATGGTGAATTGCCTTCTTATCATCCAGTCTCATTTATTTAAGCTAGAAAGTAAATATGAATTAAGACACTGCTTAGTACATAATTGGTAAGTTAGAGGCAGGGATTGCAAATGTTATGAAGAACAAAAACAAAAAAAAAAACCTAAAACAAAATAAATTTTGGGATGAACGTAATTGAAAACGGGGACAAAAGCTATTCCAGATGTTCTGGAGTGAAAACACTATTCTTAATCTTAGATAACTGGTTAGAGGAGCTGTGTCACGATTACTGAGCATGCTCAGAACTTTCAAAACTGTTAGGCCTGACAAACAGTCAAACAAAGTTTTTCCACTCGACTGCAAGTCAAAATCTGATTCCATCTTTGCTAATGTGCCATCATTTTGCACTGTATTTATATACTGTATCTTATTTGCTCCGGCATTATGCTTTTTATATTACGGAGTTTTCCTTGGAAATTTGAGGACATCATATTCAGGCATGAAATAATGTTTAGGAATAATTCAGAAATGACAGAAATATCTGCATACCAGAACAATGCATGTGAATCTTACCACTTGGTGAAATGCCTCAATATTAGGGAAAACTTGATTTAACTGACTACAATAAAATGATGAATTGCACAGATTTTTTTGGCTCTCCTGACCCATTCCGTTTAACGGGTATTATTTGTTCTAAATACTTCAATTGCTGGTACTTCCCAAATCTTATCTCACACTAGAATCGTTGCAACATAACAAAAGAACAGATTACTCATCTGTCCTCCAAATTTTGAAATTGCAATGAACAAACCGCAATGAACAAGCAGAAAACAGGATAAATGTCGCAGGATAGATATTGAGCAATCTGGCAGTCTCTCATAGTTCCCTGGCTTTGATATAGGGCGATATTGGACTTTATAACGAACCTCTGTGCAAACTGCTGACGCACTCCATATCTGACAGACTGCATGACGATCTCTTTCCACAATGCAACCGTGACTCAGCTGTAATGTTAGCTGCATTGTAGGATATCCAAAATTTTGTCCCAGTCCCACCAATTCCCCAACTAATGGCTAAACGCACACTTGCTATTGGGGAACAATTGAAGATCCTGGTGCAAAAAGCACTTCAGTCTCTAAATATCTATTTTAAGACACGGGGTCTGAAAATCTAACAGATCCATCAAATCTGTGAACTAAAATTTTGGTATTTTTTTCAGCATTGTTTAATAATCATTGATATTTGATGTTTAGGTATACAGGTTTTCTGTATTTGAAACCTCAGCAATTTTGAATCTCAACCTCAGCAATTCAAATGTTTTTTTTTTTTTTTTCTTTTTGACTTTGGTACTTTTTACACCTGGCTAGGATCAGGATATTTCTGCCAAAAAAAGTAAAAAAAAATAAATAAATTTTTAAAAGTGCATGGTCAGAAAAATTGTTTCAAGACAAAAATTTCTAACTGAATTAATTTATTCCACCTCAAAAACGCATGGTTATAAGAGGCAGTGAAGGCCCTGCAGGTTGAGGGCATTCAAGCATGTGCTCATAAACATTATCACTGGTCATTCATAAGCAGCACAAACACACGGTGAATATTTTGTGCCTTGTTGTTTTTCAGTAATGTAAAGGATGTAATGATGCTGTCTCTTCCAGCCTCGTTAGCTTAATGTAGCATTTACAGCAGCAGCCAACAATGCACTGGAATGTTCTTGTTATAGCAGCTTATGTTGAGAAAGAAAATATTTCTGGTTATGTCAGATAAATGAGCTTTGCATTTGAAAATGTATTAAAATGATATTGCTCAACAACCGCCAAACAAGATAGTCTTCAACACACTGCCACTACTACCCTGATTAAAATTAAAGCTGCAATCTGTGTTTGAGGGGCCGGGAAAAAACAACTGTCTGTGGCTCGAGCGACAGCAGGAGACTTGACAGAAAGAGATCCTGAACGTTTCTGACGTTGCATTTTCATTTAATAGAGGCTGTTATCCAGAGCAATGCAGAAAACCATATGCTTTTCAGGGAACAACCATGAGAGGACCCAGGTAGGAGGGTCCAGAAGGTCTTCATAGCAGAAGAAACAATATATAGAATAGGGATTCATAGATTTGGACCTTGAATCTAAATCCAGCCCTGGTTTTCTTTCCTCCCAGGTAATTAAATAAACAATTAGCAATGCTGAATTGCAGCAGTGGCTTCAGACTTGACTCCCAGATAAAGGGAGGGAGGAAAACCAGCAGTTCTTGGCCCTCAAGGACCGTGGGCCCAATTTTTTTTATCATGTGTTACTCACGCAAGACCATCGCAACAGGGCATCCGCGATCCATCACTGAGAGTGGTTTATCTTTAATGTTTAAACATATACTATGCACATGCTACTGTATGCATTTGCCTGAAGTAAGCATGATATGAAGATCGGCGAACAGTCAAAGAAGGTTGTTTCAGCTTCAATAACAATACGGCCACCCTGTGTCGGGGCTCTGGTTTGCACAAGAGGAAGGTGCACACGTAGCAAAATTGACTTTGCTTACTTTTGTAAAGGCGTTTGCCATTATATTGTGGACATTAATAAAGCATGCAATAAATTGCATTTATCTATCATAAACATATCTGGTGCATTTTGTCATTTAAAGGTAACCAATCTGTTCTTTTTTATATGATTTAATAGATATGACCAAAACAAATGGGAATAAATAAATGTTTTCTCCGAGAACGCTCGCAATCCCCCAAATATTGAATGTGAAAATAGTTTTTGCGACCCGCAAAAACTCCCGGCGCCATTTGAAATACCTCATTAGTATTCATGAGTATGCAAAAATGATGTCACGCGAAAGCGGATGTGCGCAGTGGATGCAGAAATTAAGAGAAGTTGGCCAACAGCAAAATGCCGCGGCCAAAGAAATATCTGACTGATTTCGCCCATAAAAGTGCTAGAAAGGGCCAGGAAGAAGACCGATTGAAGAACAGGATAAATATAAAAGGCCAAAGTGATCACTGGTAAACTTTTAAAGCCAAGTTTGGAGATATTTCCGATGAAGATTTGGCCAAACTTTTGCTGCATACGCAAGTAAACTTGATGCCTGGTGCAAAATGCCTGATTTCCCTGTTTCCTAGCACTTTCAGATCGTTAATGTACTTGAAATCATCCAATATTTGTAACTAGACAAATTTATAGTAATGAATTTCTAATGCATAAACGTAATTTATTTACCAGCAGTCAAATCTGATGACTGATCTGACTTGACTTTTCATGCAAATCCCTCTTGCATTTTAAGTAATAGGCATATCAAAATGGCCACAGTCCAGCAGCCACAATGGCTGATCGTAACGATCGAGTGATTGCTTTCCTTCGGAATTTATCCTTGTTAGGGGTCGAGGACGACATTAAAACTTACACACAAATCTTTTTATTGGAAAAGGCTGGCAAATTATTGGAAAAAAAATTTTAAGATATGGAACAAATTGGTTACCATTAAAAAAGTCAATTGCATGCAGGGTGTTCACTAAGGGTGTTCATCTTTTGCTATAATCTGGAATAGGTTGGGTTTCAGTTCAGATGTGGTTCTGGCGAGTCATTAGCGGTCTTTTTAAAGGTGGCCTGTGTAAAGGCAGCCAATCAAATAAATTCATACTCTACACACTCCAAAGAAAATCGGGGCAGTATACATGCAGAAAGTGAGTTGGTCTACCCTAGCGTAACAATCGAGAAACGGCACAGTCCCTCCTCCCATCAAGCCTACTATCCATGCTCCGCCCCCACCTTCCCAACGACCCCAGAGCCATAGCTGACTATCTACGATCCAAACAGGGCCGCTCTGACTCCAAAACTCTGAGATATAAACACATGAATGAACGTCAGTTGATGTCAAGCGATTCTGTACTATGACATCTTCAAGCTACTCCCCTTTCCCAGATCCAGTAAATATGTCCAAATTACGTGTCATTGTTCATTCGAAATACATTCATTTGCTAGATAACATTCGCTGCTGTTGAGCAAGCTAGCGTCAATGTAACATTAGCTAATGTTAAGCGCTAACGCTGAACCAACATTTGCGTGAATAAATCTATCTAATGCCATGCTTTACTGTTAGTTGACCATCACTTTACCATACGTCGTCAAACAGTTATAGTGGAGTTCAAAATTATGAAGTAATCTTAGCTGCACATGTAGAAGTAAAACTAGGGACAAGATCATTTTAGAACGTTACGTATTCCGCCCGCCTGATGCTAATTTCACAGTATGCAACCAGTTTGCCTGATATGCAATCTTCATTAGCAAGACCTCTTCTAGCAATCAAGTATCATTAGTCACAACTAAACATTCTGTCATGTTTCATTACATTATGCAATGTTTTTCATTACGTTTCATGCGTTCATTTAGGGTTCATTATCCTCAAAGCCATTTCAAGCTTCTTAGCTAATGTACCTTCCACACGATTGACATCAGGTTCAAGTACACCCTCAAGCCGTGTGATTTATTCGTGCACTGCAGTTTGGCTGGCTGTTATGTTGCCCGCCTACCCCCACCCATGGCAGAAACTGGTATTATGTCACAGGACGGTGCTCAGCTAGTGATTTACCTTGTCATCTTTTTTATGACATCATTGCCCTTATTTCTTCTCATTCTTTTGCTGTGTCTAGCTCATTTTTTGGATATTTTGACCTCAATACACAGGGCACCTTTAATGTATCAGAAAGATACCACAAATTGCTTTGCGCAACATCATTTAAAAATACTCCCACTGGTGTTATCTAATTTACTTGGAAAACACCCCTTGCAATATAAAAATGTCCTCAATATTTGTCTTTCCACACAGTTGTGTGCAGAATTTCAGGAAATACACAAGTTAGTCTTTGTGGTAGGAGAAACATAAGAAAAGACATAGTAAAAAGTTTATGTGTGTATCCAGAGAAATAGCTCATGCAGAAAAATTGGGCTCCGTGATTTGAGAAACAGGGATACATAAGAATCTTGCTCTAACAAATGCCTGCAGAAAATAAGAAACAAGACATTGAGACACAGTCCCTGTCTCCAGTCCCTGGCTAATATCCTTTCCTTTACAGTCCACTCCAACAATTATAACCTCCGCCCAACGGAGTTGGAGGAGGTCATGTGATCATTACCATTTGTCTGTTGGTTGGTTTGTTGGTTTGTTTATTAGCAGGATTACGCAAAAAGTTAAGGATGGATTTTCATCAAATTTGTTGGAATGATTAAGTATTGTTCAAGGAAGAGGTGATTTGATTTTGGGAGGTCAAGGTCAAAGGTCAAGGGTATGCAAAAGGTCAAAAACACATTAAAAACATATTTGCGCGAAGACTACAGGACTGCATAAACACGGGGTTGCTAGCTAATACTGGCAAAAATAAGAATGAGTACATTGGCAGAGGTACTTGTGCTCCTGAGCGAGGCTCTAGTTGCTTCCTGTGTTTTATTGGGTTTTTTTGTGTTTGTCATGTTACAAGTGAAAAGGTTTTTTAACATGTGTTATAAAAACATGCATCTTATCATGAATAAGATGAAATAATGCCTCCTGTAGTTAAAGAAAGCTTCAATTTATAATATTTATTCTTTTTTTAAATCTCTCCCGTCCTCCCCAATTTTTGAACTCACTAGCCACCACTGAGCAGCATGTACTGTATGTATACAATA
This sequence comes from Gymnothorax javanicus, assembly GCA_029692085.1. Classification (NCBI taxonomy): domain Eukaryota; kingdom Metazoa; phylum Chordata; class Actinopteri; order Anguilliformes; family Muraenidae; genus Gymnothorax; species Gymnothorax javanicus. The sequence continues at coordinate 4,554,400 of CM056209.1, read as the reverse complement.
TCAGGCATAGAATTATGCTTATCAATTATTCAGAAATGACAGAAAAGTATGCTCCTTAAAATATTTTCAGTATAATTTCCAAGAATCCAGTCACTTTAGGAAATGCCTTGATTTTAGGGAAACTTTGATTTTGCTAAGATAAAATTACTGTATTAATTAAAAAGATTTTCAAACTCTGCTGACCAATTCTGATTAATGGGAACTATTTTATTCCAGGTACTTCTAGAAAATTCCATTGCTGTACTTTCCAAATCTTATTGCACATTGGAATCGTTGCAGCATGCCAAAAGAACAAATTACTCAACTGCCCACCAAATACTTAAATCACAATGAACAAACAGAAAAACCAGGTGAAGTGCTGAATAGTCCAGGGTAGATATTGAGTAATCTGGCTGTTTATACAAGATCAGTGGTCTTGAAACGGTGCCGTAGTGAACTTTATAATGATGTTACTAAGACATTTAACTCCAGCAGCGTATTATGCTACCACTTTACACAGCAGCAATGTGAATGAATATGTCTGCATAGCTCAACCTCTCATTCAGCATCGACATCACAGCACTTACAGCAATATTTTCAAAAATTTGAATACAGGGCTTAATATGCTATGTGAACAATACTCTAAATGTTCATGAGTCAACAGCAAAATGTTTTGTACTCATTGGTTTACATTTAAAGTCGAAAAAACTATTGCTTTAGCTGTGGCATCAACTATGTCCCAATATTTTAACCCCTTGGCTCCCAGAGCTTTCGATATGTTCTGTACCAGAGCTTTTCTTGAGATTTTGTGGGTTTCACAGATAAATTAGTAATAATTTTATTTCTGGTGGTAGACCCCATAAACTACGTTGTATACATTTTTTGGAAAGGGTATTGTCTGGCTATCAATCTGCATTAGTTTCAAGTGTATATCTGTAAATTGGTGCTCAATAACGAATATCGATTGATTTATTTGTGATTTTTTTTTTGTGATTCTCACCCTGTAATTCAACAAATAATGATAGTATTTGAAATAAATATACAATTTGTCAAGTATTACTTTCATTTGTTTATTATGAATCACTAATCAATCACACATCACTAATCATATTTCATATTCCTGACTGTCATTCAGCATCTGTGCAAGGGCCTCATCAACCCCAATCCTCGCCATCTTGCTCATTTGCTCGAAAAAAAAAAAAAACAACAGAAACAACGAACGCTTGACCTCTTCAGTGCTATTGTGTTCACAGACTAGAACATGTGTTACCATTTTCACTTCCTGGTTCAGCGCCAAAGTTGTGCCAGTGTCGCCATCTATACACTAAATAAGGAACTGAACATAAGCAGAACACAGTCCGGCACCAATATACCCGTACACAACGAGCCCCGTAGTACCAGAGTCTAATGGAAACTAATAAACGTTGCGAGCGATTTTTCTGCCCTCTGGTATAGGTAATTTTTTTTTTCCGACTGATTTTGACGGTCAGCGGTAGGCAAGAGGTTAAGATATCACTCATCAGTCTGTTAAAATTAAATAGTGATTACAGGTAATTGAATTTTACCATTTTGGGCCTTGTTCTCACATAAAGCAAATGCTCTCTCTATTCATTGAGGGGGAGTTAGTGAAAGGCACAATGGGGTGCAGGACAAAAATACTTATGAAAAAAAAACAATACATATCTGCACACTGCATTGTAGCTTTCAATACTGTATTGACTATGAGGTGACGTTTCACCCCAACAGGGTCTTCATCAGGCAAATAACTTTCATGGCACGTAGAAAAGTATATATCGTCCCATGAAAAACAAAAGGTCGCAAGTGGCATTCCTGATGAAACCTGATTTTCAAACAGGTTTCATCAGGAATGTCACTTGCGACCTTTTGTTATTCATGGGACGGTATAGACAGTGAGCCAATGATATCATGCTGACGTCACAGTCAGCCAATGAAGTAGGTTATTGCCAAATGGTCACTCAATAACGTAATGATTAATATTTATAGCCAAGACACATAATAAACAAATTATCATGAAAGACAAATTGACATAAAGTGGTAAACGGACAAGCAATCAGAAATGTAATAATAAAGTTTGAGACTTTGGGCTCTAAATTCGTAGACCAGGAGAACATTTGGCGAAAAAAGTCCATCGCCAACGGAGTGTGTCCAGGTGTATGTTGCAATGGAAGCCTGTATTAAGGCTGGAGCAATCAACTCCTCTGTCGCCTCTGTCCCTCCTGCCGGCGCAAGTGGCAAAGATGGAGGAGAAATGGATTAACTGGGTTAAAAAGAAGAGTCAAGTCTTCACCAATAAAATGAGCCCCTCTCCTCACCTTTAAAGTGTTGAAATAAAAAAGCCTCTGTCCTATATATGCATGAATAAAATTAATGTTGCATTTTATTTTTTGTTGCTTCAGGCATGTTTTCCAACTATTTCAGAATTCTGTATTAAGCATTACGAATATGAGGCATTCTCGAATTATTACCATTGTATTAACTTGAATGGAATTTCAAAACGAAACTCGTCAGACCATTCAAACTTATGATTTTGGAATGAAATATGATTTGCTCATTTATTTCTTCTGCCTAAATCATTGGGAAGAGAAACGATGGATAGCTGTTCTTATTATTACACCCTGTTTTGTTTAAAATTTTGGGATTAACATGCATGGACAACAATGCAAGATATGCTACACATTTTTTTTTCAATATGCGATCTTAACTCAGTACGAGATCATAGCAATCAGGCTGTATTCCTTTCCCCCAATAAAAAACGATAAAACCAAAGTGACAATAATAGCTAGTAGTATTAAGCTGCACAGACAAACCTTGAAAACAAATTTTTTGGCTCGACAGATTGAACGTTGCTGCGTTGAACGCAGTGTGTCTACGTGTCGAAAAAGTCGGACAGGGTTTTAATATATTTCCGTGTCCGACAGTCAGATGGTTTCAATATAACTCCGTGTCCGACAGTCGATTATTATCCCCCGAGGTTCATATTTTGGAGGGGGATATATATATTGATTCCGTCCGTCCGTCCGTCCGAGATAATGGGACAGGTTTTCTCAAAAACGATTAGAGATAGGACAACCGAATTTGGTGTGTAGCTTGAGACCATAAAGGCCTTGATCGAATTCGAAAAAGAAAAGAAGAAAAATTATTTTTCCCGCTGTTATTGCCCTTGATCCGTATTTTTGGACTGTCCGCGGTATCTCAAAGGGGACAGCTTTTTCTCAGAAACTGTTACAGATAGGATAACCAAACTTGGTGTGTAGCTTAAGACCATAAAGACCCTGATGGAGTAAGATAAAAAAATAAGGTTCACACGATTATTCTTTACACAGTTATTGCCCTTGTGGCATTTTTGGGAACCTCTGTTCATAGTATCTTTAAAGAAGACATTTTGGCAGGGGATGTTGTTGACCATGTCTACTTGTTGTTTTTAATTTCTTCAAATCTACTGAATCTTTTAGATATAAAACGTGAATGTTTTGATAAGAGGGCTCAGTTCTTCAAGATGAGTACCGAGAATTTCAATCAATGTTTCTGTTTAATGCTCTGCTCAATTAAGTGAGTCGGGACATTGGGAGCGGAACAATTTACAATGCCTGTCGAACATTATCTGGGAAAATATTTCGTGTCTGACAGCCAAAAAAAAAAAAAAAAGGACGATTAGAACAGATTGATAACGAAATAAAGAATAAAAAGAAACATTTTAACAACAAACAGAACATCCAATGAACACTGCTATTTATTTATTTACGGGCCATCTTTTTTGGATGCTCTGTTTGTTGGTGATATATTTTTATTCTTTATTTCGGTGTAAATCTGTTCTCATATCAATACTTTTACTTTTTGCTGGCTGCCGGACATGGACTATTTTGCATTTAAAATCGGACAGTCTTGATCGTGAATAGCCATATTTAATTCACAATGTCAATGGTCATGGAATTGATTTGGTCACTGACTACAAAGCACTATTTTATCTCTTGTGTGGAAATAAAAAGTGAATCTGTTCGATCCATCTGACTAATTTTCAAAAGAGCACCGAATAAAGACTGTTGTCTATCTATACGGAAGAAAACAGGCGAATAAACAGACGCAGTATTCGCGTCTTTGCATTGACTTTGACTGTAATCAGTCGAAAAAAATTAGTTTCGAGTCCAGTTGAAACTAAAACTGAGCATAGAGCATTTTTCTATATATATATATATATATATGATATATATATATATATATATAGGCAGTTTGTGGTTGGCTGAGAAAGATGTGAAGTCGTTAGTTTGCATCACAGATTCAGCTGCGTTGATTAAGCCAGGTCGAGTTTCCATTACAGCCAACCGCCTTTAATCTGACGTCAGGACAATCGATATAGATACTATAAATTATGTCCTTATTCAGATAGTTACATTAAATAGTGCTTGCTGTAATTATTTATTGCATTGAAATGTGCCTGACATTCTGGAAACCTGCCCGTGAGGTTTCGGTGACAACAACACATATCTGCGGTCTGCAAATTACCACTGCACAAAAGTAAACCAGGTTGGACTATGAGGTTTCTGTGCAACTTCAACAGGAGACTTTTTCAGGCAAATAGTCACTGCGTCTTGATGAATATATAGACACCTCCCCCACTGACATCGCCACACCCATCTCAGTCAAGTCCAATGAACCAAATTGCCAAAGTGGCTGCTCAACGGTGTTGCAATGATTAAATTTATAGCCACTGCGCGGGCTAAACGGGATTAAATGAACCACAAATTGAGATAAAGTGGCAGCGCCAACAAGCGCTGCGAAAAGAAATTAGAACCCTTTGTTTTAATTATTATTATTATTAAAGATGTGTATGCTGGGGCACTGCTGGAAATAAAGGCAAGGGGCAATCACAAAAAGGGTTTTATGTCAAATTCCTCATTTAAACCTTTGGGGGGTTTGGTACTGAGAAAATACTGGAGAACCCGTAAGTTTCACAACGGGGAAAGATCATCTCTAAAGTGATACTTCTCAACTTTTTTTTCCACATCCACATTCCTCAGTGCGCAGACATTATGAGCAGCTTACTTACAACGAACAGCCACAGGGTTACTCGCATCGCCAGTTCTGATGTTACTCTCACTGCGCTCCTTAATCCTGGTACGTAGGGGAAGAGTGGGTTAGTTGAGCTGCTGGGTTAGTTGAGCCACCCTACTTCTACCACACTTGCAAAGAGATTCCTGATTGGTGGTGCCATCTAGTGTTGGGATTTGGTACAGAACTTCCTGTTGTTTGTTGATCCAGGGGTATGAAGGACACGTTTGTCCTAGCATGAAAACTTCATTATCTCTCGCCAAAAGTGAATTTCCAATCACAAGGTAAGTTATTTCATATGTCCTAACCAATTTATGTTCTAAAGTGCCAATGTCTGTCACATAGTAAGGACATCTCTCCTGCTATTTCCGAATATTGTTTGATTGTATGTTGATTTCAAGTTTTATAGGCATGTGTCATGTTTCAAATAATGGCCAATGCTGGGTTAGTTGATCCACCTCCATGTGGGTTAGTTGAGCCATGGCTCCTAATCTCCTAAAGTGGAATATTGAGTAGATTTAAGACTGAACATTTTCCACACATACAGTATAACTTCAGTGGTTTATTTTTCCTGTTTGTCACTCTGATGGAAGTGATGAAATTTTCGAAATAAAGGGACGGTGTCCTGTAAATTTCAGATATATCACATGTACAATGTGTTTATTTATTCCATTACTTTAATTTTGGTTTCATACAATAATGCTCAAGATGTACATCACTTATATGACTTGCCTGTATAACTATGTTCATGAAACACCTGGAAGACAGCAAGTTGCAACAGATCGGACTGGAATTAAACTGCAAATCACTAGTTGGAGACAGATTACTCCAGTACCGCTTATCCAAATGTGCAGCATTGTTTAGTGGTAGGCCCTATGTATAGCAAGACTGGCTCAACTAACCCAGCTATGTGGCTCAACTAACCATCAGAAAAATATTTTTTATAGCTGCATTTATCCCAGTAGAACAATTTTCTAGACAGTTATAGTTGCACTGAAAATGTACTTATAATGGGTCTATCCAGTCCAATTTTAATTACTTTCAGATCGTGAAATCAATAGAGCAAATTTTGGTTTGTTTGAAAAGTGGCTCAACTAACCCACTCTTCCCCTAACACATGAGAAGTTTTGCCTAAGTAAGGTCGACCACAAAGACTTAACATTCAATGGATATGCTCAACTGAATGCTTAAATTTCAAAGAAGCAATTGAAAATAGCAATGGAAATATGAGATGGTAACTTAAAATGGGAAATGGAAAAGCTGAAGTGGAAATATTTAAATTTGAAGCTTACACAGAAACTTTTTTTTGCATTTCCACTTTACCATTTGGCTATTGACATTTGCTTTTTAATATTTTATCGTTACTATTTTCAATTTGGCATTGGCCAATTTACATTTTTAAATTAATCTTTTCCATGTTCGATTTAGCATTTGCAATTTTGCCTTTGACCTTTGGCTTTTCAAGGTGTATGTAAATGAGGTGGTGCGGCCTAAAGTTGGAGAGAGGGTTTGAAACTTGGGGTGTAGAGACATCTATGGACAGCAGGGGGAGCTGATTGCTAAAGCGCACGATGAGTTCGGCAGTGCAATATGAGTCCAAACGTGAGGAGCAACCTTACTTCTCTGCCATCCATAATGGAGGTTATCAGCAACGAAAAGCCGGCGCTATCCCCACTCCTGAGATAGACAGAGAAATACTTGTTAAAGTGAAAGCTTTCCTGTTATGGTGGGGCTACTTCGTCAAAAACCTTTCTCTTGTTCATTTTATAAACACTGAAAGAAAACACCAACTCCCACTCTTGGTCCTTCATCAACGATCATGTAGTTGGCAACTAATGTTTCCAATGGTTTTACAATCCAAATAACTGCTTTCAGTTTTAATTTTAATTTGATACCATCCCATCTTTTTCTGATTTGGAGTTGTAATTTATTTCTTCTTTAATGCTTGTGAACGGTGCTCATTCATTCTCAAGTAACAATATTACATCTTAGAGATTGTAAGAGTTCTGTAAAAAAAAAAAAAGAACATTTTATCCTCACTCCTGTGTATTTCCTTTGCGGAGAGTGAAAATGGCATGAACCACTAATGCTTCTTCACTTTGTGCCATTAAAAGGAGTGTCCATCTCATTCTCTTGGATGGGGAGGGGAGAGAGCTTCGGAGAGTTTAATATAATTCACTAAGCATCACTGCAAAAAGGGGGGGGACATGGAGATAGGGTAAATAATCTATTTTTTCCTCTGGGTCCTTGACCCCTCATAAACACCAGCACCTGGAGGGTTACCTAGTAACAGCACATCCTGGTTATCTCTGTGAATTCAGGATTGTAATTTGGAGGCCATGCAATGCAGGACGGGATGCTGTATCTGAATTTATCCTAATGAGGGAGTGATTTTAGCATCTTTGACTATTGATTTGCCACAAGCAAAATAAGCATGAAAGGGTTAAATGTGCCTGTGTGTAACTGGCTGTTTTGCATTTGACAAATTTAAATTTGTTTTCTTTCCAATAAACACCACTGAATTATAGATAGCAAAGGGTAATCCCTGTGTCAGAATGTTCACCTGTGATTACTTTCTTGCTTATTTCATGAAGTACGTACACCATTAAGTAACACCGTTTTGTGGTTTTGGGACTTGGGGAGTGTATTTTGGATTCAGTTTTGGGGAAATGTATATTTCATATCTGATAACTGAGTAACTGACGTGTTCCATTAAGTACTTAATGCACTTGTGCCACTTGATCTGCAAATGCACATTAAGCAATTCACAAACCGATTCTACATCTGTGAAAGGCTTGCACATATTCACAAATATCTGCATTTCTTCAAGTTAGGGCACATGCATGTCGATGTAAATTTACAGCCACAAGCTCATAGATATTTGTGGATTTAGAAACATTTGTGAAGCCACGTTTATTCGTGGAGTACAGTAAATGCGTTTCTGAATGTTGTTTGAACAAATCTCCCCTGATGACTGTTTGGCTGCATCCTCTAACTGAACGACTGTATCGCAGCCCTGCGCAGAGCATCTCTACCCCTCATGTCACATATTCCTTCATGAACGGGCTTTCTGCTCATCACACACTACTGATTCAGCTGCACAGGGTAAATACAATCCCCATGTCAGAAAAAAGTTGAGGTGGTGTGTTAAATTAAAGTTAGAACTGAAAGCAGTGATTTGAAAATTATCTTTGACCAGTATTACCTTCAAAAAACAATACAACAGCTCATTATCTGATAGTTCACCTCATGAATTTTATTGATTTTTCAAAGTGGCTGATTTCAATTTTGATTCTTGCAACATATTGTTTGTGAGAGAATAAATTTTCACCCAAGTGTGTGTGTATGAGTGTGTGTGTGCGTGTCGAATATACATAAGTTAATAAAAAATGAGAGCAAGAAGATTTTGAAAAGTGATAAGTATGATTACTCTGTCTTTAAGTGAAGATAATTAATCCAAGCGACATACCCTTCCCATACAGGTCAGAGTGTATTGCACAATCTTTAACCCTCTATACCCATGGCAGGATGATGGTGGAGAATGACAGTCCTGTACATGACAGTGTGGAAGCACAATGGCCCAGAAGAACATTCTGCACCCCCAAGCCCTTCAGCGATAGACTTTACATGAGCCAGATCTGTGCAGCTGGGCTGACAGTTACTTTGGGGCATCTTTCCCAGCAATGAGAGCAGCACAGAGAGACTCAACAGAAGAGCGATTCACACACAGCCCTGCAGGGAGGAAACTGCAGAAGAGGTTGGGAAGGGAACTGTGTGCTGATAGAGGGAGAACCAAGGCTATCAGCTCACATGCACACAGCTATGATGCACATGAGTCAGAGTGATGCAGGATGAGAGAGGTAGAGAGAGAGAGAGAGAGAGAGAGAATCACATGACTATGGTATTCAGAACCAGCTCTAAATTGCAATGTGTTACCAATTTCCATGAGTTTATGTTTGAAAATAAACATATTCAAATTTATTTTTTGAATCCTAAGAGCTAATTCCTGCCAACCTGAGCGAAATGCACTGAACAATACAGAAGTCTCTATAAATCAAATGCCAGGGTCTGTAGCTCTAATCTGCTTTGCCCTGGGGCCTTATTTATAAAAATTTGTGAGGATTTCTTACCTAAATAATACGTACGAACAAAAAAATAAAAATGACATTTTGTGGAAAATCACCTAATTTATAAACTCATGGGTAAAATAAACTGCATGGAATTTTCATTTATTTAATCAGGATGGACTTGGAATTTATTGACATTGTTCATAATCTCAATAATTTCCCTTTTTTTAATGTCATATTTGTTTTTATAAATCAGAAATCTGCAAAGAAAGTGATGTACATATCTTTTTTGTGCCTGTGCACCGTTTATAAATGAGCCCCTAAGAGCCATACTGGGCCAACCCATGTTGGGGAACTTTCGAGAAAATGGGACTCAAAGTTGCCAGCCTCCTGTGTCATCTAGAGTATCTGGGAACTAGAAACACTGCTTATGTTAAAAACTCAAGATATGTAAAATTATGTAATGCACTTTTTATGCAGGTCTTGGATGCCCTTCTGTTTCATTTTAAGTGAAAGGTACCTCCTTCTGAAGCAGAACCATCATCTTCTGATCCATTTGGGTCAAACTCTGGGTCTCCATTAACTTCCACTTCACCATCATCACCAATCATAGCAAGCAATTCCTCATCAGTGAGATACATAGTCGCCATGTTTACATTGAATTATGGAAAAGTTGTGGGATGGTCCACTATGGCTAAGGCAGTGCAGTGCATATGTACAGAGGCAGAGAAGACATTTGCTTGTATGAACAATCCATGAGGGCAGATTGGGTTGGCTCATTTAGGAAATGTAGATCTCAGTTTTCTGCACATGCTGACTACCTCAACTCAATTCCGCCAAAAGTGCGGGATGGCCCGGTATGGTTCTTAGGGGCTCAAATGGGTCCCCTGGTCACTGACATCACAGCTAGTAGGCATCATTATTGAAAAAGTACATTTTCTGGCAGCCTAAATCATATAAATCATGAGGCAGTTTGCTTTTGGAATATCTAGGTTTCTTTCTTGCTCAAAAATATAATAATTGGAAACTGCCTTTTAACATGAGTTGATTTTGGTAAGTGAAAACAGAATCGGCATAAAAAAATCCAAACTCTGCCGAACCCTACTAAGGAGGGAGGGAGAGAGAGAGAGAAAGAGAGAGAGATGTAAAGAGAGAGAGTGGGAGGGAGAGAGAAGGAGGAGAGAACTATGAGAGAAGGTGAAACCGCACGGCAGAATCATACGCTATTCAAGAACCGGAAAGACGGAGGAAGATGGAGGGTGCACGTGGGGGGAACTGCATTCACTGGGGAAATTTCTGGTCTTTTTCTCTTTGGGGCATTAATTGCTCTGTCAGCGCTGAGATAGGCTTCTGTTTCCAAAGCTACTGGACGTCCCACACAGGAACTGTCACTGAGGGGTTACACTGATTACGAGCGGAAGGGACACACCCAGCTGGCCTCTCGAATTCACAGGACTCCCTATCCCCTCCATCCTCTAACATGCAGGTGAGTTCCTGGGCTGCCTGGGCGTTTGCAGGTGCATTCCCTCTGTGTAAACAATATAATATAGAAATAGATATAAAAGCATTGCACAATGAAATTAATCATTCATTTAATTTCCCTCGACATCCTAAGAGTTTGTAACTGAACTTAAGAAAAATCATTTTCAATTCTAAATTTAATCTGTAAATGTTGCACTTATCTTGATCTATGAAAGATGCAGAAAGCATGCTCTATGGACATACTTAATTTTCCGGTAATAGTCTTGTCATAGTAGTAATTTTTAGAGAGCCCAAGATGTGAGGGTAGTGCATATTTTGCATTTTGTGAGCCGGTTACAGAGGGGAGGAACGTTGTCAGACCCCGCCCTCTTTTATGCTCTCTTCAGTACTTTTTTATTTATTTATTTTTAAACAGTTTTTAAAAAATCCTTATCAAGTATGGCAGAGGGTTAGATTTTAAGGATCCCAGGCTGTAAGGATCCCAGGCATTTTTTTTTGTAAAAACAATGAAAAACCTGACATACTTGGTCATCCGTTTGAAGGATGAACACACACACGACATGCACACACGCACACACACACACACACACACACACCTCACACCAACCCAAAGCAGTCCAATGCAATTATCAAACTAAGATTTCTTAGTTATATACTAGATAGTGTCATATGCTTTTGCATAAATATTCTCTTGAATGAATGTGACCTTTCCTGCATTTATGCCTGTGCGAAAGAGCCCTAAAGCCCAACAGTAGTGACACTATCATGAATCCTCTCTATCTGCTCACCACACTCTTGTCAGTCATTCATAACAGTGTGTGAGGACATCCGCTAGACATGAGAACTTCAGAGGCCAGCCTTTGTTAAATGCTGTACTCCTGCTTAGATCCAGAGCTGACCATGAGCCAGTTTACTGGCTCTTAATATCTACGACTGATGCGAAGTGTAACTGTGATTAAGGTGATGAAGCCCAGTTTGTAAGTGGATCATCTGTACAATTGCCAGAGCCTTCACAGCAAATACTGTCACTGTCTGGAGATTAGGGGTTCATTGGCTATAAGAATAATGAGCATGCATATTACATTTAATATTAATCATACCTAGTATGCTTCAGTAAATGAAAAAAGTCATGAGATTGAACTGTTCTTGCAAGTGCTGCCATTCATGTAACTATGGGCAGTTTAGTCAGATTTATGCTAGCTCATTGGCCCTCACATTAATTTGGATTAATTTACAACCCCAGTTCCCAATTTTTATGGAAGTATATTTCCAGCAAAATAAATCATATATAAGCACAATATTGGAAAACATCTCACTTGCAAAAAAGAATAGCAAACTCAGAAAATGGTTTTTCCAGCACAATCTTAATTTTACGATGACAAGAAAGCATTTACGGCCACAAAAATATATACAACAATTTCGCATTAGCAGCTTCAGAAACGCACAATTACGTCTTGAGAGATTTCTCTCGGTCGAAAGAATAGAGACACCCGTGAGAGGATTTTTGCCCACAAATTACAGTGAAAACTACAACAGGAAGTGTTCATAATCTGAAAGAGGTCGACAGGTTTTCTTGACTTCCTGGATGGATGGTTTGAAAGGTTTGATACTTCATATACATCAGTGCCAGCTGATTATTTTAAAACAGGGTAAACACCTTTAAACTGCTGATTAGTCTTTACCCGTTTTCAATCATCTGCCTTTCATGACATTCCATTAATGCCAAAAACACTCAACACTATCAGATATAGCAAGTTCTCCTTATGTTAAGAAAGAAAACACATCAATTGCATGCGAAATCCTGGGCAAAATACTGTATGTTGCTCCAAATTAAGGATGTAACTAATTATCTTAATTTCAACAATGAGGTGCAGGTTGTCTGCTTTGCAGGATAGTCCACAAGCCAACGCGGAAAATAACCAAGTTGTTTATCTTTTTTTGTAAGTCATGGGCTACTTTGTAATTTTTATTTTTTTGAATTGCATTGATCTTATTCAATTGTTGTGTGTTTACCTGTCAGTTGATCATTCTAATAATTGGAAATCTTTTAAATAAAGGAAAAATTATAGAAATGGGGTCAAGAATCATCAGTTTAAAGGTAATTTTTGTGCTTCCCTATTTTCAGCTGAGCGTTTTCCAGCCTATATTATTCAATTATTGCTTTTACAGAAAAGCAGATATGTACAACGCCAATTCCAAAAAAGTTGGGACACCGTGTAAAATTTAAACAAAAACAAAATGCAAAGATTTGCAAATGATTTAAAATCTTTATTCAGAGTACTAGGAAATACGTACATATAAAATACAGTGGGGTCCTTAAAGGAACAGTCCGCCCAATAATTACATTTCTGTCACTATCCACTCATTCCCAAGCCAGTTGAAACACGTGTGAAGTTTTTTAGTCTCTACTACACATTGCCAGCAGAACTCTAAAGCAGCCTTCTCCAAACCAACTGAAATCCAAGGGGACTTGTTCATTGGAGTCCAAAAAAACAACTAAAAGTTACCATAAAATTACTCCACACAGCCCCTGTAGCAAAATACAAGTCTCCTGAGACTGAACGGCCGCACTGCACCTGTAAAAGACTTGTATTGCACCATCATAAGTAACTAAACCATCGTAATTAATCTATATTTTTTTTTCCTCTCTATTTTATTGAACTATTGCACAAAATTTACATTTATTCAGTAGATATTCTGTAGATCACTGGTACAAAATCAAGACTTTATCCCAGTTTTTCTTTTTCCAATCACCTGGATTTTCTAATTAGCACCATCTTCCACCATTAGGTAGAAGGAATGACAGGACTCATCTGGCAGAGAGACGACCAGCTGGGTCACCAGCGACGCCATCAGCTGACTCGTGTCGAGCTGAGACAGCGCAGTTGACACCACTGCAATTTTTCAGTGCTGCACTTTAAAATGGTTTCTTTTCGTCGAAAAACTTCAGTCTAACCTGTCCTTCACACAGCATTAAGCTGCTTTAACACCGGACGCGAAACGAATTTTTCGCACGACAGATTACATTCAAAGTCAGTGTAAAGACGCACGCGAAACGCGTGTATTTGCGTCTTTGCATTGTACACAAAACACTGCATTCACGGTGTGAAAGCAGCTTTAATGTTGCATTGAGTTTTCTTCAATGTCTGAGCAGTAAATGGTATCGGACAAAGCCTTGTCCTCTATACTTAATGTTCATTGTTTCACTCATATTCACAGAAGGTCTGTCTACCCCTATCTGTTCCCCTCCCCATACAGGTCAGGACCTCAGATCAGGGCACAATTCCCCCCAGGCCAATGATATAGACTCCTCGCAACACCTCCACCCCCCTCAGAAACTGGCTCACGTCCTCAATATGTCCTCCCCCATGGAAAACGCGAGCTTGTCCTGGAGGTGGGGGACTTTTGCGGAAGCCGTGGAAAGCACCAATCAAACGGAGGGCGGGGCATTCCATGGCCCCTCCCTGCACCTCCTGCTGCTGCGGGCTGCTGAGCCGCACTCTGGCCGTCGCGCTCATGCTCAGTCTGACTTTCGCCATCGTCGTGGGCAACGTGGTCACGCTGGCCGTGTTCATGCAGACCCAGCACTTCCGCACGCCACAGGGATATCTTAAAGGTACAGTACACACCACCTTATCCACAGAATGTCAGTGGATGTTGGAATATGATTGGTAGATTAGTGAAAGGTGAATGGACTACACCGCTGTCAAAAGGGGACAGGTCGTTCACTTTATTACAAACACAAGATTAGAATTTTCTTAAATAAACACTGTAAAACTAAAGCAGCAATCACTACTAGATAATACAACCCCAATTTTGGAAAGTTGGCATATTATGGCAAAACCAAATAAATTCAAAAAGGAGTTTTTTCGGCAAGTCCATTTACCCTCTACTATATTGAAAACACTAGAACTCAACATTTTGCAATAACCTGTGAATTCGGTTGTTAACTTAAAAAAATAAACCAATTTATTTTGGTTACTGCAACAGTCTCCAAAAAAGCTGGTGCAGAGCAATGATGGACTAATAATGATGTGACAAGTTGCAATAATAAAGGTGAGGTTTAACAGGTGAGCTGATTGTGTAGAGGTGTAAAAAAAGTGGCCCCAAAAAAGACCTCGTCCCTCAAGAGCAAAGATGGGGAAAGGCTCAGAAATTTGCCAACAGGTGCATAGCGTTATGATCCATTTCTTTTTCAACAACTTTCCCCAGAAGAAAATTGATAGGACATGGGGCATTTCACCTGCTACAGCGCATAATATAACTAAAAGATGGAAGGAATCCGGTCAAAAGATGGAAGGAATCTGAATGTCAAATACTGGCGCATAAGGAGCAAATCAGAAAACCAATTCTGAATGTCAGTGATCTTCGATCTCTTGGACCTCTCTGTTGGAACTGCCTATACTATTAAACATCTCAGTATGATACACCTATATATTTGTCGTTTTTTGGATATCATGATGTAAGATCAAATAAGGAAAATTTAAAAAAGCCAATTAAAAAAAAAAATACATAAGGAAATAAAAAAAAAAATAAATTTGGTAAACCTTTGTTAGTACTGTCATGGATATCAAAACTTTGGTAATGCAAAACATGCTGCATTCACAGATACAAGATAAAGCTCCTCTATTCAAATATTCTCCAGACCAAAGATGACAAGGACAAACTAACCTGTGATCATTAGAGGGAGAACAGACTGCTCAAACCATTTTGATTTTATTCATATTTTCCATTATGCACCAGGTTTTTCAGAGTTGGGGTTGTTAGATTCATTGAAAGATAAAATGAAAAAACATCAAATAAACACCACACAACACCCACAGCAAGGACTTGTCAGAACCTTTTTAAAAAATTCAAAAAGGAAAAAAAAAAAAATGGAAAAAAAATAAGCTGACATCTAAGCACTGTGCCACGAAAAAGACCTCCTGATATTTTCAATTATTGCATATTTTTCAAACGCTGAATGTTTTCAGATTAATGCGATACACCTGAAAGGGACGCCGGGTAATGAGAGTGGTTGTTTTTGTGCCGTAGTGTCCTTGGCGATGGCCGATATGATGGTGGGCGTGTTGGTCGTGCCGTTCTCTGTGTACACTGAAATCTCGTTAATGATGTCCAGCGTGCCTCCAGCATGGTACTGCGAGGGGTCCCAAGCTTCAAGGGGTGGGGCAGCGAGCCTTTGGCAGCCCTGCAAGCTGATCGGGCCCATTTTCGCTGGCTGCACCTTCGTCTCCATCAGCACAATCTTCCTGATGACGGTGGAGCGCAGTGTGGCCATCTTCTCACCGCTACGCAAGGACGCCCTGGTGACCCGCGGTCGTGTCCTTCTGCTCATCGTCCTCTCCTGGGCTGGGAGCTTCCTCCTGGCTTTGGCACCCCTTGCCCTCAGTGCCAACTTCACGCTGGCGTACGACAAGTGCAGCCGAATGTGCAACTACATTGCCACGCGGGACGGCGGGGGGTCGCCGCCCGATGGCAAGATGCTCCTGCTCTTCCCGACCTTTGACCTCACACTGCTGAGCGGCACCCTGGCGGTAAACGTCCTGTCGTTCACACGCATCCGCCGCTGCACTCGCAAGCGCAGGCTGCTCTCCGAGGCGGGGGGCGGGGACAGAGGCGGGGCCGGGGGCGGGCCCTCCTTCTCGGACATCAAGGCGGCCAAAACGATCGGCATCCTGACGTTTGCGTTCGCGGCATCCTTCTCGCCGATCGCCGTGTTCGTGACGGGAAACGTGGCGGGCCACACCTGGTGCGGATTCTCCTTCTTCGCATTCTGGATGCTGACGGCCAACAGCTGCTGCAATGTCATCATTTACAGCGTGCGCGACCAGCGATTCCGGAAGGGTCTGACCATCCTGTTTCAGGGGAACCAAACACTCCGTGCAGGGGAGAGGAGCTAAGAACTTCTGGCGAAAGTAATATAGGTTCCTCTGCAATATAGAATTGACTCCATTTCACAC
Organism: Gymnothorax javanicus; assembly: GCA_029692085.1. Classification (NCBI taxonomy): domain Eukaryota; kingdom Metazoa; phylum Chordata; class Actinopteri; order Anguilliformes; family Muraenidae; genus Gymnothorax; species Gymnothorax javanicus. Next base: position 4,537,845 of record CM056209.1, on the reverse strand, counting down.
CACAAAAAGCTCTTTATAAAGAAGCTCTGGGACTGGGCAGCCAGAGATTTCTAACAGCATAGCTTATTGGTTCCACCCCAGATAGATGGATCCCAGTTAGACGCGCCCCATAGGTCCCATAGCCTAGATTATAAACTCTCCCATAGGCCTAATTCAATGTTGTACCAATTGTCAAGTGCGTAGCTTCCAATGAAAAAATTCCCAAAACAATACAATGGCTCGTGACCTAAAATACCCACTCATCTAACTGGGATGGGTCTATCTGGGATGACTGGGGAGATGGACTGTAATTTATTTTTGTTTCGTAAATCACTGGCCTCAGCCTGCCCAGCAGTGGTGGGGACACATCCTTTGCCTGACATGTCATGACTGATATTTGTCACCCAGAAGACACCGTGACTGATGACAGAACAGTATTTACTGAAACAAAATAACGCAAAACTGATGTAAACTGATGTCATTTCATGATACAGTGCTTTTTAAACCACAAGATGAACAGAAACTTTTAGTTAGCTGAAATGTCTTCTCAACATCAAATACTGTATACAGTATCCTCCATTAGTATTGGCACTCTCTGTAAACATCAACGAAACGGCTATGGAAAAAACGTGGTTGCTCTTAATCCTCCCAATCTTTCATTCAAACAATTAACAAAAATCTAACCTTATGTCTATTCATCATCCATCACCACAAAACTTTCAGCTTACAAGCTTGCTCCAGTCTGTTACTACCACAAGCTAACAAAAACCCTTGCTAGCTGATTGAAAGTAGCTCTAAAAAAGGCAGATTAATTAGCCAGCTTTCTGTAAAATGTATCCTCATCAATAAGATCCTCTGCACTCATATTTCAGGGTGCCATTTCCGCTGTTGGAAACGTAGTTAGTTTGCAGTAGAAGCAAAGAAATAAGGAAGCTTTGTCTCTAAACGGCATTTAGTAGACACACACCGACTACCCAGAGGCGCAGACCAGAAATCCAAGCTGAAATAGCTTGTAGTTCTTCCTTACCTTCAACTACAGCATCAAATGACAGCAATGGAGACGGAAGTCGAGCAGATTTTGCAGTTTCACACTATATCCCTAACACAGCAAGCTGGTGATAAGGTAGAAAATCGGCAAAGTGCCCCTACCACACGTTTGTTACGACACTGCAGCCCCAGGGCGGTAAACAGGTATTGCACCGTGCGTGCCCATTTTATAAGATTGTTACAGACACACGCAGATAAACAGACAGACAAACTAATGGACAGACACGACAAATATACGGAATATTGTTTTCCGAGGGCACAAAAATCTGCCTGAAGAGGACATATGGACATTTTGAATGCACGCACAGAGAGCAGAATGGTTCAAGTGGTAAAGGAAACTCCAAGTTGGTGAATCACACTCCATAATTTTCAAACGCCATTTACAGAACAGTAAGGTGTTAAGAGGGTTGCCCAGAAAAAAAGCCTCTGTTGTCAGTCAAAGACAAAGTCATACGCCAACCGACTGCCAAAAGGTACTGGAACTGCCAGTAGGAGGAGACCAAAATGTAGCTTTTTGGCAATGAATACCAGAGGCGAGTTTGATGGAAGAGCAAATATTGTCATTCAGTGAAGAATCTCACCCTCACTAGGAACCATCTTGGTGGATCTTTTATATTGCGAAGCTGGTATTAAATGAGACCCTAACTGCCTGAGCCAGAATGCATGAACTGGGCTGTAGATGGTTCAAACATGAATACATTCCAAAACATGCATCAAAATCAATGCAAAATGGTTCACTTACCACAGAACTGAGGTTTTGCGATGACTATCCCAGTCTCCTGTAACCCCGATAAGAAACCTGTGGAATGAGCTTAATAGGAGTCCATCAACGCGGACTGAGGAAATGGAGGGATCTTGAGGGGTTCTAAATGGAGGAATGGTCACAGTACCTTTGCCGCATTTTCACCAGCTTCATTACACACTGTGAGAGAGGATTTGCCATGTTGGCAAAGGGAGGCTGCACAAAGTGGCATAGTGGTTAGCACTGTTGCCTCACAGCAAGAAGGTCGTGGGTTCGATTTCGGCCTGGGGCCTTTCTGTGTGGAGTTTGCATGTTCTCCCCGTGTTCGCGTGGGTTTCCTCCGGGTACTCCGGTTTCCCCCACCCACAAAAACATGCATCATAGGAACACTCCAACCAGTACCCCCACTGGCTTTAGACCTGGAGTTGGTCCCCGGGCGCTGCTCTTTGGCTGCCCACTGCTCCTAACTATAGGATGTGTCAAATGCAGAGGACAAATTACCCCACAGGGTTCAATAAAGTGTATCTTATCTTATTTTATCAGTATAAATTAAGGGGATACAATATTTGTGGCACTCATTTGAGAATAATACTGTATTTGTTTCACCTTTTTTGTTTCAGATTCTCTTTCAACCATGGTGTTTAAATTAAAGGTTATATCTTTGTTAATATTTTGAATTACGTATAAATGTAAACAGTAACCACTTTTGTTCATATTTAACATGGGTGCCAATACTAACGGAGGGCACTGCATTTCACTTTCTTGAAATGTCTTGCATAAAATTCCATTTAATTCCAATTCCAGGTTCAAGGGAACCTTACTGTTATTAAATTGTTTTTCATTAAAAAAAAAAAAAACAAGATTAGATGATCTCCATACAAAGAATTTGTCAACTTGTATTATCAAACACTTTTATCATAGAAATACAGTGCTTAGAAAATTTATTAGACCACCACCCAATTTAAGGTTTATGCCACAGCTGCCCAAAATTAACAGCGTTGGTAATTACCAAAATAATTTTTATGTTTCTGTAATGGTTAATCCATCAGTATGCGCAAGCTCTTTAACTGAAATGATATTTTTAATGCTAAAATATAATTACTGCTGGTATCCATGAATTTTTGGATCTACCGTTTTACACAAAAGCAGAAAAAAAAATGTTAAGCACTTTATTATTTTTTGATTAAGATGCCAAATAACACTATTTTCTTACATTCCTGAACATAAAAATTAGTTTTAGTGGTTGAATGCTAGAGTGAAAGCTGTTATCAAGGCCAAAGGAGGCCATACAAAATATTAAATATTTTTTGGTTTTTATGTGTGAATAAGGACCATTTAGTTGTTTCAGCTTGTTATTTGCCAAAGAAATAATAGAATTTTGTTTTAAACAAGTTTTTGACAAATTTCTCAAATATTCATGTTTTCTCATTTTTATGACAGGTGGTGTAATAGATTTGTATTTCTCCACAATGCTATTCCCTACATTACTCCAAATACATATAGGTTTGGGTTTCATTCTGTGTCCCTACTGGATACTGTTGATATTTTGTACTCAGTGAAATGTGTTAATTCAACTCTCATAGAGTTCACGAGTCTTTTAACACAGGAAGTGTTACTGTGTACTGCCCCCTGAACAACTGCAGCTGATGCCATTTGATTACCTCTCTTGTATCATACTTGAGCTCACCATTAAAATGCAAAGCCAATCAAGCAAAACCTTTCCAGGCAATTTTCCTTGCAGTATCTCACTGAAGACTTTGAATGCATAATCGAAGAATAACCTTCTCATCATATATTCAGACGCTATGCTGATTACTGTTTATCAGTTTTAATTTGCATTTTCCCCATAGTGGTGGGTGTGATAGCTCCTTTTGATCATTCTTTTAAGAACGAAGAAATATGCCACATTTACGATCCTTCTTCATCCTGGCATTGTTTACGAAATGAGTCGCAGTAATTCAGGGAACAGGTAATATCCCCCCCAAATAAAAACTAAGTAAAAGCCCATTTTTCCTTCGTTCACTTTCCATACCGAGGCACCTGAACAGCCCCTGGAACGAGAGCAGCTCTTCTGAGGGGCGTACGTGACATTGAAGCAAATTAGTGCGCGAGAAAGGAAAGGGAAGGAGGAAGAGGTGAGGAGAGGGTGGATAACAAGTTGTCCAGCAATAAAATTTTAAATTGGACTTTCTGCCATTCAACATTACACAGGTCAGAAGATTACCATCTCAGAACAGCAGCACTGAGCAAACAAAATGGACGAAGAGCTTAATAAGAATGCTGCACATGCAGTGTAGAAGTAGCTGAACTGAGAGCCTGTAGCAGTGTGAGGGGTAGTTGGTTATGCGTGTGACAGCTATGCATGTTGACATCTACATTTTCTCCAAGCTATGCATCTGTAATAGAGAGCCATCTAGAACGCAGCCCGAGGAAAGAGACTCTTATAGTGGTTTTGTCCTATCGTCAATTTTATGAGCTACATCAGCCTTTCATAAACGAGCAAGCTCATGACACAACCCTTCCTCTTTAACTCCCACTCACTCGCTTTTACACACACACGCGCGCTTGCTCACACACTCAAACACACACACACAAGTTCGCACTCAATCGCTCTCACACACTCCAACACGTACATACACATTTATTAAGAAAATTAACCTCTGATAATGGGTATATAAAAATACGTAACAGGCCTTGTGCAATTTGCTTTGTTTTCGAATTCCTTATCATCTAATAGTAAGGTCAAGTGACCAAGTAGCCACAGTTTCGCCAATTAAAAGCCAGTTTATTGATTTCATTTCATGAGTAACAATTTTTCGCCACTTGTTATACAATACAAAATCAATTGCAATATAGTACATTGTAAATATGGAACTCTTTGTGGTATGCAGTTATTGCTGAAATAATGTAGCATAAAACAGTCCGTAATCCCGATGTGCATAAGTCATAAACTTAAGAGGTCATTAAAATTCTAGGATAAAAACTGTGGTCAGGACAAAAACCAGCGGAAAACCGTGGTGTCCCTTGACTGAGTCTGTGAGCTGCCGTTTTCGGGCCTGGTTGTTCCTCGAAACCTACAATGCAGTCGCAATCCACAGTCTCCATTTTGTCTGGTTAAGATGAGTGGCGTAGTAAAACTCTGCAGCCGTTTAGCTTGGAGGGAAGCGGTAGTAAAAGGACGTCCTGTTGGGGACAGCACACCGAGACTGATGAAACGTTTCTCGACACATCTGGGGCACTGTGTTTCCACACCCTATGGCGTACAATCCTGACTTGCATTGTAAAGCACATATAGGAGCTCACATCCATAAGCTGAACGAGAAATCTTAGAGCTGGTGTCACATTTACGAAGAATCACACAGTTAGCTGGATAACTACACTATTTGAGTCCCAGCTATTTTGCTTCCTTCGGTCCATCTTTCAGATTTGGGAAGGTCCCATGCTGGCCTACAAATGCATACATAGTGGCCAGGTCAGTGACACAGAGGGTTACTGAAGATGTGGGACATTTTCTCCAGAAATTAACCCTTAATAATAATAATAAGCCAATATCATCACAGACAGCAAGTTGGTAACAATGGTTTTGAGCAAAAAATTCTGAACATAAAAGTTTGATTCATAAATAGCTAAGCAATCTAAAATGTTTACCTTGTCATACACAGAGCACAAATACAGAATACATTGGCAGTTCAAAGTGATATGTACAAGGTACAAACATATATACAATCGTGTGTACCAACATTAGATATGCTCGTTACATTGCATGTTCTTAATGATGAAAAAAATATTACAGCGCCACCTTGAGGTCACATTTACTGCATCTTGACAGAGTAAACTGTGACATGAACCTCAAACCCAGGTTTCCTGAACTTCTGAGAACAGCACACATTTGTAGCAGCCTTTCTAATGCAATGTTCACAATAGACTTCAATACTTAATTCTGGTTTGTCAAGACAGATCGATCTGGTTGTTTAGCAGGTTCTATGATGTTTAAAAGTCATCTGTGTCTGACAGCAGCATGGACACACGCTCAGCCCTGCAATTCCGTGTGCGCACTTATTCAACAAATTACTTGATCCGCATGGCTCATGAACAACAACTTTAACACCATATGCGCGACTGTAGAATGGCGAAAATTAGTGACAGCTCCGTGCAAGCATGCCCGTCAATGACTGCAGCTGTGGAGCTCTGATTACCGCTGACAAGACGAGAATCGGTTTAAGGGCGAAAGGTTAAAAAAAAAAAAAAAAAAAAAAAGGACAGACAGTGATGTGCACCTGCACGGAGAGGTGAGATGGAAAAAATACGTTCGTCCAACCTGACCAGTCAAACAGCAGATTGCACTGTCAGGGATCCGACGTGAATTAAATCAAAGACCATGAAAGCAAAGTGCCCAAATCTGCTTCAAAAATTTTATTTGGGTCATATAATTACTGCAGACAAAAGGGAAAAAAAAAGGCTTTGATTTTGGTCAGTCCATCAATGTGAACGTAGCCTAAATAGCATTAATTATTGCAGATAAAAACACACGAGTGAAGGAGACTCCTTCATGGAGTGGACCTCTCTTCATTATTAGAGTGGCTCGTGAGGTTTATGCGTGTCCATAGCAACAAAGCTTTTTCCCGGCATCACCAGACCTCCCATATCCAGTACCCTGAGCCTGAGACGAAGATGGACAACTGATCATCACCCATTGACACCTTATGTGCAATCAGCCACAAAACAAGATGGAAGACGAAGGGAAGCTTAGCAAAGCCAGCAACAAAATAAAAACTTTGTGGAAATACACGTTCCCTGTGGTACCATTCCAAAAGAAACCTCTCCAGCAAAAAGGTGGGAGGGAGATTCCCATAATCCTTTGCACCCAAAACAGTGTAAATGGACAGCACAGAAAACTGGCAGATATTAAGTTTCAAAGGTCACACTAACTACAAAACTTGCATTCAATAAAATCAATGCTGGAGCAATTAATCAACCACAAAAAAGTAAACAGAGGGTAAAGAATTTTTAAAATGGCCAGAAACTATTTCGACATCAGGAAAAGCACCATAAAACTCCATGCTTGTCATGGTTGATCCACGTGATATTTTTAAACCATGAAACACGCATGCATTCGCTAGTAATGCTTGATGTTGAATGATTTCTTTTTCTTTTAACTCAACTTGACCTTGTTTAATGTGGTTGTAGAAATTAATCTGATAGGCTACAGATAATTTCCTGTTGAAAAGAATGGCCTTAACTTAATTACATATTGCAATGTGCTTAGACAGTCAAGCATAGTGCCAGAACTACATTACCTAGCAGGCACTGCAAAACTTGCTATAAACCTTCACTCCTGCCTTCTCACATGCATGGCACGCTCAAGCCATCTGGCGCTGCATTCTCAGACAGGTCAATCTCCTCGTCCTTGCCTGAGGAAGTTCAGGACAACTAAAACATTGCAATTTCATGTTTACAAGTCGAACATGATCAGTCCATCTCTGTTTGATTTTCATCAATACAACAGCACCAGTTTCAGCAGTGTAATATCACAATAGGGCTGGGCGATATCTTGGTATTTTAATATATATCGATTTATTTCTAAACGACATATAACATGGGACAATATCGCTTGCATCGATATAGCTCATTTTGCGTTAAAATGACAATACATGGGCCGCAAGTTCGCACCCATTTCTCCTCTCCCTCTCCGTGTCCCTGTCTCACACACGCAACCTTTCAGCTGCGCCTCCCTCGCTCTGTGACCGCAAGCCCCTCCCCCTCCGGCTCCCCTCTCATCTAAGCCGCGTTTAGGTGGCGACACTCCGCGACAACATGGAGATGGAGTTCAACACAGAAGAGGGATTGGTCAGTAAATGTATAATTCGTTTTCAAACGAGCTACCATTAATTAACTACCCGGTTTTCTGTGGATTTAAAATCCTTAAACGTTCGTTCAAACGCGAATGAGAGAGAGTCATGGAATTAGCACAATGCTCAGATACAGCAAATAGGAATCTGCAACCACTAAGGTGCTAACGGAAATTAAATTTGTTTGGTAGTCAACAAAGCTGTTGAGAACCGCGCACCTCCCCCTAGCAAGTGTCTATTCTGCAACTGGCGTGCGCCCCTGCCTGAGCTTGAGAAGCTTATGCTCAAGAGTTTATAGTTGATAAGCTCAAGCGCAAATAGCCAGCGGTCTTATTGCTTAAAGCTTGCGCAGTGACTTTGCCACCGATTTGCGTTTGAACGAACTTTTGCGGATTTTAAATCCACAGAAAACCGAGCAGTTGACTACCGGTGGCTCCTTTGCAAACAAACTATACTCACAAATACTCATTCAGTACCTCTTCATAAGCAAATGGAGCTAGTTAGCTAAATAACAACGTTCACCAAGAAATGAGAATAACAAGCCTACTGATATGTGTGCAGGACTAGGAAAAGGGGTCACTTTGGTCATTTTATGAAAATTGAAATTTTCCAACAAAATAAAAGAGTGATCCAAGTTTTTCATTTTGAGAAAAAAATTGGGTGAATTTGTGCATAGCAAAGTGTTGTCAATTGGCAGTACAGTAGTGCTGGGATATCACTGAGAAACCCCGTTAATCTCAGAGTGGAAAAAAATCCCAAGTGACCCCTTTTCCTAGTCCTGCACACATATAACCAAGTCCGAAAATGACACAACTGCACATGCGCACTGGATGTCATGGTCAAATAGCCTTAGAACTGTAAACCTGGTTCATGGCCAAAAAAATATTGATATATATCGAGTATCGCCATTCAGCAAAAAAAAAAAAATTGAGATATGACTTTTAGTCCATATCGCCTAGCCCTATATCAAAATGTTGAGAATAATTTGCAATGACTATCATTAAGGTGTCAATTTGGTGTCAAATTGTTCCTTGGGATGGCAGCAACAATAACAGTTATAAATGTTAGAACTAGCACTGTGATAATTGGGAGATATTCATTGATTTATCCCATTATGTTGGTTTTAGGGGGGTGCTCATCTAAATTTGGCCCACATCTGTCCTAGCACATATGATACAAAAAACAAATGCATTTTCTAGGCCCACATACCATATTGACTGTGTGGAGAGATGTAAGGAATTAAAAGCTTTCATGGGCAATTTTCCCATACTGATGAAACACTACCTTTCCATTCCATCCCAGACCATCTGTTTATGTTTAGGTCTGTGGGATCCTGCCCGCTGACCATTTCGACACCCCGAATTGCCAGATATGAAACAAATTAGCAAGCTCACACAGTATGCCGCAGCCATTGAAGCAAGCCGGAGAACTGGATCAACAGAGAGGGAGTCAGATGCTGCGTTACCTGAAAACCTCAGCACACGTCTAAAACGCTCCATGACCAGAGACGAAGTGAAATTTAGGTAAATATTGGAAATGATTTGAAAGATGGAGACAGCCAAGTGCTCAGACGGATTTTAAGACAGATGCTGAGTTGCCCAATTTTCTCTAGAAAAGGTAAGCCTTGAGCTGCAGCTAACGTTAGCTAGCCTTAAATTTATCACAGCTACTAGTAGGGTAGGCATTTCAGGTAATTTCAACATACTCACAGGTACTAACATATATACTCAGTGGTTCTTATTATCAAGGCACCTGGGCTATCAAGGTAGTGAGAATTCGAGACACATAGCCGGTGAAGTGATCCCGACTAGCACTGGCTAAGGCCGACATGCTAATACACGCTATCAATCGCATCTGAGGAGCAGATGAGCCAGGGCTGTTCAACAACTTGGTAAAAAACCAGCATGTCTGAAATATACAACAGAAACTTCAAGTCAGTCTCGAATTTGTCTCATGTTACGAATGCAATTACTCTACATGTTTCACATAACTTGACTTGGACATCAGTATTTGTTCATCATGCCTATCCCTGGCTACTAGCTATTTACCCATCTTATCTAATAGAAACCATATACCCGTTTATAGAGGACTTGTGACTCAATCAATACATACATGTATTCAAATTTTGCTAGTGTCAGACAGTGAGGTAGATATTATTGAAATGATGTTGCTACCTAAAAATAATCTGCAGATAATGTCAGTCCTTGCCAGCCAAACAACACAGAAAGTTTGTTCACTTTTAGCTAACGTTACATTTTTTAAGTAAACCACTGATCAATACTTGTAAGTTAGCACACGGCCTATTAATCTCATGTCATTTTCTGTAGAGACCTGCGTTAGCTTTGAGGATGAGCATGGGGGAAGAATTCTCTACAATACTTCGAATTTGGACTGTAGTACCCATTTTAAATCCTCGTGACAGCTATACTTTTTAATCCCTTAAATGAATCATTTCATTTAGAAATATAACTGCAAGCAGCAATGGGAGGACTAAGCATTCCAGGGTTGCCATGGCAATATGATGTGATTACGTAACTGAGATATGAGCTCATGTCCTGTTTAGGTTGTTTGCCTTTGATTGGCTGAAACAGAAAATGGTCCAAAAAATCTAAAATACATGTGATCACATTTGAAAAACTAAGTCCGAGATAAGTCTCATCATCTTTAGCAAATTTTGTGAAAATTGAACAAAATTTGTGGCCTGTGAGAAACTGTTTAACTTCTGGATAAAATCCAATATGGCAGCCCATAAATAAGGTTGACATGACAAGTAGCAATGTCTTGGTCATAGGACATCCCACAGTATTTCCAGATGCAAAAATAATTTTTTAAGATAAACAAATCAAGACTTATTAGCAAAATACTTGAGTATTGCAGCACCTCCTAGTGGTTAAATGACAATTTTTTGGTGCTTTCTCAATGTTGGGTATCGATACCTTCGTGAGGCTTGATCTGAAGATAATATGAGCCAATTCTGGTCAAAATTTGACAACATTTGTACCTTGCAAAGCACTTGCAAACTAGATTTAGAAAATGCAACAGTATGGAAACTAATATCACTGTTTGCGTTGAATGCGGCTCGACCCAAGGAGTCTAACGGTACCTCATCTGTGAATATCGGACATACAGTTCAAAAATTACGAGCAGAAATGCACCACCAACTTTTAATTATTGGTGGTACCCGAGCCCTAGTGGCCAATTCAGGAAAATAAGTTAAAAAAAAAATAAATAAAATTAGGGGACTGTCCCCATTCAGTGCCAAAATGTAAAACCTTTTACCATGCGGTAAAAACCCAAGCCAAAAGTTGAGAAAGAAACAGTGTAGGTGCCTTTGCAGCTCTGCAGTTTGGCCCCCAATAAATAAAGGTAGAAACATTATAGGTACCGATGCCGCTTTGCTGCTTGGCCCCCCAAATACTGGCAGAGGCAATACTTCAATACTTCCCAAGACAATTCGTCTACACCCTATTCCAGACAACCAAGTATCTCGCTTCTCCTCATAGCATCACTACGCTACACACAATCACCACCATACGAACAACTGGATCCTCAGCAACATGACCGGTACCGCAAGCACCCAGCAGTACTGCTGTGGTAGTGTAGTGCAGTGCTTTCAGGAGACCACCGAGCCAAAGCCGTCTGAAATGGCGAAGGAAGTTGGAGTAGGACGCTGAAGAGAATGAGCAAAACTCTCCAGCCGTGGTCTGCCAGTGCGGACAGAGGAGTGGGTCATCTCTAGGACTCTACTTCAGGATTTGGCTTCCAACGATCTATGATCCGCACCCACGGCCTCCGCGATGCTCTTGAACCCCTGGTCCCTGTAGAGATAACCATCCCGTTTCTGCAAGCTTTCAGGCATCATGTACAAAGGTAGGAGGGAGGGATAAGAGATCTTGCACTCACTTCAAAAGCTGCTCCAGCTCCCGTTTCACCCTGGTAACGATGGGCGGGCCCTCGTACGTGAGTGATGTGTACAGCTGCACCAGCGATGCTCCGGCGCGTATTTTGTCCAAGGCGTCTTGTCCGCTCGCCACGCCCCCTACGCCTATGATCGGCACCTTCCCTGCACGGGAACAAGAGAGGAATGTCTGTTTCCGCGGCAACAGGATGCTCAGCACCAAGGCCACAGCTTTCACCCCATAACAGAGAAAACAAAGAACACAAGTCAGAGAGAAGGTAAAGGAGATGGACACTGAGCGGGGGTGAGACAGAGGGAGGGAGTGAGGGAAAGAGATATAGGGAAGGATGGAGGGAAGGAAAGATGGAGAGAGGGAGGAAGAAAGAGAAATGTGAGAGAGAAAGTGAGGGAGAGAACAGAACGGGAAATGGCAGGCCGGGACGTTTTACCTTTCGTCAGGCGATACATCTCTCGCACCGCCCTGGTGGACACGTCCCGGAGCGGCCTGCCACTCAGCCCCCCCGTCTCCCTGCAGAGGGGGTCCCGCAGGGTCTCTGCCCGAAACACCGTGGTGTTTGACACGATCAGACCGTCCACCCCGAGCTGAAACACACCCATGTAAAGAATAAACCAGGGGAGCTCATACACACAAGCACACAAACACAGACGCACACACACACACATCTGCATTAACACTTGCTCGCACACATTTACACTTGTACACGCAGGGCTGACAATACAGTTGACTACAATCACAAACAATTAGGTACAAAAACACAGAATTGAAATACAACAGGAGTATACAAGCTCGAAACTTAGCCAAACTTAAAACACACTGCCGTAAAGCCAACCATACAAACAAGAATTAAACACACTAATTCCCCACCACGGGATAACTCCAGCCTGGAAACAATATGCGGTGGATGAATGGACAGACAGACAGGAGGACGGACGGACGTATGAAAAGGTACATCTACAAAAAAAGATACATCCATGTATGAAATTTCAGTGAGAAATATTGAATGGTTTCGGAGTCCTGGCCCGGAAAAGAAATGAGGCGAACTGATGGATAGACGGACAACACTCATTCCAATATCCCAATCCATTTTATGCCGGGGGATAAAAACTCTTCATCATCATGCCGTCCATGAAGAGCAGAGGGCAACAAACAAGCAAATTAGAAATCACTCAGAGCCAGGAAAAGCAGCACTTCAGAGAATCACGATAATTGCGAGGTGTGACAAGAAGGACGCAGAGCAATCTGTTCTTCAGGGGAGCATCTACAACATTCTCACATAAAGGGGCTCCTGAAATCCTGTGGTAGCCAGCCACTCAAATTACCTCAGCACTCAAGGAGCCCGTCTCCATAGTCACATTCAAACAAAAACAACAAAGAAGCAGCTATTAATTGGGGGCGAAGGCTGCATTTCCGGGAGTGCCAATGTGGCATTTTCTGTCTCGCTATTCTGCACAATGTGCTTAGCAACATCATAGGTTCATGGCAACTTGTGAAAGGACACTTACTACAGGGCATTTGGCGTCAGAGGAAGTTGACCATGGTAAAAAGAACATTTGGGCAAAAGATGGCAACCATTTCCCTCAGATTAAACAAAACATAAACGATGCACCAAACAAGAGTGTCTAATAAGCAAAAAGAAGGCATTTCAAGTACAGGCACATGTTCCATTAAATGTTATTTTACATTTAAAACAGGTAATCACATTAGTAAGTGCATGGGAACGGACAGACCAGATTTAATAAGGAAAAATGAAGGCGAGTGAGAATTTGAGGGAAGAGAGGGCGTTATGTAGTGTGCAACAGGGGGCAGCACTGACCTCAACGATGACATCAGCGATATCCTGCTTGTCTTTAGTACTGAGGTCCGGGGCGATCTTCACCAGTACTGCGGGCCGTCTGCTCTTCACAGCGTCCCTCTCTTTCAAAACCTACAAACTCACAAATATTAAATACAAACACAAACAAAAACAACACACTTGTGACATTTCAAGCAGTGTCCACCATTTACAGATTACTGATTTTGACCATCAGTAGAGGAAATCATCAAGTAACAGCTCAACTACACTGATGCGCAATATTGCAACAGACCAACGTCCGATGTCATGTAGAGTTTTGTTACAGGGAGTAAAGACACAGTAAAGGCATGGGCGCTTCCACCAACTAAAGAAAAAAGTGAGGAGGAAAACGTACAACAGATTACAGGCCTCCCACAGAAAACGGCCAAGCTGTAACAAAAGTTTGTCAGATGTCTACCTTTTTCAAACAACCAGCAACACGATATCGAAAACATGCCACACGCCCGCAAAACTTCGCAGTCGATACATTTTCACCGGAACCAAAGTCATTTAAATCGCACGGCTAGCAACAAACCCGGAGAGGAACGAACTGTGCTTGCGCACGTACGACAAACCTTTGTTACAGCTTGGCCATTTTCTTTGGGAGGCCTGGATTATATCTGTAAGATCTGGCCCGAGATACGGCGGCCTCCAACATTAATGACAGAAACAGTTTACGGCAACCTATACCTTATACGGATGACCTAAATGATGACATCAAGTTGATCATCACAGCAGGGTATTGTGACACACCGTAAACATCACCATCTCGCAATGCCTCTTCTACTGAGTTACAGCAAAACTGAAGCTCAATTCTCACCCTGTCCAGTAGGTGGCGCAGTTCCTCCTTGCCCTGTAGATCCCTGAGGCCGGGGGTGTTTGGGCTGCTCACGTTTACCACCAGATAATCGGCCAGGGGTCCCAGCCCCCGGACGCCTTGCGTAAAATCAGACGCTGCGTCTTGTGTGAGTTTGTTCTTCCCCAGATTTATCCCCAGCGGCAGGCCAGCTGGAAAAGCATCGCGTCACAGTCATAAAGATGATAAACGGCACAGTCCGAGAGGGGATGATGGGACGTGTAGTCCAAATCCTCCGATGGTAAAGTTGGCTCATTAAGATCATCTCTTCAGATTACAGCCTGCTCAAAATATTTCACCACGCTCGCCCTTCCTCCAGTGCCGCACTGAAATACTTCAAATTTTCTAACCTTGCAGCTCTACCGTTAATCCTTCAGAATACATAAAAAGGAAAGGAGGACGTCATTTTACACATTCCTCATCGAGGCATAAGCATTTCTCAAACCATTTCAGGAGGGGTCTTGAGATGCATTGCGGCCATAAAGTGGCCAGGGTAAATTGGTCCGTGAACACAAGCCACACAACACTGGAGCTGTTCTCCACCAAAAATATCAGGTCTACAACTGCACCAACAAGCCCCTCCAACTACTGCACCGTAGCAAATGCTCCAATATCTGCTGTAGGCCTCGGCCTATAAGGATTCACCATAATACCAACAGCACAATAGTTTACGTTTCCTTTGCCATCATCGAACTACAGCTAGAATTCCAGTATCCGCAATCAAATGCAACGTTCAAATCGGATCAGTGTCAGTCGAGGAAAGACATGCTGAGGTGGCCAACCGTAAATGAGTGAGGAGAAATTATATCCAGATATTACCTTAATATCAGGCACATGAAATCACGAGTGTAAACAGAGCCCGTGTGTCAGCTGATGTATAACTCACTATGGACAGGGGAGAGAACAGGGAGGAAGGGTGATCGGTAAGAGTTAAGAGCGTGTGAGTGATTCATTACCGCGGGTCAGCTCTGATTGGACAGGCTCCCTGGCCTTCAACCTCTCCTGGACCACCGCCAGACCACAGCTGTTGAATCCATACCTTAAAAAAAAAAAAAAAAAAAAAAAAAAAAACACGAAACGAAGGTCAAATGAATCGTTCAATTACACTCTTGCAGTCTCAATCTAACAGAATACTAGACTCTCACATAATTTTCAATGCAAATTTCTAATCCACACTGGCAGCCAGCTAAAAATTATTTTCATATTTATATCAACGCTTCACATAAAAGGCAGCCATAGCTCCCTTGACTCTCACAATCAATTTATCGACACCATCAAGCAAGGATTCAGTTCTTAGCCTGCAGTCTGCTATGGATTCAGTACATTTGACAGGGGCAAAACGAGCAACGTTACAGGACTACAGGGTTTAATTGCAGGGCCAGGCTCCAGACTGCCGCCAATTTGGAAGCATTTGCTGCCAAAAATCTGTCCAGTATCACTGAAAAAAAATTGATAGCAGTGACTGTCATTATTAATAATAATAATAATATTATTATTATCATCATAAAACCCTGAAGTCATATACTAGTAAATCAGTGGGCTTTTATTTAATTATTCATTATATTCCTCTGAACTACCCACTGGTGACATCTCCTTCATCTCTCGCACAGTTTATGTAAATGTTAAAAGGTGAATCATACAGGATTTTTATGGAAATTAAGATTTTTTTTAAAAAGTAGCACATGGGTAGGGCTTCTGAGAGGTACAGAATAAAAGTTTTTTTTTTAATTCGGTTTTGAACAATGTTTCATGTTTATCAGGTCTTTATATTGGTCAGCAACAGCAAGAGCACCAAACCACACATTGAACCATTATTTTAAGTCAACGTTCAAACCCCCCCCCCCCCCTCACTCCGACACTGAAGTCTCAATAGGATAAGCTACTTGAGCTCTATTTGTCATTCAAAACAGTCTGGCTGCCCCAACCTCTCCAGTCCCTGACTAAAAGAAACAAAACAGCACAAGACTATGGATACAAAACAAACTATAATCATCAGTAACTTTGGGTGATTTTTCTCCAATGTAAGGTACAAATATGGTAGGAAGTCCTGCGCATATTTTCCCATCTCTCCTGGAAATGTAAGTATTAGTTTAGGAAATAC
Source organism: Gymnothorax javanicus (assembly GCA_029692085.1). NCBI lineage: Eukaryota > Metazoa > Chordata > Actinopteri > Anguilliformes > Muraenidae > Gymnothorax > Gymnothorax javanicus. The sequence continues at coordinate 4,521,520 of CM056209.1, read as the reverse complement.
GCATTATCTAGGATCGAGGAGCCACAGAGCCTACTGCAGAAAATCAAGTGACGGAAACTGCCAGAAACTTCGGTCACATCGGTAGGCGGGGGAGAGAGAGCACATAGAGGGGTGTAATGTGGGGCATCATGGCCCCTGGGCAATGCAAGAGGGGTCGCCCCAGATGCAGACGGAATGATGACATCACCCAGTAGATTTGTTCACCAACCAGACGACCACAAACACTGGAGGAGGAGGATCGCCCATGAGCTCATGCACGAGTCGAACCATGACTTGACGGACTAAAGAGAGGATCTCGAGAAGGCAGCTCAACCCAAGTACACCACCATGTGGTCATTATGTTAATCCATAACTAGTTTGACTCCTTAAACTCAAATAATTAAAAGTAGGCATTTGAAAATTCAAAATTGGACTTTCTATGTTAAAGCCAAATGAAAACAAAATTCATTATTTATTTATTTATTTATTTATTAAAACCTTCTAAAAAGGAGAAATATTTGCAATGATTCAAATCTTTACATAGAATCATAACACATGATAATAAAATGCATATAAAATCTGAAAGCTAAAGGGTCATTCCATGTCAAGTCACACACCCTCCCCAGTGATACCTCTTCAATTTGCCTGATTTTTGTTCTATTAGTGCCTTATGATGTTAAATGAAAGAATCCGAAGTTTGGGCTTCCTAGCTCAAAGGGTTTTTGAGTTATGGCCCTTCAAAGTTTGGGTGCCACGCCCACTTTTGGGGTCCGGGAATTGCACACTTAATTTGCAAGCATTTTTGGAGACCCATATCTTTTGTTTTAAGCTAGCTACAGGCCTGTAAATTGCTATATCTATGTATTCTGGCCCTGTCTATCAGAATCTGCACTTAAAACTAGCATAGGTTTACAATTTTTAGAGATAATAACCCCTTAAAAGTGGATTTTTTAATGACGCAATGAATTTTTGGGGCACTTTGGGGGTCTATATCTTGGAAAGTTTTTGTCCTGATGGGGTTTCAACTAATTTATCATCATATTTGGGTACACTACTGTGTATTTAGAGAATTTCAGGGCACTCAGAGCCTTGATGGGGGTACAAGAGGGTCCCAAATATGGCCTCGGGACAAAATTACCCTTTGGTACCCCCCTACTTCAGGCCTCGAGTTGGCCATGTGGGCACATGACTGGAATGAGCTTTTTACCCCATCAACAGTCACCTTTTATCAAAGTTTTGAGCCAATAAAAACTTTGATTATCAAACTCCTTCACTATCAACTAAGAATTTGCATATGGCACTATTTTTGGATATTTTCGGAAAAATCCTAAGTACAGAAAGTAGGTCAATTACAATACATACATATAGCAATTTACAGGCCTGTAGCTAGCTTAAAACAAAAGATATGCGTCTCAAAAAATGCTTGCAAATTAAGTGTGCAATTCCCGGACCCCAAAAGTGGGCGTGGCACCCAAACTTTGAAGGGCCATAACTCAAAAATCGTTTGAGCTAGGAAGCTCAAACTTCAGATTCTTTCATTTGACATCATAAGGCACTAATAGAATAAAAATCAGGCAAATTGAAGAGGTGTCACTGGGGAGGTTTTGGGGATTTGTGTGAATTGACATGGAATGACCCTAAAACAATTAAAAACTAGCAGATACAGGCCTAAAACATTTCATGGAAAAACCTCGGACTAGAAGGCCTTTATAAGAAGCTTGGCTTAATAATAAAAATTTAAAAATGGCCAAATATGGGACCTACAGGTAACTGTGCGCAGGCCTTGAACTACAGTTGAAAAAGGGCACGGCAAAAGTTGCTGTGGTCCATGCTGAAAATAAAAGGGCACTACGGCAAATGTGCCTCCATATAAGGGGCACCACAGCAAAGTCTGCCGCTACCTTAGGGGCACAGCAGCAAATCCACCATGGAGCTTTAGGTCATCACTTTAGCTAATAAAAAGTAAAGGTCCGTAGTTTCAGATGTTCCTCACGTAAAGAGACCAATCAGCGTGCACTATGCAAATCAAAACCATTCTTGAAAGAAAACGTTTCCCGTATTTTTCCCCGATTGCCATCTTGGAAATTGGCTCAGTATTGCACTGGGACATCGTTTGGGCATTGCTATAATGCAAGTAAAAGCAAAGGACATTCCAATCAAACGCCGGGCCATTGAAAAAATAATCATATTTAGCCACTTTGTCCATCTTCTGCCACCCGCGATATTCGGACTTTCTCCTGTCATTCCAACACTCACACTGACAACAGCGCTAGATACTGGCTATAAAGACCACTTCCCAAGCTTTATCAACACACAACACGCAACCAAAGAGAATTTCAGTACTGTCATAACTTCGTAAATTTGCCACACTTTGTGGCTGCCGACTGTAATTCGGCATTTTTTTCTTTTTTTTGTTGCTTTCACCTGTCGGCATCGTGATCGGAGTTAAAAATAGAGGAGATACATAAATTATTCAAGAATAATTCTGTGCCCACGATCGCAAGAAAAGGACTTAAACCTTTCGCAGTTTACTTTTCTTGATCAGCAGTTGCTCATACGAATTTGTAGAAGGACAGTCAAATGTATTTTCGATAGCATTGTTATACATTGCACCACGAAATTATGAGGTGTTTTTTTTCCACACATAAATTACCATAGGCCTACGTCTTTATAAATTGCCCGCTCAAGTAGCTCATGAAACGGCATAGATTCGCAAATTGATTAGTGAGGCTCATTAAGTCATAAGCTGTGCAACATCGCATTCTTTACCTCTATATTAAGATTGTAGAAAACGGATTGTTGTGGCTTCTTGTGAAAGAAGCCTTGCAAACTAATTTATAAAGACGTATTGATAATTTGCGTCATTTGCCATCGAAAATAAATTTTACTGTCCTTCTACCAATTCGTATTAGCAACTGCTGATCAAGAAAAGTAAACTGCGAAATGTTTAAGTCATTAAGCTTTGAAGGGTGAGGTTTTGGCTTCCCGCTGTTACGGCCGACGAACCGCCGCTGGTAAAAACGGGACATGCTGTGTGATTTATTTGTTTTGGGTAGGTGTTTTGGCCGAGGGGCACTTACAGCCATGCGGGGAAAGGGCACGGCATTCTACTGCCATGAACTGGGGCTTTTACAGGTGGGCAGCACGGCAAACAGGTAGGTATGCCGTCGTGAAATTCGAGCCCAGTGTGCGTATCATTTTGGGGGCTAAAAATGTACATGTACATCCTCAGGGGTAGAACAGGGGCCTATTGCACAAAAGTCGAATCCTGAGATCCTGGATCAACGCCAAAGCGAGGATTGCCATATCCCAAACAGCACGTCGCTGGCTTAATTGATTGCACAAAGCCAACAGCGGGTGGAGGAGGATAGGCTAAGTGAAGCCCAGTGCCGCTGATCCTGCTGAGTGCGCGCACACGGCTACCTCAAATAGACCCAGAGATCGATCACAGAATCGCTGATCATCACCATGGACACTAAGTAGCTGCAACAGACGCATGCGCCAGCAACACTCAAAGACCACGTTCTGACAGAGGGACGATGGGATCGCGGAAATGCCTCTGCTTGCTATTCCTTCAGTTTCTGTCTGAATGGTGCGAGACTTTTGAGAGGAGTATTAATGTGAGCTAAACTCAAGTGAAAGTAAACTCCGGAATTGTTTCAGCGCCGTCAAAAAGGAGTAGCTGATGCACTTCGGCGTTACCGTGAATGAGATAAGCCGTTGCTGTCAGACAGATTTAATATCGAGCGAGGCATCATTGGCTTGAGCTTTTGTGTGAGATGTGGAAGATATCTGTGAAGACAAACGTGTGTTCGACAATACTTCAGAAACATAGTCATGTCTCACTTATGCCTCACAATTTTGCAACGAGCCTTTTGTCCTATACAAACTGAATTGATAGTCCAATCTAGACGACGTTTTCAGATTAGTTGAGTTTATTTTCTGGTTTTAATCACCTCTGATGGAGGCATGCTCTAGTTAAATAGTAAAATGTTCGCGTCAGAAAATTAGATAGAGGAGCCTCCTGAAAATGTTTGGTTCCAGTATCGCGAAGCGAGCGACATTGCACTCGTGTCCAGCACTAAGGCAACAACTCTACCTTACCCGTCTCAGTCGGAATAAAGACGGAGAAAAGTAGCAGCAGTGCTGTATGAAGGGGGTTACCGCAGCGATTTAAGACCGCGCTGAAACACGGTAACCCTCTTCATACAGCACTGCTCATTTTCTGCTCTGATGGAAGTCTCAACTTGGGGAATAAGGACAAATCTGATAATGACGGATTCTACATATGGTTAAAATGTGACACGAAAGGGGGACTGATTGAACTGTGATGGTCACTGTCACATGGATGCTTGAATATAATGATTGAATATTGGCTATTTTACTGACATCAATGGTCACAAGTTTCTAAGATAATTACGCTGGGCCTACTACAATTGAGATAGCAATGTGTAGTGGACAATTCAGAACGACTGTTAAGGACGTTGATTTTCAATTTGGGTGACTGCTGAATGAGGTGAGGTGAAATTGGCTGGAGGCAGGAGCTTAGCTAGTTTGTGAGCTTGCTCCGGAGTTGGCTAGCTCCACAGACTTTGTTTCCATAGTAACTAGTGCCATGGCTTAGCTCACACGCTCTGTGCAACCGAAATGGGGCTTGAGATCAGGCTAATCCCGTGCCGATCCTGGGCTAGTCCCTTATCCCGCCTTTGTGCAATAGGCCCCAGGTGTATCATGCAGCGTATAGCCCCAGTGACAAGCCATTGTACCCTAAAAGGTAGAATAATGTACTTTAGTTTCTGCGAGTGCCCAGAGGTGCTATCAAAATTTACCTGAGAGGGAAAAGCTTAAAATCATGTACAATTCTCAAACACATCTCAATGAAATCAAACTGTGAGCATCCACTCCACAAAACTAAGCTCATTATTATTTACCCGCTTTGTAGTGTATAGCTTTACGCGTATTCGACTGTACCTGTTCACCACCGCTTGGTCAGCGATCAACCTGAACACTCGTGGTTTGGGGTTCCCCTCTTGTGGTTGTGGTGTAACAGTTCCTACTTCCACAAACCCAAATCCCAGTCGATACAGCCCGTCGATGGCTTCAGCGTGCTTGTCAAAGCCAGCTGCAATTCCCACAGGGTTACGGAACCTGCAGCCCAGAACATTCACTTCCTAAAGAAAAAAACACACAAACACACACAGAAAAACACACATAAATACACAAGGAAACATACATACACCAATCAGCCGCAACACCAAAATCACCTGCCTAAAACTAACACTGTCAGTTACTTGTGTTTTTTACTGTGCCCCTGTAACTCATTCAGAGGAAACACAGCAGTGAATCTATGATTAAGGAAGACATGACTTTTTCAAATTCACATTGGGTCTCATTCATGAAACGTGAGCAGAATGAATTTGTGCGTAAACTGTTCGCAGACGGAAATTTACGTGCATCTCCTCATTCATCAATATTTTAGTAGCTCCGATCTTTTCGTAGCTACTAACAAAATCTACACATGCTGCTGACCAAGCGTAGTGCTTGTGTAAATTTAAGAATGCACATTAAAATGCCTGTCACTATTGGAAATTACAATTTTAATTCATATTGCGCTCTGTTATGTATACAATATGCAGATGCCTCTGAAACGTGATATAGCCTAAACATGACAAACGATTAAAAATATAACACATTTAGTTAAATTAGTTGGCAATTGGCAGGTTTAAGATCCAGATTAGGTTCATGATTGTGAATCATCTTTGTGAATCGACTCAATAGATTACACGTTCTTTCTACATGTTAAATGATGATATTAAAAACATAAAAGTGGAGGCATGTAGCTGTCTCCGTCAGATATAATTCCTGACTGAGAGGTCTCCCCAATTATGCCAGCGATGCGCTCGATTGCAGTTGATAGTTGTGACTGTGAGCCTCCCCCTCCTGTGGCTGATGTACGTTTTTGTGTGCGCTTATATGTTTCTTTGCCTCCAGTTTCATGTCAAAACATTTACGCTTCACCTCGGACATGGTTCTTTGGACTACAGAGACAACATTAAAGGCATCTGTCACCTCCCTCCAGGCCTTTGCTTTGCCTGTCCCTGTCACACCACTGCTAACAGATGAAAATAAAATTTTTCTTAACCCCACTTCACCCAAAATTATTTCCATCTCCGCTTCGGAAAAATTCTTTTTTCTTTCTCTCCCTTTCTTTCTTTGCGCCATGACTGACAGGTCGACTGGATGCATCTGTACCTCCTTATATGGTGGTCATTGGCAATTCATGGGCCGGGATTTATGCTAATAGCCGATTACCGGGAGCGCGCTGTCACTTTACGATGGATTGGCATTCATGATCATACACGTGTTCACGATCAGATTTGAGTTTCTCGCGGTGTTCATGAATCCGGAGTAGGTTTTTAGTAGCGTAGGCTTTTATGTGCAAATCTACGCACAAATTTACTAACGTTTCATGAATGAGACCCATTGTTTCAATGAGCCTTCCGGTGTGTACAAAATTTGATTATCATGGAAACTTGTACCTATACAAGTCATATGACCATTGGTAAATATCAATTATTGGCCATAACGGCAATATTATTACTCGTCACAGGTAGCATCCATAGTGACCAAAAGTGAGATATAGGCCATTTTGATTCAATAATATGTGAAATACAGGGCGTTTTCCTGTTTGACCTTGAACATAAGGTCAAAGGTTGCGAACTGATATGCTGTATATGCCTTATTATCACTCCCCAATACAGCCCTAAGCCCTAAATGTGACAGTAAGTGAGATATGGGCTATTTTATATGGGTCTGTGCCATTTTGACCCTTTATCAATTAATTATTCTTTAAATTATCATCCAATTTCAATTAAAGTGATAGGCGTCAAGCCCTCACCCCATCTAATGCCTATGCTGAGCCTGAACATGAAAAAATCTGATCATAATTGTGACCGGCAGTTTGATCTCAAGAAAACTACACAAACTTGATGGATCGGATAGCAGCAATGCGGCAGCAGAACGATCACAAATTCATCTCCGCCTTTCTCTAGCGATGCAATTGAATGTATAGTCGCCAAACAGCCCAAGTCTGAATGAAAAAGTCCAAAAACCCAACTGTCATTTCTGATGAGCAAAACTCGAGAGCGCAAATACTGACCAGCGAGGCCGGATCCTGATATCGACTCCGGGGCACTAATCCCATACTTATGAAGCGAACAGCCAACATATGCGCCGTCTCTGCTCCGACGAGCTTCTGAAGAGCAGGCATCAGATGGTTGGCGTAGAAGCGCTCATCGCCGATGGCCGTGAGGTAGGAGACGAACAAGAATCCCCCCGAGCCAATCACCTTCACCGCTTCCTTCAGACGCCACTATAATCAAATAACATCAACAAAAAATAAGAGAGGGGCACCTTACAGAAACAGAAATAACTGCCAATTTTTTTTGGGGCAAAAAATGCAGGCACATTCATTACTGATTCCCAGCTTGAGAGGGTAATCGTGTAGGAGAATCACATTTTGAGGAAACACAAGCCTGGCTCCTTGTTACGAAACTTGCCACAGATACAGCGGGGAAAATAAGTATTGAACACGTCAACTTTTTTCTCAGTAAATATACTTCTAATGCTATTGACATGAAATTTTCACCAGATGTCGGCAACAACCCAAGTAATCCACACATATAAAGTAATCAAAACAAATAGGTCCATATATGAAATTATGTGTAATAAAGTGGAATGACACAGGGAATAAGTATTGAACAAATGAAGAAAAGGAGGTGCAAAAAGGCATGTAAAGCCAAGAAACCAGATGAAATCTGTCAGTAATTAGAAAGCAATCCTACTCCCCATCAGTGGCAATTAATATGAGCTGGTTTTGTCCTAATTGATGGCCTATAAAAACATTTCTCATTACCAAGGTGTCACACAAGAAGCATCTCGAAGTGGGTAAAAGCATGCAAAGAGCTCTCTCAAGACCTTTGCAACCTTATGGTTGCAAAACATACTGATGGCATTGGTTACAGATGTATTTCTAAACTTCTGAATGTTCCAGTGAGCACCATTGGGGCCATAATCCGGAAATGAAAAGAACATAATTTCACCATAAACCGGCCATGACCACCTTACAAGATTTCTGACAGAGGAGTCAAAAGAATAATCAGAAGAGTTGTCCAAGAGCCAAAGACCACTCGTGGAGAGCTTCAGAAAGACCAGGAATTAGCAGTAGGGCTGGGACGATTCTGAATCGATTCTTTTTTAAGGCGTAGTACCACCGCCTGCTGCCATGGGGCGAACATCCGAGCTTTCCCTTTTCCTTTATTAAACCCGACGCAGGTTGAACGAAAGTGCCAAACATCAAAGGGCATTTGAAATGCTTCCGGAAAAAAACTTGACTGACATCAGTATTTTTCGGCGACATGCGGCACGGAGCCAAGTAAAGGACTACAGAATCGTCTCCTATTAACCAATTAGGCTACTCTAAGAAAAGTAACCTGTTCCAGTTTACTTGCTTGATTAGCAATCAAATGGTGGATGCGTTTACTCTCCAAGTTGAATGAGTAGAGCTGTTTATTAAGACAGCATGTTTGATTGCTGCATTTTGAAATTTAAATGGCCATAGAACAGCACAACATGAACACAATTGCCATTGCCACGGCATTTTGTGCGACTGTGATAATTTATATCTCACATTCACGTTTCATCCGTTTTACAGAATGTTTTCCACCTTGTGTATTTTTTAGACGCTTGAAATCCAGGGCGATCTGAAACCAAATCTCTATTTTTATTTTAGCATTATAGATCTCCTAAAAATACTACAATGAGAGATGAAATGCAGAGTTGGGATATGGTGATGTTGAACGAGGATTTTTTTTTAAAAGTGTGATAAGACCACTTGCCGTCATGGGGTCGCGTGTAATTTCTTGAAACAAACACACCTGAAGCGGCTTAAACGATTTAAAATTCCGTCGGGAAGACGCCTGAGTTTAGATTTTGCTAATTGCAGGAGCTCCGCCTTTCCTTAAATCTGCTCCCGTGTACTTATCCTAAATAACAATCAAGCAATTTCAGTAGCCTATAACGATTAAGATGTGATGGTGAAAAGCAGACAAACCTAACTGGGCTACGGTGTTAGAGTGAAAGAATGCCAATACTTTGAATAATTAAAAAAAATCTTCCTCTGAATTGCATCTCTCATTGTAGCATTTTAGGACATTATTAAAGATTAATTTAAAACAGATTTGTCATAAGATCACCCTGGATTTTAAGCGTCTAAAAAATGCACAAGGTGGAAAACATTCCGAAAAACGGATGAAACGTGAATGTGAGGTATAAATTATCATAGTCACACGAAATGCGTGGCAATGGAAATCGTGTTCATGCTCTGCTGTTCTATGGCCATTTAAATTTCAAAATGCAGCAATCAAACATGCTGTCTTAATAAACAGCTCTATTCATTCAACTTAGAGAGTAAACGCATCCACCATTTGATTGCTAATCAAGCAAAGTAAACTGGAACAGGTTACTTTTCTTAGAGTAGCCTAATTGGTTAATAGGAGACGATTCTGTAGTCCTTTATTTGGCTCCGAGCAGCATGTTGCCGAAAAATACTGATGCCAATCAAGTTTTTTTTCCGCAAGCATTTCACATGCCCTTTGATGTTTGGCGCTTTCGCTCAACCTGCGTCGGGTTTGATAAAGGAAAAGGGAAAGCTCGGATTCAGAATCGATTCAGAATCGTCCCAGCCCTAATTAGCAGGTACAGTTGTTTCAAAGAAAACAATATGTAATGCACTCAACCGCCATGGCCTCTATGCTCGCTCACCACACAAGACTCCATTGCTGGAGAAAAAGCACGTTGAAGCTCGTTTAAAGTTTGCTGCACAACATTTGGACAAGCCTATGAAATACTGGGAGAATATAGTCTGGTCAGATGAGACCAAAATTGAACTCTTTGGATTTCATAGCACACACCATGTTTGGAGGACTAACAGCACAGCACATCGCCCCCAACACACCACACCAACAGTGGAGTTTGGAGGTGGAAACATCATGGTGTGGGGCTGTTTTTCAGCATATGGTACTAGCAGACTTCAGATAATTGAAGGCGTCTTGAAGCTGTCATTACCAACAAAGGCTTTTCTACTAAGTATTGAATAAATTTCAGTAAGCGTGATCAATATTTCTTCCCTGTGTCATTCCACTTCATTACACATAATTTATGGACTTATTGCTTTGATTCCTTTGTATGGGTAAATTACCAGGGTTGTTACTGGCATCTGGTCAAAATTTCATGTCAATGGCCCCATAAGAAATACATTTACTGAGGAAAAATGTTGCCGCGTTCAACACTTGTTTTCCCACTGCATCCATAGGACAAGACACCAACTAGACACAACATTAAAGCTACCAGCCTAATACTGTGCAGGTCTCCCTCGCGCTGTCCATACAGCTCAGTTTAACTGACTTCCACTTGAACTTACAGACCCAGAGTTTCCCGGCAAAACATTTCCCAGAGAATCACACTCCCTCCCCTAGCTTGTTCTCTTCCCACAGTGCATCCTGGTGCCATCTCTTCTGCGCGTAAATGGTGCATACGTACCCAGCTGATATACTGGGGTTAGAATGTGCAATCTGACTGATCTGCAGCTACAAAGTGCCATAGGCAGCATGGTGTGACATACTGCACATTGTGACATATTCGTCAGCCATCATTAAAATTTCTCTCCAGCATGTGCCACGGGCCACAGCACCCTTTCTGGCCGTTTGGACCAGACAAGACATCCTTCGTTGACACGGTGCATCAATGAGCCTTGGGTGTCCAACATCCTGTTACTGTTACAGGCACAAATTGTCCGGGAATGGTTTCAGGAACATGACGAAGGGTTCAAGGCGTTGCTCTGGCTTCCAAATTCCCTCGATCTCAATCCGACCGAGGATGAGCGGGATGTGCTGGAACAAGAAGTCCAATTTGGGGCAGCTCCACCTCGCAAGATACAGGACTTAAATGGTCTGCGGTAAATGCCTTAGGGCCAGAAATTGCTAGGACACCTTCAGAGGTCTTTCAAGTTACTGCCCATGCGTAGTGGGTCGGGTAAGTTTTGACAGCATATCAGGTACGTGGTCATACCGTTTTGGCTCATTGGCTTAAGATACAGTTCAATAACGTTATGTTCCGGGAAATCTCTACCCTGATAACAGAACGAGCCCTGAGAAGTACCTAACAATATCTAACATTGTACAACAATTTAACGAAAGCAGTTAACTTGCTAGCAAGCTAACGCCGGTAGTTACAATAAAATTGTTTGCGATGAAAACCTGCCTATCAAGAAAATTAGTGAGAAGAAACGTTCAACTGACATTCATGCAGCTAGCAGGTTTAATGGCACCAGCTCGGAAACACAAAAGCCGGTGTTACGTCTTGTTAGGCTACTTGCTTAAATTTCACCCGGCAGCACATGAACGTAATCAATACATCTAATAACGTCCAGTAATTACTTAATGTTAACGCAGTGTCCTACCATACTTTACTAGTCAGTTGTCATGGCACTGATGGCTAGCGACAGCATTCACTACATGTTTCGGAAGTAAGACGATTAGTATAAATCGATCATACAGAAAAGAACAGCCTGCCGTGAAATCGTAAAAAACAGATAGAAGTACGGACGTGATAAATCAATTTCAAAGCCCACTCTTTACAGGCAGAGGCCGTTTCTTGCGTACTAGTCTAAAGGCGGGTGAAACGGACACACAGCACCTGTTCCGCTGCAATTCAAGTTCAATCTAAGCACACCAAAAAAATACTTTAATATTTTTAAAAAGCAGCTAAGGTCCAATTCTTTATATAATTACACAAAACTGATTGCGCATAAGACATCAAACGTATGTTACCTTCAGCTGTCCCGCCATGGATATGCCAGTGCTAGCTCAGCAGTTGCAAGGGCAGGAGTTACCAAACACATGTGGAGGAAATCATGAGGAGAGAGAGAGAGACGCTTCCTGGACATGATCTCGCGATATCTTTTTATTATTTTTTTTTCTTGATATGTGAATTAGCGGCATTCTGAGGCGGTTCTCCTCATGGCACATGGGCATAGGCAAAGAGATTCGTTTTATTTATTCATTGGTCGGTCCTGATTTTTTCCCCCATGACACTCAGGCATTCAAGAGTTAGTTTCAGAGTCAAGATAATTCAAAAAACTGGAATTTACTAATCTGACCAGACTGCATTGGCTGGTCTGTGTGCATACTAACTGGAAATGCAAATTGAGTTTCTGCTGCCATGACCTTGAGGCATGTAAAGTAGTTTCATCCTTTTTTTTTTTTTTTTTTTGGTCCTTTGCATGCTGCCATGAGTTCCTTTGAGTTATTTTCCTAATGAAGTGAGCCAGATTTGTTGTTGTTAAGGGGAAATCACACATATTTGCATACAGTGGAGTCAAACAGAATTTTTTTCTCCACAATCCATCACTTGGCTCTAATGTCGTTTGGCTTCCTTCACCCTGTACCCCGACCACATTACCCATGGCCTATCTCATCCTTATTTACCTCTCTTTGTGGATCCCAAAGACTTTTTCATCTTGTGTCAAGTCTAATAACACCTGTGCTGAAGATTGGACCCAGTTTAATGGCGAGCACTACCACATTTCTCCAGGATTATTAGATTGGTCCCAAGCGGATGGATTTTGTCGGAAAATTGGAGGTGACCTTTTGCAGGTCCTGAGCAGAAACGCCAGAATGTTCCTTGAAAAAACATACGAGGAAACAGGTGAAATGTATCAAACATGGTGGGTTGGACAGCATTTGTTAGGAAGACTTGAGGAATCACCAGAACCAATCTGGAATGGTGAGTATAATCTTTTTTTTTTTTTTTTTTTTTTACAGTCAATTGGCTTGGGTGGAATGTGACTGTACAAACAGTTGTCTTTATTAATTTATTGGTCTGCAATAAAGGGAACAATTTAATGAGTTTAGAAATAATTAGATTCAGTTCATAGTGCTGATATAAATTTTGTTCGCAGTAGGCTAAGTAAGGACATGTTCAGAGAGTGCTTTGAATCAGCATGCAAATTTTACTTTTACAGTATAACTTCGGAAGTTTGCTCTCCAGAGATGTTGCTGTACATAATTTTGGGGATTGTTTGACTTTTCATTGGCATTTTTGGAACACTGGCTGTGATTCCTTTATGTTTATTTCAGGAATCGAGTTGCTTGAATACTAAAATCACAGAAAATTTTACTTTATCCACTGTATTCACTTTCGTGTTCTTTACTGTTCAGCACAATCTGGGTAATATTATGCTCTACAGAAAAAAAAAAACAGTAGCTTGCCTGTCATCCCACTTTTTAAGAGAATGTGAATGTAATTATTTTATTGAATGTGGTTTCAGAAGCTTCAGTGCGTTGAAATGCTGTCGATATTTAGCACTGCATCATGGGAGAGAAACTTTCATTTCATGGATTGAGTGGACTGGAATTTGAGTGTATTGAAAATGTACAATGGTGATTGTGTGATAGAGTTGCGCGACATGCACAAATTAACAAACAAACAAACAAACAAACAAACCAAAAAAAAAAACTTTTCACCTAAAGGGAATTTGTGGAATACTCCTTGTCTTGCATTTAGTAAATTAAAAGCCAACATTAGCCATAATTGATAGGCATTCCTACAGAAGGCAGTTGGGGCGTCTGGAACATTAGAGACATTAAAAGGACTTTGGGCAGCCTGACGCTGGAGAGCCATTGTGAAATTTCCATAGCACTTCCATTTAAATATCATTTGAATGGGGTTGGCCTTTCCCAGCTTGTGTATGTGCATCAACCACTTGAATACAATTGAAACAGTTGCGATTTTGGGGTTTGCTGGTGACTGTTGAATATGAATTATGAGCATGTAGTTTGCATGCCGCAAACACGTATAGCCTAAATCTAATCATTGTAGGGTCTGGCTCTTGGCACACCATTTCAAAGACTGAAAAAGTTTTTTTCTGAATTATAATTATTTTTGGCCAAATGTTGCCATTTTATTGTAGTTCCAGGGTGCAAATGCATGAATTATTTAATCTTTCATGAATTATGGAAGCATCCAGTTTCTGGTGCTAAAATGTCTTGTAGGTGTTTTTTTTTTTTTTTGTTCTCCTCGGTTGAGAAACTTTCAAGCAGGACAGTTATTCTCTCTAAATCCAGAGTTCCTGCCGAAGACTTTGAGTGAGATGGAGAATATGAGAGGAGACCCATTTATGTTGTGCAACTACATCATCATGGATCCCGAGATTCAGTTGGTGACCTCTTCCTCCTGCCAGGATAGACGCGGTGCTATCTGCATGCCATCTGGTACATCACCTGCTATTTCTGTCTCTCAGTGAAAAGCACGTGAGGATAGGGTCAAAATATACTTTTGAGAATCACAACTGTTTGGGTCCTGGCTTTTGCACGTGAAAATCGGATGGACTCTTGGCATTTCTAAAGAACGTTATCATGGTATTTTCAGAAATTAACTGATCACCTCAAAAATGAACATCTGAGATAAATCCTGGCAATAATCACGTGTGATTTGTGGCACAACAGTTTTCAAAAGTCAGGATGTAAATATTAATTTTATCAAGCTTTTTTTAATGTCCACCTTGACGCTGGCAGTGTTGTCTTGTTTTGACCATGTGACATCGTGGTTCTGACTCCTTAGCTATTCTATAATGTTAGTGTGTGATTGTGATGTCTGAAAGCCAAGCGTTGTCATAAGCATATTTCAGAACTTTGAGGAAAGTCAGGGCACTGCTTCAATTATAGTCTCATTGCAAAGAGGTATTGCATATGCATAAATTCAGGTAACAGTTTGAGTCACATCTGCAGTCAGTGCAGACTTAAGAAATTGATTTCACACTAGTGCACAAGACATTAATAGCTTGCTGTAAATCTGTCACACCCCTTAACAAAAAAGACAAAACAAAGTTCTCGCCTCAAATTTGCACTCGGCCATGTGAATTTTCAAATGAATTCCACCAGTTTTTAATGGGTCAATATTACATAAAACACTTCATTATTAACATTGCCCCACCTCTGTGATATGGCACTGGTGTCCAAGTTAACATTTGAAAAATATATATCTATTTCAAAAACTAAACTGCACGTTGTGTTTGAAATTTACAGGTGCTTTAACAAATTCATATGATGTTATAGAGAATTTACCAACAGAGGTAAGTGATCCACAACTACTGAACAGGAAGATGACTGTCAGTATGCCTTTCTCACATAGCAGTCCTTTATATTGTATTTCCTGCGCTGAAAAATATGTGTGTGATGATGTTTTCAGCAACGTTCAGTGAGGCACTCCCACAAAATCTTGAAGAGGAGCATAACGCCATACCAGCTAGGTAAGCTGTTTACCCGAGGGACGAAACATCCTGATTTCGTGATGCACCCTGGCCATAAATATATGACCCCTGTTTTGTCTACTGTCCAATTAGGCAGCACCTCTATCAACCCCTTCGTCCACTACCCACACACAGGTTTTAGATTTGATCGACAGGAAGTTCCATTTTCTATCTGTGCTACTTCCTTGGGGTGCATTTCCCAAAGGCTTAGCTGCTAACAATGTTAGCAACTTCCATAGTATGAATCAGAGCCACATAGAGGGAACATGTAACTTGTTAACATCGTTAGCAAGGAAGCTTTGGAGAAGTGTACCCATGCCTGTTGTTGAACTAGGCCCCTCCATGATGGAGAAAATATTGCAATTTTTTCATTTCATAGTCTATTATGGCAGGGGAAAAAAAAACAAACTTTTACATTTTAGAGTATGGAGCTCCGCATCTGGTTGGGCTCGTAGATTCATGTGTGTACTTCTCTCTGTCTGTACCTCAGATGCTGGGTCACTTATTCAACAATTGATATCCTCGCTGGATGATGCAACTACCATTCTTTCGGTAAGCATTTTATAGCCGTTTGCAGAAATGTCATCCCTTTATCCGATCCTGTAATCACTGCATTGTTTTTTTTTTATCGATTTATTTTGTCTTGAAGAGCCTAGTGCTAAAAGTGCTTAAGTCACATTTTCACACATCGTGAGGTAAGGATGGGAAAAATGGGTATTTTGTGACGCAAGTACTTTTAGCACTGAGATGTAATTACTCTAATTTATATTCTCACCAAATTAATTGCTCTCCTGCCACATTAGTGAAAATTCTTTTATTAACAGGATAACCCCCTTGAGATATGACGTATCGTTTGCAAGGGGGTCCCACATTAAAAAGATTTTTGTGTGTTGTTTTTTAATGATGCCAAATTTTGCAGACACAAAACTTAAAATACATGAAGAAGGTCACTATCAGGCCTGACAGCTGCGGTACATCCCCACATTCCCTAACCCACAATGCCCCATTGAGTCAAATGTGATAACATAATGCACAATTACTGCGATGTAGTTTAAAATGCTTTTACATGAATTAATTAGTCTATTAATAGCATTGAAATGAATCAATAATTTGGCCTGCGGTTATAGAGCAGCCTTCCTCTAGTGATCATAAATGTCCATAACCGATTTTAAACAAATCCTGTTAAAGCTGATAAAGGTATTTATTGCATTGATATGGAGGATGTGCGGTGATGGTCAAGGTAAATCCAGAATTTTCTCAAAAGTAATTTGGGGATATAATGACGCACAGTGCAGTGGAAATATATTTACCATTTGCTGATATCACCTTTTTTCTGATTTCCTCTATTTCTCCGTCCATTTAGGGAAAAATTTTGTCCAACACTTGTATATTGCCCATGTGAAAAAAGTAATTTTCCCCATTAACATGATAGCTGGTGTGCCTCCTTTAGAGGAAAAAACTTCAACCAAATGCATAAAAGATCAGTTTTTCATATGGCTTTGGAGGAGTTTGGCTCACCCTGCCTTGTAGAATAGCTTTTCAAGTATGAACTTCCATATAAGGTCCTGCCACATCATTTCAATGACGTTCAAGTCAGGACTTTACCGAAACCAATACATTTCTTAATTCCGGCTCATTTTGACTCATTTAGATGTAGACTTGCTCTTGTGCTTCGAATAATTGAGATAGCTGACTCTGTTAAAAATGGACAGTTGGGAGGGGTCTTTGCTGAAGACCTGAGTTAGTAGAATGAGGTGTGTAACTGCTTTATTGGAACGAAAGCTTGCCCTGGCACCTTTCTGGAGAAGGTTGAGAACCTTTGTAGGGCAATAATTATATAGAACTCTTTAGGGCATACATAGCTATTTCTGTCATAATGTGCCTAAACAAAGTAAATAATCTCAATAAAACTGACTACTGCAATTGGGGAAAGTTTACAACAAAAACTGGCTTATACAATAATCCCCTGTAGGACCAAGTTGGAGAAGCGCTGGAGTGGTTCAATTTAAGCACTGTTGGATTTATCAGGGCTGGCTGTAGTACAGCTTGAGCGTGTTTACTCTGATGTTTTGTAATTACCCATTCAATAGCAATTAAAATTGATTTAGTTACTACAGTGGCAATTACTTTTTCACAAGGAGCCAGTTGATGTTGGAGCCTTTCCCTTTAATTAATGTAATGATCATTTAAAAACTGTACTTTTTGTTCACTCAGGTTGTCTTCATCTCGTGATTAATTCTGTTTGCAGGTCTGAAAAATAAAAGTGTGAGAAATATGCAAAAACAGAAATCTGGAGGTGGTAAAATATGTTTTCACAGCACAGTATTTTGGGTCATATGTGATAATGCTGTAATGCTCTTTTGTGATTATGCCGCCACAGATGGCTTCCTGAAGCCTAAGGTTCCGTTTTCATTACTTTGGAATCGAAGTCTAACAGATTTCTCTTTGGCAGATGTCACTTCATATATTAGAGATGGAGGAAATCGCAAAAATACATCTTAATTTTCAACAGAAGGTAAAAATATTTTTCAAGAATAATATTAGTAATAACAATAATATCATATACTACGTCATACTTGACATTTTTGCAGATGATCAGTATCAGCTTTTTTTGGGAATAAATGAATTACTTGTTCAGGGAGAGGCATTTTTCTAGTGCAACAATCAAAATGGCTGCCAGAATTTTTGTTTGGGAAAAAAAGTTTGGTTTTTTTTATCATCACTGTCAAAGCTACCATATGACATTAAAGCTATCCTGATATTAAACTAGCAGTAATACAAACACTACAGACCAGGGTAACATCAAGAATGGGGAAAGCTAGCCATTGTTACCTGACTAGTAATGATCCATTTCAAATCCCAAAACATGCAACCAATAACCAAGCTCAGTATTAACTGACATCATTTTATATCCAAAATATGCCTTACTTGGCTATAGACTTCTGCTTTCACTTGATCCATAGATGCAGATTCTGTCACTCACGAGCCAATTGTACATTTGAGAATGTGTTTCATGTATGCACATATATGTGTATATATTTGTATAACCCCAATTCTGAAACAGTTGGGACAAGTGTAAGTGTAAATTGTGAATAAAATCAAAACGCAATGACTTTCAAATCACACCAGCCAGTATTTTATTCACTGTGGAACAGAGATAACATAGCAAATGTTGAAACTGAGAAATTTTACAATTTTATCCACAAAATGAGTTCATTTCAAATTTGATGGCTGCCACAGGTCTCAAAAAAGTTGGGACAGGGGCCTGTTTACCATGGTGTAGCATCCCCTCTTCTTTTTAACACAGAGTGGAGGCGTCTGGGCATTGAGGAGACAAGTTTCTTGAGTTTAGCCATTGGAATTTGATCCCACTCTTGTTTAATACAGGCTTCCAGCTGCTGGAGAGTTTTGGGTCTCCTTTGACGGACTTTTCATTTAATTATGCGCCAAATGTTCTCAATCGATGAAAGATCAGGACTGCAGTCAGGCCAGTTCAGCACACGGACTCTTCTACTACGAAGCCATGCTGTTGTAATAGCTGCAGTATGTGGTTTTGCATTGTCCTGCTGAAATACACAAGGCCTTCCTTGGAATAGATCTCGTCTGGAGGGGAGCATATGTTGCTCTAAAACGTTTATATACCTTTCAGCATTCATGGTGCTTTTTAAAACATGCAAGTGTCCCACACCGTATGCACTAATGCATCCCCATACCATCAGAGATGCTGACCTTTGAACTGAAAGCTGATAACAGGAGGGGTGGTCTTTCTCCTCTTTAGCCCAGAGGACACAACGCCCATGATTTCCAACAAGAATGTCAAATTTGGACTCGTCTGACCACAGGACACTTTGCCACTTTGCTACAGTCCATTTTAAATGAGCCTTGGCCCACAGAACACGGCGGTGCTTCTGGATCATGCTCAACAATGGCTTCCTTTTTGCATGATAGAGTTTTAGGTGGCATCTGTGGATGGCGTGGCAGACTGCGTTTACAGACAGTGGTTTATTGAAGTATTCCTGGGCCCATTTAGTAATGTCAATGACAGAATCATGCCGTTGAGTGATGCAGTGGCGTCTGAGGGCCCGAAGATCACGAGCATCCAGTAAACGTCTTCGGCCTTGTCCCTTATGCAGAGATTTTTCCAGTTTCTCTGAATCTTTTGATGATGTTATGCACTGTCGATGATGAGACCTTCAAAGCCTTTGCAATTTGACGTTGCGGAACATTGTTTTTAAAGTATTCCACAATTTTTTTTACGCAAGCCTTCACAGTTTGGAGAGCCTCTGGCCATCTTTACGTCTGAGAGACTCAGCCTCTCTAAGACATCCCTTTTATAGCCAATCATGTTACACACCTGATGCCAGTTAACTTCATAGCTTGCTAAATATTCTTTCAGCTGATTCTCTTATATATTAATAGCTTTTTCAGCCCTTTTTTGCCTGTGTCCCAACTTTTTTGAGACCTGTTGAAGCCAGAAAATTTTAAATAAGCTCATTTTGTGGATTAAAATGTAAAATGTCGC
This sequence comes from Gymnothorax javanicus, assembly GCA_029692085.1. Classification (NCBI taxonomy): domain Eukaryota; kingdom Metazoa; phylum Chordata; class Actinopteri; order Anguilliformes; family Muraenidae; genus Gymnothorax; species Gymnothorax javanicus. The sequence goes on along the minus strand of CM056209.1, from coordinate 4,501,652 downwards.
AGTTTCAACATTTGAAATGATATCTTCAGTATGTTCTATTGTAAATAACATATTGGCTCATGTGATCTGAAAGTCATTGCATTGTGATTTTATTCACAATTTACACTTTGTCCCAACTATTTCGGAATTGGGGTTGTATGAATCAAAGCAGAAGTAAAGTAAGTCATGAATAAAAAACTGAGACTGACCTCAAATCTACTGACCCTAATCCCTCCATGTCGTCAGCTCTCCTACCTCAGGGCTCTCATGAATGCCACCGTACTGATTGATCCGGAAGCAGTGAACAGCACTCAGAGGTATAAGCTCATATTGAAATGTGCGGCCGCCATCTCGCTCATCTCCAGGTCCCAGTGTGAGGGTGAAGATGCACAACAGGTAGGTTCGGAAATTGGTGCCAAAAAAAAACTTACTTGGATGCAATGGGGGGCCAGTTTGACTCAGAATGATTGGCTCCCCTAAATCAAAATTCGCTAAAATACTATAGCAAAAAGAAAAGACAATAATAAGAAAAATATTGTACTTTATTAATATTTCAATGGAAGCAACCAGAATTGTACGTTAATTTCGTCAAAAATATATTTTCTCCAAAGTTTTTCACAATAAACGGTACTCCAATAAAGCAATTGTAAATAAAATCAACAAAATTTCTTTTACCTCCTAAAAAGGAGTGGTTTGACTCAGCCATCGCCAATACAATATCTCAGCCAAAAATAAATGCAAATCTAGACAGAGTAAAATTTTGTAACATTGTATAAGATTGTCAAAACAATACCACAACAATTATGCGGTGTCATCAAAGTTAAAGGTGGCCCAACAAAATATTATAGTGTGCGACTTTTTTTTTGGACGGGTAGTGTAGTTCCCTCGTGTGATCTCCAGATATTGAATGCGATGTTTGAACACCTGGTTAATGATTCTTTTTTGTTCTCACACTATTATTATATAGAAATATACTGCTTTTTGTTGTTTTTGTCCTTTTTTCTTATTTGTTTTAATAGACCAAAATGATATCAGCTTTGATGATTGAACTTCTTCAACTCTTAAGTATGCAGCTCCTAAAAACTGGAAACGGACCAATCACTGTACGGCACCCAACAGTGACCATCTACTTAGCCAGGTTTGTATGTTTGTAATTCCAGTTGTATGTTGGGAAAATAGTTTGCAATAAAGCTACTAGCCCTGGCTTCTAGATGTCATGTTCAATGAAAATAGAATGCTAAAATATTACATGGTAATGTCTTGCCGAACTACAAAGTGAATATGATTATGATGAGGTATAATACAGCAATGGTAATGTCTCACCTTTATTGAGATGCGATTTCATGCATTCGGACTGGCAACTCCTTGTCAAGCACAAAATGGTTGCACAAGTTATAATTGCATGATCACTTCAATAGCAGAAATTTACATTTTAAAAATGGTGATCAGCGTAAAGAAATTACTCTCATTTGTTACGCCTGGCTATGCTTTCTGCAACTGCAATATGCATTTGCAGATGTAGCGACGAACTGTGTTTACTGAAAATAGTTTTCATGAGTGTTCCTGAGTCCATGCAGTGATGTCCACCACAGAATCCTGTCTGATTTTAATGCAATGCTGCCTGAAGGCCCAAAGATCACGGCCATTCGATACTGATTTTCGGTCTTGTCCCTCGTTTACAGAAATTTCTCCAGATTCTCTGAATCTTTTAATGATATTCTGTACTGTGTAGGATGAAGCCCCCATATTCTGTGCAATTTACGTTTAGAAATGTTATTATGAAATTGTTGTATGGTAACACTTTACAATAAGGGTACATTAGTTAATGCAGTAATAAGTATTAACAACAAATTAATGAATAGTTAACCAATGCATCAGAGAGCTAAATAAGCATTAGGTTACCGTAACTTACCATTTATTAATGCCCTTTGACATCCTTATTATGATGTTGAAAACATCCCTTAAGTATCCCTTGAGTAACACTTCAAACTATCACACTATTCAAGAATGTATAAAATGATACCTAGTTAACATGAACACCATTAGTAAATGATTAGTAGACCCATTTGTTTACTGTTAATTAACTGATAGTTACTGCTTCTTACTGCATTAGCTAATGTTAATTAATGTAACCTCGTTGTAAAGTGTTACCTGCTGAACTATTTGCCCATGCAGTCTGTCATAGAGTGGTGAAGCCCTTACCATCTTTACTTCTGAAAGACTTTTTATACCCTATCATGTTACTGACCTGTTGCCAATTAATCTTATGATGATCCACTATTAATATGCTAACATTAATCAGTATCGCACAAATTTTTCAGCCTTATTTTGCCCCGTCCCATCTTTTTTGAAACGTGTTGGTGGTATCAAATTCAAATTCAAATGGACTAGCTCTATGACTGACACTCCATTTCACAATCACTGCTTAGAGGCAGTTGCCTCTGTGGACTTCAGAAAACAACTTTATTTACAAGTTACAAGTTTATTGAGTCCTGGATGAAGACGTCATTGCTGAATTTGTAAAAATAAAATGAACCACATGTAAATCCACAAAGCCTCATCATTTCTGCAAATCATTTAATTATGGCTGTTGTGACATTCTAAGTATTTTATAGGTGTAAATACAATACTGTTTACATGGTTGTATTAACATATCCAAATCTATATCCAGTATTTGAGGTTTATTTTTTTTTTAAAGAAGGCAGTTATGTATCTTGATGGACCTCTTATTTCTCTAGGAAATGGTGTTCAGCTCTTGCGAATTGCCTGCATATGAAATTAGTGGGGCTACTGAACCTAATGTGGTCGGTAGCATGCACAACCCCGCCGAGGATGGTTGCTAATATTTGCTCAAATGATGTACAGCAAAGAGGCTGCAGGAAAATAAAAGTTACCGCCAAATGGACTGATAACAAAGTTGTGGATATAATAACCAAAGTTTCAAAAGTGCGCAGCAACTGAAATCTCATTTCGTTCAGAAAATGCATCACTCTGGCTAATCACAGAACTTCAACCAAACATGTACTTGAATCAAGTACTTATTCATTCCAAGTCAGATTTGCATCATTATATTGCAATAGCATGCAGCCAGTTTTTTTAAAGGAGCTTTGTCACGATTACTGTGCATGCTCACAACTTTGAATGAAGTCAATGCTCTCAACTGAAAGTCAAAATCTAGATGGTATTTTTCTTCTCCTTTGATTGTTGGCCGTGGCTATATCTCACACTCTTAGTATCCCTTGGATAAAATTTAAAATTGTGCATTGTATCCTCAAATTTCCTTAGAAATCTCTGCGATATAAAAAACATAATGCCGGAGTCTCTAAAATATTTACAGAAATTCAATGCAAGATGGATTAGCAAGGATGGAATCATCTTATGACCTGCAGTCAAGCAGATTCACTCTCTTGGGATGTACTTTCTGGCCATACGCAGTTACCGTGACATAGCTCCTTTAAAGGCAATCGTGCCATTTTACTTCTAATGTTGGTATGACTTAGATATTAGGTATAAATGAAGATCGACACACGTGGAAAAAAACAATAAAAACATATGGTTACCGTGGAAACCTGGGAGTAACAGTGCTGCTATCTTGTGGCCATCCTGAAATCGGCATATAATAAATAAGCCACAAAGAATTTGTCTTTTTTGGATTTATTCACCATGGGGAACCATTTACAGACACTAAAGTAATGTAACAAACAAATTTTTATGAAAATTAAGTTTAATGGGCAGAAATGTAGGATAAATTGCCCTTAACAGTATGTTTTTTGGTCAACCCGAAATTGCTTATTTAAGCAATTTTTGAGAATTTCCTTGAATAAAATAAAATACAACGTTGAAAAAGATTTAAAAACTGTCTCAGTGTGTTCAGCAATCTTTTATCTATGATCTGAACACAAAAAAACGATGGCTTACCGTAGAAATGTTTTTTTACTACATCACTGCATTTATTTGCAAATTACATAAAAAAACCTCAAATTTTACACAGATATTAAGCAAGGAAGCTAATTGTACATCCAGCTCAATTATAAATTTAAACAACCTGCAATCATCAACAAAACAGGCCTTGTGCGGCGGCTACAGTCGAAGCGGACCAGTTGTAAAGCTGCGCGGCCAGGATGCGCATAAACAAATAGCGCGATTGCCTTTAAGTTTGGTATCTGCTGCTCCGCTCCACAGGCTCTCGCCGGAGAAACTTGACAATTTTGTCATTGGGATCCCAGGGAATGACACACAATGTCACTTACCTTCTTACGATGTGTTGGCCTCCACGCTGGGAGATCAGGCCAAAATCAATCTGGAGGTCCGTGAGTATTGCAATCAAAAAACACCAACTTGGCGATTCTGTTTTGCATTTTTGGAGGGTAATCGGTTAGTGTTGCATTCGACATGGTTTATTTGTGACAAAAGAACTGACAAGTGTTGTTTCATTACAACAGTTTGTGGTGTAACTTTAGTCTTTGTGAGTACGTGTGCGCAGATATGTGTGTGAGCTCGCATATGTGTATTATGTTTGTGTGTATTTTTCAGATGTTCAGCTTTGAGTTGAACCCGCTGCGCGGAGACTCAAATGAGTCCATCACAAATAAAATCTGTGGTCTGTCCCTGAAAGATGACAAGTCAAAGGAAATCAGGCTTCAGAACCTGAGTGAAACAGTTGAGGTGTGTCTCCCCCTGCAGTACATTGGCTCAATCATTTTGTGTAAAGCTTTACCTGTTGAACAAGTGCGTCCCCGATTGAGGATGCTAGTGCTAAAAGGGGGTCAAGTGCCATCAGTGACATTTTGAGAAAATAAGCAAAAACACTTTTTTTCACCTATGTGGGGAAACTGCTCAATACATGGTCATTTTCATGGTCATGCTGCTAGCTCAATGAGACTTACAGGGAAGATGCAGAGAGACATCTAGGGCTCTAAATTCGTAGACCAGGCGCAGGCGCGGCGCAGGCGCGGCGAATGGGGGGTGCGCCGCGCCAACGGGGTGTGTCCAGGCGTTTGTTGCAATTTCGTGCCCGGTGCAGCCTGGCGCAAGTACTCCTCTGTCCCGCCTCGGTCCCTCCTGCTGGCGCAAGTGGCAAAGAAGGCGTGTTTGGGTATAACACAGCCGAGTCAAATCTTCACCAATCAAATGAGCTCCTCTCCTCACCTTTAATGTGTTGGAATATAGAAGCCTCTGTTCTATATCTGTTTGATGCGTTAATGTTGCATTTTACTTTGCTGCTTCAGGCATGTTTTCTGCACCGCTTACGTCTATTAAGCATTACGAATATGAGTTAGCTGGCTAGCTAGGGCATTCTCGAATTATTACCATTAGCTTAACTTGAATGGAATTTCAAAAACTAAACTACGCCAGATCATTCAAACTTATGAAGTTGGAATGAAATACGACGGTTGCTTATTTATTTCTTCTGCCTGCATTATTGGGAAGAGAAACGATGGATAGCGTGTTCCTATTATTACACCCTGTTGCTGCTTAAAATTTTGGGATTAGCATGCATGGACAACAATGCAAGATACGTTACACATTTATTTTCGAAATGTGATCATAACTCAGTACGAGATCATACGAGATGCTCACTGACTACAAGCACTATTTTATCTCTGGTGTGGAAATAAAGCGTGAAACTGTTCGATCCATCTGACTAATTTTCAAAAGAGAGACCGAATAAAGACTGTTTTCTATCTTCTACGGAAGAAAACACACGAATAAAAAGACCAAGAAAGGTCGATAGCTATCAATTTGCATTTTGTGAAGGTCGAACACAAACATGGCCAAGTTTGCACGTCTAAAAATTCCTGGAATACTCAAAAAATTAGAACTTTTATGACTATCGGACACGGAGATATATTAAAACCCTGTCCGACTTTGGCGTCTTTGCATTGACTTTGACTGTAATCAGTCGTGCGAAAAATTCTTTTCGCGTCCAGTGTGCAAACGGCTTTACTGAGCATAGAACGCAAGCATTAAATATTTGTGGTTTGCTGAGAAAGATGTGAAGTCGTTAGTTTGCATCACAGATTCAGCTGCGTAGATTAAGCCAAATGGAGTTTCCATTACGCGTGCCAACCGCCTTTTCTGACATCAGGACAATCGATATAGATACTATAATTTATGTCCTGATTCAGATAGTTACATTAAATAGTGGTTGCTGTAATTATTCATTGCATTGAAATGTGCCTGACATTCTGGAAACCTGCCTGTGAGGTTTCGGTGACGTGCGCGCACTGTGCGCCGGTCAGCCAAATTACCACTGCACAGAAAGTAAACCAGGTTGGAGCGGGCGAGCTTTCTGCGCAACTTCAGCGAAGACTTTCTCTACGAAATTGTCACTGCGTCTTGATGAATATGTGACACCTCCCCCTACTACGCCGCCACACCCATCTCGGCGCTCGTCCGTCTACCAAATTGCCAAAGTGGCTGCGCACGGTGTTGCACCGCACGAAATTACCACTGCGCGGGCTGCACCGGACGAAATTACCACTGCATGGGCTGCGCTACGCCAAGAAATTAGAGCCCCTAGAGTTAAAAAAATGGCACTAACTCAAATTTCATCAAAATGGCACTTGCCCCCCTTTTAGCACTAGCATCCTCGATTGAAAGTCCCTTTCTTTAACATTTCATGGAATTAACACATGCACAAAGACTGATACAAGTACATACCACACGTATACCATGGCCAATAATGACATCATCATTTGCCTCAGTGGTCAAATTGGTCATTCTTTGCAATTTGTGGTAAGGATGTATTTCGGCCGTTCTTTCCTTTTTTTAAGGAAAATTTACACAATAATTTGACCAGAATATGACTGGTTCAGAGAGCTGGCTCTGTAGTGGTAGGGATCTGGTTTTTGAAGTCTTTATTTGAAGCTTGCGCTAACAACCACTCAATATCTATGTAGTTGGCATTTTTCCTGTAATTAAACCGTAGTGTAAAGATCACATCATTTGCTGTTTTTGAACCTTGTGCTACAATTAATCTCATAAACAAAAGCATCAGCCAATTTAATTGCCAAACTTTTCTTAAAAAGAGGCAAAGTAATTGTGAATTTCGGCTTTCCATTCTCTTTAGAAACCTTCCCATCACCCCTCGTGACACAAATACGCCCCTCCCTCGGCCATTACGAATGTATCATTTTCAATGATCGTGACTGGCGCTTGACTCGGAAGTTGCACTGGCATCTTTGTACTGGAGTCCATTATGGCTATGAGATGATTGCTTTGCATGTGCGCACGGCTTTTGTCTCCGCAGATATTGATGCCCCGCCATGATGCCCCAGCTGTTAAGATCCAGAACATGACAGTGAATAACAACACTGTGGTCACAACCACCTTCAATGTCCCGGACCCAATGGCCTCAGTCATTTTTCACATGGAGCCCAGCAAACCTGCCATCTTTCAGCTCCTCCTGGCATACCAGCGCAGGCCCAATAGCTCTAACTTCGATCACAGCACTATCCTGAGCAACACAAGTAGGAAACAAGCCTCTTACTCACGTCAAATATTTTGAAGAGCTTTTGATTTCAAAAAGACATGTCTATTTTTATTCACTCAATGAAGATTAAGGCTCAATTTTCTTGCATCCACGAGGTCTGATGTTACAGACAGATCAGTACGTCTTTTCCAATTTTCAACCAGCTGCGAAGATTTTGTAATTTCCAGCAAGCGCTACTCACAGCTGGGCAGAGAGTTAAATCTTTTTACAGGTGGGGGTCTCCATGTAAATTAGATGGCACCGGTGCCATTTAAATGAGGTCACGCAAGGCGATATTCGGTGTTTTCCTGGCTGCAACGCATTTCTCTGAAATACACATGACTTGCGAGAACTTCATCCTTAAGCCACACCACTAAACTCAATGCACACCTGACTTTGACCAAACCACACAGCTGTTATCTTATATCGCAAACCACTTTCACCACGGGTACCGCACATATAACGCTGGCCATCCATTTATTCAAATCCACTGTCTAATTCACACTTACGACATACTCTCGTACATCTGCAAATTATCAATCATTATGTACTTATTACAATCCTATTACAATTAATGACATTTTATTGTCAGTTGTGTTAATAAAGTCCTGCCTGGATAATTATTTCTTACATCCCTTCTTTAATTAAACACGCGAGCCCATCTATCGGTGTATCCCCCGAGTCCTGACTAAGCTGTAGCTGCATTGCGGCCCACATAAAGACGTGAAATGAGGGTGTTCCTGCATGCTCTTTAGACTACATGGCCCGGCCCAGCGCTCACACATTTTCCTAAGATTACAGAGGAGACTTGAGCTGTTGGACAAGCCAACTGAAGGAAAAATGGCAAATAATGTTGGCCAGAAAAAAAAAAAATAATGCTGAAGGAAATTTTTTGGTTATGTTCCAGCGGGATACCGCTGGCTGATCACCCCAGAGATGCTGAACGAGAGTTTGGGGAACTGGAGTGTCCAAGTGTTTCCCATCAACTACACTCAAGGAAATGAGAGCATTGAACTGGAAATCATGAGTTTTATGACAAAGTGCATGTTCTGGGATACTGCGAATGAAACGTGGAGCATTGATGGCTGTCAGGTGAAGCTCACCACACCTCACGCAGATATATTACAGACAAAACGGTTTAGGTGCCGTTGCGCTATTGCTATTCTCGCCAAATCCTTGCATGTGATTGGTTAATGTGCTGGAGCTTAAAGGAGGTTAGTTCTCTGTTTCGGAATGTGCATTTCTGGTAAAGAGGCAACCGATACTCTTTGCTTGCAACGCAACGCCATGTCAATGTACAATATGCAGCTACGGTAATTATTTTGCAATCGAATCCTGTAATTGTACAGAAACACCAGAAAGCTGCAATGAGACTGTGTCCCAAAGAAATACATTAACAGTTCCAAAATAGAAACCCCCTCGCGTTGCCTGTAACACGAACATGTAAAGGTAAAACCAGTTTTGCGTGAGGTGACAGGAAGTGTGTCTTACGATGCAAATATTTCTTGCGTCACCCTCTGCAAGATTTGGACATTTAATTGCAATCCCTCGAATTGACAATTAGGGCCAGGTACATATAGGAGAAGACAAAGGATGTCATGGAATTCATTTGGCTTCGTATATTATGTGAAAGCTGTCATTTATCGAAATAAGCTTTGGCTAGGTCTTTACTCAAGGCAAACATCCAGCTTTTGTGATTCTATTTTGAAAGTAAAGAAACTGTGTCAGATTCATTTACCTCTTTTTCCAGGTGGGTTTGGAGTCCGAGCCCCACCAGACGCAATGCTTGTGTAATCACCTGACCTTTTTTTTGGAAGCTCCGTCTTCGTGATGCCCAATGAGGTGGACCTGTCCCAGACATCAGAGCTCTTTGCCAGAGTGCATGAGAACTATGTGGTGGTTGTCATGCTGTCAGTTTTCTTTGGCGTTTACCTGATCCTGCTCGCTTGGGCCGTTTATGCTGATAAACGGGCCTTTATAAAGGTACGGCCCATGTCCCACCTTCCTCGCATTGTTGGGCTCTCTACTTTGCCTCGTTTCAATCGACTGGCTGAGTGATTTCAGGTGTTTTGTATATACAGTCATTTCTCGTTATAGTATGATACCGTCGCATCCTGTGGTACCGTCACAGTAAACCTTTTGTGGGCTGCAAACTGTCCGATGCATAAATATATGGATATTGACAGAGTTATTATTTAATTATTGTTTTAGTCCACCACGGCATATTGTAGTTGAAATTTTAAATGAACTTGAGCTCAAATTGCACATTTTTTTTTACCTTTAATTTGGTGGTCTTTACTTCTAAATTGGATGAACTTTGGGCAAATTATCTTTCTGTGGCACTTTTACCCTCAGTCTGCGTTTTGCGTCCAATCACAACTCTGACAGGGCTCTGCAGAGTGTTGCAAGGTAGATGAGAGTTGAGGTGGAAGGTTTGCACTGGAGCATTCATGTTTCCCACTGCAGGTTTAACTCTTAATTTGAAATTCAAAGTGAAGTTAAGTCACTGCCAGTGAAGCAAGCTGTCTTTGGGGAGCAAAATTAAAGCAAACCCTTTACAGAGAAATAACAAAAATGTTAGCTGCGGCCAAATCAACTATTTGGTGCGTTCAAAAAAGGTTTCATATGATTCTTTTCTTTTTAACAATTTAAGACAATTTCCTGGTGTCTGTAAAACAAGTTTTGAAGGTTTTGGAGAGAAAAAAAAACATAAAGGACGATACGAACACAGAACAATCAATGCGTCTGCTCCTATTTCCCTCCAGCAACAAAAATTGCCTGGAATTTTTCTGACAGGGCTACATGCAACTGAATGGAGAGATGAATATCAAGGGCATAGTTGCATTTCAGGGGGTGGTATCCCTGTAAATTAGTTGACAGCAGTAGGCACATCATTTAAATGATGTTCCGCAAGGCGATATTTGGTGTCTTCAAATGCAATAAACAAAATGCTTATGTCCTCAAAATAAATGCAAACACCTTAACAAAAGTAGTAAAAGTCGTGCAGCTTCCTCTTGTGCACACACCTGAGCCTCGACATGGGTTGGTAGCTGAGCTGGTCTCTTTTGATGGATCGCTGCTCTTCATATCATGTCTTCTTGCGGTTATCGCATGACGTGTGCATATGTTTGAATACGGTCAGAAGATTCACTCCCATCGACGGATCGCGGATGAGGTTGCAATGGTGCTGACATGTGTCACGTATGATAGCAAAAAATTGGGGCCAAAGTCAGCATTCGCAGCGAGTCTCCACTAAGAAATTATTAATGTTGTGCTGTGAATGAATAAAAATGCACATGAATAATGAATGCTGAAACCGAAAGATAATAATACATGGCGCGCTATGCAAATGAATCCCATTGTGACATCGAGGGGAGCTCAGCATTAATATGGGCTGTATAGGAACATGTTTGCTTTGGAAGGGCACTGCAGAGACAATACTGAGACAGGCTGGTTTCATGTTTTGTCAAGTGTTAGGTAGACTGACGACCAAATTCATGTTAGTTTGACCTATTAATGAGCGTCTGTATTTAAAGCTAATTTTAATCACTTCATTTTAAATCCAGTGTGGCAGCGTATGTAGCCAAAGTGAAGAAAACAGTATCTCCATCCAAATACTTACGGATCTGTTTGTATAAGGACTCCAAGCTGCTATTTTAGGTATCCTGGAATTGCATGGATTCTGTGCTGTCCTAGCCCATTATATTACAGGTTTACATTCTCTAGAGCTTGGACTGTGCTGCCTATTGTATGTGCCCATATCCACCCTCCTTCAAACATTCGCATTGCACGTTTTCTTTGGTCATAGAAAAAAATGACCCTGCTGGCTGACAACCATCCCTGCGCTCAGTACTATTACCTGGTCAACGTGCAGACGGGGCATCGCAGGGGAGCTGGAACCACTGCGCAGGTGAGATCCTCTCACATCTCACTGAGCCATTTCTCTTGGAGGAGCATGTTACGGAACAGCCTGTCACTTCATGAATACATTATTCATGGTCAACTTCATTATTCATGCAAACCCTCTTCAACTGCACAGTATTTTGGTCATGTCGTCCACTGGGAGTCGACCGTGCAGCCTGTGAAGCCATCAAACATGGAGATAGGTACTGGAACATTCTATGTTAGCTACTTATTTTCAGTCACCAAGAATAAGAGTCCATCAGAAACCCAAACTAAGACAAGCAGGGTTGTTGTGGATTGAAGACCCCAGCGCTAAAAGCACTTTAGACATAAACTGTTAATTTCGGGAAAATCGACTTTGGTTACTATAAGAGACGTTTTCCAATCCTGTCCTTTCAGTGAGTGAAAATGTGACTTAATCACTTGTAGCACTCGGCTCCTGTTTTTTGTTCTACTGCTGAAGGGGTAAGGCGGGCGAGGCGTATGAATAAAAGTTTCGGGCGCAATCCTGAAGTCTGGCTGCAGGTGAGAGCGTGCGTTTCCCGACAGGTCGAGTTCACGTTGATGGGCACAGAGGGTCAGAGCACGCGCCGCCACTTCACCGACCCTCAGAAGCCATGTTTTGAGAGGGGGGGGATATTCCTGCTCGCCACACCCTTCCCTCTGGGGGACATGGAGAGCATCAGGATTCGACATGACAACTCTGGCAAGAGTCCTGACTGGTGAGAATTGGGGTGGGGGGGATGGAGGGGGGGGTGTTAAGGGTTGTGGTAAATTCAAACTGGGGACTCAATTTTAGTTCTGCTCTTGATTTGGATTTTGAGTTTCAACTTGAGTTGAAATCACATGAAATGGAGTTCAACTGAATTTTATCGGTCTATTATTGCTACACATTTATATCCCGTGAATTTTTGATTGATTATGTTATGTCATAACAATTATGTCTTATGTTAATTATGCTCCCATAATTGCTCCCTCTTCATGTGAAATACTGTGTGAGCCCATTGTCTGTCGGTTTTTTCCTTGTTCAACCATTAAGACAGATTCGACTGATCTTTATCCGTTATTTACCATGCAGATCACGACAGTTCACTCACCCCAGCCCTGGTGGACTCAAGTTGTAATTTACACTTTAATTACCACGGTGAAATCAACAGAATAGTAATTACTGAAATATCTGCTAATATTAATTACTGAACTGGCTGCCTAAATTAACCCTTTCAGTGCCGTGGGCAACTATAGTTGCCCAATGATGTAAGATATCAAAGTCAGATGCTGTTGAAAACCTATCACGTGGCAACTTGTTTAAAAACAAGTTGCCACATGATAGGTTTTCAACAGCTCAGGATAACTACATTTTTAATTTCTTAAGAATGTATTCGGCGCTCAAAGAGTTAAACTCCCAGAAGCAATTCTTTTAAACATGATATTAAGTGCGAAGCGATGTATCTGGCGTTTTGTACAGTACGAATAGCCGAAGCTGACCTGGCTCAGTAAGAGCTTGTTCATGAGGCCAATGTCATTCACCTCTTAAATGGGGCGTCCTTGTGTGCCCAGTTTTCCTTAGCTGAGCCCTAGAGCTGCGCAGTGGCAATCTAGTTTCTGTGGCGAGGACCTCTAACCTGTCGCCTGCTTAGTTTTTAGTGCTGACGGCACATGCTTAACGATCTAGTGAAGTTCTAATCTTGGAAAAATACCAGTTAGCGACTCGCTTCGTGATAAACTGATATATCATTGTTAGCATACGGTGTGATTATGTTTTCTCTCTGGGCGACACAATGTGTGATACTGTATGCTCAGAGTTGTTCAAAGTAGTTGGACTAATTTGTGAATGAACATTTGGGAACCAATAGCGAACCAATTTTTGTCCACTAAAGCGAGAATACATAAAATGGATTGTAAATCCAACACAGATCTATTATGTAATACCCTCAAAGGACTGTTAAAAGTTTGCTCTTTTATTTATTGTTTTATTTTACAAAATCAAATGAGCTAGATTGCGGAATGGTCTCACCGTCCGAATACTTACAGACTACATCAGAGACAAAAGTCGCCATGTAGATGAGCATCCGCTGAGCACACAAACAGTATACCTGCCTCCTCCAGGTACCTGGATCGGGTGACAATTCAGGACATGCAGCTGAGGAAGCACTGGCACTTTCTGTGTTCCACCTGGCTCAGCTCCTCTAAGGGTGATGGGAACATTAAGAAGACCTTCCACCCAGCCGACATTCATGAGATCAACAGCTTCAGGTGATGACCCCTCACAGCCTGGTCTCCTCTTGTCCTGACCCATCATGTTCTGGACTCTCAGCCCACCTGAATCTGTGCATGGTTCTGTAGGGTATGCGAGGATTAATGAAAGTATGTTTGTTTCTTGAAGTCATTGGTTCCAGCGATCAAAACCCTCCTTAAAATTTTCAGTACTCCGCATACTGAACAGTTCGCTGAGGCATTGAAGGAGCGGTGTCACACTTACTGCGCGTACTCAGCACTTAATTCCAAAGAAAGTGAATCCGCTTGACTGCAAGTCATAATCTGATTCCATCCTTGCTGATTTGTTTTCGTTCTGCATTGTATTTATATATTTTCGTTACTCTGGCATTATGCTTTTTATATTAAGGAGCTTTCTATGGAAACTCAAGGATTCAAAGTGCTATTTTAAGCTTTTGCCAAGGGATATGAAGAATCTAAGCTGGTTGCCATCGCCAATAGTCATAGAAGAAGAAAAATACCTTCTAGATTGCTTGACTTGAGCGGATTTACTGTGTTCAGAGTTGTGAGCATGTGCAGTAATGTTGACCCAGCTCCTTTAATAAACTGGTTTTACACGGACTGACCGCTGCTAATCTGATTGGCCTTTATGGAACCAAATCCCCACTACACCTGAAGGCAATTAATTCTTCTTAGTCTATCACTTTTGACAACATCGCCACAGCTGTGCCATTGCCTCCTGTCAAAAAATTACCAGAATGGTGTTTGACGCACCCAGATTTCATTTGCTCTTGCATTTGCTGGCTGCGTTTTCAGCCCTTTATATTAATTTTGTTGTAAATTAGTCACCTTTTTGTGTGTGAATATAGTATATGCGTCTGTGAGTGTGTGTTTAAAAAATTGGAATGAACAATTAAGGTTTAATTTGTTCAAATGATGGGAGTGAATTGCTCAGATCACGTCGGATCAGTATAGGAATGGAGTTCCTCAAATGAATGAAATCTTATTTTGGCAATCTCCTGAACAGCACCGTCTGTGTTCCCACACACATGCAGAGGTGGAAATCTGGGAGTCTATGAGTAAAATTCTTATCATGTGTACTAGCATGCATGAAGCAATACAAATGATTTCACTTTTTATCTCAACCTCCCGAGGAATGTGTTTCTCAGCGAATCCAGCTGCGTACAAAATGAAGAGAGAATTTAACCAGCAGTTTGCACCTCTGCACACAGGAACCTTTTCCAGACCAGGACGTACACGGGTTTCCGGGACGAGCACATCTGGGTCTCGGTGGTGGACCCCCCGCGCCGCAGCCCCTTCACCCGAGCCCAGAGGGTGTCCTGCTGCATGTGTCTCCTCCTGTGCACCATGGCTATTAACATCATGTTCTGGAACAGACCCGACGACAAGCACTCCCCCGTCATCTTCAACGTTGGTGAGCACTACCATCTTACTGCTACTTTTTTGCTGAAAATGTATCAAAACGGTATCCTTGCATTGTTGCCTGTGCATTGTAACATTCCTTCTCATGGACACAGGCAGTCTTGAGGTAACCTGGGAGGACGTCATTATCGGGGTGGAGAGCGGCCTGCTCATGTTTCCCATCAACATCCTCATCATCACCATCTTCCGCAGCATTAGGCCCCGCCTCCCCAAGTCTGAGAAAGACGAAAATGACGGCAGCCAGAGTCGGCGACGCGCTCCAACAGCAGAGACCTTTCTCAAGGTCACCGCAACCCTTAGTCTGGCTGAGTAACCCTAAAAGACCCCCCCAAACATCCAGGCGCCTGACCTCCTTCAGTCTGGTGACTCTGTGTGCTTCCAGGAGTTGTGCTTGTTTGCTTTTCTTCTAGCGACAGAGTTGTGTCAGAAACACCTTTCCGTCCGTCCTCGCTCCTCTGCATGCTGCAGCTCCATAAAAGATGAGTCTGTGCGTTTGCTTCTCCAGGACACCGAGGAGCTGATGACCATCCTGAGCAGGTCCAAGAAGAATCAAGTGCCAACTCTGGAGAAAAACGTGGACACATTCGACGACCTCTGCAACGCCCTGACCTCACTGCAGGGACTGCTGAAGCTGATGCAAGGTGGTGACTGCAAATAAACTGACAAATTTCCACCCCCCAGTCCAAGACAGTTGGCACATTAGGAAAAATGCGAATAAAATCAAAGAGTGTTTCACACTATCATATTCAAAACACTACATTAGCACATTATCTAATGTTTTAACTTTTGAATTCAATTGCTCTTTCCAATCAGACTGCAAAAAGGTTGGCGCTGGGGAAATTATGATTAATAATGATGAGAAAAGTAGCAATAATAAGGTGGTGTGAAACAGATGATGTTAAATACCGGCTCAGTTCCGCCAGAATTGGGACAATATGTAAAATATGTAAAAGGATGGACAGACATAACTATGGCAGTACCCCTTTTGGGAAAATTGTTTTCCAAGGGGTTAAAAATCAGAAAAAACAATAGTGTTTCAGCAGCTTCACTGAGTTGAATCCCTTAGTTAATGTAGCAGTGATTCCTCAGCATTCCCCTGAATGCTGCCCCTTAATATATCTCATTTATGGGAGCGTTACAATTGAAGAGCCCAGTGCTAAAAGCTCTTAAGTCACGTTTTCACTCACTATGAGGTAAGGATGGGAAAACAACTTGAATACTTACTGAAGTCCACTGCCTCGGTTTTCTCAAAATGGACATTTTGTGATCTTTTGTCCCCGCAAGGGCTCGGCGACGACAATGAAGATAACCACTGGGTCCACTGCAGCCATTTTGTGATGCACTTCATCTACCACTTAGAGGGCATCCTGGGACAGATCGACGGGGGCTTTCCCAGCCAAGAGGACTTTCAGTGGGTGCAGAATACGCTAACTCTGCTGCGGAAGAAGGCAGAGGCCATGTACAGCACACTGGCACCGATGGGGTAAGGGTCATTCACCAAATTCCTGGGCCAAATTAAATCTGAAAGATGAAAAACATATTATGGTTTGTTATTTTGAGCTGAAGCACCATGGCTTTGACTTAAGTTCTGTGAAGAACATTGATTTGATTCTAATGGATTAATTATACAGGTAACACCGCTTTGCTCATTATTATACCCCTGAAATGGAGAGTGCCGGGACATTATGGATTTGTCTTGGTCATTGCTGCCACAGATCCTGCGCGATCACTCAGATTTTTTTTTTTTGGAAATCACTTGAAACTCTCTGTGTCCATTCCATGGTGCTCTTTTGTTTAATATGACCCTATGAGGTTTCACGGAGCGCCACCAATAAGTCCAGCTAAATGCTTCTAAATTGAATATCTCCAACAGTTTTGAATCATGGAAATCATTTCACACTTCTTGTGATCGTTTTTCGTGCAAAGAGAAGAGCTATTTTTTAGAATGGTCACCCTATGACCTTCGTTGTAGCGTCTCCTCTAGGAAAAGTTTTAATTTTTTTTTATTTCAATCACTCAAACAAGCTTTAAGGGGAATCACGTCAAACCCGCTTTCAACACTCCTGGTGCATCGAGGAGCAAGTTATCGCTTGTGGTGGCTCTGTAGCGCTCCCTGTTGTGCCACAACTCAGCCAAATTTAACATTTTCAGATGTGATAACTTAGACAGTTTTGATGAGAATCACAACAAACTTGTGAGTGTCTCTGGTGTTCAGAGGTGATGTTGGTGAGCGTCCAGTTTTTGAAGCTTATCAGTGGTTTACGTATTTTGGCAGACCCTGTATCTACTCTGGGGTAGTCCTCTCTTGATTGCTGGCATTGACACTGACATGCCGTCCTCCTTGAGAGTGCTCTTGATTGTATTTTATGCAGCACTGCTCTCCTGTTTTTGATGTTAAATACTCTCAATATCTGCTCAAATTCATTAATAAATTTAATCTCAAGTATTCGGCGGTAGGCATCAAAAATAACAGTAACTTGGATACTTTCCAAATACACTGAAGGACTTTAGCTCTGCATATATTATTTACAGTGTTATTTCTGATCCAGTGATAGTTTAAGAACAAAATTAACTGATTTAATGGAAAGTTGGTTTTATTGCACATTTCAGTAAGAAGTGTTTGCTTAACAAGGTCAATTACTCCATCATTATTGAAGTGCTTAAGTGCACTATCGTTCAGTCTCAAATCACACCGTAATTAATACATGCAGAACTATAGTCCTTCAGCATATTAACAAACCTGATAGTATGTGGTTATTAGCCTTGATCCTATGACTAAATCTTTTAACCCTTTGAGCGCTGAATACATTTTCAAGGAATTAAAAAATGTAATTATCCTGAGCTGTTGAAAACCTATCACGTGTCAACTTGTTTAAAAGAGCTCCCCTGCGGGAGCTCTTTTAAACAAGTTGCCACATGATAGGTTTTCAACAGCATCTGGTTTTGATAATCGTACACCATTGGGCAACAACATTTGCCTGTGGCGCTCAAAGGGTTAATCACTTAAAGTGAGCGTTTACATGCAGTAGCTGAGCAGAAGAACAGTTTGAAATCAGAGGCATAATCCTGTCTACTGCCCACCTCCCCAAGTCTCAATACAGCCCCGACGGAAAAGAAGAAATCTGAGTGCTGGCTGCCCTGGTGGTTTGTGTTCGTGGGCTGGTTTCTGCTTTTCGCTATCAGTGGCATCTCCACCTTCTTCACTCTGCTCTACGGCTTCGTCTACGGGAAAGAGTCCTCCACTCAATGGGCCATCTCTCTAGCCCTGTCCCTCTTCCAGAGTATATTCATCCTGCAGCCACTGAAGGTGGGTGTGAGAGCTGCCGACCTCGCCAAAAATAAGCTATTGAAGAGCCTCGGGCTAAAACTACTTAAGCTACATTTTCTCGCACCTTGAAGCAAGGATGGAAAAGCGTCGTCTATAGTTAGCTACCTAAGTCCACTGCCTTGATTTTCTCAAAAATGGACATTTTGTGACTTGAGCACTTTTTATAACTGGAGTCTTCAATTAAAATCATTCTCATTAAGAATAAATTGGTATCTAATTGTGTTCAGTGAACTTTTGCTTTTTGGGTTGTCAGAGACTGAGTTGAGATAATAACTTGGTGCGAACACTTTCCATGTAATGTAAGGTTACTAGAACATTTTTCTAGATTTAGAGGCATCTTATTTGCTCGTTGTTTAAGCATTGAACATTAGTCTGTGGACTTTCAAAGCAACGGTATTCGAAAATATTGTCCCTTAAGGTTGATTTGGATTCTCGTGGGGGTGTGGTGGCGGTGACGTAATTCTGCTTTTCACTGCAGGTGGTGGGGATCGCCATCATCTTAGCGCTCATCCTGAAGAAGGTGACGGTGGACGAAAGTGGCGAGGTCGAGTACCTGTTGAAAGGTGAGAGAGCTTGAAGTATGGTGATGGATTTATCTCCACACTGCAAAAATGATCTGTCTTAACAAGTGTTTCAGTCTTGTAATGAAGCTTATAATGTTCATTTCTCAACTCAGTTAAAATATGTGAGTTTAATTTACTGTTAGAACTTTTTGCTTGTTGAAATTTTTGATTTTTTTTCAATTGTCAGTCCAACTCGTTAAAAAATATTGAATAGTATTACCTTGCCTTAATGCTTGACTTGGCTCGGGACGCTAAAACTCTGAGATTAGTACACTTTTGCCCTCTCTGGGTAGCGGTACTTGGCGGATGCCACAGCGTTGCCCACGTCCCCAGCCATGACACCGGCTTTGAGCTCATCTTTCTTGGGGGTGTGCGTGCGTGCCGTAGGTCTGTTCATGATTTTTAGTGTTGCTGACGGTGAAAACAGTAAGTCAGGTAAGCTGTTCCACAGTTAGGGGGGGAGGTCGGTTGTCTCCTGTAGGTAGCGATGTGGGGAAAAAAACATTAACGAGTGAGTCAGCCGCCACCCCTTCCCGGCTATGCTTAGCTTTCAACCCACTGCCGACCCCTGCTAGAGGGCTCCGTCCTTGGAGCAAACGTAGCTTAGTTTCTCGATAGCATCGAGCTAGGTCGGAGTGTTTCAGAATGCAGCCCTCATTTGGCCCACCTCAGCTCCACATCTTTGCCCATTTTTGAATTAGCCAGGACTGAGGCGGAGTCTGGCACTGCCTTGATAGCGATGACTGGGAGACATGGACTGAGTTTCATAATGGCTGTTCAGAACTCTATGGGTCATAGAGACCATGCCCGTTGTTTTATACAGTCTATGGTTTCTACTAAAGGGAGTCAATAATTCTTGAGGGCACTGTAGTTGTAAGTCTCAAATAACACTAAAATACTTGAGATAGATTTTTTTTTAAATTGAATTTATTTTTTTGTTTTTTCATTCTAATAATAGAGGTGATTAATGCGAAGTTGTAACACCATGTGCTATGTCGATTGCTTCACAGAGCAAAAGGAGAGATGTAGATTGTATTCCCATGGGTCGACACCCTGACAGACTGTGGAGAATGACCATGAAGATCCTGCTCTGCAGCCTCGAGAGAAACTGACGGGGATTAAAAGAATTCACACTGAGTTCTGTTATTATTTGAACAGGGAGGCGATTTTAAAGGGCAGAAATTCCTGCATAGCTCACTATGGATGTAATGACAGTCGAGAGAGCTGCACATTCGTATGAAATCAACTGTTAAAATTGCGCCACTGTTCAAATATTTAAGAACCACCTTACTGTATGTCACCCTACCATTTTTGATTTGTGACTCGCACAGGGCAGTTCGTGATCAATGTTATTTCTCACTACTGTTGTCAATGAGGAATTTATTGAACAACCCTGTTTTGAGCACATTTAAAATAGATCATGTAAAATATTAGTTTTTCTTTGTTTTTGTTATTACGGGCATTTTTCACTCTGATATTCAGATCATGAGCTTTTGGAATAGTGTATATAATAAAGAGCGTGGAAATGTTGAACATGCTTGCGATGTGATGAGTTATGGAGCTTTTGGCCTCTAGTTACACCAGCTTTTCCATATTTGTGGTATTCAAATTGAACAGCCTGCAAACAACAAGACTGCGTTCGAAAAGTCAAAACAGTATGTCCTGCTACTGGGTTACCTCACTCGGTTAAGGCGCCGCATCTGCGGAGCAGTAGTGACTATTACGGCGCGGGTTCGATCCCCGGTCGGCAGCTTTTTCAGAACAGCGCACGATTGGCTAAAGCGCTGTAGGGATGCAAATTGGGAAGGGACTGCTGGGAAGGGAAATTAAAAATGATTGCCTTGTTCGTTGCTCAAGCGCCTCCTGTTGGCCAGCCGGGCGCTCGTCTGTGAGAATCTAAGTTTGCTCATGTTCGGGTGTCCTCCGTCCTCGTTCTGAACTTGCGATAGTTTCGACCAATGAGTGCAAAGATGCAGGGGCTGACAGGCGCGTGCTTCGGAGGAGAGCTGCGAACTGTTTCTCTCTCCTGAGCTGGCAACAGGGGGTTGCATGCGAGCAAGGCTTGTACATAGTTCTCGGATTGGGCATTCCAGATTCGGGTGGAATTGGAGATGCCAAATTAAGAAAAAATTAAGTCCTATGTCCAACTCCAACTAAATGCAAACCAGTTCTCTGTAACCTCAATGGAAAATATCATGAGATAAAGGAAAGGTGTAAAGGGGAATTTGGCAAAAGCCTCAATATTCCCAACATTTGCTCCCTCAAAAGTGCCACAAAGAATGTAATACGTATGAGGTGATGTTTTCAAAGTGTTTGCAGTAATATTTGCATGTATTAAACCGAATATGGTTTATTTCCTCCAATTCTCTCTCAGCCCAAATGTATTTGCAACTGTAGAAGCATTTGTACCCACAGGACACCATCTTCAGAGTGCAGGTCCTCAAAAAGTCATCTGAAAAGTCAACGTAAGTAACAGCTTAAGTTGTAATGGACTGCAAACTCGAATAAATTGTATGGCTGACCCAGAGAATAATTTGAGTATTTGATAAACTCATTTCACCTCTTTTATAGCGCAACCTCATCTCCTCAAAACTGTTCACCATGTTCGCCCATTAATTTGGTCAAATATTGGAATGACACAGTCTGCTTGCTAATGTCATTGCAAAATTAGGGGGTACAGTTGTATAATTTTATGTAAACCTTAAGTCATTACTCACCAGGTGAAGTTATTTTTAACCATTGTCACGTCATTAGAAATGCAACAGAACGAAACCAGAACGTTGCCTGCTGTGATTCACATTGTGAAGAAAAATGTCAACCATGTGAGGAAAATACAGAAAATTTTTCTGTGATACAACACCATGGGTCTGAATTATGTCCTCTAGTATATGCAGAACCAATATCATGACCAGCGATTGGTCATGGCATTTCTTTTCAACCAATCATTGGATGTGTTGGTCTTCATGTGTTCTGCACGTTTACATTTTAACAGTCAGACTATTGATATTATTTGTTCCTTTATACCTTTGAAAAGGACAGTTTTTGTAATCTTTTCTTTATTTGTCTTTATAGTGTTTGGTCATTGAATCTGTACACATGCCATCATCATGAATGTTATCAATATGCAGAGACGAATTGTCCCTTTTGTCCACTCAAATGCCCAGAGGAAGTTCATGCTCATTTCCTTCAGAATGGACAAGTACACCTCGTACAAAACACTACGTTCCTGATGAGGTCACAGAGTTTTTCCCGGTGGTGTAATTTAGAGGTATGCGAGTGTCTGTATGGGGAAATGCAGGTATGAAAATAGGAAGATGAGTAATTGGCCCTGTCTGCCGCAAATGTCACTGCCTGTGGTACCGTCTCACCAACGAGCCCAGAGCTACCTGTCGTATATTATCTTTCTGTGTGTGCCACTGGCCAACATTATTAACACACTGCTTTGGGTCAGCTGTACCTTTGGATTTTAAAGGTTTTGACAGCATGGCATGAGGGCTCTGAGTGACCCGCAGGACTGTCCTGAGGTCAGCAGCATCATCGTACCCTCAGGACACTGCTGTTGCACTTATTCACTCGCATTCCCAGGAAGTTCTCTCCTCTGTGACTGCAGTTGGTGATTGCAGGGTACTCTCCAAAAACAAAGTACAAAACGTAGGGGAGACTGGGGTCCAATGAGCCATGGGGACCAATAAGCCATATCACTATTTTGCGATCAATCAATGACAGAGCTGCATAAAATAGGCAAAATGGTGATATGGCTTATTTATCCCCATGACTCATCAGTCAATGGTAAAATATTTTGCCTATTTTAAGCAGCTCTATCATCGATTGATCGCAAAATAGCGATATGGCTCATTGGTCTCCATGGCTCATCGGACCCCAGTCTCCCCTACCTAAAAAGATAAATGCGTCTTACTGGGGTGTGGCTGCATGCGTACAGCCTAACGTAGCTAATGGCACATGCTTCATTATTAGTTTATAAAAGGTGGTTATTATTATTCGAACAGAAAATTATTGTAATTTTACAGTACATTCGAAAATATTTTTATTTTTTATTTTAAAGACAGACATTTACTCTGATGGTTCCTTTTCTATTTACAAGCAACAGAAAGAGCAGGACGGCAATCTTGAGCTTTCATAACACTGACAAACCCAATTAACATACACATTACTGTGATGGTAATATTACACATACCATTTTACATTTGTTTATCGGTAAAATTAACTGCAGTATTGTGTCACATGAAGGAGTATGTGGGTTAAAATGCATGTCCCTCAATATTGACAGTATCTACTCATTCCTTTTCGTATTCACAGTACAAACTCTGGACAATTTCGATCTGCATATAATTTGCTCCAAGGCTTCTCGGCTCTCCTACCAGTATTAGGGTGAGGGAGTTTATATTGACTTCAAATATCTTTCCAGCTGTCGCTTACAAATTGCCACAAGACATTTACTTGTGAAATTATAAGATGGCCAAAAGTGGTGATTGAAATACGTCATTTCTCTCTGAGTTGTTCTCTCGCTCTCCCTCTCTCTCTCTCTCTCTCTGTGATTTGACTCCTCGCCCACCTCAGCCATTGAAGTCCTATTGAGCCCAAGGTTTCTGGTCATGGATGTCACATTAATGTATTTCCTAATTGCATGTTTTCAACCCAATTTCCATCCTCAAACCTTTCACGCTAGCCTTGAATTTCTTGAATGCATTTCTTTGTGAATTCTTATCTTTTAGCACAGGCATTCATGCATGTGCCTGACGCCACATATCATCTCTCATGTTGCCAGCTTTGAGAAGTGAAAAGACTGAATGGGGGTGGATGTGGTTCATATACGCAAACACTTTGAAATACCTTGAACACATACGCCTTACCGCCTTACATTATTATTTTTATTAGCTACAATGCTTTCTTTGCTTTTAAATTTTATGATATTAATCGAATGTTTTCAAGTGAATAGTATAGAATAAATTAATACATATTAGCCCCATGGACTTCTACATGTCCAGCAGCAGACCAACCATGATCATATTTAAGTATTTAAATATGATACATAAGCAAAAATGACAGAAATTGGGAAAGGGTGAATACTTTTTCACAGCACTTTACTCTCATGAGCAGAATACCCATCTCCCTCAATCATATCAAACTATTTGACTTGCACGCGGTTCTGGAGGTCGTGGGGGCCCCCAGGCATATATGATACAAGGGATCTGTCTGACCCCCCCACATCCCTACCCCTTTCGACCCAGAGGGTTTCCCCACATTACTTTCTTCAGTAAGGTTAAGGTATCAGGGGTCGAAACACGATACATGGTGCAGGCCAACAGCATAAAAAATACTCTATTTTCTTGACTCGGTCAAAAATTATGTGTCAAACCGAGTTTCATGACCATCTTACATTATAGCAACAAGATAATGGGAGCGCGCCCGAACTCAAGTAAAACTCTCACGGTTTTAATCTAATGCTGGGAATTTGTCTGCAACGGTAAAATTGCGCCATTAGACGTTTGGTATAAGGGTGGCTTTAACGTTCCAGTAAAATAAAACCTGTTTAAAATGATCGGAAGTGTTTATTCTCGGCTCACTCAACACTCCACATATGCATGCTTTTATACCAAAACACGCAAACGTAAACTTACGCTTTGAACCCCTCTGCCAGTCTGACCTCTAGTGGCAGAAGCAAAAAATAATTGTGCAGCAGTGATGTGCTACGGTAACCCATAAGCCAACTTGGTTTTTCCACAGCTGATTACAAGACGCGGGGGGCGGACCTCGGGAGGCTGTCCCATAACTTACGGCTCAACACAGGACTTCGCAATAGATCATTTGCCAGTTGATGCAAAGCACTTTGTTAAACGTTATTTTAAATGAAAATTGAAGTCCTAGCGACACTGCTGGTAACCATAATGACAAACAGACAGGCCAAGGGATTCCACGCCTCTCCTGGTTCCATCATTAACCATTGATTAATACAGTTATCAAGGATAAGGCCTGACATCAAGCAAGCGAGGGAGGGAGGATCCATTTCATTCAAATAATGGACACCACATCAAAAATTCTCAATATCTACTTTATTGCAATAACCTTTCCTCTCAGGCAGAACATCATTACATTCAAACCAATGTCCTGGACCAGAAATATAAACTGTAGTGCACTTTCTTACAGAGTAAGAATTCCATCAGAAAGAAAGATGGGTCAAGTTTTATGAAGGGATAAAATTATAAAACCATTTCTTAAGATAGAGGATGACAATCCGTGGATTCATAAGTAGCGCAGACCATTGACGCGCCTTTAAAAAAACTGCGTAATGAATACTGAATAAGTGCACTGTTAGGCTTGAGGCTTAAAGTGAATGCAAATAATTTGATAATTGCAGCAAATCCCTCACCAAAAATATTTCACTTGCCATCGAACGCTTCATAAAATTTAGGCGAACATAGGCCCAGGGTATTTCTAACAAGTAAGATTCCTGAAGAACATGGACAATATATTACATCATGACACATTCTCATAGCCTTTACAAAAAGTCTGAAGGACCAGCTGGGAGTGACAACTGAGGCAAACACAAGGGTGGTACCAAGTAAACATATGAAAGAGCTTCCAATACAATTTCAGAGTTTATTAATTTAACTCAAATTCATACAGCATGTATACTGTACAGATTTAGTGCTTTCCACACACCACACCGCAAGAAAAGGTCAACCAGAGGTTAATAGCCAACCAATTAATTGTACCTTCATGTTAATTAAAAACAAAATTCTAAACATTTTGAATATTCAACTCAAAACACCCAACCCCGTGAATCATGGAAAAAAAAGATACTTCAAAAAAAAAAAAAAAAAAAAAAAAACCTTGCCGAGATGATACACTGGCTGCAGGTACAAATAACCCACTTTCATATTTCATTACAATCTTGTGCTGTTTGCTCTTTAAATGAGTTGACATTCGGCATAAGGTATCTAAATCATCAGTAGAGCACCAACCCATAATCGGCCTCATCAGGTACTCAGCCATTTAGCTCAAAATCTCATTCAAGCAAAAGTGGAGTCATAAGGTGTTGAACAATAAGGTGTTGCGCATTGACAGGAGTATCCATTTATAAATAAAATCATTTTTTTGTTAAATTTAATATGTGCCATCTCAACTGTGCTTTTTAATCGTCAAAAACGTGCGGAAAACAAACAAAAAAAAAGACCAAATTAACAAAAAAAAAAACAAAAAAAAAAAAAGACTAAATTTACTTTGACAAAAAGGTTGCCAACAACTTCTGCATAGTACTGCAATTCTGTGTAAATGACTAAACTGAGCTTAAAATAATAATTAAAAAAATTTTTTAAATAAAATAAAACAGTTGAGGCACAAAGTTTTTCGCCAGTTTATTAACACGTTTTTTTTTTTTTTTTTTTAAATATGAACTTTTCTCTGATATTAAGCCCTTCTGTGACGGCACTTCTTGAGGACACTATGAAGTAGTCACGAAAAGGTGGAATGAGACGCGGAGCGTGGGGCAGCTGACGAACTGCAGTAAGTGAGCAGGAAAAACTTCACACACGCTCCGGCAAATACAGCGGCCCCCTCCGGATAAACACTGACACTGCAAGTCATTCCACTAAACAGGTCTGATCAGTGGGCAGAGGGATTTATTGTACATGTTAAACACCCGTGCCCTTTTGCAATACACACCATCAAAAAGGCCAATATAAATCCATAGCCCTTGTATACAAATATAAAAAAATATTCCGTTTACCATAAAAGGATCATTGCAAAAGCTTTGGATGCTGATTAAGAAAAGACTTAGCGTAAGAGAAAAACAAGAACAGAACAAATTCCTTCACTTTCAAGAGCGTAGGGGCAGTGAAATTATTTGCTTTGAGCAAAAGGAGATCGAACAAAACATGTTCCATACCACCCCATTAGATGAGAAGAAGCCTTTGCGCATTTACACAAGGCAAGATAATATTGCATTCTGTACTGACAGCACAGTGACTGAATCTTTACAGAAAGAGGTCATTCACCAGGCCTACTATCCCCACCCTGAAGCGATAGAGAGAAGAGGAAGAGTGCGCTCGCCGACGGGTTAAGACTTCTTTTTCAGGTCCTCAAAGCGCCGTGTCAGGTCGTCGAAGTCGATGTCATCAGAAGGAGCGGAACCTCCACCGAAAGAGGAAGTAGGAAGTGTGTCTGGGACAGAGGGCAGCTCGGGGAGTCCGGAGCCATCGTTTGCTTTTGAGGACTCGCCATGACCTTCAGAGAGACCGGAGTGTTTAAAAATTCAAATAAACATTTTACAACAACAGAACACACCAGTATAAAACAAGTCTCTGCTAAACATCCAGGCTGCTTCTCAAAGAGTAGGCCGCCGTTTAGCTAGGCTGCATTTCTAGGCCCAGAAATACAGCCTTCGTCTTGCCCGATATCAGATGCAACTGTCGATACGGAAACAGAGCGTAAACGAGTTGACAATTCCATTCGATATCAGGCGAGATGAAGGCTGCATTTCACGGCCGCAAAAGCGCCTTCATAACTGAACAGTCCGCGATGATGCAGCAGCTCAAAAATGCAGCCAACCTAGATTTTAGCCAGTGCTTTGAAAAACAGCCCGTCATGGTAGGAGTCATAATGCACACAAGCCCATAGTAAAACCTAATAGTATTTGTGCCCAAGCTCAGGAATAGTGTCCCCAGCAGTGAAAAACAACAGAAACGCCCTTTCACCCGAGGTATAGCTAAACAGCTGGCTAGCTCAACCAAATGAGTGCATTCAAACTGAAGGGAAAATTCTGCACCCATATCATGTGACTTTACACCATTTTTACCAGAGCATACTATATGCTAGCTGTATATGATCTCTTCATTATGTAACTTTATGGTCCTCACCATATACCGGGTATGGGAGACTGGGGTCCGAAGAGCTAGGTCACATATCCGTAATCAACAGATGTCAGAGCTGCTTAAAATAGGACAAATAGTGATATGACTCATCGGACCACAGTCTGCCCTGCATGAAATGAGATGATGTGGTGAACTTACCAAACACCTGAGGAACAGAGGGTTTGACAGCCAGTTCATCAATCTGCAAAGAAACAAACCTCACTGTGTCATACTTTTCTTATAAGGACCATCTACTTAATACTTCACAATATGAACATAACGCGTTGCTGAATACCCCTCGGCCCGTACAAGATTTCCTGCCTCAAGGTCACAGCGCTAAAGGCGAAAGGTGAAATCCAGCAAAAAACATGACATTGCACATCTATGTGTCACAGTCAGTTACCATACCAAATTTGGTGAAGCTGCGATCAGTAGTTGCTGAATACTGACCCGTACAAGATTTCCTGCCTCAAGGTCACAGCGCTAAAGGTGAAAGGTGAAATCCAGCAAAAAACATGACGTTGCACATCTATGTGTCACAGTGAGTTACCATACCAAATTTGGTGAAGCTGTGATCATTAGTTGCTGAGTTACCCGGACAATGTCATGGACAGACGACAGACGACGGACGACAGACACGCAGGTGACGACAATACCCCTCTGGCCAAAGTTTGGCCGAGGGGTAAAAAACAAATAAATTCTGATGTTAAACAAGTGATTACGCAACGCATCTAATTGAAAGCAAGTACTGACATTACTCAAGGAATCATAAATGACAGGTCTGAATCACAGTCAGTCAGTAGAGTCAGTCGGTTAGTAAGTCAGTTAGTCAGTCTCTGACTGCATAAAGCCACTGTAAGCAGAATCCGTAACAAACTCTCCTTCCCTGGGGGGTGGGCAGGTGTCCGCCTGTCGGGAGGTGGGAGGGGCCTCTTTCACTTACAGACTCGTAGGTCGGGGGGCAGCTGGGCAGCTGGGGGGGCTGTGCCCCGCTCACGGGGGGCTGGAAGTTAGCGAAGCCATCGTAGGTGCCCACAGGGCCACTGAACGGCTCCTGAGGAGACAGGATTCCTACTTATAACGGACCGGTCAGCACATCAGCACAGGGCCTAATACAGGCAGCAGCTGCACTTCACTGTGCAACTGCCTACACTTTATTTTAATGCTAACAAAATACTGATAACATTCTTTAAACATCCTTAAATATGGAAATTGATCCATTTACTGGAATCTTTTCTAAATCTTCTTAACCAGTACGCAAGAGGACCGATTCCAGTGCTGAACCAAAAAAATGTACTAAATAAATTCACCTGACACAAACAGTGCACATTCCATAAAAACCTATTTTAAAAAATTGGCAGTTTTAGGTCAGCAGAATTTTATATATGCCTTAAAAATGGTTTGATGACTGTCAAAGTTGCTAGTGGATTCAACAATGTGCATCTCAAAATTGTGGACTGGGCACATGAAACCGGTCAGTCTCTGGTTCATATTTCCAAAAAATTACATTGAAATCTGATAATTTTACAATGCCAAGCTAAGCAGGGACCCAACTCAAAAAGCTACAACAGCTCGGCACAACGCCAGCAGGTCCGTACATGCGACTGTGGGCGTGATCCCACACTGTCTCGATGAGAGATAAAATCTACATGAGAACATTACACTGAATAAAGGTTACGTCCATTACAGGAAGCATTACATCAACACTGCGCAATGTGAACATGAGGTGCAGTGTAATATTTAAAGGAAACCCTTACTGCTCCTTTGGGAGGTGGGTAGTTGAAGCCGATGGGCATTGGCGCGATGTTTGGGGGTGCAGTAAAGCCACCGCCCTCCCCCCCCCCCCCCCCGGCTTCTTGCTGTTGGTGTCCACATCTATGAGGTCAACCTCCTCTCCTGCGAAGGCCTCCGGCTACATGCAACAACAGGGCACAGGCAATGATGACAACTACATTCATTTCTCTTACTTTCAAAGTTAGCATTTTAGCATAACAATTTAGCATTTAGCATTACAATTTAGGACAAGTTATCTGAAATTGTAATCCAACAGAGCTCGACATATAACTGTCCCAGAATCAACGGCTCAGTAGGTTAACCCCATGAAACCCACAGACCCATATATGGGTCTGGTAAATGCAGCTGCTGTGTGCATACCTGTGGAACTTCAGACCTATTTTACATTCCAGTAGAAATTAAGGTTTTCAACAACCCAAAATATGTCTGGCTGAATTGCAAAGAAATGTGCACAGAGTGATGTACAAGTTCTAGATAGTTTCCATTTGATATAACGCTGCGGCCATAAAAACATGGCGTCCTGGATTTGAATACGTCTCTCAGTATACGTGTGATGTAGCTTCAGTTATGCGCTGCAACTAGCAGATACAGAATCTGCAAGTAACATTGTCCTGCAATATGAAAAAAATGCTTATTTACCGTTGAATCTACTTCAAGGAAAACTAATGTGAAAAAGTCAAAGTTTAAGGAGTCGAGAAGGGTTACATGTTCACCCAAACTGAGACAAGGGATGTCCCAAACAGAGCACAGCTATAAATGCATCGGTACACCAAGCCCATGGGGTTCACCTTCTCAGACATCTATTCAAAGGCTACACAGTGACGCTAGGTTTTACAATGCAGGAGTGAGCATTTGGCTGCTTATCTACTGAGAACTTTCCAAGTAACCCAGGATTTCTCCAACCGTCTTCACAAATCTACCGGTGGTACTATTTCAGTAGGATATAAAACAGATATGGCTGCCTGTTGCCTTCCTCACCCTGACCATGGCGTCCGGTTCGTATGGTACATTGTAGTTCTTGGCGATTTCGATGAGGTAGCGCTCTACCAGGATCTTCGGGGGGGCCTCCACGCCCAACTTCAGCATCAGCTTCAGGACCGAAGGAAGAAAGTGACCAAAACAGAGACGGGTGTGTGAACACACGTGATCACACAGATATACACGCATGCACCAGCACACGTGCCCACACTCATGCACTGAACGTTCACAGCAGCACAGAACTGCCAAATTCAGCATCACAACACCAACCTACAACATCAAGCAAGATATGCGAAAATGATTTCTTGAGGGCCCTACCCTTTCATTGACTGTTCCAATCTGGTTTGTCCTACACAGCTTGCCGTACTCCTTGCTGTACTTTGCACACAGTTGATCGGACACCTGGACATGGAAGAGAGCAGGAAACTCCGACACCAGGGAACTCATGTATCAACACGTGTCAAACGCCTAACTACGTGCCCATATGCAGGAAGTACGCGTAGAAAAATAATATTTATAAATAACATTACAAAATCAGCCGTTTTGAATCCAATATTTACCAAATTCTCACATCAGCCAATTATTCTGTGATTAAGATTTTCTGAAACCAGGACGCTGAACATGAACAATGCCCCGACCATGCATACAATTACCCAAGATAAATCATGTTCTATTAGCAAAACAATCATGTAAATGGCACAAGCCCAGTCAATAAGTGAAAACCTTAAGCACAATTTTAACTCAAAGCTGTGAAGCACCAAGACTTAGAATTTTAAATGTCATTTATCAGAATGGCAAATGGCCGTACAGGCACGTGAGGAAAGATTAGAAAGAGATTAAAAAGTTTGCTAAATATTTGTCAGCAAAACAGTCTCATCATTTCTGTACAATGAACAGATAACCAATGATCATGGAGCTCTCAGCA
The DNA here is from genome assembly GCA_029692085.1 of Gymnothorax javanicus. NCBI lineage: Eukaryota > Metazoa > Chordata > Actinopteri > Anguilliformes > Muraenidae > Gymnothorax > Gymnothorax javanicus. Next base: position 4,470,181 of record CM056209.1, on the reverse strand, counting down.
CCAGCACATGGCCGGATGTTTTTGACACGCTGCTCAGCTACAGAGACCGACGGGGTTTATAAACTGCAATGGCCCGTACTTACAATCCGGAGCTCGCACACTTCCGTCTGCAGCCTTGGAGCGGCCCAGATGAGCGTCGATACTGCCTCCTGCAGGCCAGGGTCCAGCTCTCTGCCAACAAGATAAAAAGGCCAATCAAATTCAGCCAGGACTGAGGAAATTAGCTGGGATTGATGGTTCCGACAGCAATCAGAGTTCACCCTCTTCATTTACGAAGGCACATCATGTGCTCATTGTAAAACTCATATGGTTAAAGGGACACTTTTAACCCCATCTCCATCTATCCGTGTGGGGATATAGTGTGAAAAATGCGCAGTTTTTGCCAATCTTTTGTAAGTCTCCCAAAATTAGCGGCAAAACTGACTACTTCCTGATCCAGTGTCATCACTTGACGCGTGAAATGACGTAATTGGAGGAAGGAAGAACTACAAGCCATTTCAGCATGGATTTCAGGTCTCCGCCTCTAGGAAGCCAGGGTGCGTGCCCCAGATGCTCAGAAACAACTTCATAGTTCAATCTTGCATTTCAAATAGTTGTAGTTATAGTTTCCAACAGCAAAAATGGCACCTCAAAATAATGGCACAGAGGATATAATTGATTAGGGTACATTTTACAGAAAGCTGGCTAGATAACCTGCCTTCTATAATGTTGCTTTCCAATCGGTAAGCGAAGGTTTTCGTTAACTTATGGTTACCTTGCAACTTTCATAAGGGGCTGGTGATGATCTTGTTCCTCTTCAGATGTAAATTTCATTTTCAATTACATTGTATCAATGTGGTTTAAATCCTAAAACCTATAAAGGCACAACATCATAAATATAGAGCTATAATATTTGTATCCGAATGTTCTACTCACTATTCAAATCAGTAAAGTTCAACAGCACCAACTTATTCCTACAAATGGTCTGAAAAAAATAAAAGGCATTTTTCAATGGCTGCCATTTTTTAAAAAAAAAAAACATCCACCCAAACCCAGCCCAGCCCACCCCACGCACTCACTTCATGGACTGGATGAGACCGAAGCGCCCGAGCAGCAGGTCACAGTACAGCTCCAGGATCTCCATGGCCTCCACCAGGTAGTCCTCTCGGATTATGTGCTCCACACGAATCCGCGCTCGCTCGTCCTTACCCGCTGACAGGTAATCTGCGATCTCCTTACGTGCCTTCTGAGCATGCTCAGCTGTGCGTGTGTGTGTGTGTGTGTGTGTGTGTGGGGGGGTATAATTAAATTATATTACAGGCACTTAGCAGATGCTTTTACACTGAGTGACATAAAACACAAAACACATTTTAGAAGGACCAGAAGTGTGGAAAATTCTAGAAGGTGGAGGCAGTCGAAGTGCCAACGGCAGCCACAAAACTTAAAAAGCAGAAACAGAAAGTATCTCAGTGCTGCAGGTTTATAATAAGCCAACCTAAGTATAACAAACAACAAACTATAGTTGTGAAGAAGTATTTGGCCCTTTACTGACTCTTTCCATTTTTGCTGTCACTGGTACTTTTTAATTTCTTCCAAAAAAAAAAAAAAATAAACGATAACTTCAGCTAATACAAAATACAGTCTTTAAGTGATAATTTCATTTATTGACGAAAAAAGTTATCCAACACTGACTGACCAGTCAACCCAAATTCCTCCAAGTGAGCAGATGACTCTAGCTGATTTAATTCTTAAATCAGTACTTATAGTTTTCCTTTCTCAAGTAGACAGATCATCAAGAACAGGATAAATACTTCATAGCTCAGAGTGCACAGCCGCACACTTACTCAAAACTGAGGAGATCCATGTATCCTCTACAATACTGATGCTGCAATTTAACTCAACATCATGCTCAAGAAGTGATCAAACCATGGTGGCTGAGAATCTCATTTATCATTTTTAGATCATCCTTTTATACCAGCCAAAACCACAAGTTAATCTGACCAGTGACAAGTGATTTCTAATAAAAGCATTCATTCACTTCCTGTTTTTCATTCCTTTCCTTATTTTGATTTCTTGTTCTATCCTTCATAAATGACCAAAAGGAGTAGACTTAATCATTAGACATCATGCTGAGATCCCCCGCCCAAGCAATTTACTTTTAATGAAACAATAATTAACAACACCAATACATGGACGTCAACATCCCATTTCTGGCCCCAGAACAATTTGTACCGTTTCCCACATATACACCAACATCACAGATGATGTTCCTGCTTTACATTGGCAGTAGATTTTGCATCCCTTTTTGTGCAACTTTATACCAAACTAGTCACAGCAGCAAATAACAGAACATGAAAGACTTACTTTTCTTCTTCTCCAGTAGTTTTAAGCGGTTAATGACCAGTCTGAGATTGACTCGAAGTCTCTCTGATTTGAATCCACCAAACATGGTTTCTTTAATATACACAAAACAGTTTAAATTAGTCAGAGGTTTTACCCTTCTGAGAGAAAACAGCTGCAACTTGTACAAGATTGCTTCCAAGATCTCCGTCATTGACACAAACCAAGTTATTCACGGACTGCTGCGACTAGTCAATTAATGACCCATCAACAGACACAAGAAATTCATCCTGTTAGAATAGTTTAATGTATGAGACTAAATGCCAGTGGAAGTACATCTGTTTAACATCCGTTTCCGGAGACGGGAAAACTGGAAATATCTTGGGCCGATTACGTAAAAGGGGCAACACAAAGGAAGCACGCAAAAGAACATAACACAGGGCTATACCCTTTAGAGGGAAACTGGATGAACAAGTTTGACGAGCCTATGTTGACTAAAGTAAGTCGAGATTTAAGTGCATTATTACGTCGACCTCGTATCGCAGTATCGACCCACATCATCTCATGAAACATTAGTCAGCTTGGTCATGCGGTCAGAGGAGTGACGTCAGTGTTTACAGGCGCAGTTACATTAAACGCTCGCAGACTGAAAGCAACAGATCTTCCTCGCAAACCACACTTTAACCCGCACAGATTTGCCAGTTAACACGCAGAAACAAACTTGGCTGACAAACAACACTGAAGCGTTTTGAATCCCATTTTACAAAGTCATTTGCTTGAAGTACCATAGCGGATTGTACCCGATATTGAGATAAACAACTTAGCCTCTCAGCCTTGTGTGGTTTACCAGATTACCTGCGCATGATCCAGTCTCTCGTTCATATGAATCACTTTTATCCGGTGATCTAATCAATATACAGGGTTGTATTTCAGTGTTAGATTCAAGTCAACCTATAGCGGGCTTCTGAACTTATAATGTTCATTCATGCTGTTATCCCCGTAGCTAATGCTACGGTTAATTGAGGCGAGACAACTGAACCAGCTATTACCCTGAACATTATTTGGTATATTACCACAGATGAAAGTCATCCCCTCCTACTTTTGGCTTTCATCATCTTTAGCTCCATAAAATATGAATAGTACGGATTATTTGTTAACCCACAGTTAGCTAGCAAACTTAGCTATATAGTTTGTGCTTATCTGGCTGGCTAGTTAGCACGATAAGTTCTTGAAGCATCACATGAGTTAATAAGCTAACGTTAGCTAACTGTAACCCAAATTAGCGATAAAGGGAATTTGAGGATACCTTGCAAGCCAGAAGTACATAGCTAAACACGGTCGTTTGCTGAATAAAATCATCTGCTGTAGCCCATCAAAGCTACACTTTGCTCAAGCAGCCTAAATAAGCAAACGAGTGAGAAAATATTTGTCATAAAGCACCTTCACAAACCAGGAAGTAATATGCTAACGGTAGTCCGCAGGCGAGGTAACTAGCACAAGCTAGCTGGCTAACCAACGTTAGAAAAGACAACAAAGAATCAAAATTCAGAGACACAAACACTATTCAACATTTGCTGACTTATTGTGTAAACCCCAAAACACCGTAAACTAAGCTTCCCGAGCCAGACGTCAAGTTTTCAATGTGTCACATAACATGACTTACCTTTAGAGCCCCTCCAGTGAAACAGCTCTGCCGTTGCCTGGATAGAATAACATCACCTCTTTGTAAAATACGCCCCTACGTGAGACGCAGCATAATTACGTTCAGCTACGCTAAAGATGGTCTATACATTCAAGATCTATGTCTTCATCCGCATGCAATTCTGATCGAGAAGGTGGCCACTTACTTATCGGTTTTCTAGTCACTTGACAAGGATCTTGGTTCGCTTTCAAACCCAACTTTTTCATTCTTTAATTCAATTAAATGACAATTGTATCATACAACTGTACATAACAGTAAGTGTATTTTGGGGTAACTCATGCTGTCTTTTATACATTATGTTTTGTTTGACTATATCCATCTGATTTTTGTTTGCAGAGTGCATCTGATGATTAGCATCATTGTAATGAGAGCCAGCAGATTTCAGAGAAGCCTATCTCATTTTGTTTTCTGTTGTTAGATGAAGACGCTCTATATGAGATTCTGAACATTAATACAGCAGCAAACAACAACTTGCTATGTAAAGATGTACCGGTGTAATGGCGACCTGAGCAGAGGATGAAGTCAAACTCCCTCTGTTGTCTGGGCCTCTCTGGTCTTTGTTTTAATAGCTGGGCCGGCCGCGTGTAAGTCAGCCTAAAGCCCCACTGCACAAGAGGAGTCCTCCATACTACAGTCTGCTGTTGTGCTCTTGCGGGATTGTCAAATGAAGGCTGACTTTATATCTTCAAACTGAATAAAAAAGGTCTCCCGCTCGCTCTTGCTTTTTGTGATTGGTTCACACCGTGCAAGTAACATTCACTTGCATAAAGTTCAAAATTTCAACTTTTGTTCTTTCTACTTTGCCCTACCACAGGTCATTTTGTATCAGAAGGCATCCTCGCATGCATAGCGCTAATAAATGCTCGCTTGCCATAAACAATGAATGGAGTGCAGACAAGTGCAGAGTGAGTGCAGTGGGGCTTCACCGGCTGTGTTGCCAACATCAGACATGGACGTCGCTTCATGTGATACTTCAGAGGAAAGGATGTCTCATTTCTCTATACAACATTTTGCTTGCACCCGAATTGTTTTGAACAGACGGCCTCTTTAATTTTCCTCTTCACTTTTCCTTGACCTCACGAGAAAATCTCACACAGGTCAACAGAAAGTTGGAGGAAGACTTTTAAGGTACCTTAGGACATGGTTGAGAAAAATCAGATGGTCATTCCCTCAATACACCGTGAGCTCGATGGCAAAGATACCCCACGTAATTTATCAGGAAACTTCAGGACATGAATGACATTTCCAATCGCTTTGCTGCAAAGGATTGTGGTCCATATTTAATCTTTCTTGCTCCTGTGTTTCTTTGCTGTAATGAACCAAAGGAGCTTCTTGCCTCCTTTCCTCCTGAAGTCAACATGCTCCTTATCATGGTTACCAGCTAAACTATTCCCATTTGATATCCATTAGCAAAGAGGGATCCTTGCCTTTCAGAGAACTTGGATGCCCCAGTTTCCTCCTATGTTTTCTCCTTGCATGGTTTCCTAGCATTACTTCATATAATCCTAGTGGGAGGGACTAAAATGCAAAGAAAAGATGCAAGTGAGAAAAACACAGATGCAATTAAGAGACACGGGATGCACTCTTGATGGACCATTACCTTTTTTTGCCTCAGAATTTGAAACACATGTTCAGCTGGATTCGATTATTCAGCAAGTCAAAAAAATGTTCCAGCTTCTAGCTTTGCCAAACTCCTTAAACCTTGGTAGGCCAAAGGTCTTGCCTCAGCTTATTTTATGTTTCCTATTTCTCAGCCTCTTCTGAATCCTGTCTGTCAACCGCAGATTTTTGTCCATGAGTTTAGAAAATTACTTTATTTTATGGCCACCAGATGGCGACGCCGCCATGAGAATATCTTCTTTGCCTCAACACCTGTTTGGTACATCGGAGTCAGCCTAGTTCCAATTATGGTCTTTCCTGTCGAAGGGTGTGCGAAGGAAATTTAAGGTACAGCTCGTGGCATGTACGGTTCCTGACCTAAAAAGCATCACACTAATTGCCATAAATTAAATTAAAGGTTGGCAGTGATGTATTTTTGAGTTTACAGTTTCATACAACCGAGTATTCACAGGGGCCATTTCCTGGAGCAGTGAGAAATAGGATTGGCCAGTTGCTGCTAATTGAATTCAAGACATCGGACATCTGAACACGTCAGAGTTCAGTAAGATATCCACATTCTCAGAGGGTACAAAGGTACAGAGGAAATGAGTTTGAACAACAAAATTGTATGTGAACTGAACCAAATGGAATCAGTACACGCTACAGGCAAATATGGGTACACATGGACCACACATAGCTGACTTGACGTACAATTTTAGGTAGCGACTAATGAGGAGATATTTTTATACCTTGCATGTATCTTTGCATATTTTTTTTTGCGAGCAAACTGTCTTCTTATTCCGAAATTAATGCAGAACATCACGGTTACAATATCAAAACTTTAGCAACGGATTGCTACTTCGATTTGTGACCCTTCATTACTGATTAATGTAGACCTATGTATGTGGCTTATTTCACCATTTTTATTTATTCGACTAATGATTGATGATTTATAATGACTGATTCGACCGATGAATGAATTGTTATTTATTAAACTATTTACCTCGATGCTGTATTGCTCTGATACCAAATTTATCACTCGAAATTAATCAAAAGGTCGGCTGATCATGGTCGGCTTTTACCGCGTTTAATATTTGAAATGCTGAATTAGGAGGAGGTTGGTGGAGAGCCCCACAGTCGCCTGTGATCAGTATTTTACGAGGTCTCACGAATCTGACGGAGATTCCGCTTACGTCCCCCGCATGATGCTACTACTATATAGAGAGGAATGATTATCCCTGATGGCCTTACTCGAGCTGACGTCACCCACTCTCCCCGTACTTAAATAAGGAGGCCGTCGCTAGTCCAGCATTAACAAACTTCGCACTGAAGAGGCGAGACCTACGCAGCAGTGAGGAAGACTTTCTATCTGGACGTTAACGGTTCACTCTCGCGAAGAACACCGTCCGAAGGAACTAGCTATTTCAGCGAAGCCCGGATTTAAGGAAAACTTGGACAAAAACAAATGTAGGTTTGCTCTTGTGAAATCATTAATTTTCTTTGATAAATGCATATTTTCATTTGCTCTGTTTTCGGAGCATAGTCATTTCACCATAAATAGCCTAGTTTCACAAAGTCTTCACCATTTAATATTAATTGTACATCGATTGATAGCTAATTCTTAACTCTGAAGCACATCTTGTTGATTTTTATTATGCCTGTCATCAGTGCTTATGGTTTTTTCTAGTACGAAATTTAAGAATGAACTAGTCCATCACGGTGGCGCCCGTTAATATGGGTGATCTAATGTTAATGAACGCACGGCTGTACTTTATAGATACCTGAAATCATGACTCTGAACAAAGGAGACAAATTACGCAACATGGACAAGAGACGAGGAAGCACGCCGTTCCCCGTCCATCTGCAGACCCTTCACAGGAGAAGCATGCCGGTGGACGATCGTGAGCTCCGCTCCACGGCTCAGAACGAAGTGTCGAATCTCACGCGCTGCACATCCTACTCCAGCGAACAGCACCGGAACAGCTGCGTTTCTGACTCTTCTGACTCCGTCATCTCATCTGGCAGCGACAACGAGGGGCAGGTTTACAAAGTGGTGATACTTGGTGATCATGGTGTTGGCAAGTCCAGCCTGGCGAGGATATTCGGTGGCGTCGAGGACGGACACGACTGCGATGAAGCAGGCAAGTTGCGGGTTATCGCTGGTTGGAATACCTATCATTGTATACATCTTGTTTGTGTAAGTCCGTTTTAATTCTGAAATTAAAATTATTACAACGACATTTTAGACTGGCTAACAGCAACATACTGGAGATCAAAATTAGGCGTGCATATGAAATGGCACATTGTTACCACCGTCAATAGCCTGTCATCATTTATTCCTGTTGATTCTAGTCAGTTTTTTGACGATATGATGGCATAGCTTGGGTTAAGGTCGCCATGGAACAGTAACAAAAGCTGTGTCGATATCATGAACGCAGTGTTTTGTAGAATGTGGCGACTGACTTTGCTAGTTGTTTCAAGAGATGTGAATTGTTCACTAGGTGGACAGATGTCAGATTGATCATTGAGGAGTTGAATAGGAGGGTCAACGTCATTCTGTCAAAGTGTGCTTATCTGTCTCTGTTTTGATTTCAGGAAACACCTATGACAGGTCCATTACAGTCGATGATGAAGAAGCTTCCATCCTCCTTTATGATATATGGGAACAGGTGAGCAGGTTGCTTTCAGCATCTTTGTAGACAAGTCAGCAGTGGCTCATTAGTAACGCTCAATTTGCCTTCGTTGAAAGACTGCATTGTAATTATATTGCAAATGTAATGATCACATGTTAATTTCTTATGGCTGAAATATGTGAACAGGGTTGACGGTACAAGTCAAGTTAATGTCCATTCTGCAATCCTATAGGACAACAGCCAATGGCTGCGGGAACAGAGCATGCGCCTGGGCGACGCCTACATCATTGTGTACTCTGTGACGGACAAGGCCAGTTTCGAGAAAGCCTCGGAGCTGCGCATCCAGCTTCGGAGAGCCAGGCAGTCAGAGAACATTCCCATCATCCTCGTGGGCAACAAAAGCGACTTGGTGCGGTCGAGAGAAGTTTCCACGGATGGTGAGTGCCCAATATTTCATCGTTTGTTCCCTCTCTCTCCTGATAATGCAGAGAGGATGGAAATCTGCTCCTGTGGTGCGGTTAGCGTTGAATTCATAGTTATTATTCAATATTGTGTAATTAGATAATCAGGAATGACTATACCTGCAAATTTAGATAGACATCCACGCAGAGAAGTAGAAGGGAAGACTTTTAAAAAATATTTATCGGGTCAGTTTTTTTTTTTTTAACCAAATTTTAGATCATCAAGGAGTTAAATCGATTACAATTTCCTGCCAGCACAGTTCAACCGTTTTCCTTTCTATTTCACTACTAAATTCATTGCTTATTATTAATAGTTTGAAATATGTAAACCTTGCCAAGATGTAAAGATTACCGCTGTTATGCTGTCTGAGGAGAATGGGGGCCAGAGAGAAAGTTATTGAGAAGAAATGATGCAGAAAGTGGAGCCAAAACCCATGTGTCTAAAATCTGTCTTCCGCTGTTTTTCCTGGCCTGTAGAGGGCAGCGCCTGTGCCGTGGTGTTCGACTGCAAGTTCATCGAGACTTCTGCTTCCCTGCACCACAACGTGCGGGAGCTCTTCGAGGGCATCGTTCGGCAGATCCGCCTCCGCAAGGACAGCAAAGAGGAGAACGCTCGTCGCCTGGCCAACAGCAAGCGCCGCGAGAGCATCGGCAAGAAGGCCAAGCGTTTTCTGGGTCGCATGGTCGCCCGGAACAACAAGAAGATGGCCTTCAGGCAGAAGTCAAAGTCCTGTCACGACCTCTCAGTGCTCTGAGGCCTCCAGCGCCTGCAGTTCTTCACACACCTCTAGACCAGAAGCTGTGTGTCACTGGCTTGTGTTTTTTCCTACACCAAACCCATGGACTTAGAGAAATTTATTGATAAATTCTTTTGCAACTTTTTTAAAACCATGAACTGAGGGGATTATACAAGAATACTACAGATGAATGGTGACTTATTTTCATGTAGCTTTTACAGGTTTATCATCAGCTAAAAACAACTGCCTTAGAACTGCAATTGTTGAATCCACTTGTTTCGATTGGCAGTTCCACTGTAAGGTTTTTCCTGTCTGTGAGTTGACCTTGCTGCAGGATAGCTGTTACCAGGGAAAGAGTATGTGATTACTGTTTTTTTTTTTTTTTTGAACTGTATATTGTTGGTGTAGCTGCTGTATACATCAACAATGACTACATAGCAACTGGTGGTTCTCGTACGTGTGGACTTTTAAGTTGATAAGTCGAACGAAAGGCTATAACAAGCACTGTTTGTGATTTTAGCCATTGATCTAGCATTTTCAAACATATTTATTTGAAGCTTAAGTACGCAGGCTCGTACTGGGTGATATTGCAGTGATCGGTGTGAGTGGGTGGACGATTTTTGATGAACTGCATATTCTTACACTGCCAAGTGTGAAAGAGTGAATGAATGAAATGGAGCAATAAATTTGAATTGTGTTGTGAATTTAACATGGTTTCAGTGGGTTGAACTGCACATCAATTTACCCTCAAAGAATTTTGTTATACGTTTACATTGGTATTTTGTAATAAAATATATTTTAAAGCTGGCTGAAATTTTCATTATTCATAAAACTACATTGAAGAGTGTAACCATTTTATGCATGCAAGACGTCTCCACACTGTGCCCATTGTTATTTCTGTGCCTATAATTATTCATTTATGGACAGGACGAGACCTGTGAGTTAGTGGACATTAAAGGTGCTTTAAAAAGTTCAGGAGTCATTTTCCAGGCGTTAAACATTAAGCTGCAGAGGTGTTCAAATCCCTTTTGTTCCGTGGTTTGTCACTCATTCGCATTCACCAGAGGGGAACACTTTCCATCACATTGGAGAGGTAAGAGAAAGCACAATTCTTATACTTGTCATATTAAAGTATATCTCGCAGTAATCTGTCGGATTTGAGTCCAAAAGATTGTGTCGACAAACAGAATCGGGCAAAGTTCTGTGCCAACACAGCGAGAGCAAGAGTTTTTTTTTTTTAATTCAGTATGCAGTAGCATTGTTATTAACTTCATCTGGGCATCTCGCTGTGACTTAAATTTCCAATCATAAGTACATGTAAATGCGTCTACAGAACGTTTAATTTATTTGTCATTAATGCTGAAGTGCCTTGAGAGCCCACTGCTGGTACTACGTCGTCATTTGCGCATTTAGTCCAAACCAGTTTAGGCAGCAATAGTTGGCTTGGGGATTGCGCGGTTGTATGTGCTGAGCTACTCCTGATTGCGCGGAGATTCTCGTTTTCCATCGCGGTTATGCAGTGTTTTAAAATTTGAATCAAGAGACAAGCGCGTATGTATAGAACGCATACGGGCTCAGACTGTTTCGAGCTTGCACACGACAGATGTGCCTTCTTACTTTAAATGGCGGTAGCTAAATCATCAGGCAGTCTCTTGCAATTCTTCTATGAAGCTGGGCTTTACTATTTACGCCGTGTGGTTAGTACAGATGCGCAGCGCACTCAATAACTCAATAGCTTTAGTGGCGCACACTTTTCTGCCCTCGTGCTTTTCTATCCACTCTCCCCTCACTTCAGTTCTTGCATGATTTTTTTTAATGCTGCTTCTCAGTAGCTTTTTCAACGTCTGAAATTATTTTCAACTTGCCCTGCGCCATGGAAATACTTCTCGCAAATGAATGCATGAAAAGTAATATAACAGGATTGTTGAGTCCATTTAACCCCACTAACTCTGTTTTTTTTGTTTGTTTTTTTTTGTTTTTTTTTTTTTGCTTGAATTTCTCATTGAGTAGGTTCTCAATAGCTTAAGTAGAAGCATTTTTTTCTTCATTGTGACACAATATCACATATTGAGCATCTGCTGGATGTGCCGCTCCACTGAAGCTACATTACACTTGTATCGGGTGAACTATTCAAACCTAGGATGCAATGTTTTTATAATCTCAGCATTAAATCGAAAAGAAAATATCTGGATCTTGAGCCTCATTTAAGGCACTTTTCTCTGTAATTCAGCAGGACATGAATAGAGTGTTCGGAAACCCTGGAATCTCCACTAGAATTTAGAATTGGCCAAAAATTTTTCAGATTTTAATTAATCCGCTGCATTTGACAAAACCACATATAAAATCACAAAGTTGAAGAAGTTAAATCATAAATTGTCATGTGTGCCCTGGACTTCATATTGTTCTTCCCTTTTTGGCCATGAACAACTATTTTTAAATTTGAATTTGTTTAAAAAAAGCCGGGGATATGTTTCTTGTTCCTTCATGTTTTTTATGTATAAAATTTGATTTAAGACAGTGTTTTATGGTGATAATAAGCTTTCAAATGGTACCACTTTTTTCTGGGATATTGAAAATGTGCAGTAATGAGGGGGAGAATAAATGTCAGACCTGCCAGAACTTTCCAAATGACAATAATGGCAGGCAAAGGGCCAACCAATCAGAAGTAGCCCATTTGTCGAGGCAGTTGGTGCTCTGTAGCCGTTTCTCATTAAAATTCATCGACACTTGTCAGAGTGCTTTGAGTGGGTTGTTGGGCTGTTTGATTTGGAGGATAAGGAGACTCGTGGGCAGCAAGCAATGGTCCGTCGCTGTGATTTTAATTACAGTCTGTTCATGCTTTGTGCAGTTAAGCCCAGGATTACCACGATCTGATGCAAGCACGGCAAAAAATAAAAAAAAGTTTATCAACTTAGAAATGTAAAACAATCAGCGCAAAACATTTTGAGTTGGTGGAATATCAAGTTCTTTCAAATATGAGTTTGTCCAACCACTGGAATTTGAAGATCAGCAAACTTTGCAGCTGGTTGCCATACTTTTTTAATTTTAGTCCACTTTTAATTTTTTACAGCGAGTAAAGTCTGTAGGCATTGCTGAGTGAGGTTTCAGTTGATGCTGGGATTCTTAAAGGAACTTTGATTGACAGCTGCTCTACTCTGACATTAGCCAGGCCTGCTAGATGACAGTGTGTAAAAGGACGCCAATAGAATATGACAGAAGCAGTTTCTGTTTCTCCTCAACGAGAGGAAGGCCAAAGTTCACTGTAGTCCCAAAGACCCATCTTCAGAGCGATCATGTCAAAGGGTAATGCACTACGTGCAGCACTGGATGTTTTTTTCTTGCCCTGATACAGTATGTTCACTTTTTGTGTCAACAGGAAAACATGCCTTTAAAGGGATCTGTCTCCACTTGGATCCTTGCACTGACTGTAAGTGAAGAAGTGTTTGCTCTGGTGACAGCTGTTAAATTAACGTCTGCCTGTTTTAAAATGCATTTTACGTGGTCCTCTCAAAGCGTTTTCTTCAAGAAGGCATTTAATTTTCAGTGAAGTACATTTTGAGAGTTGAGTTCGAAAAAAAAGTTCATTTGAAACTCATACTGCAAGCTGATTTCCTCTTGGAAAGAATTTTTTGTTCTATATCGACTTCTCGGACAGTTATAATGGTTTACTTTGCATCTGTCGACGACGATACCATTACCGAGTATGCTCTGCTGGTTTATTCTCGACACCACAGGCTGCGCTGCTCCAGACGGTGGCGACGTGTTTTGCCGAAGCCCTGAAAATCGGCGTGCCTGAGAACTATGACGGCATATTTCCCTGGTACCTGGCTAAGGTAGGCCTCCCTCCCGGATCAGTAATGACATTCCGACCCAAAGCAGCTGCACACAGGTCCCATGGAACATGACCCACTGTCATTCCGCTACAGCTGCAGATGGGATGTCGCTTGAGACCCTTTCTAAGCCGCTACGCGGCGTCCAGTTATCCCATGGGCCTCTGGGGGAATTTGGAGGGAGGATTTGGGTTTGTTTGCTAAATCAAGGATAGTAAGTCTTCCTTTGGAAAAATGTCTATTAGCAGGCAGGGGGGGCTAGTGATGTCCTTTTAAAAATGTCACAGTACATTTAAGAACTCTTTGTACCCTAGACATGCCAAGTTTATTCTTTCTCAAGGGAGAGTAGTTTTGTAGCCAATTAGCTTGGCATAATTGATCATGCAGTGATCGACTGTGTTGCCACTGCCCTGAAACTCCAGTGTAATCTCATACTAAGCCATCATGCGGCCTCTGTGTAGAACGAGAGCGTGAAGTGCACTGACTGAGAACCTGAAAAAGCCAGAAAAAAAGCCTTTAACATTTCTCTGTTTAGTTATGTACGGAAGCCTATAGCCTAATAATGTTAAAATGATAATGTAACCTTGAAAGTGAAAGTGTAATTCCACAATTACATTATCACTGACCAACTTTAGATAAAACTGCAATGTAAAAACATTGATTTTTACAGAGAAACACTCAAATGTGCACAAAGTCTCAGAGAGATTCTGTATCCAGTATCCCATTGGCCAACAGCCCCAGAGGGAGGAATTAGATTGGCTATAGGGTCCTCCAGGGAGAAGGGCCACAGTATTTAACAAACTCTGACCATTGATCTGCTTCGCACTTGCTGTTCAGTGTGTTACCCAGCCAGTCTGCTGCACTGCAGAGAAGAATTTGGCCGGCATAATTATGTTGTACCTCTGCCAAACAATGTTGGCAGGAGGTAATGTGATCGGTGCCGTTTGTGTATGTTACTGGGTTGCGTTACGTCTGTTTGTGTGTTTGTCTGTTTGTTACTCACACAATTTTTTGCCCTTTAACTCACGTTGATTACCTTCAATTCTATATCATTCTTATCGGGCATGTCCCGGACAGAAGCCTATTGATTTTGTTTCTGATTACTTCAAGGTCAAGGTCAATATCAGGCAAAAAGTCTAAAACACATTTTGGTTGATAACTTTGTTTGTATTTGAGATAACAACTTGAATCCAACGCCATTTTGTTCACCATACGTAGCCCATTTTAGCGGTTATGGGTCCCGAAGACGATCCTCCGGTCAAAGTATGTCAAAATGCCGTCACAAAATGACGAAAATTTTCCATTTTTGATTTTACTAAATTTTATTTTAACCGTATAGCCCATTGTTCAAGTACCTCACACACCAAATTTGAGCCCAATTGGTCGAACTGTTGTGACGCAATTCACGTTTTTCCTACGTCAAAGTCATATTTTACAAAAATGACCATTATTTTCGTTTTGCTGTGAAACCATTTCCTTTGTGCATAGAATAAATGTTGATCTATTATTTGTTTGTCTGTCTGTTTGTTAGTAACATGCTTTTGTTACCCCTTCCGTATCGTTTATGTTCATGAAACTTCACCATATGATAGAGGAGGTTCGTCGCCAGAAGCCTATACTTGTTTAGTCCTTAGGTCAAAGGTCAAGGTCAAGGTCACCAAAAACATTAAAACCACATTTTGGTTCATAACTTTGCTACTATTACAGTCAGAGACTTGAAACCAACTCCATTCTGTTCATTCTGTTTCAGAGATCTTCGCACGATTTCAGCAAGTTGTCATTTTATAAATGAACTTTCATTTGTTTGTTTGTTAGTTTGTGTACAAGATAACTCAAAAAGTAATGAACGGATATCTCTGAAATATTGTGGGTGGGTCGCTATTACATCAGGGATGGACCCTATTGATTTTCACTGAGATCAGTAAAACAATATGGCCGCCACGGCAGCCATCTTGAAATTGTATGACACGCGATAACTGAACTTTGCTCCCACTCACTAAGATTTGGATTGTGCTGCCTTAGTGGAGGTTTGCACTCTAGGAGTGCCTCTAGTTCGCTTATGAATTTACCATTTCTGCACATGAAAAAGCCAATTATGTTGTGTAGAGGGACAGGTGAGATATTCCATGAGCTCTTGAACAAATTGTTCTTCTCGGCTTTTCTTGGTAAAGAAGTAACCGAGTAAGAGGCCACCTTGCTATGTGTGACATAAATAGCAGCTCTCTACTGAAGAAGATGTACCCAAAGTGCTGTGGCCATTTATTCCCATCCTGTTCCATCTCCCTGCTGGCTCAAAGAACAAAGAGAGAATCGGAAAAAAACAGAATCACCCAGTTTTCCTTCAGGGGCTTAAATAAGAGTCCCGTCCGTGGTCACAAATTTATAAGGTTCTATTTATGCACAAATCTACATTCCAGCTTCTTTACCCCTCCATTTTCCTTTGACAGTATAATATCTGGCTTTTAGAAGCTGTCAAATGTGCCCCTTTTCACATTTATGCAAACGGAAGTAAGGCTCCTGGGGTGAATTTGATGGGCATTTCTTGTGCGAGGGTAATTATACTGCACATGAGTCACAGTTCTAACTTCCCTGCTTTGCACTAAAAGAACGAAATGACTGCCAACTGCTGCATTGTGTGGAGGAACGTAAGGGCTTCCAAAATTTAGGGTTTCATATAAGGCTAGAACCAGATCATTCATACAGGAGCATTTTTAGATTTAGTCCTTATTTTGGATCAGACACATAATGACTATGAATGGCCAGGGACTTAAGTCTGATTTTTCCACAGAATATTAGTATAGTCTTCATAATCATTGGAACTCATGAATGATGTATATGACTGCTGCCGTACTGCAGCTTCCTAACCTGCCAGCTGGATACAGAAACCTCACTTTGGCTGGGGATGATGGAGGAATATTCGGCGTCGATTCGGGATTCCTCTATGCTCTGAAACCTCTGGACAGAGAGAAACAGCCCACATATTCTTTTCAGGTAAGCTCTTATCTTGGAGGGGAAGCTGTCTTCATATACACTGTAAAACATTATATCCCCGTTAAGTAAAGTGAGCTAAATTTTTCTCTTTAACTCCACTTTGTCATGACAAGTTTCAGATATTGAACTCAAGATCATTAGTTTTCAAATGCTGAACTTAAAGTTATCCATTGTCCTGACTAATTGTGAGTTGAAACAAAGCTTATCTTCAATTTGAGTTGACTCACATTTTTAAGGCAGCGGGTGAACTTTTGTTTCTAACCAGGGGTAAGATGTATGATGCATATGCTATATGTTGTACATGTTGTGCTGCAAACACTTTTTTTGTGGATCTAGGCTGATGATTGCTACGCTACAAATACAATTTTGATGTCCTCGGAGCCAACAGAACTTATTTTTTTCTGTATGGAAAAAAAATACATCAGTGGATGTGAAACTTCCTGTAGATCAAATAATGACTTGAACAGACTGGAGCGTGGCACAAGCCCTCACCACAAGTTATTGTGTACTTTGGTTAATAGAATTAACTCTATAGAAACACATTTACTCACTCAAGGACAGTGTGTTGGCCTGGTTTAGACAAAACAATCTGCAGGCCTTTAAAACAACCAGAGCACCTTTTGTATTTGATTTCAGAGCCACGTCCATGAAGGGCTTGTCATGAAACAGTTAGCAGTCATTCAACAGAGCGCGGACTGTACCGAACCCAACTGCCAAGAGTGTCCCAGCAATGCACTTAAGAGGTCTTAAAATGTTTTTAAAAAATCCTTCAGCGAAATTTAATATCCATTTAACTGGTTATAAATTGTCAATATGCACAGAGTAATTGCTAAGTTTCTCATAATTAGCGTAGAAAGTCTTGTAATTTTACTAGCGTCAAAAATAACCGAAAATTGCATGCATACCAGGAAGGGCCAAATTTAGAATATTGCCATTGCTCTCTTGAATTAGGAGTGTGTGACACTCTGTCATTACCTCAGAACTTTATATAGCACGCCCGATGACACGCTCAATTAACTTGAAAATATTGGCGGGGAAAAATGCTTTGATAGTATACAGCGATGAAAAGGCTGTATTTGCCCCATGATCCAATCAGTCTGGCCATCTGCTTCATTCATAGGCAATGCATGCAGATGACAACCTCACCCGTAATCTGACTCCCCGGATCCCGAAGACATCGAGTGGATGCTCCGCAGTCATTTGCTGGAGAGTTAACCCTGACAACAGAGAATGTACTGTCTGTCTTTCACAGGTGACTTTCACAGGTGCTGGGGTCACGCAGAGCTTCACAGTGGAGGTCTGCGTGAGCGATAAGAATGATAATGTCCCAGAATTCATTGAGGAGAGTATGCGAGGAGTGGTGCAGCTCGGACTGCTTAAGGGTCAGTGATGTGTTTCAGTTCCTGCCATGAATTTCTTTTTCGTATGATTGACCCCCCAGTGAGTGACTGTTTTACATAAATGCCCTGATCAAATAAGACCAACTGAGTTGTTCCTATTCATATGTTTGATGATATACTTCCAGATTTAATTTTAAATGAAACATCGATAAAAGGGTCAGATTTTTCCACATGCACTACATCTGACGACATGCGCACAAAACGATCAGTCAAACGTGGTGGTGTGATGGTTGCGGGCTGCTTTGCTGCTTCAGGACCTGGGTGACTGCCATAATTGATGGAACCATAAATTCGGCTCTCCACCAGAAAATCTTGACGGAAAATGTCAGGCCATCAGTTTGTGACCAAAAGCTCAGACATAGTTGGTTTATGCTGCAGAACAGTAATCCAAAGCACACAAGCAAATCCACCTCTGAATGGATCCAAAGGAACAAAATTAAGACTTTGGAGTGGTCTAGTCAAAGTAATGGCTTGACACTGATTGTCATCTTGTGGCATGTTAAATAGGCAGTTCATGCTCCCGCCAATGTGAGTGAATTAAAACAATTCTGCAAAGACTGGGACAAAATTCCTCCACAACAATGTAAATGATTAATTGCCAGTTATTGTTAAGCTTTGATTGCAATTGCTGCGGCCAGGGCTGGCACTGCCAGTCAATAGGTTTAGGGAGGCAATTATTTTGCTAACATGGGTGATATTGGTTTTGAATTTCTCTTTATCTCTAATTAATGGTATGATCATTTAAAAACTGAATTTTATTTATTGATGTTGTATTTCTCTTATTTTAAAATTAGTTGGATGATCTGACACTTTTAAATATAACAAATAGTGAAAAATATACTCAGCAATGAAAATTAATCAACACCCAAATTTTAAGCATTGCTGAAAAAAGAAAATATAAATGAAATGGCAAACTATATAGTCTTTCTAAATGGAACGTATCGCACCAACACACCAAGTTACACTGAATCCTGGTCACATGTTCATTTTCGTGTGCTTTGCACATGATTTTGTACGATTCGCGGCCCACGTGAATCCTGTCATTCGAATCCCTTTAAAACTTGGTTGACACGTTAGGAATGCTCTTTGTTTAGCGAAAAATACTGAAAAGCACAAAATTAAAATTATGGGCCATGGCAGAGGAATGTCTGAAAATGCCAGACATGAACACATTGGCATGTTAAGGGCAGGAGTGAGTTTGCAAGAAGTCGGGCAGCACTTTAACATCCACCAAATCACCAAACCACATCTTCAGACACGTAAGGCACAGACTTGGACCATCAAAGACCCACCTCAGATTGGTAGACCATGTAAAACAACGGCATGTGAGGATCGCTTCATCGTGACATCATCATAGTGTAAATGAATGACACGCAGTTCAGCTGGCCTGAGGGCGTCACACTCGCTACTGAGGGATAGGAACAGTCTTGTGGGAAACTGTTAAACCCAGCCTCATGCATTCTGAGTGACGTTTACTCATCTCTCCGATTTGACTCTCAACTGAGTCGGCCATTCGTGGGTGTCTAATTGTTCCCTGTAATGGTCAAGACAATTAAATACACATTTCACTGTTGTTAACTTGTTTATTGAGCATTTATATCGGGTGTCGCTAAACTTTCGTTATTGAGTACAGAACAAATCCAGACAGGAGCAAGTGTATTTCACAACACTATACAACTGTGGAGCCTGTGTGCTATTTCTCACAGCCATTGAAAAAGACACATAAATGGAGCTTTTGCGTTAGTTCAGTCTAAGTCAAAGGCCCCGTTCTGTCCAATCATTCATGACTACAGCATCTCCCACCAAAATGGCAAGCTTTAATAACCAAGGCCGCCTTCATTCATCTCCTCTGCTCTGTGCCCTCTACACCTCTCTTACTCTGGCCTACTACAGATCTACATCTCATCTCCCCCACCTCCCCAGCCTCCTCCTTCAATAATAACACTGTTCATTGTAAGCAGCATCTGTTCATATTGTGTGCATTAATTTCAGTGTAAAGAATCTCAGGCTCAGCTGGTGTATTTGTGATCTCAGGGACTGTCTGAGTCATGCTTGCTCAGATTGTTCCAGAGCATCACCGGAGCAGAGTCACCGCCAAACTCAAATGCATGTCGTTCTGTAATAGATGGTTAAATTAGACTGAAGTGTCCTGCCTGAACATAGATTAAATTCATAAAGGCTAAAAAAATATTGCATGCTCTGCTACATTCACAAGCTGACACATTTATTGCCAGATGATCGGCTATTATTGTAAGCTGAAATACTTCATTTTTTCAGCTTAATGTATGTGCGGATATTTTAATACTTTCTGCGGAAGTAGGCGCACTGATTCATGTTAACCCAGTTTCGAATGGCTTAGTATTTGAGGTGGGAATGCGCAACGCTGCTACTATTCGGGGTCATTCAGTCCTCCACCGCATAATGACATCTGCTTCATTTTGTAAGGTCGTGTTCAATAGGGGTTAACGTCAGGCTAAACTATTGTGTCGGCTTTTCATTCTTACTGGGCCCAAGCTTATTTACAGCTCATGCTTTTGTATTTTTCACAATAAGAGTCTTAAGATGCCTCATTCATACTCTTGTTCCTGTGGCCTTCAGTCAGACCTGGTCGCGGTGCTGCATCAGAAATGACACAGTTACAGGATTGAGAAAGTAATAAACCTGTTTTGCTCTTTGTTGCCATGGAGGATGGTGTGTCTGTGAAATTGGGTCAGGAATGAACACTTATTGATATCTGTGGACTGTGACCTTCACAGAAACGTTGGGCAGAATACGACTGTAAACAGAGCTCTGGCATTTCCAGGCCCATCACGATGTGATGATCAGCTGCAGTGAATCTGCTGAGGAGACTCATTAACAAAATTAGTGCTTCTGTGCTCATTTTATGAAACTAATAAGCAGGAGCTCCCCTCCTACTTTTACACCGGATGAAGGTAATCATTATAATAAAGGGCCTTGTGGAAAAGTTGATCAGTGGTGCGATTGTGAGGTGAGATGGTGGCCTCGCTTAGGAAGACAGGCCTGCATCCAATCAGACGCTCTGAAAACAGGGAGGCGAGTTTGCTTCATAGCAGCAGGAATTTGGAATAATTTGAATAAATTGAAAAGATTGCGCTCGTGAAGGTCATGTAAACTGTGCTGAGATGCAATAATGAGGGAGTAACATGCTCCTGGCCATGAGGCAATTGTGCATCCAGTTGTCAAATTACTTTTGGAAGGGGGGGCACATATAAAAATTGCTTTTGTGTAAATACCCTCAGTGTACAGCTGGAAGTCTGCACGATGTGCTAATTATTTTTTATTGGATTTCAGCCCCACCAATATGCTGTGGTAGACAGCTAAAATAACAATAACTTTGTCAATGTCCAAATATTAGGAGCCTGGCTATAACTGAGTGAATCTAGGCTTGCCTTTCTGATGATTAGGCTTTTTTGTCATTAATTTTTTTTGTCATCTCTGGAAATGAGGTTGATAAACTGTTCTCTAAGTCATTTTTGGGCCATTAAATAGAAACACATTTATAGTGGAGGATCACGGGCTGCTATTTAAGCCAGCTTGTGTACTTGGCACATGCAATACAAACCCTTTCCCAGAAGTCAACTCCATAACCTGATTTGCCTGATTGACACACTGAGTTCACGCGTGACAGAAAACTGAGTGATATATGCATACATGTCCATCAACCTTTCACACAGTGCAGACAGTGCTGCATGTTTTCTGATTTTGTTTGATAAAAACGGCGATGCCTGTGCTTCTCCTCAGGGATACCGTTCATGAAGGTTGAGGCTCGTGACCGCGATGACCCCAATACTCTGCACGCTGAGCTCCGCTACGGTCAGCTCGACCAGACGCCACGAATCCCCTCCAGTCAGATGTTTTTCATAGACTCACGTACAGGAGAAGTCTCCCTCACTGAGGAGGGTGAGTGTTACTACGAGTGACGTAGGCAACAGTTATTCTGTACCTGACGCCACTTACTTTGCCTGATTAGCAAGCAACACTTTCACTCACCAGCTAAGACCAATCAGAATGACTGCCCAATAAATTTTGCGATAGTATCATTGCCATTTTGTTCTGAATATAAGAAAGATGTTGCGAGAAGTGGCAAGTGAATACATCTCAAATACACTTTAGCATGAAGAGGCGTCATGGTCCCTTTGATAAGTCAATTATTGCGGATAAGTGCAGAAGATATTGCAGAAACACTTGCTACCCACAGTTGAAAAGTTGTTTTGTAAGGGATAATGTACAGCGAGCTGGTCATTATTGCGAAATAAACCCTGAGAGGGAGATGCAGGACCCCGACGCAAAGCAGCTACTTACTAAATAAATCAATAATTTGACACAAAATACTGATTTAAAAATAATATTACAGATTTAAATTGATTTGATTATGTCTGCTAAAGAGAATAATCAGTTGGATTCCATGGTTGGAACTGCCTATAGCAATAGACTCTTCTTTATAGCACCAGTCTGCTCTTCAGACCAGTTAGAATTCAGTGTGGAACAATGCTGCATAATTATGAGGGGGAGGGGATCTGAAGTAATTTTTCCACAAGGCAACAGTCCTATCCAAACTGTGAAGAACAGCAAGAAGTCTCTTCAGAACAATTTCATCAGTCTAACATTTTTTCTTGGTCAGTTTGGATTTAAACCCAATGGCAAATCTTGGTCCGGCATTATAAATACCAACCAAGCAGGAAACGTTTTCCAAACACTGACCATTTTTTTGAATCTAGCAAAACTGACTGGAACAATATTGACTTTTCTTACTAAAAATGCTGTCTGCAATAAGGCTTCAGTGTATAAGGATATCTAAGGCAAAAGCAGTCCCATAGTAATTTATTTTTAAACTTTTTTAGTTTATGCAAATCTTCTGACAATTTTTTAATGAAAAACTCAATTTATTTAATTTTTTTTCTTGGCCCATTTTTATTCACCTTATGTTTAATTGCTTGCATAGAGGACTAGCTCTTTTCCATTATGCGGTTCAGTACGGTACGTGTGTAGCCGTAAATTTTCAGCCTTCTAATGACAAATATTGTGTTTGGTACCCAAAGAAACCGAGCCAGGTGGACTGCTTCGGGACTCCACCTTTGTTGTGGTTCGAAGCGAACCAAACCATGCTGGTAAAGTGGCACTAGAAATGCTGCTGACCGCTGCTTAGTCAGACTAAGTCGCCATTGAATCGTAACTTTGCGTGACAAAGGACTCCATGCACAAAGAACTCTGGCATTTTTAAAACTTTTTCGCAATCAAGTTTGGAGATTTTTCTTGTATTTTTGTGTTTGATTAAAAAAAATTATGAGAAGATGCCAGCTCAACTGTGCATGGCCAATGAGGGACAAACTTTTCTCAGCATTATGGTTGGTGACCAAATTTAACATGATGTGTCACAGTGACGATCCAGTGACAACCCCGCCCATTATTGGAAGGGTTATCAGTGGAAATGCACCACAGATCCAGGGTTAGGCACTGGATAGGCAGCCGAATCAAACCACACCGAACTGTACTGCTAAGCACGAACATTATGCTCCACAAAATTGACCCTCATTCTAATTCCGTGATGACGGTCAGTTCGCTGTCGGGTAAAATGTGCTATAGATTGGATTTTGTCGTGTGGTTTGCCAGTCCAGTTAGAGACTAATTGAGCAATAATTCTCCCGAATGCTAAAACCAGCACCGTACCCACCCCAGTCTGAAATCGATTGGGGAAATGACAGCCTGAGCGAAGCTGATGCTATTTCTGTTTCATCCGAATGTGCCGCTGCCCTTTTGGTCTCGGCAGGGGACGAGACACATTAAAGATTTAAATTTACCGCAGTCCCATAGCTGCCTCCGTTCAACCTTATTTACAGCCTTCGGTTATAATCCACCCTCCCCGCGAGCCTGGGGCTTCAGTACTGTGGTTTGCCTCATTACCCTCATTACCCACTTCATCTCCCAGCTCCTGTGAGTGAGCAGAACTGTGTTTGTATTTTTTAGAATAAAAAACTTGTGCTGCACCTGAGCTGCTTTAGTCGGGAGGACGGCACCACTCTGGCTGGCCTCAATGAAAATTTGACTGTGAGCTACAATATGCATTCATGCTGACAAAAGAAATGAAAGGTTGTTCTTAGAACGACGACTTGCCAAAATCGAAATTTAAAAAGGTGAAAAGATATATCTTATTGTCTAGACAGAACAGAATCAAAAAAAATAATTTTGGCAAAAATCGAAAAAATGACGTCAGTTATTTAAGTCAGAGTGATGTCATTGCGATCTCTAAACGATAGAACCGCGTTGCCTTGATGAAAATAATGCCGTTAGTTTCAAGTCTCTAGCTTCATCAGAAACAAAGTTTTGGATCAAAACGTGTTTTTGACCTTTCATGTGACCTTGACCTTGACCTTTGATATAGAAACTTAAAAAAGCATTAGTCTGTGGCAAGTAACCTATGCTAACGTATCTCCAAGTTTTGTTAAGATTGGTGCAGGATAAATGGAAAAAGAGTGTGTAACTAACAAACTGACAGACAGACGTCTAACGCAACAGACTGATATACTTGCCCAAATCGATTTTGGCAAGTCATGAGGAAAACTGGAAGTTGTGCACAAAATATACACAATACGCCTCAGCGAGTAAGTACCAATTTGCAGTTTATTTTATCGCCTTTTATGATTGCTTCCTGATTAAGGATTATGTTCCCTTTGAATGATACAGTTGTTCCAAGTAGTGTTTTCTTCCTGTACATGACCATGTACAGTAGTATGTATTACTGATTGAAGTTGTTGTGGCCCAAGCACCAGGTTATACAAATTGTGATCTTCGCATTACAAGATTTTATCTGCCTCATAACCACATGCTAGATACAGTCTAAAAATACTGTATGTGCTATGGTCATGAAGTAGCACTAATTTGCGGGTCTAGAAATTTGAATAAATTCATAAAGAATGATCTGTAAAATGAGTCATTGACCTTGAATCATGACTCCAGTGTGAACAGCACTCAATTAAATACATTTTAATTGGTCTGTTTATTGACCATACGTGCGAATGACTGGCTCCATAAACACTACCCCATGATTGCTGCAGGGGCTGCAACACTGGATCCAGAGATGTGCGGTCGCTACAGGCTCACGGTCATAGTCAAAGACATGGCTGGGAAACCCACTGCCTTCTACTCGACGGGAACCCTGACAGTGGAGGTGACGGGGAACACGTGGGGTCCCCCGGATCCGGTGCGACTGCAGGAGAACCTGCCGGGTCCCTATCCCATCGCCATCTCCCAGGTGAGAGCAGACTCCCGGGAGACCATCTGAACCCCACGGTGTGTTTCACACTCAGTTTAGACTGGAAAAACAACCGACATCACAATAAAACTGACAGAGAGAAAAAACTTACCATGGAACTTCTTTATATCAAGGGCTCAGGAACAGTTGAAAATGATATGAGGAAAATGTGACGGTGAAGGAAAAAAAGAGTGTAATTTTACACTTTCCTGCTGTTCACTCTCCCTGCCAGACGGCGGCATGGCTCAGGAGGTAGAGCAGCTAGGCTAGGAATCAGCAGGTTCCTGGTTCGATCCCCGGCTCCTTTGGAGAACAAGTCGAGGTGTCTTTGAGCAAGACACACTGAACCCCACACTGCTCCTGATGTGCAGGTTGGCGCCTTGCACGGCAGCCTCTGCCATCAGGGTGAATGAGAGGCATAATTGTAAAGTGCTTTGTGACATCTGACTACAAAGGCGCTGTATTAATGCAGTCCATTTACCATTTTACCAAACTCCTTGATCGTTTCTATCAGCACCACTCATAGAAGGCTATTTTTGAATAAAAGACCTTTGGTCATTTTTCTTAGTTCCCAGAAAAATTCTCTTTCTCACTGTGCATGCGGGCCCATCTTGTGCAACAGTTTTGAAAGATGTGGAGTTTAAACATACAGGAGAGAAATGCTGTGGAGTCAGATTTTCCATCTCAAACATGAATACATTTTGCAGAACAACATATTCTCATCCCAACTCGTCATAAAGTGACACTACCTGAACAAGCGTCAATATAAAATGAAAAAGTAGACTTTTGGCATCCTCATTTGACGTTTAGGGTTACGGTTGGAGTGAAACCCCGTTTTAAACTGGTGTATTTTTTTGATGCTCGGTCGGGAAGCATCGCAAAATGACGGGTCGGGATGAGACTGGGCTCTGCTGAACATTTCTTCAGAATCCAGTGATTTGGAAGATGAGGCCAATTCAAAAATTTCTTATTTTATGTTTTATGTTTCATGTAGCTCAGTCTACCAGAAATGTGTTACCCTGAACCTGCTATTTTTTGATGGCAAACTGTGTGCAGTACAATTTTTATGAATCTGGACGGAACAGATATGAAACGTGACAAATATAATGAATCAAGAGGAAATTTGACCGGACAAATTGTGCTTTTAAACCTGTTAAGCTGGCTGCCAAATTATCTGGCTAAATTTAGATGTGTCCTTATGCTTCCAGTATTAAATAGGACAGGTAACCGCCACTTGGCAGAGGTGCTGAAAAATGAGGGGAAAACAGTTGCTGCCCTCTTATTCTATTGTTGGTCTTATTCTATTGTTGTTTCATGTCAGCACATCACTAATTTACTGGCCGTTATCACAAACTGAGCTCTTTAAAGGCAGTTTTATGAGTGATTATTCATCAACATCCAACCAAACCAAACACTTGCACAGACTTTCATGAATATTGAATGTTATGTTAATGGATGACAAAATCCCACTTTATGTATATAAGTAACATCATAATTGTATCATTTGTTATAACATGCAAGTGTATAAAAACAGGAAACAAGTAGAGACAAGATATCATAAATAAAACACTTTTGTAAACATATAAAAACCAATGGTAGTCTTCTCTAGATTTCAGTGACCCACATTTCTACTGACTTGTAGAGGGCACAATGGTGGATGCAGAAGCCAAGACCAGTGATAAGTCTTAGAGCAGACTGATAAACAAAATCTGAGAGTTTTAGAACAGAAAGGGATGCATTTTTGTAGATTGCATCACCATAATCAAGCACATGGAGTATCACCGAATGCACAACCTTTCTCCTATTTTCAACATTGAAGCAAGCCCTATTTCTGTGATAGAACCTTTTTTTATTCTCATCTTTTCTGTCAAATTTTCAATATGAAAAGTCAGCTTGTTATCCAGCTAAATATCCAAGTACACCATTGCCCATAAAGTTGGAATAAAATATTTTTTTACCTCTTTTCATGAAATGTTTGTGACAATGTGATTTATTCTTGATCTATAGTGTCTGAATGCAAAATTATTCCAACTTTATGGCCAACAGTACATTTCTAATGGGGAACAGATTCAATTTGGGGACCCTACCATTCAGGGTATAAATATAAAGGTCATGGGGATTTTTTTTTTTTTTTAAGATTTGGAGTGTACCATGAACTTAGTTTTTTCTCATTTAAGACAAACTTCAACTCAATTAGCAATCTTTGCATATAATTAAAATAATGCTGAAGATTAGATAGCACCAGCTTAACCGAAGAAGCAATCAAGTAAATAACAGTATCATCTGCGTATAAGTGCATGCAATGATCTAAAGCAGGGGTGTCAAACTAGTCCGTAAAAGGGCCGGGAGGGCTGTAGGTTTTCAATCAAACCCAGTAAAAGCACACCTGATACAACTAATCTAATCAACTGATCTCAGCCTGCACAGTTGATTTGTTGTATCAAGTGTGCTTTTGCTGGGTTGGAATGAAAACCTGCAGCCCCTCGGCCCTTTTACGGACCAGTTTAACACCACTGATCTAAAGAAAAGTCAATATTATTAATGTAGATGGTGAATAACAAAGGGCCAAGAATTGAACCTTGAGGGACTCCTTTGCTGATTTTGGAAGTCCTAGACCTAATGGAATCGAAGATATTGAGTACTACCCACATGTTAGCTTTTAAACTAGTCACAAGTAGATTTTTTGAAGCCAATGTCTGATAATATTTTCAGAAGGACGACATGATCAACAGTATCAAATGCCTTAGATGGGTCAATGAAAAAAGCTGCACAATGTCATGAATAAATAAGGAAGCATCAGCAATAATGCTACGCTCGGACATGAAACCACATTAGTAACCATTTTTCTTTTAAAAAGAATCATAATTGAGAATTGACCAGAGACTCCAGAATTTTAGCCAGGCAAGACAATCTGGATATTGGATGGTCACTATTCAAATTGCTGGCATCAATCGCTTTCAATAAAGGGAGTACATTAGCGGTCTTCCATACTTTCGGTATATTAACAGACAGAATAGACATATTAAATATGTGAGCCAGAGGTTTGACAATGAGTGGGGCAGTCATTTTCAAAAGACACAGATCTAGCAAGTCATCCCCTAGGATTTTGTTACATAAATTTCATAAACAGCTTCAAACGCTTCCCTAGTTGAAACCCAATGTAAAGAAAATATACTATCACTTCAGCAAATAAGAACTTGTTGGGCAGGCAGATTGATTGGAGGTACAATGCATATTAACACCCACTACAATACAAATTGGCTGCATCACCTGTGTTGTCATCGATTCACAGCTGTTACTTTTGCCAACGCACTTCTACTATTAACCACACCCCTCAATTATGTCAACGGTTCAGAATTTATTTCACTGGTTGCTACCAGAGCCGTTACAAAAGAGGCCAAAGAACATCCAAACCCCAACCCGAACTGTAACCACTCCTGAACCATCGTCATAACTGAGGAAAGCGCGTTAGCAAAAAAAAAGATATGAATAAGGTATTACAAAACATATATACATAAGTACGGGTCAAGGCCTCATGCATTGTGCAACTGCAAATCATAGTCACACAACTGCATAAATATTTATAATTGTGCCTTTAAATAAATACATATGAGGATGCACTTAATTATTGTGTATCAGCTGAGAGGATTCCCTATGTTAAAATTACTAGCATGGATTATGTTTTTAATAGATACTGGATATTGTTGTGGATCAGTTTAGTTTAAGCACAACATAATTCCATAATAACCACTGTAGCACTCTTTGTTTATGTTCTGCAACTAATATAGCAGCACAGCAGTCATAACTTAAAGGCTGTGGCCCGCTGGATTACCGAAGTGCTAAGCTCTGTGGTGGTTTCAGATCTTTTGTTTGGATAAATCTTAACTGTTCGGAACCATGAAACAGTTTGTAAATGAAAACCTGTGGCATCCTGGATGTGTGATCCTGTTACAGTCTTACATGAGCTGCTGAACCATTTGAAACACACAGGCGCGCACAAGCAGATACATTACGCACATACAAGCACACGCACATACGCGCGCACATATGTGCACACACAAATGCGTACACATGCTGCACACTAGTAAACCCAGACTGTTACTCTATTTCACTGTAGGAAATGGGAGTCTGTGGTTGTGCTCAAAAACCTATGACACAATGAGCCAAAACATAATGACTACCTGCCAAATATGCTTTGGTTGTTTGCTCGCCGCTAAAACAATCTGACATCTACATTAATCCATGGACCAATGGTTTCCCTGCTGAACATTATTCAGATCATTGCACTCATTCCACCAGCTCGTGGCCGACCCACAGTGTATCCTGGCGCCATCTCTTCCCCACGTAAACGGTACACATGCGCCCGTCTCATGTACATGATCGGAAAAAAAGGCACTCTTCAGACCAGACAACCTTCTTCCATTGCTCCAAGGTCCTATTTTGATGCTCGCATGCCCATTATAGGCGCTTTTGATGGTGGATGGGGTTTACAATGGGCACTCTGATGGGTCTATGGCTACAAAACTGGGTTTGATGCTCTGTTTATTGTCACACATGCCTCCCGTAACCAACATTAAAACTATTTGCCAACTGTGCCACAACAGCCCTTCATCGGTATGGACCAGATGGCCCAGCCTGTTGTCCTTACGTGTTGGTAAGACTTGAGTACTGAACACCCTGTTCCTGGTTTGTGGCTCGTCCCTCCTTGGAACCACCTTAAATTCACCACCTTAACGTTTCTGTCATCCACGCTGTACTCTGTATATTCTGCCAAACTAATTAAGATACTTTAACTTTTTTTTTCTTTGCAATACGTGTCAGAGCAATATCTGTTAATATACTTTCTCAACTTTAAAAATTACATTATTGTGCTAATATATGCCGTTTTTTAAAATCTGTACTAATATATTTTGCTTGCTCATGGAACAGGGGAAATATAAGACAGACTGTGCTAGGTTCCAGTGTTTTCCTTGATGCCCCGACTAATGTTGAATCAAGTCCCAGAAAAGTTGTGAAATTCAAATGTCCATGCGTGAACTTAAAATAATTACTGTTTCAGGATGCCATTGTCCCAACCACTCAGGGTCTTGGTGTAAAAGAGGCATTCTGTACAATTTTGAAGCTATGACCATTACACAGCCATGTAGTGTCTCTTACGACAGTTTGCAGAGTCGTCACCTATTCTCTGACTGTTATTCGGTGAAATTGCTGCTTGCACAAAAAAACCTGAGCATTACATTCTTTTGAGACCTGGATTGACTGAAGATACGTCAAACGAACCCATCATCTTCGTGTATTAAACATCTGAAGTGGGTAGTGACTAGCTGTAAACACAGGGGCAGGAGAGGAGACATCAAGTGCACTGCAGAGTGGAAACAACCTGAAACAGATGATGTCATCTGTTGAGTGCGGTTCCAATTTTAGAGCGGGAACTCGAGTAAGGGAGCACAAATGCTTATTTCATAGTTTAGTCTTGCAATAGTGACATTGTATACAGCAGTGGTTCTTGCCGTCAGCCCTGGGAACTCTCGAGTATGCTGGTTTCCGTTCCAACCGCAGCTGCGACTGTAACTGTAGTAACTACTTTATAGGCATACTGAGAAGGATTTGTTCATTGCTATATGTAAACACAACGTTCAAAGTTGGCTCGTCCTCCGTGGCTCAACCACACTAGAAGCACACGCCAATGGCCGTAATTTTAGCTGTGCTCCGAGTTAGATACACACTATCACCTATGTACAAACCTTACATAGCTAGTGCAAATGTAATTTTAGCTTGTTAGCTCAAAATTACTCTGTATTTTGGTTCTAGACCAATGCTGTATATGACATCATTACTATGCCAGTTCTGCAATTCGCTTCCAACAGTAATGGCAACTATTGTCAGCTAGTCTACATAAGTTCCCTGCTCATTTACATTTTCTTGGTGACATGTTTCTACAGACTTGTGCATTGTCCATTCTCACTATGAGGTCTTACATTTCAAAAGCATGAGTAACCTTTAATTCTGAATATTGGTCCCAAGGTTAAGTGGAGCGGAAGTCCAGTCGTGTACAATCTTGAGGGTGAATTCCCAGAAATGCTGTTCACCGTCAGCAGAGAGGGGGTAATCTACCTCAATGCTCCTCTGGATCGAGAGACTCAAGACCAGGTGAGTGTCAACAGCTACCTGAAAACCTAACCCAACAGTTACCAACCGTGTTCTTGGAAGTCCTGTAGATTTTTATTTGAATCCTAACTATTGAATGAAGTGTGCTTTATCGGATGGACAATGAAAGCCTACACTGTAATACATTTCAGGCTGGTTTAACTTAGACACAGAAGTTCACCAATTCCTTTAAAAATGTGAGTTTACTCACCCAAATCTGAGTTAAGTCAACTTGAAGCTAAGCTTTGTTTCAACTCACGATTAGTCAAGACAATGGATAACTTTAAGGATAACTTTTGAAAACTTATACCTAGTGTTCAATATCAAAAACTTGTTGTGACAAGTGGAGTTAAAAAGAAGAAATAAGTTTGCATAACCTAATGGGGATATCATGTTTTACAGTGATACATTGTGGTAGAACCATGACAGTTACTACTGACCTAACCTATGTCTGTGTTCATCCGTGTAGTTCTGACCTGGTAAAGACTGTCGTTGCACGTTGCCAAATAATGCCCTCCTGCGGCTTTCCGACTGGAGCTCAAATGTACTTTCCTTGGCAGAGAATCCTCCTATGGCTTACACTGTTTGATTTTTAACTCAACAGCTTCAGTCAAGGGGCAGCATGTGTTGAAATCAACCCATCATTTAAAAGGTGCTCATTTTGTGTTCTTGGTTTGTGTCTCGTTGTTTCTGCTCTTGAGCCTCGACATAATTGCGTGACTCAGAGAGCATTATGGTGCTTGTTTTAAAACACTTTCGCAGCCTGTCTCCGATGGAAATCGAGTGCTTGTATGTGCGATTGTGCGTGGGAGAGCTTTGTTGGAGTGCTCTTCGTGACAGTTTGAGTTGCAGAATAGCCTGGGCATCATTAACGATTAACAGCCCTGGACCAACATAGAGGGGAGAGCAGGAGTCAATAAATCAATGGGACGGCTGCTGTTCAGCGGATGATTTTCAGTCACTTTCCTGGCTTTATTTTCTAGTGACAGAGGTGAGAAGAAAAATGGGTCACTAATTCTAACATACAAATTCCAGTCCAATTTGCTGCCAATTACTTCAAAATGAGTCCGCTAATATTGACCAAAATAATCGGCATCACTGATGTTCCTTGAACAATGATGTAGTGCAGGGTGATTTGTATTCAATATGTTTGTGATTAAGCATTGCATAACCAAAACATGCCGTTTGTAAATGTCACCAGGTTATCAATAGGGCCATTACAGTTCAGTCGTAATCAGCTGACTTTGAGCTATTCATCCAACTAATTCTGCATTGTCTTTATGTCATAAGAGGACAACCATTGCACAGGAAAAAATGCTTATCTTGATTTCTTGAAAATTTGAAAATTGAGATGTGACTGAAGTTCCTGTAAAAATTGTATGTAACACTGAAGTAATGGAAGAGCATTACCAATGGCTAATTCCAATTATCATTTTAAAAAAGCAAAATTATATGAACTGACTACAGAAAATACATATATATAGCCCTGTACCGCTCACACTGTAGGATTAGTTTAAGTCTAATGTGAAGTGCAACATTGCATTCTGGAATCTTCTTGGCATCAATGGCAGGTGTCAGAGCAGCAATGTTTTTAGCAGAGCCGATTTATGCTTGGGCAGTCATGGTGACAGTTGGTGGACGTCTCTCCCTGGCAGTTTCTGATCAACATAGTCGTGGAGCGAGCAGATGGCAAGGAGATCGCCAAACCTGTGGAGCTGCGTGTGATGGTGGGAGATGCCAACGATAATCGACCCACATTCCCTCAGCCACAGTACCACGCCATTATCAATGAGCTCGCGGGCAAGGGTGAGAGATCTCTCAGGGGCTTATATCAGAAGAAAGGGTAAAATAATTCCCACGGGGGCTGTTCTTGCGCTCGTGAGAAGACAGGTGGGGGTGCTTATAGAGGCCCACAGCTTTGTGTGGTCAATAGATGGAGGCGATTTTTTACCACTTGTTTGTTTGAGAAATTCAAGAGGATTGGGGTCCAGAACAATAGTCTTTCTGCCCAGAATTATGCACAGACTCAGTGGATTATCTCCTGTTTGTAAAGGGCAATTTATAACTAATTTTAATATAATCACAAGAGGCCTAATGACAGCAATGAAAGCAGTTACTTTTAGAAAATCTCCATCATCTTTCGCTTTGTTTATTTCTCATGGAGCAATGACGTTTGAATCCCAGGGACTGAAATTCTCGCAGTGCAGGCAGCAGACAACGACGATCCGAAAACGGATAACGTGAGGATCTTCTATCGGCTGGCAGGCCTGATCCCTGACAGCCCCCGGACTCTGTTCCGAGTGGACCGCGATTCGGGGGTCATCACCGTACAGGCTGACAACCTGGTGGGCACAGCTCGCCAGTACACACTGACTATCATAGCCGAGGATGCTAAAGGTGAGAGTGGAGGGGCGGGGCCAAGGATAATATTATTTACCCGCAGCTTTCCAGCCCTTTTGATGAGTATTTTTTTCTGGTTAGTATTTTTACTTCCTCCTAGGAGGTTACATTTTATGTTCGGTTTGTGGAGAAGTACATTGTACATTTTTTGTTTGTTAGCAACATTATGGAAAAGATTATTGACAGATTTTAGTGAAATTTTTACCAGAGGTGTCTTGGCCAAACATAGGGGTGATTTCTTTTCGGTAATGATCTAGATCAAATTCTGGATCCGGGATTTTTTTTTTTTTTTTTTTTAACTTTCTTGTGCGGTGGTGCACAGTAATGCCACAACATGAGTCCCAGATGTGGAGAACCGTTGAGCCTTGGCAGAGGTATGTGCTCTCTGAGTGCTCTTGTTCAAAATTCATGTATTGCTAAAAGAGCCTATTTATAGTTATTGCACTGCCTTCAGATGCCAATTGTGATTGTTACATCAGTAATAAAATGTTCAGTTCCTCTGAGATTAAGATTTGATGGCATTGCCACAATGTGTGCTGATATGAGCTTCTATTGATGTTTACTGTAGTGTTCAGTCACAGAATGTAAAATGCAAGAACATAACTAGTACTAGTTAATATAGTGTAACATAAGTTATCCATGAGGGTATTTTATGAAGTAAATTAGTAGTTTTATGAATTAAATAATTATTTGAAGACATATCTGGTGTTCTCTGTCCATAGGTTTGAACAGCTCCTGTACTGTCATTATTGATATTCTGGACCAGAACAACAACCCGCCGGTTTTTTCCCAAAGTGAGGTATCCAGACTGGCATCTGTGTGTTCTGGGGGGTTTTGATTGTGTTTCCACTTAAGTGCATCTGAAAAGAACCCGCACAGATCACAGCATGCTTGCAGATCTGATTTAACCAAAGACAAGTGAAACAATACATTCTGGATTAGGTTTGAATCTCATGCTGATAGAAATTGAATGTCATGATTCTCAGAACACAGGGACCAAAAATACAGATAGCAGATGAGCCGCTTAGACGAGTTTAATTAAAAGAAGATTGCAGGTATTCAAACACAAACAAGAAGAACAATCAAAAGTTGGTCCAAAGTCAGGCGGGAGAAAACAGGAACATTGGAGGTCATGCTGGGTGTAGTAGAAGGGACTGGTCTAAGGTCAGTGACCAGGATGCCAAGACGAAGGTACCAGGGCACGCTGTGTAGGTGGGTACTCTTAGACTGGGATGAGGAACGAATTGGAAGAACCGCCACTTGTCAGTTCCGCAGGCACTGGGAAGAACATTCCTCATAAATAGATATTTACTTCCTTAAGATTTACACCAAAGACTGAAGAGAACAATCCAGCTAAGGGGAGACAGAGACCAGAAACTTAAATACACAAGACGACAATTAACAAAGCGAGTAGGAATGTCCAAGCATCGGGGTGGATGCACGGAAGAAGGGGAGAAGATCGAGATGCCAATTAAATAATGATAATCAATTAAGGAAACAGAAACTTACGAGGACAGCAGAATTGAAGGGACAGAAAACAATCCGGACGTCACATAGAATGGAAACACGTTTCTGACAGAACTGACTCAAAACTGAAGTGCTGGCAGCAAATGAGGTTCAGATGTTTATTAAAGAGCTTATTCTAGGTCGTACAATCTGGTTGAGAGCCAAACAGCAAGAATGCAGTACAAATGAGTAAATCCAAATTGTAATGAAGGTACAGTCACAGGCCAGATGCCACACTGGTGGACTGCCAAAGCCAAGGGATATCCAAATCATACATCTGAATAGAAAAGCTGAATTTATTACCAGTAAATCACAATACGCAAAGGGGAAGGCTATCTTGTAAACCAGAAAAATCAAGCGAAATTGAAACCATGAAAGTTCACTGGAATAAAGAAAAGCTCGTAGTGTTAGACATAGGAACACCCAAACAAACTTGCGACAAACTAAGGAAAATGTAGATTTTATAAAAGAACTAGAGGGCAACAGCAATTGGATACAGGTGTGCAGGGAGCTGGAAACATGACTGAGGGCGTAGCTATAAACAAGTGAATGAATGAGACAATTAACAAACAAAACATGGAGAGTGAGTGCAGGAGTGAGAGAAAATAAAAAGGCACCTGAGGAACTGAATGGGGTGTGAGAATGCGAAGCGGAATACAATAATGAACAGAAATACAATAAATGTATGAATTACTGTAACAAATCAATGAAAAACAATAAGCACTGCTCTCAAATACTGACAGTTGCATAAATTTCTCTCACCTCTGGTTTTACATGGTAATTTAGCAAAGCTCAGCTATGAGGTCAAGAATAATTCACCAAAATTTGAATTGCTGAAGGATTTGTGTTACTGCTTGATCCTTCAATAGTTGGCCAAATGGTTTCGTTGAACAGGAAGCTTAAAAATGTTATGGTATAGGAATAGAATTTATCATTCAAACTTTTACAAAAAACATCCAATATACTGCCACTACTATTCTTGCAACCACTCTACAGGAATGTGTGTCAGTGTCTGGAGTCTTTCCAAAGATTTCCTCTAAGGGGCTCCCTCCCTTGTTCACCAAGAACAGCCATTGTCAAGTGCTGCTATTTTATGATTGCTTCTGCCTAAAATACACACTTGCGAAGAGCCGCACTTAATGTTCAAAAAGTTCTGTTCCTCAAATCCTCCCAGGCTGATAACTGCTGATTTTCCACCATTCATTTTCTTCGAAGACAGGTATGAAGACAGTCCAGCCAATCAGCAGCACGAATGGGCGGCTAGTCTGGGAAGACAAAAAAACTAGGGCTAGGATTGGATTTTAGGGCTTTGACTCTTACTGGCTCACAGGTTTATGACCTATATGCCACTTAAATGGAGATCTGTGACAGGAGGGACCTCGCCATCCTAAACTACACCGATCTTTGCGCATCCTTACCCGCCTATCCTCAGCAATGCTAGGCTGGAGCTTTTCCATCTAAAATGAGCAGGAGCACCTCAGCAGAAAAGCCTACGCTGAATAGATATCACTGGCGTATAGGAATGTGCGCTCAATCCGTGGAACGTAAAGCATAAAAATACTCTAACATGGAGATTTAAATGCCGATATCCTTCAGCACATGTATAGCGGAAAGACTGCAGTGTTCGGTTATATTTAGATTCTTCACAGCTGGGATGACCTTTGCTATAAGTACAGAGGGTGCACTATTCAGATGCGCCCCGTTGCACATTCGACAGATGAGGCACCGTCATGTAAGCCGCACATGCGATGCAGCGGACGTTATCGCCCAGATCCATCCAGACAGTGCTCTTTAAGCAATGTCAAGCATGGAAAAAACTATGTTAGCCTTAGCACGTTAGCATTATCAGAGTACGTTCCATGTTGCACAAGCATTCTCTTTGATGTCCCGTGGTCATATAGACACCTATTAGGGTACACGAGAGAGGATATCGTGAAGCGTCGACACCTACTGAGACCCCCTCAAAAATAGCGGGGACCGAGCCTCTTATGATGGAGAGCATGTGTGACTGATTAAAGTACTCTGACGGGAGGTGTGAAAGAGAATTACACTGATCCAGGATCAGCGGCATTTGCTCTTGCCTGTGGGTTTTTTTAAAATACAATACGCTGTAATTCACATCAGGCTGGTTAAACAGAGAGACAAAACTTTACCGGCTGCCTTAAAAATGTGAGTTAACTCAACTAAATGTGAGTTAACTCAACTTGAAGATGATCTTCAACTCACAATTAGTCCAGACAACAATGGATAACTTTAAGCTTAACTTTTGAAAATTTATAAGCTTGAGTTCAATATCTAAAACTTGTCATGACAAGTGGAGTTAAAGAGAAGAAGTACAGTAAGTTTACATAACTTCATGGCCCCAAGTGTATGGTCCCTTTGTGTTTGCACATTGGCATAAATTTATGTTTGCTTTAACTGAACTGGGTTCTTTATTAAGTTACATTAGTCATTTGTACTCTCTTTTCTTATATTCTACCAACTATATCTCATCTTTGTCTGTCCGCTGCTTCCCTATGCAATTTATTTCCTGCCGTTCATTTAATCTCTTGCTTTCGTTTTGTCACATCTTTGCAATGTGATCCCTCTGCCGGTGTCTCAGTCTTTCTCTTTGGATCACTCCCCTACGGTCTCTCTCGGCAGTACGGTCCCTTTCATCTGCCCGAAGACGCTCGAGTCGGCACCACGGTGACCTCAGTGTGTGCCTGGGACGGAGACGAGAGGGGGAGGGACAGCTGGCTGGTGGATTACAGGCTGGAGTCTGGAAACGAGGAGGACATCTTCTCTCTGGAGGCCGACAGACAAACCAACGAAGTCTCCGTGATCCTGCAAAAGGTATTTTTTAATGTCTGTGCTGCAGCCGTCTCGGGTCACATAAACCACACAGTGATTGTTTCCCTATTCCTTTGGGAGGGATACATTTTCCTCACTCGCCGTGTCAGTAAAAATATCATCTGCTGCTGTATAATGAAAGCAGTGCTAATAGTCGCGTCGCGCCGGCATTTCTAGTCAGAGTGAAACAGTACACTTTTGGAAAAACACTCATGCAGCCAAACAAGAGGCTAATCAAGACATTCCGCGGTATAAATAGTTTTAGACTGGGCTGAGCATCTAAAATAGTAAACCACCTGATCTATTTAAAATACTGGAGTCATAAAAATGGCTGAACTAATGGATTCCTTTTCTCAAAATAAGTTCACCCTCCCCCACCCCCCGAGTTTAACCCCTTCCCCAGGTTTTTACAGATCCCTATATCCAGGTAAAGCTATTTGATATTTTCATTAGATGTTATACTATCTGACCCCCCCCCAGGGGTCCTGATGTAGGTATAAACTGGATGGGGTTGGTGCACAGCCAGGGAATTGCCTAAATGTATTCATCATTCATTTAGCTGGCAGATAGTCTATGCTATGGGTCTTCGGTGTCTAATCGGGGCGGACCACAAGTATTTTATTTTCCATCTCTATGAGGGCTTGTCAAACCCATATTTGACCCAGGTGGAAAAAAACAGGATGGGCTGCAGCCCTTTACCCTCTTTAGCCGATGGTTCGGTGTCTCTCCAGTTAAACCTGGAACGCAGGGCAGATAAGTTTGTCCTTCACCTGGAAAATATAACTCTGCTTTCCTTCATTGTTTATTTCTCTGGACAAACAAATTCCAGAGTTTGGCCGCTCTGCCACAGACTTCTGTGGATTGTGCATTGTGTCATTCATAACAATTGTATCAGCGGTATTTCTCATGTAGTTTACTGGTTTTGGGACAGGGTGTGCAAGTAACAGGTTGTAGGTTTGATTTCCTGATGCTGCCTTTGTACTCTGAGCATGGTATTTAACCTGAGTTGCTTCAGTGAACATGATGTTGATGGTGATTGGCATGATTAGTTTGCTGAATAATTGTAATAAAACACAACAATGCAACATCGGAGGTTAAATACACATGGTCTGAAGGCCTTAAGCTGGCATGCTATACAGTACCCCCCAGTGCTGTTGGCATACTGTCCTCTGCTCCCTCACATGGTGCATCTATACTGATGGCATCATAGCGCATGGCTAGCAGCTCAAATAAATGCAGCCGATGCAGTAATTAATGACAGCGGCTATCAGAAGAGTGCTCGCCGAAAGAGGAAACCCTGAAATGAGGGAGGGTGCTGATCCTCGTCACTGCTTCAGATGCCAATATTCTGTCTATTCCTGATACAGGCAATGCAAGATGCATCAGAATTAAAGGATATAATTAACCATTAGAGCGCTAAATGCAGATAGTGCTGCTCAGTGACGAGCGATATCAAATTCAAAGCTGTTGAAAACCTATCATGTGGCGACTTGTTTAAAAGAGCTCCCCTGCGGAGCTCTTTTAAACAAGTCGCCACATGATAGGTTTCCAACAGCACAATATAATCTCATTTATAATTTTTTGGAAATTTATTTCAGTGCTCTAAAGGTTAATGTGCATGGTAATGAGGTCCTATATAAGGAAAATTACTCTGGCACAGTTTTTTGGAAAGAGGGTTTCAGAAAGAGAAGGAGACAACATAGACAGCGGAGAAGCTGATGGCATTGTTTTGGGCGTTATCTGGTCCTGGGGCACAGTGTACTCACCTGTACTTCAACACCCAGAACAGCCTGTGAGCCATGGCAGTCTCCAGCAGCCTCTCTCTGTAACGTTCTGTAAGGGAATCAGTACAGCATAACACATAATAACAGGAACGCACCATTCAGCACAATAATTCTCGCCATTTTCCCGCCAACAAAGGGTACATATTACTTACAATTCACTAACTCGATAGTATCTAACACCACATCAAGTTTAGTCTTGAAAAATGCCTGTGTTTTAACCTCTGCTTCATGACTTGGCAAGCTCTTGCACAAACAATCTACTCTGTGTTATAACGAATTCTAATCCATCTGTGGAATTACCATTTATTGTTCTTTTATTGTACTGAGGGAACTCAGCCTGTAGAATCTCTCGTCACTCGCTTTGTTAATGAGACACTTGCTGTCATGCGGACCATGTCTTTTCATTATGTGTATTAGGGCTGGGTAGTATATTGATATTATATCAATATCGTGATATGAGATAAGATACTGTCTGGAATTTTGCATATTGTAATAACGTGGCATGACAAGTATTGCCTTTTCTAGTTTTAAAGGCTGCATTGCAATAAAGGGATGCAGTTTTCTGCTCTCATTGGACAGTTCTTGCTGTTGCCTGTGCCTGTTCAGTCATTATGTCCACACTACTAATGACTGTTTAACAAAAGTCTAAATGTGTAAATATTTTGTGAAAGCTTAAAGTCATCCTGACACTATCGCCAAAATATCAATATTGAGGCATTTGGTCAAAAATATTGTGATATTTGATTTTGTCCATATCACCAGCCTTATGTATTCATGATGGCCCTGGTACAGGTGTTGGACTATGAGCGCATGCGTGAGTACGCCCTGGTTCTCAGCGCTCGTAACCCAGAGGCCTTAGTCCATGGCGAATATGGACCAGCATCCACGGCAACAGTGTCCATCATCATCAATGACATCAACGAGGGGCCCAGCCTTCCTGAGAGCCACTACGAGGTGACAGTGAGGGAGGGAGAGGACCCTGGGAGGGTCATTGCCACAATCCGCGCATCTGACCCTGATTCCAACCCCATCAGGTGAGCTGACCATGGGAAATGTAGTTCGCCCTCTACTGCTCCACTGCTCAACACAAGGAGCAGTCAGGCTAAAAAACTGACACTCAACGGTGGAAAGACCCGCTGTCAGGAAGATGAAGGGCTATATTTTACGATCAAAGCACGCAGTCATTCCTGACTACACCTCATTTTAATAAACAGTCCTACTTCTTTGCTGAAAAGTTGTGGCAATTAGCAAATCCAGAGGGACTGAATCTGTATCAGAATAAAATAGTGGCATGGACTTCTGCTTTCAGAACATGGAATTTGCACCTTTGCCATGATACAGGCTATTTTATCATTTTAGGAAACGTAGTCTGCTATCTGCCATCAAAACAACCACTCCAATAACTTTTCCAGGTCGCTGCTGTAATCCCAACTGTTAGAAGCATTAGTTTCATCTTTATTCCAGGTACCTTAGCATTTAGCTTAAAAATCTAGAAACACATTTAGTGGACGTCAACTGATTAGAAGGTGTGATCACTCAGGGGAACCTGAGTTAGATTCTGATTTTTTTTCCGCCTGATGCAAACCATTAGCTAGGTCTCCGCTTCATTTGACGCCATGGCTGACGCAGGACCTGCAGCCGTGACATTTCCATGATTGGATGGCTAATCAACAGCAATCACGCTGCAGTCTTGGTCAGGCAGGTTCCTGTGATGGTATAAATATGGAGATGTAGCTTCTCCTTCTGCGCCATGCTTATCAGTATGGGAATGAGTAATGTGTAATATCCGAGGCCTAAAGTGGTTGATACTGAGGAGTATGACTGAAAGATTTAAGTTTGAACAACACATGAAACAGGAACTGTCTCGACACCCTGACTGCTGGGTCTATGGTCTTGAATGATGAGGTTCAAAGCTTGGTGGATCATAAATATCTCTGCTCGACAAGCATGCGGAGTTAAGTGCTTAAATAAGTGTGCTTATTTGAAAAAAGGAGGGTTTTTGTTTGACAAGTCAAAAGAAATTTTAAAAACTAATTAAAGCAGGATATTGCAACCCCTATCTTTGTCTCATCATCAGATGAAAGAAGAGCGTAAAGCTTTTGTCTCTTTTGATTCTCAAAGGCTTTTTCCGCCTTTTTTAAGGTATATTCATCAAAGGGCAAACAGATCTGAAAACTTAATCATCCTTGAATTTTGCAAACTTCAATGATATTTTGAAAATAAAGTATAAAACAGAAAGACAAGTGTTTCGTAAAAATGAATAATAATGTATTTTCTTTTGAAAAATTAACACATTCGTATTAGTGAGTGCTCACCCATAATCAGAACTATGCAATAAAGTACTACATGCTTTACACTGGGATAGCCAGCGAAGAAT
Source organism: Gymnothorax javanicus (assembly GCA_029692085.1). Lineage (NCBI taxonomy): Eukaryota > Metazoa > Chordata > Actinopteri > Anguilliformes > Muraenidae > Gymnothorax > Gymnothorax javanicus. The sequence continues at coordinate 4,428,193 of CM056209.1, read as the reverse complement.
AGGCTGAGGTTTTTGCCCAATATTTCTATATGCTGCTCTGAAAATGACGGGCTATAAAAGCAATATGAGAATAAAACTGAAAAGTTTTGATTTGATGACTTTTATGACCTGATTTGAGTCCTGATCCTGATTACCGCAGGTACTCCCTGAGAGGAGATACAAAGAAACATTTCATCATAGACAAGGACTCAGGAGAGCTGAGGACTGTGCAGTCGCTGGACAGAGAGGAGAACAGCACATACACCATGGAGGTCATCGCTGTGGACGGGAGTAAGATCTGTCACAAAACACGCGTCTGCTTAATTGATTCTTCCCGTTTCAGGAGTCTTGTGGGTTGTTCCTGTAAACTGATTGATTGTCTCATTAATCCCTCAGTGTGATCAGCTGCAGTCACTCTAATGTGTCCAGCGTATATAGGTTTCTGCTTTTATCTCAGTCGGGGCTGGATTGTCTTACTAGAAGTGGTCATCCTAACCTCTTATGCTAAATTCTAGTTATTCTCCCTGATGTCTTTTCCAGGGAGAAAAATTATTAGTGAGCAAATCAGAAACATTAATTGTCCAGTTAATTTGTTAAGTACCTGGGAGAAATGTAAACTAGGGCTGCATTTGGATTCAGCTCCAGATCTGATGATCCCTGCTGTATCTAAAAGGCTGAATTTGGTGTTCTTGATATGGGTGTGAGAACCCAGAATATAATCCGTAAGAACTTGACAGTTTCCACTTCAACTTCATACTCATTCTTTACAAATATGATCTGCTGGAGGGTGTAAAAATTGCATCACAATTCAAATACTAACAAAATGACAGGATAAATCTAGATGTAAAAAAAAAATGTTGGTTAGCATCCTTGCCCTCCCCAGAAAAACCCCTCTGCCTCCAATTTTTTTTTAATTTTTATTTTGAAAAAAATCTGTTAAACTCACGCCAAAAAAGTAGAAAAAAATTGCACAGAATCCCTGCCCATGCAGCAGATGATCTTTCAGCTTTCATTCGTTGCACCACCTATTGGTTCGGCAGATTTGATTCTTTATTTTAATGCATGTACTTGTGATTTGGACACTCATCATAATAAAATAAAATAAAATAACCATCCTGCCTACCCCTGAAAATTGAAACATGATGGATGCTAACTTATATATTTTTGTAATTAGGCCTGATGTTTGAGAGGGGTGATGATCTTGTGTGTCGTGTCCAGAGAACTCCTCCCTGTCGGTAACAGCTGTGGTGACGGTGCACATCCTGGATGTGAATGATAACAGTCCGGTGTTGGTGGGTGATTACTCCTGGAAGTACCTGTGCACCCCTCGCTGGGAGGACCAGGCCGTGATGCTGGCGTCCCGGGACAGCGATGGCCCGCAGCACGGCGGGAGGCTGAACTTCTCGCTGCGGAGTGACGCCACGGTGCGCAAGAACTGGAAGCTCACGCCCATAAACGGTGCGTCAGGGTCTTTACCATCCCAGTACAACCGGGGACAGTTAGATTCGTTAATTTATATATGAAATAAAAAAATAGCAATGTACTGCAACAGTATATGCTCTATAATGTCTGTCTCGGTGTGTGTGTGTGTATCTATGAAAGTAATTAATTGTGAGATAGAAATAGTGCTGCATTTTTGACATATCCAGTTAAGCCATTGTTCTTGCGCTCAATTCATTTCAGTTCAATTCAATTTTATTTATATGGCACTTATCGCGGAAGAACAGTGACAAAGACGTTTTACAGAGTAAAGAAGGGCAGCACCCAGCCTAATCCCCAACATAACAAATGAGGTAAAAAAAAAAAAAAAAAAGAAAGCCCCACAATAGGGAGAAAAAGCCTCAGAGATGAGACCAAAGTTAGTTTTATAAAAACGATAAGACATCAAAACAGCCGCATCTGTAACTCCAGAAGGGGGCAAGGTGTAGCTGTAAGTCAGGGGTAGAACCGGATTAGAACGGCAGCATAGATGGAACATGGATGGAACCCATTTACTGGTACAGAATCTGAATGTGGTGCTTCCTGATTCAGTGTTAATTAATTTTACCCGCAATCCGACTGTCTGCGTCTTGTTGTCACATACAGATGCCATCTGCTCACAGTTTTGGAGTCTTTCTGACCTAAAGACACAATCAGTATCTGTGATTCTCTAACTGTGATCCTTGGAGTTTCTTTTACTGCTTAAACCATCTTCCTCACAGTATTTGAATTCAAAATCCGCTCACATCCTCTCCCAGGCAGATTTTCAACATTGCCAAATCCCTTAAACTTCTTTATTTCCCCGATCGGAATGTGTATTTTCAACTTTATAGCTATTTTCACAAAGCCATTTCCCACATATCTGAAGCTCAATACCTTTACGTCACACATCACCTCTATATTTTTTTTGCCTTAACCATGCTGATGGATGACTGAAGGAACCTGGCCTGTGTGTCACCTCATATTTATTCCCCAGGGAAACTGGAGATCATGGGAGACTGATGAATTTTTCCTGATCATTACTGTGAACTTAAAATAGTGAAATGTGGATGGGAGTGTACTTCAGTTAGATTCTCAAGGGTTGCTTATGAGTATGGCGCATGATTTTGGTAAAAATGATTATGGCTCACATGTTTGGGTAATAAAAAAAATATATTTTTTAAATAGTTCTTTCAATCATTTTAAAAAAATTCTGCATTAGATTTTTCATTGATTGTTAAATAGAAGATTAATACCATTTTTCTAAGCCTCTGAAGTTCATAATTACCTTGAGTGCCAATGTTAATGGAGGGCACTGTATAGCCAATAATAGTGCGCAGGATTTTGTGTTGAGAGCAGTTCTTTTGACAGCACAGTTTTTATATATCCCTCTGTGACAGTGGTAGACCATTGAAAGAGCTGTAGTACATGTCGAGCCCCATGTCCTTTTCTGAAGGAGGGATGACGTGAAATATGACAACATCGCTTATGACGTCAGAGACACAAATGGAACTGCCGGAGCCCCAAGGGCAGTAACAGTCTCTTCTGTCGGCTCAAACTGCTTGTTACACCAAATTGTCACTCACTCTGACAATGAAGAGATTTCTAGAAACGATCAGAGGAAGAGTAAATCGCTTTTGTTCTTTTCAAATCGCTTCCAACCTTTCCTCTCTCCATTTTCAAAACCAGCCCCAGAAAGCGATAATACTGGTAAAATTGGATAATGGCCGACTTCCTCTCGCTGTAAGTGCTGGTAGTATGTCATGCTGATACCACTGAATTGGTTGACTTTGCTGTTGTAATGAAGGCAGTAGTTCTATCGATTCGCTGAGAGATAATTACGGAAACAGAGCCCCCATACACCCGCCCCCCCACCCCAATCTTTTCTCAGCCCCCACAGCAAGTTGATTCTACCTTCAGTCTGAGTGATGCGATGGCTGAGACACAGGGCCCTAAAGGCTTAGCAGGGGCTTCTCATCTGGAACCCCCCACTGTCCCCCCCATCGCTCCTCTGGCACGACTATTAATTAAAGTAAAACATTTCACCTGCGGGAAGGACACATCCTGTTTTTCTTTTACACCTTATACTCACATATGCCCCCCCCCAAAAAAAAAAAAAAAACAGCACCGAGAGCGATGTGAGGGGTTTTAAAAAATAATCTGATGCTGTCTGACGTCTGCGCTGTTCACTTGTAGCTCACAGGCTGTCCTGTGCTTCTCTGTGAAGCTTCTCTCTCTCTCTGTTCATGCAGTACATTTTCCTTTGAATGTTTCATAACACTTTTTTACCAGCCCCCAGTTTAGGGACAATGGCGCATGGAGGACTCTCGCTGCGCCGGCTTTCTTAAACCCGAGAGGCGCCAGCGTGCACCCAGAACATGGTAGCGCGTGCTCTCACTTAATTGGATTTTTAGTCTGGATTGTCGACCGTATTCTTTCTTAAGAAGGCTGCCCCATTTTCCAACTGACAAAGATGCTTTCCGTGTGTTCAGTTCTGAAGCCTTTTCTCTCCTCTCCGTGTTGAAGGATAGTCACGGTAGGCATTGCAGACATCGTGACTGAAGGACAGTTTGGTTGTGTAACACTTTCTTATGAAACTTCAGCATTTACGCAATGCAGTATGTACCCAGGATCTCTTTTTTTGAGAGTAGATTGCATTAAAAAATGGTTGTAATTTCCACATAATATTCAAATAAATTTTCTGTCAACATAAAAACCAAAATTAAAGCCGTCAACACTTCGAGCACATCTGATTGTTTCATTTTAAATTCACTGTGGAGGCAAACAGACCTGCAATAATGAAAAATGTGTCACTGTCCGAATATTTATGGGCCTGACTTTACACTCCCAGGCCCGTATGCATGAAAGCGAAATAGGGACAGAATAGCCTATACCAGGTATAAATCAATGGTTTTACCACTGTTGCTATGCATGAACGTGGAATAAGTTAAACTGCAGTATAAGTTTAATCCTCGAATAGGGAGTCGTATGCACAAATATGGAATAGCTTAATCTGTGGTGTAAATACCGCAGATTTCCTGGTGTAACTTATACCAGCCAAGGGGTAGGTTTAAGGAGTGGAATAAGACAATTTGCAGTCTGCTTTCAGTGGATGTCTCAAAACTGTGCCTCTGTTTTTAGGATACTGGCGTGAAATGATGCTCAAATTACCCTGTATAGATTGACACTCATTTGGAGATGTAAATTTTCAACTCATTTTATACTTGTCTTTATCAAAAAAATATAACTGAATGCCTGAACAAACATTCAAGGTTGCAGTGCATATCCATTTAACCAGCGAAATGATCGGCAATCAGCCTGGCCCTGACTCCAACCCCCTGCATACTGTCCTCGACGTGTTCGTTTGGCTCCACCTTATCGTCCTCAGCGTCATCATTATCATCACCAAGAGCTGGGAACCCTTTTCTGATTGGGGAGTTTCCGCAAACTCCCCCGAAACGTGTACGCGAACGTCCATCTTTTGTGCGTTGACCACAAAAACAGCGGTCGAACAATAGATAGGCATTCGCGTACTAGCTCGCGAAAACTCCTTATTCAGAGTAATAAAGCTCGAGGGCAGGCCTATTAATAGATTTGTGGTAAACGCCAGCAATAAATCATTGAATAACCCTACGACTACGGAATAGCTTATTCGCACAATAGTTATTCCGCGAATAGTTAAACTACGTTTCGTGCATACCAATTTTCTTACTCCACAGGGGCTGCAATTACTATTCTCGGTGTAACCCAGCACAAGTTATACCTCGTTCATGCATACGGGCCCCAACGTCCACTGAAGGCTCTTGGTTAAATGGGTTTGCATGGCCTTTTTCTATTTGTCGGTCATTTTGTCCAATGAATTACTTTTCAATTTATTCGGTGAAATAGGAAAAAAACACGCAAGCTCATTTGACTAATGAGTTCACTTTCTGTCCCCAGATACCCACACGAATCTTTCCCTAAACACCCCGACCTTGCTCCCGGATGTCTACGTGGTTCCCTTCACCATCTCCGACAGCAGTTCCCCCCCGAGGAGCACCTTCATTAACCTGCCCGGTGAGCCGAGGCCTCCTCAGAGGGGCAATGCTTCATCTTTTTCTCACTGTCCATGTGAACTGGATTTCTTCCGCATTTTCTCAGTACAGGTCCACTGTAACCTCAGGAAAACTATGGACACATACATGTGTCTGTCAAACCCAGCTGCTGTATTCAAACCTGTGGAATCTCTGCCCTATTATAAATTCTAGTGGAGGTACCAAGGTCTCCAACAATCCCAAACATGTCCTGCTGAATTACAGGAAAAAGTGTATAAAATGATGCACAAGATCTAGATATTTTCCATTTGATGTAATGCTGTGGCCGTAAAAACAAGGTGTCCTGGGTTTGAATATTTCTCTCAGTATAAGTGTGACGTAGCTTCAGTTAAGTGCTGCAACCAGCAGATACAGAATATGTATGTGTCCTACAGTATGAAAAAATGCTTTTGCTGACTTTAAGTTCAAAGTTAGAGTTTAAGGGGTTAAATGGAAACAAGTCACCCTTTCATTAGTGCATACACTACTTAATACTAAGTACTCCTTACATGACTCACAGAACAATGCATAAGTATTTGGGCAGCGGCACTACATGAAACAGGGCTGAAATTCTACATGGGTCACATAATATGTATTTAAATCCCCACAACTTACGGCTTGTATGAATTGTTTTCAACTCCGATGTGCTGGACTACAAATCTGAAAACATATAGACAGAACTGTATGCACTGGTACAAATAGTTTGATATTGATCTGTGATATAAATTCATCCTTGTGGAACCGTATTAGATCCTTGCCAGCTGTGATGAGTGTAGGTGAATCTGCCCTGCTGTGTGCAGCCTTTGAAATCCACTATTTATCGTAACTTATTTTATTAAAACCGCACGGGAACCTGGAATGTAAATCAGGTACATTCTTTATCACTTTAATTGTTGAAACTTTAATTCTTGATAAACATTACTGTTGCATAAAGAAATTTGCATTAGATGTATGAAAAATTAAGACTGATTAGTGTCTTAACTGCCTAGCTGGTGTTCAGAAATGAGGTAATTATCGAGGCTAATTATCTCATGTTATCAGCGACCCGGTGGCTGTAGATTTGCCCTGATATCTGTGTGTGTGTGAAGACTGACTCAGCCAGCTCCATGTGTTCTGCAGAGACTGAGTCATTTCACTGTGATGATTCACCCATGTAGCCTGGTGACAAAAAAGCTCAGGCTCATTAGCCTTCACAGAAAATTGGAATTAAATCTTCAGTGAGAATTAATTATTTTCTCTGCACAAACACCATAGTCCTTGGTCTCATTTAGTGTATACGCTCAATATTTTTTTAGCCTGCTTGGCCTCCAGGCCAATCGGGTTTATGCTGTGGTTAGATGCCATTGTGGAGGTCCTTCGTGCGTCCTTGCGTCTGTAAACTTTTTACCCTGTCAGCTCTCTAGCGCCTTTAGTTTTCCTTTGATCCTTGTCATATTTTATATGCGTGTATATGGGACGAGAATCTAGGCCAAGTTCAATTTTGGCCACGTTTTGTCAAGTGCGCACATTGGCTTTGCCACTATTTTTTCTGATTATGATCAACAGTATTTGCACGTAAAATTAAGAACCCGCGACTTCAACTGTTTAAATACCTGTGTCAAGTAGGAGGGCGGGTGGCTGGGTCGTGCAGGGGGCAGCACTGTCCCCTCTTAGCCGGAAGGTCATGGGTTTGAATCCGTCTCGGGCCCTACTGTGTGGAGTTCTCTCCGTGTTTGTGTGGGTTTCCTCCGGGTACTCCAGTCTCCGCCTACAGTCCAAAGACATGCATGTCAGGCTAATTCGAGACTCTCAGTTGCCCATAGGTATGAGTGCATGTGTGTGTGTGAATGGAGTGCGCAGCCTGTAATTGGCTGTGTCCCTGCCTTTCAGCCATAGTTAGCAAGGATAGGCTCCATCGAGAGCCCAGTCTCATGTGGACATATCATATGTGACGCAACCTGACCAAGCGTCGATATACGATGCAAAAGGAGGCCTTCGGCATCCTTATTTGACGCCAGTTTAAGACGAACTCTACCCCCAAACCCATAACCCTTTACCAGAACCCTAACCTTAAACATCAAATAAGGACTCCAAAAGCATCCTTTTTCATTGTATATTGACGCTTGGTCAGGTAGCGTCACTATATGACAAGTTGGGATGAGAATGTGTTGATATTGAATGGATCGAAGCGATTTTCACAAAGGTTGCATTTTATTTCGTTTCAAATGTTTAAAAACACATTTATTGAGTAAAACAATTCTCAAGCATACTGAACCATTTTTGAATGTGATTTTCACATCTGCACAATATGGCCTAGCCGTTGCTGCACTTCGCAAACATATTTATGCAAAACAGCACTGTTCCATGGGCATTCAAAGTTCAGAATGTTACCAACATTCTGAAGCGCTCTAAATATTCAGTCAGTCTATAATTTAATCTCAGTGATTCAGCGAAACAATTTTTTTGATTGCTAATCAACTGAAGTAAATGGGAACAGATTGAGACTAATTGTTGGTTAAGAACTGACGATTCTGGCATTTTTCCTAAAAAGAAAGCTATTTCTCGGAAGCATTTCACATGACCTCAAATGTTCAGGTCGCTGTTTGTTTAAACCCTTGTGCAAATTAATTGAAACAAACTGCCATTTTGTCAGTCTTTAATCCCAATTCATGACCTCAAGCAAATACCTGCCTTATTGTCTTTATTTGTGCATTTCTTTCAGCAGGACAAACTGAAATCAAACTGCATTGGAAATCTCATAATATTTGTGGGTTGCGTGACGTTAAAATTGTGCATGTGCAGGTATTGCTATTAGTTATTATATTTGTTTTCTGGCTAGTTCATTGTGAATCAGACATTGCATGTGATGGATGTGCCCCCAGGAATGTGCATGAAGATCATGCATAAACCCATCAGCAAGTCATACAGGGATATAGCAAGTACAGTTGATGTCAGTCTTTCAGTCTTAAAAACCGAGGAGGTCTTATTATGTATTAAATCAATATGATCCATAATGAAAGTCCAGTCGAAATTTGAAAAAAAAAATCCATCATTTACTTTTTTCTCGGCTTGTTTCAATTAATTTGCATGAGGGTGTAGGTGCGCATGAAGGGTGATGGTGTATTTCAAGAAAAAGGAAAGTTGTAAGGACACATACACATACAGTATGTCCCATGGCGGCAGCTACGTCTTATTAAAAAGTTATGGTTCAATATTGCAGAGCCCTACCAAGTGATGGAAAATTAGAGTTTTGATGACTTCCCCCAAATGTTTTGGTTTTGTTTGGATCAGATTGGGTTCAAAAGTCAGCGTAAGGGGTGGAGTCAGGCCAAAAACTCTCGAACCCTTCCCTTTTAATTTGCAGCCTAGGCACAGGTTCAACAGGGGCGTCTCGTCTATCCCATAATAGTTACGGTTGTTGTTGATATTGTGCTCTGATGCTTTTACCTGGAAATGCTGGTGCCTGAGGCTCTTCCCTTGTTTTTGTCTGGACCTGGTGCCAGTGACTGTCTGCCCCTGCAACGTGAGGGGAAACTGCCGGATGGCCGCCAAGCAGCTGCAGGGCATGCCCACGGTGGAGTCCACTCTCGGCATCCTGCTGGGAACTCTGGGCGTCATCGGTATGTGCTGGAGACTGTCCTCTTAGTCATACCATATGTAATGGACAGAAAGAACACTTTGGTATGACCCAGTTAGATGCAAGTCATCAGTGAGAGCTAGTTTCTGGAAAAAGACGGTATTTATATGTGCATAAGTACAACTAATTGACATTAGTGACGTTAAATTGGCAAACTATAAAAACCTGTTCAAATACTTCAATTGTGTAATGGTATGTGGTATCAGAGCCAATTAAGGCAGTCATTTGTGCGATGTCATCATAACAAAGGTAACCAGTCACAGATAATGGAGCACAGGAGCTACTGTGACAACTTCTTTCCATGAATAATTGGATTCCCGGACCTTCAAGACAATTAACCCCATTAAACCTACAGACCCACATACAGGTCTGTCGATTGCATCAGCTGTATTCAAACCTACGGAACTAGTACACTAATTATTTAATCGTCCGACGGCATAGGCAGAGTGTAATTGGAGGTACAACTGCATAGTTTATAAGAAGCGAGGGCTAGTCGTCACAGGAGTCGGAGGAATCATGTGCCATGGCATCTTCCTCCTGAATCGACGGGAGTAAGTCGCTTTGCAGTGGGCTAAACCGTGTTCAGGGTGGGAAAAAGGGAAAAAATCCAAAAAAATGAAAAAAGCTACAAGTTGTCTTATAATTGTAGCGAACACACAAATGTGCAAAATATGACACAACATAAACAATTTAAATCAAACTAGCAGTACAAGATATCATTCGCTGTAGTCGTATGCATCCTATCCAGGCTTTGTAATTGCTCGCACAGTACATTACAATTAGCATTTGACTACTGTAGTCACATTCATTTTAGCTATGTATGGATTAATGTTGTTGCAATGAGATTAGACAAATTTTTTTCATGATCAAAATATGTCATGAAATATTTCCTGGTGGGTGCTGTGGCCTGATATGCCAGGCTGGTTGCACATCAGGTTGAATGAAGAGTTTTGATTCATGCAGAGTCTATACCACCATTTCCGACTTAAGAACTCCCCTCATTTGAATAGTTCTGGGGCACCACCTTTTCATGAATATTTAATATCCAGTTATGCGTTACAGGCACAATTACAATTGCTGCATCATTTAGAAGCCTGCATCTCTTATCTTGCGGCTCCTCTGCAAGGAGTTAATGATGTATTTTATTTAGTTGTATTCTCATGGAATCTACACATCTCAATTACTGGCCATGTTGTGTGGAGACGATGTGAACATTTATTAATTTTTAGAAGGTAAAGAAATCACACTTAGTCAGTTGAGTACAAATTCAATCCTATATCTCTGATTGGATTAACTCCATCCGGCCCTCTAAGTGCTCATCTTATCAAATCACCAAGTTCTTTAGTGTGAATGTTTCGTGGCTGGGTTACTGGTTTCGGGCTCATTTTCTGTGTGTGACCTTCAGAGTGGCATTGACAGTTCCAGTCAACCGGCTGGTGATTTGATTACACCCCCGTCCAAAGGCAACATTTAAACCGGACACCTGAGGAGTCACGTTTTTTCTGACGGCTTGCTTTTTTTTTTTTTGTTAGTTCAGGCCTGGTTTTTACCCTGTTTTTCTTTTATTAAACTGCAAAACTTCTTTGTGAAGGTGCTGCTGAAATTTTGTTCATTTGTTTTGACAAATAGAAAAGGTAATTAAACCCCATTGCTATTAAATGCCCTAGCATCACAGAAGAAGAATATTTTGGACGACCACAAACAGAAAAATGCACTCCTCATAACATCTTTGTTAGTACAATGTGATCAGCAGTTCTGTATAGGATTTAATGTGATCACCTTTTACTAATTTTTGACTTTATTTTTTGCTTTATTTTTCAGCTGTTATTCTGACGGTCGTCTTTGTGAGGCTCTCTTACCAGACTCCTGGACCAAAAAGTAAGAGCAGCCAGGAGAAATTACCTCTGAAAGCTTCGGTCTAACCTTCACTGCTCTGTATTTTGTCCTGGAGTAGAACGAGTTTTGTTAATAGTGCCTCTGGAATCACTATATAGATGCTTGCAGAACATGCCATAGTTGAGGCTGCGGGAATGTATTACTTACTAAAGTTCTCAAACAGGCGACCTTAAAGCTGTCGACCACATTCACATTTCAGCACCTTAAATCAAAGTTTCATTGTCACTCCGTAGTCTGTTACTGTCTGTGCATGAATTTTTTAATTTTACACACATCCATCAGATAAATTGAGTACATTTGCTGATGATATTTTTTGGGTTGAGGACTGTGATATGAAGAAAGATGTTGTTGTTAAAAGACTGGCTACGCTCATTTACTTTTTGTTTTTCATTATGGTTTTTTACTGCCTTCAACATAATGTGATTTTTTTTTGGATTGTACTGTATGTTGCAAAAATTTGTGTCAAAGTGATATTTTACCTGGAAATGCTGGTGCCTGAGGCTCTTCCCTTGTTTTTGTCTGGACCTGGTGCCAGTGACTGTCTGCCCCTGCAACGTGTGGGAAACTGCCGGATGGTCGCCAAGCAGCTGCAGGGGCATGCCCACGGTGGAGTCCACTCTCGGCATCCTGCTGGGAACTCTGGGCGTCATCGGTATGTGCTGGAGACTGTCCTCTTAGTCATACCATATGTAATGGACAGAAAGAACACTTTGGTATGACCCAGTTAGATGCAAGTCATCAGTGAGAGCTAGTTTCTGGAAAAAAGCGGTATTTATATGTGCATAAGTACAACTAATTGACATTAGTGGCGTTAAATTGGCAAACTATAAAAACCTGTTCAAATACTTCAATTGTGTAATGGTATGTGGTATCAGAGCCAATTAAGGCAGTCATTTGTGCGATGTCATCATAACAAAGGTAACCAGTCACAGATAATGGAGCACAGGAGCTACTGTGACAACTTCTTTCCATGAATAATTGGATTCCCGGACCTTCAAGACAATTAACCCCATTAAACCTACAGACCCACATACAGGTCTGTCGATTGCATCAGCTGTATTCAAACCTACGGAACTAGTACACTAATTATTTAATCGTCCGACGGCATAGGCAGAGTGTAATTGGAGGTACAACTGCATAGTTTATAAGAAGCGAGGGCTAGTCGTCACAGGAGTCGGAGGAATCATGTGCCATGGCATCTTCCTCCTGAATCGGCGGGAGTAAAGTCGCTTTGCAGTGGGCTAAACCGTGTTCAGGGTGGGAAAAAGGAAAAAATCAAAAAAAAATGAAAAAAAAGCTACAAGTTGTCTTATAATTGTGGCGAACACACAAATGTGCAAAATATGACACAACATAAACAATTTAAATCAAACTAGCAGTACAAGATATCATTCGCTGTAGTCGTATGCATCCTATCAGGCTTTGTAATTGCTCGCACAGTACATTACAATTAGCATTTGACTACTGTAGTCACATTCATTTTAGCTATGTATGGATTAATGTTGTTGCAATGAGATTAGACAAATTTTTTTCATGATCAAAATATGTCATGAAATATTTCCTGGTGGGTGCTGTGGCCTGATATGCCAGGCTGGTTGCACATCAGGTTGAATGAAGAGTTTTGATTCATGCAGAGTCTATACCACCATTTCCGACTTAAGAACTCCCCTCATTTGAATAGTTCTGGGGCACCACCTTTTCATGAATATTTAATATCCAGTTATGCGTTACAGGCACAATTACAATTGCTGCATCATTTAGAAGCCTGCATCTCTTATCTTGCGGCTCCTCTGCAAGGAGTTAATGATGTATTTTATTTAGTTGTATTCTCATGGAATCTACACATCTCAATTACTGGCCATGTTGTGTGGAGACGATGTGAACATTTATTAATTTTAGAAGGTAAAGAAATCACACTTAGTCAGTTGAGTACAAATTCAATCCTATATCTCTGATTGGATTAACTCCATCGACCCTCTAAGTGCTCATCTTATCAAATCACCAAGTTCTTTAGTGTGAATGTTTCTGTGGCTGGGTTACTGGTTTGGGCTCATTTTTCTGTGTGTGACCTTCAGAGTGGCATTGACAGTTCAGTCAACGGCTGGTGATTTGATTACACCCCCGTCCAAAAGGCAACATTTAAACCGGACACCTGAGGAGTCACGTTTTTTCTGACGGCTTGCTTTTTTTTTTTTTGTTAGTTCAGGCCTGGTTTTTACCCTGTTTTTCTTTTATTAAACTGCAAAACTTCTTTGTGAAGGTGCTGCTGAAATTTTGTTCATTTGTTTTGACAAATAGAAAAGGTAATTAAACCCCATTGCTATTAAATGCCCTAGCATCACAGAAGAAGAATATTTTGGGACGACCACAAACAGAAAAAATGCACTCTCATAACATCTTTGTTAGTACAATGTGATCAGCAGTTCTGTATAGGATTTAATGTGATCACCTTTTACTAATTTTTGACTTTATTTTTTGCTTTATTTTTCAGCTGTTATTCTGACGGTCGTCTTTGTGAGGCTCTCTTACCAGACTCCTGGACCAAAAAGTAAGAGCAGCCAGGAGAAATTACCTCTGAAAGCTTCGGTCTAACCTTCACTGCTCTGTATTTTGTCCTGGAGTAGAACGAGTTTTGTTAATAGTGCCTCTGGAATCACTATATAGATGCTTGCAGAACATGCCATAGTTGAGGCTGCGGGAATGTATTACTTCGCCAAAGTTCTCAAACAGGCGACCTTAAAGCTGTCGACCACATTCACATTTCAGCACCTTAAATCAAAGTTTCATTGTCACTCCGTAGTCTGTTACTGTCTGTGCATGAATTTTTTAATTTTACACACATCCATCAGATAAATTGAGTACATTTGCTGATGATATTTTTGGGTTGAGGACTGTGATATGAAGAAAGATGTTGTTGTTAAAAGACTGGCTACGCTCATTTACTTTTGTTTTTCATTATGGTTTTTTACTGCCTTCAACATAATGTGATTTCTTTTTTTGGATTGTACTGTATGTTGCAAAAATTTGTGTCAAAGTGATATTTCCATACTTGTAGTCTGACAGTATTTGTATGCAGTAATGGCTAAAGTATGCAGTATGTGGCTCGTTCCTTCTTTTATTTCTGTCTATAGTATTTATGAGTTTTTCTGTTCAAATGATAATATTTTAAAAGATGAAATTTGAAAAAAGCAGTTGTTTGCTCTTCATTGCTTTGTCTGTTCAGACAGACAAATGTTTTTTTTCTGTTTGTTTTTTTCCGAGAGAAGAATGGCTTCACCTCATTTAAGTTAAACTGAAATTCATTTCAAAAGCAATCACAATGCTTTTTTCAAACCTTTTGAATTTACAGATTACAGTAATCACTTCCTCATCTACAAACAAGAGAACCATTTACTATTAAAATCAATACTGCACAGGATGGCAAGGATTAGCCAATCAGGCCCAAATCAAATTTAGCATCGGCCGCTTGTTTAACAGATGACTGAGAATTCAACAAATGTTCAACATCGGTATATATTTCCATAAATAGATCGTCTCCTCGATGCTGCTGAATGATTCCTGGCAGCTAAAAATAGGCAGTTGCCTCCAGGTGTGGATTATCATGTTTACCCATGTGCTGTTCCCATTTCGTTAATCAAAGTCACGGTTGGTGGCACAGTAGGGTGAACGTTCGTCCCCCGGTCGTTTGTCAGCTCTATCTGGACTTGCATACACTGGCTCCATGGAGAGCTGGCCTGTGCAGGTTGGCAGATGGGCCGTTTTCTCTCCCTGGATTCTTGAATTAGCCACAAGTTGAGGCAAGAGTAGCACAGAAAACCCCTGTTTGCCCTTCAGATGCGCCTTGGCTACAGTAAAAATGGTAAACTGCTAATAAAAAAAAAAAACCCTTGGCTAATATTTCGTATGCGTTGGTGTAAACTGTCACTGTTTTAATGAAGGAAAAGACTGGCAATGGGGTGACAATTTCACTTATCAAGCATAATAAACTTAAAGCAAGCTGATATTTTCTACACAAAATAAATTTTCTGTCCAATTACACGGCAAAACTGGTACTTAGACATACTTCTTTTTCTGTGTTAAATACTAAAAAAATTATTAAAAAGACTCCACTTTTCTGCATGATGCCTTGGTTATTGAAACTATATAGGCAGCATGAGCACCAAACTCGTGCCGTTTGATTCAAAATGGCCATATGGTTCCATATCAAAGGGAAAAACTGCATCACTGGAAGTTTAGTCAGCTCACGCCGAGTGGAAAATGTCTCGAACCGGCGCAGCAGGAAAGCCCCAGCTGAGGACCGGGCGAGAGCGTGTCGTCAGGGTCAGGCCCCAGAGCTACCGAGCGGGATGCAGCCCGGAGCCTCTATATTTAGCAGCTTTTTCACTATTCCCGTCGCTCTGGCTCAAACTGTCCAGCTGGCCTGAGAGTTAGACTCAGAGGAAGGGGAAAGTTTGGCTCTTTATTTAGTTCAAAAGTTGGGACACAGACACACATATGGCTTCTCTCCATTCCTGCACTGTCAACAACCCCCAACCCTCCTCCCCCGCCTCGCCTACTGCATCATGAGTCTAAATGGACCGTCACGATCCAGTCGCTGTCTAATTTAATTGCAACTAACTTGTGAAAACAAATTACCATATCCATGCTTACAGATTTAACTAATGAGTAATTGACAACACTATAGTGTTCCCCTGCTTCCAACAAGTGAGGAAACATCAGTGAATCACTTGATTCTCGCTCTCATACTAAGGTGAGAAGCACATACTGGAAGCAATACATTTAAAATTGTTCATCAGTTATGGAATATACATTCAGTTATGTGTTGGTAAAAAAGTGGGAAACTTGGCATCATTCATAACTGAAGGCAAGGTAAAATGATATTAGTATATTAGCCAGTCTAACAGATATATTTTCCTGTTTCTGAGAGGTTAGCTAATCTCCCAGAGCTCTGGCATTACTAGACTACCTCCTCATGCTAGCTACAAAGCAGCTAAAGTTATCTCGCAAAAGCAAATTGAGCGATTGCTGATTCAGTTATTCTGAAATTGAACGACTCAGCGCTTATAGAATTATTGTCTACCTTTGGGTCAAGGAAGCTGTTTAACATGTTGGACTATTTTAATTAGAGATCTAGAGTTTCATAAACAGCTTGTGAATTGCACCTCTCAGTGGTGCTCATAATTTTTCATAACAGAAATTTGTTCTGAGGCATCAGCTGTTCTCATAATTCTGTCAAACAGCACAACAAAAACGTGGCCTACTTTCATTATGGTTGCAATAACTCGCAAAAGCAAATCGGCAGCTGAAAGCTGATATTCCATAATCAGAATCATGATGACCTTTCACCTCACGGATGAGGGGTTTGGTGCTGAGGACAAAAGACTCAGATCCAGATTCTGTAACAGGGTAAAACTCTACTGTCCTCCAGTCCTCGTCAGATGTCCACATATACGCCTGTCTCCTTGCACATTTAATCTCTCCAAATGGCTCAGGCAATATTGATTAATTTCCTGCTTTGATTAACTTAATAGGCTTCAGCTTCTTAGTTGTTCTGCAGTGTGCTCTCTAGCTGCTGGTCCTTGTGCACACCGGGGGTGGGGGGGGGGGGATTATAAATGCCGGTGTGAAGGTAAAAGGGGACATTAGAGGAGCCACCTTGAAAAGGCAGACCTGTTTGTAATTGCTGTGTTGTGATTCACATTGAGTGCTCACATCTCTCCAGGGTTCTGAAGACAAAAAAATATGAAATCCAATTTGGGTCTCAATCTGCTTAGAGGAGAGAATGTCCAAAGCGGACATCTTCGTCTGTATTTTCCCTTTTGTGGTCCTGCTGACCACGGCAACTCATTTTTTTGTCCTGTGTGTACCATGGCTTTGATGGTAATTTGACAAACAATATTCTGCTGTCATGTAATCAACAAAAGGGACATCAAAATTAAGAATAAAAAGATTGGAACATGTAATATGTTTTTAATATCAATACATGTTGTTTTTTTTTATTGAGTCAAATAAATGTAAAATTTTCAAATGATTTTTTTCCTGCCAGATCTCAAAGAGCTAAAATTAGCTTGAAGCAGAGAGAAGGGTCTGTATTTAAACAGGAAGTATGGCACTTGTCAACAAGAGGTAGAAAAAAATACTACTTTTTTCAGGTTGGCGGTTTAATGGCTGAATGAATTTTCATGCTGGTGAGATGTCCATCCTCCATTAAGGCTTTATCCATTCTCCCAAAGTTCCTGCTCTTTAAAGTCCGCACACCATTCTCATGATGCGGGAACACAAGTACAAGCAAAACCTAATGCTGCTTCTCAATTCTGTATGCCTGCTTATGTTGAATGTCTGCCATCCTATCCCATCTGAAGACAAAATGAGTCTTTACTTGTGGACAATAAGATTTTTAGGAGAGGGGGGGAGTCCAGCTAAGTTAGTTATGACTGGAGAGGGTAGGGGCGTGTCTGCGCCCAGTCCAGGGGCGTCCCGGGGCAGAAGCCAGGTTGCGAATCCCCCTCACCAAAGTAGGACTGCTTGACAGTAGAATAGAAGAGTTAAACAGGAACGCAGTCCCAATCCTGGAAATCGATGAAGGCTTGGGAGGTGTTCCTAATAAACTGAATCAGAGGAACAGACTAGAACAAAGGGTTAAGAAGAGTGCGGTCCCAGTCCTGGAGATGGATACAAACACTCGGGAGCTTGTTCCTATTAATAAGACTCCAAAGAGTAATCACATTTTTCTTTACTATTTATTTACTGAAACACACAGAAGGAGAGCTTAGCTCAAAACATGACAACACAAACTGACTGCAAGGCTTTGTAGGGTAAAAAGTATTACAATCCAGCAACCATACCGAATTCCTAATGAGCTGATGTAGATCAGACCTTCACAAAAGGAGTGTGGCAAAAAAAATGACAACACCTGCGAGCAAGGGGGAAAACAAGACAATAAATCAATTTAAGGAAATAAAACCACAAAACACATGCAGACTGCCGGAAAAAGGAAGGAGCCAATTAAGGATATAGGAGGGTTGTGGCGGTATTTTATGGGAGTGAGCAAAGGAAATCAAAGAAATGCCAATATGGAACCTGGGGATATAAGCAATATAGTGCCTGTTTCGGGTGTCATTATAATTAAGTTATGCACTATGGCTGAAAACCAGGCGCAGCTAGAATTAGCCAGCAGATTGGTTTGTTGCTCTCCTGGGAATGCGCACAAGCAAGGACAATTTGTACAGGAAAGGGAGTGAAAAGAATTGTTCATGTATGAAATTTCAGTGGAGTCGGGGTTTATGGATGACTAAGACAAGTAAGACAAACAGACAGTGTCCTAGAGAACAAGGGCATTATGGGATGGTTTTGATGGGTGTGAGGTAGAACAACACATTTGAGTTATACTGATACTCATAAAACGCAAAACAAGATGTTTAATGTTCCTGATTTATTTTTACAAAAACCCAAACAAATAACCAAGTACAAAAAATTAAATACATTGCAAATCCTTTTCAACTTCTATTCAATTGAATACACTGCAAAGACAAGATGTTTAATGTTCAAAAACTGTGTAACGACCTCCTGGGAACTGAGGAGACAAAAATCAGGAACTCTTTCCCATTCTTGCTTGGTCCTGTTCAAAGTCCGGGCTGACAGTGCCACACATTTTCAATGTTTAAAGGATGAACATGCTTCCATTGTCTTGCTGAAATAAGCAGGGCGTCCATTTCTTGGATGGATCCAAAACCTGTATGTACCTTTATAACACTGGTGACTTGGGCACTAATACAAACCAACAAGCCGAGGATCAAGATGGCTATCAACAAATAAACAAAATACAGGGACAAGTGACTTTCGCTTTGCATTGTGTTTAATATTTAGGGAACTGATAGTGGCTGAAACATGTGGGTACTGATGGGTTTTGACAATGAGGGAAAAGGAATTCAATGTTTGTACAAAATGAACCTTTTGGATATTACGGCCGTAGATGATGAAATCCCTAAATTTCCATCAGGAGTTTTTAAACTGTTTCCTGAAATTGAAACCCATTGCCATAATTTATTTCGATCCCTGTGGGATGTTCCAAATAAGTGTTTGATATTTACACCTTGGAGCTTTTTTGAAACAGCGGCATCAAACAGAATTTGCAAAAAAACTCAAGGCTATTGTGCTGCCCTCTAGTGTTTACTCTTTTTAAACATGCCGTACTCCCTGGGACTAGGCGTAAGGTGATACGATACATGTCTAGCACTCTAAGGCTGCTTATTGCTTGTTCGCGCTAAATTTAGCATCCAGTCGTTATGCTGATGAGGTCTGTGATTACTAACAAGCTTTCGGTGCCAATCAATGTTTAATTACAGAATAAACTCAAGGCTATTGTGGAAGCAAAAATTGCTTGTTCGCGCTAAATTTAGCATCCAGTCGTTATGCTGATGAGGTCTGTGATTACTAACAAGCTGCCAATATGTTTAATTTTAAGGACCATATTCCCAGAGCTATTTATCGTTGTATACAATACATCAATCATTGTCTGAATTAAACTTAAATGTGAACTGCAGAAAAAAAAAAATCAGGGAATGCTTTGAAGCTGAACAAAGTGTCTGAATTTAACCTGATTCGGAAACAGTAATTTCATCAAAAATTCTGAATGCTGATGTCATTTAAAAGTAAACTAACCAAAAGAACAGAGTGTATCAACAGTTCTGTATTTTTGGATCCTTTCCAGTTTGGCGTAAGATGTTGCAGGGTAGTTTACCCGCATAAGATCAGGTTTTATTGCTGTCTCACAGCTGTTCACCACAGCAACGGTTGGCCAGCACCCTCTGGACCAGCTGTCTGGGTCATAATGTCATGCTCCTTCCCAGAAAGACGTGTTCGGATCTGGTGGCCTTCCTGCAAGTGACAGCTAATCAGACGGGGGAAAGTCCATAAGGCCAAAATCTCTACTGGCAGTGAATAAAGCCGCTAATCTAGTGTTTAGTGCAACCAGCCTCCCGGAAACAGTGAGAGTGAAAGCCTCTTTATGTGACGGTCTATTTATGCAAAATCTTTTTTCCACGATCACAAAAATCACACTTTTCCACTAAGCTAACTGAGGCTGTGAGAGTTTAAAACTTGTTTGTGTTGTCTGCCCTGCCACAGAGATTTGTTTCCATATGTCATTATTTTATTTTATATAAGGCCATGTACTTACCAAGAACATGCCAAGTTTTACTTGAGTTCACCAAAACAAGTAAAAAATGAAGGAATTTACCCTTCATATGTGTTTCTTCATTAAACTCTCAGAACTTTTGCGTTCCAGAAAATGGCAGCCATGAACACTCAGAAATTAATATTGAATCTATCCATCCATTCATCCATTATATAACCTGTTTACTTCAGGTCAGGACCGAGGGGTGACTGGATTCTACTCCAGCATCCAATCAGCAGAAAAGGCTGGAAAACACCCTGGTGGTCCCCCAATCCGCCGCAGGGCGTACACATTCACACACCGCTCATTCACGCTCTGTAACCTATGGGGGATTTTAGAATATCTAATCAGCCAAACAAGTGTCATGTACCTTGCCTCTAAGTGCTGCATTTTTTCCATGTTTTTTGTTCAGGTATTTTTTTTTTTTTTTGTTTGTTCGGCTTCAGTTTGTTGATTGATTCAATGCTTATGATCTACTTAATACCTGCACCTGTTATTTCTCCCTATTTTTCCACCCATGTGCCAGATCCACACTGTCTGCTCATTGTATCATTGTATTTTAACCTGTCTTTGTCCTCTGTTTGTTGCCAGATTGTCTTTGGTCTATTGTGTGCTTGTCCTGCCTTTCCAGTGGTTTTTCCACTGTCTGCTCCTACTTCCAGTATCTCCAGTCCTGCCCTCCAGCTCCAGAGCTCCTGCCTCTTTCGCCCTGCCTCATGTTTGCCCTGCTCCTGATTTGCCCTCACCGCTCTCCTCTCCTGCCCTCCTCTGGACTGACTTCCCTGTGCCCGGCTGTGTGATCTGACCCCTGCCTTTCCCTCTACCGCGATCAGCGTTGTCTACATTGTCCTATCCACTTGCATACTTGCGTACTGTAGACCATCCATCTACCTTTATAGCGACTGTCGGCCATCCATTAAAGTAACAGATCTGCTACTACTAGGTAGCGTTAAATGGTGCAAAAACATTCGTCGAGCCTTTTGATCCGTGTTCAAACAAATGTCCTTTTTATTCCTGTTTTAGTTACGCACAGTGATGTATCCATTCTGATTGGATAGTTCTACGGCTTTAGGAAAGTGAGTGATTATTTAGTGATTATTTTCAGATTGAGCAAATTTTTATTCCCATTAAAAGCCCCTGCTGTCACCCTTCAAATAAACAAATGTCTTTTTTTTTCTTTTACTTCTTTTTTTAGTTACGCACAGTGATGTATCTATTCTGATTGGGTAGTTCTACGACTTTAGGAAATTGAGGGATTATTTAGTGCTTATTTTCAGATTGAGCTCATTTTTATCCCCACTAAAAGCCCCTGCTGTCACCCTTCAAATAAAGCGCTGCCCGCTAATAGAATAGACCTTTATCTTATCGCATTAAACGGTTCAGGAGCCACTGTGCCTCCCTAATGCTGCACGGCTCTGCTAACAGAATTAGCCCCGCTAACTTATGAACAGGACCCGTGCTGATACTGATGGCTGGCAGAGAGAGTGGAAATGCTGTTATGCTATATTGGATGAGAGGTGGAAAGATCAAAGATTTTGCCAGGTTATCAGTTAGCGCTGGGGAATTTTGCACTTTCCACCAACTGGCCACAAAAATAAAACCACCTGGTTAGTATTCTGTAGGTCCCCCTCATCACTATCAGAACAGCCCTGACCCATTGAGGCAGGGACTCCACTAGACCTCTGAAGGTGTGCAGTGGTATCTGGCAATAATACGTGGGCAGTAGATCACCTGTGATCTGGAGAGACCTAGTGAATTTATCAGAGGCAAGGATTCTCGCAACTGAACAAAAACCTTTGGATTCTGGACCTTTCCTAACCGAAAAAAATAATAGAAACTTGATTTTGACCGTTCAAATAACACTAATAGCTGGTGTTTTAAGATTTTCACCACTCTTAATTACGGCAAATGAGGGTCAAACTCAGTTTCTCCCAAAAGGCACACACGTACTGGGTTATCCAGATCACAGGAGAGATCCTTTAAGTTCTGTTAGTTGCGTGGTGGAACCTCCATGGATCAGACTTGTCTGCCCAGCACATCCCACCGATGCTCAATGTGTTTGAGATCTGGGGAATTTGGAGGCCAAGTCAAACCTTAAACCTTGTCATGTTCCTCAAATCATTCCTGAACAATTTTTGCCGTGTGGCAGGGCACATTATCCTGCTGAAAGAGGCCACTGCCATCAGGGAATATCGTTTCCATGAAGGGGTGCACTTGGTCTGCTATATGTTTAGGTAGGTGGTACGTGTCAAAGTAACATCCAAATTAATTCCAGGAGCTAAAGTTGCCCAACAGAACTTTGCCTAGAGCATCTCACCATATCTACCAGCTTGCCTTCTTCCCATAGTGCACCCTGATGCCATCCTGGGTAAACATCGCACACGCACGCAGCCAATCACATGATGTATAAGAAAACGTGACTCCTTAAACCTGGCCACGTCTTCCATTGCTCTGTGGTCCAGTTCTGATGCTCTCGTGCCCATTTTGGGTGCTTTTGGCAGAGAACAGGAGTCAGCATGGGCGCCGTGACCAATCTGTGGCTACACAGGCCCAGACACAGCAAGCTGTGATGCACTGAGTGTTCTGATACCTTTCTATTATGGCCTGAATAACTTTGTCAGTTATTTGTACTACAGTAGCTCTTCCGCTGGATCAGACCATACGGGCTAGCCTTCACTCCCCTCATGCATCAATGAGAATATTAGAAGGCCTGTGTTGCACTCTAACATTACTCATAGGATAGATCCACTATGCAACAAAGTTCCGTCAAGGCGAGTTTAGCTCACGTAAATTTTTATAAACCTACGTTTGGTAGTTGAATCTGTAGTGCTCAGTGACGGTAAAGATCCGCAAACTAATGAGGCAGTAGAGCTGCGGTCACGTGATTATACGGGAGCCTACATATTCCACTATGCGGGACTTTTTTTCCATCATGAGGGAAAACTTGTCTATAACATTGAATTACTTAGCTTGAGGTGAGTCTGTTTAAATATTGATATGCGTCTCATAGATATTCTGATGCACTGGCAGCTGATGACTGCATGCTGCACATTCTAACATAAAGATACGTTATGTTTCGTGGTTGACTTTTTTTCCAACATGCTGGAAAACTTTTTGGGTGCCCGTTTTCATCCGCAAAGTTATGCAAGACCCTCCGTTTGACGCTATCTTATGCCCTGCATTCCGCAAAAGCCAATCAACTGGTTTGCAGTGAGCTTCTGCAAGAACACAGACTGCCTGCAGTAAGTTTACGCACGTAACCTTACCGCATAGTGGATCTGCCCTATCACACTCATTTTGTCCGTTTCAGCGGAAAAGATGCAAGAATCTGTCCTCTTTATCCATAGAACAACAACCTAAATCATGATTGTTTGGGTCGCTGGTGTCCCGACCACTGGGAGACTTAGGTCATAGAGTTCTGAGAGGGCGTGGCCTCAATTCTCTGTCATCAGCTCCTCCAACTTTGCTGTTGCTTGATTGGCTGTACCGCAATAAATGTTTTTGTGATGCTCAGCTACTAAGATATGCAAATATGCGCACTCACCAAAATGGACAAGGACCGAGGTGATTTTAATCTGCATAATGGCTGGCTGATCAGTACAATCATACGCCCTTATCCACTCATGCAGAAATGACATGGATCATCTTGACCTTTACAAAAAAACAAATATAATTGCCTGAAAGGAGAGAGAAATATGACTCACCAACTGAATTTGAAAGGCTCTAATCAAGAAAACAATGAGAAGAAATGTCACCAACGCTGCAGTTTGATGAAATCTAGCAGTCGACTTTTTAGATCCCTGTGCCGTTAACAGCATATACGAAAGAGGAGAAAAATGAGAATAGATTGATTGAGTGGGTGGACTTTGAAATATATATTTATTTATTCTTCCCTCTGCTTTGTCTGAATTCAGTTTTTCCTATCAAAACTCAAATCTAACAGCCTATGAAGTCATTATCTTTTCACCTTTGACATTTAACAATAGTATAGAGATCTGTTATCATTTAGATCTACACATTCAACAATACGTGTCTAAATGCGGCGGTATATCTGCTGGAAAATCTCGAGAGTTTGAAATCACAAAGCCTGAGCATCACTCAGCATCGCCGCAGGTGCGATTTCTCCCCCTGTCCCTATAGTAACGGAGATCTGCCCACGTCTCACTCCCACGGAAGGCAGTGGGCTGGACCTGAGAACCGAGAACACGGATATCACAGTGACCAGAGTACCACACTATGAACTGCACATGAAGCCATACGCATCACGCAGTGAGAGCAGTCATCCACTACTTGTGTCTGGATGTTTTTGTGTGTGTCTGTGCATCAGCCTGTGTGCGAGAGTCTCCAATTGAATGTTTCTCGCGGAAAATTCTTTCTGGGATCATACATCTCAATATCATGTTAACGTCCACTTTGCCAAAAAAATACACTTCATATCTTTAATTAAATTCCATCAAAGTCTTCACTACATATTTTATATGAGTCTGGACAAACATAAATGCAAACTGCAACTTGACTGGTTGGCGAAGGGATTAAACCGGAAGGCGGTAATTCCAGTCTTCTCTCCGAGTGCCTGTCTCGGTGCCAGTGTGTGTTTGTGAATGAAACTTAAACAAGCTTTTTATAAGCCGTGCCATGTACATTCATAGCGTGGTAAATGATCTCATTCCCTGAGTTCAACATGAAAATGGTAGCTCCACAGCAAAGCAATGCTGACTAAGATTGGACCATAAATGACCACAGGTTTAGAATTTGTAGCAGGAGCCGTTTGGTGGCACATTTAGGCAAGGTACTATACTGTAGGGAAAGGACGAAGCCCTCAATTTAGAATCAAATGCAGGTCATTCCAGTGCTGACTTGTGGCTGGCAGCTACACTGTGTGATGCACAGTTGGTGCTTGTGGTGGATCAGTGATTAAGAAGTCTGTGATCTGTAGCTCTTCTGCAATGGCCTATGGTGAACCGAGCACCCATGGACAGCATGGGGGGGGACTGTGCATGAATATGATTGGGTAAATCTAGGGAAGGAACTGGTCCCTGTGTTATTTAGCCTTATTTTCGATCCTAAATTGATTATAAAAAAAAGACCAATTGATTCCAGTTCTGTGGACTTCAGCCAGAGGTGGGCAACGAGGGCCGTATCTGTCCCTGGTTTTCACACCAGCTTCTGACCTTTAATTAGCTGATTATCTAAATTAGCCAAATCATTTATGAAATCTGACATTTCTGGAGCATTTCTTTAAATTATCATGAATGGCCACCAAAGACTGTTCTTGTCTCCCTTCATAAAACATTTTTCTTTGATCTAATCATTGCACAAATCAATATTTGTGTATGCAATCAATTAACTCAATTAGTTGGGGTGATTGATAGAAATAAAATCTTGCATACTCCCCGGCCCTCCAGGACCGGAATTGCCCACCCCTGAGTTAAGCCTTCACTTTAAGCCGCCAAATAATTGTGGCAGCGCCATGATCTCAAAACAACTTTTTTTCCCCAAAACTTTCTGCTCCCTTGCCTTCGAGTGAAATTAAAACTCTCCAGGACATTTATAGGCCCACTCCTCTAATCCAGGAGAGATTTTTCCTGTTGATTGGTGATCAGTCCGTCACTGACGCTCAGATCTTCCATTTACACAGTCCACACCTGAAAGTACGCCCAGAACTGTAATATTCCAGTAATACCATCCCCCTGTATTAAATACACCAACAACAAACCTGACCCCCACGTGACACTTCATAAAATGAGACCGGTCGGAGCCTCGGTGTCGCTTTCATTACAAACTGGCGCGTCCTCTTCACCTCTCGCTGAGCAGGGACGGTCAGGGCCTTCCATTTGATTGCTCTCTTCCAGGAACTGCGGCCATAAAACCGTAGCATTATCGCCCCTCTCTAGCGGCTCTGACAGATGCACAGGCTCAAACCTTCATCCATCAAACACCCCTAACATCACGCTCCCCCCAAAACACATCACCCAAAACCTCACTTCATCCCTCACTCAGATCCATGGACCGCTATTATCCAGAAAAAATGGACTGCAGTTTCTTTCTCTCGTTGCTGGTGGAGGGAAGGGGTAAGTAAGGGGTCAGCCGCCCATCTGAAACCGCACTTTCGCCCCGCAAAACTAGAAGCATATCAGGCTGGCCACTCGGCAACAATCTGGGGCGCATTTCTGAAAAGCTTACTTGCTAACATAGTTAGCAACTTGCATTGTTTGAACCAGAGATCTGGGTCAGACTAAGTAAGTTGTCAGCATATAGTTAGCTACTAAGCTTTGGGGAAACGCACCCCTGATCTCCCTACCTCAGTTACAAGCATCTGTGGGAAAATAAGGCCCTAAATGACGTTGCTTTCCCTGCAGGCGCTATTTTGAGCCAACTGCGTTCTGCATGCTGGTCCGCACGTTTCCCCTCACAATCTGTTTGAATTTTTGCTCCCTTTCAAGTCTTTGTTTGTTATTCTGACAGTGTTCTAAGCCATGGGACAGAAGATTGGATTTAAAATAAATACATTTGGGCCCCTGTTGGTTTTTTGATATCATTCATCGTGGCTGGTATCATTCATTTTATTGCTTACGCTGAATGCAGTGATGATAAACTGTGAGGTTGTGAGTATTTGGACAGTGCCACAGCTGTCATCATTATGGCTCTGTATGCTGCCATAATGGATATGAAGTTAAACAATCATCTGATGTAGAACTAATTTTACCTGACATAATCATAAAAAAGCAGACACTCTTTACTTAGCTGTAAATCTCTTGCAGTGAACGACTGCCTGAAATCTAGAGCCCTTGGACATCACCCAATGCTTGGGTTTATTCTCTGACGAAGCTCTGCCACGTCTCCTCTGAAGCTGTCTTTCACACCTATTTGTTCCTGGGGTCTTTTTCTGTCTGTTTTGCTTGCAACCAGTAAACTGACTGTTCAGAGGAATTTTCAGGTGACTGACTTGGCCGTTGTAGAGAATTCCACCTCTTCGACTTCCTAAGTCTTGAGTTTCTTTCGCAGTTTGTTTCAGATCATTGTCCATCTGCCTGGTGAAGCACCATCCAATGAGTCCTGGATCATTTCTGATAAGATTTTAAACACTGGTAAATGCAAGGGAACCACTTCCCCTGGCAACCGTTCATGCCCATGTCATAACACCACCTCCAACATGCTTCACAGATGAAGTAGTATTCTTTTAATCATGAGCATCTCCTTCCTTTCTCCACACTCCTCTCTTCCCATCATTCTGATTCAAGTTGATCTTTGTCTCATCTACCCGTAACGCTACCAGCTTTTTTAGATGTTTTAAGCCAACCCTGATTTTCCCCGTCGGATACTGAGGCTTAGCCATGGTTTACATTTTGCAGTGTTTACGGTGGTAAAAACTCAATATGTGGATCAAGAACAAATGAGCGTTCTTGACTCAGCCAATTAGTGTGAGATGGCTCTTCTGTACTTGGGAAACAATTTTTGTCACCACAATTGTTATCTGTGGTTTTCTGGGCCTTTTTGTGTTCCTGAGCTCACCAGTGTCTTCTATCTTTTCAAGAATGTACCAATTAGATGATTTTATTTAATGTTTGTGCTATTTTTTATAGGTTTGTTTAGATTTTTTAGCCTTATGATGGCTCGGCTCACTGGCCTTGATAGCGCTTTGGACTTCTTTTTAAGTTTCAGAGCAGCAGATTCCAAACACAAATGACACACCTGAAATCAACTATAGATCTTTTACCTGCTTACTTGTGAATAAATAATGAAGGAATGACAGACTTGGCTGTGGAGCAGCTGAGTAGTCAACTGTCCAGTTATGTTTGGTCCCTCAAAGGGGGATTTGGATGTAAATACCAAATTAAATCTGAAAGTTTGCTATATGAGCTCAAATGCACAACGTAATTTCAGCAGCAGTATGCCGTGCTACACAGCTAAAATGATAACTTTGTCGATGTACAAATATTTACAGACGTGACTGTATACTCTGCTGAACTGTATTTTGCCACACTACCCAGATGCTTACAGCAGAGTTTGAATTGTCAAAACAAGAGTTACAAACTTGTCAAGTACTCAAAGTGCAGCTGCATTTTGGCATCTTGGTCAGATTAATACTCTGGATCTACATGTAATCTGAGGCCTGCAGAGCTGCATTAACCAGCAGTGCTGCATTTTGCCCCGCAGCGCTCCCCACCTCACACCTGTGACCTGTGCGTAACGGATTAGCGACACCCGCCAGCTCGCACCACGATTTTGGCTCTGCCCCAATTCTGCTGCCACGCCTGACCTTCTAGCTGTCACCATGGAGACCAGCTGCATTATCAAACCGAGGTTTTGTTTTGAAGGCCGAGGTGTTGCTGTGGATATACCGCTGGCACTGCTGGCAGGTTTCTCTCTCTCACATTAGCAGAGCCGAAGACTGGATGCTCCAAAATAACAGCCTTCCCTTATCTGACACATTTCCTGGAAGTAAGGAGCGAGGATTTCTATTGGAAGTTTTAAATCTGTAACTGTTCCATAGTTGATTTATGAATGATGCTTCTTTGAAGGTCAGATTGGGTGTGCACTTTGACCCAAGAGAATACACCAGATTCACAAATTCACCCACTGCCTCCTTGAACTAGACATCCCCAAGGCTGCAGCCATTAATATTTTTGGCTTTGGCTGGAAGCGTTCTGCACTTTTAACTTGAATCTGTGGCTGAGTGAAAGAACAATGTGAACAGGAGTCTTCATGAAATGACTTTTTCTGTACAATACAGATACAGACTCACATTCGTTGATGAGCCCCAATGGAAGTATTGGCCTACTGCCAGATGATATTAAGTCCCAGGGTTTGAATCTCAGTTAAGGCCTTTCTCTGCGAAACTTTCAGCTCAGCGTCTGAGCCACAGGACTGGGTCAAGCTCAGTCGCAGGGCGCAGAAAAATTCTTTCTGGTCATCAGGGTCCATCAGTCTGGTCGGAACCTGAGACTAATGACCTCTAGCCACTATGAGAATCACGGACTACTGGGAAGCAAAGGCTCATAAACTCTTGCCATTTGAACCCCGGGGGAATCATAGCACGAGCATCCAGTCCAATGTGAAAAAAAGAAGACTGAGATGGAAAGAATGTGTGTGAGAAAGAAACCGACTGGCCCAAATGTAGCCTGGGTCTGCCGCAGTGTTATAGCCTAAGTCTGGCACGTGCAAAGCCTCTCTGTCAGGGGTCTTTGCTTTTCAGCAGCGGTGAAGGGGGCGCTGGAGGAAAGGGGCTGGCAGATTTGTGGCCTGCTGACCGTTGATTGTAAGTGTAAGTGGGCTGTCATCACTGTAACATAAATAAAGCTAAAGATAGGGCACATAGCATCTGCCAGCAGTCAGCCAGGGCTTTTTATAGGGACACTTAGATTATTAAAAGGAGCAAAGAGTTATTTTTGACCACATGTGACCGACCAAAACAACGCTTACAATTACCCAGGTCACCTGGACCACAGGCACAAGCTGCCAAACCGTGTAGTCAGTTAACTTAATTAGCTAGCCTGTACACATTTAATCAGATTAACAACATAAACTGGAAACTGGCAGTACAGGTGCCTCACATTGAATAATCAGATATTGCTAATGCTTCACACTCTCGGTCTCGCATTTGCTTTGGCAGTAGCTGTGACTGGATTCATATTAATTGGATTAGAGAGCATTTCAATATGTTTAAAGGTTTAGTGTTATTGCGTAATGTTGAGCCTTGAAGGTACGGGCAGTGCCCAGTTTGCGGTTCTGGACAGAGGTCAGTCAGAATCTTTGACAGTTATGCTGAAGGGGTTTCATGCTTTTCTGAGGTGCCTATCTTGGACACTTGTGAGGGAAAGACTTGCTCAAGCCTGGGTGTGAATGTTCTTTGGTAGCAAAAGACATGTCCTCGTCCACGAGGGAACAGAGTAATTTACTGCCCCAGGATAAGGACTGAAATAAGATTCATCCAACTTGTTGCACAAAACACAGGGATACGAGACAAAACTTAGTGCCAAGGCCTTGACTGAGTTATCCTGCCAGTATACAGAGTAATCAATCTTAGGATTGCATTATCTGGGAATGACTATTGCTCTTCGCATGTAGGAGCAGATCGAGGTCAGCCTGGTGTGGGAGACAAGACGGTTACAGGACTCTTCCGCCCCGGACTTTTCGTCCCCGCACTTTTCATCCTTGTGGGCTTTTCGCCCCTGGACTTTTCATCCCCGTGGACCTTTTGTCCCCAGATTTTTCGTCCCCTAATGATAACAAACCGTACCACCATTGTTGACAGACAGATGGGCAGTGAACAGATCACCATTTTATAAGGGTCAGGGTTAGGTTTATGTTTAGGGTTAGGGTTATAATGCAGGAAGAGGGTAAAGCATTACTGGGGACGAACAATCCAGGCCAAAAGTCTGGGGACAAAAAATGTGGGGATGAAAAGTCCGGGGACGAAGAGTCCTAGAGCCGTGGGAGACATCATGTGAGGCATCAAGTCAGTATCGTGAGGCACCAGGTCAGTCATGACTGGGCACTTTTGCTAGCATTGCTAAGGAAGCAAAGTGGTGCCAATCAGACAGTGGTGTCAAGATGTCTTGAGTCACTCTCGGGGTCACCCTTTTCATCACATCCCCGGCCTGTGGCTACACCCCCCACCCCAGGTCATCTTGAACTCAGGTCATCGTGAACCAGCAGATTTTCTGCATAGCTGGTCACTGAAGTGTGAACAGAGATGAAAAACCCAGAGTCAGAAGTGCTCATTCTCCAATCACCTGCCTTTGCTAATCAGCACAAGTCTTGATCCAGAAGATAGAATCCATCAGAGAAATCAGTGATCGGATTTTATGAGTGAAAGGAGCACACGATAGGCCCTTGACTAACAGACATTTGCTCAGACTCGCCAGACTTTTTGCTGAATATTTGGTTCGGAAAAATAGTCAAAAAAAGTGCACTCTTGCTCCTGACTGAGAGGAGCTCTCAGCCGGAGCATTTCAGCTCTCACCAAGTGTGTCAAGGTTAGAGAGCCCATCTGTCAGTGCATGGAGAGTGACAGAGTGACCACACATCTATAGAAACTGCATGACGAGAGACGTATGTCCCCAACAAGCTGCCTGCGAAAGACACCGCAAAGCTGACATGCTTGGGGAGATATTTGGAGCCCGGCCCGAGATATATTTTGGGACCACAACCTTCGCATTTTTAAGGGGTGACAGTGACACGCCGCACGTTGAAACAGACGGAGGAAGATAGAAGGTGGGAGTTCTGTTGTTTGTTTGTCGCCATGGTAACAAAGCTAAGCACCAACCAGCTGATGCGGCATGGATACACCCCAGTGATTCACGGCCTCAAGCCTGACCTTCAGAGACTGTTAGGGGTCAAAGGAAAATCAAAGCCACATTCAAAAAAAATTCACCACGATAGAATAAATGAAGAAACCAAGAGAAGAGGAGTTGTCGCTTCTTCCTGAAAAAATTTTCGGAAGACGGTCCCGAGGCCGTTGAAGACAGCTGTCAACAGAATATAGGCGAGACTGAGGTTCGATGAGCCATGTGGACCAATGAGCTGTATCACATATTTGAAATCAATAGATGTCAGAGCTGCTTAAAATAGGCTCATAAGTAATATAGCTCATTGGTCCCCATGCCTCATCTGACCCCAGTCAACCCTACATTTTTAAGAATGAAAAGTACTGACGTTTACTTGAAGGCCCACAGTTACAGTTATGAATTACCACACTGCAGCGATTATTCTTCTATGTGATTGTTTCCCGATATGATCAGCCAGCATTTTGAGGATGCTTTTATAAATCTGTTTTATTTTAGCCTGGTAATGAGCAGACTGCTATTGGAGGTACAAGCACCGATCTATAGAGAATATCACGCAATATAGATCAATGGTCACGTGATATTTTACCTGCACATTAATAGCCCAGAAGGTTGAGAATATCGAAGAAAGATACATATGCACAAGTAGATGGCACAGTTATTGAAGCATGAATTTTTATAGACCAGTTACCATAACCTCTTATGCACCAAAAGGCCGACATTACTCTATAACCTCACTCAAAAAAGTTGGGATGGTATGGAGAAGACACATAAAAACATAAAGCAATGATTTATACATTTACTTTCACTTCTATTTCATTGCAGACAGTATGAAGACAGACTGAAGATACAATTATATTGGTAAATATGCATCAATTCATGCCATTTCGGCCAGTAAGGCATTACAAAAAAAGTGGGGACCGGGGAAATTTAGGAAAAGGAATGAGGTAAAAAATCAAAAAGGAAAAATTACGTGATTTGAAACAGCTCTCAGCTGGTGATTTTAATCATGATTTGGTACAAAAGCAGGATCTAGGAATGGTGATGTCATCCAGGAGCAAAGATGGGCCAAGGATTGCCAATATACCCACAAATGCTCGAGAAAGTAATTGAAAGATTTTAAAATGGCATTTTTTTTGGGGGGGGGGGGGTATGTGAACAACATGAGAATATTTTTGCATTTTTTGCCCTCATGTCTACTGAACCTGTCATGTACAGCATGCTTGCTTTTCAGCAGCTGTATTAATAGAGTTTATCAAACTATATTTACTATCATGATTGCTCCTTTATAATTAGGCTACCTGCTGCATCAATACCTGTTATCAATTCAGGAATTATCAATGTACATCACACACATACAGGTGTTCAGTAATCATCTGCACAAACACTCGTCATTGTTTTGATTACATGTGAAATAAAACACTACTAATGCAGTTTCTGTGATGAAATCGGGACTTACAAAATGTAATCAAATTTTAAATGGCCTCAGATGCTTAAAACCTTGTTAATAACCGAGTTAACGCAGCCCCCAATGGCGAAACCCACAGATGTCTGAAATGGCTAAATTGTACAGAAATTAGGAGCAGCATGACTCCCGACTGCTAAACAGGTCAAACCAATCGCCCTTTCAGCATTTACCCGCTAATGCCATGCACAACTGTGATCTGTGTAGGTATTCAGTATTACAACATAACTCGCATATGCATACATCAAAGAACTACACATTAACCCAATCGTGTGTGTACTCACGCACAGACTCACAGCATACATGCCGACTACCGCTTTCGGGGCGTTTCATTCAGGGAAAAAAAAAAAAAAAAAAACTCCCCAAAAGCGGTAGTCTACCGCCAAAAGCGGTAGAGTTGGCATGTATGACACAGACACACACGCACACACACACACACACACACACACACACACACACACACTCTCTGCATTAAGAGTTGAATAAATATGAATGTGTCCGCTGTTTTCTTGCTTAGTGTTCTGGCGGCAGTTTAACCAAAATATACAGTGTAACTACCAAGAGTCTGCAGTTGGATATTGGGTGTATAGTGACACCTAGTGGAGATCCTGAATTGTGTAGAATCGTGTCACAGTTTACCCAGACAGGAAATTGGTGTCTAGTGAAAAAATGAGAAAGACAGACAGTTCCTCAGTTGAACAAAAATTATGAACATCTAATTTATAACACACACAGTTCAGGGAACACATTCATCAAACAAGAAGGCAATGTCCAGGAAAACCAGAAAACCTGGAAGGACGAAAAGTTGTTTTGATTTTTTCAGAGATTCCGTCATGCATCAACATGACACGAATACAGCTAGGTTCACTCAACCAAATTCAGTGCTCCCACTCACTACAACTGGGTGCTCTGCTTACTTTGACTGGTAACAGATGTGTTGGGCCAACTCCTCTCATTTAATTTTTTTCTTCCAAGCTAGCAAGTATTGTTTCTGCATCGTTCAATGTTTTATTGCTCATTCAATCATGCTGCTCTTGATGGTTATCGTTGTTCTACAGGTTCAAGTGAAGCTGACATTAACTGGTCTCCCACCCTGCCAGGCCCATTTGGAAGGCTGAAACGAAATACCAAACTAGTTTATGACTTTATGTCCTAAAGCCGTATGCACAGTATCAACCAATTTCATCACTATTTGCTACTGCTAGATGTTTTGGGTCATTCATTTTAATATGTTCACAATGAATAGAAGTTGCGTACTTAACTCCATTATTCCATAACCATTACTCCCTGAAATCCATGGACCAGCGTCATTTGAAATTTCATTGTGCCCTATGGCGTCCCTAATACAGAGATTGGATATTAATCACAGAATTAAAAATAAACTCGGCAACAATTCAACACAGGGGTCTGGAAATTCTTAACCTTCGGAGAGCCTATGATTAAAATTCATTCAACCGCAGGGTACCCATTAAACTGCACTTATAGTTCAAAAACGACACTGCAGAAGCATGCCTAATGCCATTAACTGAGGAAAATATTAACCTCTATCCCTCAGAGTTAAAGACAACACTAAACCATTTCATTTCACTGCAATACAAATGGTTCACACAGTTATTGAAAGTGAGGTCTTTGATGGTCCGTAGCATGTTTCCACTATAGACATACAATCACTGACCCAAGAGAAACCTTTCAGAAGTGCTGTCTACATGCTCTCATCTCCGTCAGGTTTCTATTTTTGCTTTTATACTCAAAATAAAGTTCACCAAGATGAAGGGAGGGGATATTATGAAAAAATGATGTTTAATTTCAATACAATAAAATAAATACACCTAGGAGAAACAGAGACTGTGAACAAGTATTCACCTCCTTCCCAATTCCATTTTTTGCATATTTGTCACACTTATATGATTTGCATAATCAAACTTATTTGAGCATTAGACAATGATATCCCAAGTAAACACAAAATGTAGTTTTTAAATGATGATTTAATTTATTGAGGGGAAATATATGAAAAAGT
The DNA here is from genome assembly GCA_029692085.1 of Gymnothorax javanicus. Taxonomy (NCBI): domain Eukaryota; kingdom Metazoa; phylum Chordata; class Actinopteri; order Anguilliformes; family Muraenidae; genus Gymnothorax; species Gymnothorax javanicus. Next base: position 4,393,226 of record CM056209.1, on the reverse strand, counting down.
TTTTGCCCCCATAGCCGCTAAATCAACCAATCAAACAAATGTACTTGAAAATAGGGTTCAATTTCACTATACACACCCAGGCATGATCACTATTAGCCCTGCTGGATCCAATTTCATTGAAATAGAACCAGTCTGGCAATGTGAAGTGGACATAAAGCTGCACATGATGCCGTGATCTAATGAAATTCACCAACAGGTGAGAAAAAAAGTCATTGACGTCTATCAATCTGGAAAGGGTTACAAAGTCATTTCTAAGGCTCTGCGACTCCAGCAAACTATAGAGAAAGCGATTATTACAAATGAAGATAACTTGGAACAGTGGTGAACTTTTCCAGGAGTGGTCGGCCTACCAAATTTCTGCTAAGACTACATTGACAACTCATCTAGTATGTCACAAAAGGTCCCAGACTAATATCCAAAATACTGCGAGCCGAACCAGCCAAAGTTACATTTCCACAATAAGAAAGAGACAAGAAAAAAATGGCATCAATGGGAGACCTACAAGGCATAAACCATTGCTGACCAAAAAACACACAAAGTCTCTTCTCTCATTTACCAAAAAAAAACCCCACAATCCCAATTCCAAAATAGTTGGGACAAAGTGTAAATTGTGAATAAAATCAAAACGCAATGACTTTCAAATCATACCAGCCAGTATTTTATTCACAGTAGAACAGAGATAACATAGCAAATGTTGAAACTGAGAAATTTTACAATTTTATCCACAAAATGAGCTCATTTCAAAATTGATGGCTGCTACAGGTCTCAAAAAAGTTGGGACAGGGGCTTGTTTACCATGGTGTAGCATCCCCTCTTCTTTTTAACACAGAGTGGAGGCGTCTGGGCATTGAGGAGACAAGTTTCTTGAGTTCAGCCATTGGAATTTGATCCCAGTCTTGTTTAATACAGGGTTCCAGCTGCTGGAGAGTTTTGGGTCTCCGTTGACGGACTTTTCGATTAATTATGCGCCAAATGTTCACAATCGGTGAAAGATCAGGACTGCAGGCAGGCCATTTCAGCACACGGACTCTTCTACTACGAAGCCATGCTGTTGTAAAAGCTACAGTATGCGGTTTTGAACTGTCCTGCTGAAATACACAAGACCTTCCCTGGAATAGATGTCATCTGGAGGGGAGAATATGTTGCTCTAAAACCTTTGTAAACCTTTCAGCATTCATGGTGCTTTTTAAAACATGCAAGTGTCCCACACCATATGCACTAATGCATCCCCATACCATCAGAGATGCTGGCTTTTGAACTGAACGCTGATAACAGGAGGGGTGGTCTTTCTCCTCTTTAGCCCGGAGGACACGACGCCCATTATTTCCGACAAGAATGTCAAATTTGGACTCGTCTGACCACAGGACACTTTGCCACTTTGCTACAGTCCATTTTAAACGAGCCTTGGCCCACAGAACACGGCGGTGCTTCTGGATCATGCTCAACAATGGCTTCCTTTTTGCATGATAGAGTTTTAGGTGGCATCTGTGGATGGCACGGTGGACTGTGTTTACAGACAGTGGTTTCTTGAAGTATTCCTGGGCCCATTTAGTAATGTCAATGACAGAATCATGCCGGTGAGTGATGCAGTGGCGTCTGAGGGCCCGAAGATCACGAGCATCCACTAAAGGTCATCGGCCCTGTCCCTTATGCACAGAGATTTTTCCAGTTTCTCTGAATCTTTTGATGATGTTATGCACTGTCGATGATGAAACCTTCAAAGCCTTTGCAATTTGACGATGAGGAACATTGTTTTCAAAGTATTCCACAATTTTTTTATGCAAGCCTTCACGGGTTGGAGAGCCTCTGGCCATCTTTACTTCTGAGAGATTCAGCCTCTCTAAGACATCCCTTTTATAGCCAATCATGTTACACACCTGATGCCAGTTATCTTAATTACTAATGTTAAATGTTCTTTCAGCTGATTCTCTTATATATTAATTGCTTTTTCAGTCCTTTATTGCCTGTGTCCCAACTATTTTGACCTGTAGCAGCCAGAAAATTTGAAATAAGCTCATTTTGTAGATAAAAATGTAAAATGTCTCAGTTTCAACATTTGAAATGTTATCTATGTTCTATTGAAAATAACATATTGGCTCATGTAATCTGAAAGTCATTGCATTTTGATTTTATTCACAATTTACCCTTCGTCCCAACTATTTTGGAATTGGGGTTGTAGATGACCCCCAAAACTTTTGGGATAATATTCCATGGACTGATAGTCAAAAGTGAAACTTTTTGGAAGACATGGGCCCTAATACATCTGGCGTAAAGCCAACACAGCATTCCACAATAAGAACATCATCTCACTTGGAGAACATCAAATGCAGTGGTAGTGTGATGGTCTGGGGCTGCTTTGGTGTTTCAGGACCTGGGTTACTTTACATAACTGATGGAACCATTAATTCAGCTCTCTACCAGAAAATCCTGCAGGAGAATGTCCAGCCATCAGTTTGTGACGTAGAGCTCAATCGCAGTCGGGACATTCAGCAGGTGTATCATCCAAAACGCACCAGCAAGTCCACCTCTGAATGGCTCACAAAAAAAAAAAATTAAGGTTTTTGAGTGGCCTAGTCAAAATCCTGACTTAAATCTGATGAAGATGCTGTGGCATGACCTGAAACAGTTCATGCTTAAAACCTCTTCAATGTAGCAGAATTAAAACAATTCTGCAAAGAGAAGTGGGTCAAAATTCCTCCAAAGTGATGTAAAAGGCTCATTGCCAGTTATCGCAAATGTTTGATCGCAGTTGTTGGTGCCAAGGGAAGCACAACCAGCTATTAGGATTAGGGGGCAATTATTCCTTCACATGGTTGGTGTGGGTTTTTAATAACTCTTTACCTTCTATAAATGAAACGATCATTTAAAAGCTGCAGTTTGTGTTTACTCAAATTCTTTTTGTGTTACTTTAAAATTAGCCAGATGATCTGAAACATATGAGAGAAATTTAAAAAAACAGAAGAAATAGGGAAGGGGGCAAATACTTTTTCTCACAGTACTGTAAATGAGCATTCAAATGATGAGCCAGATCATCTAAAAGGACTGGATGGCAGTTCAACAAAGTTCAGGGAAAAAAATGTTTTTACAGAGCTCTACACGCTCATCTCTCACTTTGCCTTCTGTTCCCAGAATCATTCAGGCACAAAAACGTTTGTTCATGACAACGCGTATGAATCTTAAGTATTCATCACCAAAGGCTTGAGGAAAAAACAGACGTGGAAAGTCCAGGGGTAAGAACACAGAACTTCTGACTAATGTTTCAGGCGCTGATTTGACTTTTTGGTTCAACCTAACAGCTATGGACCAGTGTTATAAACGGAACTGGAATGGCATAATATCTTGCAAATGTCGTCTACTTTCTGGAGCTAGATTTTTCACATTTGGAAAAAAACACATTGGATTGTGGTCTTCTGGTAAAGCAAATTTCTTTGGTTTATTTGCAAAAGAAAAGTTCAGCACAGGTGAGAACACGCCAAAGGCAGCACATTACATTTTTATGCCACGCAACCCAAACCTGAAAGATAATGTATATATGAGGAAGACCGCACAGCTTTAGAGCAGGTTCAGACAGATTACAAGCCTGAAGTGCAAACATATCATGTATATAAAACCAACACGGCACAGGAGATGAATTCTTTAAAAAGCCAAACTTTGGTGACAGTTTTTTTAACATCCAAGAAAAGGAGCAAATAGATTCAGTAAGAATTAAAATACACTATACGTATGCTGAACTAGAGTTGTTAATGGCACTTATTTCTCAAGTATTGCTGCAGGATAAACACATCTGTAATTACTTAGTGTACAAAGCTTGATGAACTTGGTGCATCAATACTGAATGACCCTCTGACCTTCCTGTAAGGGATAATGAACAGCGAGCTGGTGATTTTTACAAGATAAACACTAACAACAATGATGTACGACTCCATTGAAGCGAATGGGTCTTAAATCATCCAAAAGGGGTTTATTTTGCAATAATGAGCGCTCGCTGTACATTATCCCTCTTGTTACACGGGTACCAATTAAAGAAATCAATAATTTGCTGCAAAATATTGATTTAAAAATAATTTCATTGATTTAAAATTGATTTCATTAGTTCTGCTAAAAAGAATAGCCATTTGGATTCTATGGTTGAAACAGCAACACGCCCATAGCAACAGTCTGTTCTTCATAGCAACGTTCTACTCTTCAGAAGTAACAGACCGCAGAGTGCTGTAATTGACCAATCAGAGTCACATATTCAACAAAGCCATGTAATAAGAAATAAGAGCACATAATGGACATCGGAGAAAAGCAATAATATGGCTGCTTGTCTCCAGAGTCAGAACGTTTTCATCTTTTCATTGCAGAACAGAACTGAGATCCTAAAGTACATCTTTCATTATGCAGCCCAATGTCATATGAAAAATTACCTTGGAACTCAAGATGTAAACCAAACATTCACTCAATACTGAAAACAATGTCACTGAACTGAGCTCACAGTCACATATGTTCAGTAAAAATATTACATTGGCATACCACATTTTTGAAATGTAAATCCAAAATTACTGTTACACAGTACAGCCCAGGACAGCGCTTCGCTTTCTGCACAGTTCCATTTTATGTGCTATGCAGCTGAGCACAGTGCACTTTGTTAAACATTTTCCCTATTTACAGTAACAGTTTTTTTTTTTCTCAAGCCATGAGAGCAGTGTGCTTATGTGCTCACAGATGGACTTGCAGCTACAATTAAAAACAAGGCAAAGAACCGTACAGAACAAAGGCAAGCTTATGAAATATTGCATAAAATGCATATACACTGCAAAAGTTGTATTTTCAAAGAGCAAATTTTTGGTTTAAAAAATACATCATTAATTCAAATTCAATTTAAGGCAATATGGGTTCACCGTGCTGCTCAGAAATCCAACTATACAGCGAAGTCCATGGGGAGGCCAAACAAAGATGCTCTTTAATCCCTTTTCCAGTACACTGCTGGATGCTATGCTCGCACAGAGCACCAAAAACAGTAAAAACTATGGCTTTACATTCTCGCCGTAAGCACTGGATCATCCGGTAATGGCAATTCTAAGCCTGTTACCGATATACCGCCTATCGTTTTTATTTTTCAGATTTGTGTGCCAAACTCTCCATCTACAGTCCGATAATCCATTTCCACCTCGCCTGCCGCTTCGGGATGTACAAAAACAATCGCGTTCGATGGTTTTTTTCCATTATGAGTATTACATCGGCTACTAATGATGAGGAAAATGCATTATTGCACTATAGTTCTAACTGGTGCACAAACCTGAAAGTGCTCTCATAACTTCAACAGTTTAAGAAAAGATAAACTGCCTATCAGTCAGATGCGAATGCTTTTAAGCCTTTAAAAGTTGCAGTTTCAGAGCGATCCGATGCTTCCAGCAATAATGTAAAGCTGTTGCTTCCTCCGTACACAGTGAAATGCGCTAGCATAGCATCTAGCAGTAAACCGGAAAAGGCACTCAACTGCGTTTTCACTTTACCTCCGTATATTGTGCGTAAATTTTTAGAGTGCACAGTAATTAACTCCTCCTAGTGGAAGGACACAGAGCAGTCACTGCAGACTAGGCCTGGTTGAAGTAGATGACGGTGACAGTGATGTCATCCCTGTACATCCGCGCCACTTCCTCCGGCAGTGTCAGCATGGCAGCCAGGCGTTCGGGGTCCACCTCGTTGTAATCGTTAGTGCCGATGGCATGTCGGATGAGGTGCGTGGCAGAGTTCGAGTCAAGGACGGGCGCCGTCAGCACCTCCTGCTGGTGGTACATGGCCATCAGATGCTCAGCCACCAGCCGCACCGCCCCCACACTATCTACCATCTCCCACAGCCCGTCAGAAGCCAGGATTAGGAAGCGGTCCCCTGGTCTGAGCCTGTGATAGGTCAGCTCAGGGGTGGCCTCCAGGTAAGGGGGTGTGAGGTAATTGGGGGGCGTGTACTCGTAGATGTCGAGGGACTCCAGGTCACGGCTGCTCTCAAGCACCTCCTTCTGCAGATCCAGGTTCCACTTAAAACGCACATCGCCAAACGCCCGGAGGGGCATCAGGACCCCGAGGAGTCTTTCGTCCATCACCACCGTGTCCTCCTCTGAAGACGGGTGCTGAGACCGAATCCTCTCCAGTTCAGCCTCGTTAAGAGCGTTGTGGTCCTGGGTTAGCGTCAGGGCACTCCAGCTCCCATCATCCCCCTGGACCCCCATGACAGCCCGGCAGTCCCCTGCATTGGCCACATGGACCCACTCATTATTTACATGCACCACGCAGGCGGTGGAACCCGAAAACGCCGTCTCCAGGGCCAAGGTCCTCGTCCGGTCGCTCTCCAGCGGAACCTGGGCCTCGAGCGAAATGTCCACATCCATCTTCTGGAAGGCGCAGCTGAGGGCGTCCAAGGGGCTCAGGCCTTCCCCGCAGTCATCACTGGACAAGAGCTCCAGCCAAAACTTGCGGAGTTGCGCCAGGTAAAGTGAACTGGACCGGCGATAGTTGTAGTCATTGTGGTGCTTGTGCCAACGCAGGATGGGCGACAGGGGCCTGAGTTCGGCCATGGCGGCCTCCAGCTCCTCCAAGTTCTGCCGCGACATCAATGCCACCGCCACGTAGTACACCAGCCGCTCGCTGACCGTCTGCGCGCAGGCATAGCCGCCGTGCCCATCGAACACGCCGAACATGGCGTCCCCGCTCAGCAGGCAAGTGACGGCGCTGCGCCGGTCCTCCATGGGCGAGTTTGCAGCCAGCTGATTGCTCTCGAACCCCAGCACGGGGCCTGGGCTCCTGCCGTCGGACTCAGAGAAGCGGACGGACTGCTCGTTAGCTCTGAGGATGGCGTTTACCTGGTCATCGCTCAGCTGATAGTCGAGATCTTCGCCGGCCGATGACAGCAGCTGACCCGGGAGACCGCCGTCGCCGCCGAGGTGCGTACCCTGGAAGCGGGTGGAGGTGACGGAGCGCCAGGTCCGTTTACGCCGGAAAGGAAAACTCCACCTCCTGGGGTGCCATGTGTGCTGGCATCGCGAGAAGAGAAAGTGGCAAGCTTTCCTATTAGCACAGTACAGGACCCGCATGGACAATGCAGCTGACATTGCTGCCCTGCGTCTAACAATGCTGTGACAGCCAGCAGTCAGTTGTCCGTTTTGGTCACAGTACCTGAAAGGTGCAGACTGGAGGAAAGGGGATGGGACACAGACAAGTAACAGACTGGTTACAGACCACCTGACAACCTGCCAGCAGATTTTTTTTTACCGCTGTGAATGCTATATAGAGGACTTCTATGCTAACCCAGTAGCTTCCCATACAGTATATTCGGGTATAAAAGCAACAAGCCACTAACAACATCCATCGAGCACAGCGACTGTAGTCCAGGAGAGACACGGGCTCTGGTGGTTTTCTCGATTTTAACTCCGATTTTAAAAAATCAGAAAAGCTGATCATAGAATTAATCCACTTCGTCTGAACCGGACGCTGATTTACACGTGAAAATTACCTCCGTCAAAATCGGTTCCAAAATTGTTAGTCGCGCTTGACGGCTTGCGCCCAGTGAGCGTGCGACAATACAAGGCTTAAAAGTTTTAGAAATTGACTGCTTTTACTTAAAACAAGAAACTATAGGTTTTGCAGAAGCTTAAGCAAATTCACCATGGCTCCAACAAAATATACGGCACGCCATTTAAAATGTCAACCATGACCGCTTAATACGCAAGGAGCGTATTCACAACCAGTTCCCTTGAACGTAGTTGTTAGTGATTAAATAGCAAACGTGCGCATAAAAGCAGCCTGCTCAGGAACTTGGGAAACGTAATTTGGATAGCTGTCAAAATGAAATGTAAAACTGTTTAGTAAACAAACTAAAGTTCATGTCAGTCATTCAGATTCAAGAAACTGACACATAACAGCGAGTAAACTCTACTTACCGCAGTCAAGTGCAGTGATAAGGCCACTTAATGCTTCTTACAGGCCGTTCAAACTATCGTCCATGCTAAACGAACGCAATGTGCATGCAATACGCCGAATCCGCCAAATAATTAATTACCTTTCCTCAATAAAGTTCATCAGGTAGCGCAAGAGTAATTGCTTTTGCATACCCGAACTCAGTCTGACAGCTTTGATAACAGCTACGCCTTGTCATTGTCGTATCAGCTGATCTTCAGATTCAGCAAGTGCTTTGAGAATTCAAGAACCTGTAAGTTCAATCCTTGCTAAATCGTTCATGACTCCCACTAACAGTAACTGTGACCCAGCCGGAAAATAAAATGTCACTCAACATGAATGCATCTCCCAGCCAGGGTTTCGCAGGTAGGAAATCGTGATATTTTTAGCTATCTTATCAGTCCGATTACTGACAATTTACACTGTCTTACTTCGAGCTCGTCATTCCTCATGAGCACCTCCCTTTCTGTATGATTGGATGATGTGTTTTCCGCCCGTTTCCGCGATTGGCCTACACACTAACCGTCCTATCATATTTACAGCCAAAACCCAACACGTTGTTCAATGAAGTCGGTCACGGATACAGTACATATATGTACATTTTCGTAATCAAGGAACTTAATTTATTTATGCATACATATTATACTATTTTCATTTGAAGAAAAAAAAAGTAAATATTTGGTCTGCACTGCCACCGCGATGTTCTGCGGATTAGAATCATAAAAGATAAATCCTTGGGAGTGGCAACTTCCTAGTTCAATAAACTGGCACCAGTCCGCCATGCTTACGCAAAACAATCGAATTGTAGTCCCGCGGTAACTCCATTTGGGTTAGGAAAAAAAAAAAAAACAAGAAAACAAAACAAACAAGTTAAAAACCCTACAACTACTACTGCTACTACTACTACTACTAATAATAATAATAATAATTTTATCTATGGGAATGAACAAGCTTATTGGGTAAGTGAGAATTGGACTGGTTTAATTATAATGAATTACACTCGCAGTGGATTGTTGGAATGTATACCTTATCCTCATGATCTGACTTGTGATGATGAGGTACAGGGATTCAAACCCAGAGTGTGAGTCAACGATTGTAATTCAAATACAATGATTAAGGGCAGTATATGACAAGGGGGAATTGGATTTGCACACACAGTGGTGTCATTAGGATCTCATTATGTCTCCTGAACTGCCTGAATTCTTTGTGGCACATGCTGGAAACTGTCACTATCCTCCTGCGAGTTCCTATTGTTCCTTATTCCATCCTGCAGCTTGTGTGTCTTTTAGATGTATTGTCTCCTTTGATTGGTTTAGCGTCTCGCATGCCGTCCCTGTCAGGTATGCGCATTTGTTTCCCCATTCCCGCACATCTCTGTGGCGTAATGTCCTCTTACTTTGAGTCCATCAAGTTGCTGGATTGTCGGTTGCTGATACCCTGAGAAGCCAGTCAGTTATCTCTCTAGTTTGTGTATCAATCATCTTCTTAAATTTTCGTAATCTTTAATGATGGTAAAATACGGAAGTCCGGAAGACTTAATCTTATTGATAGGAACAAGCTCCCGAGCCTGTTTCTCGGTCTCCTGGATTGGGGCCACATACCTGTTAACTCACCTCTTCAGTATGTTCTTCTGCTCAGTTTATTAGGAACACCTCCCAAGCCTTCTGCGGTCATCAGGATTGGGACTGCTTTCTGCTAAACTCTCCAAACTGGCCATCTGACAGTTCTGCTCTGCCAGCTCTGATCTCCACCTGGCCTCTGCCCCAGGAAGCCACTGGCCGGGCGCAGACATACCCCTCACCCAAGCTTGTTACCATCTGAACTGAACTGTGCCATTCTGCTCAGGGCTCTGTACCTATCTGTCGTTACCATATACCTATTAATACACCCTACTATTGGATTGTATTTTGCCTCTGCATCTGGTTCCTTGCCTGGATCATAACAGAAAACACTCCGCAAAGTTTTTGGCAGATCCTGGGTTAAAAAGCATTGCACGTTTTCTGCACATTTTACAGCAACACATATATGCTATGAAGCTGTCATTCCACCTCACCCCAAATGCCCTCTGATGGACCGAGATCTGCGTCTGTGCAGAAGACTAGTGCAAGCTGACAGCACAGTCACGACTGAGGAACTGGCTTGAGATTATCTGTACTCTGTGAAATGGTTCATAATCCAAAAAAAAAAAAACCAGAGGCACTCCGAGAGTGCAAACCTCCGCCAAGGCAGCACAGTCAAAATCATTGCTGAGTGAAAATGGCTCAAAAGAAATTTAAGGATAGATTCCGTCCCTGATACGACACTAATGAACCCAAAAAATATGACTGGGAGCGAAGTTCAGTTATCACGTGTCATGGGATTTCAACATGGCTGCCGTGGTGACCATATTGTTCGACCGATTGTGGTCAAAATCAATAGGATCCATCCCTGATGTAATAGCAACCCACCCACAAAATTTCTCAGATACCTGTCCATTACTATTTGAGTTATCTTGTTCACAAACAGACAGACAAACCAACGCCGGCAAAAACATAACCTTCTTGGAAGAGGTAAAAATAAATAAACTAGAGGCACTCCTAGAGTGCAAACCTCCGCCAAGGCAGCACAGTCCAAATCTTCATAAGAGGGAGCAAAGTTCAGTTATTGCGTGTCATACGATTTCAAGATGGCTGCCGTGGTGGTCATATTGTTCGACCGATCGTGGTGAAAATCAATAGGGTCCATCCCTGATGTAATAGCGACCCACCCACAAAATTTCAAAGATATCCATTCATGATTTTTTGAGTTATCTTGTTCACAAACAGACAAACAAACAAATGACTCCCGCCTAGCGGGACCGTTGTCAAAATCGTCTGGTATCTGACTTGAGACTTCAAATCTCCGCCAGCATAGCTAGATTTGTACTTTGGCCTATATCTCAGCTGTACTTAATCTCCGCCAGCATAGCTGGATTTGTACTTTGGCCTATATCTCAGCTGTACTTAATCTCCGCCAGCATAGCTGGATTTGTACTTTGGCCTATATCTCAGCTGTACTTTGGCCTAGATATGCCAAAATTTATTCACTAGTTCCTCTTCTTGCTACTGTAACATCCTGCAAAGTTTGGTTGAAATCTATGCAGCCGTTTTTGAGATATCCTGCTAACAACCAGACAAACAGACAGACGACTAACGGAACGAAGTGACAAACGGCACTGATCACGTAACCTCCTGCCAACTTCATTTGGCAGAGGTAATTAAAAACTAGACTAAAGGCACTCGTAGAATGCAAACCAAATCCAAGATGGCTGCTGTGGCGGCCATATTGTTTCACTGATCGCGGTGAAAATCATTAGGGTCCATCCTTGATGTAATAGCAATGCACTAACAAAATTTCAGACAAATCCGTGCAGAACTTTTTGAGTTATGTTGTTCACAAACAGACGGACAGACAGAAAGACAGACAAACAAACAGGGGCAAAAACATAACCCCCGCCCCAACTTTGTTGGCGGAGGTAAAAATTTGGTAAAGGTTAGACTGTAGCCATAACAAAACAGCATAGATGCTAATCCAGACCAGTCAGCCCAGCGCCGGCCCGATTCACACGCCGCTCAGCTCGCCGCACACAGCAGACAAAACACAGTTAAACTGGGAGGGCCTTGAGTGACCCATTTGGCGCTGAAAAATGGATGTGTCAGTCCTCAGTGGTGCAGTAGATGGCGCCAAACAAGCATAGTGACAACGGGATTTCTGAAAGCAGAGAGAATTAGAGCAAGGTTTTTTCCCCCCAGAAGTCAAAGGACCAAGGGATTCATCATGCATTGTGGTTTCTTTTTTTTATTGGACATGATAACAAAATTGTTTTTTTTTTTCATTTTCATACATGTTTAATCCTGTTTGTCATTCATCGCATGTTTTTTTTTTAAATACATTGATCCAGATCTCTTCCTTCAAACTTTTATCTCATGTGATTCAATCTGTAAGGCCACAGCTGAATGAAACATTTTAGAACAAAATTGAAAATCGTGAAAAAATATGAACACATTTAGATAATAACAAAGAAATGAAAACGGGAACCTCTCAGTACAGTTCAGATTGTATGGATGGATTTACGCGCAAGCATGTCTTTTTCATCAAGTGGCAAATCTGGGTTCTTGTGTGACCTCCTGGATGAGTCTTCAATGTGCTCTTGGAGGAATTTTGGTTGGTCAACCACTCCTGAGTTCATCACTGTTCCAAGTTTTTTCCATTTGTAGATAAAGGCTCTCGCTATAGTTCTCTGGAGTCCCAAAGCCTTAGAAATAGCTTTGTATCCCTTTCCCGATTGAAAGATGTCAACAACTCTGTCTCTCATCTATTCTTGAATTTAGTTTGATTGCGGCATCATGTGCTGCTTTTGACTACTTCACATTGCCAGAGAGGTTCTATTTAAGTGATGTTTCGATTCAACAGAGTTGGCAATAAGCATGCCTGGATTTGTCTTTTGAAAGTGAGCCCAATTATCAATTAAATCTGTTTAATTGGTAGATTTAGTAACTAAAGGGGCAATTACTTATTCACGTCAGGCCAGGTAGGCTTGGATAGATTTTGTTTTGCAGTAAATGAAATCATCATTTTGAAAAAATAATTTTTGTTTACTTGCATAATATTTGTTTAATATTAAAATTAGTTTGATGATCTGAAACATGTAAGTTTGACAAATGCGCAAAAAGAGAAGAAATTTAGAAGGGGCAAATACTTTTTCACAGCACCGTGTAAGGCATGTATCCCTCAGATGTCTGAAGATCAGCAGTGACAGGATACTGCAGGGGGCTTTTAGCCACGAGAGGATGGCCGCACTTATCCTGGCTGTTGAGAGGGATGATCTATCTGTACACCTAGCAAAATGCTATCGCACCTTTTGAGGAATATGAAAGGATGAAATAAATGATTTGTTTCTTTAAAAGTATAAAGCTGGAGCTTTTAATTAGCGGCAGAGGTGGGGTCATCTGTGGGTTAAAGCACAAATAGCAGTTGGGCTTGAGTGTATCTATGCGCTGTACAGTACAATTTGAGTATTTAAAAATGAAATAAGATGAATAAAGGTATGTCAGCATTTGAAGGTATGGTTTTGGGGGATATTCTTAAAATGTGAGTGAATTGTGGGTGCTGTTAGCGAGGTAAAAGAAGAAGAAATTGAGATATACATGGACTGATCTTCTCAAGGACAAAGCCTTGATTTTTTTCTTGATTAAAACAGGTTCCCACTTTGGTCAAAAAGCTATTCTGTATTTGACCCCCAGGTGGCAGAAATATTCTATTATTTATTGGCCAGAGTTCTGCCTCGCAGAAACTTCAGGACAGTTGTCTCAACGTACGTCAGAGAGATACTTACAGTCGGTCATCTTTCCAGCCCCAATTTGGGACACGTGATTCTACAAATTAGCAGCTGAACTGGTTCTGTAGCTGTCGAATGATGTTTGCTTTTTAAGCCTATAAAATTATAGACTGCCGGGAACAGGATTAGGCAGAGGGACTAGGGAGAATGAATGTGTTTCCAACTGGTAGTCCATTATGGATTCACTGGAGGGAAAAGAAAGTGTAATTCACAATGTATGCACCATTTATTGGTTCAAAATAATTTATTCTGCTTAGTGGTCAAGGCAATATCAGAAAATAATAAAATCATAATTTGTCGTAAAAATACACAGTTTATGTCCTCAGTAATTGTCACAAAGTAAATCCTCATTTTTATTGCTGATAACAAAGGCTTGTTTTCATAATATAATAATCCAGGTCAACATTCCCTTAAATTAATTGAACAATCAGAAATAATTTATTTATATAGCTTTGCATATTATATACAACAATTTCCTTGAAATAATAAAACCATGCCTCAAGTAAAGAATGAATGCTTATCCCAATGGACCACATAAGAAGGCATTCCAATAACCTCGTCAGGACTTTTGGCGTCCATAATTCCAGGCGTCTACAGCTAATCTGTGAATGCCTGTATTCTGACTCACATAGATGAGGGATATTATGGCATATGTGTGTGTGTGTGTGTGTGTGTGTGTGTGTGTGTGTACACATTTTAAAATATCACATTCTTCAATTCCACTATTAAAGAAATAATGCAATTAAAAATCTTTTCAAAGCAATTTTTCATGATGCGTCTACCTATTTTCAAAAACGTCTCCTGGATTAAAAAGTGAAAAAGAAAAGTGAAAATAGTAATAGAGACAGGACAGAAAAATGACCAAATAGTTCTCCAACGTATTAAACCGCTTTCACACTGGACGCGAAACGAGCACGACAGATTACATTCAAAGTCAATGCAAAGACGCGAATACATACGCGTTTCGCGTGTACTCGCGTCTTTGCATTGACTTTGAATGTAATCTGTCGCGGCGAAAAAATTCGTTTGTTTGAAATCATTCAAAGTCAATGCAAAGACGCGAATACGCGTTTGGCGTGTACTCGCGTCTTTGCATTGACTTTGAATGTAATCTGTCGCGCGAAAAATTTCGTTTCGTGTCCGGTGTGAAAGCAGCTTTACTCATACAGCATAAATGCGTACTCATTGGCAAACATTGTTAGAGCTCATTGTCACTGAATTCACCAGGGGTCACGTGTGTGCAATGAATGGGGTCTGAGGTCCGGTCCCACACAGTGCATTTACGCTGGCAGTTCTGCACTCTCGCAAAGAGCTTCAATGATCATCACAGTACACAAGGGCCAAGGCCCCTGAGGGCCGCGTCCGCGAGGCTGGAGTGCGGACATTTTGGATCATCCTGAGCGCCTCAGTTGAAGGAGGCGCGCACTTTCCTGCCCTTGAGGGGCTGAGGCGGGCGGAAATTGTTCAGCATCTGTATCTTGTCCTCCTCCTCTTCAGTGAAACACAGCGTTCGGAACTTCGACATCTGTGTGAGGAGAGGGTATCAGGGTAGGGGAGTGAAAATCATTTTTGGTATAATATCCTCTCGCATAATGGGGCTTTTCCCCAATGAGCGCTACACCACAATTAAAACACACAGCTTACAGCCATCATGTTAATCAGCTTTAAATGTAGAATCAAATGCTTCTGCACTCCTGCCCGGTTTGAAAAGTACAGGAAAGAACAGGCTCGTGCCAAATAAGCCCAGCTCAGACGACAGCGTGAGCGCAAGTTTGAGCTGCTTTTAATTGAGTTTTTCACAATATGTGGAGCACAAGTCTGTGCCAAACCCATCAGAAACCAACAAGGTATGAGTTAATCTGCCCAACAAACCACCAGTCAAGCTCAAAACGTAATACCTCAGACATCAGAAAGAGAAAGCAGATTAGATGCATTAGCGTCTGGCCTCACCTCTCATGCAACAAGCAGTGCACTACAAAACAATTGGTGTTTTAGTCATTAAATGAGACTTACTCTCTTAGCTTTTTATCTCGAGCAGAAAATATTAGCTTGTTTCAAAGCTAATTTTTGCTAAACAAGTACAAATTTTCTGACACCATAGTCAATTAAAAGAGTAGAACGGTCTCACGACACTGGAATTTTTTGTCATAAAGTCATTACATGTAAAGCCAACCAATTCTGAAAAAAGTTCCGGCCTGAACCCTTCAGAATCCGCTGATTTTTTATACAGTATCTTTTATATATTTAATGAAGCCATGCAAAATATCCCCAATCATACCATGAATATTTTACAGCCCCTCAAAGTACATTGGGGTGGCTCAGAAATTTGCACTTTTAATTTGTATTATTTTTTTCTAGCATTTTTGAGCCCACATAACTTCATAAGTACAGGACATAGCCAGATGAAGTTTTCATGGATGGAAAACACTTAAAGCTCTTTTTAAAAATAGCTGCCAAATCAATTTTAAATCCACACCAGGTGTCTAAATCTGAAGCCAAAATTTTCATTTTTGTTCAGTCCAATTTTTTTATATAAGCTCATTTGAGCATCAATATCATGGAATATATCAGAGTTTCAGAGGCAAAACTACACAAATTTCATTTCTATAACATAGAGTAATAAAAGCAAGCATTGGTAACCAGTATGAGTTATCTGTTTTTCGATAATTCACAGAGGAAAACTTTAAAAAGTGCATTTTGGGTAAATTTTCAGAGCCATAATCACCAATTGGGGTAAGTGGTTGGTCAAAACAAGTTATAGCACATAAATGCGACATTTTTATCTACATTTTATTCCAGGCTCATCTTCTAGCCATGACTCCATTCGTGTGAAAACAGCGTTCAGTTTGCCAACAGCATGTTTTAAAGACTGGCTGAAAAATGTAGTCCTATGAAATAGAAACTAAGAAACACAGACATACGCTGAGCGCAGCTGTGCTCAGTGAAATTAACATAAATACAGCTAAATATATGACTAAAATACCAGATGAGATTAGTTTTTTTTGGCACCCCGTACCTTAATAAATATGCCATTCCCTTTCTTAACATAAAAAATCAACCCCTTACACCTGTGAGGGGGGGAGAAGACAGAGGATTGTGTTCACTGTGTAATTTCAGTGTGGCACGGTTTGAAATCATGGCTGCAGATATATTTAGGAAAATAGAATATAATGAAAATCTGTTTGAGCTCATTAAAAGGCATTCAGAGAGAGAGAAAAAAATATCCAGTCCAGATAGTAAGATGGTGAATGAACAGAAAGAGAGAGAGGAGAGAGAGAGAGAGAAATAAATTGTGAACTGAACATGCATATTAGTCCCAAAATGGTAACATTTGAATATAACATACTACAGAAAGGCTATTCTCACAATACAGAAAAATTACTCTTCAAATTCCTTTCTACATGTAAGCTAGGCTCCAAATAAATCCTTGCTCAGAACACAATGAAACATTAGAAACAGGGTGATTACAGCCATAAAATGGTGCAATAACATCGTACGAATGTAATATACAGATAAAATGGTACAAAGGTTGAAACCAGCCAGTACATGCAACAGTCACTTTATACAGCCAAAATACCTCCCCACCCCCACCCCCAAAAACCCCCTCCACACACACACACACACACACACACACACACACACACTCTCTTCCATATATGTCAGTGAGGTTTCAGTGAATCTTACAGCAAAAAAAAAAAGTTTCACTGGATAAATTAGGAAATGCAAAAGCAGAATTACATGATTGTAAATCCTCTTTTACCCACATTTATTTGAAAAGAGCATAAAGACAAAATGTTTTTAGTTTCACCTGGTCGACTGAATTTATTTTTGTGAATATTTGCAAATTCTAAATTATGTAAAAATACTTGTTCATCAATCCAAATTCCAAATGAAAGGACTGCATGCACACTAGAGTAACATTAACTTAGTTATGTGATTGGCACTTAGCTAGCCTGCCACAGCGCTGAGCCTTACCGATTTAACCATTGTTTGTATTCAGTTTGGCTAAATACTAACAGCGTGACGTAATGTCGAACGATTTTTTTTTCCCCACACTCTCAGCCAATGAAAGCTTTGCAAAAGTGATATGTACATATGGTAATAACAAAAATATGGCATGAGCTGGGTTATGGGTAAAAGTACTACAGTTATGTGATAAACATTTATTTTTCAATTTGATCAATGATTTCTTCCCGTTTTATGCAATCATACCTAATGTAGCACAAATGTGAAAAGGAGCTATTATTCTTCATAGCACATATATTTCTGACATAATAAGGCTTACAAGGGTAAATGATCCCTTTATATGAATTGTACAACCCCAACGGCTAAACTCAAGAAACTTGTCTCCTCAATGCCCAGATGCCTCCACTCTGTATTAAAAAGAAGAGGGGATGCTACACCATGGTAAACAGGCCCCCGTCCCAACTTTTTTTGAGACCTGTAGCAGCCAGCAAATTTGAAATGAGCTCATTTTGTGGATAAAATTGTAAAATTTCTCAGTTTCAACATTTGCTATGTTATCTCTGTTCTATTGTGAATAAAATACTGGCTGGTGTGATTTGAAAGTCATTGCGTTTTGATTTTATTCACAATTTACACTTTGTCCCAACTATTTCGGAATTGGGGTTGTATAATTACGAAAATTCATTACAAAACTCTGGGATTTAAACGGTAGTCAGATCAAAGCGATATACACAGACTTGAGGAAGGAGTGCGAGAATCCATAGTACTAAAATGTTCCAGTTATTTTGGATTTCACGTGGATTGGTTTTTCAGCTTGACACTTACCCTGACTGTTATTTGCCAGCATTTTGTTGTCGCTGCAGTTGCTTCCGTTTAACCACATTTTACTACACCTTGGCAGATTTACGAGAAACAACCAACGAGATCATATTACAAAATTAACAGTCTTATTTACCCTCCTCCTCTTTGGCTTTAATGCAATGGATGATAATTGGACCTCATCTGGCTCCCTAATCTCCAGGCTACATTGTAATTCATCCCAGAAATAGCTGATTTCAGAATGGCGGTGCTTTACATTTCAGTCTATATTTTCACAGATTCTTCCATTAGCTTGCGAATGGCTATATCGTGCTTATAACAAATCCATCTCTCTGGGCTAGAAAATAGGTCACCAGTCTTATTAAACTTCACAAATCTGTATCCCTTAGTAGCTTACTCAGTTATTGAACATATCACTTTTAATGACCCATTTAAAGGGCATCAGCCCTGCTCACATTACACTGTTTATGTAAACAGTAAAATCTTTGTAATAGCTGCCCCTCTTTCATTTACTATCACAGACAAATTAGCCCGAAGAGAAAATTCACCTGGATCGATCAAATAACAGTTATGTGCACTGAACTTTGATCACTTTTACACGGCGGGCAGTAGATAGTAAGTAAATTATACACTTAACAAAAATATAAACACCCCATTTGACACTTTTAAACTTTAATTAGCATTAAGGGTTTTACAATATATTAAGTCATCCACAATTCATTTAATTGTTCAATATGCAACAGATTACTGTTCATTAAAGCAAGATAGTGGTGTATGGCAATCAGGGATACTCGTGGACACAGTTGGGATCACGATGAGGACGACGAGCGTGTAGGTTCGCTTCTCTCAGGCGGTTCCGGACAGTTTGAGGTGTGATACGTCTGTTGTGCAGACCAACTGTTTCATCTGCTGTGCGTGTTGCTGGTCTGAGGCGATCACGCAAGTGGAGAAGCCGGATGTGACGATCTTGTGCTCGTGTGGTCACATGCGGATGACAAGGGTGAGGTTGATTTGCTTTACTGCCAAAGCGAACTCTTTGCTCCCTAAAACGAACTGCCTAAACTGCCTAAAACGAACTCTTAAACCGCCAATTGTCCGGTAGTGAACAGTCAGCTGTGCAGCAACCTCTCTGGTGGACATTCCTGCATCCAGCATTCCTATGGCGCGTTCCAGAATGATTTGCGACATTTGTGGCATGGTGACTTTTGATGAAATTTGACATTTTGGGGTGGCCTTTTATTGTCCCCAGTTTTAGGGAGTGTCTGAGCTCTGTTCACGCTGTTTGAGCAGCGTCTGCACATGCCACACCTGTGTGTGGGTGGAATCAGTGCATCACTGAGCAAGTGCTCACTGGCAGAGATGGACACAAATGTTGTATACCAGTCAAGACAAATAACCATTTTGCACAATTAAGACATTATCAGCTCATTTAGGGTAACACATTTCATGTTACATAAATAATTTACATGGGGCGTTTATATTTTTGTGAGTGTAATTTCACGTGTGCAGGATTAATTCACAAAGGTGTGTAAGCAATACCTGGTACTGACAGCCAAATTCCTGAGTATAATCCATTGTCTGAAATACAACTTGCCAAACTCTATTAGCTTTAACTGCATAAATCAAATCCTGCTGCTGTATTCAAACCAGTGGAACTTCGGGCCCATTTTAAATTCTAGTGGATTCAAAGGTTTTGAAAGATCCCAAATATGTCCTGTTGAATTACAAGGAAATGTGCATAAAATGATATATAAGATCTAGATATTTTCCATTTGATGTAATGCTGCGGCCATAAAAACATGGCGTAATGGGTTTGAATAAAACACTCAATGTAAGTGTGACGAAGCTTCAGTGAAGTGCTGCAACCAGTAGATACAGAATATGCATGTGGCATCGTCCTAAAATATATTTTTTAAAAATGCTTGTGTAATGAATCTGCTTAAAGGAAAACTTGAGTGAAAATGTCCAAGTTTAAGGGGTTAAATACAGACTGTAGCCAAAACAGAAATGGATGCCATCAGTGTTAACAGTGGCTTCTTCCCAAACACAGTTGATGGGATGGAGGGTTATAAGTACTTTAGAGGCATACGGGGACATGCAGGAAAAAGGGGAAAGTGCACTTAGGGAGGAGATTAATACTAAACTATAGGAGAATAGATTGATAAAGGTTGTTTCAGCTGATAGATAACACACAGTAATAAAATCCTGGCCATCATTTACAGTATCAGTCATGCTTCTGAATGGGTTGTTAAGTGGAAATCCTTGATGTGCGGCTATTAGCGGATCAAAGATCCATATCAGGGGCTTGTATGATTGTAATATTTTCCAGGCACTGTGCTTAAAAAAATGAAAATAACCTGTGAATGTGGGAATAGAGCTTCAGAACGACAAAATAAGATTTCAGCTGGTTTAGT
This sequence comes from Gymnothorax javanicus, assembly GCA_029692085.1. NCBI lineage: Eukaryota > Metazoa > Chordata > Actinopteri > Anguilliformes > Muraenidae > Gymnothorax > Gymnothorax javanicus. The sequence continues at coordinate 4,372,736 of CM056209.1, read as the reverse complement.
TTGAATGATGGTGTCCCATTGTTCTAAATTTAATTCACGCTTTTAAAAATAGGACTCCGTTCAAAATGCCCATTAATAGCGCAGTTCACTTAATGTGTACTAGCAAGGAAAATCTCAGTGCACTTCCACTGTATGTAAGTAGCAAAATCCTAATGTGTCTGCATTTTCTATCCAATGAAGCTACAACCACTGAACAGCATGAGGGTAGGAAAACTCTGAAAGAAATTATTTTAGCAGCCTGCAGCTAATAGCCTGTAAACCAAAACATCAAATAACACAGGCGTGAAGTTATTTTTTCACACTTGGAAGATTAATATCTAGATCCATTTTATTATGATTTTAGAATGTCAACTGCAAATATTATTTTCATTTTTTTATTTCCCAAGAGCAAGCTTTATGTGCCCTTCAGAGTAATTCAAACAAACAGGATTCACTCTCAGACCTTGAAGACCACCGGATAATTTGATTGGCCTCCCTGGTGAGGTGAAGGTTCCTTTGCTAAGCAAATTCTCCCAAAGCCTGGGGTTTAACTCGAATCGCTGGTATCCCCACCCCTCACAGCGCATATTTCCATAGCCCCGCCCCCTGTCCCGCCACAGGGTGACAGGTGTGTTCCACCTGTGGTCGTGTCGAGGGTCTGCCCACCTGTTTGTCCGACACCGTGATGGGCTCCTTCAAGACGATCCAGGTAACGCTCTCGTGCAGAGGGGGCGTGGTCAGTGAGCCTGGGTATGTCCAATAGCTGAGGTTGCGGGGCAGGAGACACGTTGGGTCGAAGCCCTTGAATTCGATCTTGGTTCCCTAAGACAGACAGGGACAAAGAGAGAAAAGGCGCCTTTAATTTAGCACACCGCACTGCACCAAACTCTCTGACCAACCTAATCCATCAAAAGGATCGCACATGCAAATCCATGGATAAAAAGATGGACGCCACTTAGTTTACCACACTACACCGCATCAAATCCTCTGGCCAGCCTACCCAATCAGAATGATCACACATGCAAATTTTTACACATCAGTCCTGCTGTTATAAATCCATGAGGTTACAATTCTGTTCCATCATCACCGTCCCACGAATAGCTAAAATTTGGTTTCAGAGCGGAAATTGCCAATTGTCCTCAAATCTGCTTTAAAATGACAAAAATGTGTTCTTACAGAGCAGAAATTCTGTCTCATACTCAATGTTTCTCCTCAGAGTCAAAGTGGCATGATTACAATTCTCGATCGTTCTTTCCCTGCTTTTCGCTCAGTTTGTAGTTTGGCACCATATTGTTTCGAAAACATTGCAGACAATTCTCTAAATATGGCAAATTTTCAAAAGATGTGCATAAGTAAACTGTGAAATCCAACCCTAATTAATATTTAATAGAAATGTACTATAATGAAGCCCTTATCATACTTACCTTGAACTTGACCATATACAGGGCATCTGTAAGCTGGCTCAAACCTCTATGCAGAGTACCAATCTGTAAACAGCAAACACGTATTTCTGAATTCAGTTCCTCGATTAACTCACTCACATAACCTTTTTGTGCCTGAACAGAACGTGCAATAGTTTGAACATACCGAGTACTGCGTGTATCTGTGTTAGTGTCGGCATGGGAACATGTTTGCATGTGCAGATAAACCATAACGCGGTGATGGCGACGACAGTTCACACACATTTTCTTCGGTCAGAGGCAGAGATTGACTCCTGCCAGTGTAGATTTACCAGACTTTGAATTTATTTTATGTTCTTATTCCACAGACCAGCACAAGGCAGAATCTTCGGGACGTGTAAAGGACTAACTCCCTCAGGCAGAGTGTAAGTGGGGCTCGACAGGTGTGAGGAACCAGATACAGAGCGTGTACAGTCAGAGAAAAAAGGGACTCACGTCTAAGAAGACACCGAGGACGGCAAGGCCATCGGGGGCAGAGGCTGCCTCGCCGAAGGACTGGTACCGGGCGGAGTTCCAGTGCACAAGGTGAAGCTGCAGGAGAAAACCACACGAAGTTAGGCGAAGAAGATGATGATGATGATGATGATGATGATGGCCTGGCGGAGGAAGGCCAGCTGCCCTCAGTGTCATTACTGACATGAGTCAGAGAGCCATCCCAGGTCTAGATTCCACACCATCGAAGGAAAGATCCGCAGTGAGGCTTTAATCTCCTCCATGGAGAACATTCACACACCATTCACACCAAATGACAATATAAAGTCTCCAATTAGCCTGACAGGCATCTCTCAACACAGAAAGGCTCCAGGCCAATTCAAACCCACGACCGTCTTGCAGTGAGTCGGCAGTGCTACCCTCGTCACCAAACATGCACAGGGCTTGTGCACAAGTACGAATACATTCACAAACTTTTAATGGCCGATTTTTGAAGGTACTGGCCAGCATAAAGTAACCACTTGGGCAAGATTGAGCAGCGTAGAGTCACATCTCCAAAGACACTTACACTGAGGAACTGCAGTGTTCTATGTGATACCCCTCCATTGTGGCACAGAGCATATATATACGGGGTGGTCAAATCAACTGAAAAACTAATATAAAAACCAGCTTTGTGACACTCATGACATGGTGTTTTTATTGAGACTGGCTCTGATGTGATTTTATTCCATTCTATGATGATTTTTAAAATAGCTGCAGAGTTTTTTTGAGCAATACTCTTGCAACCAAGGCACCAGCTAGTCGGCCCCTTTGGAAGCCAGAATTTCTATCTCGGAGGCTTACCTCGCGAAGTGCAGATGGTAAGACCTTTCTGAAGCAGACAAATATTGCTAATCCATCAGAACCTACATGTCTTCCTCATTAGTTCTTCCTCTCTTCTAGCAGTCTGTGTGATTGTCTCATTAACTCCCCTATTCTCTTACTGTGATCAGCTGTGGCCACTCCCCTCTGTGTGATTGTCCTGTTAATATGCTGTATGTTGCTGGTTTTGTCTCCGTCGGAGCTGGATTGTCTTACTGGAAGAGGTTACTTCTAGTCTCTTACCCTAAATTCAAGTTTTTCTCCCTGGCGCCTCTTCTAGGGAGCTAAATTTATTGGGGAGCAAATTATTAGGTACTGCGGGCTATACAAGCCTTTTTCCATTCCTCCTCATCTTCTTCAATATAAACATGCCCTTGTAGCTCATCTTTGATCCTGCAACTGGCCACACCTCTGCCCAGTTCGAGATATCATTAGCATTCAAGCTAACAGGAATGGCATATAGATGCTTTGTTTTTTTGAAATTGTTTTTCAGAGACTTTGAAGTAAAAGCCAGTTTTCAGTTCCTGATATTTCGTTCACAATCAATATTAGCCACATTATGGAAAGAAAAAACTCCCTCTATTTATTAATAACCAGCTCATTAGCCCAAGTAAATGCATGGGCCTACGGAAATACACCGCGCCATCTTAAAGAGCACTGATTCCCGAGCCTACAGTCAAAAATGTAAAGGTCATATTGGGTTAATTTGCCCATTTATCAAGGGAGCAATGACAGCTACCAAAATAGACAGAGTAACATAGAAGAAAAAACAAAAACCATTCAGCTGTAAAACAATGAAAGAAATTTACATAAGAAATAAATACAGCATGTACTTTCGGTGACACAATGGGTGGGTGGTGATACCTGATTAACAGGTCTAAATGAGAAATGAATTATGTCAGGCCTCCAGGGAGTTCATATGTGTGTGTGTGTGTGTGTGTGTGTGTGATGTAAATGTACAGACTGCGCGTGGGCAGGTGTGTTTGGGGGGGGGGTCTCATAGTTGATAGTTCCCGTCTCACCTCGGAGGCGAAGGTCTTCCCGTTCAGCGTGTGTTCGGACCCCATGGAGCTCTTCCCTCCCCAGTGAAAGTGGAACTGCTTCAGCCTGTAGGGGTTCTGCAGGGGTCCGCCCCTGATCACTGTGGAGCGCAAACAGACAGGCCATGATAGCGCTCTCTCTCCTGCTACCGTGACAGGCTAATTACCTGTCATTAATAGCTCAAAGCAATAACCTTCAGCAGCTGTATCCTGAGAGGAGGGCAGAGCTGCTATGCTGGCTGGTCTTGTGTTTGGCTGTGCTGAGTAATGCCCAGATCAGAGACAGGAAATAAATATTCAGAAATTAAATGTCCTTAACTGACCAATGAACTCAAATAACCCATAACTCTTTAAAATGAATTTTGAGGCAGTATGATTTATGCTATGCATGAAATAAATGTTGTAATAATGTTATAACGATTTTTATGAATGACGACATCCATTTCAGTTGGTTATTACATATTGCACCATATTTTTACGAGTCATCGTAAATTCGGCACACCTGCATTTCGTAATAAACTCTGCAATATGTAATAATTTATTACAAAATGCAGAAAATTTTATTTCATATTGCGTTTGGGCCATTTGTCACAAAATGTGGCAGTTTATTACAAAATGCGAGTCTTATTACACAATCAGGTTAAATTTTATTTCATTTTGTCAAATTATTGCACAATAGGTTGTGATGACAGAATGCATTGTTACAGCCTACCATGAGATTTGTTGTAATCACCTGGATTTACCACTGAGATCAATTCTCCAGACTGTAGGCTGAGCTTATAACTGAAATGACACAGCTGAGTTTAACCCTTTCAACTCTGACTTTTCACTTAAGTTTTCCCATAAGCAGTTTCAACATTAAAGAAAAGAAACATTTTTATATTGTAGTACAATGTCACAAACATATTCTGCATCTGCTGGTTGCGGTGCTTCACTGAAGCTACATCATTCTTATATTAAGAGAAATATTCAAATCAAGGACGTCATGTTTTTATGGCCACAGCATTACATCAGATGGAAAATGTCTAGGTCTTGTGCATCATTTTATGCAAATTTCCCAGTTATTCAGTAGGTCATACTTGGTATCATTGGTAGCCTTTGGATCTCCACTAGAAAAAAGGGCCTGAAGTTTGACAGGTTCTAATATAGTGGCTGCATTGGGTCTGTATGTTTTATGGGGTTTAAGGTGGTATAAACTTGAGATAGGACCTCCTCTTCCTAACTCCCACACTTCCCTCCCGTAATCACAATAATCTTGCTACTTGGCCCCCCTCGAAAATTAGATGTTCCACTCAAGGGGTTGTCCTTCAAATAAACAATGAAACAATGAAACTTGCTCCAACCACTATGGGAGTCGGGTGTGGTCAGCACAATTAAAACCCTTTCAGCACGTGACTGTATCATGGTGAAGTTGGCTGCAGGATGCTGCTTTGTGTGGCATCTACAAATAATGAAAAATCAGTGTCTGTTTCATGAACCTTTGAAGTACAGCTGTGGACAGGTGGCCATGTGTTGGACTGGAGGCATAGTCCCCTGGGGTAGGGGGTACAGTTTCTCATAAGTATTCATAGAAGAAATGCAGGAACTCTAATGAATTCATGGGCACCTCCAAAATTAACAAAACCTCAGAATGAGAATCTTCATTGTCTTATGCTGAGCCAGTCAATAAATGCACGTAATTTTGCTAGATTTCCATGTTTTCGCCAGGTTAGGCACAGGGCAGCGGTCAATCCTGGCGGCACGCCGTGTGTGCTGGTTTTTGTTCCAACCACAAATACCATCACTGGATGTTAACAAGCTATTAACTTGTCTTCATCAGGAGCATTTCATGTGTGAAACAATTATTTGCTCTCTTCAACCACATTTAAACAGACATATTAATGCATGCCAGTACAACTAGAAGAACCTTGAATATGTTGTTTCTTTTTCTATACTGCAACTAATTTCAGATAATGTTTTAAACGAGTCAAATTAGACAGAGAAAATCAGAAAGGTTCAAACCAGGTTGCTGAACGCAAGTATTTCAAGTTCTTTCAAAATACCTTGCTTGAATAAAAATGACATAAAACAGGTTAGACTCTTTATCATTTGCTTGCATAATGCAAGGTTAGTATTTGTGACCATGTGTTTATTAGTTTTCACCAATTAGGTACCTACCGTCTCAAGTTTGATCAGTGTTCCCACATTTAATGTGGATTTTTCGAATAAATCAGAGTGTGGTGTTTCGACCCCTGTTATGTTCCAGTGAGGTTACAGATCTTTGCTTTGTGTGTGTTTATTTTGGAAGGATTCCACCTTGTCCTTAATTGGATGTTTCAACTTCTGGGTTGAGTGGTTCCTAAGGTCGCCACTTGCAACTCCCAGGCGGAAACTAGCTCTTCAATCTCGCACTTAGCATTAGCAGCCCGTGAGTACTTAATTAGCTTTGGCGTTGGACCGGTTTCCCTTTGACTTCAGACTTTCACCTCGCCCTTTTCTTGGTTTGATTGGATGTTTGTGGTTGACCTTTGGCTTGTCCTCTTCTGACTAGAATTCACGCCTTTGCCCTTCGGTCTAGTTGCTCAGTGAGTTCTCCGTGTTTGATCTTGGCTTGTGAATCTGACTCCATCTCTCGCCTTGCCCCTCAGCAGCCAGTTTAGTGACCCTGACTCACTAGAGTATTCCTGGCTGGATCCCCCGATCCTTCCACCATGATACTTCTTTGTTATTTGGCTTAGTTATTTTCCCTTCATTATTCTTGAGGGCACTGTAAACCCTGACAGTGTGGGGAACTCAAATGTTTTGTGGTAACCGCCTACCTCAAAAAAATTGCATAGGCCAACTTAATTGCATTGTGCGGAAGGAACTTATAGAAAATAAGGCAAAGTTAATATTTACATGGTTTTACGTAATGTGAACACAAGATCATTTAGTTGGCATGCTCCTTTTTTTTTTTGCGGTAATTGGATTCCACAGAACATTTGAGTTCACCACACTAGTCAGGGTTTACACAGTGTGGGTGGAAACTTGTTTTCGTTGGGGGTATCCCATTCCCCCACTCAGTCTGCACTCGTGGACAGAGCGTTCAGGAGTTAGGTGTTTAAAGCTGCTCTGTGCCCAGCACACCTTTAAGGATTAGCAGTGGGGTAAGTTTAGTTTAGGTTAGGCAGCATGAGAGACCGCAGCTGCCATGCGGCCGGCAACTTATCCCTACTGCGGGCTTTGCTCCTGCCCTTCTTCCCTCATTCATTCATTTACCTGCAGCCACCTGACCCAGACCTGGTCTTAATATGGATATGGAATTTTCATTCTCCAGAACATGCATGTTTATTTCTGTCAACGTGTGGCTTAAGAAGGGAACTGCTCTTACTATGAAACACACCCAAGTAAGACAAATTAACAGCTTGCTAAAATCATATAATTGTAATTGTGTTTGAAAGAAAAACCAGAATACACAGTGGGCCTCCAGGGCCAATGCTGAGAGCCACTGGTCTAGGGTACGCTCTGTGAATACCACAGCACAAGCCAACCAACAGCACAGAAGCTAAGCATCCTTTTAACATCCCCTAAGAGGTTGAAAGTGCCGGAAAACTCCCAATCAAGCAATCACAGGCCCGAACTGGAAGGAAAAAGTGTTCGGTCGAACCCTGCAGTGTGTTATGCCACATCACATGACACAGTATGGGAACTTCCTCGCCTGAGCACCCTAAGAAGTCACAGCCAAAGTGATACTTACCAGCTCAGAGGAAAACCGACACTTACACAGCAATCTGACGAGAGGGAGCCGTAAGCTGCAATGGACATGATCTCAGCACCCAAAAGTAAACAGTGGCTCGTCAGACTGATGACTGTGCTTACGGGATAAGCACACGTAATTTGTCTTCGGAGAAGCACTGGCGTGTGCCACACTCTGTTTGCCAAAGAACTCAAAACATGAAGCTCCACCCATGATAGCCTGCTGTGGCCCTTCCTGCTATATGCTCTCTCCTTCTCTGTCTATTTTAACTGCTCCAAGCACAGAGCCACCTGCTGCTGAGGTTTCCGATCTTCCTGTGAGTGGTTTTGGCAGTGCCGGAACACACAAATCATAGCCACCACTTCGGCGCATTAATCACCAGGAATTTAAATACATATCCCACAGGGGCTCATCGATAGCAAACATGGAGCGACTTTTCTTTCCTCACGCTCTCAGGCAATGAAATGTCCACAAAAGTGATACGTATCTGAGGCCATGGGAAAAGTACTATAGTTACGCGATGAAGAAAAATCTGGAACTAATGCCAAATTACGGTTCTCTTCTACGGGTAAGCCATTGCAAACACGTAATCAAAGCTGGCAATCCAGCTGCGCACCTCAAGCACCGCTTTGGACAAAAATGAATATTCACAACCTGAAGAGCATAGTCAGTTTACTCTTGGGGTGCATTCGAGCGCGTCTGCAAGTAAGCCGGCTCTGCGCTGATTCGAAAAATACGCGAGAATCTTGCGAGAAGTTGCGCGATAAGCCCTCCAAACCCCTGCGATAGCTGCAAGATCCTGCAGCTATCGCAGGGTTTGGAGGGCTCCTCGTGCAACTTCGGCGAGATTCTCGTGTAATTTTTCGGGAATCCCGCACAGCCGGCTTACTTGCAGACGCGCTCGAACGCACCCTTGACTTTTAGCCTTCAGATAGCCCCGACCTTTCAACCAATCAAATGCTAGAATGCATAAATAGGTTGTCTTGGAGATAATTGGGTCTTATATGGCTTGTCTAGAAAGATGATAAGAACGAGTTCGCTGAAATATTGGTAGGGACAATCTGGCTTCCCAAAATATTGGTAGGGACTTATCCCGACCATCTATATACAAACCTACGCCCTTGCGTGTCCCTACCAATTCTCACATTAAACCTTTGCCCTTGCTTTGCAGTCTTGTTTTGCCAATCGTTGGGGTGAAAATGCCTATCTGGCAGGAACATGGCATTTTGAATGTCATAACAAACAATACTAAAGTGCAAATAAGTCTGCCAAAATGAAATACACATCATCAAATAATAGCCAACAGCCACAACTGCTTTAAAAAAAACACAAAAACGTTCTGCCTTTTCTGAAGGCAAACTCAGAAGTTTCTACAAAGCTAATTCGAGAAGGGGTGTATCTAAGAGGGACATGCTTTGGTATAGGCTATGTTTTAGCTTTAAGCTTGGCCATGATCCACAGATGCTTGCACCAAAAATAGCCTTTAAGAGCATATACCCAAGCATGATACTAACCTGAAGCCAATTAACCTAATTAGCTGTGAGATATTCCACCAGATGCTTTTTTTTTTTTACCATGATACAACTTTTCCAGTCTTCTGTCGCTCCAGTCTTAGCTCTTTTGAAACATGTTGCTGACATCAAATTCAAAATGAAGCAGATATTTTAAAAAATTCTCGGGTTCAACATCTGATACGTTGTCTCTGCACTATTATCTATTAAATACATGGTGCAAATGATTTGCATTTGATTACATTCTGTTTTTATTAATATTTTACACAGTGTCCCTACTTTGTAGGAAACAGGCCAGCACAATAAGCAAGCAAATATCCATGTGGTGCTGATGTGGTGGTTTTAGACGGGCATGAATCTCACCTGCACGGTCATCCAGATCTTCGAACTCCACCACCACGGAGTGTCCGTTGTTACAGAAGCTGACGGAGGAGCACTGGTTGTATGAGAGGGCGATGGGGCCCAAGGTGGGGTCGTAAATTGCCTCCGAGGGCACAATGTCGATGGGCGACTGCCGGTTGCCCTTGGCGACAGGGAAATCTTTGTGCCACTCCGAGGGGCCTGAATTTTGGAACAGATGTGATGTCAGCCTGTGCTGTCATGGGTCTACAGATAAGATTAATTTTCCTGAATGATGTACAGTACACTGCTAATTAAGGACAGCTCCAAAGCATTTTATTCTAATACAACTTAAAAGCAACACACTTGTCTATTATGCTCCGATGGGATTTCACGTTTGCTCGCTGCAGGTTCATTTTGCCACATTAGGCACAAAAAACTTGAGAGGTGCAGGACAACGATTGTCTTACGTTTGCAGAATATAGTCACTAAAGCTGCAGCATGCTGCCCGGTTTTGTCATGTTCATGTTGCTTAAATTGCACACTCTCTGCCCATATTTTAACCCCTACATACAAAATCCAAATTATTCCAATCCTTGTCTGTTGTGCATGACCCCTATTTAAGGCCTATTTATAACTCAGGATTTGTGTCACAGCGCCTGGAAGAATTATTTCAATGAAGCAAGACACTTTGTCTTATTTGAAAATCCAATTCCAGAATTATTTAGCAATTAAATTTCAGAATTTTGTTGACGCTGGCGTCTATTTTGCTCATAGGGGTTAAAGATTTTTCATCCGCAGAATGTTTATAGAATGGATGCTTCTATAAAGTTATTCAAAAATAAATTTAAAAAAAAAAGTTTTTTTTTTTTTTTTTGCAAAAGGCCTCATTCTTATGTGTGATCGGTACATAAATTATTGCGCGCAATTCAATCGGCTTGTGACACTTGTTTCAAAGCAGAAGAAACTCCCCCTGACGGTAAAAGCTGCGAGCCGGCATAGAGTCCTTAAAGGGGCACTGTCCCAGCCAAGTATGCATAGTGGATGCTCTGCAGTTATCAGAGAGATTGTTCAGCGGTCCGTGACGTTGGTTTTAGTAGCTAAGTGACTTCAATCTCTGGTTGAATAACTGAGAATATTATGCCCTGAAATACCCACAAGTTTTCACGTTGTGGCTTCCGTTTTGTTTATTTTCTAATGTACCATGTGTAATCCAGCATTAGGTCATATTAAAAAAAATTAGTTGGCTTGCATCCCCGCCTGCTCCAGAAAAACCATCCTGCCTCTGATTTTTTAAAATTCCAATTTTGAAAAAAAAAAAAAAAAAAAAAACTGTTAAAATCACATGAAGGAATGTGGGGAAAATGCTCAGAATCCCTTTCCACAGAGCAGACAATCTCATCGGCTTTCATCACTGCATCAATTATGGGTTAGCCAGATTCATTAGGTTACTTGTGATTTGGAATTGTAGCGCTATTTGGATCTCAACCTCTTATTATATGCATAAAAACCCATTCACTCCTGAAAACTGAAATGTGAAGGATGTTTTTTTTTTTTTTTTTTTTTAATATGGCCCGATGAACAGTGAGAGTAGAGATTACACTAGGGTACATTTCTTTCCAGTATTCATGGCGGGATATAGCAATCGGACATAAACGTCTCAAACTTCACTCAAGCAGAATGGATGTTTAGAGAAACTTAAGAAACATATACCATGAGCCCTACCCTGAAAAGAATAATTTGTTTCTGGAAAGAACATCCATGATTAACCGCAATAAGTTAAAACTAGCAATTTCAACCAGTGACCAGTTTTGACCAAAAGTGGTTTAATTTTTTCAAGTTTACGACGCATGCTCAGCCTTGACAGTGCCCTTTAAAAGAAAAGCGAAAACGTGGAGTTGTTCCTTTAAGTGAACTGGGTTAATCTCGCATTAGCCGTTATCCTAACAATGCAATGAAGAAAAATAAATACTAGCCGACTGCACCTCTCTTGTGGATTCCGATGAACAAGAAACTAAAAACTGCAGTTGGCAAAACGTCTAGGATACAGAGAAGATTCTAAGAGAAAGAATCCTGTGAAAGAAAATAAAATCCAATATTCATGAGGAAAAAAAACAAATGCCAATCATGTAGACAGCAGACTAACTACCAAAATTTTCATGACGCTGCCTACACGCACGAGCGTGTCCGATCAATCAATCGCATGAGCGGTCCTAAGTAAGGGCAAAGCGAGACACTATCTTGAAACAGGCGAAAGCTGACAGGAGTCCGGACTCACCGTTCTCGTCTCCGTATCCCCACTGATGACCGGTCATTGCGAGGATTACCGCGCGTTCTCAGCTGTGCGCTGGTTGAGCTCGACACTGAAATGATGGTTATCGCGTTCTGTCCGGAGTAAAGACCTGTGCAGCAAGTGGCGAGTGTCCTAAGCACCGCACAGGAAAGCACCGTTCCAGTGAAGTTTGAGCACCGTTCCAGTGAAGTTTGAACTCGCGGAGGGAAGCCTGCCAGAGCAGCAGCGAATAAGGGTTTATCCTCTGTCACTCCGCCCCTATTGAAGTCAGGTTTTATGTCTCCCATTGCGGCAATTGCCCACCTACGCGTACAATGTGAGTCAGGTACAGGTGTATGACAAGAAAAATAAGCCACTAGAAAGAAGACAGATATCCGCTCACTTGTTCAATGCAACGTTTCACTCTAATGCTCAGTTGCTTATTTGTCAGATAGCCATAAAAATATGCAGTGGGCCTGATTTTGAATATGATATACACCTAATACCAAATGTCGGAATGTATTAATTAATGTACTTATTTCCTTATTATTTGGTTGAAAGATCAGCGTTACATTTTATAGGCTTTTTCATTGTCTCAGGATTAGCCTGCGAAAGAGACGATGGGGATATTAATCGCGAGTTATGACACTGCAATAATGATAGCAATGACTTGGCAAACATTTTTCTTTTTGTACTGGCATCCCATGCAGTTATTCCACTGCGGAAGAGGCATCGTTTGGCACTGATTAATATAGGCTACCACCAGAGCGCATTTTGTTCTATTGGAAGACGTATCAGAGACTATGAGGGGCAATGGGCACAGGCAAGACATTGTCGCTGCTGTAACTGCGTGGTAATTTTTCAAATCATTCAATGCAAATGTCAGCGTATGTCAGTTGTAGTGATAACAAAATTAAAATAAAATGAGGCATATATGAAATACCGAGTACTGCATAATATTGACTACCAAATGATTTCCCAGCACATATGCAAGGTGAAGTCAGGTAATTTGCGAAATTGCCGCTCTGGCATGGGTTTCCACCGGGTAACTTTCCTCACACAGTCGGTAAGACATGCATGCCAGACTAATTACAGACTCTACACTGGGTGTGCACCTGCCCTTCGCTTATAGCTAGCTGAGATAGGTGCCGGATTGGCTCACCCCGTAAAGACGCCGCTTTGCTATGCAATAGTGACCCACCACGGCCCGGATTTAAGAGCAGTGCTCCACGCAGCCAAAAGATGAGGGAAAGATACAGTTGCTCAAGCGCCTCCTGCTGGCCTGCCGGGTGCCCGTCAGTGAAATTCTAAGCAAGCACATTTTCTGGTTTCCTCTAGCCACAGGCTTCAAACTGCAAGTGTAAAGAAACTGCGGCGCATGATGGGAGAAGAACCGCAAACTGTAAGTGCTCGCCCAAAATGGCAGCATGAGTCGCATACGAGCGTGCTCGTACATAGTTCGGCGACTGGACAATCCAGATTGTGCTGGAATTGGAGATGCCAAGAAAGAGAAATACTCAGCTGGGACAGGGGGGCAATTATTTTTTTCACATGGGTGACATAGGTTTTGAATAATTCTTTACCCTCTCTAAATACTCATTTAAAAGCTGCATTTTGTGTTCACTCACGTTGTCTGTCTTATATTAAAATTAGTTGGATGATATCGGGGTATAGGGGGAAAATACGTTTTCATTGCACTGTATTTACAGTGTGTATGTGTGTGTGTCTGTGTGTACTCCCCCTGGTGGCCATGAATCACTCTTGTATTGCAGGTAGAGCTGGATTAAATCTATTGACATTGCCCGCTAATTGCGGCCTTGATGTATCTTGACTATGAAACCAATTCAAAATTCCTTGCTGCGGTCAGTTGGAGTTGGAGAACGCCAGATATATAGGAATTAGTACTGTAGAACAGAAATATGACCATTAAATCAGGTGTTAGCTTGGCACTGAGAAAGCTTAGTAAGCTCCTCAAGGTAATTATAGGTCCCACCTACGGTATTAAACAGATTTTCTGCTTAAAGTCCCAATGCCGGTCAAAGATGTACAGTGCTGTGAAAAAGTATTTGCTCCATCCCTGATTTAGTCTTCTTTTGCATATTTGTCCCTCTTAAAAGTTTCAGATCATCAAACTAATTTAATATAAGACAAAGATAACCCGAGCAGACACAAAATGCAGTTATTAGATGATGATTTTATTTATCGTAGGTAAAAAACTAACCAGCTCAACCTGACCCTATGTGAAAAAGAAACTGCCCTTTTTGTTACTAAATCAACCAATTAAACAATTTAATTGTTAATTGGGTTCATTTTTATTAGACATACCGGACATACCGATAGGAATGTATCATATGGACATACCATAGGAATAATTATTTCCGGCACTGTTGAATCTAAACATCACTTAAATAGAACTGGTATGGCAATGTGAAGTGGGCAAAAAACAGCACATAATGTTTGGTGAAATGTTGAAAATCTGGGCATGAGTTGGTGCTGAGAGTCAGCGCTTTCAGACTGAATCAGGAGAGGAGTGATTCAGAGTTGATTATATTTGGAGAAGGTTGGGATGGTATGGGAAATGCGTAAAAAATAGAAGGGAGAAACGTCTAAATTTACTTTGACTTGTATGTCCTTGAAGACAAGACAAGATATTCATTATTTACTCCTGTCAACTTCATTTTATTTGTAAATATACATCCATTTCTGCCATTTGGGCTTGCAATGCATTTAAAAAAATAGTTATTACGGGGCAATACAGGACTTGTAATGAGGTAAAAAGTTTAAATAATGGAATGATTTAAACAGCTGATGTCAGCAGGTGATTCAGAATTTTTCTTCCCCCCTGTGATTGCCAGATTAACTCCAGACAACCACGCCAAGAGATTTCACTGAATAACCGGCTTCCAACTAACAGCTATGTTGAAACTGCATGCTATTGTTGAAATAGAGGCCTATTCCTGTGATGTCAGATATCCAACCCGTCTCTGCAAAGCACTCAATTCCAAGGAAATTCCATTATTTTTTTACACCCCACCTCAATGGGAAAGGGTATTGTTTTCAGTGGCATTTGTGTGTTTGTCTGTTGGTCAGCATGTCTGTATAGCACAAAAAAGGTTTGACCAAATTATGCAAAATTTTCAAGAAAGGTGTGCAATGGTCCATGGATCACTTGATTAAATTTTGGACCGCACTGAGTCGAGAACGAGGTCAAGAACACCAAAAAAAAACCAAAAATTTTTTTCGCGTTAACTTCCTTATATCTGCTCCTATTCATTTCAAACTTGATTCAAAAGCTGCATTTTTCATGTCTGCTTCATACGTTATGCTCCTCTGGTGTGAGGTCATTAGGCTTGTTTGCAGAAGGGGTTGAGGGTCAGGGGGCCCGCCTATATTTTCACATGCCAATAACTCAATAATTGATGTGACCGCATTATTATTAGTGACGTACAGAAACTTGCAGGCGACCTTTCATTTCATAACAAAAGGTTTTTGCAATCAGATGACCTTCAAAGGTCAAAGTCAAGGTTAGAGCCTGTAGGAATGTTGAGAGATGGGAAAATTTTGAATTTCATTTCCATACCCAAATATCTACCCTCTCAGCGAGCTCTTCCATATTTTGACAGATTATTTGTATCAATATCGCAAAACTGTTTCTGTGTCCACATTTGTCATTGTTCATAAAAATGAACAATTGCATAGCTGCATTACGTTTCAACTATTGAATTTGCTTCCATGTCTAATATTTTATTTGCTTTGCATAACACACTATCACAATTTCTATATTGAATCATTCACACAACGAGAGCATAGTCTGAAGCTTTCTTTGGTAAAACAGCGAGTAACTGGCCGGGTGCATCAGCCACTACCCATGCCCCACTGATGCGCTGATAGAGGATGGTTGCCAGCTGGAAAGCAGACAGACCAAGTGTTTGCCTTGGCAATGGTGTTTTGGATCTCAGTGTCAAATTATCTTAGGGTCATATTACTCCCGAAGTAGCAGACTCTCGAGAGTCTATGAGCCACGGTCTCTGCAGATTTACCATGGCATTCTTATCTGTTGAGACAGTGTCTGACATTGGACTCTGTCCTACACTCTTAGCTCATGTACCAGTACCCCCTCCCAAAAAAAGACTGCTCTTGTGGTGTTTTCTTCTTAGCGCAATCTTCAGCTTGTTTACTTGCCTGTCTTTTTGCAATTCTCCAATAAACTGGGGTAATGCCAACTGTGTAGTCTGTGCGTTGCTTGTTCATGACTAAGCCAATTTATGCTCTATATGTTACTTATAGTAGTAAGGGAACCAGGCGCAGATCCACGGTAAGCTGCCGAGGCACTTTAAGTAAGGAATTCAGCTGCAAATTGCACAAACAAAAGATCAAAAAATTAAATGAGCTCTTGACTAAAAATAGTCAGGAACTGTCCAAGTCAGGCAAGAAGTGAAAAGGAGCAATGGAGAGAAACTAGGCCTGGTCAGAGACTGGGCTGCAGTCAGCACCTGGTACCAGGAAGGCAATCTGGGGGTGGAGAGCAAGATGGGATGTACCCACTCTCAAACTCCAAGACTTGAAGGAATCGACTGTCTCTCCATACTTGAGCTGAACAGCAAAAGGAGATATTCCTAATGAAATGGATCTTTAGTTTTTTTTTTTAAATCCCAAAGACAGAGGGTAAGGAGCCAGTAGAGCTGGCGGAACACAGTGAAAAGAAAAAATCCAGCAAAGCAGGACCACGGAACCAGGAACTTTTAATTCACATAACAACAACAATTAACCCTTTTAGCGCCATAGGCAACTATAGTTGCTCAATGATGTAAGATACCAAACCAGATGCTGTTGAAAACCTATCATGTGGCAACTTGTTTAAAAGAGCTCCCGCACGGATAATTACATTCTTAATTCCCTGAAAATTTATTCGGCGCTCAAAGAGTTAACAGTAGGAAAGGGGTGGGAGCGGGAGTACAATGGGAAGGGTGCAGCACGAGTCAATAATTAAATAATGAGAACTAATTAGGGGAAACAAAAGGAGAAAAAAACTGACAAGGACGACTGGATTGCGGTAAAAACAATAAAGACAGGCTCAGGGCCCAGCACTTTGTTAAGAGTGTACCTTGTCTGACCTGTTGCACAGTCATTTCAATGACAGTATTCTTTGCACTTAATGGGCATCGCTTTGGATTTTCAACCTTTGCCACATAAATATAATGCAATTCACAATGAATTCCAGTATTCTGATTTAGCCTGCATGTGTGTACACACAGGCTAAATATGTTCACAAATCCAATTTACAAATGCAGTGTGAGGCATTTTCCAATAGTAATATGGTATCTCAATGATATTTGATACCTGGATACATCACTCTGGGTAAATGCCAAGGATGTACTTGTAGAAATCAATTGGCACCAAAGCAAATAGCCACTGCGATACTAATGCGCATAATGTATCATAAATAATGAAAGGGTTTGTGCTGCATTTAACATTCAGCTCTTTGCTATTTTGGCCTGTAATCATTTTTGCGACATGAATTATTTCTGTGTGCAGATTTAAACATTTTTATCCTTCTCAGAATAAACAAATATCCTGCAAGTGAAAGACGACTCTGCTTTAGTTTCATTCGTATTTGAAGTCTCAATTATATATATTAAAATATTTTCAGAATGTAGTAATATTTAGACATATAATATGACATGAGTTACATGGACAAACATTCAGCACTTTTGTTCAAGCAAACAAAGAACATTTCTGAACAAAAAAAAAGGGATTTTGATTCTTAGAAAAGCTTCAGCACAGAAAAAAATTGAAAATATTGTATGGAATCTAGCATAAAAGATGATTTGATTAAAATATATATATACACTACCGGTCAAAAATTTTTGGACACCCCAATTTTTCCAGTTTTTTATTAAAAATTATGCAGTTCCAGTCCAATGAATAGCTTGAAATGGTACAAAGGTAAGTAGTGAACTGTCAGAAGTTTTAAACTAAAGGTAAGGTTACCCAGGTTTTTTGTACGCCGTTGAGTAGGTGAAAGTATGGTTCCTCAGTGTGTGACATCAACTGTCGAACATGGAGGAGGAAGCATGATGGTCTGGGGCTGTTTTGCTGGATCCAGGGTCAGTGACTTATAGAGTGAAAGGCACCCTGAACCAAAATGGCTACCACAGCATTCTGCAGAGCCATGCAGTATCCTCTGGTATGCGCCTAGTTGGTCAGGGGTTCATTCTACAGCAAGATAATGACCCAAAACATAAGTCCAAGCTCTGCCAGAACTACCTTTGGAAAAAAGAACAAGATGGTAAGCTTGAAAACATGGAGTGGCCAGCACAGTCTCCAGACTTAAACCCCATAGAGATGGTTTGGGATGAACTGGACAGAAGAGTGAAAGCAAAGCAGCCTACAAGTGCCACACATTTATGGGAACTTCTGCAACAGAGTTGGGAAGAACTTTCTGAAAAATATTTGATTTCCATTGAAGAAAGCATGCCACGAGTGTGCTCAGCCGTTATATGTGCCAAAGGTGCCTACTTTGAGTCAAAAGTTGAAAATACATTTTGGTTTATAAATTGATTCCATGATTTTTTTTTTAACTTCGATTGTTAATTTGTTCTGTCATGTCTATGCTTTCATTCCAGAGTACAATGAGACATTAAACTGCATAATTTTTTGTTAAAAACTGGAAAAATTGGGATGTCCTAAAACTTTTGACCGATAGTGTATATTATTTTGATATTAATTGAAAATAGGTATTTTGCAAAATAAATAAATAAATAAAAATTGATTGAAATTGAAAGTGGGATCATTGTCTCATGTATGAATAGCTGTTGCAATGCTCAGTAATGGCTGTGCATATAAGCAAGGCCTTGTGTTAGCTAAAACATGGCACGACTCCCTCTTAATGATGTAGTTTTAGAAAGCACAATACTGGCTGCTTTTGGCAGGGGATTGCTGTGTTTATGGAAGCATCCATGATAGTAAAGATTCACAGTGTGGATGTCACAAGAAACTGAAATAACTACTTCCTTAAGATCAATAAATGAGATGTATTTCTTAGAGCAGTAGCATCTTTGCTGTGTCCATGCCTCCGGCAAGAGCAAGTCCTAAAGGGGTTTCTGCAGTGTGAGATTTCAATAGGTGGCAGTGTTTCCCGCGTTTAAACATGTTTCCCTCGCTCCTTCACATGAAGTGGAAACCATAAATTGCTTCTAGTATTTCCTCGCATTACCAACCTCCAAGCAATGGTGCTGTTGCACCAGCGGAATTCTGTTACGTTGTGGCATTCAATGTATCTCTGATAATTTAAATGCGAAAATATTAAATCTGTGCTTCTTCCATCTCGAATGAAGGGACTAATAGATTGAAATAAAAATGGACTAAGTTACTGCGACAATCACCCAGCTGGCATTCGGAAGTGCAGTGCAGTTTTCAGGCACTGCCATGCCGTGCAATTCGGAGCTAGAGTCAGCACTGTACAGCCGCACTGTGGTCCACTAAGTGTGTTTGATTGCCCATTGCCCCTGATTTGTCTACTCTGAGGTGACTGTCTGCAAGACAATCAGAAGTAAAAATTCCCATTCATGACATTTTTAGAAATTCACTTCGAAAATTCATTCCCATGTCTGAAAAAGTTGGCACCGGGTTGGCACACGATGGAAAATACCCATCCATTCACATGATGTAAAAGAAAATGATTGATTCATCACTGATTCATCACTGATTCATTGATTCATCATTCATTGTAGGCACTTTTGGCACTGTGAACATGGGCATTCTGAGCGGTCTGTGGCTAAGCAACGCCATTCACGACAAACCGTGATGCACTGTGCGTTCTGACACCTTTTTATCAGAACCAGCACGAACCTTTTCTCAAATCTGAGCTACAATAGTTCTGTTGGGTCAGAACACACGGGCCAGCCTGCACTACCCACGCACATCAAAGTGCCTTGGCTGCCCATGAACCTGTCGCAGGTTCACAGGTTTTCCATCTGTGGACCACTTTAGGTAGGTACTGACCGCTGCAGAATGAGAAAACAATGCAAGAGCTGCAGTTTTGCAGATGCTCTGACCCACTCAACAAGCCATCACAGTTTGGCCCTTGCCAAAGTCACTCACACTTGTGCACTTGCTAATTTTTCCTGCTTCAAACTCATCAGCTTCGAGGACAAAATATTCATTTACTGCCTTGTACATACATCCCAACCACCGACAGGTGCCATTGTAACAAGATAATCAATGTTATTTACTTCTCTAAGTGGTCATAATGTTATGACAAATCGGTGTATGATCAACTGCAGAATTCGGATCTGTGTCTGGAGTGATCTGGAAATTTAACCACCTCTTCCCATTCATACAGCCGAACTTCCTATAAAATTATGCTGTGATCCAGAGGTGTCAAACTGACCCGAGAAAGGGCCTAGACTAGAGGCTGCAGGTTTTCACTCCAACAATGCAGAAGCATAACTAATCAGTTGTGGAAGCCTAGATCAGTTGATTAAATCAGTGGTTTCAGGTGTGCTTCTGCTTGGTAGGATTGAAAACCTGCAGCCTCTTGGCCATTTACAGGTCAGTTTGATACCCCTGCGTGGGATAGTTTTCGAGTAATCCTGCCGACAAACACACCCATACACACGCATGTGATCACAAAGCCATTATCATTATTACTGTTTACTGACGAGTGCCATAAAGTAAAGTTATAGTCTTTTGGGGGCTTAGACCTGCGGGTGACCTACTGCACAAATGTGCAATTCCTCATTAAATGGGCCGTTTGGGCCAGCGAGGGGTGATGGAGCGCTGATTAAACTCGGGAAAAGATGGGATGGCGATTTGAATGACGTCATCCGTATGACCATTAATCTACCAGCGCAGTTGCCAGGCTGGGCCCTTTAGCTAGTCATCAAAATCTGACGTTTGTCGTTCTAGAAAGGTTTTCCCCTGCTCTGTCCAATTTGAAGGAAAAGAGTTCAGCCACGAACAATTAGCATGAAACTTAAATTAACTTGTGTGTGTGTGTGCAGGCCGTGGCCAAATCATAACAAGGTTGTAAGATGTCTGTAATTTTGTCAACCTGATGGCTAGCTAAAGATAGCAAGATTACTTTCAAAATAATATATTTGGTAGAAAGCGCCACTTCCACTCCCCCCCCGAACCGAAATAATTTTCCGAGTCAGCTGCCGACCTCTGGATAGGAGAGGCCTTAAATGTAATGTAAGCAAATGGATGGATCGGGCTCTAAAATGGTAAATTGTGGTGAGTCGGTTTTCCTTTAAACACATCCAATTCACCAGACATCAGGATAACCATCGGCTGCTAGTCAGCTAGTTAGCTAATTGACGTTGAATTGCGTAATGTTAGTAGCTAAGTTAGCTCCATTGCCAGTGTGACAGCAAAATATTGACTAATGTAGTATGTGTGGTTACTTTATTTCTTAACGTGAGTTAACGTCGTCCAAGTTAAGTTACACACTGCTAGCTAGTAAACTGAATGCACGATCTTAGTTTGTTTACACACCATAACCACTAGTCAACGTTAACACCGGACGTGAAACGAATTTCTCGCACGACAGATTACATTCAAAGTCAATGCAAAGACGCGAATATCGCGTCTTTGCATTGACTTTGAATGTAATCTGTCGTGCGAAAAATTCGTTTCGCGTCCGGTGTGTGACAGCAGCTTTAGTACTGTACACTTCCCAGCCGAAATCGGTGGCCTAATGGCTCCTGACATAACGTCATAACTGGAGACGAATTAATCGCACAATGTTATGCTGATTACAGCGACCAAGACCGATCTGAACTTGCTGCTGGAGTGCCTGAAGCATCAGATGAACTGTCCAGATACACAGAAGCAAGCCCTGCTCACCATCTACTCCATATGTCAGGAGAAAGGTCAGCGTCCATTGACATTATTGTGCAGATCTGTTGTGATGAAGTTTCAACATCACTGATCTGTCCCATGCTTTAAGCATCATGAAACAATGTGGTATTTCCAAATTGATTTTGGGCTTTATATTTAGGACTATGACAACACGTACTTCGATGGACCTTTTTTGTGTCACTCATTTCACTGAGTTAGCTGTCAGTCCAGCTGCGTTTATCAACAGGTAGGAATGCCACACCGGTATTTCAACATTGATGTGTCCATTTCTTTCTTCCACAGGCAAAGTTATAGACTATTTCCAGGAGCTGGGTGGGGTGCTGTTTGTTTACAACCTCTCTAAATCCAGCCAGCACTTAGAGGTGAAGGAGGCTGCGCTCTTTACTCTGGGCGGCCTGGCGGAGAACAATGGTCTGTGGGATTTGAGTTCTGTCCTGTGATGAAGGGCATTAACTGTACAGTTTCTGGTTGTAAATCTTGTGTTGACTGTATAACATAGAAACATTCAGGCCTAATGTAAAAAAAGAATGGTTTTCTAGAAATGGGTCAAGATCTTTTTTTACAGCGTGCTTTCAACACACACACACCACACTCGCACGCACGCACACGCACACACACACGTTCACACTAAGAGCAATAATGTGAAGCCACTTTGGCAGTAAGCATGGTTTTCTTTTACACCAGTCAATTACAGGGCTGAATTACTATTCTGTATATATTCAGAGACACTTGGTCTGGGATTTCTCAAAAATTGGACCTTGTTTAAATTTGTTCTGAAGTTGTTTATGCAACCATCCCCTCTGCACTTTTCTTGCTGATTGCAAATTGCAACAAGTGAAGATATACAGTTCATATGTAGTGCAGTCTTTAATGGGATTTCGTGATCTAGTCTGGTCATTTGAATTTTCAATAGGTGGCACCGTTTCTCTTGTTTGAAAATATTCACTCAGCATGATGAAGAACCAGTGGATTGATTTTGATTGCTGTTCTTGCCGTGAACTATAGTTTGATGCCTTGTGCTGGGATATAGAGAGAAGCTGGGACCTCTTCAGTTTGACCGTCTCTATTCAGAGATGCCAGTATAGATTCTGGAACCACAGTGCAAATAGCATTTCTCAGATGACTGTAAGAAAAAAAAATGCCCATGCATTGTGGAGATGTGTCATTGGATTGCTCGAATGCTGCTACTGATGGTCCTTTTTTTTTGCGCCGAAGTTGGTTTTATGTAATATGCCGGGTACCGAGGCGATGTATGGTGTTATGTTTTTGCAGTGTTTTGCCAGCAGATTCTGTGCAGAGCGGACATGTTTGCATACATGGTACATGTGCTGGTGGAGACGAGCCCAATGACTCTGAAGAGGCTGGCGGTTTACATGGTGTCAGTGCTCGTCGCCAACAACAGTAAGGCTGTGTTTGAATGGCAGATTTAACTCCATCTCTGCTTTGGGTAATCACACTTCTGCAGTTTACTGACAGCATGTTTTGCAAGTTTCAGTCCCAGTTGTGACATCTTTGATGGTCACACCGCCAAACAAAGGAGCAGATAACTCATAAATAAGAAAGATTTAAAATTACTCTAAATGATGGTGCTTACAATGTACATTTTATATGTTTTGCATCCTTTTTTGTAATGGTTGTCGACATAATTTTGAATTTGTTTGCCAGCATGAGATCGCAATTTGAAGCAGTCATGTGGTTGAGCATCTTTTGACCCTGATTGATTTCCTGTTAGCCTGTGAATCTCCCCTTGTCTGTGATGGCATATCCTGTTGTGATCCACATCCTACTGCTGGGAAAGTCATAGGTGTCTCTTTATTTGTAATGATGCGTAATCATGTCGGCCCGTATTGCCCTCCTGGACTGCATTCCTGTCTTCTCTTGCAGAATCTGGCCAGACTTTTGCCAAGTCTTCTGGCTGCTTGGACGTCCTGCTGGATTTGTTCAGGTATGGATGGGACACACGGCTCATCGCTGCTTCAGTTTCCTGATCTCTGTACTGCAACTGTTCACCACCACTCCCTCTTTCTGACAAAAAGTGGTTTTGATTGTTTATTTTTCTCAAGGACGAGTTTTCCGTTCTCAAGTGGAGACGTGAGACCAGCCAACATCTCTCAGCTGTGCCAGCTGTGGACATCTGTCTCCAGTGCTCTATGCGGCTGTGTGAATAACCCGCAGAACGGTATAGTGATCGTGCAACAGTGCTAGTGACCGCCAGTGCTGGTCCTTATCTTACAGCTCACACCCTTCTGCTTTGGGTGTCCATGTCCCTGTTATATGTTGGTGAGCGATTGATGTAATCTCAGAGTCACATAATCGACCATAGTTAAACACAACAAAGTATTTTTGTAGCATGTTGTCCTTTTCATTTCCATGTTTCTTTGGTTGGGCTTCCTCATTAGGTAACACTAGACAGGGTGTGGAAAAGTTGTTGGTGTTCTTGTTTATTTGTGTGTGCGCTGTATACATGTTTTTCAGGTATATTGAAGCTTTCTGTGTGAGTGTGACCATTTTGCATTCCACTGGAACATGTCGTGCTGTGGTCTCTTGCATGGTTTTGTGTTCGACGCCACGCTTCAGCTGCCGGAACGCTTCATGCTCTTTATGCGTTAATGCCCCATCTCGCTTGTGACAGTTCATTTTAAAATGAATTTCCCTAGTTGTTATTCTAACTGATTACTGTTTGTTTCAGCTGTCATCTTCAAGGAACCCTCGCAAAACAGCCCCACATCAGAAAAAAGTTGGGATGTTTTGTTAAAATAAAATTAAAGCTGAAATCTGATTTGTAAATTATTTCTGACCTGTTTGATGTTTTGCTACATGACTTTTATGGATTTTTACGAATAAACACATTTCAATTTTGATTCTTGCAACATATCTAAAAAACTAGGGCTAGAATAGTATTTACCACGTTATAATTTTGCCATTCCTTTACTCAACACTTAATTTGAAGACATCAAGTGAGTAACTGTTGCAGGCCTAATTGTGTCCCATTTTTTCTGCAAACAAGTCTTGAGGTATGCAGCAGTCTTTGTTGTCGGATTTTGCATTTCAAAGCGTGCCTCACATTCTCTGTTGGAGACTAGTTGGGACTGCAGGCAGGCCAGTCCCGCGCCCGCACCCTCCTCTTACACAGCATTGCCTTTGTAATGTGTGCAGAGGGCGGTTTTGCATTTCCTTGTTTATGCGAGGGCTACCCTGGAAAATATGTCATCTTGAAGGCAGCATATATTGCCCCAAAATCTCAGTGTACTTTTGGACATTAGTGGAGCCTTCGTATGAGTGCAAGTTACCCTAGCCAAGGGCAATGACATAACCTCATGCCATGAGAGAGCATGGCTTTTGGACTTTTTGATGGTAACAGTATGGCTGGTCCTATTCCTCTTTGGCCTGGACCTCACAGCATCCATTTAAAGACCTGGAATGGATGTACAGTACGTTTACAAATAAAATGATGTTGATCAGACAAAACAGTAAACATCTTGTCTTCTTACCGTCTGCAATGAGATACAAGTCAAGTAATTTTACACATGACAGTTTTTGTTTTTTTATGAGCATTTTGCGAACTGTTCCAACTTTTTCTGAGTTGGGGTTGTCAATCATACAGTTTTTTGCATCCGTTTAGTGTGCCTTCTGTAAATGTGTCTAACAGAAGAGAACCAGCTGATATGCATGACCATCTTCCCTGAGGCCAAAACATGGCTGGAGAGGCTGACCCTGCCGAGACTGGAGATCATGCAGCCAATCATGTCTTTGATTGGAATGATTGTGGCCAATAACTGTGAGTATGCAACACGGAGTTTACACATTCACACAGTGAAAAGTGCTGAGCTCTAACCTCAAGTAATCTCATCTAATCTGTAAATCCAGAAATAGTCAGAATTTTCGGGATGGTCGGCTAGAACCAGCCCTGTTTCTCACACCCAAATCAGGCTTTTCAGCGCTGAGGTTTAAGTATTAAATTGATATTGTGGCCTGCAAACCCTCTCCAAAATATTTAATGTCAACATTTCTTACTCTTTCAATAAATTACTTAAATAAAAGCTAAGATTTTAGAGAATATTTTGAGTGGAAGAGCCGGAGGATAAACAGCAAAACCATTTTTTCATGGCCTTTTTTGTCCATATTTACAACGGGTTCCAACAATTTTTGCGGGCTGTGTATTATCATAAGGTCACGACATATTGTGACACCATTGCTGCATGTGTATTTTAAATTGTTTGCATTATGATGTGTATTTAATAGTATGGTCAGAATAAATAATCTTTGTCAGCCTATTGAGAGGTCACTGTGGAGTGGTAGGTTGGAATGTGATTGAAACCCTGACTCCATTAGTAATGCTGTAATGCAGTTAAGTAGTGCCCCGCGGGACTCTAGGTTTACCCAGTGCTGGGTCCGATTTTCAGCCACTCTGGGTCCTGTCATAATATAAAGGGCCCTTAACCCTTTCAGTACTAATGGGACACACATGTCCCACAATATTTTTTTAATATCCTATTGGGACATTTGAGTCCCAGAAACCCTCGCATTTGGGCCAGTTCTGTATCATAGTCACAAAAATGACATGTATATCCATATGGGTAACTCTGATTTGTGTTACTGTATTCAGTATTGAAAGGGTTAAAATGGAGCCCATTTCTCCTCTTCGGATTCACTGAATATGGGTAACAGTCGGCACCTTGAGCCTTTGCATGGCATGAAACTTAAAATCGCCACTTTCTTGGATGCCATGTTATGACATTTCATTCCTGATTCAAAAGTAAAATCCTTGAAATGGCCTGTTGAGGCAGAAACCATGTTTACTGTTTTTAGTGCGGCTGGTCTTCGGCTCCATCCTGTCCGTTTGTGACGGAGACGCACCGCGCTTCATTCAGGCGTAATCTATACAGCTGCAGACGCACTATCTCTCCCACCACAGAGAGCCCCGAGACAAAGGATGGCCCTTTTACTGCCCGTGAGCCTGTGTGGAGCGCTCCGTAATGTAAAATCAATCTGCCCTCCGAGCACTGACTCTGCAGAAACACGGGCCACACATGATGGGTTATGAGACTGAAGCTCTGTTGATGGCTGATGAATGCTACTCATGCTTTCAGAGTGGGGGGATGGGCGGCCATGTCTAAAGGACCTTGCCCCTTCCGCATTGATCGCTACATTGTACTGGTTCCACTGAAATTAATTTGTGTGCTGTTCCCAGTCTTCTTTAGTACTCAAATAGTGCTACTTTTGCTTGGAGTAGCAGTTCTCGCTTTGTTCTTTGCTGTTAGAGGTGTGTTTTTGCTACTCAATTGGTTCACAAGTGTACATAAGAAAACCAAATATGAATTAGAAGTGTTATCGCCTTGGCAGAGTGACACTCTGTTAACAAAAAAAAATTTGTGCTCCATTGTGAGAAGTATAAAAGATAAAGTAATTATAATGGTTCCCTGGGGTTGAAAATGCACTACAGCAATTGTATGGTTGTGTTTTATCTCGCACATTGCGTGTTTTATTTAATCTGTAGATCCACACTGTGTATTTTGTTTAATCTGCAGTTTCCTGAAGGTTATGTATATTGGTGGAGGAGAATGTAGTTCCTCCTTTATGGAAAGCCTGATATAAGCAAATCTGCTTGTTGGGGTGGGCTGATTAATCAGTTTAACTAAGTGGGGAAAACTGATTGGTCAGTTAAACTCAATATGAGGGCTGATTAGTCAGTTTCACTTAATGTGAGGGCTGATTAATCAGTTTCACTTGATGGGGGTGCAGATTAGTCAGTTTCACTTGCTGGGAGGGCTAATTAATCGGGGCCTTTCTATGTGAGAGCTGGAGTAATTTTTTCCACCCAATGAGATGGCTGCCATTTTCAGTTCCAACCAATGAGAAGGCTGGAATGATCAGTTCCACATTCAGTCTCTTGCTGTTTTTATACCTAATTTAGCCTCATTGCAGCTGTCAGTGGTTATGAAAGCTGACCCATTCCAGCTGTAGAGGAGCTGTCATCGCCTCCCGTCATTTCACCTGTATGTTGTGTTCCCGTGTCTCCATCCCCCCTCAGCGTCGGCCCAGGAGAGCTTCGCGTCAACAGGGGGCCTCCAGACCCTGGCCCGGTCTCTGGTGAGGTTCGCCGCCGAGTCCAGCCGCAGCCCTCTGGCCCGCGACCTGGCTGTCATGGCAACAAAGACCCTGAGCGCCTGCATTACCGATAAGGGTGAGATAATGGTGGACGGTAAATGCTTTTTCCCTCGATCCCCCAAAGCCTGAGTGCATGCAGCATGACTGCTCTCTGGTACATGCATGGAGAACTGGAGCTAATGTGTACACTCCTCCAATCACTCTTACATTCTGTATTTACCACATACCGAGGTAATTTTCCAAAATACGAGAAGCTGAGATGCAACAGGAGAACAGCTGCTGGTCAGAAGAGGGTTATTTGTGTTGATGATGTCAGCTGCCTTCTTGGTGGTAGACTTACAGTACCCAGAGGAACCTCGACCCACTGCTGACGCTGGGATGTAGCTGGTGCTGGGGCCTGGGGTTGTAGCTGTAGGACTGTGCCAGCACTAATGAAAAGCTGCTGGATCATAAGGCACTGTATCATGGTCAGCTGCTCGCTTGTATAACACGGTATCACAACCAGCAGCTTGCTCATGCAGCGCTGTATAATAACCAGCAGTTAGATCATGTAGTGCTGTATCTTGACTAGCAGCTCACTCATGTAGCGCTGTATCATATTCAGCTGCTCAGTTGTATAACGCGGCATCATAACCAGCAGTTATATCATGCAGTGTTGCATCATAACCAGCAGTTAGATCATGTAGCGCTGTATCATAACCAGCAGTTAGATCGTGTAGCGAGGTATCATAACCAGCGACTCAGTTGTCTAACGCAATATAAGCAGCAGCTGACGCGTATAAGGCTGTATCAGAGCCTGCGGCTGAGTTGTTGCGCTGCTCAGCAGACAGTAGACAGTGAGCGTGTGCCCTTCATGTTAATGAGCTCCTCCTCTGCAGGGTTTGGCTCTCAGGTGGGCGGAGTCAGTGAGTGTCCAGCTGCTGAAGCGGATTAGCTGGGACAGCGGGGGGGGCTTTTCATTTCCTGTCCTGACACAGGCTCCGGTGATGAGGTGTGTGTGTGTGTGTGTGTGTGTGTGTGTGTTTATGTGTTCCCCCCACAGGTCCTCTGGCCTCGGCGCTCACACAGTACCATCTGGTACCTCAGCTGTTGACCCTGTTGTCCTGCCCTGGCCTAGACCCCCAGAACCGGCTGTGCATCGTCCTCGCAGTGGGGCACTGCACTGAGTCCTGCGGTGAGTCGCCCCCACCCCCACCCCCACCCCACTCAGCTGCACATCATGGGGAGACACACCCCCCCAGGTGTCTCAAACGGCCTCAGGATTTACAGTACGCTGAGTCCCGTGATGTAACAGGATACCTTCGCTGTGGCTCTGTGTTTGATTTAACGGGGCTCCCCCTGGCCATCATGGGAACAGGCGGAGCACTCTGATTGGCCGGCGCCGGCGATGTCTCTTCCTGTCTGTCCCTCCCCGGCCCCACGGACCCCCCCCCCTCCTTCTGCGTATCATGTTTTTGGGAATGTGGAAAACACTGTTTCTCGTGCAGTAAATTTTCCCCCGGTTTGCGCTGTTATTAATGTAGACAAAAGAAAATTTGTGGCCGTGTTTATACAAGTGCTGTGTGCTATTTTCCCAAGGTTTACGCTACATTATTTCTGTTTGTCTTTCCCTTCCCCTGATCTCGGTCGTGGTTTGAAATTTTTGGGGCCGCTGGAGGCTGGGCGTTATACAGTGGGCTAAACAAAACGAAGATTCTCAGATTGATGACGTGACGGTGATATACCTGCGTCATTGATCGATACGGATTTCCTCACAGAGCATGTGCGGGCTGAAGTGTACTGGTGGACCAGGCCTATATGAACGTTGTGTACTCGTGCGTACTGTGGGCTAAACCCTTCCTCCTTGATTCCATTATACAGTGTACACAATCCACTCCAGGGAACTACACACCAGGGAGCGAAATATATATATACAAGGCACACATTCCCACAGTGCACTGTGAAGCCAGGCTTTTTTGACGGACAGGTGGAAACATTGGACTACGGACCCCGGGGCGCTGAGCAGCTCGCAATGTTCAATGTTTACCCAAAGTTTGTTGGAATGTCAACTTCGGCTTGTAAAGTTACAAGAATTACTATGTAACACAGATGCACATTTAGAGATAAATCAGTAGCAGAGTTTTGCTCCCTCTTAGAGTTGTGTTATGATTTTAGATTGGCAGCGTTTTCGCCGAGCAGGGGCCTGGCGTGGGCAGTGGAACGGGTGAGTAAACAGAGAATGTAAATAGAACAAGGGGTCAATGGCACCTCATACCAGTGCGCTGTTTGCTGGAGGATAAGTGAACCGTGCGGCGCATTAGCGAATCAGCTTATGGACGGGCTATTGTTTGGCCTCAGCGAGTGGCGTTTACCTTCTGTGCCGGGCCAGTATTCACCAAAGGTTCTTAGAGAAACGTGGTTTTAACCAATTCGAGGTGCACCGTCTGGCCTCATCTCCATCAGCGACTAAAGTGATCTTTCCACTCTAATCCCTCCAGGGCAGTGAGCTGGTTACTGTGGATCCATCTGGATTTAACTCTGTGTCACAGTTACCTACTCAAAGTCCTCTGAGATGAAATATTATACCCAGGTGTTTAACATTAGTCTTTACTCGACGGCACCTGAATTTCTGCTCGGGATCTTTCAGAGAGAAACAGTGGAGACATTTGCTCTATTAGACTATAAGTAATTCTGAAGCGGTTTGCTTGTCCAAGCTGGTGTCTTTTAAAGTGCACCTGTGGTGATTTTGTGATGCAATAAAACAGTGCAAAGAGTTGCACTGAGTCTGCCATGTAAACGTGACCTCAGAACGATCACTGAATTAGACTGTGCAGCATTATCTAGCTAATATGGAAATGTGTACGTCTGCATGTCTGTCCTTCAATTTTCTTGATAACCGTTCATCTGATCAACTTCACACTCGGCGTGTGTGAACCCAAGGAAGAGCCGTGTCGAGTGTGAAGTTGTTTGGTTTAGCGGTTCTCAGGAAAGCTGCAAGCGGCGATATAGGAGACCAAGTAATTGGCCCATTCCTGACTGGGACGTCCTGAACAGGCACTGCGCTGCTTCTGTTAAAATTTAGGTTCGCCCTCTGTGTGTATTTAAACTCGGAATGAAGACATCTGGGCAGAGTATCGTGCTGTAATTATATGTACATAATCAATTATCATCAGGCTGTCCTGGATTTATCAGACTGCAGCCCGAGGCTCTGCTTAAGCAGATGAGTGGCTGCGGTCGGGGTTTGGCGTATAAATAAAGCTCCCGGTGGGGGTTAAGGCTCGGAGTTCAGTTCATGAGCACTGTGGTTTGCCCCCCAGAGGAACACCAGCTCCAGCTGCTCCGCGCCGGCGGCCTGTCAATCATCATCCAGCTGCTGACGGAGTCCCAGGAGGAGGAGCTACGGAAGGCCGCCACCTTCGTCCTGCACACCTGCAAACACATCAGTGAGGAGACTCGCGCGTGCGTGTGTGCGTGTTTCTGTGTCGGTGGAATTAACTAGAATCATGTTCCCTTTTGTGTCGGCACGTGTGCGAGTGTGTCTGTGTGCAGTGCTTGTGTGTTTGTGTTGAAATTTTGGTGTGTGTGTGAGTGTGTGTACGCATGTACGTGGGTGAGCGTGCCTGTGTGCAGTACACGTGTGTACGTGTTGGAATTTGGTGTGTATACGTGTGCACGCACCTGTGTGTTCATGCACGCGTGCACATGCGCGCGAGCGCTTGTTCGCTTGTGTTTCTGCACGTACGTGCTGACGGATATGTACATATTTGCTCGTTAGCGTGCTTTGTCGACAGTGTGCGTGTGTGCATTTGCCTGTGACAGATACATGAAAGCGGTGGATCATTAACAGCGTTAAGCTCGAGCGACCCGCTCACGCCTGCATTCCTGAAGTGCCTTCCTTATCACACTCCGACTGTGAATTTCATGCCTTTCTCTGCGGCCGCTGCAGAGACGGGTTACATCGGGGCTCTGGATTCGATCCAGAAACGAGGATCCTGTCAGCGCTTCAAACGAGCCTCAACTCTGAAAACCCGAGCGCTTTGATGTGCAGAGCTGTGTCGCAAACACATCACACACCCGACAGAGTGCCTTTCCAAAATAAATCAGTCAATTTTTTGTTTCTTCCCTGTCGAAGCTTCGACTCTCAGGACAGACGGAGCGAGCCCCTCTCCCCGGGTCGACCTGGACGGCACCAGTCAGCTGTCAGGGGCCCGCAGAGATCTGCAGCCTTACTGGAGATCAGCGCGGGACATCCAGAGTAGGATAGAGCAGCTGGAGAAACTGCAGGGAGAGGTGGGACTCATTTGGGCAAATTCGCCAGTGATCTTGATTTGCAGGGTCAGAGTTTAGGGCGTCCTTTGGGTTGTGTGGCGGGAAAAGATGAGTTTCACTAGTTTTTTACTGAAGATTCACTTGAGCTGAGTTCAGGGCGTTTATAGCATTCAGGTGAGATTCATCACAGTGAAGTTAAAGGGCTGGGTTGTGTGGGGATTCACTTCGGCAAAGTTAAGGATGTCATTTGGGATTCACGGGGATTCAGTGGGAACTCACTTTGGCAAGGTTAAGACGTAATTTGGGATGCACTTCGGTAAATGTCTTTTGGGATTCACTCAGATTCAGTGGGGATTGACTCAGGCTGAGTTATGACTAGCATTTGGGATTCAGTAGGAGTCAGTGGGGATTCACCAGGGCAAAGTTAGTGGCATCAGTTGGAGGAACATCAGTGATTTACTGGGTGTGTCCCGATACTCAAATATCACATCCATCTTCCCTCAGCCTCCCTCCTCCGAGATAGGAGAGGAGTCGAGGAAGGGAGGATACAAGTGCGTGAGTATTGGGAGGCGCCTAACGTAAGCGAAGAGGCGAGGCTTCATTCGGGCAGCGGGAGGGGTCTCCACTGAGCGTGAGATGAAGGGACATTATTATTGGGACGTACGAGCGCTGTAGTGGGCTGCAACACAGCCCAGCAGAGTCGTTCTCTCTTTGCTCAACATCTATCAAAAGTGTCACACCGGTGGCATGAAAGCCACACTCCAGGAGTGCGTCTGTTTTGGTTTACATAGTGTTTGCGTTCATTCTTAGCAGCGTCCTGCAGAGGGATACCGCGGTCGGCATGTGACTTAGGTATGCCAGGCATGCGCTGCGGAGAGGAGCGGCTCGACTCTCCCGCTCAGGGGTCACCTCTGTGCCTCCTCGTTCCCTCCCTCCCTCCCCCTTCCTGCAGTGACGGGGGGGCCTATGCTAGCTGGCAGGGGTCACGGCTAAGCTAAGAGTCTTTGAGCCCAAAAGAGGAAAGGGGCGGGCGGGGGGATGGGGGGGTTGGGGGGGTTGAGGTATGATAGGGCCTCTCTGTCACTCAGTTCAGTGCGCTTTATTACGGACAATTATACTGTCAAAGTGAGCGAGAAACTACAGTCCCCCGATAGGGAGTTGACATGTGAGGGTTCCAAATAATCTGCTCATGGAGCCATTTTGTTTCCACCACATTATTGGACGCCGTCTCAAAGTGCATGAGTATTTTTCATTTTCTCTTTTCTCATGTTTGAACATTTTCCTCTCTATGCTTTTTGAAACCATTGCTACCTGGTTTGTTTTTTTTTTTTTTGTCCATAATAGGTTTCCCGTCCAAGAAAAGAACAACTTGGTGTTGTGCCCTGGAAACAAAATGGCTGCTATTTTCGAGTTTTCGAGACTCTCTCTGGACATGAGAAACATACTCATGAACAAAATGGAGTATTGGCACCATACATCACACCATTACAGTTACAGTCTCTCTTATCTTCTCTCTCTCTCTCTCTCTCTCTCTCTCTCTCTCTCTCTCTCTCTCTCTCCCTCCCTCCCTCCCTCCCCCCTCCCTCACCGTCTCGATCTCTTCCTCTCGCTCTGTAGGATGAGAGGGAGAGGGAGGGACTGAATTCCTCAGATAAGGGTCCTGGGCCGGGGGGAGCGGAGACCCTCTCACACCTCCTGCTCCGGAGGGCCAGGGGCCGGGGGAGGGGAGCAGGGGCCACAGCCTGCTGGGGGCTCGAGGGCCCGGCCGAACTCGAGCGCACCCCGGCCCGATCTGGACCCCCGACCCAACCCGGACCACCCTCTCTCAGGCAGAACTCCCACTCGAGCGCCAGGGACGAAGACTGGCTGCCGACGGTGAGCCGAACTCTCCCTGACCTATGACCTTTTATTGTTCTCGGTCTCACTGCTCTCACGCTGCTGTTGTATCATATATTTCCTGCACTTACAACGTAACCCAGGCTTCCTAATCGGCCTGGTGTCCCGCACTGTAAAACACGACAGTCCCATTAAATACAGTGAACTTATCTCTTCTCTTAAACTCCACTCTTCATGACAAGTTCTAGATGCTGAACTCAAGATCGTAAGTTTTCAAAAGTTCAGCTTTAAGTTATCCACTGTCCTGACTAATGGTGAGTTTAAAGAAAGCTTATCTTCAATTTGAGTTGACTCACATTTTAAAGGCAGCCGGTGAACTTTTGGTTCTAAGTTTAAGCAG
The DNA here is from genome assembly GCA_029692085.1 of Gymnothorax javanicus. Classification (NCBI taxonomy): domain Eukaryota; kingdom Metazoa; phylum Chordata; class Actinopteri; order Anguilliformes; family Muraenidae; genus Gymnothorax; species Gymnothorax javanicus. The sequence continues at coordinate 4,338,671 of CM056209.1, read as the reverse complement.
CTTAAAATGTATTACAGTGCGCGGAAAGGAGATTTTCTATTCAGTGGGACTTCCTGGTTAAATGAAGACTAAGTAAATACCGGAGTTATTTATCCATCCCAGAGCCGGGCCGAGCAGTCGCACCCCCCACCCCCCGGCACTTTCAGCCCGAATCACTCGCTTCGGCCTCCGCTTCGCCTGATTCTCGGTTCGCTTTTGGAATTTTGCCGTAGTCTGCATTCTTTTCATTTTTCCGCGTTGTAAAATTGTCAGCTTTAGCTTTGTTTTGGCCTCTTCCTTGTAAGTGGCAGTGGTTGGTTTTCCGTAACGGTCTGCGTTCAGTGAGAGATAAAGGAGAGCCTGGCCTGCCGTCAGGATTAGAACTTAGATCCAAAACGGAAAGTGTTAATGAGTCACATTACGCTCGGCCCTCGCTCTTCACAGGACCTTTGCCACTGTAAAGCACACTGACATCTGAGGTCTCTGCTAATTCTGCAGTGCGGAGCTAGAGCAGCTTGCCTTGTGTGTGTCTCCGTGTGTGCGTGTGTATGACGGGTCTGTGTGTGTTTGTTTGTGTCCAGGGCTCAGTCAGAAGGCGGATTTTTCAGTCCCGTCCGGCACCACAGTGTCCAGCCCAGCCCACCTGCAGTACCGCCCTGTCGCCACTAGGTGGAGCTTCACAGGCGAGTGAGCCCGTCCAGCGGGGGGCCATCGTCCGCTCTGTCTGTGGTGGGATGCCCCCCAGTGCGACCCCTCCAGTTTCGGGGCGTCCCGAGGAGCTGAAGGGGGTGACCAGTTCCCCTGCTACACCCCCGGAGAGGTACTACCCAAAACCGCCACCCAACCCCGCGTTAAACACGCACTTTGAGTCGAGCGGAGTATGTAAATCCGGAATGTAACGGTATCTCTGCGTATGTAGATGTGATCTCCCACTCTCCTGTTCGCATCCAGCCTTGTACGTGAATAACGGGCAATGTAAGCGTGGAAGAATGTCTCGCATTCCTGGAGTCTGTCAGCGTGCGCTCTACAGTGAGGGGAGGAATGCAGGCCGATTTCGCCGTCCACGCTCGTTATTACGGGCTCTGAGTACGTCTAAGCCCATTGACCACGGGATGGGAATTAGACTCTAATGAGACGGTTTTACCAGCGAAGGGACTGCGGTTTCGGCTGAAATTGAGCTGACTCACCCCCCCCTCCCCGCCCCGGAGCGCTCGCCTCAGACCCTGCAAATCGGGTCCGGTTTTTAAGGCTGGGGCGTCAGCTGAGGAGATGGCCTGCTGTAGCGGATCAGGCCCGGGAGTTAGCGGCTGGAGGCCGACCCGCGTGGGAGCAGCAGAGGGCATTCTGGGTTGAGTGGGTAGGCCTGAGTCGCTCTGTAAGAGGATTTATGGCGCGGCCCCCCAGCATGCGCACACATGTTTGGGAGTGTAGTGTTCGGGGAGGGGGGCGAGGGGGGCTCCCTGGGGTTACCTTATCTCCTGGTGGAAAATCGCAGCGGTGAGTTTTGGCAGCCTTCCCGTACCGAGCCTCGCTCGCGGAACAGGTTAGAAATCCAGCGGATCCCGTTTCCCCTGGCAACAGAGCAGGATTCCTTAGGATGTCCCCCGCCCCCCTCCACCTATCTCTGTTCCTCTCCCCCTCTCCCTTTACCTCTCCTCCCCCCTCTCCCTCTCTCCCCCTCTCCCTTTACCTCTCCTTCCCCTCCTGTCTCTCACTCTCACTTCATCTCTCTCCCCCTCTCCTACTCCATCTACCCCCCTCTCTCCCTCCCCTCTGCTCTCCCGTCTTCCTCTCGCCTCGTTTCTCATTCTGTCAAATCTCTTCCTATAACCTCCCCCCACTCTCTCTCCCTCCTTCCCTCCCTCTCTCTCTCTCTCTCTCTCTCCTCTTGTTTTACACTGGTGAAATTGTGCAGGATTTGATTGTCGGTGCGTGCAGAACTTAAGTGTGCCATTTGTTACCATCATATAACTGGCCTTTTACTCCAAAATGCAGTATTTGGGTTTTTTTTGTTGTAAAATTCCTCATGGAGGGTTTCTGTTAGATGCCTGTCCCATTTACCCTCCAGGGGTCAAAAGACATTTCTGTCACCATCGGTTTACCGGCAGAACGACATTATTCACACTCTTTCTGAAGTCTTTATTGTAGCCATAGAAATGGTTAATGAAAAGTCAATACAAAAAAAGTGTGTTATTCGATTTTAAGAAGAATTGTTATATTATTGCAATATTTTAGTTTAGCCATAAAAAAATCATCAAGTGGTGCTGTATAGCTGGAAGCGAATGGCCCAGTGAGAGGGTTAAGTGTAGCTGCGCTGAATAAGAGCTGCAGACCTCACTGGCCGTGTGCTGTGCAGCACTTTAGAGCAGTTTGGGCCAGATTGTGATGGCTGTGCTCATCTTATAACATCTTATCTTCACTGCATAAAGTGCTCTCTCTCTCTCTCTCTCACACTCTCTCTCTCTGTCTCTCTTTTGCTTGACCTCCAGTCCAGACACAGACAGCCCCAGCACTGCAGAAGGTGGGATAGGGTGGGGGGGGCCCTGCGGGAGAGTGTGAGTGTGTGTGTGTGTGTGTGTGTGTGTGTGGGAGGGGGTATTTCCCAGAATGCTGTTCATCAGTCTGCCCCCTTCCCCATCTGAGTGGTCACTGGTGTATCCCCATCTGCTGGAGTACAGGGACAGCATCTGATTGGTCCTGCATGACCCCACCCCCTGGTTTGCCTGCCCTCCTCACACACACACACACACACACACACACAAAAGCGCCATCATCGTGTCTGTTTCCTCACCACTGACACCTCTGTGCGCATGGCGCTGTGTCACGGACTGTTAGCTCAGTTAAACGGCAGAGCTGGGGCTGGGGCTGGGGCTGGGGCTGGGGCTGGGGCTGGGGCTGGGGGCGGGGCGCTGTAATGAGCTGCGTGGAGCCCGGCCATCTCAAAGCTCATGCTTTTATACAGGAGGCTGAGGCTTATGGGATAGCAGAGTCCTCCAAACATAAATAGCGCTGTGGCTGCGGTGCATTTCTCTCACTGACTCAGATGCTTTTTTCAGGCAGGTCATTTTCAAATGGCCTCATCCCGCCAAACAAGGAGAGGAAAGCAGAATCAAGCCAACCTTCAGAGGTACTGAGTGTGTCTGCCGGACAGAGTTACACACACACATACACAAACACACTGTCTGTGGCTCTCAGAGGCACTGAATGTGTCTGCCGCACAGAGTTACACACACACACACACGCGCGCACACACGCACACACTGTCTGTGGCTCTCAGAGGCACTGAATGTGTCTGCCGTACACAGTTACACACACACTGTCTGTGGCTCTCAGAGGCACTGAATGTGTCTGCCTTACAGAGTTACACAGACGCGCACACACTGTCTGTGGCTCTCAGAGGTACTGAATGTGTCTGCCGTACAGAGTTACACACACACCGTCTGCGGCTGTCAGAGGTACTGAGTGTGTCTGGCGTACAATTACACACACACACAGACATACTGGTTGTGGCTCTCAGAGGTACTGAATGTGTCTGCCACACTGAGTTAAACACACCGTCTGCGGCTGTCAGAGGTACTGAGTGTATCTGCCGCACAGAGTCACACACACACACACAGTCTGCGGTAGGATGGTGTGCTCGGGGAAAGGTGAAGGGGACTCATCGGCCCCTCTGCGCTCCGTAACGCCCGTGCCGCTGCTCAGATGACTAATCTCTGAGGGTGAATGAAAGTAATGCGGAGGGGAGAGGTCTGGGAGCTCTGGCTAACGGGAAGAGCGGTCTCTCTGCGTAGATCACATGACCCTGTGTGCCGACGTGTTGGAGGACGAGATCAGGAGGATCCTGCGCTCGCCGGACGCTAAGATTCAGCGCCCCGCCCTCCGATGCTCAGGTCAGACATACAGACACCAGCTGCTGTGAAACTCTCGGCCGTCTCAGATAACTGCTGTCCATCAGTGTCGGATGAAAACCTCCGATACAGATTTTGCACGTTTTTCAGGATACAGAAGAAACATCCTTATTTTGAACTTATTTAGGGTGCCTTTCATTTTTTTTGTGAGATATCAGAAAGAAAGGTTGTCATTTTTTGTAAAACTTTACTTTTATTTTTTTCATCTTCAAGATTTGCCTCAAATATATCCTCATCCAAATCTGAGTTTATTTCACATGACATTTTCCATTTATTACAAAGTTTTCACATTATTTGCATTGGTTATTTCTGCATCTACTGATATGAAAATCTCAAAATGGCCGAAATGTCACACACCCACTGGGTGAGAGAGTTGTGATGACACACGATCTTATTAAGTGCAAATGATGCAAGTATATCCGTTGTTTTTTACAGCCAGCAATCGCGGTCTATTATGCTTAGCATGGCGTGCACACTGTTCAACTTTTCCGCTATGCTGTTTTCTGAGGGGAGGATTGTCCATCCTTAATAAACCGCTCCCGCCTCAGTTATCTCTCAGGCTGTGACTGGACACAAAGGTGACTCAGCCTCTTCATCTGTGGTCAAGGTTTCCTTCTTGAAAGTTAGTGATTTAAAGGGGCTGTGTCAATATCTGGGCATACGCAGTTTGGTCGCAAAACTTACGCGAACTTATCTTTCCCGTGGGCGACGGGAAAGTCTGGCGTTCGCCAATTACGAAGGGGGAGCACAACAATCTTAAGGAATCCAGCTTTCTTTCATGTCGTCCGCGCAAAATATTTATAAAAGAAAAGTGCTGCATTTTTCGCCTCCGGAGGTGTATGTTTTTGCCGGCGATGGTTGGTTGTTTGTCTGTCTGTTAGCAGGACATCTGTTGGCTGTCTGTTAGCATCTCAAAAACGGCCACATAGGTTTTAACCAAACTTTGCAGGATGTTAGAGTAGCACAAAAGGAACAAAATATAAAATTTTCGCATATCTAGGCCAAAGTACAGCTGAGATATAGGCCAAAGTTCAAATCCAGCTATGCTGGCAGAGATTTGAAGTCTTTCCAATGGGCTGGATTTCCAATCGGCGTGCTTTTGGGTTTTGCTGCCACCTGGCGGTGGAATGCAACAACACCCTAGATCAGCCAACGAAAATAACTAATGCACAGAGTTGCCTTGGCGTGGCGGAGGTGCTGCGCTCTCTGAGTGCTCTTGTTAGGCAATGTCCTGGGAAAGAGAATGAAAATGTGGCTTTGAGGAATCCAAATGTGAGATGGGGCATTATCTTCAGACCGATGCTTTCACCCAGTCAGCCTTTCAAAACCAGGGTGAGTGTGGAGACATTTCCATTCGCAACCTCCACTTTTCACGGCTTTTTCTTTGCCGGAATGATTTCAAAAGGGGGCGTAAATATATTTTGGGGGTTTTATAAGTCAAAAGGGGTTTAGAATATTAACATCGAATGTTAATGTCGCAAATGCATGTGCTGCGTAAGCACTAGCTACACGGTTGCACGTGGAAATGTCTCCACACTCACTTCTGTTCTCCGTAAGTCCAGAGAGAGCGGACGGCCGGCAAATGTGGAATCAGTGCCGTACAAACAGGTCTTTTTGAGGCTTTGCCTAGTTGTGGATACTTCCTTTTCAATCCGTATCCTTTTATGTCTGTCTCTCCTTGCTCTCCTGGTTTTGGAAGGGTGATCGGGTGACAGCATCAGTCTGAGGGTAATGCCCCGTCTCATTTGGACTCCTCAAAGCCTTATTTTGGCCTCAGGCAGTTAAAAATAACCAAAATTTCCCTCCCACGACATTGCCGAATAATGTAGCACTCTTCCTTTATAAGTGTTTTGCACAGATGACATGAAAGAAAGCTGGATTCGTTTAGATTGTCGCGCTCCCCCTTTCATGCGGCCCACGGAAAAGATAAGTTTCGCAGCCGAACTGCGCATGCCCAGCAATTGACGTAGCTTCTTTAAATCACAGATACATTGTGATCACCACTATTAACTCTTTCAGCGCCAAAGGCAACTATAGTTGTCCAATGATGGAAGATATCAAAGTCAGCGCCCCGGTGGCTCATCGGTCTAAGTGCGCATACCATAAAGGCTGTGTCCTTCCTGCAGTGACCTGGGTTCGAATCCGGCTCGGGTCATTTGCTGCATGTCTTCCCCCATTCTTCTCCCCAACCTTCCTGTCTCTCTACACTGTATAACTATCGAATAAAGGAAAAATTCCCAAAAAAATAATCTTTAAAAAAAAAGATATCAAAGTCAGATGCTATTGAAAACCTATCATGTGGCAACTTGTTTAAAAGAGCTCACGCAGGGGAGCTCTTTTAAACAAGTTGCCACATGATAGGTTTTCAACAGCTCAGGATAACTACATTTTTAATTCCTTGAAAATGTATTCGGCCCTCAAAGGGTTAAATCTGACAGGCAGTCTGCAGTTTAGCCTCGTTGTCATTGTGTACTAAGCGCCAGAGTAAACAGAACAAAAGTCAAACAAGTGCCACCATTCAATGAAGTACAGTGGTCACTGTATGTGCATAATCCAGGGACTTTGAGAAAAATAGAAAATTTTTTGTAATTAAGTACTTTATTATCCAGTGTTCTCAACTTGATTTTGTGAGAAGCAGTCTGTATTTGAGTGTGCAGTAGGTAATTGGCAGTATGTGTACTAGGCAGTACATACTTCAGGGGCTCAGCAGACGGGAAGCTGTTTTGGACAGCTCCTCCCACTTTCGACATTCTGCCGACTCTATTGTGAAAATGCGCCTCAGTAAAACCGCTTGTGATTGGTTGAAATTGACACTGACAGACCCTGGTGTTCATGTGCTGGTCGAGAGGGAACCTGTTTTGCCTGGGAGGGGGTTTAACTCTTTGAAGAGCAGAAAAGTCAGTTTTATAGATCTGAATGGGTGATTGTTACAGCAGAATTAACATGTTCACTTCAGTGCTTTCTGATCACCTAATTATGTTCTCACTCCTTAAACGGTTAAAAGGTCGGCGAGCGATGAGCGTCTTCGGTTTAATCTGCGGCGCGTTATATCATGCGGAATTGGAAATGTGATTATTAAACTCCTCAGAGCGCACGGCTAGTTTCTGCCGACACTTACGCCTGGCGCCAGGACGTGAGGGACGTGCTCCAGACGATCCGCCGAAGCCGCTGCTCATTAGGAAACGTGTGAGGAATTCAGATACCCGACGATGCGGCTCAGTGGAGCCCGTTGCCTTCTGTTCAACAGCACTGTGTTCTCAAGCATTTGTGCATATTTGTGTCAAACCGACAGGCCTAGATGTCTCCTCTTATGCCACTCTTTACAGCTTACATCATATTTCCTGTGGCGAACACTGATTGTTACACAGATATGGGTGCAGTGCAGCAGGTATCCTGTCAGATCACATGCGCTGTACATATTTCTCTGACAGCAGTTGTCTGTCCAGCAGGCTGGTTTAGGGGCGGGGGGGGTTGGGGTATCTGGCATGAGGAATCCTCCCTCTCTCCCCGAGCAGGGTGCGCCACGGGCCTGTCCCAGCTGAACAGCCGAAGTTTCGGCCGGATCCTGCGCTCCTGCCGACATCGGTGCGATCGGCACTCCGCCCTGCTGGAGGCCGAGACCCGGTTTGAGCAGAGGGTCAGAAATGAAGCGGATCACGGCCAACGGGACGTCTTTACACGTAAGGACCCGCCCAGAAGAAGGGCTCTCACCCTCGCTCCAAAATCCTGACCCACCTAAAAATGGCTTTTCGCACCCCACACAAGCTGGCCTCTCCGCCCCATCGCTTCCTCAAGGTTGCATAGGCACGAACGTGTGCTACTGGCTGCAAATGGCTGGCTGTGACTAGTCGCGCTAATTTGAGTTAGCACGTATCCCTGGGCTGGCTCCAAACAAAGCGGTACTGCCCCGGGGAACTCCCAAGCACACGGCCTGTTCTCTCCACATCCACACCATCAGACACCACCGCTGCTATCCTGTCTACCGTAGCTGCCACATTAAAGGAGGGTCGACATGCTAACGTGCTAACATGCACTGCAGCAGAGGAAGTAGGAGGCTGTTTCAGTAGCGCTCGCGAGTTATTGCTGAGGTGTGCTCAGCATATAAATGAATACAGCCCGCTAGCCTCCACTGACAGCGGCACATTGTTGTTGGTTAAAAAAATTTGCAAATGATTTGTATTTGAGTGTATTTCTCTCTTTCCGTCGCGGCTGGAATGAGAGGTATTATTGCAGAAATTCTGATTGGCTATTACACCTGAAGTCACACATGAACAGCACAAGTAAATGAACTGGTCACTTAGACAGAGCTTTCCAAAATTTTGTTTCATACCCAGAATGTGAAATAATAAGGTCATAATGGCCTTTGAAAGTGAAAATTAGGTTATTTTTAGCTATGACCAATACCTATCTTTTATCAAATTTGTTTTGAAATACCTCCTGAATTGCAGCTTTGGCAAACTGTGGTAGAAATTGGCAAATTTGCCATTGTTTATTAGAAGAAAAATTAATTGTTGTAGAAAGCAGTAGTGAATGAACAAATTTCTGTCAAATCTTCTGTACAGTAAGATATCCCTGATAAAATGTCATGTATCAAATTTGAAGACAGTCTGATAAATATTGGTGATTTTATGTACTTTCTAAACTTTTTGTCCGACTCGTGTGACTTTACCTCCCTGCCACGAAGATTCACATTATATGATGCAGCATTGAAAGGACAATCAAATGATTTCGTTTCAGGACAATTGGAGAATTCTGAGGGAAGTTATTGTGTGGAAAAAAAAAAAAGATTTTTGTACTTGGGCCTATATCTTTGAACTTTGACCCAATTTCACACAAAAAAAAAAACAATTGGTGTCTATTTTAGAACAAGACCTGCTTGTGTGTGAAGTTTAGTGAGGCTTGGTTATGAACCGCAAGCTATAAAGCAGATGCATCTAGCAAGCAAGCGAGCAAACAAACTCAACTGACCAATGATGCTTGTCAAAATTGAAAATTTATGCAAACAGCAAGGCTGCTTACTGGCAACTTGCTTAATCACTAGGCTAAACTTTGTTGGGTTTTGCCGATGGGTGGATGCATGTGTTGTACATTGGTCTTGTCGTTAGAATAAAACCCTTTTGGTCGAGGCCTGGCAGGGTTGGATGAAACTCATTCTAAATGGGTGCTGGTACACCAGACTTCTAAAGGAATTCACGCCGCTTTTCTTATGCAAAAACATTTTGAGGAAGTCTCCATTCTTAGCCACACTGTTCCCCAAAATATATTACCATCTGTGAAATGGCGTTCTTAAGGCTCGCTTGTACACAAATGGTGTGAATTTCCAATGAAAATATTCCTTATCCTCACACAGAACAATTAAAAAAAAAAAAAAAACCACAATGGATTTCAATATTTAGGAATGTTAAATAAATTTACATATGCTGCAGCATTTGAATGCAAACGTGCGGAAATCGTACAGATATTCAGGCTTTCTAGCCTAGCGCCGGGTCTTTGAATCTCATTAAGGGGGGTTTTCCTTTGATTTTGCTGCGTGGCTCAGATGCAGTCACGTGATCGCCCGCCACAGCGTGTCATCTGTGTACAGTTAGTTGATATTCTGCACACGCCCTGTTCTTGCCAGAGAAAGTGTCCCTCTCTCTGCAGGGCTCGTGTAGGAGGGCCTGTGTGGGGCGGGGGTGGGGCAGTGTGGGGCTGGGGGGAGTAGCTGCTTGGTCATTCAGGGCTGTGCTCCTTTTCGTAATCGAAATACTGCTGCGGATGTTACTGATTAAAATCCCCCCCCAGCCCACCCCTCCATCTTTCAAGGCTTGTCACTCTGTTCCTGCTTCCATGTTTTATGTGTATTTTTTTTCATCAATGGAAATTTGCCCCCGTCAGCACTGTCCAGCAGTAATTGTTCCTTTACATGGCAGATACGGGGCCAAAAAATGTTCTGACACTCTTCCCCTCTTCCGATCACAGATATAAGCCTGACACCGACTCCCAAGGGCCCCTCTCTGCGACCGGCCCCCTCGCAGCTCTGGAGCAGACCTGGCCCCGCCTGTACACTTCATTTTTTTTTTTTTTAAATTCATTGTTCTTTTCTTGTGTGAGTTTTTATAATCTAGATCTTTATTTAATCTAGATCTTTATTCCTTCACTTTTCCAGGGATAAGTCTCACTCCTGTGAAGAGAACTCTGGGCACTGAAGGTAAAGGAATGAAATTGGAATGGAATGGATGGAAGCTGACAGCGTTACATGCACTATTGATGATATATTTTTAAAGCAAAAAAGCATGGTGAGGGGCTTTGAGCAGCAGGCGCATGGGAAATCGAAGGGGAAGAGCGTTCATGATAACCTGAAATGTTTTTATCTAAATGCAAGAAGCATTAAAAATAAATTTCAAGAACTTGAGGCCGTTATGATTAGTGAAGGCTATGACATAGTTGGGATTACAGAGACATGGCTTAGTGAAGAGGATGGAGATGAATATAATGTAGAAGGTTATAAGCTCTTTAGGAAGGATAGATGTAATAGGCGAGGAGGGGGTGTAGCACTCTATGTGAACGAAAACATAAATGTGCAGGAAATTCCTGAAATTGAATATTCCGTGCCTTGTGAAGATATCTGGGTCAGGCTCACTGGCAAACACGAGACTGGTTTAAACATAGGTGTATGCTATCGACCACCAGCTTTGGACAGTACAGTCAATGAAATGCTCCTTAAGAGGATTACGCAAGCTTGTAGAGGAGGAGGGACTATTATTATGGGAGACTTAAATTATCCTGGTATTGATTGGGAAATGGTGAAAGGACAGGGTAGGGGGGAGGAAGAATTTCCAGATGTCATAAATGATAATTTTTTGGTGCAGTATGTTAATAAACCTACAAGAGAGAAGGCAATTTTAGATTTGCTGCTCTGTAATGACCCAGATAGAATTAGCAATGTTGAGGTACTGGAGCCACTTGGGACAAGTGATCACTCTACTATTAATTTTGAGGTTTCATGGGAAGTTAAAAAGGTGTCTCAAAAAACAAAAATTTTTAATTTTAGGCGAGCAAACTTTGACAGGATGCGGTCATATCTAAGTGAAACAAAATGGGAGACACTCCTGGACTGTGAGTCTGTAAATGAGATGTGGGAAAGATTTAAGGGGTTTTACTTGATTCACAATGTAAATTCATTCCAAAGGTGTCCAAAAGTAAGCTGAAAAAGCAGAATCCTCAGTGGATGACAGCAGCTATTCGTAGGAGTTTGAGGAAAAGAGGAATCTTTATAAGATGTACATAGAGGATAACAGTGAGATTACTAAGGCCGAATTCTGTAAAATGCGGGCTGTGGTCAAAAAAAGAGCTGAGGAATGCTAGAAGACTGTATGAAAGACAAATTGCAGAGGGGGCAAAAACTTACCCTAAGCGCTTCTTTCAGTACTGTAGCAGAAAAAGGAAAGTCAAAGAGCAGGTTAAGTGCATAAAGAATAAAAATGGATCGCTGCTATATGATAATAAGGATATTGCGGACACCTTAAACGGTTACTTTGTTGAGAATTTTACCTTAGAGCGGGTCTTTATTCGGCCAGAGGGCTTGTCCAATGCTCAAGATTATTTAGCGGAAATTGAGGTTAGGGATAACGTCAGATTAGACAAGTTGCATCAACTAAAGGCAGATAAGGCGGCGGGTCCTGATGGCTTATATCCTAGAGTGCTCAGGGAAGTTAGTGAGATCATCTTTAAGCCGCTATCTGCCATCTTTAGACGGTCTTTAGAAACTGGAGAAATACCAAATGATTGGAAACAGGGCAATATAATACCAATATATAAAAGGGGGGACCATACTGAGCCAGGTAATTACAGGCCAGTCAGTTTAACTTGCATTGCGTGCAAAATATTGGAATCTATCATAAAAGATGAGCTGGACTTATTTCTTGAACGTAACAATATCTTGAGGGATAGCCAACATGGTTTTCAGTAAAGGAAGGTCATGCCTGACAAACCTTCTGGATTTTTTTTGAAGAGGCCACCAAGACTTATGACCAGAGCAGGGCTTATGACATCATATATTTGGATTTTCAGAAAGCATTTGACACAGTACCGCATAAGAGACTAATTTTTAAAATGAGCTCCATTGGAGTTACAGGTGGTATTCTGAAGTGGATTCATAACTGGTTGCAGGACAGAACACAAAGAGTGGTGGTCAGTGGTATATCATCAGAGCTAGGTAGGGTGGGGAGTGGCGTCCCCAGGGATCGGTGTTGGGACCCCTGCTGTTCCTCATCTACATTAATGACCTTGATAGGAATATTGAGAGCAGATTAGTGAAATTTGCAGATGATACTAAATTGGGGGGCTTGGCAAATAGTTTAGAGTCCACTAAAGTGATTCAGGATGATTTGGATAGAATTCAGAATTGGGCAGAAATGTGGCAAATGAAATTTAATGTAGCGAAATGTAAAGTAGTACATGTAGGTAATAAAAACATTAGACGGGATTACTTCATGGGAGGTTTTAAACTGGAATGTGCTCCACAAGAGAAAGATCTGGGAGTGATTGTTGACCAAACCCTCACAGGCTCTAGCCATTGTGCCGTTGCTGTTAAAAAAGCCAATCGGATGCTGGGATACATTGCCAAAAGTATTGAGTTCAAATCCAAGGAGGTGATGCTTCTTTTGTACAACACATTCGTCAGACCACATTTAGAGTATTGTGTACAGTTCTGGGGACCATACTTTAAGAAAGACATAGAGGCTTTAGAGAAAGTTCAGAGAAGAGCCACGAAGCTAATTCCGGGTATTAAAGATGAAAGCTATGAGAAAAGGCTGAAGATCCTTAATCTCTTTAGTCTTAGGAAAAGGAGACTAAGGGGTGATCTGATTGAGGTCTTTAAATATGTTAAAGGGATTAACAAAGTGAATTATGTAGGATTCCTTCAACCAAGTGTTGTTAGCAGAACTCGGGGTCACAAATGGAAGCTGACTAAAGGTAAATTTAGCACTGATATTCGGAAATATTTCTTCACCCAAAGAGTAATTTCGATGTGGAACAGCTTGCCTGACCATATTGTTGAGGCAGAGACCTTGGGAGTTTTCAAGAGCAGACTTGACTTAAAGCTAGATACCATTGAGTCATTGAGTATCTGAAGTGATATATTCGCGATGGTACAAAGAAACTGGCGAGCCTAGTTGGGCTGAACGGCCTGTTCTTGCCATTCATGTTATGTTATGTTAAATTCTACACCACACTCCTCTGACCCTCGAGCCTCACCATCTCTCTATCTGTCCTCCACCAGAGTTTTTCAGCTGTTTAAAGTACATTCTTTCCTGACAATCATTCATTTTAGAAATAAGTAAGAACTCCGCTATTCGGGGTGTGGCTAACGTTAGTGAGACGGCGACCTCACCTTTAATGGTTACCAGCTCTTCTGAAACGCAGCGCTCTGAGGGGGAATACTCCTGAGAACGGGACGGGAGATTGGAGGACACACCTGTCCTGTGACAGAACATCCTATTGAAGTGTAAATATGACAGAAGCAAACATTTGCGGTGGGCGAAATCCCTCCGGCTGCGAGCGATTTGGTGAGAGGACTGTGGGAATGTGCGGCTTGGAGACGCGGGGCGTCCTGTCTTTGTGTGTGTTACTTAGAGGGGCTCCGGGGGCCGGTTTATGGGGCGCACAGGCCCTCCTTTTATATTAGAGCCCCCTGCTGGGGGGGATTATAAAATACATTCTGTCATTGGCTGTCAGTCATTACTGCTATCTGCTTATCGGTTTACATAATCTGGATACTGTTTGTGTGTGCATGTATGTGTGCACTCATGTTGGTGTGTGCATGCGGGGGTGTGTGTGTGTGTGTGTGTGTGTGCACTTTGGTGTGTGTGTGAGTGTGTGCATTTGTGTGTGTGTGTGTGTGTGTGTGTGTGTGTGTATTTGTGCGTGTGTGTGTGTGTGTGTGAGTGTGTGTGTGTGTGTGTGTGTGTGTGTGTGTGTGTGTATGCCGGGCAGTGCCTCAAGGGGGGCTGAGCTCTTGCGCAACATGAAAGGGTGTTTTTGTTCCTCGGGACCATTTCTGCTTGTGAGGCCTATCTCTGTGTGGGTTTGCGACACACACACACACACACACACGCACACGTGCGTACACGCTGAACCTGTCGACCTGTGGAGACGGCTGTTGGGCTGCAGGGTCTGTGACTGATGGAGAGAGACCGCAAAACATCGCCGCAGCGCAGGGGGCGGAGCTCTCTATCTCCCTGCCCCTCCCCCCCCCCCCATCTCCCACCCTCACTCTCCCCGATCTCTACATCTCCTGCTGTCTCTCTCTCTCCAACCTGCCCTGTCCACTTCCTTTCTGTCTCTCTCTCTCTCTCTCTCTGCTTCCCTTTTCTGTTTCACAATCTCAGTCTGGCTCTTTTGTTCTCTCACTTTCTTTCCCCCGTCTCTCTCTTTCTCTCCCTCTCCCCCTCTCTCTCTCCTGTTTTGTCCCTCTCTCTCCCTCTCCCTCTCTCTTTCTCTCCACCCCTCCTCTAAATTCATAAATAATTCACTCGTTCAGCCTCTGGTCTGCAGCTCATAAGTAACCTGCGTTTGGGATTTAGCAGTGTCACCACAGCAGGCCCTAAAGCCAAGGTCATTTAATACGGATTTACTATCACACTGTTTCCCTCTCCGTACACTTCTGTAACACTGAGGGTGTGCGCACTGAGCACTGCTGTAACACTGAGGGTGTGCGCACCGAGCGTTGTATTCTTGTCCAACTCATCCTAGATCTTTCTCGCGCTGTTACTGGATGGACCCTCTTAGTCCCGGAGATTTATTGTGGCAGAATGTTGTTTTAATTGTAAGCTGAGGTCTGACGGTACATCGCCGGTGCTATAGTGCAGAATGGCCATTTTCAGAGTGTCTGGCGCATTATGGTGGGAGTAAATTCATTAGTTCCTGTTCCTCTTTATTGTAAGTGTGTGGTTTACAGCGCTTGTTGCTGTTGCAGCATAGTCCCGGTGGAAGGCTGGGTATTTTGAAACCCCTGGTGTGTGTTTGGCCAGTCCCAGCTGTTTTCACCGAGTGACCATTTTCTTGGACTCAAGGTGACCGAGCTGAATGTTGTCGAGTCCCCTATCACGAACACGCCCCTTTCTGTGTTTACGCACGTCTGTCCGCCGCCGTTCTCCCAGGATGGCGGCGATAGAGGGGCGGAACAGATGATGTCACGTTCACCGGCGCGTCCGTAGGTCCTCATGAGTTATTGCTGTGTTTGATTTGGAGTCAGACCCTCTTAAAGGACTCGCCAAGGAGATCAGGTGGCCCTTTAGGCTGTGTGTACGGTTGTGTGTGTGTGTGTGTGTGTGTGTGCGCGCGCGCTTGCACACGATTATGCATTTAATGTTACTTGCAGGCATTTTCCGGTGTGTGTTAGTATGTGTCTGTGTGTGTGCGCGCATGCACGTGATTATGTGTTTACGTGCAGACATTTTCTGGTGTCTGCGCGCTAGTCTGTCTGCGAGAAGGGGCCAATAGCTGCAGCACTGACTCATATCATTGAACATAAGCGAAATCGCCATATCGCGTTTACAGATCGCAACGAGGAAATGAAGAAAAATCTCTGATGCAATTGGAGCGGACGGCCATCTATAACCGCAGTTACGTCTGGTTCCCGTTTTGGCTTAATGGCCCTGAGTGAGTGATGGAGGGGAGGCGAGATGGCAGTGGGGGTTCGCTGAGTGAAACGGCCTGATTGCCCCACAAGACTCAACACTATGTGGGGTTTCAGCTGCCCTCATACACAAGCACACCGCACTCCGCGGATTCCGGGCCAGGATTTTAATGCCAAGATATCCCGTACCCCTGGGTCAGGAGACCAGAGCGTCACGCTGAAGCCACAGCCCACGGCCTCTCTGCAGCCATTAAACTGACCCAAAAATCAATATAGCCCAGTACCTCCATCAGCCCCCACTTAACAGGCCTCACATGTGCACTGCAGGAGCTAAAATGGCCGCGCTGATCGCATTTCCACTGGAGGGGAGGAGAGGGTACACACTGGCCATGTTGACAGAGCTCATGCCTTTGGAATGGAAACTCTAAATGCCTTATCACGATACATGAAGCGCGCCAGCTAAGTACCACTGAGAACAACACTTTCAGCTCTGACCTCTCATTACGGCAGCTGTGATTTGCCGAGAACATAGCTAAGTGAGGGGGTTTCCCGACCCACATTTTGCCAAAGTATTTCCAGTTGCTAAATCCTCCTATACTGTATGCATAATAAATAATAAACCTGCCTGGTAGCCACCTGACCGTAGTTAGCCTGAGGCTAAGCAGATAGCAACTCCATGGGCAGAGAATTCGGCCCCTCTTTCTGTGAGTGCAGATTGTAGTCATACATGCCACTCATATTGCTCAGGATTGGACGCTGGCCGGCGTTCCGTTTAATTATGTATTTCTCTCATACAGACGAGAACACATACCACAGGCCGGGACCCACCCCTGAAAAGCACCAGGAAGCCCAGCGTGTGGACGAGAGCACTTCCAACGTAATCGCTCTTGCCCTCCACCTCACCCACACCCCTCACTTGTTTTCTACAAGCTGTAGTTTCCACGTGCCTTGAGAAGAGAGCTTGTTTGAACATCTCCACTTACGTAACATTTAATGTATAGTTGTTTTCAGAATGTCTTGAAATTAAACGTGTTTTCTTTGTCATTTGAGGTCTTTCGTATTCCCAATAGGTACCTACTGAAGTTATGTGTATTCAGTCATTTCCCTCTCTCTAATTTGAGGATTTTTTTGTTTCTGTGGAGATGAGGCCTTCTATGATTTTCCACTATCACAGTGCATTTGAATTGCACTGGTCTGCAACACATTGTTCAGCAGCGGCCATTTTATTTGAAGAATCAATAAAGCCGTGAGTCTAAGTTGCCAGATGAGAGTGAACAGGAAGGCCTGTGGGGCTGCAGACCACGATATTGTTGTAGGGGATAAGAGTGCATAGTGTTGAGTTACTAGGCAATGCGAGCGGGGACTCGAAACTATGCCGCCGTTTTCAGTCTTTCTCCCGAATGGCCGTGCTCACAGGGGGCCCCATTTCTCTCTCCTGTCCATCTCACAGCGGAGGGAGAGAAAGAACTTCACGCAGGAGGAAGTCTGGTATCTCCTGGACGGGGTGAAAGAGCTGGGCCCTCACTGGAATGCCATCCTGTGGACCTACCCCTTCCAAAATGGCAGAACCAACGTGGACTTGGCAAAGAAATACGCTCGCTTGCAGGCAGGTTCTTCAAGCTTTTTCTTTTATTTTTTTTTCCCTGCACCATACTTGTTTGTTTCAGCATTGGGTTGTAGCACGTTTGAATTTTGATGTTGTCTGACTCACTGATTTTAGATTCTTGACCAGCACAGCGTCTGGTCTTTTGTAAAAAGCTTTTCTGGGCTCCCTCCCCATAGTGTGGATGAAGGTCATCAGACAGAGCTAATTAAATTGAAGTGGCTTTTTACGGTTATTTGTTTTTGGGCTGTTAGATCCTGCCTTGTCTTAGGGAACTAATAGGAAAATGAAATTGCAGCGCTGCCGCGTGTTTGAGCTGTTATACTGGTCTCAGTATCTCCTAATGTGAGACACTTTCATACCGAACTTATTTTCTTTGTGTTGCAGAAGAAGCCGTCACATGGGCACCCAGAAGCGAAAAACTCCCAAGAAGAGTGATCAGTTTAATACTCTTTAATATGTTGTTTGAATAATTTAACTGATGAAACATTATTGTTGCTATCTGGTTTCCTTCCTGGATGTGTTTAATTTCATCTAGGCCGTTTGGGAAATACTTGTTTTTGTAATTTTGGATTTTTTTTTTTTTTTTTTTTGCAGGGAATTGTATGATTTGCAGTTCACATTGAAAAAATTATCGCTGTTAACTGGACGAATAAAAGTTGCGTACATTATTATAGTTGCTCTCTTAATTGAAAGATATATGGGTTTGACGGAAAACTGCTTCTACAGTTCATTCTATTGACCTCGGTCTGCGTTCGTTTTAATATTCGTCTGTCGTTTTTTTTTTTTTGAGTGCTCAAGTCTTTTAGAAATTATACGGAACAATTCTGGCAGCAATCTGCATGCAGTATTATATGAAATTATATGATGGCATAGTGTTCATTTTTTGGATTCCCCTGAGTGACAAACATAACTACTGTAGAGATCACATGCAGTTTTATGTATTTCTTAGAAATGTTTGCCACTAGATATGTTCTTGTATTCCCTGGAAACATTTGCCACTGGACATTTTCTGTGTTTGGAAATAATGGTATTTTTCACAGAAGACAGGCACACTCTTAACCCTTTGAGCACTGAATAAATTTTCAAGGAATTAAAAATGTAGTTATCCTGAGCTGTTGAAAACCTGTCATGCGGCAACTTGTTTAAAAGAGCTCCCCTGCGGGAGCTCTTTTAAACAAGTTGCCGCATGATAGGTTTTCAACAGCATCCGATTTTGATATCTTACATCATTGGGCAACTATAGCTGCCTACGGCGCTGAAAGGGTGAAGTGATCTTTCACTCGTCCCAACCCCCTCCACAGCTCTGGAAAGCATTCAGATCATTCTTCGCCAAATGTTTGTGTTGTTTTAAAGACTTCAGAAATCTGGGCCCGGAAACCTCAGCAGATGCTGCGAGTGGAAAAAGGCTGGAAGTGTTTCTGCAGGGCACGGATACGGCCTCCATTCCACTCCTGACAAAATGAGAGACTAAACAAGATTGAGATTGTTTTGCGCAAATGCACGGTTTAACCGCGGCTTCATGCGAATCGTTCCTTCGGCTCTGCTGTGACGCAGAAAAGGAAGTGCGGAGGTGAGAGGATATTTCGTAAAAGCATTTCCTCTATTGACAGTGTAATTCTGTGCTCTTAGATTGTGGCCCTTCATGATCCATTCAGTGTTTAAGAAGCGCAAAAATGTCTGCAGGGTGGAGAGGGATTATGGCGTTAGTCAAGGCTGGTTTTTTTCTCCCTTTTGCTGTGCTAGAGGGCTCCTCCTTTCCGACCCCCCACCCGACCTCTCCCCCCGTACCCCTTCCTCAATAAAGAATGCCGCCCATCCCCCTCTCCTCTCCTCCCTCCCTCCCTCGGTCACGTCTGTGAAAGGTTGCGAGTGTGTTTGTGCTGCCAGGGGTCAGGGTTGAACTGATATGCTTTGTGATGTAACAGGAGAAATGGGAAACTGCCTGCGAGGAGAGAGGAGCAGAGCGCAAGGACCTGGGCGTTTGTTTGCATGCGAGCGATTTCTCCGGCCTGCTCCTCGTGAGAACAACGCACAGCCGTATCATGCTTAACCACAGCGTTTGCATTGCCACTGAATGCTGGCCGTATTAATTTACATCAATTTGTACACACCCTGTACAACATAAGCCACTGTGTAAACACCGTGCTGTATTAGTAACGGCAATGTGATCAAATTCCAAAATGTGTTTAGGCTGCATAAAAGTTAACTGATATACATTGAAAATATCAGTGTATTAAGAAATTACCCACAATGTTGCAGAGCAGTCACCAAGGAGAGATGTGGCAACTTGTAGCAGTAGTCCTGCTGGTCAGCTGATAACACTAATGTTAATTTTCCCATGAGATATATACAGGGCGGAGAGAGATGTAAACCAAACGTGACTCCGGGGCAGCTGAAAGCAATGTGCACGGAGAGTGGTTGAAAAGCCAGTGTTTAGGAAACAGCCCTGGACAGCCATGCCTAAGGCTCCCGCACATGCAGTCTGTATGGACACAAGCGTAGTGTGCCCTAAAAAAGGCCCATCACAATTAACACCATATGTCACAAAACAACAGACCCCGGCCCCTTCGCTCCTGAAAAGAAGGCAAAAAGACCAAAGAGCCGTCCCTGTGATATTACAATCCTTTTTTATTTTCTTAGCGAAGTCATCAAGTTAAAATGAACATTCCCCTGCCATTATTTCCAATTCTTATAACGTTAAAAAGGTCAAATTTTTTTCCCCCCCAAGAGTGAAGGGAAGAATATGAGGAAGTCTAAATTAGATTATATACTATTAAATGCTAATTCAGTAACAATTTTAATACTCATCAGGCCGAAACACAAAGACAAGACTATTCATTCCATCTCCAATGTTACTGTCCAGTTTTTTTTGTTTTGTTTTTTGTTCTGCTGTCCCGTTTATTTTCTTTGCATTCTGTTGTCACTTTTATTACTATTTTTTATTTTAATTTTACTTTTTGTCTTTTGGACTTAATTTCAGCTATAGATGACCTTTTGACTCTAGACATTGCAATGACCTGCCTTTTCCTGTGGGGTTAAGTGTTCATGGTATGAAGATTTGGAGATCCCAGTTTACGGTCACTCTCTGCGGGAGTTGGTGTGTTGTTTTTGGTGAGCCAGAGATTCAGTAGCCTGATGTCCACACAGGCATGTCAATATTTATTTTCAGTGGAGCCTGAGTACTTCAAAATATTCCATCATTATTTGAACGTACATAAGCTAGTTTTTCACATTAAGTCCACAGCCTGGCTTGGAGCAGCACTTATCGCATCCGCCATCTCGGCGATGGCGTCGGGCACCTCCGCGTTCACTAGCTGGTTCAAGTCCTTTTTTAATTCACAGTCGAGCTGGTCTTTGGGGGGTTCCTCGGGCATGCCGTTGATACATTCCTCCTGCTGTGGTTCCGTGGGTTCCTCCGGAAGGGGGTCGGGGAGGATTTCTGGAGCCTCTCCGTTCTGCTCGGCCTCCGGAAGCTCTCCTGTGGAGTCAGCAATTTCTGCCTCTCCGTTCTCTGCCTGCACCTCCTCGCTCGCTGCTCCGTCATCCTCTGCTGCCGCTTCCTGATTGGTCGAGCACTCGGCATCTGGAGCTGCCTCCTCTGGGGTGGGGGAGGGGGACGGGGCGGCGGGTTCCTCATTGCATGCGTCGGACTCCGCCTCCTCCACCGCTGCGACGCTCTCCGCCGCTTGTTCCACAGCGAACTCGTTAGTGGAGACGGACTCGGAAATGACGATGTCGGGGATCGGCTCGGCGGGTGGGTCTTCGGCTTCCTGCAGGGCTTCCTCCAGAGCCTCAGAGCTCAGCAGAATCCCCGGCACCGCGTCTTGGACCTGCTCCATCACCTCCTCCAGTAAACTGGGAGCCGATTCGGCAGCAGGTTCGGATCCGGCGTCTGGCTCTGCTTCAACCTGCGGTTCTGCAGGCTCGGATTCTGGAACAGTCTCTGCGGCGTTTTCTGACACTGTTGCCAGCTCCTCCGGGGCAGCGGGTGCAACTTCCTCCTGAGCGGGTTCTGGAACTTTCTCCTCAACCTTTGTCTTGGGCTCTGGGACGGGCTCCGGCGCCGATTCCATGGCAGGCTCCTCCTGCGGCAGAGTAACGGTCTCTGCCATGGGCTCTGGTGTGACCTGCGTGGGCTCATCCTCTGCAGGTTCTGCGACTTCTTCTGTGGTTACAGGAACCTCTGCTGGTACCTCGGCACTCATCACCTCCTGGACGACCTCCTGTGCTGCCGTCTCTGCTACTGTTTGCGCTGGCTCTTCTGCGACTACGGGGGCCGGTTCTGCTACAGCGACTACTGGCTCTACAGCAGGGGCTGGATCCTCGACTGCCGGGGTCGGATCTGCTACGGGTGCCTCGGCTGACGCTGGATCTACTGCTGGGGCTGGCTCATCAGCTATAGGAGTTGGCTCCTCCACAACGGGAGGCGGCTCTTCTACAGTCGCCGCTTGCGTTTCCACCTCAGGTGCCGGCTCTTCTGCAGGTGCCTGCTGTTCGGCTGGTGCCGGCTCTTCCACTTCTGGTGCCGACTGTTCCGCTGGAGGCGGCGCTGGCTCTTCTGTGGGTGCTTGTTCAACTGCTGTAGCCTCTGCCTCCTTGGCTGGCTCGGCGGCGACGGTCCCAGCTGCTGCAGCGGCCTCGGGCGCGGCCTCGGTCGCCGCGCCGACGGGAGTTTTCGCTTCCACGGGCTCTGCGTTGGGGGTCGTCTTGGCAGCCTTGGGGTCGCTGACATCGTACCCCTTCTTTCTTTTGCTCAGCTTGCCTCCCATGGTGTTTCCTATAAGCAATAATTAACCCAGAATTATCGACAGCAGAAAGGGATGCTGAGTTTTGTTAGTACCGATGAAAGAAGACCCTTCCGTTTTGAATTAAGAGTGCCCTAGCCAGCCTTTCTGGCCTTACAGACACGTAGTAAAGCACCCGACAGATCGAGACTTTAGCTGTAATCCCCGGAACGAACAGTTGGGTACACGTCACTGCACAGACAGCCTGGCTGACCCTGTCCATTAAGACCACCCACTGAGGAACCGCAGACTATTTCAGCTGAAGGTGCTCTCTGCCAGTCTGGGAGTATCCGTGGTGTAAAGGAACTAATGGGGAACTGGGCAGAAACAACCTTGAATATCTTTTCTCCCATTTGGACAGAATATTTAGGGGTTTGGGAAACTTGAACAATAACTGACACCCATCTCCACTCCCAGAATACCTCTGTCCTTTTATAATGCGCCATTTGAGAGCCATATTTATCCCCCTTTGTACAGTCTTTGAGTGACAAACTAGAGAAGGTCACGGAAAAGTGATGAGATTGGGGGGGTATGAGTTTGAGACAAAAACCTCTTATGCTCTTTGCCGGGAGTTTAGGGAATTTGGTCGCAACATGATCCTGAACTTCTGTAACAGCATGACTATTTTTCCACCTCAGAAATTCAACAGCGGGAGGGACCTGCTCAAAGATCAATTCACATGTTGCAATATTTTAACAAATCGTCTGACCTTTACATTTCATCTCGTTCAGTGTGCGAAAGCTTAGTACTGTTTAACTATGGGAAAATGCTCTGCCAATGGTTAAACACTTTGGGATTTGGGTTCCAACATAGATCTAGACAAAGTTTAGCGAAAATGCACTAATGATATACTGAGCAAAACGTCCGCTGCATTGACACCTGATGCTGGCCCCCTTCTTGTGCAAACAGCCTACAGCTCATTGCTCAATGAATGTCTTGTCCACTCGCAAAAGTAGTGAGCTGTGACAGTAATCACGTGCTGGCTTGAAGAGCTCCCCTTTTTTTCAGATGTTTTGTGAAAGCATGTCAGAAAAAAAGCGAAGTGGTTTTACTGGGGAAAAAATAGCGTTAAGTGCGTGAGCGACACACTCAACTCAATTAGTACCCAGTGAAATCTGAGGACACTTCTTGATGTGTTGCTCACAGATGAATGTGTGGATAAAAGACATTCCACGCCCCCTCCCCCTTCCCCCCCAGCCACCGACAAGAACTACTTACAGAAAACCTAAAATTTGTAAGAGATAAACTTTAGGATCTCCACAGCGAAGCAAGATACGACCGGGGAAATGTATTTTTAAGGAAAAAATACCGAGTGTGCACACATGACCGCCTCACACCAGCGCTTTAATCAATTATCCATTGGCACGTGGGGGAGGGACTCGTGCGGATTACTCCCTATTGCATAATTATTTATGCAGCGTGGCATGATTATAATCGGAGCTGTCCACAGTGCTGCATTGGGGCAATCGAGAAGGGATTCCAATGTCGTAGATCAATCCAATCGGCATTACCCACGCGTTAAATACAGAATGCGTTGCCTTTCCGGGGAGGTCGGGGAAGATATGTCGCCCACTTCATATGAAAGCAGTATCTAATATTATCATAGTATCGCAGCATAAAATTAAGCAATTTAATATTCTAGCAGCATAATCATTTTTCTGAACCCAGTACATTTAGCCTTATAGAGGCCTACTTGAAACAACAATTGGTCTGCATATTGCTTATATCATTACAATAAAATTTGCACCATGGGCCAAATCGACGTAGACCTAATGTAAATGAATATTTTTAAATGCCAGAGGGAAAACGTAAAGACTTGTTCTACGACGCTTTTTAACAATACACTGTCGACCCATAAATACTTCAAAGCGCGACAAGAACATGCGGAATTCTTTTAACTGTAGTATTGAATTCCCCGTGGGTGCGCTGTAGGGGGGTACTGATGGTCGTGAAGTATTCCAAACTTGGCATCGTTTAAAGGGGACATCGAAGCTAATGTCGAGCCTCAAGTCGAACTTGCCGTAGGTTTTCCATTGCCATCCAAAGGAAATGAGCATCGCTAATTCGTTTAGGGATGAAAAAAATCACCACAGTAAAATGGCAAGATTCCGGCTGTAGCCCCATCCCCCGCTCCTCCCCTTTCTTTTTGTTCAGGATCACTTAACGATCAGCAGATGCTCAACCAGCCTACGTGCACAATATGAAAACATAAAATGCTGTACAAGGGCAACGTGAAAAAGAAAGCGATAAATCACGTCCGCCAGAGACTTGCTAATGTATTATTCAGCGCAACAAGAAAACGCATAGCGGCTCTGTAACTACGGCTCGATGCCATGTGGACGCTACGTCTCAGATGTGGATGAATTTTAACAACCTCACTGCATTACTATAATTCCCCACTTTCTCAGAACTATTACCGCAATCACATCGCGACTCAGTAACAAAACCACAAAGAAACAAAAAAACACAAAACATGGTCAAATACGTTGCTGTATCTTTCGCAATATGGGGTCATTGTTCCTACTTTGTCGGAGAACACAAAGAAGACTCGATGTTTTAAAAATCATCATTCAACTCCCAATAATAACCCTATGCTATTGTTACATATCGACTCTTCTCCCATCCATCCAGCAAAATTCTGCACCAGTGGACCCTCACGACGAAACGCCCCTTTGATTATTTTTATTCATTAATTTGTACTGGTGACATTGTTTCGCAAGAGTAAAAGCGCTCAATGTCCAACCGTGGTGATTCCACCGGACTACCCTGAAGTCACTCATAAAGAACAGTGATATTTTTAAAGGTATGCAATTGTTACAACTCAATGAAAAAAATGCTGAATGGGTAGATCTCGCCACCGTGAAAAAGTGCACAGGAGAACAAAGGGGAGCTGATCCGAGCTCCTTATTCCAAGATGTTCCTTCTGTTGCCCCTTTTTTTCGTCTCCAAAAGCAACATTCAAACCAGTAGCAGTAGTGCATATTTAAAGAAATAAGAAAACTGTTTTTCAATGAAGGGAAATAAGACAAACTAACCTGGTTTGCTGCTGCGGTTAAGCCTTCAAACCCGAGCGGCTGGGAGAGGAGGTGGTGTGGTCTTCTCCCCTGCGAGGCTGTGCACGAACTGAGCTGAGAGCAGACTCGCGACTGACAGCTGCAGCGAATCCTGCTCACTCAACGAGGTACAATCTAACACCGACTAAGAGTTTTTCAAGTATCCCTCCTCTGAAACTTACTGTTTGCAAGACATCTGTCGCTATCACAATTTACCCTGCCCTCACCTCCCACTCGCACCCACCTCTCCCCCTCCCCCTCTCCGAACTCTACACCCTCCCCCAGTCCTGTTGCATATTTCTGTAGATTAAACAGGCTTTATAGGTTTTAGGAATAATACCCTCTCTTATTTTCACTTTTGTTTTTTTCTAAAACGGTCACTATAGCAACAGTCGTGGGTTAACTTCAAAGTTGCCGATTTTGGTTTTTCCACACCCTTTAAGATAGGCTAATTTCTCCATGAAGTGCGGTGACCTATTGGTCGGGAGCTCTACTCCTAAAAGGGGACAGAAAGGTACACTGGGTAATAAGTAGCGTCAAACTCTCTCCGACGAAACGTGCTTTCCCCTCGAAGGTGACACTTGCGCAATGTTGTATCTTAACTGGAAAAACGCCAAACCCCCACCACAGCGCGCAAAAGCACAAGACCCCTCCAATCGTCCGCATAGGGGTTATAATACAACAAAACATTAGAATTATACGTATAATATGCACGTGTGAGTAAAAACATTATTTGGATTTGAGATTATGTAAACTTCGACTTTTACGCTGTGGTCCATTAAGTCAACACAGCTGAATGTTGTCCACCCTTTGGCCTGTGCCTTCTGAGTGGCCCCATGCTGTGTCTTGAATTTGTTCATTGTTTGAGAAGGTGGACAAGAAGGTCATAAGAAATATTGCTTTCCTTTAGAAAACACGCTAACCATGTTAAGTTCTTGCCATTGGGCCTCTGCATTGCTGGGTTGGCACTCAGGAACATTGGGTGGTGTATTCAAGGAAATTATCAGAGAGCTACAGCTTCACTGTTAGCGGCTAGCCTTTGGAAATATTACAGGGAAAAAGTTGTATGTGTGACTAGTGGGGGTTATACAGTATGTGTGTGAATGTCCATTGTTCTTAGTGTGAGTGTGCTCGCAATCACATGAATGTGAACATGCGTTGGAGACGAGACAGAAATTCCTGACATTCCAGGTATTACCATTCCCTATGACCTTATAAATATCAAAGACAATGTACAATGTTGTGCATTCCTGGTGAGCTGAAATAATGACTAATAAAAGGTTAGAGTAGACATTTTGTGGCCGTAAGCACTGCTTGCTTCACAGTTGCAAGGAACATGTCTGCTGAGCAAACATATACCTTTCCAAAGAAATAGGCTCATATTGCATTTTTTCGAGGTCTTATTGATTAATGGGGTATGATTTCTCCCAAAATACAGTGGAATCTAATCTTATCTGGAGACAAAGCAGGGCGGTTTTTGCCCAGGGCAGCTATCTGGATCTCGCGGAGAAAGCAAAAAAAAAAAAAAAAAGAGAAAACAGTCTGCAGTCTTACCTGTTTGTCAATGAATGGGCGTTTGAGGTGATCAATGTTAATCAGCAGTGGTAAGAAATGGAAAAAAAGCTAAGGGAGATACCGGTGATTAAATCACATACAACCTTACAAGGAAGACTTTGATCATATGTTGAGAACAAGATTGGATTAAGTCCTAAGCAATGATGATCCAATCTTATGCGAGAAGCATTCCTGCAACATTTGCCACAAAATGGCCGCCGTTGCTTCAAAGCGCGACGGGAAGATTGAGCTCCCAGTATGGCCCTTAAACCTTTTATTAGTGAAGCCAAGAAATGAAATTTGAAAGATTCTGAGGAGGGAATTTGGCAAGACATTCAGTTGGGAGCCTAAGCATATGGACTGTGAGAATATTATTTTAGTTGTTGATCAGTGTATATTAGAGATTAAATAAAATAATATGAGCTCAACTTGTGGACTTTCAGCTTCAATTTGATGGTATTCGCATCCAATCAGGTGAATGGTGCAGGAATCACAACAATTGTTATATCAGGTCCATCCCTTTTTAAGGAACCAAAAATAATTGGACAACTGGCTACACAGTTGTTCCTGGTCCTGGTGTGTGTTACTTCCTTATGATTGAATTTGCATGTTATGAGGTTTTGGAATCTCTCGCAGAGCACCACTCAAAATATAAAGTCCAAAAAGCTGTCGGTACCAGTTAACAGAACACTGGACATCCACGATCATGCCACATTTAACCGTGAAATGTTGAACATATTCACCCAATGAACACTGATAAGTGGGCCTTCATACTGAGATTACAAATCATTTTTGTATCAGATCTGTTGCTTACACTTGGATCAAGTCAAGTAAACGACATAATGACTACACTCAAAGTTAGTTTCCTGCTGAACTGTCTACTAACGCAATGAAGTAACTTGTGTCACGCAAATAGGCAAGTGTTGGAAGACGTAGCATGATAACACATACCTGCATTTACACTATGTACTATTTAGTTGAAGACATGGAACTGAACTTCTCAAATTTGTTCTCTAGTGGACTATGCAGGTGATGCACTGATTATGGTCATAAAAATCTGGTAAATTTGGAGATTTAATTCACCTTAAAAATGAATATCATGATTTTCAAGGAGAACAATGTATCGCCTGTGCAGAAATTAATTTTAGATCCGTATGTCTCGTCCCGCATAGTGCGACTGTAGTGCATACTGTCCTGTTAAATATTCAAATGGCGGAGTTCAGAGGCTTCGTGAGGGGAGTCTGGTTGTTGTTTTTGATTCTCTGTACCTTCATCTGTGAAACTGCCAAAGCTGGTCTGAATCTGAGTGAGAATTTCAAAGTTACAGAGTTGGAAAAAAAAAAAAAAAAAATCATCCACAGTAAAAATGGCTAACTTGGCCTGTATAAACTCACTATTGTTTATGAAACAAATTAGCTTTTTTTTTTTTTTTTTTTTTTTACAAATGACTGTTAAAAGAATACTTCTTTCATCCATGTACCTTATCTGATAGAGCTTCAGCGACATCTGAACATCTGAGATGTTGGGTGTCAGGCCTAGTTGTCTTGATATGGAATTACCCCTTATGCTTGTTGTTTATTTAATTACTGTGTCTAGAAGGATTATGACGTGACCATTTCACATTTCTGACATTCTCTCACATCTCCGCTGTAATATACCCCCTGCCCCTCATGGGGAAAGACAGACTGTATACAGCAATCTGGTATTCAGATATTTACCCGTCATAGTACCAAACACTAAGCAAAAAATGTATTCATGGTGATTTCAACAGACATGATTCAGTATATTTTACAGCGATGATTATACAGTTATTGTTTCAGTAGCTGCAATTTGAGATTCAGTGAAATAACCCGGAGTCTAGTTCCCATGTATGTCTATTTGTGGCTGAGGGTGGACCCTAGGAACATTGAAGACTCATGGTATGCGTGCTTTGTGCATAACTCTGGGTCCAACAAATATAGAATATGTAAACAACCTTACCAAAACGATCCTCCGGTGAGAGCAAGTTTGCAGGACTGAGTATTGAATATTATATTTTAGATATGGTTGACTGTGCTGGCAGCTACCCCTTGTGTTACAATAGTGTAAGGGCACCAACCCAACTCTACTGCAGTCACTCTCCCGACTCAGTCCTGCGGACCCCATTCTGTTGCAACCTCAAATGCAATCCCAAAATTTTATTTGGCTGCAAATTTTTCTACATTCCGCTACTCGTGATTATAGACATTATTTCATTTGCTATTTTCAGCCACATAATGCCAGAAATAGCTATGTATGCTCTAAAAACCTCCATATTCACATTGTACTGTGTTGAAAATTACTTTCTACAGCATAAAAAGGGGGAATTGTGACTCTTGAAACTGTAGAATCAATTGGCTTCTAATTTGTGAAATTGTGGAAAAATGATCACTAAAACTAACCATTCATTAGGTAATTAAGAATTCAAAGACAAAGCAAACTGCAATGAGTCAAGCCTGTTTGGTGGCATTTTTCTGTTTGGTTTCAGGAAAAAAGATCTGTAAAGAATTAAAACACCTGCATTCCGAAACTCATTGAGAAGCTTATTGATTCACCACAGTCTTGAATTTCATCAGGGGAACATATTTGCCACCTTGACTTGGCTTAATTACTTGGAATATCACAGAATAAACACACATTTGAACGTTAGGCTTTTAAACTTCATGGAATGCTTAGCCATTTCTTTCAACATGGTTTATGAGAGTTAAACATCTCTCCAGCCAGAAAGGCAACTAACTGAGAAAAAATTCATGGCATAATAATTCCGGAATTGTAATTGCAGCTTGAATAAAAAGTGACATACACAGTGAGTCCTCAGGACCGATTTTGGAATCCACGTACTCTGCAGTACATACTGTAATATCCTTCCAGTACGGAGGATAAATTCAATGGCTATGATTAATTGTTGCACTGGGACGCAGTTTTTAAGAGCGCATATGTCAACGCTCCTTTAATGCCCTTCATATTGTGCGTGCATTAGTTAAGCAGTAAGTCATGACCAGCAGAATACAGTTCATGATACATATACAAGGTTTATGTGGTTAATGAATCACAAGAATCAGGTGCGACCAACGTATGAGCTCATTCATCATGTCCAGACAAGGGCAGAGGCAAGAACTAAGTTTCGTGAACCACTTTTAAAATGACAGTTTTATGCATTATGCATCAGAATGGCGGGAAAATTACTATTATTTTTTTCACCGGGTTGCATTTTCTGTACCTGCAATGCAGCATGTTTTGGCATCAAAGCGTCTTAAGAATGCAAAACACAATGAGTTTAGTGTGACCAGGACCATGTCTGGTATTTTTCACTCGGGCGTGGCAAAAGCACCGTTAAAAAGCGGGTCTTACAAAGGTTTTACCTCTTTTTCTTGTAAGCAGCAGTTCTCGTTTGTTCTCGGTCCAAACTGCCCGACTGTCTTGAGAGTTGAAACAATTGAGTCGGTCAAGCCTCAGGGGCATTCTTATGACTCAAGGTTTCAGGATGCTCCGTCCCCCCTTAAGCCTGTGAGTAATCGTGAATACGGGGATTGCTACGTGTTCATATCCCCACAATGGGCACTTAGAGGATATTCATGTTAAATGTATACTTGGTAAACTCAATTATAAATGCCATTCTTCTCGTACTGGGCTTCAAATGTTTTCACTGATGGTATGTCTATTCCTGGCACAACGAAGATTTCTCGTTAATTTTGTCTCCATTTGGCTCAAACTGGCTTAAAACAGGGTCTTATCATTACGGCGGATAACGTTATTTGGGCTTAAAGGAGAAAAAAAATGATTAAATATTTGTGCGTGTTCTGGCACAAGCTGTGTAACTACACTTCACTAATTAAATACTTTTCCAAACCAATGAATTTGAGGCAGGATAAGTTCAGTTAACTGATCGGCAACCGTCCCTGTGTCACAGCCTTTACTCGTTACACGTTCACTCTGCAGTAGTTCCGAAGACTAAAAAAACCCCTGTATAATCATTGACATTTATGTGTCCAGTATTTCATTTTTTTTTTTCAAAACTCATTTACTTTTCAACATGAAAACACATTTCGTATACGTGGCCCTGTGC
Organism: Gymnothorax javanicus; assembly: GCA_029692085.1. Lineage (NCBI taxonomy): Eukaryota > Metazoa > Chordata > Actinopteri > Anguilliformes > Muraenidae > Gymnothorax > Gymnothorax javanicus. The sequence continues at coordinate 4,308,080 of CM056209.1, read as the reverse complement.
CAAAGGACAGCACTGTTCAATGATGCAGTTTCGCCTCGTATAGAGAAATATGTTACCTCAGAATTATCTCTCGATTTAGAAATACAACTTGAACTGAAACAAGTAACATGTGGCCTATACTCAGAAATACCAAATTCATACATCTACATTTGTGGTCCAGTTTACTGTTGGCCTTGGAAATTGATAATGCAGTTTTAGAATCCATAGAAGTTTGACACGCTGTGCAGAAGGCCTCACGATCTGCTGATTTACATTATCTCTCTACACTTCATTAGAGCATGACACCATTAACCCTTTCACTTCATCACTAAGAGAAAAGCAATGGAAAAATGCTGATTTGCTCCACCAAAAGGTTGAGCTGGAAGTTAAAGGGTTGACTCACATCACGTTTTTACAGGGATCTGAATTAAGGGTTAATTTTATGTAGAAAACAAAACCAGAATTCGTGCTCTCCAGAGTCATTTGAGCTGATGCTTGTTCTGCTCAGGGGTCAGCTGCATTTACAGGGTTAACTACAATGGCGGTCCCTTCCCCTTAGCACGGCTGTTTTTCTGGAATGCTGTGCATTCTATCACAATAACTATGTCCTGGAACCACGTGGTAGTCTGCTTTGGCAGCTCCCCGAAAAAAACAGGCTGTTTGCTGGCCTCGGCCTGTCATCTCACAAATCTCCCCACCCTCACTACCTCAAACTCGTTCAGGCAGCAGCAATAAACTCTGGTTTCCTGCAGTTCTGCACCAAATAATACATCTGAGCATGTCAGCAATACTGCGAGACAATGTGGCACAGTTTTCCTGGAGGTTTATGGCGAAGCTGGAAGCATTAAAATCTTAACTCTAGGCAATGGCATTAACGCAAAGGCTTTCCCCTCTGATGAGCATAACAGTCTGGACAGGGCTGGGACTCATACATAAAGTGTACAGCATCCAGCGCCCATTGCCGCGCGGGAGACGTGTTGGAGTGATGCATAATTGCCAGGAAAATGTGCTCCACAACATTAGAGACCTCAAAATTTTCACAGAACCAAGAACACATCGCTTTATCAAGAATATGACCAATCCACATGAAACAATTAACCCCATTAAACCTGCAGAGCCATATATGGGCCTGTCGAATACAGTTGCTGTATTCAAACCTGTGCAGCTTCAGACCTATTTTAAATTCTAGTGGAGATTGCAAGGTATCCAACGATCCCAAATATATCGAGCTGAACTACAGGAAATGTGCATAAAATGATGTACAGGATCTAGATATTTTCTATGTGATGCAATGCTGTGGCCATAAAACATGGCATCTAGGTTTTGAATATTTCTCTCAGTATATGCATGATGTAGCTTCAGTGAAGTGCTGCAGCCAGCAGATACAAAATATGTAAGTGGCATTGTCCTATAATCTGAAAAAGAGCTTATTCTAACTTTAAACTAGCTGAAGGGAAAACTTAAGTGTAAAGTCAGAATTTAAAGGTTTGTCTAATAACATTACATTTTTCAACAATATGGCAGCACATCAGTGAAAAAAAAATACCCCAGTATACTATACTTACAAATCTGATTAATTATTAAGAAAGATTAGATCGCAGAGTCACCTGTTTAACCCGTAGACTGGTTTAACCTTAATGGTCATTATGGTTACAGTCAAGAATATGACAATCAATATACAATGACTAATATGACAACATCACATTTCTCAGCTATTTGATAGTTTATCAACCGTGATTATCGGCTGTGTACCTACCAGTCTGCTTTTCATGATGTTTATGGTGTCATGCTACGTAAAATGGACCCTAATCAAGCTACCTGCCACACCAAAGACTGAAATAAAAGGAGTAATGCGATTAAATTAGATAAGATTAAAATTAAAAGTAGCCTCTTTACCCTTGCACACAATTCATGGACAATATTGTTAGTTACAGTTTTGTTCATGTCAGGCCCATAGAGACCAATGCTGACATATGGTTTCTCTATAAAAAAAAAAAAATTTGCAATCTGAGTAGTTCATTGTACAACTCCCTGCCAAGCATGCCCAACAATTGCCCCTTTTTGAAAATTACGATGATATGGCCTTTTAACCATTACTGTACGCAACTAAGATTGCTCAGAATTTTTGGGCATGTCCCCGAGCAAGTCAAATTCACTGCCTAAATAATTCAGAATTCAGAAACCATGTGTTTTATCTCATGTTTTCAATATAGGTCCCCTAAATTTAGGCAAATGGTTGGGCCATATTTCCTTTTTTGGCTGAGACTGACAGAATGGGTAGTAGCTACTACTACTCTCGTTTTGTTGATATCCAACACAGGAGAGCATTTGCCGGCAGTAAGGCCTTTATTATCATCATCACCCTTCATTCTGAAATTTAAAAAATGCTTCAATGTATTCTAAACATAGACAATAATACAAGAGAGGCCCTTCAAACATTACCAGTCTGTCAAAATCCCAGTATTTGTTCTTCTATCATTTTTAATGAATACTGCATTGTGCGTCACGCTGTTGCGTGGAAAGGAGACACAAGCATTTTATCCGAGAAACAGCAGACGGGATGGACACACCCAAGCGGGTGCGCCACAAATCACCGTACGAGTTAATTCCAGATTTAAGCGCCAGGTGTCCTCACTGCTCCTCGGCGACAGAGGTTCTATGTGGCCGCATTATCGAGGCCTACATCATTGAACTCCACGGTGGCTCCTGTAAATGATGACATCATTTTCAGAGAGGTTACGCCTTCTCAGAAGTCCATTTCACTGCCTAATCAAAATACACAATCTTTTTAAGTAATCTGCCAGTGCTCGATAATGTATGGGAAGCAAATGTAACTGATGGGATAAATAAGATTTTAAGATCGAGAAAATGCGCGGAGAGGCCGATTTGATGGGATTGCGGGACATTATACGCGGGGTCCTAAATGCGCCCAGATGATGCCTCTCTTTGTAGTTACAGTATCAAGATGGCTCCTGTGCTGGAGAAAAAGCTCCTGGGCGCAGCCGGGACTGGCGACACCCTGGAGAACTGTAATGAGGACGAAGAAGGACAGAACTTGTGGCAAGTACCGGCGATCTCCAAAAACAGCTTTATTTAGTTGAAGATTGTGTGGAAATCCTGCTGTGTCACTCCGCAAATCTGGGGCATCCCATCCCATGTGTGACACCGGCAGGGACGGATTGTAAACTGTAGGCGATCGCCAGCTCACATCAGCGGACTGTCAGTAGACAAAGGTTACTCGCCAGCTCGCTAATATGTGAACACACTCATAGTGCAACAGCTCATATGCCTCGTTAGCGGGCGGTTGCAGACCTATGGTAAACACCGTGGAATATTAGCTGGGTGTGGTTTACTGTGTGTTGTCCGCAGCTGGTGTCTGCAGAGCAAGCCAGAAAATTTGACTTGTTCGGAGCAAGTTGGAAGCCCAGGTTTTGTTCCTGCCAGTCGAGCTCGCTCGCTACGTGGGCAAATTCTTATTGATGCACCGCAGTAGGGCAATATTCAGTTTTACATTGAGGATGTAAGCCGCTTTCACACCGGACGCGAAACGAATTTGTCGCACGTCAGATTACATTCAAAGTCAATGCATTGACTTTGAATGTAATCTGACGTGCGAAAAATTCGTCTCGCATCCAGTGTGAAAGCGGCTTAACTCACGCAACGGCCGCACACTGATGCCACCTCAGTTGTTTGGAAGCTCTTGTGTTTGTTTGCGCAGGCGCTGCTACATAAGCTTTGGATGTTTCTCGTCGCTAATGTTGATTTGTTCGCCAGCAAACTCGCCAGCTGTCAAAAAGGCACTCAAAAATGAGAAGGTTTGCAAAGTCTTGAGGTAAAGCGACGGTTGTTGTGTTGATACACTGATACACTTTTTTTTCCCCCAGAATATTAAGAGTGCTTTGGTTTATAGCTATTAGTTTTATTCGCGCTTGCGTACAGCGCTTGGATAAATTAGATGAATGCTGCGGAGTCATGTGCAGGGAGAATCGATGTCTTGATATTCATTATTAATGCGGTGTCGCTGTTACTTCAGGTCCTCTATCCTGAGCGAAGTTTCCACCCGGTCCAGCTCCAAATTACCATCTGGGAAAAATATTTTGGTCTTCGGTAAGTGTGACGTCCAACAAACACGATCATAATCGCCTTATCTTCTGCCTGTCACGCATTGTTACTGATTGTATACCCAGAAAGCACCGGGTGGTGAAGTGCATCAGTTACCTTAGTTTTTGTGCATTGCAGGATAATGTCCGTTTTTTTGGTTAACCTAAGTTCACAGACCACTTAATCGTCTCATGATGGAGCTGAAATGACCACATGAACTTAACTTGATAGTGTTACACGGTGACAGCAAATTAACCACTTATGGCCCTCGTTACTGGTTTTACAATTGGTCATTTTTTAACTTAAATCTCTCAGAATTTGAGCATTTATGTCTGAATTTATGTTTTCCTCAAGCCTCTGTGCATTCAACTCTATGCTATTTCTGGTGCAGTTATTTCTTGCAGCATCACTTGTTACTTTGGAAAATTAAAGCCATTAGATTTTTTTTTTCTTGGAAAATTTCACTGCGGATGTTAAAAACCTGCCTCATTCCTGTCATTTTTATCAGCCTACACATGAACACCCCTCGACAGTGATTTGCACATTAGCAATGCATAGTGCATAATGAATGACTGATTTGATTATAACTTGCTGTGGGCTACTGGAGAGCTGGTGTTTGGTGCAGTTTCTCAGTGCTCGTGACAAGGCTGTGTGTGATTTTGCGCTTTCTGCAGGGGAAGATGGCTCAGGAAAAACCACAATCATGGCGAGGCTCCAGGGGGTGGAGCACAATAAAAAAGGGAGGGGTTTGGAATATCTGTACCTGAACGTTAATGATGAAGACAGAGATGGTAGGTGTCTAATTTTTTTTTTTTTTTGTTGTTGTTGTTTCTGGGGAATAATTGCTAGCAGTGACCCTCTCCATTGTGCTGAGCTCAGTGAAAGAAATGCATGGATTTTCTGCTTCAGTTTTCAAAATACCATATTGGCCCATAACTTTATCAGGGTGTCCTGCAGAAGAGAAATTCTCGTATTTTAAATTGTGAGTCAGACCATGTTTTGGAAGGTCAACAAAGTCTAAAATTTTAAATCTGTGGCTTCCAGCCGGTGGCAAGTTCCATTGTTGAGTGCTGTTGATTTTCAGAGCTCTGTGTGAATTCTTCTTTCAGAATCATCCTCAGGTTTGATTGTCAGTTCTTTTTTAGCTGAGCTGAAATTTCGCATCTCGCTGATCTGGCTGAGGTCCAAGACCGTGTTTGCACGGGTGTGAGCTCGCTGGCGAGGATCTGTCTCGGAATAGTTTTGCCTCGTTCAAGGCTTCAAGTGGTCCATAGTCCCCTTAGTGACCAGTGTTTTTTATGCGTTTTCTAATTTGCCCGCTCTGACTAGTCGTCTTTTTCCCATCTAGACCTGACACGCTGCAATGTGTGGATCCTGGATGGAGACCTGTACCACAAGGGCCTTCTGAAGTTTGCGCTGTCGGCTGAGACCCTACAGGACACGTTGGCGGTGTTGGTAGTGGACATGTCGCGGCCCTGGACCATCATGGAGTCGCTGCAGAAGTGGGTGGGGGTCCTGCGTGATCACGTTGACCGGCTGAAGATCCCGCCGGAGGAGATGAGGGCCTTGGAACAGAAGAGTGAGTGTCGGATCAGACCTCGCGACGACACTCTGCACTCCGAAATGTTTCACCAAACATGTATCGCACACTTAAACTGCTGTAAACTGACTGCCTTGTGTGTACAGATATTTGACTTGGGAGCCGTGCTGACATGTCTGGTTGGTGACCGAGTTTGCGTTCAGTTTCATAGCAGGAGGATGACCTGGAAATCGAGCAGTTTTGCTATGGAGGTTTGAAGAGATTTCAGGGCAGTCTTTTTGTAGCCATTTTGGATTTGGTGTATGGATGCTATATGCTGCAAGTATGGGTCTGCTGTTTATTGTTAAATAGTGAGAAGTAATTCATGGAGCAATTTTTTTTTTTTTTTATTTTAACGCTTTAATTTTTGGATAATCCCAACTTCAACTATTTCACCATGCCGCTCTGGTGGTGCACAAAATGGTTAACTGCTCCCATGCTGGTTAAGGGATAAATAATGATTAATGTTCATGTTTATTTTTTCCTTGCCTTGGCATAGACCGGAGGGTGATGTGGCCTCAGATGTGGCTTTCAACTGGTCATATTTTAGTCTCATTGCTTATGGCCATAGACTAGGTGTTCTGTTAGTATCGATTATATCGTCTTTCTTACGGTTTGTTTATAAAAAAAAAAAATTATGCTTATGTGCCTGTTTTTTTTAAGTTAGCCTGCTTGGCCTCCAGGCCAATCGGGCTTATGCTGTGGTTAGTTGCCTTTGTGGTGGTCTATTGTGCGTCCGTAAACTTTTTGCCTCGTCAGTGCTGTAGTGCCTTCAGTTTTTCACGGATCCTTTTCATATTTTGTATGCTTATATGGGATGAAAATATGCAATTTTGGGAATCATTTCAAGTACGGATTAATCAGACTCTCAGTTCGTTTCATCAGGATTGAACCCAGGCCGGTGGAGGCTGTGTTAACACTGTTAGGAGTGTTAAAGCCGAGCTCTTTGCAGAAGTTCCCTGGTTATTAGGGGTTAATACAGGGCTCGGTGTCGATGAGAAACTTGATCCGAGTGTAAGGAAGAGGAAGAGGAAGGGGAAGTGCTCTGTCGACGGCTCAGTGTTTGTTTTTTCACAGCGTCCTGCTGGTTTCACATTCTGAAATACTGGTAGTTCTTGGTTTTTTTTTTCTGTGTTCTTTTAGGATGTTAAATCGAATAAAAAATTGGCGATGGACAACACTCCCTGAAATCAGATATGCTGGCCTGCTCATTGAAGTGCTCTGAACTGGGCTGAGCAGCGTAATCAGAGCCGAGGGGGTTTGCTGCGGGGATTTAAAATCCTGGGGTGGATTTTTCCCACATCTCCATCTCTCTTGGGGAATTTTCGTTTCTGTGCTTCGGTTGCTTTTCTCCGAATCAGGAATTCAAATGTTGGATTTTCCCTGTAGTTGGATTCCCTTAAACATGGCATCATTGGTCTGTTTGGTGGCTCGGTGGCGCAGTTGTTGGGATCGCTTTCTCGCAGTAAGGAGGCTCCAGGTTCAAATCCTGGCTGCCAGGGCCTCTCTGTAGGGAATGTGCATGTTCTCCCCGTGTTTGCGTTTATTCCTCCGTGTACTTCGGTTCCTCCCACCCTGAAAGACATGCACTATAGGAACACTCCTACCAGTGTCCCTGACCAAGGCTCTGGCTTTAGAACTGGAGTTGGTCCCCGGGCGCTGCTCTGTGGCTGCCCACTGCTCCGAACTATGTGATGGGTTAAATGCAGAGGACAAATTACCCCACGTGGTTCAATAAAGTATTTCTCTATCGCAGCCTCTCTAAGCGGACCAAATTGACTAGAAGATCGCCTCGTGAGAGGAGACTGTCACTTTATTGGTCAGAATGTTTGGGCTTTGTGTTTGTTCTGGGAAGGCCTGCTGAGTAAAAATAGGTGGAGGGACACTTTTTACAGAACGGGGATCAGATTTATCCCAGCAGCCATGTTGTATGTGTGGCGTTACTGCCCTGCTATAGCAGTCTTCAAATGCGTGTCGACTCGAGCACAAATATCCAAACTGTAGCCTGTATCCTTAACTGCTGTGTACGTAGCACATTTGTGTGACTGTAGACGGTGGCGATGAGAAACGTGTTAGTAGGTTGTTTTAAAGTTATTAGAAAGATAAATGATTTAGTCATTATTATAATTGCATATTTGTGGTTGTAATTATTGTGATGGCAGTCATTGGCCTGCAGCCTTGACAGTGCAGTGTGGAGGAAGACCTGGAATAGCTGAAGCAGCGCTAGGGCGTGTGCTATTTCTGTCCCTGGCTTTCAGCCCTACAAGCCGCACAGTGCTGGCACCAGTGAACTGGAATCACGGTCATCGGGCCTTACAGCCTTACAATGCGCTGCATGCTGATGCTCTGCGGTCCGAATTTACAGAGTGGAGAGTCGGTGTTCTCCATTCTGAGACGAGAGCAGTCAGGTGGTAGTATCCTGATGTTTCATCAACATGTCGTCATTCGTGTTGCTGAGCAAATGTAGCGCTGCTATATTTATAACTCTATAATTTCCATACTTTGTTTGTCGGTGCTCGTTCTGCTGTGGCATGATTATGCAAAAGTGTCCTTATTTTAATTGTGTGGCCCATTTGTAAGGTCTGTTGCTTAGACTGGTAATGTAGTGCTGGAAGTGATAGTATAGCCCTAACAAACTCAGCATCATCAGGGCTTGGAGTTGGCGGCGCGACGCACATTGCTGCGGCCCGGAGCACTTCTCCAAACGTAAATCTCGTTGTTATTCTGGGAAAAAAAATAAAATAAAAAAATAAGTAACAATGACAATAAAGCGAATCTGAATCTGAATCTGTGTGGGATTAGCTGGAGAGGCAGACATGAGTGAGACTGTGAGCCTGCAGAGCTGTGGCGAGTTCTCCTACATGCTCAGAACAAACCAACTGCCATTTAATTGCTAAAAGTCAAACTGTGGACCAGTGTTTCTAATTTTAAGGTAGTGGGGAATCACACCTAATGTTGATTTTATTCTCTTTTTAACACCTCACAGCTCTTCAAAGTTCATTTTTCAATATTTAGAAAACTTACTTTCAATTTTGGAAGAATTTTCGTCTCAAAGAATTGTTTTAAATATGCCATGAACTCATTCCGTGCCTGTGCCTGTCTTCAAAGAGACAGTATTACCAAATGACAACATAAAAATCACTAGTTTGCTTTAAAGCGTTGTGAAAAATTAGCCATCTTCTCCTTGTATTGGTATGGGATTCAAAATTTGATGAAATTCATGCATTGAAAGAGCTGTAACTGTAAAATCTTTTGGTTTTGAAACTAGTGGGTCCTGTTGCTTCAGAATGCCAGTGTTCATAATCTGCGCTACTGGTGTAAAGGACTCAGCTTTGATCAAAGCGCATCTTATCTTTCAGAGCAATGCAACATGCCCATCCAGAAAACTAAATCCTTTACACTCTGTATAGTTGAGATCTTTTGAAATATCTACATGTTAAATTCTTGTTAAGATAATTATCAGTGATTTACAACCCAGAAAACATGTCTAGACTGTTTAAGTAGCAAGCAGTGTGGTGCATTCTTGCTTGGCACGTCTCTTTTCTCGGAGTGTTGGAAATATTCCAGAACGTAAAATGATTTATACTGTTGCGTAGAGAAGACATCGAGACGATTAGCATGTAAAAACGTTTTTGTTCAGTTGGTTTATTGGTCAAGTCAAAAACATTGAAAACATGAAAACATTACTGAGGGTCTCTCTGGGTGTAATTGGGATTAATCAAAATTGATGTGCAGACAGGGGTTGGCTACAGTTTTTTTTAAAAATAATTTGACATCTCCAATCCCACCCGAATCTGGAATGCTCAATCCGAGAACTATGTACAAGGCTTGCTCGTATGCAACTTCCTGTTGCCAGCTCAGGAGAGAGAGACAGTTTGCGGCTCTCCTCCAAAGCACGCGCCTGTCAGCCCCTGCATCTTTACACTCATTGGTCGAAACTATCGCAAGTGCAGAACGAGGGCGGAGGATACCCGAACATGAGCAAGCTTAGATTCTCACAGACGAGCGCCCGGCTGGCCAACAGGAGGCACTTGAGCAACGAACAAGGCAATCATTTTTAATTTCCCTTCCCAGCAGTCCCTTCCCAATTTGCATCCCTACAGCGCTTAAGCCAATCGTGCGCTGTTCTGAAAAAGCTGCCGACCGGGGATCGAACCCGCGCCGTAGGAGTCACTGCTACATTGCAATTGCGGCGCCTTAACCGAGTTGGCTAACTCGGCAGCTTGGGTTGCCAACAGTTTGAATTACAATAAAATATAACCCTTTCAGGAGTTATTTTGAAAAAGGTAGTGACATGAGCACTGTTCTTCTTCATTGGCCTATTGCTTTCAGAAATGGCTGTAGGATTCTTATTGTTGGTAGCTTGACTGGTGAGAGAAGAGCTGCTGGTTTGTGCTCACAGTGGGGTTTGGGTTCTGACTTGATCTGGAGAGATGAAGTTTGGAAGAACTCTTCTGTTGGGCCCTTGAGCAAGGCCCTTAACCCCAAAACTGCTCCGAGGGCTTTACTCCTGTTTCCCACTATCTCTCCTCAGTCGCAACTGTTCTATCTCTCCCAGGGGGTAAGGCCCCTTGAAAAGGGGAAACATGTTCTCAGTGGAACTTTGCCTGGGCCAGTGAAGGTTAAAATAAAACATGCAAGACATCACTCAGTGATTTTTTTCTTTCATAATAAAGTGTGTATAAATGCCCTCAATGTTAGATTTTTTGACTGAACAGTGCACTGAAATCAGTGGCCAATGTACATAATAAAGCTTGTAAACAGCCAAGTTAGTTATGGCTTCGAAAAAGCAATGTTTTTTAACGATCGGTGCACATTTGAAATATTTTAGTAGTTTAACCTATTCCAGCTCTCCATTAACCACGTGGTGCTCGGAGCCGTGTTTACTCGCGACCAATCGCCAGGCTTGAGTCCCGGATCCATCTATGAACTATGGCTCATGCGAGTAGTGTTTAACAGGACAGCAGTGAGTGCTGCCGTGTGCGCTGGCCCGAATTATTTTCACTGATGGTCGTTGGTGTAATGGGTGATAAGAACTGTGCTGTTTAGCATCTTAACCATCCAGACACTGTCTTGAGTTCATGCGATATACGATAAGGATGCAATCAATTACGCTATGTACATCTTTTACTTACAAAGACACAGATTGCGAGGTGACAGAATGACGGCGACATGGAAAAAACAAAAACTTGCATTAAAAATTCTTGACAGTATGGTAAGTTTGGAGGCACGGTTCGACGCATAATGGAATCTCATAACTCGCGCACATGTAGCGTGACTCTTTCCTTACACCGTTCTTGGCGCAAACTACACAAGATTCGCACAGTCTCAACTTTCTCGCAGTCGGCGGGTGCGAACGAGCCAGTTGATCACTGCGATCAACACCGCTCATACCGTAGTTGTTATCAACAATACAACGTGGTTTCACCATTCGCTCACCCTGACGATTCCTCTTCACCGTTTCGCACATGCGGCCTGCGGGTCGACAGCATCTTCACAAGCTTTTTGTCCTGCCGCAGCAGGACCAGCATTAGTTTGTTTGGCTGTCACCATGTGATCACGGTGAAAATGAACGAAACAAAATTTACAAACTGAAAGTAATGGAATGTATGCACGTTACTTCTCATATCACCCAAGACCAATCATAATGTCACATGAACTCAAACCATTGTCTGTGTTTAGATGCAAAGCAAAAAGCATTCATGATACCAGTTCTGCGTGTTTAGATGCAAAGCGAGCAACGTGATAAGACGCGGCTCCGGGACTTGAGCTGGTCGGCAGTAATATGAGTACACACGTTTCCAGGCCAGTTTGATAGGCCAACTGATAAGAGATCGGGCAGGCATGAGTTGTGGTAATGTAAATATATGGTAACAAGTTGTTAAATGACCTTTCAAAGTGAACCCAAGCATTAAATTTGTCTGTGAAATGTCTGTAGAGTTCTCATTGTGGTTACAGTGTGGGCAGAATGTATGATCTCCCCAGCGATAAAATGGATATGAGCTGTTTCTGCATTCCAGTTCAGTCATGCATCTATCAGGGTGCATTACTAATAAGAGTGTAATTAATAGTGTTGTAATAAGGGGTCATTAATGTGCACACACATCGGTTGAATCCTGATAGAAATTAATTGGGTGTTGGCTGGCCAAAATAAGTTATGTTTTCGCCCGACAGCAACACACGCCTATGGAGACTAAATTAATCAAGTAAAATTATTTTGTGATACAGCTTTTCACAGCTAATAAGAACTTTAGCCTGCGAGGTTGCGACAGGATTTTACTAGAATTGACTTTATACTGCATAGAGCAGAGTAAGTTTAAATCTTTAAAATAAGGATAGGCTGTTATATAAATTGACTGATTATTATTGTGATCTACACAGAATCACAAGCATAAATGTGAATGTAAGGTGGCAACACCTGTGTTTGCACAGCATTACCCGCAGGTAGAGAGAGCTGAAGCTGCATCAGTTCTGTACAGTATCCTGTTCTGCGTGACCGACGGTGTACAGTACAGGGGAAGTGCAGATCATGTGATCAGAAGGCTGTTGGTTAAGATTTTGTTGTGGCGTGCGTAAGTTCTTTGTTTGCTGTGTCAAACATTGTATTCATCTGAGTGTCATGGCCATTCAGCACATCCATACAGATTTAGGGGCTCCCTGATGGCAGCTTTAAAGGAAGATAATATCTCATCATGTCCCTTATCACTACAATTTCTAATACTTTTTCTTTATTTTTTTTAAAGTATTCAAGATCTAGATTTTATATTTGATTGATTTGGAAATGGGTACTCATGCAGAAAGCTCATTGTCAACATATACTTTTTGTGTGTTTATGGATGTTTTTCTTCAAACAGTGGTGAGGTGTGATTGACCTCCGGGCTTCATTATGGGCGATGATACAGCAGTGATCACGGTGGCAAATTCACTTTTGGATTCCCTGTTTACGTGCTCCGTTACAAAGCGAAGACGTTATGAGATCTGAGGCGAGAAAGTGGACAAGTGTGTTACGCAGCGTTCTCATGGCGAATCCGGAGACCAGACCGTGTGACGGGCTGCCGTGGCGTCAATACAGCGAAGTGCTGTTTTCTGCCAGAACGAAACATCGTCCTGCTGGGCTGGGGGTCACGCTCTTGTGCTCGATACGATGCCTTACTGAGAGTCTAATGATCTTCAGTCACGCATAATGCCCCAAACTTTGAGCCTTCAAACATTAGAAACTTATTTTTTGCAGCTGATGTGCTAGTTGATAAGGAATAGGTTTGACTGTCCAGGCTCATGTCAAAATGAGCATATTAAGGTTGTATCTGTGGTGCTAGCGAGAGGGAAAAGGTTGTTTTCAGTCCACAGTATGAACAGCCCTCCAGTTGCCGTGGCGACTCAAACTGCTGCTGTGCAGTCCTGGCGGCTGGGTCCAGTCTCGATTCCTTTTTCGCTGAAGTGCTTTTAGGCCCAGGCCCGCTGTGAATGTTGGGCTTTGATCAACTTCAGCTGGTCTTGGACAGTCTCGGGTTTCAGATGCAGATTGGGAAAGCTGGTCCTTGATCAGTGGTTTTTTTTTTTTTTTTTTTTTTTTTGGCTTTTGTCTTGTGGTCAGAAATTTACATGCTATATTTTCAGGACTTTGGACTATCCAGCGTTAGGACAGTGCCACACAGATATCGTACTGAGATTATCGCCAGCCCGTGCTGGAAAGGCATTATGATACAGGTTGCTTTTGGACATCGGACTGAAGCTTGTAAGTGTGATTTTGGCTTGCATTTCCCTGCCCCACTGTAACCTTCTACCCGCTGCTCTGTGGTGCCGCATTAGTCTGGCTTATTCAGTCCCGATACCAATACTGATACCGATACTAATATTGATATTGATACTGATGTTGATACTGATTCTGATCCAGATACCGATACCTGGGCTGTGGTTATCAGCCAATACGGAGTTCAGATCCGACACCAGTGTTTAATTAATAACCTGTGTGCCTCACTGTGTGCAAGAGACTGGGATCATTCCTTTGTATATATGGCTACATCAGGCTTGGCTTAAACATGGCTTTCCCAACTTTGTAAAAGAAGTGTAAAAAATAAATACATAAATGTAAATGTAAGGCTTTGTTATTTATTAAAATAACAGTATCCAGTAGCAAATCAGCCCCTTGTCACCAACACCTAATTCGGCTGTTTGGGTCAGTATCGGACTGTTATCTGATATCAGTGTTGCTGTCAGTGCATCTCCAGTCCTGATCGTATCTTAAGTGGCTGATGTGGTTAGTAAAGAGCATTGCTTATTGTAGCTGAGTCATTATGCTGAGACAGAGGCCTGTCTCCTGTCCATCCCCTCCCTCCAGTTCACTCTACACTCCTGCACACGTTCCTCCAGCCTGATACGCAAGCTCCTCCGACCCTGAATCACTCTGGAGTACAGTGATGTTCTACATCCTCCTGCCTGTTTTCAGAGAGTTGCCATGGTTACTGCTCTGCCTCAGTCTAACCTTTTTTTGTCTCGGTGAATGAATGCGGCTCGAGGAAAAAGGGTGGTGACTCAGCCGTGTGTAATTTAAACTTTGGAAAGAGACCTCAAGGCTGCTGGTGTTTTGTGCCCTGTGAAGCGGTGTGTTTCCCTGTGAGTGTGACCAGGAGTCATTTTGTACCTCCTCTATCACAGAGGACCATCTGTCTCTAGTCTCTATCAGTGATGTGTGGGAATGGGTGTTCAGCGAGTGCTCTGGTCACCATTGCTTTACTTATAAAGATGCAATTTTTGGACTGCTGCCAAGCCATGTTCTTTAGGTAATGAAGCAAAATATGTCGGTACACCTAGGGCTTTAATTAACCTATATTTTCCATGGAGCACAAGGGCTCCTGAGTCGAAAAGATTAATGTATTAAATTAATATACTTCTAGATTATTTTTCCAGTTTGCGAACACTAATTATCGGGGGTATATGTTCTGAGGATATGAGCACTTCAGAGTCCTGGGTATGAGGAGGAAATACTTTTGGATGTTATGTATCCGTGTTTAACAATTGGAAATCGGTTCCGATGCTGCTTTCTACCATATACTTGTGTGCTCTAAAGTGAATATTTTGCTGAAGTAATTTGTGATGATATTGGCAAGCAGCATGGACACACTAATGTTTTATCAGTGCAATGCTCTTTGGAGGCATTTGTCAGATTAAGTTTGTGTTTTTGTAGGATTGTGCTAACATAACCATTGAGCGTTTTCCTGTACGCAGCTGTGTTCGTATTCCCATGTTTACCTTTCACCAAACAGTGCTGTCTTTGTTCTAAAGCCACAAATTACCTGCTTCAGTAATCCTGTAATGCAGACATTAGTATAGTTCCCACTTTCACGGTTGAAAACGCTGCCTGTTGACCTCAGGGCTGGGTGCTTGCCATGCAGTTATTGCATCTTGCAGTGCTCTGTGTCATCGCGAACTTTGACCTGTACTTAGATACTGCTACCTGTCTTAGGAATGAAATCTACTGTTAGTTCCTTATAACTGCATAAGCTTTATGAGGGTATAATCTCTGTTATTGTGCTGCTGGTCATGATTTCATCCAATGTGCTCTTGTAATGCACTGAACAGCTGAAAGTATGTGGACGCTTCACTGAGACCTCATTGACTTGCATAAAAAATGGGCATTTGTGCATATCTTACACTTTTATTGAATTTGGAATGAATTGGTCAGTATAAGTTGATGGGATACACAGCTTTTTTTGAACTGAGGGTATTTTATACAATTCTGCTGCATGATTTGGAAATTGTCTCCCTTTCTGTACACGCCCCACCCCTTCACAACTCCAAACAATTTCATTGGAGCCTTCAGTAAGAAGGGGGTGAAGAGTTATACAGACTAAGTGCTGCTAAATCCGGTTGTTAAAACCGTTTTTAATTGCAGTACCCTCAAAAGAAAGCTAAAAATCTGTCCTGTCAGCCCATACTAACTAAGGGTGCGTTTCCTGAAATCACAGATGCCAACTTGCATAGTTGGAACCATTGACTGTGAATGGATGAACTATGTAAGTTGCAAATTTAGCAACTATGCTTTTGTGAAATTCACCCCAGTTCATTTTAAGTTCCATTAAAATGTAATTTATTTACAATTTTGGAAAGTCTGTTTTCTTTGTATGTCAGTGAGGTTTCCATAAAGTATCCACATGCTTTAGGCTGTATAGCATATGCATAATCTGGTTCAGTGCACACTGATTTGGGTTGAGTGCATAGTCTCAGGGCAGTTTTGTTACGGTTTGATCACGTAGCTCTGTTAGCTTATCGATCGGCTCTGCTGCGCTGTTCTCCACTCTCTCTCTCTCTCTCACCCGCGGTGCTCCCCGTGTTCCCCTGCAGTGGTGAAGGACTTTCAGGAGTACTCGGAGCCAGAGGAGGCAACTCAGGGCTCCCCCCAGAGAAGGGTGCCTGCCGGGGGGGCCGAGGACGAGGGGGTGCTGCTGCCGCTGGGCGACAACGTTCTCGCGCACAACCTGGGCATTCCAGTGCTAATCGTTTGCACGAAGGTGAGCGGCAATCCGACTGCTCGCACAACACGCAAGGACGCTCGCCTACATGCACGCAAATGGGTACACACGGACACTTCCTGCATAACAAGCTCCTGCCCTTTCCTCTCAGTGCGATGCTGTCAGCGTGCTGGAGAAGGAACATGACTACAGGGAGGAGCACTTCGACTTCATCCAGTCGCACATCCGCCGATTCGGCTTAAAGTGTATCCTTCACCAGAACCACACTCCTTTACCGCCCTTCCTTTCCTTCTGTGACCCCCCACTGCCCCTCCCTCCTCCACGGGACAAGCCCCCGATTCCTCTGCTGTCCTTAACCCGTCCCTCAGATGGAGCCGCCTTAATCTACACCTCAGCGAAAGAGGAGAAGAACCTGGATCTCCTGTATAAATACATGGTGCATAAACTGTACGACTTCCAGCTCACCACAGCTGCCTTAGTGCTGGAGAAAGACGCGGTTTTCATGTGAGTGATCCTTCAACCGCCCCCTTACGATAATGTGAATGTGGAACCATCATTCAACTTAAATCCTGTAATGTGGTGATTTAATGCAACTGAAGAGGTGTTGTCATTGTGCAGATTGAATTGGATTTGGCTTGAAGACCATCGAATAGCTTGTTTTTAGGGCTTTATACATTTTTGTGACAGATTTCATTCTAGTATACACTGTATCACTGATAACTGATTTAAAAAAATAAAAAATAAAATCCTCCACAGTCCATCAGGTTGGGACAACGAGAAAAAGATCGGAATTCTTCACGAAAACTTCACATCGGTTAAAGCGGACGATCCGTTTGAGGACTTCATCATCAAGCCGCCGGTTCGGAAGGTAATGGAGAACTACAGTGGCCCTGAAAGCAATTTTGTGATTACTTACGTTATCTATATTTTATATTGTGGTCTGAAGCGTTTAAATATGACAAATGGGTAAAAATAGAAGACATTAGGAAGGGGGTAAATGCTTTCTCGCTGCACTGTGGACAAAACACTCGCACATTAAGAAACTTCATCAATTTCAGGACACGTGCGCAGGATTTCTAATACGCGCTGCAAATTCAGATAAAACAACACCATACAACACAACACATTACAGAAACCAACTGCGAATTCGAGCAACACAACACCAGACCGACAACAGAACACTAGCTGAGCCCCTTCAGTTTCTCAGCTCGTACTGCACTAGCTAACCCACTAACCTCAGTCACTGCCCTTGTGCTGCGCGAGCTAACTTCCTCTCTCTCTGTCTGTCAGCTGGTCCCTGATAAGGAGGTGAACGCTGAAGACGAGCAGGTGTTCCTGATGAAACAGCAGGTAAGCGCAGGGTGACCTGACATCCTGTCTGTGATCAGCACTCAAAAGCACCTCCCCCACCCCCTGAGCCCTGTTAGTCACGTGATCAAGTTCTGCTTGGCCCTGCTGTGCTTCAAATATGTGGAGCTTCGCTTGTGGGTCACGGACTATAAAGAACCAAAAACCAGCCGTGTCCCTTCCAGAAGGACTTCGTGCACATAAGCTTGCGCTCTCATCGACTGACGGATGATGTACAGGTGTGATTGGCATTTCCAATGAGATAGAAGAGAAAACTGGGGAACGAAACTTCAGAAACCGTCCGCTGGGATCCCTAACAAACATGTTCTGGTTTCCAGCCCTTTATATAGAAGCTTTAGCAGACTGTGCAGCAGCGACTACATTTTTATGTCTGTGTCCAAGGGTTCACAAGCCCGTTTCCTGCAGACAGGCTCTCAATAGGCGGCCAGTAAAATCCTTTCAGTGCGTCGGTTGGTAATTGCCTGGCTGGAGAGCCTCGGCTTCATGGATGTTTTGCGGGTCTCCTGCCTCAGGGGTCTTCATTATGTTTGAAGGTTTTGGCTGGTCCTTGCAGACCCATCCCAGCCACACGATCTCGAGCCGTAACGGCTTGTGGCTGAGAGCGTTTGTGCTTGTGGTCTAATGGCGATTTGCTGCATTATGCAGTAAATGGTGACCTCAGCTGAGACGTCCAAATGACGCCCCTTTGTTCTTCGTGAGCTTAGAGCGGAAAGCATTCTGGTGCTGTTTACGCTTACGCCAAACATTTTTAAGCTCTAGTTTTAACCGCATAAAACCTATGGACCCATATATGGGTTTGTCACATGCAGCTGGGCTATAGTACATTCTTGCAGAGATCTCAAGGTTTCCAACCATCCCGAATATGTCCTGCTGAATTACAGGGAAATGTGTATAAAATGATGTACAAGATCCAGATATTTTTCCATTTGATGTAATGCTTTGGCCATCAAAACATGACGTCCTGCGGTTGAATATTTCGCTCAATATAAGTGTGATGTAGCTTCAGTGAAGCGTTTCAACCAGCAAATACAAAATAGGAATGTAATTTTGTTCTACAAAATTGGGGAAGCTTTTTCTGACTCTGAACCTACTTAAGGGAAAACTTGAGTGAAAAGCTTGAGTTTAAAGGTTAAGTTAACATGCAGAAAATAAGATGAATCAAGTTAACCGGAAGCACACCTTCCGGTTCTTTCCCTTTAAAAAAAAATACTTCAAAAGAAAACCTGGCAGACCCTGGAAATGTTGGCAGCTGTGGTTGAGATTGTTTATGATTATAATTATTATATTTAATGAGATAATGTGTATCTTCTCTCTCCTTCTTTAGTCATTGTTGGCAAAGCAGCCTGCCACACCTACGAGAGCAGCGGTGAGTTTAATCCCTGTTACACAGGAACAGTCAGACTTAAGATTTTGGGCTCACAGTAATGGTGCATACACTTTAGCCAGAGTGAAGTGAGCTGATCGTTTAAGTGCATTCAGCTCAGTGTATCAGTGCTACGCTAATCGCTCATTTACTCTCAGAAGTGTGACTAGCTGAGCTAACACCACAGGGTCAAACCGTGATCTCGAGAGCCGCGTGCGCGACATTTGACGGCAGCCGTTTCCATTTTTTCAGGATTCTCCTGCCCGGACGGCGTCAGGGTCCCCCAGACCCGCGGGTCGCGCTGGGCCCGCAAATGTTGCCAGCGTCTCGCCAATGACTGCGGTGAAGAAACCTGACCCCAACATGAAAGGTTAGTCGGCTCACCCAACCGCATTACTCCCACGGGAAAACCAACGGGAAAACCTTGGGCCCTCACAGCTCACAGGTCTGTGTGGACTGGGCTAAAATGGGTCGCTTGCCTGGTCCCACAGGGGAGTGTTTTAAGGGAACCGTATGTAATTCGAGCAGGAGCATTTTGAGTGTGGAGTCTGCTTCACTATGCAAACATCGCCCCCCTGTGGAACTCATCAGTACAGTTCCCAGAACAATAGATTCCTGCTTGCCTCTGCTGGCAAGGGTGTTTCCTTTCAGAAATGAACTTGTGTCTTTGTGCAACTTTATCAAAAAAACAAAATGACACTGAACTTCCATCTTTAGTCATCCTCTGGATCTAAAGCTTTGGTACGTATAAACTGCTGCCCCAGCGCCCCCTGTGGTCTGTGGGTTTGTGTGGGGGTGTCGGACTCACTCAAGCTGTGTGTTTGTGTGTGTCAGGTGCTGCGGCTAATGAGGGGGTCCTGGCCAACTTCTTCAACAGCCTGCTGAGCAAAAAAACGGGGTCCCCGGGGAGCCCCAATACCGGAGGAGGAGGAGGGGTACAAGGCTCTGCTAAAAAAGCAGGTACAGTGTCCCCTCCCCCCCGGGCCTTTTGCACGTGGTACAGTCCTCCGGGACGTCGTCTTGGTTTAGTCCTCTGAGCAGCACCAGACTTGTGTTGTGTTTCCACTGTGCCTGTGATCTTCCTTTCTTCTCTCTGGACTGTGTCCCTGTCTGGTTTTAGCACCACTCTTACCTGAAGTGAAAGGTCTTGCACATCCTCTCCAGGAGGGGATGGGTTCGAGACCGCCCCAGAAGGAGGACTTACCGACAGTCTGTGCGCTCAGACCGCCCGTTTAAGTGTTTCTCTTCCCTAGTAATGGCATTATCATTGGCTCCCATGACCACTGCTACTCATTTCAACCCCTGAGTGATTGGATGCGTGTCTGTCATTACTACTCTTGTTTTGACTGCAAAAATGCTGACGCTAACAAAAATAAAAGTGCTTGCTAATGTGTCGTCACGGCTGGAGTGTGTTCTAATTTGCTTTCTAGTATTGCTTTGCTGGATAACAGATTGTGGTTCTGCATGAGCGCAGTTGTTTTTTTTTTTTCTTTCTCCATTTGTTCATTGAAATATTTAATTGTTTAGCATGCCCGCTTTCACCATGCTGCACTGCGTGAGCATTTAGCACCACAAGCGAAGTTCATCCTAACAGCGTATCATCATAAGTCATGATGATGAACAGGTGACCCCCTCAGACACTACAGGAAATTACTTTTTGTCTTTTTTTCCATCCTTTTTTTAAGGGCAGAAGCCAGTTTTGACTGATGTCCAAGCTGAGCTGGACCGAATGACACGCAAGCCGGACTCCGCGATGATGGTCAACAACTCCTCAGAGGCGGAGCACGAGGCATGAAGTTATCCACAGCGCTCTTCATTAAAACAAGTTATGAATTCGCATATGGACAAAAAACAAACTGAAAGCAAAAAAACGCGTTTTTCTGTATATGACCAAATTCCCAGTGTGCACATTGGTCGGCAACAAAGCGTGAATATCGTCTCATATGGTGAGCTGCTAACGGGTATATATATATATATAATTTTTTTTTCTTGTTGTGGAAAAGGTGACTGAACTGAAAGGATTTTGACAGTGGAAAGTGAAGTTGTACCTTATTTTTGAAAGGCATATCAGCTTATTTAACGCGCGTGCTCTTCCCGCGATGTAGCCAAATCCCCTGGTCTCCGGAAGTTGGCTTTGAAAACATTCTACCCACTGACCTCATCATCAAAAGCACCGTGGCTTCTTATTCAGTGGTTGAGGCAGTGCGGGATTGGTAATGCAAAAATCCTAAATATATTCACTCAAAATGAAAAGTGCTTTCACTTTTTGCAAAAATATGTAGTATGTAAAAAAAAGTTAGATACATGATGCGATGTATTTATCAAACCTTTAATTTTCTTTTTTTTTTTCACTAAAATGATGTAAAGGAAAATGTGCCTAGCTACTCGACTAATAGGAAAAACTCGATTTACGCCATGACACTAATGTGAGAAAAATGCACAATTTGTCATCAAAATATGAGCATCTTAAACAATGAACCAGAGTAGTGAAGGCAGTGTAGATGTAAGTATTTTGTAAATACAAGCAGTTAATTAGAACATTAGCTTTGGTTGTTTCTGTGTAGAACGCAGTTAATTCCTCGTAATTATAAAATATCGCAAATCATTGTCCGGTAACAGTCTGGATATGAAGGCTATAATTTCGGCTGCGGATGGGGCGGGGCTGATGCCTGCTATTACTAAGTGCCTGATGCAGTGTACTGTTAGTGTCGCAGTGGAGGTACTTGCTTCCAAAACAAAGGCACTCTAGTACAAATGGTTTTTTTTTCCACTTAAACAAATAATTTATATTTTTTTTGTGTTGGTTTTTGTACTACATTTCTGTTGTCTTTGTAAAATGTTGTTTTAGAAACTTTTTTTGCTGAACATTGTGGCCTAGATGACATGTTTTGACTGAGCAGTGGAAAGCATGCCTTCTCTTAAAATTGTCAAGAGTCAAATCTCCATAGTTTGTGGAAGTTTTGATTAAGATACAAAGATGAAGGATGGCCCGTGTCTCCGTTAGAAGTGTGTGACACATGCTTCAGCAAAGCCAGGCCAAATTCGAGTCAAGATGATTCCAGTTCTTATGGAATATCCGTATATTCCTGACCTACATCAAGATCAACGTAAGATTAGTTTTCTCTGCCAGTATTTGCTCTAAATCTGAAACTGTGGCACTTGATTTTAAACATTCCCTCTTTCCATGTGAAATACTTTTTGCAAAAAGATTGACAGTCATGATGTTCTCAGATTGTTGAGCACAGTGATACGTTTATCCTTAGTTTAAAGTCTTGATGTGTTATTTTGTCGCTCCGTATGGTGTTTGGATTGTTCTCCAGACTGATATCTTCATACATTAGTCTGGTCCAGGTCTACATGTTGACAGCAATGGTCACACGTACCTGAAGTTTCATAAGTACAGTGATCTCGCATTTACTTTCAGTAAGATACCAAAATGTATTGGAGGGTGCAAACATTCAAAACCTGCAGCGATTGGATTTGGGATTCATGTTTCCAACTCTGTTTTTAACTGGATAACTTGTGAAATGATTTACCCAAGTTCAAATTTAACCACGTCAGTTTAAGATCAGCTTACAGTGAATCCTCTGTTAGTGATTTCCTTCCGCTCACACTGACCCGTGCTGTTATAAGACCTGTGATTGGTTGCTTTTAAATTGGGTGGACAAAAAGGTAAAAAAATTGTTTAAAAGGAAATTCAGAGATTTGGAACCTGGAACCAAAGACTCAGAACCACTTTACTCTGTTTTAGATTAGTCTCTGGCATCTGTTCAGCTGGTGACAATCTCACCAGTCCATACCGTAATTCCCCATCACTCCAAAATGTGTTGTTACACAGGTAGTACTTAAGCCCCTGTCACAATTGGGGTGCGACTGCTTGCGACAATTTGGTTGCACGATCGACCAAAAAAAGCGTCTCTCGCAATTGATCGCAAAAAGCTTTCACAAATGCAACAGGCAGTCGTACAACAAGAGTGACTAGAATCTCATACAGTCTTACAATGTTAGCGCAACGTTGCAAGATTTGATGCGAATTGTCGAGCAACAGTCTCATAGTCGCATCACAAATGCAACCGAACGCAAAACTCTTCTCTAGTAGCACACGTACGAGTTTGCAACGTTGTACAACACTGGCACTACTGTCAGTGCGACCTAATGCGACTAGGTTGTTCGCATACGGTCGCGTCTGAATTTTGAAAACGTTCAAAAATCAGGCATGACCGGTTCCGACCGCTAGAGACTCTGCAATGACTGCGATACCTCGCAAGACACCCAGCGAGTGCTCATGCAACACTGCTAAAAAAGTGCTGCAGGCGGTCGTAAACTGCTCGCAACCCAATTGAGAAAGGGGCTTTAGTCTGGAAGCATGAGTTCTCTAAATTCTGTGTAATTTTGCTTGAAGGGAAAACCACATGACCGCAAGATGTGCATGGTCTACTATGAAGCGTGAACTAATTTCTTGTGAGAAGTCAAAGTGAAAAATAACCTGCCTTGGTCTGTAATTCAGCAGATATGAAGCATTTGCATTTACCATTAAAGCTGGGCACAAATTGGCACGGAACGGCCATTGCTTAATTTCAAGCACAATTTTGGATAGCTGGGAGCAGATTTTCAGGAATAATGCATTCGCCATTGAACCACAGATCCACAAGATCTTATCTCCATTCTGTGTACGTTGCTGTAAATAACTTGAAGATTCAAACCTTGTCTCAGTAATGATTGAACTCTTTAGGAATTTCTTGTCCAGGTTTTCAGAGGAAATGCTTGAAGGTCTCACCGTCCTTATTTGGGTGTTTGTTTGTGCTCCTAGTTCTTCCTGGTTCTACACGTCCTCAGACGTGCATATATATTCACTCCTCGATGGTCGCACTCCACTGTGGGGTCAGAACTGTGTATCTGGTGACAGACCTCCCGGTTAATATTGTAAGCAAGCTTTACTGTTGGCTGTGTGGGAAGTTTACCTCACTTGCTCCAATGAGTTACGTGTTCTCAGCATGATGCAAACAAACTAACAATGGTCTTCGTGTTCTCAGGGTCTTCCCGAGTTAACCTTGCTCACTATCCCCAAGAAAACAAACTGTTGGACAAGGGCATGAATTAGATGAAATATGGCTACCATAAAGACCTCTGTATTAATGGCAACAACTTCAAATAAAACTACACTCATGCTGCTTGAATTTATATTTGCACTTTTTTTTCTTTTTATTGATTGGATTTGTTTTTGAAGAGTAATGAACAACAGACTTTGTAAAATCTGTGTAGCCATAAATTATGTAAACACTGCTTTGTAACAAACAACAAAAAAAACTGAGAGGAAGCTTTAGCTTACTGGCCTTTTATACAAGATCTGAATATTTGCATTTGACTGCGTACAGGCTGTGTCCTGAGTCACGACGATTCCCATTACCTGAGTCCGTCTGAGTGTGAGCTTTGGTAAACTGATGCGTTTTGCTGTCATGCTGATCTTGCTTTTACAGCTGGTGAAGATGAGGACGTGCACCTTTTCAGTCCTTACTTCAATAAAGATTAATCCAGACCACTGGTTTCATCGCCTGCTCTCGTTTTGTTTATTTATTTATTGTTTTGTCATTGATTGCTCATTCAATCAAATAATTTTATAATTTAAATTTATTGGGGCCAAGAAGTGAAGCTGCATGGGCATCCATTGTCTTTCTACCTTTTCTTATTTATCATGATCATCTGGTTTGGGTGTCTAAGGCAGCCAGTAGAACTAAATGGTAAAAGGTTTTGAAATTTAGCAGGCCGACTGGGGACAGTCCCAATATTTTCACCAGGATTCATGTCGCTGCCTCGAGCACTTTTGTGCCACCAGTGGGTCAAATTTGGAGGTGCATTTAATCATGATTCTTATAAACCGTATGCCTGAATTTCAAAATAAAGGAATGTTTGATTGTTCGGATCCATCCTATAACGTGTATTGGATTTCATTTTGAATTTTCTGCCATATTGAATTAAAAAAAAAAAAATTTAATGTTTCTCAGGCCATAAATTTTCACCAAAATTGCCACAGATGATCTTTAGACCAAGCCTTGCGAAGATGTTTATATTGCGCTTTGATTTTCAAAAGCATTCGCCAGCCAAAGCCAATGGAAATCGGTGGCAAGGCTGTTAAACTGAAAGTGAGATCGTTTCTCAACAATGCGTTCATGCATCGGAATCAAACTTGGTGCACTGACTTGTGGCCCCATTTTTTTGGGCGCACAGAAAAAAAAAATCTTGTTTGATCCTGAGGGGGTGCAGCCATAATCAAAAAATGTGTTTTGGCCTGTAGCTGCTGATGTATTTGCCTTAAAAAATGGGTTTGGTCAGATTGACGCGGTGCCCGCAGTTTTTGCCTTCAATTGGACCTTATGAGGTATAAAATGACCAATATGAAGTCAATACTTTAGATGTCGTGGTTCTTTGAAGGCAAAAACGGCCAGTACTGCCGGCGCCGCATCAATGCCATCTTGCCTAGGAATTCTAGTGACCGGTAATACTGTGGGAGGTCCTAAGGCTGAGACATGGCAGTGTGGTCATGTCAGCCCAATTGATCTCGCCATATTGGATTTTATTGAAAAGTTGTGAAAATTTCACACCAGCCACACATTTTGTTCCATTTTCATTAAATTTGCTTATGATGATCTTTAGGCTCTCAGAAAAGTCATTGGATGTATTTTAGATTTTTGAAATAATTATCAATTATGGCCATATCAAAAGCAAACAACCCAAACAGGACATGAGCTCTTATCTCCGTTAAACCTAGTCTTTGCTCATTCGACATAAAACTTGCTATTTCTGTTTACTTCCATGCTTTTAACATAATCACATCAAATTTCTCTTATGACTCAGCCCTGCTGGACTGCTTGGCCCCCTCATCGCTGCTAGCAGCTACAGTATTTAAATGATTTATTTCTAAGCACAATTGGTTGTGTGGCTTGTGTTTGGGCTGCTGTTTCGTTGGTCTGCATTTCACCGAACTGCGCCGGGTAATAAGCAAGTAGTGCCGTGTTTATGTTTCGATTCATGCTTAGATGGAATAACATACTTCTAAAGAAAAAAAAATCGCCTTGACGGCAACCGGGCAGGGTTATAGCTTAGTCTTCAATATCTTTAAAGAAGCTGGACATGCATCCTTACTTGAAAGAGAGAGGGCCTCGGTAATCTCACTTGTGCTTTTTGTCTCCTTGGGAATAGGCGTGTTGGCAACGAAGAAAACAATGCCGATCGGTTTCTCTTTCGTTTGTAGGCAAAGCAAAGGTGTACACATGGACGAGCAGTAAACATTTTGATGTTGCATGCGCCAGCGGCGTACTTGACATTCATGGAAAAGGAAGGATACCTGCCCTGGCGTCACTAGTGCCCACCTGTGTATCACGTCATGGTCACTAAATGACAGGCGACTGTACCAGCGGATGTGCTCTCGGTGAAATAGCCGAGGATAATTCCTTTCTCTGCCTTCTACCAAAAATACACGCCTTGCTACATTCTTTCACGCAAGGAACGCGGGTAACTTGAACACAAAACCCTTTTCGTGAGGGGAGACGGGAGTGATAGAGAGGCTCAAGCTGTGCAGGATTTCTTCGGCTTTTTTTAAATATAATTTTTGGGGGATAGCCTACTTTGTTTCGTGCCTTTCTTTCGGAGAGGAACGCACGGTTTTCAGGGCGGAGACTAAAACCTTTGCAACAACATAGCGGGCTGCGTTTTAGCCTGCAACTTCAGAGTAGCCTACGCAGTCAAGCACGACACACTCCGACTCACAATGCAGAGGCATTTTCACCTATTGCTGTACCGTATCTCAATAGAAAGTAATTAGAGCTCGTGTTCGTGTAGCTAACACAACTGTAAAGTGGATTTTCACCCATACTCTACGTGCGTAACAAGCTGCAATTCATCAACAGAAGCCGATCGGATTGGTTATGTAGACTACTGAGAATCTACAAGTGTTTTTACGCGTTTTAAATGGATCACGTGTGATGGTTTTGTCTGAGCAAATATTGCGTATTTTCAAAGTCGTATGTTGCCCGGCTTCATGAAGTCGATATAGTCTCAAATGTAGGTGGTTTACAGCGTAAAGTGTGCTGTAGCCAATACGACGTGAACCTCTGAATGAGCTGTAAGACAATCGTTTTTAATCTGTACGTGGGGTATTTTCGTTTGTAGGCGGTGCACCGCTGTTTTTTACCCAAGGGGGACTTGGGCTGCTTCGTTGTTTTAGTCTGCTGAAGTCTAATATCGTTGAATCATGAGGAACGCCGAGGAGGATGGATTTGATGGCGAGGCCTCCAACACGTCGATGATCTCTGGGGCCAGCAGCCCCTATCAGCCCACTACTGAGCCCGTGCTTTCTCGAAATCTTCTCGGGGACATCAGCTTGGACAAAGACTACCTGAAATCTAACTTCGGAATTTTGAAAATGATTGAAGTGGTAAGTAGACCATTATACTGCAGACAATTGTGGCGCTTCTGGGGTGAAGACAAAAACTGTCAATATTTTCCTTGCTTGATCTGGCCGATTTTGGCGTTTTGGTCCGCACACATAGTGTAGTAGCCTACTTTGCACGGCATACCCTTAGAATGAAATATTGGCAATTGCGGTCATTTTGGACTGCGAGTGGTAGGTCTAAGTGGTCTGTACCTGCGTAAAACATCTTATGGACAAGTCTTTGAACTTGTCCTACGTCGTGGGAAACACCGTTATTTCGATCAATGTTATCCTGTCCCTGTTAAGTTCATCTCCAGATGTAGACCGCTGGCAGGAGCTGATTTTAGTTTTGTTTGATTGCTGTGGATTTAAACTAATGTTCCTTATATGTTGGCAAGACTTAAATTCTCCAATGGCCAAACGCGCAAATGTCAGATTTTTTATTTTATTGAGAGCATGGCTTAAAACTCATCACTATCGCGGCCATTCTCTCCATACTGCAATGAAAAAAAACTTAATATTATTAGTTCAAAAATCCACAAAAGCAAACGAGATGAGGAAAATTCCTCACCTGCAGCGGTTCATGAAAGGGAATTTGTGAATAGAAACTGGGTATCCGGAATGGAAATGCAGTGTTGTTGAAGGCTTTAAGGCTATTCCAGGATCGTAACACTGGAAGAAAACCCGTAGTGACTTGCAACAAGAATTTGGTTGAAGTTCGCGTAGTCTGTGCGTACCGTAATATCTATCTGAATGGCCGAAAATCAAAATAAAAGTTTCGTGGTTAGATTTATAGTATGATCGGAGTTAAAAAGCGCAAAAAAAAAAAACAGCCCCATCTGCTTAGGGCCAGAAAAAAGATTTAAAATTTTTATCTCGCTTGCAAATTCGTTTGGCAATCTACGTGTGTACCTTAACTGACGATTAAGTGACTTGGTAGAATTGTAAATTGGCCACCGCTTCTAATTGCTGTATCATCAGCAACGACAGTGTGCCAAATGAGAGGTACTGCATTTGAGGGCATCCTATGCCTCAGGTTTTGTTAAACCTACAGCTGCTTTTACAGCTTTGGAGCTGTCATAGCCAGTGGAAGAACACTTTTTTAATGTCCCTAAGGATCTCTGCGTAACATGCCCACCATTGCATATCTAATAACTGAAATGTACAGGAATGTTTATGTTACATTTCTAGTGTAGGAGCAAAGCTATTCCTTTGCACCGGGAATTTATTGAACATTTTTCATACTAATGGAAGGTGTGGTTTTGGAATTGCCCCGCATCATCGAAGCTCAGTTATAAATACATTTTCATTTTTGATAACCAGGAATTCTGATTGTCATGCTAGGGTAATATTTCCTTTCAAAGTATAAATTTCAATATATAGGCAGTTATATACTTGATGAATTTTTGGGTTAAATTTCCAATCCTTTCACCCCATACAACTTACAAAGGTTACAAAATCTGTATAAGGCTATGAACATATGTAGTATTGGATTGACTCTGTGGCTTGCTTTTTTGTTAAATTTTTTATGGCCTCATTCACGCTGCAAACTTTGACCTTGAAGTTGACCCCCTAGAAAAATTTCAGACAGAAAGAAAACCACATTTATTTTGATTTTACATCAAAAACAAAATGTCACTTGGATTCCATACCTCAGAATGTCCTGGAATTAATATTTTGATAGTTTCCTTTGTCTGGTTTTGTTGAAAATTTCCAGCCTATATGATTTTCTGAAGGCCCCCTTAAATTCCCATGTCATGAAAGTCACTGGTTTTTTTCCCATTTATTTCTTTGACTTGGTGAGATCTATATTATACCTTAAATCTTACAGAATCCCTTATGTGGGGTCCGACTCTTGCATCAGAATCTAAAAGTGCTCTTAATGCCTCCTCTAGGCTCGGAGCAGGCTGTATGTATATTTTTCATTTTTCAAAAGGAGGTCCTGATGAGCTGTGTAGGCCTTGTACAGTACCAGTCAAAAGTTTGGACATGCCCACATTTTTCTTACAATATGTTAAATAAAGAAATAAGCACTCATTATTTTGTAAAAAAAAAATCTAATTCTTAAATCTATCAAACTAACCAGCACTTGTTGTCATATTTGCTGAGCGTACTTCCATTTTTTTATATATGGGCATTTTCTTATGGCTATAATGAGTTTGCTGCTGTGCAGAACTTTCTGAGTTCCCATGAATGTGCTGCACTTGCGGTTTGATTTCCATTGACCTTTTTGCCCAATAAGTCCCAAAATGGCTTGACTTTAATTTGCCCGTTGGAAAATGGAAGGAGTATGTCTGTGTGTTTACTTTGCAAAATATGGCTTCTTTGAAAATTCCAAAACTTTGAACTCTATTCAAACAAGTGAATTATTACCCCGCCCCACCCGAAGGCACCACTTGTTCTCTTTTAATTTCTGATTGTTGATCACTTGCAAGATTGCATATGAGATTATATAGAGAAGTTAAGCCATTTAAATTTCTCAAGAAACAGAGTGCTGTGACATTAGCAAAGTGTGTCCAAACATTTGAGTGGTACTGTATATAATACAGATTCCATCTTAACAGGCACTGAGTAATGACCTATTCTCAGTCACTAGTGGGATGTATGAGTGTGTGTCTTTTGCCCCGTAGATTCCATTGTCTCGGCCCTAGTCTGCACTAACTTGCTTTTACCTTCTGTTTCGTAGCAGCTTTGGGGTAATCCTGTGGTTCCCAGTCCTGCTTCTGGAGACCTTCTGTCATTTAGTTTTCATTTGAATCCCTTGATTAACATGTCAACAAGCACTTTCCGGATTTGTGTTGAATGAGATGGGTGTTGTTGGGGTCTCGGTGAGAACCTTTTGACTGGTTGATCCTCCTAAGAACTGGTTGGAAACCCTTACTGTAATTGTAAATCTCCGGTGCCAAATTGTTTGGTTAAATGTGGTAATCTGTGCATTTTGTCATTTGGCTCAGTTTTCCTGAAATGGTAGACTGATGTATTCAGGGTGCAGAGCCACTAAGCTGCAGTTCTGGCCCTCTGAGGCTGTTAGTAATTTGTATGCCCTGCCCAAGTCCTGCTTGACCCGGTCTGTCCAGTTGCGTGCATGTGTGCATGCTTGTGTGTGTGTGTGTGTGTGTGTGTGTGTGTGTTTGCTGGTTTGCTCTCTCATAATTGATCTGGAATGAGAATGCCAAGCCAAGGTCCTCTGCAAAATGAAATGAAGCATTTTTCTCTATTTTACTGCAGCAGTAAACATGGCCCGATTTTTGATATACATTGGCGTCATGTTCGGCAGTCTCTGCACTGCGGCGGTGTTGTCAAACTTCTAGAAATTTACTGAGGTTGCAGGTGCTCATCCACTGAGCAGTCAGTTCAAATATCTGTGGAAGGTTACGGCTGCAGCGATGCACAGTGCCATGAAAAAGTATTTTCTCTGTCCTCGATTTTTTGCTATTTCTATATGTTGTTGCATTGTTTCAGACCATCAAGCAAAATTCATTATCTAACAGAACCAACCTGCGTAAATGCAAAATACAGTTTTTGAATGATGATTGAAGGGATGAGGGAGGAAGCTCTGTTGTTCTGTAATCTGTGGGGACGGGACACCTGAGCCTGTTTTAAGGTTCTGGGACTCCAGCAAACCACAGTGGCAGCCATCATCTCCAAATAAAGACAACTTGATGAATTTTTCTTTAAGTGTTTGGCCTTCCAATGTTCAAGACTATTTCGACAACTCTGCTGTAAAGCGACAAAAGAAGCCTGATGGACATCTAAGGAAATTCAAGCCTCACCTCCGATAGGTCAGTGCACTGACTCTATCAGTCGAAAGAGTCTAGGCAACATTAGCGTGGGAGAGTATCAAGGCGAAAGCCTTTGCTAACCAAGGAGAACATGGAGGCTTGTCCAGCTTTTGCCAACAGGCCCAGACGACTCCAAAGCCTTTTGGGATGATTTTCTGTGGACTAGTTAGTTGAAAGTGGATCTTTTTGGCAATCATGAGTCCTGATACATCTGGTATAAAGCTGACAAAACATTCCATAGTAAGAACATCGTACCACACGTGGATCTTGGTGGTGCTGCTAGTATGACATTGTGGAGATGCTTTGCTGCTGCTGGGCGTGGGTAGCCTTCTGTCGTTGATGGAACTATGAGTTCTGCACTCTGCCAGAAAATTTCTGAGGTGAAAGTCAGGTCATGAGTTCATCATCTGAAGCTCAAGTGCAGTTGGGTTACTCTGTAAGAGAATAATCAAAAGCATAAGGGTGGGTCCATTGTCAATGGCTCAAAAGAAGGAAAGAAAAAAAGATTCGAGTGGCCTAGTCAAAGTCCTTACGGGAGCCTCATTGAGATGTTTTGGAAGAACTTTGAATGGACAGTTCATAGTGAAACTGTCCCGTGTGGCTGAATTGAAACAATTCTGTGAAGACAAGAGGGCCAAACTTAGTCCACTGCAGTCTGAAAGAATGAACTGCTGTTATTCAAAGCCTTTGGTCAAAGCTGCTACAGATAAAGGCGGCTCAAACAATTCTTAAGTTTGGGAGCAATTACAAATACAATTCTCCAACAGTTGGCACATCGTGATAAACGCAAATGAATGATTTGAAAAGTCCATTCATCCTCTACGATATTGAAAATGGTGCAACGGCACATCAATTGATATTCTAACGTGAATATAATTGCCTATATGAACTATACAATGTGATAACTGCAATACAGAAGTCTGAAAAGGTTGTTACATATTGGTAAACAGTTGACTGTAACATCACTGAGTCTTTTTAATCAAACCCATTGAGCATTTTGGGCGCAGAAAAGAAGTTTAGAAAGAGGAATCCCGCCCCCATACATCCATTATACCGGGCTTCATCTGTATAATTGTACGGGGCCTTCATTTCCATAAATTTTGATTCGTAATGCACAATACAATTCTCAAAATCTAGCACCTGCAATCTGCTTATCTGGTGATGCACTTGTAATCTATGCAGAAGGTGGTTTGGTGTTGCCATGCCAGATAATGCAGGGACGTCCTTGATAACATTTAGGTGGTGGCATACTTTGTACATATCTTTCTGCATTAAAGGAGGCCCTGCAAATGTACAAGCTTACCCATGCTATGCACACTGACATTCCCCTATACCATGATTGACGCTGACTTTTGGACCTGGCACTGATGAGCACTTGGGTCGCTGTCTTCTTTGGTTGGTTTTTGCTTTTTTTTCTTATTCTCCCCACAAGCCACTTGAAATATTGACTCGTCAGATCTCAAAACATGCTTCTGTGCGACTGTCCATCTCAAGTGACTCTGAGCCCAGAGAAGTCAGCAGCACTTTAACACTGCTGGTGTGCGGCTTCCGCTTTGCGTTGTAAACCTTTAACTTGCATTTGTGGATTTAGTGGTGAATGTTGTTGATTTCGGAAGGTTTACCAAAGTATTTCCTTGCCCATGTTGTCATGCCCATGATTGTTCTTGAAGATGATGCCGTCTGAGGAATCGGGGGTGGCGCACATTCAGAAGTGGTTTTCAGCCTTGCCCCGCCCTTAGGCATTGTGATTTGGCTGAACTCTATTTTCTAATTCTAATATGAGGGTAAAATGTCCAAAACCCTATCAAGTTTCTTTGCGAAACATTGTTCTATATGCAATGGTTTATAAACTTGTGCGTCTGTTTGTGAGCCTCAACCAATCTTTGCTTTTGTGGGATGAGGCTCTTTTGGTGGCTTCTTTTATACTTTAACAGAATTTGGTCTCCTATTTAATTTAATTTGTGGCACATCACTTTGTCATTGCAAATTGTCACATCATTATTCTTAAATTACCCCTGCATCTACTTTTTTGAGACTTGTGCAATCATGCATGCAGTTCACAGCTGGCTTGGCTTGAATTAAAATATGACCAATTTTCTGATTGAGTCATTTAGACTTGGCTATTTCCTTTTGAGAGGCATTGTGCTCTACTGTTAATCTTAGTTTTAAATTCTGCTACTATAAAGTCCTGCTATCTTTTAAAAATATTGTGTTGTTTGGCTACTCCAATCTGCATATTAGACTGCCAAACAAAGCTTTCTTACCGTCGCACAGTTTTTTCAGACTCTGCAGTTCTGCACAAAGAAGATCTGAAGACACTGAATTGCATATTCCTCATGTGGCTTTGGGGCGGTACACCTAATCCAGATGTCTGGGATGAAATGAGGGGAAAAAACGGGGGGAAAAAAAGACTCCCAAAGCAATGTTCACATTGAGCTCACCCACAGAGGAAGCACATTTCTGCCGCTCGCCTTTGTGATGTCCAGGGATGTTGCTTGTGCCTGTAGCTAACGGCACACAATGGAAAAACAGTGGAACTCAGGAAGTAATTAAATCAAACAAGGAGTTGGATTTGGCGCCAAGGGAAATGACCGGAACGCTAGACCCAAAAATCACACTCCTGTGTGAAAGCTGTCTACTGGCCCAGACGGGGTTTCGGCTTCCGTCGCTGAATCGCCCAAAACAAATTTATGACGTTTTTAATGATCTCTGCATGAATGTCTGGCCTTGGTGGAATGCCTTCTGCATTGTAACGTCCTTTCTGGTTCACCCAAAATTAATTGAAAATGGATAATGGTCTAAGACCAGTGGGTTAAGTTGCTCACACACTCCCAAAGATCTATAAACTGGTGTTATCCCTCGGACCATTAACTTCAGCCGCTTAAGCTGTGGGGTTAGAGTAACCTTCATTTCGTAAAAAAGTTATGTTTGGTAATGTGCATGAAGATGATGGTGTAATGCTCAGTGAATTGCATTGTGGTCTTGCCCCAAGCCCAGTGAGCTCGTGTCAAACTTCGTGCTGCGCTGTGATCATGCTCTCTGCCCTCTCTGGGATGGGGATTTGATCAGTGATTGGTTGAGGGTTTGTTTGAACCTCGTGCTTAATGGCTTAATGGCTATTGATCGTGTAGTGGATATGCTGATCCGAGATCAGTGCAGGGAGGTTTTTCTCATCCAATCAGAAGGGCTGCCTCGGCATATCACTGTATGCTTTTCGGTTTGACCTGGGTTGTTGCAGCCGCTCGCCGATTTCAGGTCTCGTGTACTAGTCGGCCCTCTGTGTGCAGAGCAAGTCCAGGAGCCTTGTGCTCATGTCTTTGGTCAGCTTTGCTTTGGAAAACCATCAAAACCAAGGTTAGGGTTCCTCCCATTACTCTGTATGAGATTTGAGTTTGTCAGCCAGCTGTTGTCAGGAGTCTGGACTGAGGGAACGAGGTGCAGCCATTTGTCTTAACCTGAGGACACAGCTGTGTTTTGGTTTCAACGACCTGCCAGAGCTTACATGAAAAAACTTCAACATTTCATGTTGATGAAAGATGAGTTGAAATATTTAATTATTTATGGAGGGGTGGAGCTTTTCCCTCCACAGCAATACTTAAGTCTGTGTTCCCTGTTCCACAGCGTTCATCTTGCTCTGTGGTGGGGAACCTTTTTTCAGTGATTTAGACTGTATTATTTTGCAAACATCTGTCTGCATTTTATTTTGTGCAGATATACCCTTGAGTCGTAGCCTACTTTTTTCAGTTACTCTGCTAATTTGTAAAAACACTCATTTTTTTTCCTCCAGTTGCTCTGAATATTTATTTTGTTAGATGCTACATCTGGCATCAGAATGCATTATTTTGCACATTTTATAGTCACACAGAATTTTATTTTTGGAGAGATTCTTTGCCATGTTTTTGAATTGAAATGTTAACAAGAGATGGTTTGGTTTATGTGATATCTGATCAAGTAATGTAAGCGTCGTAACTAAGCTACCATTGTTTGCTTGCTTGTTACGTTGAGCTAACTGATACTGGAGTGTATTTAATGCTAATATCCTGATTGTCACTTTTTAAACATTTGAGGATTGTTGTAGTTCCAGCATTGTCCTCCCTGATGAATCCTCTTCAGGTTATAATGGATTTAGCTCAAGTTTTTCCTCTTGTTTCTGATGCAGATATTTATCAATATTATTTACATTCACCCATCTTGGCCTTAAAATATAGACCAGGTGGATTCAACTCTG
Organism: Gymnothorax javanicus; assembly: GCA_029692085.1. Lineage (NCBI taxonomy): Eukaryota > Metazoa > Chordata > Actinopteri > Anguilliformes > Muraenidae > Gymnothorax > Gymnothorax javanicus. Next base: position 4,272,783 of record CM056209.1, on the reverse strand, counting down.
CCCTTCAGCTCGATGCGGCTCTGAATTGATACAGCAGAGAGTGGTTAATTCATTGGGTTCTCATTTCTGAAGGCCGGACAGCAGGTGACGTGGTCACGGCAGAGCTACTCTGTTCTTCCACCCTGGAGAAATGGATTCTGACCTGCATTTAAACTGCGGGCAAATGATTTACTGAACATCTCCTGCGGGATCTGGTGCAATCTTGATGGTTTATGGTTTAATCCCAGTTAAATGGCTGACCTTGGTTGTTCATCTCCAGATGTGTTCCATTTCTCCTTGAACAAGATGCCCTTCTGTTAATGGATTCCTGGCCCTCCCTCCCTTTCCTGCTTGGAGTTACACATACTGCCCGTGCTCGTCTTCCATAGCGGGCTTAGAGGGACCTGTATCCACCAATGGCGTTCCAAGAATTGCACCCAGCTAGCTTGTGGGCTGATTCAGATATTTGACCCCGAAATAAACTGTGTGTGTTTAGGTTGTGTCCAGCGACAGCAAGTAATACCCTGTCATACATTTCAGGCTGTTTTAACTCGGCAACGAAAGATCACCAGCTGCCCTAAAAATGTGAGTTAACTCAACTTGAAGATGAGCTTTGTGTCAACTCACAATTAGACAAGACAGGAGACAATATTAAGTTTAACTTTTGAAAACTTATAAGTTCAGTATCTAAAACTTGTCATGACAAGAGGAGTTAAAGAGAAGAAATAAGTTCAAATAACTTAATGGGGCTATCATGTTTTACAGTGTAGCCACACATCATGAAATGGTCAGCCCTACCCTGCTACAGTGAGGTGATGGCAGTGCTTTGTTTGCATTCGTTTAGGCACCGCAAAGTACATTTTTTTTACAACTGACATTGAATTAATAGCTTGATCCAGTGTTTTGTGCCAGGACACAGATCAAGCTAAAACCAATCTTAATAGGAAATTGAAATGTCTCCTTGTATTCAGTGGGCCTGCTTGGCTCTGAGGTTGGTGTTCTGGAGGCGCAGTGCTGGAGTGTCAGTGATTTTGTACCAAACGCGCCAGCTGTGCCTATTCCAGTGAACCCTACATGCCCAGTACCCTTTCTGTGCCAGCTTTACAGTGATGCATTACAAAGCAGAGCTCCAGGGGTCCGTTAGGGCTGTGAGAATGTGCACACTTTCTCATTATGGGAATGTGAAGCCTCTGCTTTCGTGCATTTTTGTGCTGCTTTTCAAGTGTTGTTTTTAGAAAGTAATTCTGCGCCCAACAACAACAAAGTCTTGCTATATTTGGACATGCTTTTATCATTTCTGTGTGTAAATCTTTGACTGGCGACAGCTCTGCCAATTTGTTATTTTGTGAAATCGTCTGGGGACGACAACCGCAGTTCTCCTCTGCATGAGTCTGTTCTGTGAGCGCATTTTAATGAATTTAGCAGAAGTTAAAACTGGCCTTGAAGTTTCTGGCGCAGACCTCCTCATTTAGATTCACGTTCCTTCAGATTCATAGTCTGTCAGTCTGTGTCTCGGTCGTCTTTGCTCTCAATTCAAATTCGGTTCACATTCCTGCTGCGTCTCTCTGTCTCATTCTGTCACTGTGTGGTTCAAGTACGGTTCAAATTCTGTCTCATTCGGTCTCAATGTCATTGTCTTGCGCGCTCTCTCTCCCCCTCTTTCTCTCTCCTTCTTCTCCCTCTCTCTCTCTCTGTCTCTCTCTCTCTCTCCCTCTCTCCCCTTCTCTCTGTTTCTCTCCCTCTGTGTCATGGTGGTTGGTTCAGAAATCTGCAGAATCCTCTCGAACACACTCAAGGGTGAAGGGGGAATAATCTGGAGACACAGCATTAATCTTCCTGTAGCGTGTGGAAGAGTGGTGCGTTGGCTCTACGAAGTGGTCGAGTAGTGCTGCCATCGCTCATGTTATATTTGGGTGGTGCTAATGGCAGAGGAGTGGGGTGGGGTTATGGGAAGGTATGCACAGGCAACCCCACTGCTAAACTGTGAACTTGGCCATTAAGATGTTAATGACTCACTTTCCCAGCATGCTCTGTGGTCAGACTGCAAGATGTCAGACTGTGATGTCTGAGACCTGCAGCTCTGGTGCTTGTGCTCTACTATGTACACAACACCAGGACACATTACCTCACCTTAATTGTGATTACGCCTAGTTGGCTGTTTGATTGAATCATGATTATTTGAAGCATAGTAAGAATAACTGTCGCCACGGGGTGAACAGTCAAGCTTTCGCTTTTTCTTTCTCATGAATCATACCTGACGCAGTCTCAAACGAACAGCAACCTAATGTCAGAGACCTTGTGAAATGCCTCCAGAAAAAAACTTCACTCATCTCAGTATTTTACAGTGATGTACTTATTGGAGCTACGTTCAGGTTTGCAGAATTGTCACCTTTTAACCAACTATTACCCTCACCCTGTTCCCCCTTATTTTGCTTGATTACCAATCAAACTATTGATTTGCTTAATAGTAATTCCAGTTAAAAGACTGGCTTAGTTTTTTGTAGATGACTTTTTTTCGTAGCATCTTGAAAGTGAGACGCTTGTGTTGTGGCATAGATTTGCCTCAAAGGGTTTGCCAGAGCGGACGTGCTCAAATATGCGCACACGTGCACTCGCACACAAATGCACCAGTGCATGCTCTCTCGCATACACAAGTGCACACGTACAGTACACATACACAAATACCCTTACGTGCGTCCACACGCACACGTTTGCCTCGAGGGACGGGTGAATGCGTTCTGTGCTCCAGTAAAATATCCAGGGGCCTCTTCCTTTGACTGTGCAGGGAGCAGATGCCGTCTCCTGCTCGGCATCTCCAGTGCTCCAGGCCCTGAGAGACTAAAGAAATTTACTTCGGTTCTCTTTATTATTGCTTCTTAAAAGGCCCATTATGAAAATGAAAAGCTTGCGGTCGCTGGAAGCCATAAACAATGTCAACCATTTTTGTTTTGGGCATATTTTAAGTATGCGCAATTACAGTTGTGAATCGATTTGGATAATTTCCAAGCTCTTGTCTATTCTCCGCGGTATATTGTCTGATTAATTATGTCCAGTGCTGTATTAGCTAATGCTAATTCAGTGCAGGGCTGTCTGAAGTAACCTTACCGTTAGAAAGGGAAGCTCATTTGCATTTCAAGGTGGTGTTGCCATGGTAGTCAGTCACTGTCCGACCTTTCTGCTGTTCAGCAAATGACCGCATGTTGCGTTAGCAATGTAAAAAATCCGAGCGCTCGCCTCTGACAGTGAACACGACGAGTTTAAAGTCCTGTGAGTGGTGTTATATTGGTGCAGAAAAAGTCCTCATGGTTACTTATTTTCATCCTTCAGTGTTTCCAGTGATATCCTGTTGTTGAACTGTGGTTCATCTCATGCACTGGACCCTCTTTCGCTCAGCTGGGGAAACTTGAATAAAAGGCAACCCTTCGTGTAACTGCACTCATCTTACTGTGAGTCCAGAGCCCTGAATACAGCTGGTGCCTCTGCCAAAATATGGGTGCGTTTCGGACACGTGACAGGAAGCATCTGGTACGCATATCTGGAAGCTTAAGGCGTGAGGTGAGAGGGCGTGGACAGTGGGATATTCTGCTCGTCTCCATGACGATGACTGCCCTAGCTCCCTGCCCCTGACCCAGCATACACTGACGTCGGTATCCAGATGTTTTAAGTGTCCGGGGGAGCTGCTGAGGACGTCGCATTAAGCGCCATGTTTGACACTGATGAATCGCTGCAGAGCTTGTATTTCAGTCCGCCAGCTGAGGTCGTCTTGTCTGCACAGGGCCTGATGGTGCGTCTGGGATTCATCTCACAGTGGAGGTATTCCCTCGGGGTCTGGACCCGGCGACTCTCCAGTCTGTGTGAGGCTTCTCGGAGGAAGCGATCCCAAAATAGCACACTGACTTTGCTCGGTTCAGCAATGAGTCTGGGAATGTAGCATCCCTTACCCTCCGACCGCTCAATCACTTGTGCAAAGCATGCATTTCTCATTCTGACATCCTGTATTTGGTCATAGTTGTCATTTGAAGCACTGCTAAGATTTTCCGTGATTTTTTTTGAAAATGTCTGAAGGATGTTGCCGGGAGGTGATTTCTTGGTGTGACTGTTAAGGTACAGGGTAGTTTCTGGGGGAAATGGAGTGCTTTTTGGCAGTTGCAGAATGGTCTTTTTTCATATTGAAATGTTTCAGATCATCCAAATAATTTTAATACCAGACAAAAACAATGTCAGTAAACCGAAAATGCAGGTTTTATTTTATTTATTAAATTTGAAGAGTTATTCAAAATCGAGATCACCCTAGTTTATCTATGGCGGCAACAACTGCAATCCAATGTTTGCAATAATTGGTGATGAGTCATTGCTGTGGAGGAATGTTGCATTACATTGCTGTGGAGGAATGTTGCATTACATTTCTGTGGAGGAATGTTGGCCCATCCTTATTTGCAGAATTGTTTTAATTCAACCACATCGGAGGGTTTTCAAGCATGAACTGCCTGTTTAAGTTCATGCCACAGCATCACAAACAGATTTAAGTCAGGACATCACACTACCACCGCCTTGTTTGACTGTTGGTGTGACGTTCTTATTATGCAATGCAGGATTAACTTTATCCAAGCTACAGTTGCAATCAAAATTATTCAACCCCCATTGAAAATTAGGTAAATTGGCAAAATTTACAAACTTTCAGCTGTTTGCAATGAACAAATCAAACAAGAACAATTTTTAAATGGCTCAACACAACAAATATTACAAGTGGCTTCTCCAAATTCAGCACAAAATGCCACTTTTAATGGCTACTGCAGGCTCAAAATTATTCAACCCCTTCATGACGAGCATCTTTAATACTTAGTAAAGCACCCTTTTGCTGCTTTGACCTGCTGGAGATGTGATGCAGAGGCAGATGTCGGCTTCTGGCAGCATTCCCAAAGAATCTTAGCCCAGTCCTCATGGACAATGGCCTCCAGTTCACTAATATTCCAGGGTTTGCATCCTGCAACTGCCTTCTTCAAATCTTACCAGAGATTTTTTATGGGGTTCAAGTGAGGCAACCGTGATGGGCACTCTAGAATCTTCCCAGACCTCTTCTGAAACCAAGCCTTGGTGGATGTTGAGGTATGCTTAGGATCATTGTCCTGTTGGAAGGTCTAATGATGCCCAAGCATCAGCTTCCCTACAGACGGCATGACATTTTCTCCTTGGATATCCTGGTACTTGACTGAATCCATCTTGCCCTCCACACTTTGCAGATTTCCAGTGCCAGAGGAAGCAAGGCAGCCGCAGAACATCAAAAAGCCCCCGCAATTCTTCAGTGTAGGCAGGGTGTACTTTTCAGCATATGCTTCTTTATTCCATCTGCTGACGTATCACTGATTCATAAGCCCGAAATATTCCAGTTTTGTTTCATCACTCCACAGAACAATATCCCCAAACTTCTGTGGCTTATTTATGTGGTTTTGAGCATATTGAAGCTTGTGCTTTTGGATCAGTTGTGGTGTGTGTCTTGGACACCTTCAACGTTTAGTATGCACCCTACTGTACAAACTGAAACCTCAGTGCCTCCTGTCTCCCAGCCTTGCTGCGGGTCTCCTGCAGTCACTCGAGGGTTTTTGACCACCTGTCTCCTCAGAAATCTGGTGACAGCCATTGATAGCTTCCTCTTTCTGCCACATCCTGGTACTGTAGCCGCTCTTCCTTTAACTCTGAACTCGTGAACTATGCTTCCAACTGTATCTCTACGAAACTTCAGTGCCTACGCTACCTTTTTGCATCCTTTTCCTTGTTTGTGCCAGGCAGTGATCCCCTCTATTAGCTTTTTGGACAATTCTTTTGACAGCCATATTTCTAATATGCAATCAAATGTCACTGTCAACAAACCCCTAGCAAGTGCCAGTATTTGATGTGTTTTTTCTCAAGCAAACCTGATGCAACTAATTAAGCTCTTGATTAGCTGCATAAGATGTGCTTGAGGCAATACCTGACTTGCAAATATGCTCTAATGACAGATTCTGTTTGGGGGGTTGAATAATTTTGAGACTGCAGTAGTCATTAAAAGTGGCATTTTGAGTTAAATTTGGGGAAACCACTTGTAATATTAGTTGTGTTGAGCTATTTAAAATGTTTAATCTGTATATCACAAACAGCTGAAAGTTTGTAAATTTTTGTTATTAACCCCAATTTGCAATGGGGGTTGAATAATTTTGATGGCAACTGTGTGTAAGGTGACCCATGTCTTTCAGAAAGTTTCGTTTTTGACTCATCAGCCCTCAGAATATTATCCCAATAGTCTTGGGGTTCATTCAAATGTTTTTAGCAAATGTGAGACAAGCTTTTGTGATCTTTTTGGTCTGCAGTGGTTTTTGCTTTGCAGCTCTCCCATGGATGCCATTGTTGCCCCCTCTTTCATACTGTGGAATTGTGAGCACTGGCCTGAGATGAGGCTAGTGAGGCATGCTGTCCTGTAGATGTTAGTCTGCTTTCCTTTATGACTTCCTGGATGAGTGTTCAATGCTCTCTCGCAGGAATTTTGCTCGGTCGGCCGCTCCTGGGAAGGTCAGCACTGCGCCAATTTCTCTTCATTCTTCATTTGTAGATAATGGCTCTCACTGCGGCTCACTGGAGTCCAAGGGCCTTAGAAATGGCTTTATAAGCCTTTCTAGACTGATGGATGTCAGAAACTTCGTTTCTCATCTGTTTTTTAATTTTTTTTTTTTTAGTTTGCAGCATCATATTCTGCTTTTTGGCTTTTTCACATTACCATACAGGTTCTATTTAAGTGATATTAACATTCACCAGGGCTGGCAGTAATAGTGTCTGGGTGTTTCTAGCGAAATTGAACTGAAATGTCAATTAAGTCAATTCATTTAGTTACTTAGGGGTCAGTTACTTTTTCACATGGGACCAGGTAGGTTTGGATAGTCTTTTTTTTTTTTTTTTTCTGTCAGTTAATAAAATCATCATTTCAAAACTGGATTTTGTGTTCATTCAGGATATCTTTGTCTAAAATTTAAATTAGTTGGATCTGAAACCTTTTAATGTAACAAATATGCAAGAATAGAAGAAATTGGGAAGGGGGCAAATGCTTTTTCACAGCACTGTAAGCTTTTATCATTGGATCCTGATTGTTTGCAATATTTGAGTTTAAAGATCCTCTATAACTGGCAGTCTCCCATTTGGCCTGTGGTGATGGCAGTGGTAGACATGTCATGCTTTGCCATGTAAATCCCCTGCCTTCAGCATCTCCGTTTATGAGGTCTGACTGTGTTTGGTATGTTGATGAAGGGGGGCCTACTCTTGGGTCATTCCATGCTAACTCGGCCAGAAGAGAAACCCTTTCCGTTGCCTGACCTCAGATTCTTAAGGAAAACATTCACTGGCGGATGAAAGAATTTCCACAGTAGCTTGTGACTGAAGAAAGAGCAAACTGGAGTGAGGGAGATCTCAAGCAGGAAAGGTTCTCTGGGCTTTGCTTAGATGCAGCATTCGTGCAAGATTTTCTGCTTAACCCTCTAAACTCCTACTGTTAAGTTTTGCCTTAAGTAGGTATTAAGTCAGAAAAAGCATTTTTTTCAAATCTGAGGACAATCTCGCATACATATTCTTTAGCCGCTGGTTGCAGCGCTTCACTGAAGCTAAATCTCACTTGTATTGAGAGAAATATTCAAACCCAGGACGCCATGATTTTGTATGGTCGCAGGATTGCATCATGGAAAATATCCAGATCTTGTAAATCATTTTATATATATTTCCCTTTAATTCAGCTGGACATATTTGGGATAATTGGAGACCTTGGGATCCCCGCAAGAATTTATGATGGGCCTGAAGTTCCGCAGGTTTAAATACAGCTGCTGCACTTGACGACCCATTTGGGTCCATAGGTTTTATCAGGGGAAAGAAGTGCATGGGTCTGTTTTGGTGTGTGGCCAAGAGAGGGTTCAGTTACAAATGATTAAAATTGGCTCTGGTCTTTTTGAGGTGATTGGGAAACAGTTTTTATTGAATTGTTTTGAAGCATCTCCATGCGTACGTGTGAAGTATGACTGCTTCTAGTGATGGCAAAATGAGGTAAAGCTTTGTGAAGCTTTGAACCTTTTTAAATCATTGTGTTGCTTCATTCGTGGCTCTCCTGGGTGGGAGACATGCTGGTAAAATGGATTTTCTGCAGTCAAGTTGTGGTGCATACTTACAGGGTCATTTTGATGCACAATTTTTTAATTATTTTTTAATGAATGTGTATTCCTTTTGGAACATGAAGGTGTCTTTGTAAACTATGTTATTAATGGTGTTCACAACGTTATAGAGCAGAGGTAACATTATTTTTAGTGGGACAGTGGATGTGCTTGGTGTACGGGGTAATAAGCACAATTAACAAGGCCAACTACCCACAACTGACTTAAAGCATCATTTTAATATCCTTCAGCAAACTCTGTCTCACGCCAGTTTTCAAAGCCCTGCCTATCAAACGGAGGCTGTTGGATGGTTCAGTGTGAATGAACCAGAATGTGGTTCAAATGTCCGTTGCATGGTTTCTCACAGATGGACGTGAGACTCAGCAGAGAGCTAAAAAATCCACTGCTGAGTTTGAAGCAGCTTCAGAATCGAAGCCTCGGTGTCAGATGTAACATCACAAACTGCCGGGGCAGCGGCTGTGCCCGTAAATCTGTTCACTCCGTACCTCAGAACATTGTTGCCGCTGCAGAAAACTGAATTGTTATGTGTAACATTTCTTTCCAGTTCTTACAAAAATGTAATTATTTATTGATGAACAGAATAGTGCACATTAACATTGTATTTGGTCTTTTAATTTTTAATTATGAACATAATTGGGTAATCAAAGATTCAGCATTTTGGTTTTTCAGTTTGCGAATTGAAAGGAAATGCCATTTATCAAGTGTGCTGTGGAATTTTTTTTTTTTTTTTTTTTTTTTTTTTTTTTGGCGCTGAATAGATCTGCTCTGGGTACTTGTTATGTAGGCAGTATCCTGAACTCGGAGAGCTCATGTCAACCTCATGAGTGAATGACACCGAATCATGAATAAACGACAATGACAACAACAACCGATCGCTAATCCTAAACCCTGCCCCCGTGACAGTGATGATCCTGTCACATCTTTGCAATGTTTGGCGAGTCTTCAAGACCACGGTCAACTTAATCAACCCGCCTATTCAAATGAAGTCCTGGTATATTTGTGACTTTTTCAGTCAGCAATAATCAAAACATTTATTTGAGAGGCTTAGGTTAGCAATACACGATTATGTGATCGTGTGGAAAGCGTTGTACCAAACTGAAGACTACTTTTCTGAAATGTTGGGTGGATTTGGCTAACATTATGCAGGAGACCATTTACCTGAGCAGAACTCCTTATTTCATGTCTGCCACCAGATAATATTTACTCTATGTGCAAAATTAAATATGCTGACAGAAATTTGTCAGTTAGCAATTGGCTCTATAACATGAATGTCATCAAACAGCATTTGCTTTTGGTTGCTTGCAATTTCCTGCCCTAGGTTCTTTGATAATGCTGCTTAGATCGAAGATTGGCCTCTTTCAACTTCCTGCTGCATGAGTTATCATGACTAATTTTCAGAATATAGACAACTTGGGTGGGAATTCAGGTTTAACATTGACATGTTATTACACCAATGGACCAGCTAGCTACTGTATACTTGACTCAGTATACCGCAGGACTTTGCGAGTACATCTGGTAATTTTACATCTGTACCCAAGCTACAGCAATGTCAAATCAATCACTTTGCATTCCCCAAGGTGCTTTTTTGATTTGTAATTGAAATGCACATTATTCATATGATGAAAGCTTTTTGTGCTCGGAGGAACTGGAGGTTCAACTGAACACCGTCATCCTTGCGGTTGAGTCATAGTTATCCAATCTCCAGTAGTTATCTATATGTAATCTGTTATTTTCTTTTTAATAGCTGGGTTCATCGGAGTCAATGGGTCGTGCCATCCTGTAGGATGTTTTTATGGAGTTTGCCTGAGTGGGTGGGGCTTACGATCTGTCAACATGTACTTCAGTGCTGTTAATATGGGAGAGTCCTCAAGTTGTGGCTTCCTCATATGAATTTTCCTGCTGTAAAGCTGGGTTAAGCTGGGACAATTTGACAATAAGAGCTGGCTGTTAGTGAATAATTATTGTACTCTGGTCTGTATAAATGCCTACTGCAGACGCCTGGCTGTATTTCTTAAAGCTTGCTGTGTTTGTTCAGTATTGTCTTTATGAGGAGCGAGTAATTTAATAGATGTTAAAAAATGACTACCTTTGCACCTTCATTTGTCCCCTCGACTTGTCTTTCACATCATCTCCTCCTGTGTGACTTCTGTCCCCCCCAGGTCCTCTCTCTCATCGCCTTCATCTGTATAGAGACCATCATGGAATGCCTGCCCTGTGGCGGGGTTTACTTCTTTGAGTTCGTCAGCTGCAGCGCCTCTGTCGTCACCGGTGTCCTCCTCGTTGTCTTCAGCCTTCGCCTCCAAGCCAAGGTGCCCCAAATCAACTGGAGCCTGACGGTGAGTAGCTCTGATTGGCTAGTTTTGCGCTAGCGCTCTGGGCTCGCTGGGCTTGGCTTCGTAGTTCTGCTGGCATATGGAGTGTCAGTGTGCCAGCAGTTGGCATTTGGCGCTAAGCTGGTCTGACTGAGGTAGGGCTGTTCGGGCTATTCTGGATTGTTTCTGCAACTGATTCTCATTTTGGCTGCCGTGCGCTTCTACGCTAGTTAGTCACTGCTGTGCTGATTAGGCCACATAAAGAAAATGAGTTGGTTAGCATCCTTCGCATTTCTATTTCCAGGGGCAGGCTTGACGTTTTTTAAATATTTTATTTTATTAGAGGGCCATTCCATCTCAAATGGACCAGTGGGCATTTGTAACCACCATATCTGATTGTCCTGATTTTTCCACCAGCAGTTGCTATATGTACATGGACAAAAATTCCAAAATTTTGGCTGCCAACTTGTTACAAAATGGCAGCCATTTTAAAAATTGTCTTTTACACGCGTTGCGACGTGCCCTCCCACTTTTTTTCAAACCCTTTTTTCGCAATAAATCAAAAACTATAGCACCTATTGGCATGTAATCTTTCATGCTGATTCTGAATCTGCAGTCAAATAAATGATGGCTCCTATGGTTCGGAAACTATTGGATGAAAACTCGTTTTGGGGGTACCGAACTTTGGCACCCCTTATCTCAATGCTGCCACCTGATATCAAAATGGAACTTGTTTTATGCTCATCACCAGCACTTCAACTCTATAATGTCAAAATATTAGAGAGGTGTTCTGCTTTGTTTTGATGTAATCCTCCAAAACGTAAAATAGATATTTTGTGAAAACAATATCGCCATGTATGCACACACGTACAGAGTATATAGTAGTATATTGCAAAACTATGGCAAAAGGTCAGCAGTTTGTAGCCTAGTAATCTAGCATGGATTTAATCTGCACAATCTGTACCCAGGTACCTTGCTGACTCTGTAAGAGGTCACATAAATAGCACTTGTTTACTGCCTTGAAACAAAAACATAGCATCAGTAGAAGTGGGCTCTCATTCATTAAGCCAGTGGTCTTCAACGTTGTTCCTGGGGACCCACTGTGTATGCTGGTTTCTGTTCCAACCGCAGTTGTAATTGCAGATTTTTAACAAGCTGTTAATGTCTTAATTAGGTGTTTTTTCATGTTTATTTATTGCGAAAAAAGGGTTTGAAAAAAGTGGGAGGGCACGTCGCGACGCGCGTAAAAGGCGATTTTTAAAATGGCTGCCATTTTGAAACCAGTTGGAGTTGGCAGCCAAAATTTTGGGATTTTTGTCCATGTACATATAGCAACTATTGGAGCAAAAATCAACTAAATCTGTGACAGGGTGGTGTCACCCCCTGGACCATTTGAGCTGGAATGGCTCTATAATTAGAGTTTGAGATCCAAAAGACACAACAAATCCAAATTATAAGTGCATGTACTGATGTAAAGATTCAAACCTGTCTAACCCATAAGTGGTCCGGTGATTGACAGCCGAACAGATTGTCGGCTGCATGGACAGGGATTCTGAGTATTTTTCTCACTTTCATTTTGGCACAATCTTAATTCATTTTTTCAAAATAAGGAATGAAATAAACCCTCCCGCCTCCGATATTTTTTTTTTTTTTTTTTTTCTGTTCTCTCTCAGGCAGGCGGGATGCAAACCAACTATTTTTTTATGTATTTATTTTTTTTACATGGTCTTGTCCCAAGACAAATGGACCTGCAGCCTAGTGAGTGGCAGGTCACTAGAGACCCTCTATAGTGTAGATTTGTGCAGTGTTGATGCACAGTGTAGCTAGTGGCTGGTAGCTAGCGATGGCTTTGTTTTTGCTTTGCCTCCCTGACTCAGCATTTTTATTACTCTGCAGCACTTTCACTGGGACGTGCATTTGGGACAGTGTAAAATCATGTGTTTGGGACAGAATAGAATCTTAAGCGTCTGGGACAGTGTAGAGTCACGCCTGTTGTGCTGCTGTTGCGTTTGCAGATGCAGAGGAGGCGCTGTGTGTTTGGTTATATGCATTTTGTACTGTACAAGGAAAGTGGTCTCAAAAAGCTCTTGAGTTTCCACCTACAGCACCTGCACTGTGGAGTAAGACTGCATCAGAAAACTCTTCTGGCAACATTAAATGCAAAATGGATCTCTATAAGAGTTATGGTTGTAAATCTGTGTTCCTGCACAGCATTTTTCTCAGTTCTCAGCTTTATACTTAAATACCGGAGCCAGTACCATGTCATCGGTCAGCTTTGAACAGGAGTACACAGTGGCGGGACACTGTTGGCTTTCCCCCCCAGAGCTGAGGGGGGATTAGGTCTGCTAGGATTCCTTGAGTTACCTCTTTATCAGCAGCAGGCGCCTACAGGCCTCTGGCTTTCATCGCGACTCTTGCAGTCCGTAACCCAAGAAAACCTCGTGGACTGAAATCTACAGCATCTCTGCTGGGCCAAAAACATTTGCTTTCCTCTGCTGCGGCCTCATGGTCATGGTTGGCTGGTGGCATTGCCCTCAGAATTGGTCATGCTGTCCCTCTGTGCCTAGGTTTTCCACCTCGTCTCCAGGGGGAAAGAGAACCAGATTTAGGCCAAATAAATAGATGTGTATGGGTTAAGACAAGTTTTTTTTCCAGGCCATGTTGATTATTTTGACCCTCCAAGCCTCTGAGATCTATTCTGTTCCTCCAGCTGGTTCCAGTATATCTCCTCTCTTAAGGAAGTACATCAGGGAGAAAGTATTTGTGCCTGAGACAGTTATGGGAAAGATGAGGGTGGAGTTTACATTTGTGCAGACGGTTCACACAGTGATATCAACAGCCAAAAAAAAAAAAGCTTGTTCTCAAACTTTAAACAACTTTTCGTTTGATAGTTGGTCAGAGTTTATGTGTTCGATCGTGACTAAATCTGCTGTATTGAGGGAAATTGGAAAAGCAATTTGCATAGTTCCCTCTGTCCCTCCCCCTTCCTCTTGGCGAGTGGGACCTGCGTGCTTGTTGCTTGGCTCAGCTGTCTTTGCCCGGGTTTGATGCTGAGATAAGTGTAGGTGCTCAATAATGGAGCATTGTGGCTGGAGCATTGCTAAGAGCTTCTCAGATTGTGCTTACTACTTTCCAGCACTGGAATCTTTCTGGAATGTTCCTCAGCTCTTTCCGTCCTTATTTGCCTCGACAGGTCAGGGATATTTTATATCCCGCTGCTGCGGAGGTGTGAGGCGAGAGTCTCTTCCTTCAGGATTCCCCCTGGCATGAGAGCAGAGCCGTCCCATGATTCCTCACTGCGAGATTCACCCCAGCAGTGAGCCAAATGGTGGCACTCTCAGAAACCAGTGTCTGATGTTTCTTTCGCCGACACATGGGGGAAAAAGCAGAAATAGTGGTCTTAACAGACCAGAACAGAACCTCCTTCTCCTACTGTGTGAGACGCCGTCAGCCTGATTCAGAACTCGACTCCACATTCTGCGGACTGTGGTTTTGCGTCTGGAAAAATAGTGTGGTTTGCCATCAGTGTTTTTGGCTCCCAATTTATCTCGACTGCACAATTGCAGAAATAGCTGAGGAAATGTCTTTTGGAGAGTGAACTTTTGTTATCCGTTGAGACTTTGAATTTTAAAAAGGAACGGAGAACTCAGGACATAATCAAATATTTTCCAGTTTGCATAATTTCCACCAAAGCTGCTAGAATAACGCAAGTTAAATGCAAATCAGCATTTTGAATGGTTTTACCATGAAAATAATGGCGATTCGTTTAGACTGTGGTGGAGTCAAATAGCTAACAGTTTGACCACTGTGAAAAATTGTTAAACAGATGCCTTGTGCCCAGACTCAACGTGCTATGGAAATGAAATGAGGCCCTTTTAGAAAATATTTGAATGGTTGCATCACTAAATCTGAGAAGGAAGGAAATGACAATTTGGATGGTTGGTTGGTCAGATGAAGAATGGATTAGAATAAGGTTGGATTGTGTGTAGCCACTTTGGCCTCTTATGAAGAAGGAACGAGGAGGTGTGGTCCCAGACAGCATTGGGTGGTGAGGATTGATGGGAGGGGCTTGGCAGTCAGGTCCATGTTCTAACAGGGTGATGAGGTGGCTGGGTGGGGTTAACTTGCCTGGGTAGGGTGGTGAGTTAGTTTGACTGCCATAGTTTTGCCGCTGCTCTTGTGCGTGACATTGGCACTGACGCTGGGCTGGCCTTCCTGCCAGACGCATTGTGTTTCTACACAAACACACCCCCACAAATTACCGCCCCCTCCTGCAGTCTGGCCATATCTGTACGCACAAAGGACTGACCCAGACTCAGCCCCTCCCCCATGTCCCAGTGTGCCGTGACGGGACCCAGAAGAATGGCGGGATTGTGCCGCTGCGATTCTCCCATGACCCTCTCTGCTTCCGCTGTAAATACGTTGCCGTGCTAACACAGGAGGCCCATTAACGGTCCCATAGGTTTGAGAGAGTGCAGGAATTGGCAGGCTGAACAGCGCCAGCTTTTGTTCGCGAGGATGACAAGCCAATCAAGCGAAGCACTCGGATGTGAGCAGAATCGACAGTATAAATGGACTCACTAAGCCTTGAAGGTGCCTGGAGTCGGCCGAGTCCCTGGTCATATTCAAGGTTCTGCCTGACCTATTTGGAGAGGGTGAAAATGCATTTTTCCCTGGAGTGCATTTGTGTCTGTAGAGATTTTTTTTTTTGGACAAGAATGGCACCTACATTGGCAGTCTCACTTCCAACAGATGGACAGTGTGTGAGACGGCAGGAACTGGGTTTCCATACTACAGGCAGCAACTGCAGTTACTAAGGCTTTATCTTCAGATAACCACAGTCATACCCAGTGATGTAAAGATTTGGAAACTTTGACGAATCTGCTGTGCCAGCACATTTTATGTGCTATTTTTACATCTCCCTGAGTTGAAATTCCCTGATGGTTCTCTGTAGGCCAGTACATTGCCTAAGCTTCCTTTCGGTTCAGCGTGGGACACGGCTGCTCTTGTGTGTATCCAATCACTGCTTCTTTGTCCTCTGGTCCGCTGTAGGGCTGTGCTGGTGTCAGTGCCTCACTGACCAGAGGGGGCGCTATTGCACAGCACTGTGGTTATTGCACATCACAAATCATTCAAATATGAAGTGTTTTACTTCAAATTTACTTTGAAAAACAGAAGGATGAGCACAAATGGTCTGTTTATTTTTTTTCCCCTGCAGTTGCCTTCAGTGTGCTATCACTAATGGGTCTTCTGCCAGAATGTGTGTGTATTAGAAAGAGGCCAAGCATTCTTTTTACTAAATTCAGTTGGATTATTGAAATATGCCTTTATTTCTCTCTGAATACCTGTGATCTCTTTTAATTACCTTGGAAAGGTGCATTTGTCGATCTTTGCAGTAGCGTCCATGTGGGTTGCTTTGCCTATTAATTGATGGCTACGGCAGAAAGCCCAGTTAACAACATGTATGGCGTAATCCTACCATGTCAGCCTTTCAAAGGAATGTTGCGCTCAGTAGGATTATTTTGGTGTTAAATTCATTCTTTGGTCTTCAAGTAACAACCACTGAAGATGCCTGCGATTGGCCGTCTGTGTCCAAGACTGAAGGGCGGAGTGTCTTGCGCAGTGGCCCCGTCGACATAGCCAGTGCTGTGGAGTGCTTCTGTTGATCTCCCGCCTTCTGAAGTGTGATCTCGAGGGAATCGCACCCAGAGCTCTGTTATGCAGTGTGACGAACACACCATATGTGTGTTCTAGTGAGAAATTGGCGGTTGTTGTGCTAATTAGCCTAAATAGCCTTAAACGGTACACGGTTTTATGCGGTTTTCATGTGTTCCTGAAAGCTACATCAGAGGGGGTTTGAGGAAAAAGCTTTTGTCAGCGGAGGGTTTTTTTTTTTTTTTTTTTTTTTTCCCCTGGCCTCTGCCGCCCAGGGGAAATATTTAGCTTCTTTATGAGTTCTGTTCAGGTGAAAATGACTCGTCTCGGCTGCATCTCGGTGAATCTGCCATTAGTTTCTTTGTTGTTGCCTGGAGTTTGGAGACCGACTGCCAGAAGGCGAGTGAGAATTGATATACTACCTGACAGGTATGTCATAATGCTACTGCTCCGAGACTCCCTCGGGATTTTAGAAAGTTTTTACGAGCACTTTTTCTTTGAGTCCTTAGGTCCCCGCTTTAAACTGATCCAGGAATGATTTTGGTTTGTCGCCTGTGCTAGCTCCGCTCGAGTGACATTTTTCAGAGACGACACACTATTCTATCTCGGGTGGCTGCTCGTTGCGTCCTTTTGTCTTGGAGGAGCTATCTGTCACCCGGAAACTGGCGGAGTTTTGACAGTGTCGCTGTGGAATAGTTGTAATATCAGAACAATGAGGAAATATAACTTTTAGAATGTTTGTTCCTGCAGGATGGCACTAGATTTGCTCTGTGATTGTAGAGGGAAATGCAAAGTTGTCTTTCATGAAGTGTACTGTAGTAACACTTAGCCTGACACAGAGGTATTCAGGGCTCTTGAATGTGACTGAGATTAGTAACTGCACACGGGAGTATTGACAAGTGTTCAGAGACATCTGCTAGGAAAGCAGTGCTCCTTCAATCTGCAATTAGGGCACTTTGGCGAACCACACTAAACAGATCATAGATGAACACCATCTTCCTTTGGAGTGTTGTGTTCCCTATCCCTTTTATTTCTGTGTTGTAAGGAAACTTGTACATGCACACACTGACATGCACCTTCATGCTCATATGAACGCACAAGCGTGTCCCCAGCTGGTACCTGCAAAATCGCCCTGCAGAGGGCGGGTGAAGGTCTAGCACAATGGGATCAGACAGAGACTGTTACAGTCTTCCTGTCCCGGAGATTTCAGAGTGATGCACATGTGTTCAAACCCGTCTGTGTGTGTGTGTGTGGCATGGGTGTGTGTGTGTGTGTGTGCATGTGTGGGTATGTGTGTGTGTGTGTGTGTGTGTGTGTGTGTGTGTGTATGGTGGGTGCATGTGGGCGCATTCGTGGGTGGGTGTGTTGAATGTGTGTGTGCGTGTGTGTGTATGAGTAGGTGTGTTTGTGAGTGTGAATGTGCGTGTGTGTATGTCCACAAGGACAGCTCCAGGGCGCTCATGTGCGACACCTGGGTTAATGAGCTGGGCTCTGCCTGCGATCACATGCCGTTTTCTCCCCGGCCCCGTATCGCTCGTGCGGCCGGTCAGGCGAGTTCGGCCCGCGGGGCCAGTGTCCTGCTACTCCTGTAACTGCCCCCGTAACTGCCCCTGGGGCTGATTTCCCTGCACACACACCATCCTCACCGCTCTTACTCCTGCTTCCCTCGACGTTACGCACTGTGCGGATTACAGAGTCGCTGTATCATGTTCTGTTCAGCAGGGATTGATTTGTGTGAAAGCCTGAGGTACTGAAACTTCTCCGCTCTGGCTGAGAGGAACTTCTCTCAAAGGGAAGTTCTGTCTCGTCAGATACAGTGCGAAATATCACATTCAGATGGAGGTGATGATGAAGGTGTTTTTGGGGGGTTGGGGTGGGGTTGTTGGTCGAGCTCGTGGTGCTCGCTGTGGTCAGGCTGACCTTCATCTCTCCCTCCTTTATGAATTAGTTTTTCTAACCTCCCCTGCTGTTTGAAATCCTCAGATTATTAATTTTAATGAGCACCTCACTGAGGGCGAGGGAAAATAAATTTGGCTGAGCTTCAAAGAGGGAAAAAAAATGTTTGAAGGACAGTCTGAGGTTTTTCCTCTCAGGGATACTTCTACATACATTTACCACTTTACAGGACACTTTTTCCGTGTTTAATATGAACATTCTTCACTATAATAACACACACACACACACACACACACACACACACACACACACACACACACACACACACACACACACACACAAAATACAGAAACACAGAATGATGCCCTTTGACCTGTCAGATTTGTGCGTGCTGAGTGCAGGATGAGGCAGCACTTTAGTGCCCTGCCCTGTTTGCTGCTTCATGATGACTACACCCAGCCTTACTGTGACCAGCCCACAGTTCTACTCCCGCTAGAACCCTGACTGACCCTTTCCTATCAGATTAGAAATCTGCACATGAACACCTACCCCTCTAACAACTCACTCAACATCACTGTAACCTTCCTCTGTGGTTTCAGTCCCATCACTTTTCTGTTCTCTACGGTTTTTCTCTCTTTCCCTGCCGTAACTTATAGCTTCCCACGCTCTGTGATTCCTTGTTTCCTGTTGGACACTGGCTGTATTCATTGTCTTAACAATCCACAATCATTTCCTGTCACAGTGCAACCTGCTATTCGAGGAATGCAATTCCGTACAGCCCTCACCCCTGTCATGATCTTTATCACCTAAGCACTCCGATACGCTCCCTGAGTGAGTATTTATCGATGACAGAGTGCCACTCAGAGGACATTCCACAAACGCACCTTGGCCTTGAGTTGACCCTGTGAATGCGTTTGCCCTATAGGAGTGACCTGTTGTGGATTTCCTATGGAGCTTTACAGTTGAGCAGTTCAGGTATCATTAACCGTGTCTCGGCTCTGCTCCACACATTACAGTGCATTATTACAGTATATATACACGGCAGACTTCAGTTGATGTGCCATTATAAATACAGTGCATTCCACTGATATTTGTGCCCTCAGTAAATATTGGCTATGAAACTACATGGTTGTTTTTAATCCTCCCAATCTTTTAATTTAATATCAACAAAAATCTGGCCTTGAATTCAAAGAATGTTCTTGATGTAGAATATTTCCCCCAAAAAACATCTTAGCCGCAATCATTGGCTCCCTTTGAAGATCTTAATTAGAAGATCTAACTGAAGTGTACTCAAATTCATATTTTACTTTTTAAGTTCCCATAATGATCAGGAAAGTGTAAATGGTTACCCTTAAGACTTTCTGTATCCCTGGGTATGAATATGAGGAACACAACGGCTGGTTTCCCACAGTCGTCAGTCTCCATGTTTAAGACGAAAGAATTCAGTAGAGATATGCGGTAGGAAGTTGTTGAGCTTCACAAATGGGGAAATACTTGGTGGGACGTTTGGCTGTAACGACCTGCCTCCATCTAGACCTGTGCTGTGCTGCATGTGGGACCACGCCCCATGTCAGGTCCATCTCCTTTAACTCGACTCTCAGAGTTTTCCAACGGCAGCCGGGCCGGCATTGCCTCGTTTTCACTGATGGAGCCCATCTTGGTGCAGCCTCTAGGATTGGATCCTGGTCCTCTCTGAGGACAAGCCCCAGCTATCAAATTCGGCAGCATTTGATCTCCAGCGCCACACTGCTAGCATTTAATGGGAAAGGCTAGTTAGTCACGTTTTTGAGGAAAATGATTTTGATGTTACTTTGGACTTACTGGCTTCTTCAGTGTCATTTCACAATAGAATTGTATAGAAATAATGCTCAGGTTTCCAAAAAACAACAAACGGGAATAGCGAAAAGCACGGCCTTATTGATGGGGTTGGATATGTTTTTCCCACGTTTCTCAAAACGTTTGAAAAATGACTTACAAGCGTTTTCCATTTAACGCCAGACTGTTGCACTTCATCATCTAGTATAGCTGTTCATCTGAGATCATCTAAAGCCAGAAGATGCAGCGTATTTTCCTGTTGCATCCATTTTGGAAGGAATTATCTTTTTTCGCGTCACGTTGTCAGTCACCAGCACTTTCATCCATACAAGCAGCACTGATGTCTACATTGCTGTTGTAGCGAAGGACCATTGTTCTTGTGCTGTACTGCTTTGACTTCTAAGTGGAATATGCTACAGAAAGATAAATTTGGTCTCTCTTGGTGTTGTTTTGTCTGTAAATAAGGATAGCGAGGTGGTTGCGTGGCATATTTTCGTTTTGGCTGTATTTGGTTCTGCGCGCCATAGTCATCGAGATTTTAACTCTTTTGTAATATTTGATGTACATTGATTATGCGTGTCCGATGCTCAGCAATTGATTGGTCTTGTCTGTCTGTCCTTATAGGATCAGGTTAACACGGCGGCGTGCACCTTCTTCTTCTTCCTGGCCTCCGTGATCCTGGCGGCCCTGAATTACAGATCGGGGGCGGAGATCGCTGCTGCGGTGAGTGCCCTCCCCTCCCTTGTCATGTGACTGGGGTCATGACCCATAATCTCCTGCACCCCAGACTGTAAGCTCAGTGCTTTACAGAACCTTGGAAACCCAACGTCCTCTGTGGTCCCATTTCCCTTTTTAAACCATATTAATGAGATATTGAGGAATTAAATGACAATGGTGGTAATTGTATACTATTTTTGTGCCATGGCCTGGGACTGGGTGAATACTTGACTCTGACTGGCTGCAGGGTGTCCTTTAATTCCTGATACGTGGACCCCCACTTATTAGTTCAAGTGGACCTGCCTGTTCAGGGTTGTAAATGCATGTGTTACAGGGAAACAGAATTATGGTTTGAGAGATGCTTATAATTTTGATTGCAAAACACACAAAAATGTAAATAAATAGTCTTTATCTGTTTTCTTTTGGCAAATGACCATGGTACAAGCAAGATAATACTGTTAGAGGTTGTCGCCTCAGAAACCTGACGTTTGTAATGGTTGTTTCCCCCTTTTGAACCATATTAATTAAATATTGAGGAAGTAGATGATGATTGTAATTATTGTATTCATGAATGGCTGCATTTTCTATTAGTTTTGCCTTAATTTTGACATTTTGGTGTGTGTTAAATTGTCTTTAGCGTGTTAACCCTTTACCTCCTAAGACTGCCATATGGCACACTCCCATAATGCCGTCATATTCCTAAGATTGCCTTATGGCACTCTCTTAGTTGCTATGTTTAGACCAATTAAAACATATGTTTTATGTTTCAACTGGTTACTATTCTGTCTTAACCAATCAGGACAAGCCTTATAGAGGATATTTGCATAATCTCAGGTATAGCTACCTCAAAATTTTTGAGATTTTTGCCCACGCATTTGCAGAATGGCATGTATAGCCCTGTAACGGTCAAATTTGTCTTGACTGCGTTGCCAACCACTCTTGGAGTGCCCTGCAATAGTGCAGGAAATTCAAATTTCAAAGCAAGAAAGTTCTTCTGCTTTATTGAACACTATTCTTCTCATTCACCTTTGTTTTCCTTGGTATATTATAGATAATAAACCCTACTGTTGGTTAGACAAGTGTACAGCTCCCTTGAGTGGCATGAGGATGTGGACATAAAATAATATTTGAGCCCTGAATTGCCAGACAGATTATTTGTAAATATATTAGTACTCTGGAGTCACAACAGATTTTTTTTTTTATGATCTCTTTGTAATTTAATCGATTAAAATGTTCATCAGATGCGAGTCCAGTATGTGTCCTACAATTCCTCTCGTCACATAATATTGTTTAGCTTATGTATTTTGCTGTATACCGAGCTTTTTGTGAGGGTACCAAAAAAAGTAGCTAAAGTACGCATTTCACTCCCTGGGCGGTAAATGGTTAAATTGTCGTTGCAATGCAGCATGAATAATTTTGGGTGTTGCATGAATGTGAATATGTCCACTTTTAGGGGATTTTGAAATTGATTTGACTTGCTCAGTCACACTCTTTTCCTCCAGCCAAGTTTTACATGTGACTGGTCATTTGACAAACTGGTATCAGCCTTCAGGTTAAACTTAAATTTTCAGTGTTACTTTGGACGGAAAATTTCCGAGTAACGCCGAAGCCAACAGAACGGGCAATGGCTTTGAGGGAAGTTTTGTGTGAGGCACCACTAATAATGTGGCGTTTTATTTAGCTAAATACAGTGAAATTAATGTGATTTTGACGGAGTGGCCTTCACTGCAGAGGCTGAACATTGTTTTTCTTTCCTCGGTATTTATTTATTTATTTGTTGCATTTAAAATTGTTCCTTTCCACCACCGGGTGTGGTCCTGATGAAATAAGTCAATTATCAATTTCCGTCCAGTCAAAGTCCTTTTACGGGAGTTCAAGTCCATCTCAGCTAGGAATGCAAGTTCACATGTAATGTCAATCAAATCAGCTCCTCTCCCGCCGAAAATTCTGCCGAAATATTTGTTTCACTCGGAAATATGTCATATTTTGGAAGTTTGTTTTGCTCAGTGGTTATTGACCAGTATGCAGAGGAGCGTTTACCCATAAATAGCATCCGCTCAAGAACATTGCTGCCCACTTGTGGTGATTTATGCGCATTGCAGACCACTCTGCGCCCGCGCATACTTGCGTCTGGGGACTCCCTAAATCGATTCCCCTGCTGCATATTTGTGGACACCATGCGGAGTGAACTTTTTCCACAAACAGTTTGGTTTGGAAATCATTTAAAACCCTTGGAGAAAAATACCAGGTCAGTTGAAGTGCACTGTGGGGAAGAACTAAACTGCATTTTACAGTAATCTACTTGAACTGGTCACTACAGAGACCTGGGAGACAATGCAATAAGCAGCTCTGTCTCATTCTGGTCCTTTTCTCATTCTATTATTTTCTAATTATATCTGACAATTCCCCCCCCCCACTTTCCCTTAGTCTCTCACTCTGTTCTTCTCATTAGAACTCTTTCTCTCTGAGCGTGCCGTTGATGAGGATTTTCTTGTCCATTTTCAGCAGAGCAGGTTTAAGATGTTATTTGTTCTCAGTCTTTAAGTTTTGTCATTTGTAAAACTGTGATTAAATTACAGCTGAATGTAAATAACTGCTGCACTATATTGGCTGAGTTTTGGTATCTGTTTCATAGTGATTTCTCTGTGTGTAATGAAGGGGATTTTCGGCCGTTCTTCAGCCGTTGTTCCTATAGCGTGGAGAGGATCCAGGGCTTGTTTGAGTTACACCCCCCCTGCGGTTCTCTGCTGAGTCTGCAGAAGTGGGTTGTGGGTGTTGGGTGGGAGCAGGGGCTGGGGGGGCAGCAGGATTTGTGCTGAGCTGTGTGCAGTACAGATGGTCCTGACAGGAAGCTGTAATTAAACATCCTGGGAGTCAGGGGTGGGGTTTGTGGGCCCCTGCTGCTCTGGGTCTCGGGGTTTGTGGTGGGGTGGGGTGGGGTGGGGTGGGGGGGTGCAGTGGGGCAGTGCAGTGGGGCGGTGCGGTGGGGGCTGTGATTTTACTGTCTCGTTTTCTTCCTCTTTTTTTTTTCCTTTGGCCTAGTTCTCTCCAGCATTCCTGAGGAGGGTTCAGTTTCCCTTATACTGTACGATACAGTGAGCTCTCCGGAGGTGCTTCCAGCACGAGAGTTTCTGGACTTCAGTTACAGTGTTTTAGTGATTGAGTTGGTAAACAAGCACACCGTATTGGACAGAAATTGGCTTGAGTGCCTGAAAAAAATCATCTAAGTGACACACGGGGTCAGCATTCAGACAGATTCACTCACTCAGCTCCAC
The DNA here is from genome assembly GCA_029692085.1 of Gymnothorax javanicus. Classification (NCBI taxonomy): domain Eukaryota; kingdom Metazoa; phylum Chordata; class Actinopteri; order Anguilliformes; family Muraenidae; genus Gymnothorax; species Gymnothorax javanicus. The sequence continues at coordinate 4,248,954 of CM056209.1, read as the reverse complement.
TCCAGTCTTATCTCCGCTGGTCCTCGAGCAGCTTGAGTTATTACGATGGTGTAAACTCTGTTGTGCCTTGTCTTTGGTCATCTGTTAAAAAAAAATTGTAACCTCTTCTGGTCCCAAATTTAGATCAAATTTTGGCAAAACTTGGTTTGCAATACCTTTAACACACAAACTAGTCTGGGATCCCATTTCAGCCCCAAACCCCCAAAAGTGGGCGTGGCAGCGTGTTCATACTGAAGAACTCAAGGTTTATTTTAGACCTTTCTAATGTAGACCCAACATGTCTCAACATATTAATGACAGCTTTTCACGATTTCCAAGAAATGGCCGTTTGGTGACCTTTAGCATTTCCTCACTCATAGACACCTATGTGAGCAACCTGTAGTCGTCTAAAATATTGATCAAATTTCATGAGACTTTGCATACAACATCTTAAGGACATGAACTAATTTGGTATTTCATTTTCGCCCTGGACCCCACTAACAAATGGGCGTGGCAGGGTGGCAGTCTGGTTGTGTTTCAGGTTTACTGTCGCTCTGGTGAGCCGTAACGCATCAGCGATCAGGCATTAAATGTACCGCAGCTCCACTCACACTATCCTGCAGTAATGATTCCTCTCCAGAGTTACCTCTGTAAAGGAAAAGAGCCTGAGTGTGTTTCCTATTTCTCGCTTCCTGTGCAGATATTCGGCTTCCTGGTGACCTGCGTTTATGGCTTCAACACGTTCCTGGTGGTGAAGCAGTGGCGTAAGGCTGGCGGGGGGCGGTCGGGGCCGGCCCAGGCCAGCGAGTACATCCGCGCGCGAACCGCATCCAGAGGGGAGGTGGAAGCCCAGCCAGAGCTGCACTGACCCCGCCCACCCCGACAGCTGGAGGAGGGGCCACAGAACAGCCACGCCCCCCCCCCCCTCGCAGTTCCTCCGGGGGCCTCACTCTCTGGGTTGGGCAGGTGGACGGATGCAGAAGTAAAGTCTCGTGGGCCCATCTGCTGTCCAGAGACCACGTCATTCCACACGGTCCTGACCCAATGCGGGGGCGCTGATTGCGGCCCTCGAGTTCGGTCTCATCTTTGTCATCTGGATTAGACTTGTAAATTTTTTAAACCACTTAACCTTGGGGACGTAACCGCAGTATTTCCTGAAGAGTTTGACCAAGTCACTGTAAAGATTTCAATCCTAATCTCTATATTTGAAGGTTTTTGTTTTGTTTAACTCTTATTTGTTTTGGATCCACTACAGGGTGTGATTTGGGAAAGGTGGCCTTTCTGTTCTAGGTTTTCCAGTTTGAGGGAATTCTGGGAACTGGTGAAGATATTTCGCGCCTCATTGACGGGCAGTTCTTCACGATGACTTTGCCTTGAATGTGACTGTTAGTGAGCCTGAATATTACTGAAGGATGAGATGTTCAGAGGGGCGTGAGAGACATGAACTCTGTGAACCGAGCTCTGTGACAATCAGTGTGGGCCGATGTGTGTTCCTGTTTCGCCTGGGCTAAGCACTGTATGCCGTCTCGATCCCGTATCGCTGAACCTTTTAATGAAGGAACTTTTAAAAAAATCACACAGTATCTTATTTATCAAATGTAATTGAAAAATTATTTGTATGGTTAATGTATTTGAAAATGGCAACAGAATATCCTGTTCGACATCTTACTGAAGGTTTTAAAAACTCGGTGTGATATGAAGATTAGTACGGAGGTTTTACTAGGCTCTTCATTGGGCGTGGATAACGGGGCTTGTGTGGGGATGGGTGGGGCATGAGAATGATGTGGTACTCTATGGAATTTCTGAAATGCTGGAGTCACAAATGTAGGTCAGGGGGGTTTCCATTGAGAATCGAGCAGTTTTTGAGCGCTTGCCTCTGTTTGTTCCAGCTGAGACGGTTAATTCTGATGCACTGAGGACTTCCGACTTCAGAAGTTCACAGAAAATAAACCCAGGGGGAATTCCCTGAAGAATAACTCCTGAAACGGTGGTATATTGCTTATGAAAATGGCATTGTATGCGTAGCATATCAGCTGCAGCGGAAGGCTACTAACTGGGAACAGCTCAGTTGTAAGTGGCTCATGGTTGTAGCAGTAAATCAAATATTAAATCACAGGGTGAGATGGGATATGAGAACCAGCGGGGGTGTGTTTGAGAAAGTTGCAGTTTTGGTGTATTTCTGGGGTTGTAACTAACAGAGGGGAGTGCTCCATTTTGCCTTGAGAAGACTTTGGTTACCATATTAGGAACGCTTGTACAGCAACGAGAAATTCTTTCCAGCGCCAAATGTATTTGTTGGGAATGAGATATTTTATTGTGAAGAGTGAAGGTGACCGTACTGAAAGAGGCTTGTGCTGTAGCCTCATTTATCAGTCAGCTTGGGTGACGGTCTGAGTCACGACCTTCTAAATGTTACTGACTCCGCGTCCGTCCTTGAATCAGTGAGAGTGAAGGATTTCAAATCTTTCTGAACAGAGTTCACTGAAGGATATCAAGTCTTTTTGTACACTAATGTTTGTTTTTTTTTTTTTTTTTTTTGCGTGTGCTTGCGTGTGTCTGCATGTGCCCGTGTGTGTGTGTGTGTGTGTGTGTGTGTGTGTGTGTGTGTTTTACAGTGGAGCTTGCAAAGACTCCCACCCCATGCCCACATTTCCCTAATATTCCTTTACATTCCAGTTACATTCACTGTGCAATACTATATAATAAAGCCCCACATCCATTCACAATTTTATCCATTGGTGTGTTTCACTCGCATATATGTTTAATTCCGTTACGTTTGATAATATGTTTCTGTGGGGGTGGCACTGCCTTGACTTGCGTTCAGTACCTTTCTAGGCTATTTATGCGATGTGGACTATCACAGGTGTGGACAGTAGATCCTCTGTGGAACGTGTGTGTGCTGTGTTAGCAGTGGTGGCCTGTTTGTGGCCTTGTGTGGCCTACAGGCAGTCTTCACCATTTGCTGCGCAGATTAACTTTGTCAAAGGATGTCAGATGTTCCATTTACCAGCGATGCCTTAGGTTACCGAACATGAGACTCTGGCGTCCGAACTGGAGTCACACTTCGAGGTCCAGGGTTTGTTCTTTTTTACAAACACAAAATGTACGGTGAAACGTAAATGACTTGTGCTGTGCCAGTTTTTGTCCCCATAAGTGACGGACGGGGCCATGTCTTAATTTAGTAAATTCCTTTAGGGAAGTTACTGAAAATCATGCAGCTTTTTTGGGGGTTGAGGCCAAAACACGATAATGTCGCAATTGTCTGACTGTCTTAAAATGTACATTTTATCAAGTGCTTGTCATATGGATTTAGTGTTAGTGAATGTCTATCAATGGATGAATTTAAGGCTTGCTTTTTTTCATAGCTTTGTTTAAGCAAGACCTGTGTTCTCATGGAATCATATTTCGATCGATGTAAAATTTTAAAGCGACAAAAGCTGGGATTTGATTTGAATGCATTAATTCAAAGTAAATTATCAGTAGCAACAAAGATGATTGCATTTGGAGTCCTTATATGTTGTTGTACACAAACTACAAGATTCAGATGAGCGCACACACTTGAGGTGATTTTTCATTGTAATATTTATGCAGTGCTTTCAATGTGATAAGGCTTTTGTTATGCACTGTGGCTTTAGATTATCAGCTGTCGCAGTTATGCCATGAGCAGAGGTCACGGTCTGTGAGCGCACTTACTCAAGGCAGCGTACTGTCTGTGTAGAATAAAAACCTCACATGCAGATTTTGCAAGTTTTTCTGGAAACAGAAAACATCCATATTTTTGGGGATGCCTCATTTTATTGTGAAATATAAGAAATAAAGGTCATTTGTTGGAAACTTTTTTTTTAATCAACAAAAAACATGTCATATGCAAAGTTTTCCTCAAAAAAAAGTCCTCATCCAGATCTGAGCTTATGCCTATGTTTTTATCTCCTTCCATTGCTCTATTTGTTACGAGGTTTTTGCCGCAATTGCAGTCATTATTCTGTCTCTGCTGATATGAAAATCTCAAAATGGACAAAAAATGTCATATACGAGGTTTTAATCCCACGCCAGCGATATTAAGACTCAATCCTTGATCAGCCTAAAGACCATGACTACAGACGTGTATCATTTTCAGTGTTGAGGTAAAACTCGTGGCTCAGGGGAAAGCGTCTCGCCAGCGGACACAGTGATGAGGTTCGGCTGACTGCATTGGTTTTCTAATGTAATATGTATATGCAGACAGGTGACAAATGAAGGTAAAAATCAACACAAACAGTCTTGGTAAGGTCTGCTGCCTCCGCAAGCTCCCAGATCAGCTAGAGTCTACAGGAGAGAAATTTTACTGGAGGGATGGAGTGCCTTTCTCCTGAGAGATATTCCCTTATGAGGTGTTTTGATGATGGTGAGCACTGTCTAGCACGTTGTTCCAAAATCTCCCCGATGACTTCCGCTGGTTTGAGATCAGGTGACTGAGGGCAGCAGCATAAGCTTTGGATCATTTTCATACAGATAAAAGCACTCAGTGACCCCTTGTGCCCTGTGGGGTTTGGGCCATAGTCATACTGGAAGAGACCCCTCCCCTCATGGTAGGAGCTGCATCACAGGATATAAAGGTGATTCACACAGAATAACTCCTTTATTTGCAGTGACCCTTTAAAGGGATGAGTGGACCCAAACCATACCAGGAAAATGAACCAAAGCATCTGTATTTATTATGTTTGTCCATGTATTTATTCAGTTTTTCTGATGTATGTTTTTATCTCTTAAACTTGACCAGACACCAGCCTCATTTACAAGGAAGATATTGCATCACTCGTATCCAGAATACAAATCAAATATGGTAGAATTCACAGTCAAGGGTGAGAGGACAGCTTGAGTGTAGATTTTTGTGCTCATGACCTAAGTATACAGTTTCTCTTGCTACGTAACAACAAAATATTTAATATAAATGGTACAGCTCCTTTCTACGATGAACCTGTTCCCAACTTTGTATTTTTTGTATTTATATGCTTCTGAGTAGATTCATCAAGACTAACCACTTGTTCTTAACTGTGTGTGGCACTCCTGAAAATTCTTTGAATAAATTGTTCCACCCTCTCCACCGGTCGCAAATATTCTTTCTCTCAGATATGGCTCATTAGCGGCAAATGGGGAAACTGGAAGCCGATGGATGAAAATGTTTACTAGTTCTGACTTGTAAATATGATACAAAAATACTTAATATGAGCACTATTTATTTGGCTTTGCGACCTGCCAGATATTTTGGATGAAAAAACGCGAGTAATGAAGCTTTTAGCTGAATCTAAACATCCGCAGCCAGAATGAATGGTAAACATGTTTTGGGGAAAATCTGAGGTTGAAAGCAAATGATGAATGCGGCCATTTTGTAAGACTGTCGGTGCCAATTTTCACTAACACATTTTCGCAAACTGTTTAAAGTGCTTCACAGACCTGTGGTTCATGTAGGATTTTTTAAAATATATAAACATTCTGTAATCAGTGAGTTCACAGGACGCTTTTTAGATCTACTGCAATTATTTAGTTTTGCAATGAAAGATGAGGCTTCTCATAATGGAATCCTAATTAAGGAAGAGGCTGAGCAGAACCATGAAAATAGTTTAAATCTATCAAGATCATCAAAATTTGTCAGAAAGTTCAGACAAAACTATTTTTACATGAAAAGTTAAAATGGCCTCCTTGAAAATGTTGAAAAATTTTACATTTCTTCCATTGTTCTCGGTATGGTGTAATTTGACACTGAAAAATTAAGGATAACGGAGTAATTCCTTTTAACTCTCAAAAAAAATGTAAAAATCCATTTGAGCTGAATTCCTACAAAATTTGAATTAATTAGCAAAAAAGAAAAGACTAGGAGCGGTAAAAGAGTGATTTTTCTGAAGGCACTTTATTTGACATCAGTTCCATTTTATTTTTGTTGCCCTTCTATTCCGACCCACCCACCCTCTTCCCCCCCAAATCCTTAGTTTCCTTCGACTTCCCCTGAAGGCCAGTTCAGATGTAAGATTGGTGGCGAGATGAAACCGGTTCAGAACATTACAGGAAAAATGTTGCAGAGGTGTGAACTGGCCAGAGCCAGAGAGAGACAAGGAAGTTAAAAGAATTGTTGCTATAGAAACAATACACTATCTGCTTTAGTCACACTAGCCGTGAAGCAACAGGTTTTTAGAGGGTTGCAGACCGTACACTTTGAGGTTCTTTTGCGAGTAGTTACTCGTCTCAAGTCGTCGCATAAATCTTTGGTCTGAACTGGATTTTATACTCAACAGTTCAGTGGGCAAAACATTTCCAGTGATTTTTGTAGATGTATTACCCACAGAATGTTGGTCACAGCATTACCACAGGTTCTCACAAAATATAAAACTAATCTGGATATCAATGCAGAACTATATATGATGAGATGCTAAAATCTCACATTTTAAGAGCTAAGCCAAGCCTGCTATAGAACGTTACCACAGTAACCATTGGGTAGATGGTGTAACCAGCCAGCCAACCACCAATGGAATTTGTAGCGTAAACGTTTCCGTATACAAATACATCACAAATAAGAAAGCATTCACTTTGGCATTCAACTTCAGTAACATTTTGGATTTGGCCTTGTGGCATTCAGTGCCTCAGTTACTATTTTTCTAAAATATTTCACACATTATAAAAATGGAAGAAATGTGAAATTATTTCCCCCAGAAAAGAAGTGTAAAAATTCAGACTGAACTAAGGAAAATCAGTGCCAGTTGCCTACTCCGTACCCCAAACTTGACAAAAAGTGAGTCACACTTAAGCACATACAGAACATGCTAGCATATGTCGAGGGCTGACTGCAATAAAGTTATGTCCAGATGTTATATATTGGACATAACTGTTCATTGCAGTCTGCCCTCGATATGTAAACCTCTCAGCTTAACACACGGATTCATGAATACTGCAGTAAACTGTCAATCACAGATTCATAACTCTTTATAGCGAAGGCCTATTATTTGTCTGGTTGCCTTTCTCTAGTGGTTCATATTAAGGCTCATGGTGCCAAAATCCTGTCACATCTCTGATGTACAAACAGTCATTTTTTTCTGCTTATAAAATGAATTTAAATTTAATTTTATAAAACAAGTTTTATGAATTTTCAAATGTTCTCACTTCTCATGAACTCCCCTAGCCTATCAGGAATCAGTCCTTGTTCATTCTGATACTGCTTTATGATTGGTTCAAATCACGGAATCTCTGAGTGCACGTGGATGTTCACGCATACGCTCTCAGGAAACCTCACCGGGGCTTTGTGTTCAGGCAGGTTAAAAAGCGAACACCCCAGGTGCTGTATTCTCAAGATCCCAAAGCAGAATATTCTAACCTTTTTTTTTTATAATTGTAAGAAGCATTAAAACACTGGATGACTTTCAGGAATGGCGTCATCTCGTCAGGCACGATTGTGGATAGCCATGGGGTCCTCAGAGAACCGGGCTTCAGTCGGAGTCTGAATCCGAGTCATCATCTGTGGAAAACAAGCCCAGAGCCGCGTACATGAGAGGAAACAGATTAATTTCAAACCAAGGTCACATCGGTATCCCCCTCCATTAGCTGAGCAGCAGGACATTAACTTGGCAATTCAGCGGGTGCAACAGGAATTCCCCGAAAACAGGAAAAACCACAAAATGACTTGTCATGGGAATTTTTCAATGCTATGGACAACTTACTAGTATGAAATCCCAGTTGATATGGATCTGTATGTGCAGTGAACACCCTGTACTACTGAAGACAGAGCGAATCTGGTTTAAATCCCTACAGCTAACCCTTGGACAATTTAAATTTCCATGCCGTATTACTATAATTGAGACATGCACAAATGTAATTATCAAATGAGAGTCATATGAATCACACAATGACAATATCACACAATGACAAAAATATAATGTGGGTCATGAAATTATTAAGTTTCATTGTCAGTTTGTGTTGATGGTGTCTCGGCTGCATGAGAGGATTATACTGCTACAGCGAGTGAATTGCACAGTCACATTACGCCATTTTGGATAAGATAAAATGTGGTTACTGAGACAGCATTAAGCTAAAGGCCTCCACTCAACACTGTTCCCTTTGTATAGGTTCATCCCACGCAGTCTATATGGACTGTCTCCCTGCTGACCTCTGACCTCTCTTCCTGAAGTATGTGGGCCGTATCCATGGCTACCTTCCATGATCAGGGACACTAAGGAAGCTGTTCAATTACTGTGCACAACCCCCCCCCCCATTCACACATAAAATGGGAACTGAGAGATGAGCAAAAGCTATCCTTGAGATTCATGAACCTAAAATGAGGTTCTGCTGAAAACAGAACAACAGTTTAACTTATGAGGCTTGGCTGGGTGAGCGAGTGCGAGAAGTAAATCTGGAAATGGCAGTTAAACTATGAATAATTGTTTTGAAAGTGATTTTGTCTTGCACTTGATAGGAACTTAAGTCCGAAAAAAAATGTTTGACTCAGAAAATGAGGAATGGAAGTCTGTATCTAGAAGCGCCACATACCCAGTAAGTTGTCCTTAAATGACTTACGCAGCTGTTTGAACTCAGTTGCACCATTTTGTTCCTTCGGTGAAAATAACTCAGGCAGAGGGAAGGAGGGAGACAGAGGGATCGAGAGAAACGTACCTGCTGGCGGCTCCTCGGTGGCGGACTCCCCTCCCTGCTTGAGGAAATTGGCGAGCTCATTGAAGATGAAGTAAAAATCTAATGCGAAAACAATGGTTGCAAGGAACCCAAACACCTATAGAGGGACAGAAAGAGCGAGTCAGCCTTTGATATCAATGCTGCACAAATACGCGTAAAATGGAACAGGGCAAAGTTAATGTCATGTGGTGCCAGCATTAGCCAAACCAGCCATAACAATATGTACCCTCACTGTAACTGAGGTGTAGTAAGTGCACAGACCAGGGGATATTCCAAAAAAAAAGGCCGGCTCTAAAATGGCAAAACACAGTACCCCTCCTCATAATAACATGCACAGTAAACAGAGCATCTTTACGGCAGAAAAGGTACTTATTTCAAACAAATGAAGTTAGTTTCCAAAACGCAAGAAGTGCCAAAATTACAAAGACTGAGATAGGCCTAATACTATAGAGCGATAGCCCTGTGCTTCTTACACACCGTGCAAAAAATCCGTTTTTAGAAATTCATACTAAGGTGTATTTTTTCATGGTCAAAGTTTGCGTTTATCTATAAAATGCAATAGGCGCCAACATAGAAAAAGCTGATTTACTCAAAATGAGTAAAATTGATATATTGCGTTTTGGAAACAAACACTTCAAATGTTATGTGGTTTCGAACATATAATTAGAAATAGGCACAAAATGACTATCATGGAGACATTGCTAAATCCAGCTTAAAGGAATAAATAGTGATAATGAGCTGGCCTGCATCTTGCAACTCAGTTCAGAGATTCAGCGATTTAAAATGGTGCATTTTAACTCTTGAACTCAGCACTTTGCAACGAAAATTCATTAAAATTCTTCTCACCCCTGCCGCTTTCGATGCACCGTCTGGGTATTTGGAGACTGAGATGATGGAAATGATGAAAAAGATAATGGAGGCGCTGACACAGCGCAGAAAATCCTTTATAAAGCAGAAAAGAAACAACATTACTTCAGTTTCACCATTTACAGCAGGGGTCGCCAACCTCGTTCCTGAAGTTCTGCCATCCTGCGGGTTTTCATTCCAGTCTTAATGAAGCACAACTCATACAACAGCCAAAGGTCTCAATGAGCTGCTCATTAGTAAATCTGTGTCAAATTAGGTTTGGAACGAAAACCTACAGGACGGCAGAGCTGCAGGAACAGGGCTGGTGATCAGCGATTTACAGGCTCTCTAAGCCGCGGCATCATGGAGGAGCCCCGCTGTATGGATGTGGACTCACCATGAGGGGCCAGTGGAAGCCCTTGAAGCGCTGGTTGATCTTGGTAGAGTAGGCGAAGAGCAGGAACAGGGCCATCAGAAACTCGATGAGGGGGGCGGTGACGAACGCAGCCGCTGTGGACGCCACGAAACACACAAAATCGATGAAGGACAATACCTGAGCAGAGAAGAAGAGAATGGCTAAGTGATGGAGCGAGGGAGTGTGTGAGTGTGTGTGAGAGACAGAGAAAACAACAGAAAGAGAGATAGCCGAGAAACAGTTCTTTTAAAATAAAATAACCCTTTATTTACAAATAAGACAATAATCAATCAGGACACATGTATCAAGCACAAACCAAAGGACAAATCAGTCTCCAAAAGGGTTTAATAAACACTTTTGTAAATACAGAATTAAAGAACCTTCCTCTTCTACGACTGAACAAACGGCTGCGGTAAAACATCTTTGTGAAACAAACTCATCTAAGTTCATTATTAACTAAAAGAATATGAAATCCACTCTGACTTCTGCTTTCATTACGGTAAATCCGCCCCTGAACTCTTTTCAATTCGACCTTTCCTGTTTATAAATTGATAAATCGATAGTTAAGCTCGTCTTGCGACAATATTAGACGTTACCACTTTTCTGCATCTTTTCTCTCGTACCCAGGGCCAAAGATAAAAACTATTTAAGTCTATTTCTTATTACAACCTTAGAAAAGGGTTTGTAGAGCCACAAAAAGCACCTGAAGTCTCTCAGATTCTATGGTCAAAGTCAACGCAAAGCATTGATTGCTATGCCTCCTCCAGCCAGAACTTAATACACCCTAAAAGTTGATTTTCGGAGCCTGCATATGGCTGACCTTAGGTTACTCTGACCTTAGTGTAACCTTCAATGACCTCCAGCACTCAATCAGCTCAGCTGCCCACTGTGTGCACTGACCATGTCTGATCTGGTCAAAATCTGTCCCCCTCCTTCAGCAGATATCGCACACACAAGATATGTAAGACGAACGGACAGACAGACAGATAGATCTTGCCTCTGCAAGGGGCAAAGGCATAATAAAAGTTGTTTTTCAGGACTGACAGAAAGGGCACCTCGCAGATACCGTTGGATTTATCTTTTTAAATAAAGCTGTTGACTGCCAGCACTCCCGGCACAACCTCCACTGCAGGTCACCTGACTTTTCGTTCAGTGGAGTTTACCTCCCCATTCACTCGCATTGCATCCATGAACATTGCAGAATATAGAATTTGAGCACTTTGAAGAATCCATCCAATAACAGGTGTTGGTTATATGATTTTTTTTCCTTGAAATGGTCAGTTAAATTTTGAATGAAAAGTAAGTTTGGTCCTATTCTGATTTTGCTGTGCTGCTCAAAGCTGTGCTAACGAGCCACATCTACAGAATCTAACCATGGAACTGTTCAGTTTGTGTCCACTGGAACAGACCCGCCCCCTTAGGCAGTCGGACCAATGAGAGAACGTCGTCTAGCAGCGCAATGAGGTCATGGCTGAGGTCATAGGACTGGTGATGCAACACAGTGATAAACATGCCCCTGTTGCAACTTTTTTGAAAAAAGTTGCTGGCATCAAATTCAAAATGCAAAGATATTTTTCAAAAACAAATAAAATTGCTCCTCAGTTTCAACATCTGACATGTTGTCTTTTTACTATTTTTTAATTAATATTGAGTTAAAGAGATTAGCAAATCATTGCATCCTGTTTTTGACTACACTTTACACAGCATCCCAACTTTTATGGAAAAGCGGTTGTTTTCAATGTGTGCCTTTGAGTGAGTATTGTCCAGCTTTTCAGTCATATGCTTCAGTGCCCTGGAATAGATTTTTTTCAGGAAGGAAATAAAGCCATTTAAATAACTGCAGTAAGAAGACGAGAATTTCATTTTTAGAAGTGAGACTAACACCATGACACAATGTAGAGAACCGTTCATTAACAGCAGCAGAATTTCCATCTCAAAAAGGGTGACGACTGAGCTTCCTGTGTGTTTCACAAGGTCAGTACTAAGAAGAACTACATTCAAGTCACTGCAGTTAGGCTGGCTTTGCATGTGATCCAAGCCAGTACTGTGTTACACAGACAAGAGCTCAATGAAACCCACCACTTCCTTTCAGAAATCAGGGACAGAGATTCACTTCACTATCTGCGGTATGTCTTTTAAGGCCGCTCGGGCTATAAGGACGATAGCAAGAGCACTGAGGAATGTGTGCTGGCGTTGATAGCCATGACCTGGAAATGCTTCTCATATGCAGCCAGAGGCTGTCAGCAGGCAGACTTCATGCTGATATCTAAGGCTGGGATGTGTGTTTGCACACAGCACTGTATTAACCCTTTAAGTGCCTGCTCAGCCTTACAATAGAACACTTTTTGAGTCACTGTATTAAAATGAAAAAATGTGTTGCACTTAATCGATTGAATTTTTTCAGCATAATATGCCAACATCGAATGTTAGAGATGGCTTAATGAGGTTAAAAATAAATAAATAAATAAATAAATGTGTTATCATCACTGCCCGCATCAGAACTCGTGATTCGCGGAATCTTTTTTTTTTCAGCATTTTAGTATCAAAAAAAGGGCAATCCGCCTAATGTTCTTAGCAAGCAGCGCGAATGTACCCATAGATGGAGAGTTAAGCCATTTACTTGAAAAAGTTATGTTCCACTGTTGTTCTCATTTGAGTGCCGGAAAATAAATGGGTCTAGAAACCTAGAAAAACACGTAGCGAACACATACGTAAGCTCTATATATTTAATACAAAAAAAATCCACCCGCCCGCATCACGTTTTCAGATTTAGAGGGCTGACAAACTAATTTTTTTTCAGGGCCTTAGATACAAGAACAAAAAATGTGCTCTACCAGAAGGTTGAAGCAGTTAAAGGGTTAAATTCATACGAGGCTGATTATTTGTTGGTAATTTGAACTACTTTTATACAGTAGAGGATTAATCGAGCAGTGTTTCTACAGGAGACAAAGTTGCCATTAATTATCATCACTAAAGTCAACCCATCCCACGCTCTTCTTCATTGAGAGCCTTGGTCCCAGTGATCTCGGCTTATGGGCGGCACCGTCTGCGTTTTCTTGCAGATTGGTCAAAATAAAAACACAAATACTTTTCTTCCTTTTTTTTTTTTCAGGAAGTGTGCTCTCCTTTTTTTTGTGTTTGATAGTGCCCCATCGGGTTTTTGAACAGGCTTCCTGTTTTAGATTGTGGCAAATTTAAAAACACAGACACCTCTAAATTCAGTTGATGAATGTGTGGTGTGCTTTCGTGTGTTCAGGGTGTGCCTGCTATTTTTCACTACAGCCAAAGATAAGAAGGAATCTAACTGCGAGCGTTTGCAACAGATCTTAACTAGATGCGTCTGGCTTTGCATTAAAATTAATTTCTAGATCATGTCAGAGTGCATTCCCAGGTATTGGCATTATGGATGTGCTTCCATTTTACTGGAGAATGAACGCTCCAGAACAGAACTTTCAAAGGGTGTGGTCTGGTCTCTCTGCATGCTGGGATAAGATCATATGTAGTTTTAATAATGCATGAATGGATGGGTGAATGGATGGATGAATGCTCCAGAACATCATTTCAAACCTCTAGGATCCACTTTTGGTTCCAGACAGCCCGTTTTCCTGACTGAGTCATGCCATCCAGTCAGCAATCAGTGCCATTTCGAACAAGAGGTGGTCATGTGATCCCAGCTCTCATACTCTTAGTGGTTCAAATGAAGTCATGATCATGATCATCTTGGAGTTATTAATGACAGACCGAGGCTCCAATCAGCCAAATGTCTGGAGCTGTAAAATATGACATCACGGAATCCCTTGAATTGGTTATTAAGTTTTTTGTGTCATTTAGTTCACCTCAACAACTCACTGATAAAAAATTATTTCAGCCTCCTCTCTGTAATCTACTTTGGATAAAAATAATGTGTTAATCTCAAATGAAGTAAATACAGCGTGTGTACGATCTGAGCAGTGAAGCTGTACACCGCTAAATAATACTAAAGCACAAAAAACGGTTCTTCCTGTCAGCTGATATGCAAGGGATATTTGGAATGCACACTCATGAAAGCCATTCCGTTCTATTCTTTTTTTAAAACACCAAGTGTCATCATTACCTAACCTTACCATCTTACTGATATACTTGCATAACGTGCGTAGTTGTAGCATAATGGACATTTTTTTTTTTTTAAATTTGGCATCTCCAATCCCACCCGAATCTGGAATGCCCAAGTGGTGAACTATGTACAAGGCTTGCTCATATGCGACCCCTTGCTGCCAATTCAGGAGAGTGTAGACAGTTTGCGGCTCTCCTCCTAAGCACGCGCCTGTCAGCCACCGCTTCTTATACAGTCATTGGTTGAATCTTCGCAAGTTCAGAACGAGGGTGGAGGATACCTGGACATGAACAGGCTTAGAATCTTCCTGACGAGCGACCGTCTGGCTAACAGGAGGCGCTTGAGCAACGAACAAAGCTATTTATTTATTTCCCTTTCCCGGCAGTCCCTTCCCAATTTGCAACCCTGTAGCGCAATAGCCAATTGTTCGCTACTCTGAAAAAGCTGCCGACCACTGCCGGCTGGTGCGAAGCAGGGATTGAAACTGGACATTTCTAAGAGGAAAACTTTTTTTTTTTCAAACTCAGCAAGCGCAAATAGCCAAACATAGAAAATGTGTGCGTTTGTCAGCATCTTTTCAGGAATGCAGTCATATCAGCCCACTAAAGCTCTGGAAAAATATATAATCCTGGTATCGTGTTGCATTTAAAAACTGGTAATTCCAGGAGAAATCAAAGGGGGGCATCGGGAGATTTCTAAGGAAATTGGCTGCCCATGGCCCAGCTCCATGAAGGATCAAAACCAGTTTGATGACAGTTTCAGAAAATATCCACAATAACGAACTAATCCTGATCAAATGAGCCTAATGAAACGATTGATTTTAATTTCACAGCATCTTAAAAATGTAAGAAAGCAGAATGTGAACATTTTTTATGCGCACAGCCCTTTTTCACACCCCCATAAAATCTAAACAAATGGAGCTACTGAGCTGAAATAAACTCTTTTCCTCATTCGGCAGATAGGACATAAAATATTAAAATTTTAGACAATTCTGACACCATGACTGACTAAACTCCAGTGATTTCATATGGAGTGACCTGTACTGCATTTTAAAACATGATGAGTGTAACAGCCAGTCGCCCGAACTACAGATGGATCTGCTGACAGCTGTGTACTGTACACCTCTGACCCCACAGGCCACATGCTAACGACAGCACATTTCTGCTTTCATGCAAGGTTTTCCTGTCATCGTTCTACGGCTTCCCTCTCAATGGTTTCACGGACACAAAGGTCGAAGGTGCTTACAAGAACTAGATTTCAAACAAGAGCTGAAATCTGCCATAACAATGAAAATGAAACATAAAAATATACTTGAATGCTCATGTAACAAACATTACTGTTAAATGAATGCTAAGTATGAAATAAAATCCAAAAAACTCTTCAGATTGTTAAAATACAAATGTTCAAGACATGACACGAAGAGAAATGCAGTGTTCTCATTTCTCTGTTAATGTTGGCGAGACGGCCTCCAGCCACATCTGCTTGCTGTATTACAGTGTACATCGTCGCTCTCTCCTCCCTCGTGAGGAAGACATAACGGCTGACCACACAACAGAAATGAGACGCCATGCAGTACGGTCAAGCGTTCCTCCACAGGAAGTTTATAAGAGGCTGACCAGTTCCATTTCTCAGTTGTTGCCCTTGCCCTAAAAGAGCACCTTGATTATTACACTTATTACTTACTTTTCATTCGTAGCAGACCTGCATATGTGCATCAAGTTTGAAAGCATCAATAAATATCATATTCTACCGTTTCCCGAACCCAGATTTCCTGAAACTGGCAGGTTTATGTGGGAATCTCTCAAGCCATTGAGTATTCAAGACTTGATTCTGACATCTATTGAAGACAAAAAGTCACACAGGAGGTGCATTTTTGTTCTTCAAGCACCAAATTTCCAAAATTGTCAGTATAATCCCTTAACCAAACAAAAACTTGCAAGGAAATTATTAAATGGATATAATTGTATGAACCCACAGGGCACCATCCAGCGATGAGCATTGTGCTGTTTCCTGAAAGAACCGTCACCTTTTTGAGACCATTAAGATGAAACAGAGTGACTCTATGAAAGAAAATGCCGCAAATGAACATACCGAGGACTTTTGATCTGTCAGCAAATATTTATTTCCAGTGGGCTCCAAAATTACTGAGACCCCTGACTGGCAATGCAAAAACAATACTTAAAAAAAAAATATATATATATATAATTATGGAGAAACTCTAAATAACAAGATGTGAAAAATACTGTACCATATTAATGTTCCAATGAAGCCAACCAAAATGATTTGCTAATTCAATTAAAGATCAATTTCCTCCAAATCAAGGTTTCACAATTAATGGCAGCCTTAAAGATTACTGTAAATAACATCTACCAAAATTAAACCAGGAATTAAATTCCACTTATTCAAGTTTTATCTAAGTGTAAAGGAACTATATTGAGCCATTACATCACTTCCTGATTCAGTGGGGTGTAAAAATGAGGCAACACATTTAAAATATCCCTTTGTTATCTAACACCACAAAGAAAACAAAACAACTGTCAGTTCAAAAGAGGCAGATGTTCATAGTCCTTCATATATCTGGTAATGGCTACAAGAAGATTCACAAACGATTGAATATGCCACTGACCACTGCCCGGGAAAATATTAAAAAATTCCAAATATATGGAACTGTTGAAAACATCAAGGGTAAACAATGCAACTGCATTTTACCCCCCAGGATACTGAGGAGGATGGTGAGAGAAGCAACGAAATCCCCAAGAATCATTGTGAAGGAATTACGGGCCTTGGTGGCATCTTGGGGCCACCAGGTTTCAAAAAGCACCATCAGGTGCCACCTCCACAGGCTCTTTGGGAAGGTTGCCAGAGGAAAGCTTTTTCAGACCAAAAGACCAAAAGGCAAGCGCTTGGAGTTTACCAAACGTCATTTAAATTATGACTGGAATATGGAGCTTCGGTCAGACGAGAGCAAAGTTGCACATTTCTGGCAGAAACAGCATCAGCATGTTTGACGTCAAAACAGAGAGGCATACAAGAAGAAGCACCTCATACCGGCGGTGAAATATGATGGTGGGTCAGTCATGTTTTGGGGCTGTTTTAAATTAAGTGATCCAGGGGCACTGGTTAAGAATGAATTCCACCAAGTATCAGGATAATTTGGCTGACAATCTGGTTGCCTCCGCCAGAAGGCTGGGACTTGGCTGTAGGTGGACTTTCCAACAAGACAATGACCCAAAGCATATCTCAAGATCCACGCAGAAATGGTTCTGTGACAACAAAATCAGCATTCTGCAATGGCCGTCTCAGTCGCCAGAACTCTATCTAACTGAGACGTGTGAGCGGAGCTGAGGAGGGCAGTTGATGAAGGCAAACCCAAGAATGTGAAGGATCTTGAAAGGATCTGCCCACAGGAATGGTCCAAAATCCCCCTAAATGTGTGCCTTAACCTTATCAAAAATTACAGGAAAAGATTCGATGCTGTCATCCTTGCCAGAGGCGGTCGCACTGAATACTACATGAAGGGTGCCAATTATTATGAAACCTTGATTTTGTTGAAATTTATTTTGTATTAAATGATTGTTAAGATTTTGGTTGTTTCCATCAAAACATTAATAAAGTGTTTCACACATGTTCCGTTTCTCTATAAACATACTATTTTTATTTTCTTTCTTTCTTTTTGTATTGTTTGTGCATTGCCAGTCAGGGGTGCCAGTAATTTTTGAGCCCACTGTATCTGCTTCATTTTATATACAAAAAACAAAATAAGAAATTAATTCCATTTAATTTGGAAAGAAGTGAGACAAACAATGAAAAGCTGTCGTTGAACGGGTGTAAAATTCGGGTTCAAAAAGTAAAAATCCTCCCCAGAACTTTATTCCAACCACTTGGATTTGCTTCGGACAGGAGATAGAGCCAATATGAGTGATGAGCTCATTCTGTGGGAGGGAGAAAAACTTGGCAGGACTTTTACTTTCTGACCCCCGGATTTTACACCTCTGCAGTATGAATCTGGATTATCCAGGGCGTACTTATCTTCAACTATCCCACACGAAATTCACGTGATTCCGAAAATGCATCCCAGTGATGTGGGCTAAAATTAAGACTTTACCTGTGACCAGAGACCATCTATCACAGTGGAATTGCATAATAATAATAATATGCCGTAAAAGTGGTAGCTATTCGTAGCCGAAATTGAATCCTATAATAGCAGGCTAAAAAGAGTAAAAGTCGTAGGCTAATAATAGCAGTACCTGAACGATGAGCAGTCGTAATGTACAGGAAATTAAACACTTTTTCCCCAAAACCTAATCCGGGTACATTTGTAATCATGCGCGAGAGTGGTAAAATGCTGGTTAATGAATCAGTATTACAAAAGAACGAGAGTAAAGCGCCAAAACTGAAAAAAACGAACGCAATCCAAAAATGCGCCGGAAAACTTTACTTGGATGCAGAATTCAATCGTAATCAGAAAAGACACGTTACGACGAAAAAAAAAAAACTCATTGAATTACATAGAGGTGATTTCAGCTTTTATTGCCCACAACTGGTAGGCAACATCTTTGTAACTCATTTGGCAACATGCAATAGGATAGTTTAATTTACTTCCACCAAAATCTTAAATAAAATATCAACTATTTTCGGCATTCCTGAATTAATACGATTTTCATTTTCCGAGAAAGCAGCTGCGTTTATATGAACGATCTGTATTATGTCAACGCTTTGCAATCAGAAGAGGACAACCGAAAAACTTAAGAAACAAAAGGCATTACCACTTCAGCGATGAGAAGCTGCCCTTTCCGCGAAGTGACGAAATCTTTACTCGGGAGAAAGGCGCTCACGCCCGCCTGACGCGACCGAGGCGAGTCTGGAGACTCTATGTCCCCCATGGCGAACGCTAACAGCGAAGCGGATTAAAAGGTTCAAAAGTTGACAGCAGCAGCGTAAACCACAATTCAAAGTTAGATCGCGTTTCTCCAACTGGAAACGGAAATAATGACACAGCGGAAACGAATAGAAAAGTGCAGCATCTGCACCACTGCGCTATGATCACCACGCTGCAGATCTGGAAGACAGATTTCCAAATCGCAAGGATGGAAGGAAAGACATCCTCAGGCTTTCCAGGTCATCTCGTTGTTTGTACGTGCCTGCCGTTTAGCGGCACGGCTACGTTTTCATTTTACGCCGTCTTTTGGTCAAGTTGGTAAAGGATTGCAATTCATCCATTTTTTCTTGATCTTGATCCCACTTCAGCTCTGAAAAGATGTAACAGCAGGCTTACCTGTGTAGCGATACTGTAGCTTTTCGGCGAGTGATAATGAATGTTGAAAGTAGTCAGACGATACTGTTTCAGTAAATCAAGGCCAGTCTGGTGTCGCTCAATACTTATTTATTCGAGAGAGGACTCATGACATATAATATTCTTATTGGAATATTTACAGTGGATTTGCAAAGGTCAGTTTTGCCGACAGAAAAATCCTAAAGAGTTAAAATACTTAAGTAGTTCACAAATTCGCTACGCCCTCCTTTTAAGCCGATCATTCAGATCTATGCAGTGAAACCAAAATATACTTTTAAAAAAATCCCTTAAGTAAAAAACTGAGCATGTGAATTGTTTTATAGCTAGTCAAAAATGGTAGACTACTGCGCAAAATTAAGGATAAAGTCCTGACCGATAGAAAGGGCATTGTTATTTGCATTCCTAGAAGTTACTGTTCGCAGCCTGCAGGTATGCGCTCACTGGGAAGATCCCAATTTTAAATACAAAGGTTTTATTTCTCTGGTGCTGACTTGGTCCTCGATTGGTTGAATGTAATCTTTCTGAAGAGCAGGAAGGCGTCCGCACACCACAGGCCTGTCGCCATCAATCCCACTATCTGTCAATGAGGAGAAAACGGGGAAAAAGTTTGCTACAAATGACCATCAATGCAACCGTGGTTTTATTTTCTCTTGTGGAATTAAGTCTGAATTATTGGCCATAATGACGTCATTCTTTATCCCCAGTGTGGTGGTAAAATATTCTAAAATCAAAGTGTAACCATAATTACAGTTCAACTGAGAGAACTGTGACAGGTTCATATGGCATTCAGAATTACTGAAAGAGAAAGCAGAACTGTGAAGAAGCAAAAACTCATAAATCTGTTAACAAACCCAGATAAAAAAAGCTCCAGCACCAAACTCAAGGCCGATTGCATACACAAGTCTGGAATGACCTTACTGGTTGTCAACTAATGAGAGGCCTCATAGCATGAGCCAGTTTATTCCGGTTTATTCCAGACAAAACCAAGAATCCAGCCAACTTGGGTCCCCAAAATGATGGAAACCCAATGGATAGTTGACCCTCAGGTAATCCCTAAGTTTACGGAGGTGCAGCGCACAAGTGATCCTAGAGGCCTAAACTGAATTCACTCTTTTTATAAAAGGCAGTTCTGGAAAACTTTTAACTAAGAGAGTGAAATTACAATTAAGACAATGTTCCAATCAGGAACTAATGAGGTCTGATAAGGTTGAAAGTGTCAAGTTTATCCACGCCCCGGGTGGGGCCTGAAATAAACAATAAAGTAGTTATTGCCAGTCAGCGTGGGGCGATTGATGGGATATAAATGCTACTTGGTTTGCACAGACCAGCCTGGGTTTTTCACTCGGAGTAACATACTATAAACCCAGCTGCACCAGACTCTGGAGATTGTGTCCATTCTTTGGCAGTGAATCTAGAAGTGTGAGCAACAGCCACTATAATTCTATATACACAGGTGGCATTGAAAAGTAACCGGTACTGCTGCCTTGATCTGGTCAAGGTTGCCTGCCAGAGTTATCAGAGAGTCTTGTATATAATATTGTGTATAATACTGCATAATGCCATATTGTGGACTGTTCTCTTTATTGCAACAGGTTAGTGATTACACTGGGAAAAACATCACGGAATCTGGCCTCCTTTGAGGTTGACTAAAATATCCACGGCTGGCAGTGAGTCAAGTGTAGAGGCAAGCCGCTTTCTGACGTGAACTCACCCCACCTCCCAGAAGTCCTTTGGCTGAGTGATGGGAGATGGCAACAGCACTGATTATGAACATGAAGGCAGCTGCAAAGACTGAGTTTAAAACATCCTGTGGGGAAGGACAAAAGAGAAAAACATGACTTCTGGGCTGGGTGACCCCTTCAGAAACTTACGCACACTAAAATATCCCATGGATAACATGAAATAAACAAACGCTAAAATTCTAAATATAATCAATAGCAGCAGTTACATTTCATTTTCCAAATGGTACAGGTACGTTCCCCAATTATGCAGATGCTAAGCAGGTTAGCACTGTCCTCCTCTCTCCGCCTGCTTTAAGGTGAAATGCGCCAGAAAATGGCCGACTTTACCGGCTGATGCAGTGAATACAGGTTACCAACAACAGAACATGAGGTGCACTGAAACCAGAACAACCATCTATTCAGTAGAAAAAGTGAACAACAACAAAAACGTGAGGTTTTACGATCCCTTTCATACCACTAAAGTAATACCAAAAATACAGTCTCACAATAAGAGGCCAGAAGAAGAAGGTGAATGTCTTGTTAAGTTTCAGGATGTAAAGGACGAGCAGGGCTGCATTGATCAGAAGCTCCAGACAGCTTGCAGCGATGTAAGAAGGGCCAGGCACTGTTGCGAAACACACAAGCGCTGCGAAAGCAGTCACCTGGGAAAATAAAGAAAAGCATATCAAAATGATGATTTATTCTTCTATGGTAGATTACGGTGTGCTCTTGAAACAGGATGGTCTGTATATGGTCATCGGTTTATGGTGGTCACATAATAGCTCGAACCCTACATTGGTTGCAGTGTACGTAAGTATCCACTAGGGGGCAGTATACTTCCGCGATCGTTGAGTTTATATGATCGCCATATCACCTCTGTGTCATCTCTGAACGGTTTTCTGTTTAGATTAAACTAGTCGCTTTCCCTTGTCCAGAAAAATGATGTGAAATAAGCACCACAGACGTGAAATTTAGTTTATTGTATTAAATGTAAGTCTGTTTTTTGCATTGTAATCTCATTCAAAACCACGATTCAATTCTGTCAGTCTTTGCGGTGTGCCATTTGAATTTGGTAGGAAGTGCTTTAACCACCCGATGTACCATGGCTTGAATCACTATCAATGAAATCTTAGGCATGAACTCTTACCAACTCGCTGACCTTCAGAATCCCCCTGACAGACCAGACAAAAGCCACATCAAGTTCCATGTTGACTGATTCTGATCTTCTGCAGGAGGAAACGCGGAGTGATGTTTTTCGACCGTGCCGCACTCAGAACTTCCTGATCAGCTGATTTCCTTTCTCTCTCCAGTTGCAGGAAATTGTGAAATAATAAGAAAACTCATCTTCATGTGGGCCAGGTGGTACATCGTGGTGCCTGCTCCGCGGCTGATATTTCCCATCAGCTTGAACAGACCACCTCAGATACTGATTGGGTAGACGGGTTTTAGTTCCTCGAGACAAGGTTCTGTTTGCGTTGTGTGCAATGTATGTCCTTTTCGGTGTTGGCATGGGCTATATTATATTGATTATCTAAAACAAAGCAGTGCTTTTGCACAGTGAGAACACACACAACTCCTTTTAACTGTAATCAGCAGGTTGATAGCCTGCTCTGTCTGATGGTCCACAAAAATTTCCCCACTCCTTGGTGGTGTTTCCCCCTAGGTGGCTGAAATTTGGCATGGTGGTCAAGTGTGTGTTTGTAAGCCAGTGTTTAAGTTCATGTCAATTGGCAAAAAGGGGATGCAGCAGAGGGAGTGGTCTATGACAAAAAGGTGCATAACTTTTAAATAGATTCATTTAACGTGACCAGTCTTTCAAGGAAGACACACACACACACACACACACAAACCATTTTGCCATATCCCCTTTCATACTACATGAATCATTGGTTGTAGGTTTTTGTGGGAAGCATCATTGGTCTCAGCAGAGTTCCTGATGCAGGTTAGCTCTGCCCCCATCATGATAGCCACGCCCCCAGTTCCTAACTACTGAACCCTTTTTCATTGATACATTTGATGCATGTGGAAGTTCGTAAAAACTTGTGATGCCTAAGATGAGTGCAACATTGTTGTTCTGTTGGTCTGTCAATTCACTGGCCCACAAAAATCTATCCGTTAACAAGTCAACAAACCTGTGCCCATTCTAGTGCAACTGCAACTTTACCTGCGAGGCTGAAATTTGCCATTGAGGTCAAGTGTTTGTTGGGTTGTGTGTGTGTGTGTGTATGAGTGAATGCATGCGTGTGTGGATGCATGAATGTGGTCGCAGCAATTGGTAATTCACACTTGTTTTTGCATTTTATTGGCCAGTTTCAATCTAATGAAAGCGATTAATTATGGCGTACTGTGCTTTACCACAATTTGGGCACAAGAGGCCAGAGGTGAAAGCCTTTGAAAACAAAACCATATACCTCACAAATTCCTGAATAATATGACAAAAAGATTAATGTAAACACATTTAAAACAGCATGTGGAAAGCAAACTTCATTTATTGTGAGACATTAAGTGTAGAGTGATTTCTGGGGTTAGTTGCGTCTGAGTGTTTGGTTCTGCCAGCAGTAACGCGTAGTGTCTGTCAGAACAGCAGCTGCCCCAGACACATGCGGGATGTTTCCCATGTCAGCCTGGCTAAAGGATGCCCAGCCCCTTTCTGTCCTGTAAGGTTTGTTACAGCCCTAATTTGGCACACCTTGGGTCAGTTCGATTGGCAAACTGTACTTCCTGTGTTCATGAATATGACAACACATGGACTGACTGTGCATGTTCAATCAGAGTTGCGCTTGAACACGTTCTAAGGTCTCGTGGATTGTGGACCGGTCTTATTTTGCCCTGTCTTAGCACACTAATAGCGATTCAGAGGCTGAACTGCCACAATTTGGCAGTTATTCCCATTTAAATATGCCATGGTGGTACGTTCTTTGTGCATTATTTTATATATTTTGCATAGTTTTGATGCGGTTCGTGCTTTTATAATAGCTCAAAATGAAAAGTTTGTAATTCGCAAACATACTGAGATGTCAAACTCAAGTTCTACCCAGCTCCCCGCGGTGCTTCAACTCGTCACAAAATTGCATCAAAATGATGTCACGCGGGTAGCAAGCACAACAGTTCAGTTGCAACATAGATAGATCGAGTTTTACTTGAGTGGCAATCGAACTAAGCCCCTATTCTACCAAATGGCAGTTAAATGAGCACTGAACTGTACAGACCTGTGGCGTGTTACGCACATACGGCCCACTTAACCTCGACTAAATGTCCATGAGCAAATGACTGACCACAATTTGAAACACACAGCCCATGAGCCAGTTCTAAGCCCCGCGGAAAAAAGATCACCAGTGGTTAATGAAGGAGCGCTTGGTTAGGGTTGGAATAAAGTCCTTCAGGCTGGGGGATCACCAGTAGCAGTGTTGGGCTGCCCAAGGTCTAAGTTTTGTTCAGGGGTATTGAAGCAGAACAGAGTACCCCAGTGGGGATGTGGTCATGCGGGTGGGTCTTAGTGATGAGTCTCTGGGCGGAGCTCTGCTCTCACACCTTAGAGAGGGTCAGTCTCATCAGGGTCACCGAAAGGTCATTAAAGAAGATCCCCTAATTAAGGGCTCCAAGCAAGTAGGTGAGTGTCCCAGTCATTTTGACCAGTGGATAAAAGACCACCAGTGGCTTTACAAGGTAGTGGGATTTTGGGTCTAGGCCCAATGACTCATCTCCTCTCCTGACTACCCACAATCCCACTGCACACCTGGAATGTGGAAACGGAGATGAAATGCGGTGGCCATCATTACGGCAGAAAGACAAGAGGAGACACCCTGCATCTTTATAAAGTCCTGGCCGTGTGGTTCATTAAATTTTAAATACTGATGATCTGTTTGTCTTCTGCCTTTGGGAATATCAGAGAGTAATGCATCCACTGTTTATAGACACACAGACTTTAAGTGACATCTGAAGTCCCAGTTTTTTTTTTGGGAAATTTGTGTTTCAGTAACAGAAGTTAGTTTATGCTGCTGCTGAGGGCTAATTGTTATCAGAAATAATTTTCTGAATTCAGTTGGAGTGAGATTGAGTGTATTTTGTGGTGTGTAATGTGCAACCTTGCCTTGCCAAACAAATGTGAGCAAAAAGCTAAATGATCCACCTTTTCCACAGAGCAAAAGGCTATTTTTATTAGAATTACGTCATGGCTCACGGACTGTTCCTAAATGCAAATGCATTGTTTAAAAAAAACCCTGACCAATGCAGAATAGCACCTAAAGGCTCTGATCATCTAGATCGAACAGTTGATTACTGTATGCGGGGTCGCATCAGAAAATCTTGGCAATTACTCAGTAGTCAGCACAATATCACACAAAAAAAAATATGATCAGCAACGTCTTTGGTTGAAATAGAAACAGATTAAGGCACGATCAGGAAAGCTAACACTGAAAACAGCGCTTAAGTGCAAATGTGCTTCAGCTCATCAGCTCAAACCTCACCTACAGTACACACTGGCATTTTTAAAAGAGTGAATATTTGTCACGTTCCTTCACCTGAGATATAGTGCAAAGCAAAAATAAATAAAATAAAATTAGCACTGTAGATTTTACAGACAGCGAAAATTACATAAACAAAGATGAAATGATCCTAAGCCACAGACAGCCAATGAATTAAACATGGTCCAGCACACATTACTATTGTTCATCAGTTTCACGGACCATAAACTAATCTCACCTCATCTAGATTTGAACCTGGCACATTGTGGCTCACATTAATCATTATTTTAAATGTGTGCCACTAAAGCTTGGACACCAACTCTGCATCTTTCCTGAAAAATAATGACACACTGACATGAGCTCAAAAGAACCTTAAAATCAAGTCGAACATGGGATCTGGAAGGAACAAAATCCCACATATTCTTGAGTCAGAAAGCTGAAGAAAACACTGAAAGCATAAAGACAAGACGGAATGCAGCCTTCACTAAATAAAACTCCTCGAATGCAGCTACTGTATTCAAACCTGTGAAACTTCTTGCCTATTTTATATTCCAGCGGAGATTCAAAGGTTTCCAACAATCCCAAATATGCCCTGCTGAATTAAAGGGAAATGTGTACAAAATGGAGTTCAAGATCTAGATATTTTCCTTTTGATGAGACGCTGAGGCCATAAATACATGGTATCCTGGGTTAGAATATTTTTGTCAGCGCAAGCATGATGTAGCTTCAGTGAAACACTGCAACCAGCAGATACAGAATATGTGTAACAGTGTCCTAAAATATATTTAAAAAAAAAAAAAGGTTTTCTGCCTTTGAACCTACTTAAGGAAAAAGTTAAAGTTTAAGGGGTTTTTAAGAGGCGTTCTCCCAGGCTGCAGAGGTAGCACCAGCCATACGAGTGCAGGACTACAATTCCTTCTGTTCGCGCTGCACCACCACGTACGTCTGCAGCAGCTCCTCCTCCAGAGGCGGGGCCGGGCCCGCAGGCGGGGTCAAGGAAGACAGGGAGTGTCTCGGGATGTAGAAGGACTGCGGGGGCTCAGTGAGAGTGTCGCACGGCAGGGCGTCCGAACAGCCGCAGGTGAGGCAGTCGGCCATGTTGCAGTGGTGGGCCTGAGAGGGGTGGCACATGATTGGCTGGGCCTGGTCTCCAGGGGAGCTGAGGGGCTTGGCTTCGTTGCCGTGGCAGCACTGCCAGGAGGTCTCCTCCACTGGGAACTTGAGGTCTGTATCGGCGCAGTACTCCTTCACAGACATCTGACCCATCCTCTCGGTCAGCTCAGAGACGATGTGTTCGTCCACGGAGGCCTCGCTGTTCTCCGCTGCCCGCTGCGCTTCTCCAGACCCCGTGCTCTGGGCTGGAACCGGAGTTTGGCTGTGGTCCACCTCAGTTTCCACAGGGTCTTTCTCCTGGCTTTGTGTGTCAGGCAGGTGCCTCTTCAGTTTTGGTGACACCGCGACGACGCTGGTCGCCGGGCGGCACTCAGAGACCCTGGTGGGCGATACGGATGTGCCCAGATCGCCACCAGCCACAGCACCCCCCTTAGGGGCCCTCTTCTGCCTGCTCGGCCCCGCGTGTGGCCCCTTCTGCATCCCGAATATAGGTTTTTGTCGGAAGGACAGGTCGGGATACTGCGCCTGCATTTCCAGTATAGACTTGTCCTCTGTCAGGAAGCCGCGTGTTTGGCCACTCCTGGGTTCTGCCCTCGCCTCGTCCACAGGCTGGAGCTCCAGGCTCTGGGGACACTGCTTCGGATCTTCTTCACCATCTCCTGCAGTCCCGACTACAGTCTGGCTCTCCTCGGGAAGAGCCTCTCCCGGATCGACCAGAGAACAGCCCTGGTCCAGCTCCTCTTCCCCCCAGGCTTTGAGCGATGCGCTTTCACTCCCTTCTGGAACCAACTTCTCCAGTTCCTCCTGCACCTGCTCACGGGCCTCAATGAAGCTTAAGGGAGCCTGTGGCGCCCTCTGCTGGAGGATTTCCATGCATTCATATGACCCCTCCTGACCCATGACCTCCAGCAGATACTCACACTCCAGTCTGGCCAGGAAGAGCTCAAAGGCCATTAGGGCAGCTTTCTCTGAGTCTGCGCTCTCATCCAGCCTGTACTCCATTTCTGTTTCTGGGCGATATCCGATACTCTCGAGGATACATTTTACCACACTCGGTGGCAGCACTGGCTTGATGCTGTAAACAAAAGGGCCAGTGAAGGTCTGTTGGAAAGAGAGATGGATAATTTACCAATAACAGCAAACAAAATTTATTAAAAATGTAACTTGCTACTGCAATGAGCTGAAGAACACTGTTTTAGCGGTTTGGAAAATAGATGATCACTTTTCATAAGGAAAAGAGCCTATGTGCTCATGTGATTAAAAATAAGACGCCCATACGCCAAAGTACTACACCTTTGCAACAGGATAACACAATGACAGCACCTACAGCTTTCACTTCCTAATCTGACTGCAAGCAAAGGCATTTGACCACAACATGACATAAATGCTTCCTAGCAGAGGGTGTGCCTTCTTAATGAGTGACAGTAAAATGTCATCCCCAACCCTCCAAAACTGGCAGGCCTTATATTGGATTTCTTTTTTTGTGTACACAAGACCTACAACAAACAGCACCGTTTAAGATATTCATTTTTTTTTAAATCCCTATTTTTTCCAATAGGCTTTGGATTACTCTTGCATTCAACCAGAAATTTAATGTTAAACTCGAGGCGTGTTGTATAAACTGGCCGTTAATTTTTTTTTATTTCAATTCACCTTCAGTGTTTTGATCTCCTTCCTCCAGGGAAAAAGACAGAGGTTCACAGAGATCATCTCCAAGGTCTCTGTGGCTTTGAGAAGCTGCTTCAGCACATGTCGACACTCTCTTCTTCCCTCCATGAGACACTCGGAGACGGTCCGGTAGAAATCAAACACTGCGAATCTTGAATCTGGATTTCTCTCGGTCAACAAAAAACGCTTCGCCTTCTCTGTGACTTCTGTATCAAGGCAGAGGATGAGATTTCCCTGCGGCCAAACCTGCCGGTAATAGTTCAAATAATCGGCGAAGACAACATCGCGAGGATTTTGTCCTTCTTCACCCGGAACACTCCTCATGGCTCCGCGATGCTCCTCGGCAGCTCCTGTCGCGTTACAATGTCAGGAAACAAGCGAGCGACGGACACGATATACGACTCGTGGCTGCAGGCTAATCCGTCCTGACCAGCGATAAACACAAAGGCATGACGTTTGCCGCTATTTCCTACGCAGCTCCCGATAAGGGAACAACCCTGGATCTGTTTTCCGCTAAATGTCAGGTGCGCAAGATCCCCGGTGAAAGTGAAAGACGCTCATAAACATTTAGCCCGACCTCCCATCACACAGGAAGTGAGTATCGGGCAGACAACACTGCTCCACCACAAAAAGCTGCATCATAAAAGCATGGCAATATAGCCAGTAAAACCTTATAATCTCGCATTTGTTGTTTACTGATACTTGAAGCTGAAAATTCTGGCCTGTCAGCGCTTTCAAAGCTCCATCATGTTGGCAAACTTCTTGACTGACACAACAAACAGATCACACTGCGATTTGGGACCATAGACCGCCATGATGCCCAGATCTATTTTTTTTTTTAGTACTGGACTAAAGCTGCGACTGCTCTCTAGCGGAAAGGGGGCTGAATTGCAACGTACTGCTGCCCGAAATAAAGGACATGGCAGAACACTGTTCTTTGGATTACTCCAACAGTTTTAAAAATGAGGCTCTAGCTGCAGGAATGAAATCGTCAAAAAGTGTATTCTGGAACCAAACCAGGGGAGACCGCCAGAGACTAACCTGTATAAATCTAAGCCTTTTGTCTTTGCACTATGTTTGTATGCGTTTGCTTGCTGATGGATTTAATTTGTTGGTGTTTTTCCTCTGCATTTTTGCTGACGAAGACATAATTTCTCAAGGTTAGTGATTGGGCAGTTAATGTTTTTGTGGGCAGACAATTGCCATGTCAAAGGCAAATTCCTGATGGTGCAGGGCACCCAAATAATTAAAAAAGTTGACTGATATAGTCAGATTAATTAACTCTTATGACAGGAAGCATGCTAAAGCACCATTCTTCGCACCATTTCCCCCTGTATTTGCGTTATTTTAGAATCTTATCGCCATATGAGCCACCACTGTAACAAGATTATCTAAGAAACTTGGTTTCCACCTTCTTTAAGGTCATTTTTCTGTAACTTGATTTCACACATTGCACACTCCTGTGTCCAATTATCACGCACATGATATGACACATACAAACTGCAACCCACTGAATCCCTGATGTGTAACCCTTGGGGAAAAAATTGTATTAAAAATTCTTTGTGTTGGGTATGATGCTATGTATGAACAAATGCATAAAAAGTCACTTTAGTTGTGTTAGTATAGCTCCTCTTCACAAAGGACCAATGTCTCAAAGCCTGGGCTCAAACTTCCATGACAAAGTGAGGGGCGACAGTGGCCAGAAAACACTTCCCTGGGAGAACAGGAATAAATGTCTGAAAAGTCCCGCTTTTCGGACCTTTAGAACTGACTCTGCTCTGGGGGCAGAATATTCTTCTTTCATCTCCTTCAGAAAGGAGGAAACCAGGGAAAGTAATCACATAGGGGCCTGCTTTTCAGATCTCTTGAATGATAATATTCGATAGACTACCAGCGGCTGCGATTCAGCCGTACATCTACGGTACTTCCTAGTGAATGCATGTATATGGTTGATGTAATTGAGGTAGTAACAATCATTACAGTGTGAGCATGATTGAGTATTCCATACAAAAGGGGAAAAAAGGGGGTTTATAACAGTAAAAAAAAATGTAATGTCAGAAAAACTCTTTGTGTGTGTTTGTGTGTGTGTGTGTGTGTGTGTGTGGCGTGTGTGCGTGTGTGTGTGTGTGTGTGTGTGTGTGTGGGGGGATTTGGTTTAGCTGTGCTTGCATGTACCAGCTCTTCAGAAACCACAGATGTTGTGAGGACATCTGGGGTTGTGAGGACTTTACGGGTGTATGGAAGATCACGGCTAATTAGTTTAGGTGTTGGTTATGGTTAAAGTTAGAGCAAGGTTAAGGGGGGCTTTGGGTCAGGCATAATTTGGTTATGGTTAGGGTTCAGGGGGATATTCAGAATGAATATAATTCAGTACAATGTCCCC
Source organism: Gymnothorax javanicus (assembly GCA_029692085.1). Taxonomy (NCBI): domain Eukaryota; kingdom Metazoa; phylum Chordata; class Actinopteri; order Anguilliformes; family Muraenidae; genus Gymnothorax; species Gymnothorax javanicus. The sequence goes on along the minus strand of CM056209.1, from coordinate 4,218,328 downwards.
ACAAGAATAGCTTTTCCAAATGTGTGTCTGTGTGCACAAGAGGGTCTGACCATTACAGAGAACTCTGCATGAGGATAATTCACCATTATCCCATATTTCTTTAATCAAGGGCCTTGTGTGGACCTTATCTTTCTTCAAATGTGTTTTAAAGATCATGCACATTTCAGTGGTAAAATGGTTGCATCCTGTAATGGACAAATAACAGCCAATTTGGTGATGATGCATGTAATTTATCTTACCGCACAAAGTTATTTAAAATCAGATTTTATCAAAATGAAATTTTGTATATTATCAGAAACACCAACATTAGCTCAAGAAACTAAATTACATAGTAAATATGTTGTAAGTGAGCTACTCATGCTGAAGCAATTAGTTGTAATAAGAAGTGGCTATGAACTGTACTACTAGTACTAGTGCTACTACTACAACAACTATTATTATTATTATTATATGATGGCATAGATTTTTGTGTCTGGACATGTGAAAAGCACAGTTGTATCTCCTTCGCTCAGTGGGCATGATTCTGCGGATCAGGGAAGGCGCAGTAAAGATCTGCTCTGGGTTCCCTGTAAAGTTTACTCCTCAGGAGAATCTCCAACAGTCAGTTTCATGCTGGAATACATGAGTGAGGCTGCTGCCGGGTCACTGAGTCAGTCTCCCTCCGCTTCAGGCAGTTATCTCTCATCTGCATTGACTGGGCCGGTTTTTCTGTCGCCAGGGTGAATGATGGGAGTTTTTATATAAAAGAGTGGCATTAATGAAAAGAGTAAAAGAGGACAAGGTCAGGTACCTTCAGGACTGACTCTTTTACTGAGGGGCAAAATATCCTTGTTTCCTCTCCTTCAGAGAGGAGGAAATGAAGGAAAGTGGTCACATAGGGGCCTCTTTTATGGCTCTGCTGAGTGATAATTGTGTTTCAGCGTGTCCCCATAGGGTCTGCTGCTTCTAGTGTCCAGAGCAGACGTGGGCATAATTCTAATCGTAATCGTAATCAACATTTTTCAATAGTGTGTAATTGTAATTGTAATCGTAATAAAGATTTTGAATACATGTGTAATCGTAATCGTAATCAAGTCAGTTGTAATCGTAATCGTAGGTCTGTAATCGTGCCCATGTCTGGTCCAGAGTCCCTGCTCATGGTTAGTCGGTTACTGTAAATTGCAAAACATTGTCTTTGAAATGGGAGCAATGATCAGTGGACGATTGGCACTGACGATTCAGCCAGACATCTATGGTACTGGCTTGTGTGCTCGTGTATGTGGTGATGTGTTTGTCTGTATGTATGCATGTGCTCATTTGTGCAGGTATTAGCAATGAAACATCTCACATCTCACGCTGGAGTGCGTCTGATGTTTATGGCGCCTCTCCATTTTGTGGACTCATAAAGTGCAGCTAGGAGGAAATCAAAATGACAATTTTCCGTTTGCAGTTAATATTTAATTTGCCAATAGACTCTTGGTATAAAATTCAAACAATGTAACAAGGAAGGCAATCAAAATAAGTTTTGCCTTGAATTAGCTTCAATAATTAATATTGAATATGCAAACAGAAATTTGGTAAGGAATTGAAGTAGTTTAGGGAGTAAGAAATCAATTTTGTCTTTATGATTAAGATTTCATGTGCGAACAGAAAGTTTCTGAGGAGCTGAAGCACCTGGAGTGAGGCGTAGCGGAAGTGCTGAGCCGGTCGGACGCACGCGGTGCACAGGGCTGGGTTCGTCCGCCTGATCTCCAAACACTTTCGCAGGGTTTTTAACAGCCCGTGAGGCCTGGGCTTGGAGCTGCAGGGATCAATGCTGAGCCTCATTTGCTGAAAGCAGTGGCGCTGGACGCCATTAAGCCTCTCCAGGCAAACGGCAGGTCTGGCTGGTCAGTGGGCGTAGAGGGTAATTAGGAAAAGAGCCATTACTGGACCCCATCTGTTCGCGCTAATTTACTACAGTCCACCGCACCAGTGCCACACAGCAGCAGGAGCCCTAGTTATCATGCATAAACTAATATTTTATAATTACATATCACTGTATAGCTTATAAGAATGCTCACTTGGTAAGAGGGTTTTCCTGTTTATGATAAACAAAAATACACACATTTGGTTTTTAGGGGCAATCAGAGACAGTGAGCCAGTAGGAAACAGTCTGGCCCTCTTTTCCTCGTCGTGTGACATCTGTAATCGTTAATTATCTTCACTGGCTCTTCACCTGTCTCTCTTGCTCTATTACCTGCATATTAAAATACAAGGACTGGACATCAATCATCAAATTCAACAAGGTATAAGTCTTTCAGACCGCGGAATCCAGCGCCTTTATGCCCTACATTTGACCTTTTCCACAATCGAAGGACACTCAAGGAAACACGGAGATGTGCTAAAAGTGAGTCTTAATAGTTTATTTTTCAGAATATAATTTAAAAAGAAAAAGCTCTAATACAAAACAGGGACAACAACAGTCATAGTAAGCAGACACGGTTACGACGGACAGTCAAACAGCACTGTGTAAAAGACACTTTGAGCGTGAGAGAGTGGCAGGGTGTAAAATCATCTCACAGCTGACTAAAGGATATGTACCCCTGGAGGAATATACATACAACAAGGAAAAAGCAAAGACGCCAGACAGCTAACAGCAGGTAAGACCACTGCCATCTCTACTGCAGTTTAACTGCATCGTGTGTCGTGTACTGACTGAACAAGGCTGCTTCACTACAGCCAGGTACAAGTGCTGGTCGCCTTCGGGTAAATTTCAAAGGCAGAAAAGAACTACTTTTCTATGTGAACCAATTAAATCATAGTGCGAGCACACACTATGCCACTTATCAAATATCACAGTATATATTTTAAAAACAACTGAGACACAAGGCCTATAATGTGATACTTATCTGGTGGTCCGGGCTCAATTTTCGAGTTGTGAAGGCCCCATAAACAGTTAGCACTCGTCTCTGAGGGTTTAAACCGGAATGATGTAATTAATATCGTACAAAATTACACAGTAACCTGCAATCTTCCTTGACTTTAACACTATGTCCAAACCTCTCTCTTATGTGAGTGGCAGGTTGGCCATAATAAAGAATGGTTTTTCTTTGTGTGACATTTCTTTTAATTAGACTCGACTCTTAATGCTATCATTTCCATTCATTTGGCAGAATATATAAATAACAACAAAATTCGCAAGCATAATTTGAAGTCTTTCATGGTCACAACCTGCATATGAGCTACGCTAAACAAGATCAGAAAAGGCCATTTCACACTCTGTGGGTTTTTATAGATTTTTTTTTTTCCACAATGCCAGCAAAGCAATCATGCACCTCAGTCATTTCTAAAACAAATTCTTTCAGGCGTAATATCAGCACTTATTTCTATTCATGAGAAGAGAACTATGGAAGCGCTAATATTTTATACTGAGGAGGCAGTGAGATTTTCAGATTTCTCAGGATACACCGCTTAATACTTCAAATATACACACTTCTGCCAAGAGACATGCATTTTAAACCGAACTGTGAGAACTGCACTCGTGTTCAGTGAATCTTACTCCCAGAGACAAACAGAATACCAGTTAAATTAAATGCTAAAATTCACCTTGAGACAGCTCTCTAGTTATGAGACAGTATGCATTCACTTGTATTTGCAAATATAACAGTCTCAATAGTTAACAGGCATCAGGAATTTTGGCTTATGAAGAGCTGTTATTGGAAGCCAGCGTTTTAGATTTCATGTCTGAATGCTTCTCAATTATTGCACTGTAGTCCGAAGCACTAAAGCTCAGTAACCAAGCAGTTCTTACATTTTGCAGGTGCTGTGTTTTGAAAATGTTAAAGATAAATAACAGTCACATTAGAACAGAGCTAAGTGATGCACTTCAAAAAAAATTCTTAGTGCTGTTTATTACAAAGTGTTTCAGAGGGTACAGAGGTCATTCCCCTCCAGTTAGGTCAATACTAGAGTTATCTCACGTGGGTATCAATATTTATTTATGTGTGCGTGCGTGTGTGTGTCTGTATTTGTGTGTACGCATAGAACTATGGCTTGTTAACATTTTAATTTTCTCCATCCTCCAGCGTAATATCAAATCAGTGCTAGTTGTTCGTGAGCAAACCTCACAATACATCTTTCTGTTGCATATTGTATAGAGCCCTACTGTCTAACTAGTGCTGTTCAAGACATTCATAAACCAACACACACTGATACTCAAGGCTTTTATGTTTTTTGCAACAAAAAACTTCAGTAAAGAGCTAAAGACAAAGAACTCTGACGCTGACCTGACATGCAGGCCCATAACCTCTCGTAACACTGCAGTTTTGGGTCGAACCATGTCAGAGCCTTCAAAACAAGTCACCATAGATGATGGTGACTCCTAATCTCCCATCATTCCATTTCAGCTCAGGAAAACTACAGAAAAGGTATTCGTACAAAAGGTCAGCGATCAGTTAAATAGTGCAAAACAACGGAAACCTCTAAACGCGTCTTAAACTCTTGATTCCAAGTTGTGGGCAGTATAATAAGTTGTAAAATATTGGACACGGTTAAAAATCATGTGTAAAACTCTGTACAGGCATGCTAATAGACACATTTAGATGAAGGATTTTAGAACTCTGATGGGACATCTCTCCCGTGAGTAACAGGTGATTAGTATTTTTTTTCCTCATACTTTTTGTTAATGAAAACTAGACAGATCATTTGAACTGCCTACCTCCGAGTAAATCCCAATTCTTGCGTACACATATACAGTGCCCACCACTAATATTGGCACCCTTGATAAATATGAACAAAAGCAGTTATGCATTGACACCTTTATTGCTTATACTCTAGATTTATAATTCAAAATATTAACCAAAATACAAACCTTAATTGAAATTCAATGACTGAAAAATAATTATCATAAACAAATACTTCTCTAAAAAACACAAGTGCCACTTCCTTTGCGAACATAACAGCACAGCGTCTTCTCCTAAAGTCTGTGACGAGGTTGGAGAGGACAAGACAAGGGATCTGAGACCATTTCTCCAGGCAAAATCTCTACAGGACCTTCAAATTCCTCATGTATGGACTCTCCTCTTCTATCCCACAGGTTTACTATTGGGCGTAGATCAGGGTATTGCTATGGCAACAGCAAAACTTTGATTCAGCGGTTAGTTAATCTTTTTGTGTTGACTTTCATGCAAGCTTTGACTCACTGTCCTTTTGGACGATTCAATTACGACGCAGTTTAAACTTTCTGGCAGAGGCAGTCATGTTTTCATTTCATATTTGCTGGTACTTCATGGAATTCATGATAGCATGAATCCTAACAAGTTGTCCAGGGCTAGAAATCAGCCATACAATATCAAAGATCCACCACCAAACTTGACATTCTTAAGGGAAAGGCGGTCTTTTTTTTTTTTTTTTTTTGGCACCAAACCCACCTGTGGTGCTTATTGGCAAAGAGCCATTTTGGTCTCATCTAACCACACAATCCAGTCCACTGGAAGTTACTGTGCCGTCTGGCAAAATTTAGGCACTATATTTTTTGATGACATTTGAGGCGTTTCTTTTGGAAAAATTGCCAAATAACTTGTAGTTGTGTAGATGGGATCTCATCACAGATATGATGACTTTCTGATTCAACCGTGACTCCAAGTGTGATTCTTAGAGTTTCATTTACTACAAGAACCATCTTCCTCACAGTGAGTGCATTCAAAATGGCTGCATGTTTTGTCTTTGCCAAGGTGATGGATGACTAAGGGAAACTGGCCAGCGTGTCACCTCATATTTACACACAAAGAAAAAAGGATGACATGGATTACCTTTTAAGTTTCCCTAATCAATATGGAGAAACCTGCTAAGTAAAATATGAATGGGAATGTATTTGAATAAGATTTTTGTTACACGATTTTCCATGGGTGCAAATAATTGCAGTTCACATATTTTTGGAAAAAACTTTTTGAGATGAGATTATTTTTTCATTGAATTGTTTTCAATAAATTCAAGGATGGATTTCAGTGAATATTTAGAATAAAACATATAATGTTTCCCGAGGTGCCAACATTAGTGGCTGGCACTGTACGTCAGTAAATTTTATAATCAAACAAAATGTAAATCTGGAGAAGCGGAAGAGGTACAAACATGATTCTTTGCGTTAGCGGGTCAGTAGCCGTGGAGCTGAATCTAATCGGTGAGTGAACTGCCTTTGGTAACACATAAAAAATAAAGTGTACAATAAATTGGAATTACGACATTTCTTTCCACATTTTACATGAAAACAACATGAATTCAAGTGGCTCAAGAACCACAGTGAGAACACGTTACTGGTTACAGGGCAGTGGTCCATAGTCGGGAGGGGCTTGGCTATTGTCCGGGGTGAGAAGGGGCGGAACTTCAGGTCCACATCCAATCCCAGAGATGGTGGGAGTGTTCAGGGCAGCTGCCTGCAGTCCAGAGTACGATGCAGCTCTGTTCTGTTCTGCAGACTTTCAAATGTGGTGAGGAGTGCAGTGACGTTACAAATGACAAATCCTGGGAAGACAGGAGATGCAATCCAAGGAAAAAGCAGGGTTTTGGCCTACAAGATTCTGTGGGAGACCTCAGGCTGTCTCTGCGGGTCGCAGTCCTGGGACGTGTGTTTGAGCAGGTCCGTGGGGATCAGGGGCAAAGGTCGGTCCTGCCCTCTCATCACCGCCTCATACGGAGGTACCTCCTCCAAAGGGAGGGCCGACATAGAGACGGAGGCTATTGGCTGCTGCCCAAGCTCCTGCAGTTCGATTGGCTGGCGAGAGCTGCCATCGTCTGTCACCAAGGAGGCCCCACCCAGGTGTTCCTCCACCAGATCCGCTCTCTGGCATGGGTCGATGAGTGAGTATGGCGGGGGGTCGTCCGTGGGGACGTATATCTGTGTCGCACCAGGTCCCACACATTCTTCATACCTGAAATTATAAATAAAGTGTACTGAGCGTTTTTAAGGACACAACCTGAAAATCCCAGTTAAAATAAGGACTACGGGAAGTTAAGAGTAGGGCTGGGCAATATGGACAAACTCAAACATTGCAGTGCTTTTACACACTACCTCGATATCGATATTGTGGCGATTGTGTAGGGATAAATTTTAGTGCTTTCGCAAACTATTTGCGCAATTTTTGATAAACAGTCATTAGTAATGTAGATGTAACAAAGCAGGTGTAGGCACCAGCTAGAACATTCCAATAAGAGCAGAAAACTGTAATGTTACTGCTTTGCAGTAATGCAGCCTTTGAAAACAGAAAGGAAATATTTATACCATGATATTACAACATCTAATATCCCAGTCGTTATGTTATATCCAGACCTGGGGTGGATTACGCATAATCAGTGCGATTACGATTACGATGATTACGAGACATTTTTTAAACATTACGATTACGATTACAGTCCTCCAAAAATGTATGATTACGATTACGATTACATGGGTTTAGAATTTATGATTACGATTACGATTACAATCTAGATTACAATCATGATTACGACTGGTTAGACTAAGGTTTCTTTTTGGAGATATCTTTATAATGGTATATGTATATTGATGCATTTATATATTTATAAAATAGCATGTGAAATGATTAAACATTGTTTTTGTATTGTATTTACTTGTGAAATAATAACAACCTGTACAACAACAAATAATAACAACAGTCCCTGCAAAATTAGAGATTACGATTACGATTACGGGCCCATCGAAATTAGTGATTACAATTACAATTGTACTCATAATCGTAATCGTAATCCGGATTACAATCCGACCGCGGGTCTGGTTATATCACAATATTGATATCTTGCCCAGCCCTAAAGCAGGTAACATTATCTGACAAATTACTTGTATTATGTTTGGACAAAAGCAGATTATTCACACAAATGCAAATCCAGCTCGAGTTCACGACAAGTAAAATCAAGTCAGTTTCTGGTAATTTTAAAACTCGTTTTGAAGGACAGAGTAAACACTCAGCAGGTAAATAACTGACTTAGGGAGTGTAAATATGTTTTCTTCGTAATTTTTCTGCTTAGAATGTTAGAATCGTATTAATAAAGGCAAAAGTGATGAGAAGGCTACTAGAGTCCATCTGGTTGCATGTAAAATGCTAACAGACTAGCACACAGCAGCCTACAATAACTCGAGATAGAAAGGACATACTGCAATACTGTCCGAAGGAGAGCATTCACTCAAAAAGTAACAGGGACAAGCGAAAATCATGTTTAGGGTGGATGTTCCTTTAAGGAGAAGTTTTCTGCCTTCTCAATTTTCAGCTCAGCAGCTTGCTAGAGTGGTTTGGATTAGTTCAGTAATTTCCCATCGCACACAGCTAAATTGGAGTTTCTTTAGAACTATCCGATAGATTAGAACAATTTCAGAGCTCATCATGCAGTTCATCCTTCAAGCTCCGCAGGTGCGCAAAAATCACGAGGGGCAATGATGACTCGCGCTCCTCGCTGCTCTGCTAAAGCTCCACAAATGACTCCACAATACCATCACGAGCGTACCCACTAACAATACACTCAGGACAGGAAAGGAGGGGGAGAGAAAGAGAAACAGAGAGAGTAAGGGAGAAAATAAGAGACAGATGAGATGGTTAATAGAGTGAGAGAGTGAGAAAGAGAGAGAGAGAGAGAGGAGAGAGAACACTAAGAGTGAGGGAGACAATGAAAGAGCTGCATGAAAGGAATGGCTTGAGACTCCAAATGCAGTTCAGCAATGGCAGGGCGTTTATTGGGATTAACCAAGCTCATGGTCAAAACAGAAATGGATCAATAGCCAGGCAAACAGACAAATGCAGACTAGGCAGAATCGAAGTCAGGGGACAAGCAAAATAATCCAGTAACCAGAGAATCAGTCCGCACAAAAGACAGTAACAAAGGGGGCTGAAACTAAGGGAATGGAAGGGGAAGGAAAAAGGGAGTTGGATGGGATAAGGGAGAACACAGGAGATACTAAACAGATAGGTACAAAATGGGAATCAGGGAGAACGAAGTACTAATCAACCAAACCGCAATCTCACAACGCAATACAAACAAATACAAGACTTACGGGAGAATCACAAGAAACGAGCTTTCAACAATCGAAACGAGAAAATAGCGCAGAAACGAGACTGACCAAGAACGAGCTGTGGTAGAAACGAGTCGACAAGAAGCAGCAGGAAAGTGGGTCTTTTATACACAAATTAAGTGGAGGCCCAGCTAAACTCAGAACAGGTGAGAGGAGAGGCGGATCTAGAAAAGCAAGGACGGTGATAGGAGAGAGAGAGAGGAAGTAGGTGGGATCCTAACTTTGAACTAACTAATCACCCATGCCTAACTGAACTGCTCTAAGTGTGGATAGTCCAATCAGAACAGCAAGAGAGAAGGAAGAGGAATTACCAAACCGAAATGGAAAAGAAAGTGAGAATCTTTTAAAGACACCACACAAAGAAACAAGAGGAAAGTAAGACATGAAACTGCAAGCATTCATTCTCTAAACATGAAACATGTAACTCAGAATAAATATATAAATACAATAAATACACTAGAATGGACTAAAACCAACTAAAACCAAGCATACAAACATCACTTCTTAACAGAACCCCCTCCCCGATGACCGCCACCTGGCGGTCTAAGCCTTGGTTTAAATGTCCTTTTGTGGAAGTCTTTGATGAGTCCTTTGTCCAGTATATGACCTAGCGGGAACCCAGGAACGCTCCTCTGGGCAGATCCTTCCCAGTCCACTAGATACTGAAGCCCCTTCCTCGCCGACGGACATCTAGCAGCTTGTGAACTGTATAGGTCTCTCCTCCGTCCGACGAGCCTAGGGGGAGGAGGATTGGTCGGGCAGGGGTGTGGATGGACAAAACAAACGGTTTAAGGCATGAAACATGAAAGACAGGGTGGATGCGGCTCATGGTGGCAGGCAGTTTGAGTTTAACTGAAACTGGGTTGATAATTTTCTCGATGATGAAGGGACCTATGTAGCGGGGGGCTAGCTTGCGCTTTCAGTTCTGAGGGCGATGTCTTTAGAAGAGAGCCAAACTTTTTGTCCTACTTGGTAATCTGGAGAAGCGGAGCGGCGATTATTGGCTTGGCGACTCATCTCGTCTCTGGCGGACTTTTTGAGAGCGGAACGGGTTTCCTCCCCACGTCCCTCGGCACCTCTGTACGAACTCCTGAATGTTGGGGACATTCACTTCGACCTCCCAAGAGGGGAACAAAGGTGGTTGGTAACCCAGACAGGCTTTAAAGGGGGACACACCTGAGGCAGCCGCCGGAAGGCTGTTGATCGAGTATTCAACCCAGGGTAGTTGTTCGCTCCAGTCCCCTTGGTCGCGGGAGGTGAGGCACGAAGGACACTCTCCATTTGTTGATTAGCTCTCTCCGTCTGTCCATTGCTCTGGGGGTGAAATCCGGAGGTTAAGCTGACCGAAATGCCCAGGGCTTGACAAAAGGCTTTCCATACTTGCGAGACGAACTGGGGACCACGGTCAGAGACAATATCAGAAGGGATACCGTGAATCTGAATTACATGTTGAATTAAGAGGTCTGCTGTCTCCCTAGCGGATGGAAGCTTGGGAAGAGGGATGAGGTGCACGGCTTTGGAGAAGCGGTTCACGATGGTGAGGATGACGGTGTTACCTTTGGAGGGCGGAAGACCAGTGACGAAGTCCAGGGCAATGTTAGCCCATGGTCTGGAGGGCACCGGAAGGGGCAGCAGGAGACCAGCTGGAGCAGTATGAGAGGCCTTGTTTTGGGCACAGACTGGACAGGCAGTAGAGAAACTCTATACGTCTTTACGCCGTTGGCCACCAAAACCTGCGAGTTAGCATGGCCAGGGTCCGATTGGCACCAGGGTGGCAGGCGAGACGGAAGAATGAGCCCACTGGAGAACCTCGGCTCGGAGACCATCTGGAACAAAAAGGCAGTTCTTGGGACAGTTAGTAGGAGGCCCCCAGAAGGTTTGCGACTTTCTGACCCGGTCCTCCAACTCCCACACTAACGATCCCACTACCACACGACAGGGCAGAATGGTCTGAGGTTCCTGGGGGGGCGTCAGGAGAGAACTTGGGATAAGGCATCTGGCTTTTTATTCTGGGAACCAGGGCGATAGGCTAAGGTGAAATTAAATCGGTCAAAAAAAAAGAGACCAGCGGGATTGGCGAGAGTTCAATCTCCTAGCAGTACGAAGATACTCCAGGTTCTTATGGTCGGTCCAGACCTGGAACGGCACCTTAGCCCCCTCTAACCAGTGACGCCACTCTTCTAACGCCATCTTTACGGCAAGCAACTCCCGGTTACCAATGTCATAATTGCGTTCTGCTGGGCTAAGCCGGCGGGAAAAGAAGGCGCAGGGATGTACCTTGTTGTCTTGACTGTTTAGCTGCGATAGGACTGCTCCAACACCGGTATTAGAAGCATCTACCTCGACAATGAACTGCTTTTCGGGATCTGGCTGTTGGAGAACAGGAGCAGTGGTGAACCTTTGCTTGAGTTCCCGGAATGCCTTCTCTGCCGAGGGAGTCCACGTGAATGGAACTTTGGGAGAGGTTAGGGCGGTCAGTGGAGCAGCAACAGTACTGTAATTACGTGATGAAACGACGGTAGAAATTGGCAAACCCTAGGAAGCACTGCAGTTCCTTACGTGTGGAAGGAGTAGCCCAATCTCTTACCGCCTTGACTTTCTCCTGGTCCATGAGGATGCCTCCTGGAGTGACCACAAATCCAAGGAAAGGGACTGTGTCAAGATGGAATTCACATTTCTCTGCCTTGGCGTAGAGTTGGTTCTCCAGGAGGCGCTGCAGGACTGCAATTTAACGTGACGTATATGTTCCTCCTTAGAGCGAGAAAAGATCAGTATATCATCTAAGTAGACAAACACAAACTGATTAATCATGTCATGAAGGACATCGTTGACCAAGTTTTGGAAGACAGCGGGGCGTTAGCTAGCCCAAACGGCATGACCAGGTACTCAGAGTAGTGCCCCTAGCGGTGTTAAAAGCTGTCTTCCATTCGTCCCCTCCTTAATCCTGACAAGATGGTAGGCGTTGCGTGGGTCGAGTTTGGAGAAGATGGTAGCTCCTGCAACAACTCAAAAGCAGAATTCATTAGTGGGAGAGGGTAACGGTTCTTAATGGTTATGTTATTGAGTCCCCGGTAGTCGATACATGGTCTGAGGGATCCATCCTTCTTGCTAACAAAGAAGAAACCCGCACCAGCAGGGGAGGACGAGGGACGAATGATCCCAGCAGCCAGTGATTCCTCCACATATTTCTCCATGGCCTCCTGCTCAGGACGAGACAGAGAGTAGAGGCCTCCCTTAGGGGGCGCTGTACCGGGTTGGAGGTCGATGGCACAATCGTAGGGTCTGTGAGGGGGCAGAGACAGAGCACGAGACTTGGAGAAGACCTCGGCTAGGTCATGGTACTCACTAGGAACCTTGGATAGGTCTGGAGAAAATGGGGGCTCCTTGGGTCCCTCCTTACTCCGCTTGGCAGGTGCTCTGCGAAGACAGGAGCTTAGACACTGCGTGCTCCATTCGATCACTTGCCCTGTCTTCCAGTTAATAGTGGGGTTGTGTTGTTGAAGCCACGGAAGACCCAGGACGATGGGGGCAGAGGAGGAGGAGATGAGGTGGAGGCGAATCTGCTCCTGGTGGTTGCCAGAGACAATGAGCGTAAGAGGGGCGTGACTTGGGTCACCTGACCTAGCGGTTGCCCACACAGGCCAAGTGTCCGGAACGGAGCAGGCAGATTCTGGGGCTGGAGCTGGAGCTGGTTACACAGGTTGGCGTCGATCAGGTTGATGTCTGAACCTGAATCAAACAGAACATTAGCAGACATAGAACGATTGCCAACAACCAGAGTGACAGGAACCAGCTTACGAGTGGCATCGCTGCTCTGAGCCAGCTGCCCAATCCTTCCGCTCACCCTCTCCTTCGTGAGTGAAGGACAGCTCTTAATTTGATGCCCCTCCAGCCCATAGTAAAGGCACGCCCCAGTACGCAGTCTTCTGGCTCTCTCCTGAGGTGACAGCCGGCAACGGTCAACCTGCATGGGTTCCTCCGATCTCCGGGGCTCGCCGGTCTCCTGGATAGGAGAGTCGCCCCAAAGAGGACGAAGGTTCCCATGCTGGCCAGACCGTCGGGGCTCAGGGTGGCACTGGCGCTCCCTCTTGCGCTGTTGGAGTCGTGAATCCACTTGGATAGCCACTCTGATTAGCCCCTGCAGGTCGGAAGGTAGTTCGCGAGATGCCAGTTCATCCTTAATATTCTCCGCCAGCCCCCGGTAGAATACATCGAATTGGGCGTCTTCACTCCATAGTGTGGAGGCGGCTAAAGAGCGGAACTGGATCGCGTAATCCGAAACACTGCAGCCAGACTGTCGTAAACTCAGTAGGGCACTTCCTGCCTCTCGCCCCTGGTAGGACCGGTCAAACACTTCCCTCATCTCCACCATGAAATCTTCTATGGTGCGAGTACAGGGGTGGCCAGCATCCCACATCGAAGTTCCCCAATCCCTCGCCTTGCCGGTCAAGAGAGTGACGATGTAGGCCACTCTGGATCGCGAGGTAGGGAAGGTCAGGGGCTGCAGCTCAAGATAATCGAGCACTGAGACAGGAATGCCTTACAGGAGGTGGGATCTCCGTCGTACTCCGGGGGGTAAGGCGTGGCTCCCCGGACGGGAGCTGCCTCTGCCGGAGCGGCTGCAGGAGTGGGAATGGTGGAGCCCAGAGAGAGTCGCTGGAGGGTGGCTCTCATCTCCTGCAGATCGCGATGCTGCTGCTGAATGACGACCTGTTGTTGTTGTAAGAGTCGTTGCATCTCAGCAGAGTCCGCTGGAGTCTGAACTGGTCGACTCGTACTGAAAGGAATGGCTTGAGACTCCAAATGCAGTTCAGCAATGGCAGGGCGTTTATTGGGATTAACCAAGCTCATGGTCAAAACAGAAATGGATCAATAGCCAGGCAAACAGACAAATGCAGACTAGGCAGAATCGAAGTCAGGGGACAAGCAAAATAATCCAGTAACCAGAGAATCAGTCCGCACAAAAGACAGTAACAAAGGGGGCTGAAACTAAGGGAATGGAAGGGGAAGGAAAAAGGGAGTTGGATGGGATAAGGGAGAACACAGGAGATACTAAACAGATAGGTACAAAATGGGAATCAGGGAGAACGAAGTACTAATCAACCAAACCGCAATCTCACAACATAATACAAACAATCAAATACAAGACTTACGGGAGAATCACAAGAAACGAGCTTTCAACAATCGAAACGAGAAAATAGCGCAGAAACGAGACTGACCAAGAACGAGCTGTGGTAGAAACGAGTCGACAAGAAGCAGCAGGAAAGTGGGTCTTTTATACACAAATTAAGTGGAGGCCCAGCTAAACTCAGAACAGGTGAGAGGAGAGGCGGATCTAGAAAAGCAAGGACGGTGATAGGAGAGAGAGAGAGGAAGTAGGTGGGATCCTAACTTTGAACTAACTAATCACCCGTGCCTAACTGAACTGCTCTAAGTGTGGATAGTCCAATCAGAACAGCAAGAGAGAAGGAAGAGGAATTACCAAACCGAAATGGAAAAGAAAGAGTGAGAATCTTTTAAAGACACCACACAAAGAAACAAGAGGAAAGTAAGACATGAGACTGCAAGCATTCATTCTCTAAACATGAAACATGTAACTCAGAATAAATATATAAATACAATAAATACACTAGAATGGACTAAAACCAACTAAAACCAAGCATACAAACATCACTTCTTAACACTGCAGATGAGAAAGTTAATACACGCTGGGGCCCAAAATGTCAAAATATTAATATTAACAACAAATCATTGGTTGGAAAATTAGCACAAATGAAACAAACACACTCCTGACGCCCTCTGTGACCCCATTTTCTCTTTAACTTTTGCTGCAGTGTCCTGTTTGGGAAAAAAGCTGGAAAGTCCTTCACTGTGAAAGTGAGGCTGCTTTACAGTCAATTAAATCAATTAATGCTCAGGAGTAAAGGAGAATATTGCAGAAAGGCTCGGTTCTAACAAGTGAAAAGTTGTTTTCTAAAGAGGAATGATCAGATGTTACTTTTCAACTCTCTCTTCTGTCTTTTCCATCAGATTAAGTCAAAGCCTGATAGAGGCTCGATTTCACCATTAGTTATGCTAGCGATGTATGTTTTGTGTTTGGCTCAGGTGAAGTGTACTGCACTAACGTTGCTTGTGTACCTTCATTTCACATCTACAGTAGCCAGCTAGCTCGCTACCGAGCTACATGAAAACCGTGATGCTGACCAGCCCATTTTTCATGTACAGTAGCTCCGTAGCTAGCTGGCTGGCTACTGTAGATGTCAAATTATGCTGGCTGGGTAGGAATAATTTAGGCAGTACCTTCAATAGCTAGCTACATTCTCTGAGCAGTTCCTGAGTTTACCAGCGGCACTTCAGCCTCGCTGCGTCATACTTAATTAATATGCAAAAAGACACCACATTGCAGGGTCCTGTACAATCCAGTAAGATTCATTCTTGTAAATTTTAGACCAGTGCTTTGTTGTGAAGTCCATTAAAAGCTTCATATTCAGCCATTTTGGGCTTAGCTCATTTTCTTGCTGAGGAGTGTAGAGATAGAGAGGGAGATGAGAGAGCAGGGAAAGCTCAGACAGAGATAGAGAGGGAGAGGAGAACAGGAGGATGATAGTGCAGGTAGAGTATGAGATATGATGTTTCGTCCCAGAAAAGCTCGGTACACTTGCAGCTGTGCCCTCAGCACAGCTAGAACAGATGCTGGACGGGATGTGATAACAAATTGTGATACTCTAATGGCCCAATGAAACTGCCTGCGTCCCAGACACATGTACCAAAGCCCCGACAGAAGCCTGAGGGCGTACCTGGGACCTGTGGAAAAATAGCAGAGTAATTGAACATGAGGAATTGCTAACGGAATTAGCCCAGCCAGAGCACTTGTTCATGAGAGTGGGATAATTCCGTGGAGCCAAATTCACTTCATCTGGTCACCTTCAGGCGATGCAGCAGAGAGATTTAGTACAAGGAGCTGCCTCCGGAGAGACATGAATAAGCCCTTCCTCTCACGTCTACCTCGACCGCTGTTGGGCAGCTCAAGGAAACATTCCTATTTAACATCTTTGGCTCAATGGTCACGTTTAAAGTTTCTCAGCCTTTTTTCTACAATCAGAAAAGCTTTTTTTTTTTTAAATGAGCTTGACTACATCAATTATCGCTTAAGTGACTACAACAGTAATTTCTTATTCCTGATAACTGTGAAATATTCATAGGATCATCCATATATTATAGAAAGCAGCTGAGCAAAAAATGTCTGATGTCTTGTTGTTTAAGGAAGACTTGATTTCCATTTCTATAAAACCTAATTTTTACACTTTTTCTAATTTTATTCTTTTTTTTTCTCAGCAGCACTCACGAGAAAGAAGTTTTCTCCTTTATTTGAAAAGACAGGCTGCTAATTAAGTCTGTCAAAAACATTTTTAACCTGTGTCATCCTTTCCAAATCACGTTTCATTTTCTTCTAAAGTTGTTTTTACAGGCTAGAAAAGGTATCCTGAAGTTTTCTCCATGGCTAATTGCCATTCCAGTAACATTTCAAAATCCCAATAATTAAGTCCACGAGGCTTCAAGGATTAATAGAACAAGCTTTTAATGAAATAAAAAAGCGGTAACTAAATGATTTTGAACTTGCCACCAGTGGAAGTACATTATTGGAGAAAATTCACTTTACCGTACTTTAGGGGAAACAGTGTACATACTGCCAGTAATACAGAGGCATAAGCCAAGGCCAACTGCATTATGGGAAATTTCAGTGTAAATTCGTCTCTGTGAGGAGGCAGACATTTGGTTGTAGGAGGGTTTTCCTGGAGGACAAAGACCACAATTATACATCAAAACTAGAATGTGTTTTTACTCATAAAAATGTACGTCTCCCCCCCGGCCCCCCTTCCCTGCCTAACCCACCGGATGGACGGACAGACGGATGGACAGACAGGCACATACCTAAAGGCACCAGTGCAGGACCTGAGTAGTGAGTATGCGGGTTAAGCAAAGCGAGAGAGAAAAAAAAGGAGAATTATCTCGGAGAGGCGAGAAAAACAAGGCACCTTAAATAGTGCGACACAAAGGATAGAGGAGATACAAAGGCACATAAATCCTCACTACAGATATCTTCGGCTAAAGTGCATAACTACAAACAGACACTCTGCCGAAGGAGGCGTGGCGGACTTCCGGCTTATATAGAGTCCGGGGAGCCAACTGGGTAAAGAATCCGATTGAAAAGGAATTTGATCTCGTCCCGGGACGAGAGCCTCAAAGAAAAGTCCTGAACACACGCACACCTCCCAAACCATGACAGTTTCCATCGCATTATCAGACACTGTCTTAAAGTGAATGAGTTTTTTCTATTATCTCATTTCTCATGTCTGAACATTTTCCCCTCTTGTGCCTATCGAAACCATTGCCAACTGGTCAATTGTTTTTCCCTAGAAATTAACGTTTCCCGTCCCACAACAGAATGAAAAAATCTGAAGATTTCCATTGTGTGAAACAGCTCGGTTTCATGCGATGGAGACAAAATGGCTCCAACTGTCAAGTTGTCGTAACTCTCTCTATCTAGGGAATGCACTATGTACCTGTGACTACCAGCTCAAAGGCAGTCATGGTGTCGGAGGATTACATGCATCCCTGTAAGTCAGCCTGCCACCACCTATCATCATATCCAGGATAGCGTACATGACCTCAGGCAAACACACACAGAGCAACACACAGTTCCAGCACACTGGCTCCTCTCTTTCCTGCTTTAACTCATGTCCACCGGTTTGTAATCCACTTTATTCTGTCAATTTCCTGTCATCACTTGCTAGCGACATCTACAATGCTATTACTGAGCCGCACAGGTAGCTGCGGTCGCTAAGGAGACCTTTACTTGAGGAACATGACATTCTGCAAGTGTGCAGCCTATCTGTGTGCATCAGTGAGTTAGCAAAAATCTATTTGCAGCAAATCGTGCCGGATGCCCCGTGAGGAAAGGTTTGACGACGTGTTGCGCGAAAGTGCGATTCCCCGCCGTGTGGGGTGAGAACGCTCCGCGCCTCGCCGCGTTCCCCCCACAGGGGAACCGCCTGCCTCTCCTGCCACACGCCGCGGAGAATTCATTAACAGCCTGCTCAAATTCAGCAGGGCTGTGGGGCCGCCGGTCGGGAGGTCTGCCCTGTCCTGCCTGCGCTGCGTGATGTACGACAATTATCCTGCGGGTGTGTGTTCCGAAATCTGCTTCCTGATCTCACTGCCTGCGAACACACACCCTCGTGTGTGTGTCTCTCTCTCTCTCTCTCTCTCTCTCAGACGAGATAAGTTTGCTTAAACAAAACTCCCCCAGGGGAACTTTTATATCTGCTGTCACAAAGGAAATGCCGTCCCCTTTTTGTTTCCAGGCAATACTTTGTTTGCATCACATCAAAATATCTCCTTAAAACCCTGACAAATGTAAGTTGCTTTGAAACTTGCCACCCGAAAATGGAACCAGTCTAACATGCATAATGCAAAGGTTGCAACTAAGGGGTCCTGTGCATATTTTGTGTAACATCGCTGGCATTGGAACAGAATGATATCAGCACATATTGATAAGTCATTACACCAAACACGAGGCCTGACCTGAACTGCCGTTGTACAGTATTGATATATGGTAATGTATGTCATAACGGAACCAAATGGCTGGTGTGTTACATGTGGTAATGGAATCAAACAGCTGGCGAATGGCTCCTGGTAATTTTCTTAATTTTCACTGTTTCAAGTTGGATGATGTGTGATATGTGCCCTCAATGTTTTTTCCTATATGTGTGTATGAGGACTCCACTGCAAATAAAATCTACCTCTGGGTACTAATAAACTAACTTGAACCTGAACTTAAAGGATCTGAATGGCTGGTGTACTGCTTGTAATAATGGAACCGAACGGCTGGTCTGTTACACAAGGTGATGAAGCCAAATTTCTTGTGTATTGTACGTGGTAATTGAACCGAATGGCTTGGATATCATAGGTGCTAATGAGATCCAATGGCAGATAGTTTTCACAAGGTTATGGAACTGAATGACTGGTACGTTGTAAATGGTAATGGAATAGAGCAGCTGGTGAATGGCACATAGTAATGACACCAAAAGGCTGGTGTATAGTGTGCAGTAATAAAATGAAACTGGTGCACTACATGTGCAATGAAACCAAATAGCTGGTGAATGGCACATAGTAATGGAACCGAATGGCTGGTGTATTGTATAGGGAGTTTCCGATAACGTAGGTTAATGAACAGGGCCACTCCCAATGCGCCTTCCTATTCGTCCTTACACCTATATATACCTCCTACATTCCCACAATCCCCGCTCGTCTCGTTTCTACGTCCCTCCCACCCTTCCCCTCTCCAAGAAGGAAGCAAGAAAGAGCCACCACCTGGGGCCCCGGGGGGCTTAGGAGCCACACGGACTCCGACAAGAGACACGAGCCCCACCCTGAGTCTCCCCGCCTGGGGGACGCCCAACGTCCACACAATCACAGACCAAGTCCAACATCACACTCGCCCCAATCTCCTATCCACAATCCCACCCAATACTCTCCTCTACTTTGGGAGTGGTCCAGAGTTCATTAACAGGTACTTAAAGCTGCTCAGCAGTATCTGCAAATTTCTCAAAATTGGGAAAACCCGCCATTGACTCTCTACAGCACCAGTTCCATCTATTTTTAGTAGAGATTAGCCTGATCAATACACATGTACAGAGTTATTGCATGTGCAAGTTAGCAGTATCTACAAAAGTAGGGCAGGAGGTAAAACTTTAAGGTTACTTTTCTCAGTTTCACTATTTTGCAGATACTGCTGTCTGGCTTGACACGGCAGTGCTGTAAGTGATATATTTTTTTGTTAAAACAAGTGTTAAATAGCTCCCCATTCCGACAGAGATCATTGATTTAAAGTATCTGGTCTGTGACACAGGTCTCTCAGTCACTCTCCACTGCAGTAGAGTAGCATATAAAATCCTGGAGTCACCCACTGCCTCTATCCAATTGGGTGAGAAAACGCCATAAAGGGGCGGTCCTTTCTGCTCGTGAACACGCAGAGCTCAATCTGTGTTGTTGACAATAGCGGAGCAGATGAAGCTAATGATCCCAGGGCTACGAGAGACGGCGTACACAATTAAACAGCCAAATTGCCAAAAATGGTAGAGGAACAGATAGAGTAAAGGAAGAAAAAATGGGAGATGGCCACTAGCCGTGTTTATATTGGTTTATATTTGAGAGATGGAGAAAACTAAAGGAATCCAAAGGTCTAAAGCCATACGTAGCTAGTCTTGCTGCTACTGGACAGTTAAGCTATGTTTTACTTAGTCTCGGGTAGTCCAGCTGGTGGTTTTTAATCCTGCTAATGTTAGTTTATAAATGTACAGTCGTCATTTATGGCCGACTACAGCTTGATTAGCTGTGTAACGATAGCAGCGAAACTTGGTAGCAATTGTTGAGAGCATGAACTGTCACTGGACAAAAAATACACACTGTGTGCATTTTTGTTCTAGAATAACAGATAACGAACGCGTTCATGTGCGGTTTGTGGATGGGGGGCGGGGACTTCTAACTTCGGCGACGGACAGGAAGCTAGCTAAAACGACCAAACCATTTACAGAAGCTTTAAGGCTGGTATTGCGCTATTGTATTGTAGTGCTGCGCTAAGTCCGTCCGCAGTGGAGCGGGTCTGCCAGGGAAGGAGCCCCGGCCTTATGTTCCGGTGACGCGGTCATGTTCCCCACCCCGCCTGCAGCATATGGCCCAGTTTTACATAGGACGTGGCGAAACTGGCACAGCTCTCCCCGTCTCATGATCCCCATGGAGATGGCTCTGGGTTAGCGGCCAGTCCACGCCTAATACCCCTCTCGCAGAGGAAGCAGCTCTGGTGGGTGCCACCGGTGAGTGCTGGGTTCTTACGCAAGCCCTCCTCGAGATTCCTGCGACCATATGTGAGGAGTCACCCCAAAACACACCTCTATCCATCCATCCCTCCCTCCACCTTCCTTTCTTCTCCAACTGCCCCCTCTATCACACAGGCCATGTGTGTGAGTGTGTGCGTGTGTTCTTGTACTTGCTACAAAGTGAGAACCAAAAAACGTTTTTTTCCTACTGAGTGGGGACATTTTTGGGAAGTGAGGACATTTTGGCCGGTCCTCACAACTACAAAGGCTAATTGTGACTTATTAGTTAAGGTTAGGGGTAAGGTTAGAATTAGGGATAGGTTAAGGTTTGGGTTAGGCATACATTTCTTATTGTTAAGATTAGGGAAAGGCTGTAGAGACACAGGAAGAATGAATGGAAGTCAATGTAATTTCCTCACAAAGATATAAGTACAAGAATGTGTGTGTGTGTGTGTGTGTGTGTGTCTGCACGTGTGCGTTTGTGTATATGTATGTGGCTGTGAATGGAAGTGATTGCGTACATATGTGTGTGTGCATGTGCATGTACAAACCTGTATGTGTATGTGTGTGTGTGTGTGTGTGCATGCACGTGCGTGTTTGCATTTGTGTGTGTGTGTGGGAGCATTCACACGTTTCCAAGAGTGAGTCTATGTCTTGGTGAATGTGTCTGTGTGTGTAAAATATCTTGCCTCCCCTTATATGGGCTCGTCACGTATGTCTGCTGCACAGACTCAGCAGATCTGAGTTTCGCTCTCCCCTTCCTCTGTCTCCTTCCTCATCTACTCCCACAGCCAACCTCAGCAAACTCCACTGTACCAGACGCTGAGCACCACCCAGCCCACAGCTGCACACTGATGGTGCTGGAGGTCAGTTACCCACCTTCACCTTGAAAAACAAGACTGTTGCATTTTATATTTAGCAACTTGTGAAAGTCTAATTTTGAAAAATAAAACAGTCTTTTTGCATGCAGCCAAAACCACTGCTATAACTGTTACTACTGCTTCTAGAACTACCTCTGCTCCTCCTACAGGAAAGTTCCAGCAGCTGACCTCTATAGCGAGCCAGCGCTGTGTATTTTGCATGCATGCAGGGCCGGGAGACGACAGTAGGGAGAGATAAAAAATGCACATTATGATATGATTGGAGAGCCGCCCTGGCAGATACGAGAGATGATTTCTCTTGTCTCCGGAGCGCGGGCAGAGATAGATGAGGCTCGGGCAGGGCCAAGGCAGTGATGGAGAGCTACGCTGAATGCCCCGGCCTCGGCCCCTCCCCTGCCAAACCTCTTCTCTCTCTCTCTCTCTCTCTCTCTCTCCCCAGCCTGCAAGAAAACAATGCAACCTCCCCCTACCTTCCGGTCATCTGCAAACATTTCATCAAAACATTGCCAACCTCTCCTCTGTCATGTCAAAATGGTACTTCCCCCGACATCAACAGGAAAACCTCTCCCTTAATACCGGCAGTCGCACCTGACCTACATTTCTGAAAGATGTCAGGCACAGTCAAGCAATTTTCTCGCATAAACACTAAAGGTAGGCTTCTGAACAGACAGTTCAGTCAAACTCGGCGCATGTTCACGCACTTACACTGTTTAATAAGGGCTGCAATTCTCACACAATTCGCAGGCTGTGCACGTTGTACCTGCAAATTTCAGCGCAATTTAACCTCGATACATTTTTTTCAAATCCACTGTGCGAGAGAACAAGACCAAAGAGCAAGAACTTCGCTGGACAAAACAAATACACACTGTATGCATTTATTTATGGCATCAGAAAACAGTTCATTTGTTACAGGAGATGCACAGATGCGTTGAGGTGGTAATGGGAGCAAATAACCAATCAAAAACAAATCTACATGCTACACCGATGAAGAATAACGGCTTTACACGGTTCATATCTACATGCTGTATCACTGAAGAATATCTGCTTTGCATGGAACATATCCACAGGCTATGCCGATTAAGAATATCTGCTTTACACCGAACGCTTCTACATCCTATACCGATGTAGCATATTTGCCTCACGCTGATACTTGTTGTTATACAGTGAACATCCTCTCTGCTCTGTCCACCATTAGCCCCTCCCCCTCACAACTTGAGCATTGATCTGATGGATGAAGCCAAAAACCGTGGGCACACCATCACTATGGTAACATGACCTGATGGATTTATTCTCCAGACAGAACTACGCACTATTCAGCAGCGCTTCATACCCCGAGACTCGGCCGCCAGTTCTCATATCCGTCATAATTTGGCCGCCAAATTGCCAGACGCAGCCTGGATCTTTTCGAGGCCTCCTCTCCTGGTTACGCAGAGACTGAACATGGCACGTCCTTCAGGGAGCAGTTGGAAAGATCTCCTCAGTCCAAATGAAACTGTCCCACAGGCCAGTCACTTACGCTGAAAAACTGCACCGATATTTTTCCTTCCCTTTCCTTCGGTAATTATCTTACCGCACAATGTCATACTTGAACAATAAACAGGCAATTTTATACTCAATCCGAGGAATTAGATAAATAACTGGTCCTCCGGATGATGGTTAAACCGAGGTCCTCACTGTGATCATTTTTGATCATTTTAGATCCTATAACACTCTTTGTCACTACAAGAGTGGGAGATTCCCCGGTTTCATGGCTAAATTCCAAACCTGGCTCTTTCCAACCTGCCACCTAATCATCCCCTGATTTGACTGGCTGCGAAATCCGCGGTCTCCCTCTCCACCTCTGATGTGTGGTGAGCCTTCTGGCACAAAATGTCTGACATCTCCAAGCGGAGCCACACATTGGAGGTGACTGAGGGGAGATTCCCATGTATTACTGTAAAGCACTGTAAAGACTGTGAAAAAGGCATGAATTTTTCCAGAGATTGCCCTCATATTACTTATGCAGGCTTTGCAACAAATTTCAAGCAGTGTAGTCACACTGTTGATAAGCATTCAACAGTAAAATGTTTCAGAATGTACAAATTTCCCAGAAATTTGACTTAAATGAGAATATTGACTCTTGTGTTGGCAGTTGTACTGGTACCATCAATGGTTATAACATACAGTATGTGAGACAAGCCAGACACAAGAGTCCTGCATTCGGCCCATTAAATGATGTCTAGACCCACTGTACTGCGTACCCAGCGTTTGCTCAGGTCTTATTATCAACAATCCAGCTGTCTGCGCCTTTAAGAACACTAGCTCCTGACCTTCTGTGCTGCGGCCTTAAATAACCCTTTCTAGTCAAAGAGCATGAGGGTGGGTTTCTCTGAATATTCCAGTGTTCACATACCAGCATAGATTATTTGACATATAACGCCTCTATTTGCATTCAAATGAATACTATAAACCAGTCATAACATACTGTACTAATACTGTATATTTCAGTAAAAGACTTCATACCATAATGTAAGTGAATTATATTATGCAATAGGACTAATGTCATGCAATTAAATATGATATTAGTAATGTGTTGTATTAGCATACAATAAACAAAATGCAGCACTGGTTGGCTTTTAAAAGTGTAACCTTGCGTATCAGTCATATATCGAGCCACTCTTTGACAAACCTCTATTTAGACACAACTACACTCAGCATGGACTTCCTCTAATTGAAAGGAGGATCGTGACTTGCGCTCACATTCTGCTACAGAATCGAACGTCATTTACCCTGAAAAGCCCTCGCACTGAAATCGGACCGACACGGGGGCTCGCAAATAATTAAAGTTTGGGAACAGTAAATGCTGAGAGATTGGAGGATGAACAGAACAAAAAATGGGACTCTCCCAGCAGTGGTGTCCTTTCATGTTTTTAAATGACGAAATATGTGAACTTCAGGCAGCAACTAAAGACAGCCACATCAAAGAAGGCTTCCGAAGCCTCCGATTTTTAAAAATAAATTGCTCTGTAGGGGGCCCCAGTGAGTCAGAACTGGCACCAGTAACTGCCCAGAAGAGGATCGAAAACAAGCTGTAGCAATTCATAAAATGCAGCAGCCTCATAAAAGAGGTACACGTTGGAAACCCCAAATAACCCAGGGCCTCGTCTTTGAGAGCTTACTTGCTACTCTGCCCATATTTCAAGGGCACAGCGATCGTTTCGGACACGACCGAGGACAGGGTTTCAATAGGCAGCAAGAGATAAAAGGCGCAGCCTGGGAGAACCCACAGGATGCCCAAAAAAATTAAAAAAACTACTGCTGAGTTCAAATCCAGCTCTTTCCCTTTTTACTGGTATCCCTTTAATCTGACAACAACAATGGCCAGGGAGGGTGGAGCTTAGAGTTGGCACAGGACCAACTAAGGGTTAAAGTCTTTGTTAACCCGGATTAGCCAAAAGACCTTTCATCATCCAAGCGTTTTTTAATGCGCGTCTTTAAAGGGGAACACGGTGGGAAAATGGCAAGGCGAAGGTTCGCTAGGATAGATGAAAACACCAATTAGGCTCGCTGCCATTTAAATCAAAGGAACGCAGGCCTTTTCGTCGGACAGTAATGACATTTATCGGCAGCCGCGAGTCGCTGAGGATGAGTACTAGACCTCCGAGCGCCAGGGTGGTAAGAGGTGGCAGGTGTCTCTCTCTTAACGAGCAGCTCAGCGAAGTGTGATAGTGGTTTGGAGCCCGCCTGTGCATGCCGCGTTTTGGGAGCAGGGACCAGACACAAGGTTAATAACTCATGAACTCCCTCCTTCTGCAGTACCAAAGCCTGAGGTCTCAGCTCGCGGGCTGAATCGCACAGCCGGATTAAACTGATCCAAGGCTTCATAAGTATCCGCATTATTTTTCATTCAAACCCTAACGGATCGCATTTGTCCAGGGATAGCAGCGCTGCACAGGTCACCAGTGAGCTTAAACTGATCTGAGGAAGTCTGGGCCACTGGCTACCCTGGACAAAACAGCTTTATGTTGAATTCACTGTAAGTCTCCAGCCAATGCTAGGGCTAACAGAAGTCCTACTGAGGGTGAGAACTCCTCTATTTATCTCATTCAAACCTGCTGGAACGGACTGCAGGTCTGCTTTATGACCTAGATACCAATGCAATATAGGTGAAGCATCCTAGGCTGATTTTATGTTCCTGGTTGTTTTATACTTTGCACATAACTGTCTTTCATGTATAACCCGTTTGTTCAAACACACTTTGTTATTCCACTGCGTACTTTCAATGACTTGTTTTCCTGAATCCAAGGTGCTCCAGTAAAAGTAGCATTCATTTCTGCTCATGAGATGTCTGCGTCAGCTCTATCAGTCCATTTCATGCCATGGCTAATGCGTGACTGTACAAGGTCAAGCTCAAAAGTTAACAGACTTCTGCACTACAGTCTCACTGGCAATGATGCAAGGTCATTACCAACCAGAGCCAATATCCTCTTTCCTTATATTTTCCTGCCTGGTTAACTACTGTAATATAATGAAAATCTTCCTTAAGTCATGTGTTGGTGTGCTGCTACCCTTAGCCAGTTGCATCATGGGTATTTCCTTATACTTGTCTTAGATTATCATGTGACTGCATGAAAACATTCCATATCTGCAAAAATACAAACATAACACTGGCAAGGATGCAGAGTTACCTTGGATTAAGTGTTTAGTGTTTCCCTACCCTGCCGGGTGATAAATCATCTAGGAAAAGTAATTATAATATGTTTGGGGTAATAAATTGTTGTTTTATGAGGGCTTGCTGAAATAATACGTTTTTGGCATTTAATATATTTTGTGTGAACTTTGCATTAGTGACAGAATTCTTAATAGCAGAATAATGTGCGTGAGGCTATTACTAATTTTATGTGCAGAACCAATTTAAATATTAATCCCTGATAAGGAAGAGTCAATGAAGATGTGTGATGATAGCTAATGGAGTTTTCTTACAGAGGCGGTGAGTCCGGGTACATCACATTGACTTGAGACAGGGTCTCGACGTAGGAGTCGAAATCGAAGGCGGGTGGGAACTCTTCAACACAGGTACTCCTCAACTCCCCAATGGAACCGCCATAGGAGAAACCGTCAGGAGCTGCAAACAGAAGGAACCATTTTACACAGAGCTGGGTGACCCATCTGTCCATCCATTATCGATACCGCTTCTTCCACGCTAGGGTAACGAGGGAGCCAGAGCCTATCCCAGCTGACTATGGGCGAAAGGCAGGGACACACGGAGACGACATACATTGTTTAAAACAGGTTATGCAGAGATCACAACCGCCTGAAACGCATTGGTTGTAGTTCAGCCTTTTCTTCTATTACTTGTCTACATCACAGTGTAACACATTTACATAATGCCTGTTCAACAGCTTTGGCATGCTTTAGAACAAAGCTTGGTCGAGTAGAGGCCAGGAGGAGTTTGGATTGCATCTCCACGCGGAGAACACATTATTTTCCTCAGTGAGAAGGCAAATACCTTTCCTATGGGCTTCCAAAGGAACACAAAGAGAAGAATCCATGATTTGATTAATTTATACCACTATTCCTCAGCAGTACAACCTCAATCTTCAATTGTGTTCCATTCATTTTATGGAGCATTGCTTCCTGAACTGTAGTTACCCAATCACAACAAACTAGTGAGATTTAAGGGAGGGGTCCTTAAAGGGGCAGGAGCCAAAACAGCCCATTTCAGGCTGAGTGAGCCTGAGGTGCTGAGCACACAGCCTGTACAGCTGTAACAAGGAGCTTTTTGACCATAAAACATGCAAATGGTTGTAAATAGACAACAAATATGTAAATAATAAACTGGAAAATGAGAATAAAATAACCCCTTCAAACAGCACTTTATTTGAGAACATTCAGTGCTGGTATATGCAGCGATAGTAACATCTATAAGAACCACCCTCATCACCAGCAAAACGTATTCTCCTCCTACAATGTTATTACTGATATCACCTTAATGTTTCAATTTCCCATGGTACAAAAACTGAAAAGATGTCAGTTTTAATTTCGGTTATCGGCCAGTTCGAGTGTGATGTCGGGTTAGAGGCCACATCCTTTCCATCATGCATGTTTAGCTAAACAAAACAAGCGCTACTCCTCCTGCTCTTACCTCATGCCCTTCCAGCACTGACACAAAACCCCAGGGGACAGGAGAAAAACACACCTGCAGCCAAAGCCACTCGCTCTACTATCGACCGCTATGGATTTATGCCCAGGTACGTCCTGTCGAATCAAACAGGGGACGCATCACTGCTCTCTGACACAAAGAGACGGGCAGCAGATACATCAGGTCCACAAAGTACAAGGTCAAAGAACATGGACAACAATATATACAAGGCCCACCAGGCACAGACTGAAGGAATGCTAGTTTGTCTCTCTGCATAGCCGAGGGCAGGCTGCAGTGTGTCTGGTGCCCCGGGTTCGAGATGAGGGAGAGATCGCAGCCTGCTCGGCATCTGACGCTTATATTTCACAACACTGAAATAACCTGTGGAACCTGCCGGAGCCCAGAGTGCCACAACCTTTAGCACGACCCCAGGGTAAAAGAGCTGGAGTTCGCTCCCCTTTTACCCTTTAGCGAGGCAATAGAAATCAATGCAGGCCACAGTCCTGACAAAGACTGATATTTGGCGGCACGAAAGTTCAGGCCAGGGAGGGCTCTCGGCGGTTTGTAAGGAGTGTGAAAGGCCGATTGCGCGGGCGAGGCCAGCCTTTAAGATTCATGTCTCGAGGTGCAGCCGCGACGGCATTTTACTCTTCAAAAGCTCCCTCCCTCCAGCCCCCCAGCTATAGAAAATAAAGCACAATGCTTCGGGTGTCCTCCTGTGCGGGTGTGGGAAATAAAAGCTGGCTCAGGTGGAGACTGCATGCAAAATTCATCAATCGAGATTTTTACAAAGGATGGGTGACAGACCGGACAGCTTTTACGTTTCCTACCTTCAAAAGTCGCAGTGTTTTAAGGCCAAAATAATGCACGTGTGTATTGTTATTGGTGCCTTAGTAGTATTAATGGAAAGACTATTCCAGGCCGCAGACTGTTGGCAGCCTCGCTAGGACCGTGGACAGCAAGCCATCAGTCTCCAGTGTGCTGCTCTGCGGAAACTGGGCTGGAGAGCAGCCATCTTTACACATAAATCTAAATTACACAGCTTACCACTGCTTGATGGAGTGAGGCTGCGCCAACAGGAACAAGGTGTTATTAAACACACAAACCAGAGGCAGGATCAGGGGCTCACTGCTCATAACTCACTGTCTGCGAGAGGCCTGGTTACACTCATCTGAATGAATATGAAATGAAAGTGTAAGTGCACGCGTGTGTGTGTGTATGCGTTGTCAGTATGTGTGTGTGTGTTTCTGGTTGCCTATATCCATTTGCCAGCTTTTGGGTCTGTTTGCTTGTTTGCATGCTGGACAAAAAATGGAAAAATGAGATGACAAAACATATCCAAACTGTTAGATACAGGAGCAAAGGCTACTCGGTAAAATGGAATTATCCTACACAACAATAAACGGCACAAACTTTCCGCTGACTACAGTCCGCCCTGGAGAGCAATTCAGCGACTTTCGACTTTAATGTATTTCCTAATTGATTTCTTGAAGAAATGGTCAGTACTCCACTCTTACAACTGCATTCATTTTTCCATCATCTTACTTCTACTACACGTAATGGGCACACCCAATCTTTCATAATATGATTTATTCGGGATCACATCACGTAAGTAATCTACAACAGATAATCAAATGCAATCCCAACTCAGAAAAAGATAGGACATTATGGAAAAATGTACATAAAAGTATAAAGCAGTGATTTCTAAATGTACTTTGACTTGTATTTCATTGCAGTGAGTATAAAGACAAGATATTTAATGTTTTGTCTGGTCAGCTTGCACATGTTCATCCATTCCTACCACACAGAGCTGCAATGCACTTAAACATGGGCAGAGACAAAGCAAAACTGCACTGTGCACGCATTCTCGTTTTGGCTGTGTAAGAAGAGGGTGCAGGTGCTGGACTGGCCGACCTGCCGTCCCGACTTGTCGCCAATCAAAAACATATGGCCAATTTTGGAATGGAAAACGTGACAACAAAAACCCTGTGCTGTTTTGCATTTTAAGACTTGCTTACAGGAAGCATGGGACAAAATTACACCTGACGCACGTAGTCACTTAAGCTACGTTTCCGCCAAACTCTTGACCAATCAGCGGACTGCAGTGTTGCCAGCTCCGCCTGTTAGTATGGGATTAGTGTGCTTCGTACCTCAACAGAGCAGTAACAAATAAACAGGAACGATAAGAACATACCATCCCAAATCTGCGACTGTGTATCAGCAGGCATAATTACAAACACAATAACTCACTGAACTTTTTTTTTTTTTAAAGATTATTTTTGGGAAATTTTTCCTTTATTGGACAGTTATACAGTGTAGAGAGACAGGAAGGTTGGGGAGAAGAATGGGGGAAGACATGCAGCAAATGACCCGAACTGGAATCGAACCCAGTTCGCTGCGGGAAGGACACAGCCTTTGTGGTCCGCGCGCTTAGACCGATGAGCCACCGGGGCGCCCCCACTGAATTCATTTTAACCTCAAGTTTCCCGCAGCTTCTAGATTTTTGGCATGGGCTCCCAGCTCAAAAGAGGGATAAATCTCTTGAAAATTTACAAAGGATTCCCCAGAAAACATGTTGCAGGATTTTGCAGGGGGCCGAGCCAACAACCTAACAGCTACCTGCAGCAACCAAGCAATACTGAATGCTGGCCATCCACTAATGGGTGAGCTACCATGGCTATCTCTCGCAAACCCAGCTAACACCACTGCATTAGTCAATCCATACAATGTGTCCTCTTACAGACCACTTCCTCCTTCTGTCGACCACATGCTCTTCAGATATTGCACACATAAAAAGGTGACACCCAGAAGTTCCCTAAATGCTTTTTTGAATACCAAACACAGGTAATTCAGCAACGTAGAGGGAAGAATGGACACAAACACAGGACACTGCACCATACAGAGAATAGTTGTTTTGTAAAATCCTGCATTGCAAGGCAAGGATTTTCCCACTGAGCCATGAGAATGTCACTTGTCTACAAAATTTATTTCAAAAGAAGCTAAAATTTTCTACTTCAAAAAAAAAAAAATTTTGAGTATCATTCCTAATTGTCATTTCAGGACTTAACAACCTATTAAAGGCTCCTATGCCATGTGAAACTGCCTGATTAAGTCTAGAACAAGGGTGCAGGACTTCAAAACTATTTTTAATGTCACTTTGTTAATACGAGGGCTCAGCACTCGTCATTATCAACATCTGTCATATGAAGCGTAATCTCTTAAACTATGAATTTTTCCCTTAACTTTTCCCTGAAGCAGGTTTAATGTCAGATAAAGCATTTTTTCATATTGTAGGACAATGTCACATACATGGCCTGTATCTGCTGGTTCCAGTGCTTCACTGAAGCTACATCACACTTATATTGAGATAAATATTCAAACCCAGGATGCCATATTTTTATGACCACAGCATTGCATCAAATCGAAAATATTTAGATCTTGCACATCATTTTATACCCATTTCCTAGAATTCAGCAGGACATATTTGGGCTCTTCGGAAACCCCAGGATCTCCACTAGAATGTAAAACAGGCCTGAAGTTTCTGAGATTTGAATACAGCAGCTGCATTTGATAGACCCATAAATGGGTCCCTGGGTTTTATGGGTTAATCTGGGTGTAAGCGCCGGGGAGTGGGCATTTCGGCAAACCGCTCACCGTAGCTGGCACGCAGGTGGGGGTTCCGCAGTCGGCCATCTTTGCGAAGGCTGCCCACGATAATGGTGACGCAGGACAGGAAGAGCACCAGGCCGATGACGATCCCGGCCACCACCAGCGGGGACACCAGCAGGCTGGCCTCACTGCCGCCCTCCCTGCAGTCAGGGTACTCATGCGACAGGGCGCTCTGATTGGAGCTCACTCCTGAGGAACGCAGGAACGCCAAACCAGGG
Source organism: Gymnothorax javanicus (assembly GCA_029692085.1). NCBI lineage: Eukaryota > Metazoa > Chordata > Actinopteri > Anguilliformes > Muraenidae > Gymnothorax > Gymnothorax javanicus. Next base: position 4,186,526 of record CM056209.1, on the reverse strand, counting down.
GGGAGAGAAAGACAGCGAGAGAGAGAGAGAGAGAGAGAGAGAGAAAGAGAGAGAGAGAACACATTAATTTCATACTTCTAGTGTTGTAGTCACACTTGTTATATGTTCCCTGTCTGCTTAGGCAATATGTATGTCGCACCGATAAAGCACAAGGAATTCAACTGAATTTAATTGAGGGACAAAGCAGGACATGGGGGGGGCAAGAGAAAGAAGCAAAGGAAATGACAAGGGAAGTATAAGCAGAAGGAAAATGGCAGAGGGATTCAAAAATTTTAAAAAGTGGATGATATGGAATTAAGTTCAGTAGTAATTGATGGGCAGAGGAAGGAATGTAAGTTAAGGAAGCAGGGATTTAAGGATTTAAGGATTTAGGAAAGGCGTTAAGAATTATGTTGGACAATGAGAGGAGAAGTAGGGGAGCACAGGAGAAAGTGACACAAAGAAGAAAAGAATGGAGAGCATGAAAGGAGAAAAAGGAAATGGAGGAAGAAATAATGCAGAAATGGAAGAGAGAGAGTTCAGACAGAAATGATAAAATTAGTGGAAGGGGATGGTGCAGCAGATGGACAGAGAAAGAGGGAACAGGAAGATGCCAAAGAGCATCATCAGTCACAACAGGTGAAAAGTTCAAATAATAAAAAAAAAACTTTAACGGTGGCTCTACAATCCCAGAGGCCTGGAATTAAAAAAAAAGCCAAGTGACATAAATGGCACATATTGGACTCAGGACCCACGACCTTAGTCAGTCTAACTGATAAACACATAATAAATGTTGTGCTAAAGTGACCCCCTGAATCAACTCCTGCTCAGAGCCAACACCAGTCAGTGTCATTTCATGTGAGAACACTTGAATTAATGGCGCCTGTGCGGCTCTTTTAATTGATGCACCTTTATCCACCACTTAGGGCATGTATGGGGCCATTTCCTGAATAATTCAGTTGCCTGATGTTGTGGGCAGTGTTTTACGCTTGACATGCACACAAGCACAAACATACAAACACACACAAACACACATGTTCGAGCGGGATTCTGCACACACCAATCTGGTCTCCAAACAGTGATGCTGAATATTTTATCTTCCGCTGCTTAAATTTTTAATGTTTCAGTGGGACCGATTTCACAATGTTAGCACTGAAAGCAAACACAAGGCTTCAGTCGTCAGCAGTGCTCAGCCCTGTCATCTAGGAACCTAAAAGTTTTCACAAACCACACACTGAACATGACCTGCTATTTACACACATCCATTGCATCCAAATCATTTTACAGCACAAAAAAATCTAATCAATTTATTTATGAGCACATCATAGTTTAAATGCTAATCACATCAGTCTACCTTCTGCAGCCAGATACACTCTGACACAATGGAGCTCTTCAAGTATTCAGACTGACTGTAATTGCAAATCTTTCATTTGAAACTCAACATTACATTTTTCTTTCAGACTAAACATACCATAGGAAGCAATAAATTAATTAACTGCCGTTATCGCATTTCCTTTGGCTTCTGTCATTCATTTCCATTGGAGCATCATCGAGCACGCCGTGAGTGCGATGACGCATTCCAAATTCTACATATTTTTATCATAACCCTAAGAGCGCAACATGCAACTATTGTTGCTCAATAAGTCGCCACATGATGGGTTTTCAACAGTACAAGATAATTGAATTTATAGCTTTTTGAAAATTTATTTCAGTGTTCTGAGGGTTAACAGGCTGAAATCACACACAATTATTATACGTGTAAAAGCATTTCATTTTTAGTTCTCTAATTTTACAGCAGTGTAATGAGGGTACTGCTCCTTCGTACACACGCGCTCTGCTCACAGCCCAACTAGCTCATGTAAATGCCAAACTGTGCGAAGTTCCTAAGATAACTGCAGCTGGATGAAGCAGAGATGTACCTTTGAAAAATGTAGACTCTCTCATATCGCCATGTCTATTTACAAGCAATGTGGCCCATTTAACACGCAACTTCCCTTTATGGAAGTGACTATTCGCCCCGCAGCGAGGGGAGTTGAGGGAAATACATCAGCTATCTGCCCCGCAGCGGGGCCGATAAAGAACGGTTCTGCTAATCGCACCACGGCATGGCAGATAACAGAAGCACTTCTCCTATTTGCCTACCAGCTGGGTGAAGTTTCGCGCGGAAGCGTTGCGGGGTGAATAGCCTCTTCCTTATTTTATTGCAGACACGAGCACACACGCGCACACACAAAATCAGTCTCTAATGCTGCGTTTACACTAGGCCACGTTTGCCACGATTTGGTCATTATTTGAAAATCGTGTTAGAATCGCAACTCATAAAGTGTGAGAGATCGCGGATCCAAATCGTGGTGATCGCAAGGGATATCCATGATCATGAGGTATCTTTATGATCGGGGCCACGATCATAAATCACGATCAATTTGGCCACGATTGTGCCGATTTTTTAAAAATCGTTTCAGAGCATAGTAGAGAGTAGGCATTGGAACAGATCATGTTTACGCGTGGAAGAACGCAATGGCACGTGGCGGGCTAATCGTATTACAACATAATAAAGTGTATCAGATTTATATATATAATATAAAATTATTAACGCCCACGACCGATTGCGCTCTCTTGTGCCGTGACCCGCTCTGATGCGTTTGGCATGCTTTCCTATAAAAGGTGTCACGCTGCCTGACGAAATTCATTTTGATCCAGCTGCAAAGCATTTCACAATATATAATTTGATTAAATTTCTTTATAATAGCATAAGAAGATGCCACCAAAGAAAGGCTCTGAGGGTGAGGGGAAGGGAAAGGGTTCCAATTCAACTCCTGCTTTCCCAGAACCTCAGATGGAAGCAACCAGGGCCAGTATATAGGCATGCAGCAGATGAGCAAATAAGCAATCTTCATCTGTAGGACATGCATCCGTGTTTCCTCGGTGGAGTCACTGGACAAACAAACGAAATGTAAAATCTACCTCCTTCTTATACCAGTCTTGTCCCAATCATGCTCAATCGCCCTTTTATATCTTCAGGCAACAAAAGGTAGCAAATCTTTATGAACATCAAGGAACGTAAGAAAGTGTATGAAATCGTAATAGATTGTAGATCCAAATCGTGATGATCGTAGAAAATAGTGACAGTCATAGAATCGTAACAGATCTTCATGGAATGGTAACGGATCGGATTTCCAATCGTGGCAGATATTGTTCAGGATCCTAACAAAACGTATCCTATCCTTTTAGAGCGTAAGAAACCATAAAAAAGCGTCAAAAATAAGGAAAATTAACAAAAAGTTCCACGATCACGAAGATCTACTGCGATCTTTGGTTCTTATCAGATCAGCATAATCGTGGCTATAGTGTAAACGTAGCATAACGCTCTCGATCTCTCACACACAGTATAATGTTCATGATAGGCGATGGTCATTTTTATGAGCTCTCATAAACATTAAGACTGTATTTGTTGAAGAGTAGAATGTTGACTGATCACAGTTGGCTTGAGGCCATAATCCAAGAAATTGATGCCTCAAAAATGAAGAAAGAAAACTAACCAAGAGACTGGTCGCGTGGTTGCAAAACTAAAAAAAAAAAAAAAAAAAAAAAAAATCAATAATTAAACAAAACTTAAAAACAGAAAAAAGAAAGCTGAATTCCATGGCAACTATGTAAAATTGATCAGGTGTAAGTGAAAAAAAAAACCAGACCAAGTTTCACAACTTAGCTGGGGAATTCCGATGGCCACTGAGGTGCCAACACTTCAAAGTCAGCAAGACATCACACGTGTGCGCTGTCAAATTAAACTGCTCTCCACCGGCGTTACAAACCCCAGACTGGCAGAGGATGTGTAAACCACAGCATAAATGTGACAGCCTCAAGGGCATCATGAACAGACACGACTTTTAATCGTGACGTGCCTGTCTACGTTAACTTTTCTTTTAAGCTATTCATTAACACAATTCCTCGCTGTGGAAACTTGCTAATAGAAATCAGGCTCTATTTAGTGGTGGCAAAAGGGGCAAGACAAAGCATGATAACAACCATTTTAAGGACAGAGTTTGTTAATTAGATTCACTTATACACTCGTGTGGCTGACGTATGTAGGCCACAGTCATAATAGCCACACTCCAAGCAGCACGGCCGAATGCGCTATATACGTTCCAATATATGATCATAATTATAATGGGACTGACCGTCCTGCGCTTAACCCCGTAAACTCTACTGTTTCCCTTAAATTTCCCCTTAAGTAGGTTCAAAGTCAGAACAAGCATTTTTTTCATATTGTGGGATAATGTCACATACATGTTCTGAATCTGCTGGTGGCAGCGCTTCCCTGAAGCTACATCACACTTATACTGAGAGAAATACTCACACCCAGGACGCCATGATTTTTTTATGGCCACTGCAACATATCAAATGGAAAATATCCAGATCTTGTACATCATTTTACTAACGTTTACCTGTAATTCAGCAGGACTCAAGTGAGATTATTGGGATCTCTAGTGGAATTTAAAATAGGCCTGAAGTTCCAAAAGTTTGAGTACAACAGCTGCATTTGACGAACCTGTATATGGGTCCATATGTCTTATGAGGTTCAGTCAGCAGGTGCGAGGGTATAGGTAAACTGTTGTCTAGCCCTGGTCATTTACCCCTAAGGTCAATAGTAATATCACAAACTGGCCTCTTGGACTGATCTAGAAGTAAGATTGAACTGTATTGGGAAGATTGAGGATTTGCCATTATCATGGGTTTTTACACAGTTTGCTCAGCCTGAAAAATGATAGTAGATTTCCAACTTAATCAAGCATGGCAGCTCCTCTGCTCTCCCCAAATTTACTTCCTGGCTACGTACTGCCAAAACAAGAGCAGCATGTCTCTCCACTTCCACAGCCAGATGGGAACTATGCCATGTTAATTGAGTGGAATTTGGGATGAATAATTCTCGTGTTCATAACTGCGTAATCATCATGAGATTCAAATTAAAAAACACAAGAGCACACAGAGAGCGCACACCTCCTCCAAGGCCCAACAGTCCCCTACATGTCTGGGATGCAACGGTGAAAAATCCTTTAAAAAATTCCAGGGTACATAATTTGATCCGAATCAGTCCCAAAATTAAATCATTTCTCTAAGATGGGCCATGACACACTGCTGGTAAAAAATTCCATAAAAATCTGTTCGCAAATTTTTCAGTAATGCTGCAAATAAACAAACATCCTTACCCACAAACCAAATGTATAACATGACCTCCATGACGGAGGTAATAAAATGGCAGTTTTCTCGTATATTAATGATCGCTGGTTGCTGCCAGCATCAGCGCGAGAGGCGATGCCTCCCTCTTTGGAGATGGTTGGCTGGAGCTGCAGACTGTAGCTGGCAGAGGGTAACCCTGGAGCATACATACTGAGACCAGCCCTTCCCTGGGCCTTACTGAAGGGGGTGCTGTCCTGACAGAGACACACTCACCTGAGGAAGCACCAAAGCAACTGAAGACCCTACATCTCTCCATCCCTTTCCTTCTAGCATCACTCACATCTGAGTCACTCTCTTTTACCATCTCTCTCCCATACAGTAGCTGTCTTTCAAAGTCTCATATCTCCCTCAGGGATGCTATCGGTATTCAGTCATCTCTTCCATATCAGAATGCGTCTGTTTCCATATTGTAGCACTATTTCTTTCACAGTCTCTCCCCCTCTCTCTGATATCACGTCAGTCCTTTCAACCTCTCCTTTTGATCAGGATGTATAACTCACTCCTCGCCATTCACTTTCTCTCCTTATTTTTTTCCCAGAATTCCCAGGAAACAGCGTGGCGCTGTGCAGCTAAGTAAAGCTCCTTTGCCTCAGCCAAATGCTATGAACGAGGAACACAAGCATGTCCCACTGGATTTATTCCAGTTCTGTGCCACAGATTTTATAATTACGGCCCATATTTAGAATTCCCGCCGCACAACACCTTCCACTTCATGCTATAACTCTATCTGCAAAGCTTTCTAACGCATTTCTTTCTTCAGTTTGTGCATTCAAATGGAATGTACAGCACGTACGTGTGTAAATGTCTTAATATACATCTGCAAGGATCTATAGTGCTGTGTAAAAGTATTTGCCTCCTTCCCGATTTCTTCTATTTTTGCTTATTTGTGATTTATGTCTCAGATCATCAAACTAATTTTAATATACAACAAAGACAACAAGAGTAAGCACAAAATGCAGCTTATATATGATAATTTCATTTATTGAAAGGCAGAGTTATTCAAAACCTATATCACCCACGTGAAAAAAAAAAATTGCCCCCCTAAACCTAATGACTGGTTGTGCCACCCTTGGCTGAAAAGAAAACCGCAATAAAACTTATGCAATAACTGGCACTGAATTTTATAGATCACTGTGGGGGAATTTTGACTCAGGTGATGGTCAGACAGTCTCCTTCAGGATTTCCTGATAGAGAGCAGAACTCAAGGTTTCATCAATCATCACGTTACCCAGGTCCTGAAGCAGCAAAGCAGCCCCAGATCATCATGTGATTAAAACCGTGTATGACTGTTGATATGATGTTCTCGCTGTGGAATGCTGTGTTAGTTTTACGCTTGAGGTAATGGGACCCATGTCCTCCAAAATATTTCCACTTTTGACTCATGTGTCCAAAGAATATTATTCCAAAAGTCTTGGAGGTCATTGAGGTGTTTTCTTTTTGGCAAATGTGAGACAAGCATTTGTGATCTTTTCGGTCTGCAGTGGTTTTTTCCTTCCAGCTCTCCCATGGATGCCTGTGTCTTTCTTATTGTGGAATTGGGAACAGTCACCTAAACTGAGGCATGTGAGGCCTGCAATTCTGTTGTTATTAATCTGGGTTCTTTTACGACTTCCAGGATGAGTCCTCTATGCCTGCTTGGAGGAATCCTGGTGGGCCTGCCACTCCTGGGAAAGTCCTGGGAAAGTTCACCCTGATCCATGTTTTCTCCATTTTTAGAGATTGTCTCTCACCATGGTTTGCTGGAGTCCCAGAGCCTAACTGATAAATATCAACAACTTTGCTTCTCATCTATTCTTGAATTTCTATAGATCACAGCATCATGTGCTGATTTTTTTGCCTACATCACATTGCGAGACAGTTTCTATTTAAGCGATGTTTACATTCAACAGGGCTGACAGTAATCATGCCAAAGTGCGTCTAGTGAAATTGAACCCAATTATCAATTAAATTTGTTTAATTGGTTGATTTAGTAACTCAGGGGCAATTAATTTTCCACATAAGGCCTCGCAGGGTTGGATAGCTTTTTTCCATCACTAAATTAAATCATCATTTAAAACCTGCATTTTTTGTTGAAATAATATTACTTATATTAAAATATTATCATTAATATCAATATGAAAAGACTAAATTTAATATTAGTTTGACGATCTGAAACATATAAGCGTGACAAGAATGCAAAAATAGAAGAAATTGAGAAGGGGGCAAATACTTTGTCACAACACTGTATGTAGTACAAACAGTATGAATCCAAGTATGTAGTAGACAATAAGACATGGAGGTTTGTCACTTCTGATCACCTTTCTCTCACATTTGGTGAAACTGATCATTATATGCTCTCTTCTCTTACAATTACATTAAAATAATCCCATTCCAACATAATATATAAGGGTTCATTCCACAAAGCCAGTGCCCCTGAAGATTGGTGGTTCTTTGGGATTAATTATCATCACCCTCAGTGTGGAAGAAGCCAGCGCAGAATGAACAGACATTGCCTCTGTGATTCTGCTTAAAGACTGCACAGGGAGAGCAAATTTAACAGTCCAGAAGGCAGTTTTTTTTTCTCTCAGTCCAGTACAGTATAACAGAGACAAATACTCAGGTCAAGCTTTGTGTACACTTAACACTGTTATACAACCACACAGCCATTTGTGTGGGGGAGAGAGAGTTGGTACCGATGCTTTTTGAGATGGAACCAGATGAAAGCTGCCATAAACACAGTACATTTAAAATATGAGCCAGGCCAGCCCACCCATTTCCATGTCAGCATGAAATTTATAAGCCCTGCAAAAATATAGCTACCCATATTTTGAACAATCCAGCTTGAGTTTACCTTACTTACAACTCAGATGAAACAAAAAGCACATTTAAGCTTCACAACATATAACATCCTGTTTCGTTATCGAACAGGCAGTAAAAAAATCTGATGACTGATGACCAAAAAAAGCAGAATGAATTTGCAACAGTTTTAGAAGATGAAATGGCTCTGTTGGGCCAGTAGTGGGCAGTCTTCTAACTGAGGGAAATCAAACTTGACAGCTCCATGCAGTGACAGGGTTACTGTAATGTCCCTTGCATGACATGTTAAATTAAGGTTCTGACTCTCAATGGTCAATGATGATTCCATGATACTCATCGTAAAGAGTTGGGAGTTCCCCATTATCTCATTTACATTCTCTACTGGGCTCTATCAACCTGCCAACACACCATCCGCTTATTCATTTGGCTAAAAGACTGCCCCTGTTCTCCATTAGAGCTGATGTGTGGAGAGTGGTCTCGTGCAAAATGGACGCCATGGATCACTTCAGTGGAGCTAAACATGGCGGTGGTACAGGTGAGTTTCTTTTCGTACCTCTGACTGTTAAAGTGTGTTGGGTTGCCGATTACTGGTGATAAAAGTGCTAGATGGAATTGACCAATCAATCTTTCCATTTATATCTGTGACAAACAGTGCACATGTTTAGAGCCTGGAATGAGCACGATGTCCGAAGATCTCCATTTTTCAGCTTTAAGACTCCAGCAGTTATCATTAACATGCCTATGCAGATCTCAGGACGGTAAACAAATGACATAATTTACAGTAACACTGTGGATAGTGGAATCACAGTAGAGAGAGCTTCATGCAGAATTAATCTCTCGTCATCTCATACCTCTCATTTGTATTCCGCACGGCTGCCGTGGCAGTAAGTGACTATAAAAGCACAATCCCCTGCAGTCTGGCACAGAGATGGATCAGAATCCGTCCTGTACCGAGTGCCAGAACAAATTACAGCCCGAAAGTGTCGGAAATGAAGGTCATGAATTGGACAAATGTCTACAATCCAATGCAAAACAAGGCAAGTTAAAACCAGCATGAGGTCCAGAAAATATCAAAAGCTCTTGGAGTCAATTTGGTAATAATCTATTTAACAGTCATTTTAGTTATGATATGCACAGCAAAATTAGGCTCAATGCATAAGTATATTTCCTTTACCACCCTGTTCCTAAAAATCTTTAATTCTAGAGTTAATTTCACCCCTAATATGGCACACTTGCACTACAAATTAGCAGCTCAGCACGATTTCAAGCTTTTAACTGAGATAAGCTACCATATGTAAACCTTGCAGTACAGCGGATCACAAATAGAAAGGCTGGGCGGCCCTGGCTTATATATATTCCAGTATCTTATTTAATATACCAGCTTCAATCACCTGATGCCCAGCTCCAAGATCACTGACCACATTAACCCATTTAAACCTGGACAGCATGTGCGCATTTCAAGAACGTGTCGTTGCCGACACAGATATGTGCGTAATTTTGAAAGTACCGTAATTACTGTAAGTTTTGCGCAATAGAAAAAAATTCCAACTGTTCCTGAAAGCTGAGAAGCTGTGCTTCAGCCCAAATACAGGTTACTATCTGCTGGGATTTTTGCATTAGGCCTTAAAGGGTTAAACCATGCAAAGCAGTGAAATGTGGTTTATTTGTGAGTGAAGATGCTGTCTTGAGGTTGCAATGCTACCTTAAGCTCAGAAAAACATCAAATAAGAAGAATGGGCATGTTACTAGGCTCAGAAAGACTGCACTGTCAATAGAGCCACCCATTGGACACTGAAGTACGAAAGGTCCCAATTGTCATTTATTGACAGTTTGGGCTCTTACTAAATGTGAGGTTGACACAAATGTCCGTGAGCAACATTAAAAGCTGCACTTAATGCGATTGGCTATGCTGTGGCATCAGGAAGATGTTGCGGTAATGGCTGTCAGAACTGATTTTCTCTACCTGTCTCCTGAGTGCCCATCGATCCACAGTGACTCACCAGGACCTGCTCCTGTAAACTCAAGCACAATCTGTACTAAAGCTTACAGGCTAGGATCATTCACCTCTAGAGCACTCGGCACTCTGTAAGTATCCTCATCTTGGTTTGGAACTTACCAAGCTAATTATTAGGAATCACGTGCACAGATATTTTTGTAACAGCGGTTTGACTTCAAATTTAAAGCCGTTTTTTACAAGCATTTCTGAGATTGTGTCCCGTATGATGCAGGGTGATATGTGCATGGTGGCCAGGGCTAGAGTTAGGCTCCCTGTCTGGATAACTCAGTCCGGCCCTCATGGGATGGAAAAAGCATCCAGCAGCACAAAAACAAGTACTGAGGACTGGTATGAGGAGTGGTGAGGGGATTAGCGTCAGGGATAAATACTGTGGCACGAGAGGTAAGAAGCGAAGAGTGAGGTTTCAGAGAATCAAGATTAAAACATGGACTGTGACCACCTGGAGTTGAAATCAAGATTCACACCAGAATTATGAAAACTCAGAGGGAATATAAATTATGGGGTGAAAGAGTGAGCAGAGTGACTAATCATGTGGCTCTGTATTTTCTCATCTGACCCAGTTCACAAATTAGCCCCACAGAGACAGGAGAACAGAAGGAGGATGACCCAATAAACCAGTAGGGGTGGCCAGTGAGAGATGAAATGTGACATTCGCTTCTCTGGCCAACCATAGAGGCACCAGCGTATTGCCCAGTGAAGGTGGCAGCAGGTTGGCACTGGAGCAGTATGGATTTAATACCTAACCATACGACCGATGCAAAAGTGCACTGTCATGACCAGCCACCCAGCAACTATCCTGGAGAGAGACAATGAGAGGCAATGACTGGATAAGAGAAGGAGAGCGAGATAGAGAGAGAGAGGGAGAGAGAGAGAGAGAGACAGAGAGAAGGAGAGAGACAGTCATAATTGCTTTGGTTCCACATGCGGTCGGAACGTCTTACTGTCAGACCAGATGGGAACAGGGTGATGGTCACCATTCTAGTCCTATAGAGATCAGGAGCTGTAAAACTGAAAATATACATTTTTTCCCCTCTCCGTGGCTGAAGCAGTTTTTTTCAGAATGTTCTTTTGTTGCTGTGGGTGTAGAGCACGACTCAGAGGCGCACAAACATCGCCTCACCCACAGATTTTAGATAAACCTCGTTTGACAGGAAAGAAGCAAAATAATGTGCCAAATTGCAGCCGAGACTGGCCGCAGTTTCACTATTTAATCATCCATTCACCCGAGAAAACCTCCCCCAAGTTCTTCAATCTTCATTTGGGCATGATTTAGGAGGCCAAAGATATTACTCACTTGCGAAAATCCCAGAACATAAGGGACAGTACAGATATACTACTTGATTAAACATATGTGAACCCCGGCACATCCAACATCTCATTCAGAAACGACCGGAATCAATGTAAAGTCGGCCCTGCTTTACCACTATAAGTCTAGACTGTTCCCAAAAGGCTTTCCACTAGATTCAAGAGAAATGCAGCACGGAGTTTCTGCTGTTCCAGCTAGAAATGCCAACAGGAAGTCGGGTAGCAATATTGGCTAATGCTCACACCCAAGAACACATTTTAAATGCTAATCTGGTAATTGCAAATTGTGCCAATCAGAGTATGACTGAAAACTACCGCTGTTCAGTGCTATTCTTGAATCATGCATGTGTTGCATACGACTCACAGCCGTACTGCTCAGGAGGTGAAATCAAAGATCAAACGGGAAAAAATAACTTTTCAAGTGAATTTACTGGAAGTTCTGTAATGTTGGAGTTGCCCATATTCCATCCTGTAGCTGAATGTCACAGTGTTTGTGTACACAGCCACTATAAGCCATTGGAAAAGGGTGTATTCAACTCCATCATTCCAGTTTCCAAAAAAATAGTTATCAAATACAGCCACCATTTCATTTTGGGACCAAAACATTCACAACTGCATTCTGGAAAGCGCCTGAATTTTATAGCCAGCGGCGAGCACTCAGGTACCTTGCTGGTTCCTGCTAACTCATTAATCTACCAAACAACATGCAAATACTCAATATCACTTCTAAATAATAATAAAAAAATATAATCACAAAATGCATTTGGCCTGACTGTCTCATGGCATTTCAGTTTAATTACATTATTCTTGACTGCCAGCCATTTGCTTATTGAGCCATGGATTGACTAATATAAACGTCAATGACTTGACCATGACTTTCATGGGACCTAATGAAGCTTGTCTTTATCATTACCAGAAATCAGAGCCTTTTCTTGAAACAGAACAGCAGCATTCGAAGGAAGTTACCTCATGTTTAAAAACCTGTTATAGGAAATGAATGATTTACGTCTGAAATGCAAGACGGCAAGAAGCCATAAGACAAAGAGGATGCTGTATTTAACAGGGATTCTCAGGAGTTCAGCTTGCATATAGTGCGGAGAAAAAAGCATATGCTCCTACCCAATTTATTCTATATTTAAAAATTCATCATGGTTAATTGTTTCAGATCTTCTATCAAAATCTTATACAAAACAAAGACAACCTGAGTAAACAAACATATTGATTTAAATGATGATTTCATTTATTAAAGGAAAATAGATTACCCAAAACAACTGGATAAGCATGAGAAAGTAACAGCCCCCATACTTACCTAATGAAAATTTTATTTACAATTGCTCGTTTGAATAAGGTTAGACACACCCAGGCTAGAACACTGCCAGCCCTGTTGAATGCAAACATCACTTAAATAAAATCACTCCAACAATGTGAAATGGGCTGCACAGTCTCAACAAGCCCACATTATGCCACGATCAGAAGAAATTCCGGAAGAGATAAGAAAGAAAACGAGTGAATTTTATCAGTTTGGAAAGGGTTATTATGCCATTCATTACGGCTCTGGGACTCCAGTGAACTGCAGTGAGAGCTATTATCTCCAAATGAAGAAAACTTTTAACAATAGTGAATCTTTTCACCTAAATTGGGCCCACAAAAATACCTCAAACAGCACATCAATGACTCATCCAGGAAGTCAAAAAGAGCCCAAACAAATGACTAAGGAACACCAGGCCTTGCTCGCCTCAGACAAGGTCATCGTTCATGAGTGCACCATTAGACAGACTGGGCAAAAATGATATGGGGCAGTTACTCAGCAAAAACAACTGCTCACTAAGAGTAACATAAAGGGCTCATATTAGCTAAAAACACCTTGCTGACCCACAATCCTTTTGGGATATGGTCCTGAGGACTAATGAGATGAAAGTGGAACTTTTTAAAACACCATCTGGTATCAAGCTAACACAGCATTCCACAGTAAGAATATCAAACCAATACCAAGATATGGAGGTGGGGGTGCTTTGCTGCTTCAGGGCCACAGTAAACTGTCATATTTAATTGAACCATGAATTAAGCTCTTTACCAGAAAAACCTGAGACACAATGTCCAGCCGTCAGTCTGAAAGCAACAATCAGCAACTCAAGTCCACCTCTGAATGGCTCAAAAGGAACAAAACTAAGATTTGAGTGGCCTAGCCAAAGTCCTGACTGAGATTCTGTTGCAGGACCGTAATTGGGCAGCTTATACTCCAAATTACTGAAATGAGTCTGATTTAAAGCGCTTCTGGAAAGAAACATTTGTCCACAACAGAGTGTAAAAACTGACATCCAGTTACTGGAAGCATTTGTTTGCATTTGTTGCTGCTAAAAGAGCCAAAACCAGTTGCCGAGGTCATGAATTTCCCACGTGGTTCATGTTGGTGTTGGATGATTTGTTTCTTCAATAAATCATTTAAAAACTATATTTTGTGATTCCTCGTGTTTTCAAAGTCTTATATTGCATTTTTTGAAGATCAGAAGCAAAGTGCAGTGACATAAATACGCTGGACTAGAGGAAATCAGGGGGGGTACAAAAAACCTTAAAAAGGCACTGCGCACAGACATGCACAGAAACACACATGCATACACAGGGAAGGGTGGGTGAGGCTGTGTCACTTTTCCACAGGGTTATGAAAAAGTTGCATCCGGTGAGTGTAAGCCACCCCGAGACACAGCCTAGCAGTGTTTTGTTAGCGATTTGTTGTGCGCGTTAGACAGTGACACCACCCTCGTGAGTCCCCACACCGAGGCCCCCAAGGCTGATGGCACGGGGGGGGTACAGAGATGTGGCGTGTCGAGGCAAAGCTGTAATTTCCTACGTGCAAAAGACGTGCCAGAGAGGGGTCGAGGCGAGGGGGGGAATATCAAGTGTGAGAGAGAGCTAAGCTAATGTTTTTTCTCCTTAAATCTTTGCAATGGAGGTCATTATTTTCAGCAGCGGGACCCTGAGAAGAACTGGGATTTCCATAGAATCAGCAGGAGAAAAGCAGAGGAATCAGCTCTGTGGGAAAAGGTAAACTGACCCCCCGCCCGCCCCCCCAGAGCAGCACAGTCTATGATGAAGACGGACGGGCAGGGCTGGACCCTTAGGTGTAATTGATGGAATGGGGGAGGTTTATCCAAGCTCTTCGCAATCCCCACTCTTAATATAACTCGTAATGGCCCAGGCCTCAAGAGTGGGAATTAATCCGACCCTCAGAATTACATATACCGACGCTGCAGCAGCGTGATTTTGAGTCGGTCACTGCTTTTTCAAGTCCGCTAGCATCTGTTTCACCCCGTCTTCTGATTGCACAAGTAAACATGAGACTGAAAAAGACAACAATCTTGCTTTTTGATGTGAAAATAAGAAAAACAGACGCATCGTAATTCACAAAGAGCCCTAACCAAGCATACTAGGTGGACAGCCTTATCCATATTTACATAACTCACATTTTTGCACACAACACAATTAGTTCCATAGGACAGAGGGCTGCTCATGTAGTCTTGTTACAGGTATATGTAAGCAACAGTTTGAGATTTAGATCATTTAAATGCAGTCCTGCATTGTACAGTTCAGCCAATTAAATGTGTACTAGTGCCAAGTGTCAGAGGCCTTTGACTTGCAGCTGCTATTTAATTGTACTTGATTTTAGCAGAAATTAGATTATTTTAGTTACATTAACTGACCAGCTAAGGTAACGATAAATGATTGGAGAAATGCCTACTGTGCGAAGCATTGGCTGTCGGCTTCTGTGTTCATTCAATCAGCTCGTTCCAAAGCCCAAGAATGTATCAGCAAAACAACAATCTTAAAACCAATGAGTTGAACAACAATGACGATGACCTTTTTGCCGACAGGAAAGGTCATTCATCCTTCAGCGTTTTTTTTTTTTTTTTTTCCAATAACAGCTCCATTGCTCTCCAAGCGAAGGCCCAACCATGTTGTTACTTTGCTGGTTTAGACCTGTCATCAGGCTGCTTCAGCGACGAACATGAACCAGCTTCCTGACGTATCGAGCGCATGTCAGGTCCCATCCGCGTCAACGTCCCCGGGACTCATCGAGCGGTCATGTGAAATGACTTGACCGGAGTGGGGTTTTTCAGCCGCACCAACGCAACACGAAGCCTTCAGCCTCGCCACTCCAGCTCAGCTGCTACGGTACCTGCAGTGTGGTGGCTGATGGGAAATTAATGAGAAGTTCCCGCCCGCGGTGAGTGAGAGATATTTAATACGAGGTGACAACTGAGTGACAGTATGGGACACCAAATCATGAATTCGCCTCACCTGAGGGAGAGACATACTTCGACTTGACTGGAGATGCAGCATTTTGCTGACACAGCTGATGCAGTCATATATGTGCTTATACAGACATCCTCTCACATACTGCTCACACTCTCTCACACATGCTAATTCAGGCTACAACTCCAACACACACACACACACACACACAGGCAAACACACACAGTACTTAAAAAAATTTTGTCCCTATGGATAGCTCAAGGCGGTATGCTGAGAATATACTGAGAATATGCTAACCTTGCTCTTATCCAGCAACGTAGGTGTATTTGGCGATGCAAATGCAGGATGGAAAATGGTGGGAATCGGCATCAGGGGAGTGAGATGCTACCGCGACAACCCTCTAACTTCAGCAGAGCTGCTGCTGGAAGGAGATCAACAAGTTTGCCCGAGTTTGTGGGTTGGGAAAAAAAAAGTGCAGAAAAATCAGGGGTATGAAGAAATAAAGAAGAAAACTCCTGGCGCCCTTCTCGCTAAACACCCAGTTATGACACTAATCCAGCAGGGGAGCCCGCTGAGATTCAGGGATTAGTGTACTCTACAGGATTCAGGCCGGATAGAGCTTTAACCTGTGTGAATTACATGCCTCGGTTCTTCGCCGATGTTCCTGGCTCTGACTGCAGGTACGAGCTGGATCCAGCGAGACCTTTCCTCACAGCTCAGCCAGCGCAATCATCTCCGGTGGCAAAACTGATGGAGATTTGGCTGTTTTTCGGTCCTGTGCCAGCGTGCGTCAGTCATCCACCCAAACCGACTGACTCAGTCGGACACAGCAGCTGAGGTCATCCTGGAATGCGGATGACGGATGTTGGGCCAGATGGCGAGTGCTGCCCGAAGCATCAATTGGGCAGCAACAAAGACAGTGAGTGTGCCCACATTCACGTACAGAAATACACACGCTCACATATATAGACATGCACACACACATGCAAACACGTAGATATACAGTGAGTACCACAACTCATTGGACAGTGACGTATTTTTTGTTATTTTGGTGCAGTTGACAGAGTCAGTTACCAGATCTGAGTCAAACTGAACATGAATTTTACATGCTGAAGAGGGACTGAAGGCAAAAAGTCCCAGAAACCAGCATAACTGAAGATGGCTGCAGTAAAGGCCCCGTAAAACATGACCAGAGAGGTTACCCAGCATCTGGTGATGTCTATGTGTCACAGACTTCAGGCAGTCCTTGCATGCCTATTTTTAAAACTAAGTACGTTATACACCAATGAGTCGAAACATTATGAGCATTCACAGATGAGCAAAATGGCGTTTTCTCGTAACAATGGCATGGCAGTGTCTGGGATGCAGTGTAGATGATAAGGGAACATTCAGTTCTCATAGCTGACATGTTGGAATCAAGAAAGCGTAAAAACCTAAGTGACTTTCACAGGGTTTGAATCGTTATGGCCAGACAACTGAGTCAAAGTGTCTCTAGAAGAGCACGACATGATGGAAAGTGTGTTTTACGATGACAGCGGCTTCTTTCAGCAGGATAATACACCCTGCCACACTTACCAAACTGTCTGGGAATGGTTTGAGGAACACGACAAAGAATTCGCGGTCCTGCCTCGGCCTACAAATTCCCAGAGTCTCAATTTAATCAGGCAACCATGGGATATTGCAATGAACCTCGCTACGTGCAAGACTTAAAGGGTCTGCTGCTGTGGTCTTGGCGCCAGATACCTAAGCACACCTTCAGAAATATTACAGGGTCTCGGTGGGTCGGAGCTGATTTTGCAGCGCGTCGTAGACCAACGTCATATTAAGCAGGTGGTCGTAATGTTTTGGCTCATCAGTGTACTTGACTATTTATCAGGTAATCACAGCCTTTACTAAAAGTGAAAAAAGCACATTCCGTAGGAATACACTTAAATGACACATGAAAAAATATGAGAAAAAAGCCAACTATTCGGGAACACGGCACCAGTGGAAATTCATTAGCAGGGATATGTGGATACCTCCATTCATTCCTTTCAGAACTCCAATACTGGCATGACTGAAAAAACAGGAGGGGAACAGGAGGTGGGCCAGAGCCTTATAGTGTGGAGAAATAAATGGGTGACACTGGGACAAGGGCTTAGGGGACCGTTTTTTTTTTTTTTTTGGTTTCTGGCTCAGGTAGAAATGTATAACCAATCATGAAACAGCAGCAGGTTATTCCATTTTAGGGCTGTATTTTGCACATGCAGACAGTATGCTGTTTGACAATCAGCTCTCAGCAAGACAATAGACTCTGATAATGATGTGGATTTCTACCTTGATGATGATTATCAGTTCACTGGAGTGTCATGTGTCTAATTATGACACTTAAAAAGAAGCAGAAGACTTTTCAATAGAGTGGGAAACAGTCTGATGAACTTTCACACAACGCTTCAGAATAAATGGGTAATAAAATTTCATTTTTCATATTTTATTCTGGTATTTTGCTACTTTACTGCTACTTGGACTCTTCCAGGTTAGGCAAACTAATCCTTCTTGGCGTGATTAGAGTGTGTGCGTGCAGGGTAGCAGATGTTGCCTGCCTGCGTGCCACATACAGGCGTGTTCGCCAGTTCCTTTAGGTGAGTACGCTCATCCAATTGTGCACGTGACAGCGAGCGTGCATGTGTGTGCACCTTATACACCCCAACACCTGACGCTTCTTACGGAATTAAAAATAAGCGAAGGCCCCTGTGGAGGGCATTTTCACTGAGCAAGCTCCTGTAGAAATGAGCAGGCAGCCACAGCAACACCTGCAATTAAGCTGTGCTATAAACGCTGAGCTTGGAGAAAAGTAAAGTGCCGGAATCTTCTCTGGGGCGGGAGACTCGAACAGACGGCAGGAAAAATAACCAGGAGGTGATAACCTGTTCCGTTTGGGGTTTGTATGAGAACAGAATTGACTACATGGCTATAGCAAAGCTAATGGGGATCAGTGAGGCTACTTCTAGAAGTTTCCATCGGTCTGCTCACAAGCATCGCTACCAAACCTGGTACACCCAAGCCACGGTACAACCCGGCTCAGCTAAAGAGGCAGCAGATTTTGTGCACTGCATTCTGGGATGCTGTGAGCCAGCTGCTGAAAGAAACTGGATTAAATTAGCACTGCGCGCATAACATCATAATTTATGACCTGATGTTTGGATTTGGGCCCGGTCCACTGACTGCATTTTCCTATTGCGCGTTTATGAAGAAGTCAAGTCAGTTCACCTCACGTTTAATGGAGGTCTGAAGCGGGACACGTCTGTCAGGGGCTCCGCCGAGATGCTTTACCACGTCTCCTGGGAGCCGGAAAAACACAGGAAGTCCATCAGAGCAAGTTTCACACGACTGAAGAAAAACTTTGGGATTCCGGACCTCTCCGAACGAAAAAAAAAACATAATAGAGGCTTAATTTCAACATTTCAAATGACACTAATAGCAAGTGTTTTCAGAATTTCCCCACACTTAGTGAGCGCATATAAGGATCAAACAAACTTCGACCAGAAGTGACATGCTAGGTTTTTTTCCAGATCACAGGAGATGTACACCTGACTCATTCTGCACCCGATCAAACTGTTGTAAACCAGGCTAGAGCCCAGTGTAGCACTGTACTATAGCTCTCAGAGATAACCTGACCTCTGTGACAAAAATCAGAGCAGATGTGAAAATTAAGATGCTTGCCAAAAAGGCGGGTGGTCGTGGGTTAATGAATGATCTTGAGATCTTGCATCTGCAACGAGTATCAAAGGATAAGAATTAGAGGAATTGGGAAATGTCTCCAATTTTGAGTGGCACAGTGCCCTGAATCGCTGTCCTTCAGAGATATAATGGCGCTCACTCAGATATTCGACAGGATCACCTGTGGTAAACAGCCCATCTCCTAACCCCTGACTTCTTTTCAAAGTGTCTGATTAGGAAAATGCGCGTAATGCTACGGGCTAGTGGTTAAGCAGCTGGCCGTGGGATTAATTCCCATGTGTATCATGAAAGGACGAGCCGCTGCAGCGCAGACTTCTTCAGCAGACAGCCAGCATTAATAAATGGATTACATGTAAAAATGCACATTTATAAATTTAATCTGAGAGAGGCTGCCAGCTATGCAGGCCAGGAGGAATAAAACAGGGCGTACGCAGTGCACACACACGCCTCCATCAATTACTCAGTGCTCAGCAAAACGAGCGCAGGTGGGGTTTGTAGGACATAAATCTGGCCAATCGGGCTTCCCACAGACTCCTCATGTCCTGCACCTTGAATGCAGATGATATGAATCATAAATAAATAATCTAATCACAACACGACAGCAAGGACTATGCAGCTGAATTTGTCACCACGTCTTTTTCTGAAATGGTTATCAAATCTAGTTTTCAAAAGTAATGGATCAACAAAGTTCTGTTTTCTATAACCCAGCAGTATCCAACTGTTCCTGAGGATGTATCATCCGACAGGTTTTCACTCCGGCACAAACAACACGCACGTCACTCTACTGCAAGTGATCTTGTTCAGCTATAAATAATTAAGAGTCAGTCGTGTCAAAACGGGGTGGAAATGAAAATCCTGTAAACGCAGATTCAGATTGATTCTACAAACAATACGCTGGCAGTCCCAAAAATGTGGAGTTTTTTAGGACTTCGAATGGCAAAAAATGTCTCATTTTGCATGGGGCTTGCTGGTTTGTCACAGACATCGCAGGGATGAGAGGTGCAGCCCTGCTCCTTTGAAGCACTGTGGCCTTGTATGGGTACAGATTCAAGGGTTACTTTCCCCATTTTCAAACAGCTTTGTAAAATTATAGTGCGGTTAGTATATGCAAATGAACAAAGTTTAACTTTGCTCAATGTTGCCTGCCCTGAGAATTCCCAGTTCATTTGCCAGAAATTGTCCACCAGATGACGCGAAACGGACAATTACTGGCTGTTGGGTGGTTGATCAAAGTACAGATCGCACTTCCACATTTTTTGTATGCCCGCTTCAACAAATTGAGAGAGGCCAGCCCGTCCGATCCACAATCTAAACATCCTGTCCACCATGTTTTTAACAACGACTGGAACGCCACAGCAGAAGGCAATGTTCCTGTGGATACAGAAAAACAGGAGTTTAATCATTCAATTTTGGACTCAGAGCGAAACAGAACACCGCGGCCTCGTTTCTCCGTTTTCTCTGGTCATGTAGCACCAATTTTTTTTTTTAATTTGCCATTCTACAGCATAGACAGCCAAGTTTAATGACCATTCTTCCCAGCAGTGAAATATATGTTTAAGAAGAGGCCTCCAGTGTATGTGCTGGTTTGCACAGAGGAGACAGAGGGCTTTGCTATCTCTGGTTTTGTGGACTGTTATCCTGCTCTTGCTGTCAGGGCCGGCGCTCCGAGCTCGGGGAAAAAGGGCAGCGAGCGCTGGGCTAATCTGGTTAAGCCCCCCCCCGTCATCGCCCTGTCACCACCGCGACCCCCCCCCAACCCACCGTTTCCGCATCACTGACCCTCCGCTGGGACACGGCCATCCGCTGCTTATGCAACTGGGGAAATCAAATCTGTTGCCGAGAAGAGAGCGACGGCGGTCGCCTGGACCCTGGGGCATGGACGAGGTGGGGGTGCAGGGGTGGGGGGTGGGGGCAATGAGGCAGATGCTGTTTATTCCATCGACCTCTGCCAGTTCCCGTTCGCGGCAGAGATACAGCTAACGACGCTCCCAAAACACCCAGCGTCCCCATCTGCAGCAGAACGCCACGCTCCGAAAGACAGCAAACAACCAGGAAGGATACTGCTCACAGACCGAGCCCTGTCCTGACGGACATAAGATTAATTGTCCTCTGAATCGATAGTGATTTTTCTCTTATTCTTCTATCGGTCTGATTTCAGCAGTGAGACAAAACCCTCAACTGTCTGTCAGTCTGTATCTCTGTCTGTCTGTCTGTATGTCATACTCCAGCTTCAGTGGAGGTGTATGGACACCGGAGATACGAATTTTACCACAACAAGCTTTATCTCCCAAGAACAGAGAAATAGACACCTGTCCTTTTCACAACCTGTGGAACTCAGACTGCATTCTGAATTCTGTTTTGCGGAGGTCAGGGGTCAGTCAGGCCAGTAAGCAGGCATCAGTTAATCACCCTGTCGAGGAATCCCTGTGATGCAACAGCCTTTCATACACCAGGAAAACCTGCTTCCACATTCCCAGCTCTCCTGTGCACTAAATTCCAGTCACACACCCAGAAAGGACACGGCCTCCTCTCGTTACCATAGTTTGCCGCGGCAATTAATAAATCCTATTAGGAGAGCATGTCCACTAATTGCAAAGAAAATAGCTTTTCCTCCAAAAGGCACGGGAGAAATCACCTGACATCTGCCATCGCTATCTGGCCACCTGCAACGCGAGTAATTGTTTTTTTTTTGTGACAAGGGAACAGGAGCCAACACTGCGTGTGAAATTCTTCTCCCGTGTAAAATTCTCACGCAGGCCATGACAAAACATCGGACCCCATGAATTTTCACAATTTAGGCAGCGCTGGATGTCGACACAGAGCAAATCGGAGAAAATGGAATAATTATCTTCATTGTTCCAGGATTTAAATTTAGAAATACGCATATGCGTACACAAGGAATTTCTCTATCCGCACATATGTATATAAACACAAACATGATATGATTAAACAGTATCTTGCTTATACATGCATGTCCTCATAAATGAACAGTGCTCGAAGAGAACGGAGGCCAAATTACATCGAAGGATACACCATATGCCACAGCAGGTGTGCGTTTCCTCTGCCATGTTCATAATTCATAAATGTGGAGAGCGTTGCGTGACAGGCAATAAAACTCATTGCTTTTACTCCTTCTGAGATGAAGCAGTTTTTATGTCAGCTGACCCACTTCACTGGACGGTAGCGTAGCATCACTGGGATGTGCTGGGGGAGGTGAGCGATTTGAGTGTTTTGCCAATACAGTAACTCCAAGATAATCCACCGCTATGGTAACAGAGGGAAGCCTAACACATGACCGGATAAAAATTGAAATAAGTATAACAGCTGAAGCCATTTCAGAATAAGAATACAGTGTATACTATAAATACAAAGAATTAAATACCATTTCCATCATGAAAATTACCAAAGCATGAATATTCAGAGCAACAATAAATCAAGTCTATGTACAACAATCATGAACCATGTTACATCAAACAGGTCTGGATACAGCCACCATTACCTTGTTATTGTTACTACATAGTTTCGTACAATAAATACTGCATGCTTGTGCAGTAACTTAACTTTAGAACCGCAAAGGTCATTTATAAGCTATTAAACTAGACTACCATTCCATGGGTTTATAATTATGATAGACAAATTGAACACAGTCAAGAAATTCAGCGTGAAAAATTTGATAAACCAGGGACCAGTTTTTCTCAAAATTTTGTTCCACTTCAAGACACTGGAGTGTAAAAAGCAACCAAGCCAAGGGATAAATGCGACCTTCTAACAAATAGAAGTTTGTTCCTCTGGGATAGACTCTATACAGCAGTTTCGACACAATCATCCCAGGCCACACAAAGAAAGATTTTCTGGAAAAGTTAGGAGTCATTACACGACAACATTCTTGTCTATGACCACAAAAACCCGAGGGCTGGCTCTGCTGGAACGGAGCAAACGTGTGAAAATGGCTAAATAAATTGCGGCAAGAGGGACACTTAGAGGACACCATCATCTGTCCTGCAGGACTTTAAAAAAATAAAGGTCTATGTCATTACCCCCGGAGAGCGGGCATCTTGTCTTAAAACAAAACGACAAGGATGAGATGTAATTGAGCAGAAATGTAAAACAAAAAGATCTGCCTGACTGCAAGGCAACAGTTTGACATCAATGCAAACACAGTAACTTTACAAAACACAAATATATGCACACATACATACAGGCTCACAGACATGCTGGCTCAGACACAGACATACACACATGCATGAAAGCAGACATACACATGCATGCGAAAGACAATAACTACAATCCCTGAGTATAAAATACGTACAACAGACCCTCCAAACGGATCTATATCAACCAAAGCCGAATGACGATGAACAGCACTAGCTAACCAATGACTGTGACGAAATGCTGATATTGTTTTCACCAAAATTTTATGAACCATGTCAGAACTACAAGCAGTTTTATACACCCCAATTTTAGGGGCTCAGAAGTAATTGGACAAAGTAGTATAATCATAAATTAAATTATAATTCTTACTAGTTGGTCCCATTCCACAGCTAGTTACATAACACAACATGAATGGCGAGAATAGGTCTTTCACACCAGCTAGGCTAGCCATGTCCTATCACTAAAGTGAACCAAACACTTCAGATACTTGAAGACTGAATAGTATCTAGTGCTAAATCAAGCCCGTTTTTGAAATTCCCAAGGTTTCTGCCTCAACAATATGGCCAGGCAAGCTATTCCACACTGAGAATTCTCTCTGGGTGAAAAAATATTTCCTAATATCAGTGATAAATTTACCCTTGGCCAACTTCCACTAATGACCCTGAGTTCTGCCAACAGAATTTGGCCTAAGTAATCCTGCATTTGTTAATCCCTATAACATATTTAAAGACCTCAATCAGATCACCCTGATGTCTCCTTTTCCCAAGACTGAAGAGATGTATGCGAATTAGACGCATGATCTCGTGATTATTAACAAGGCTCTGAAATTTTGGTTTGTCAAATCAAACCGAATCGGGGCAATTTTCGACCCGCACAAAGGGATCTCTTGACTCTGAAATAGCAACACTTGTGTTTTGCAGAATGTTCATGTTTGGTCCCCACACAATGGCGTTTTGGTTCTGAAAACAAGTTGCCCCAACAAACATCGGTGAGTAAGGACATCTTAGCACTCTTCTGGAGGGTAATGGGATGAGCATGAGGGCATAGGCAGTGTGGATTTCTTAGATCTGAATAAAGAGCAGTGAGATCAAGTAATGACACGAATATCCCCACATCGGCGCCCAAATCATCACTGGAGCCATCACAGAGGGTCAAAGCAAATCTTTAGTATTGCAGCAGGGCTTTTCAACCTGACTATTGCAGAATTCAGGTGAACCTATTTGTTCAAAATTTAACAAAGTGAAAAATTCACCTCACGTTTTGGCTGTGTGGTGGATACAGTGAGATAAATACCTCAGGAAGTGCCACTCAGTACAGGAAGAAAGAGCAGATTGGACCAATAGAATTGGGCGCTGACACATTATTTGCTTCGCAGACTGTGTCCATCTCATCAAAAAACTACCAGCTGTAATTTGAGGAAATTAACATCTGCATAAGGTTATCTTTTTTCTGTGCGACAGAAAACAGTCATTACAGTCATATCTACACGCACCGATTGTTTGACAACACACTGCACGTTGTGTTAGCCGTAAGTTGCAACGCGACTGTCCTTTAGCGTCATTAAGCAGCTGTAGCTCTGTTGTGTTCCCAGTAAGATAAACTGGGAGGTCTGAGGGCAGGACAGGAATCTCTCTTCAGGGACGAGACAGAAAATGATGCTTCAGGAAGCTCCTCAGGTCAGTGCCAGCCTCTGATCTCATAACACGGTTGAATTCAAGGACACCGGAGGAAAGATGACTCGAGCGATGTGTCTGCGCTGCTGAAAGGGCTCCAGGATGGTAAATAGAAATATTGCTTAAATATCCCAAAGTGAGGGAGCACCGCGCACAGAGCATGAAGGCAGAAAATAAAGGGGCCATTTTGAAGCACAAGGACAGCAGTACACCCTGACTAAAGAGAGACAAATACAGCGAGATGTCGATGTCATTACAGCAGAAAAGGCGAGGAAGTAAAGTGTAACGCCACAGAGAAGAAAAATGACTCTTTCATGCTGTTGTCCTCAAAGTTAAATGCTTTTTTTTTTTTTTTAGCTTTCTGGAGCAAATCTGTGCAGCGGACAGGACAACCAAAGCTGACAGCAGATGGGATTTTCCAGTTTGTACCGATCCGCTGCTCCAAAACAAACACACACAACACACACACACACACACACACACACACAGACAAGCTGATAAATACACAAATGCATGCAAACACATAAATTCCTAACAATAATAATCTCATCATCATCATCGTAGTCATCATAGTCGCAACCGTTTGTGTGTATGCACACGTGCACATGCGCATGTGTCAGGGTCGGGCAATATATTGATACCATGATATCAGTCAAGATGTCATCTGGGATTCTGAATATCGTAATACTGTGATATGACGTGTTGTTTTTTCTGTTTTTAAAGGCTGCTATACAGTAAAGGGAGGCAGTTTTCTGCTTTTAGTAGAATGTTCCACCTGTTGCAGGTTCCTGCTTGTTGATCACATCCACATTACTAATAACTTTCTCTCAAAAATTTCACTGCTTAAATATTCTGTGAGAGCAACAAAACTAGTCCTGACAATATCGGCATAATAACGGTATTGAGATATTCAGTAAAAATGATGCGATATTTGATTTTGTCCTTATCGCCCAGCCTTAGAAAGTGTGCTTGTGTGTAACATCTTGCACAACCTACCTGGTTGACTCAGAACAACCAGAAGGCACAGAGTACGGTGTACGTAACCAGTTCACCCTGGAGATGACTAAACAGCCAAACTGAAAGATTCAGACCAGGAGTGTAGCCATTCTACTGGGGAAAACCCCACACATCTTTAATTACATGTGCACTGGTGTGTTTAAAAGCCATGATGACAAGAGGACATCGGTTTTAGGACCTGGTCGAACACAGGGCAGCGAGGAGGCACTATTTTCAATGAGAGAGCAGGCTGTGCCACCGAAATACCATGAAACAAAAAAAAAAAAACGTGTGTGACGTTGGAACCCCCAGCCCTCCTCTTTCAGGAGCGTGGGGCTCTCGTTGAAAGGCAGCCCTAGGTGGCACTGACATTTCAAGCGTGAGATAGATGAGGCATGAATTATAGATCAGATGGGAAGGCTGAGATTCATACAAACAACTTTAGCAAATGCATCTGATGGGCAAAGCGGAGCCAACTGCACCATCACACAAGTACAAATGATGTATGTTTCCCCTTTTCAAATCTCACAGGCATTACGGCACATTACTGTAATGTAAAATCCTCACTGAAGTCAATTAGCACTGAGCAACTTTCAATTAGGAATAAAAGAATGAGCTCAAAATAAGAGTGAATTAACAATAAAAATGCAATGGCAAGTACTACCATAACGTGGACGATGGTTCCTGACTTTATTTCTGTAAGTATAGCGGCAACCTTTAAGGTCATTTTGTGATCGATTTTGACTGTCAGCATGGACTACACAAAAAGCTAAGACAGCTATACTGTATACAGTCATTGTAGTATAAGAGACTGTCAACTGAGGTGCACCGAGAAATATTTTGAACAATTTTTTACTCTTATTGATGGAAAAAATATGCTATACTTTTGGAAATGTGCTATATATTTGTGCAGCCAGTGACAGAAATGAAAACATAATCAGTGACGAAGAGCGTTTTTGTGTTTTGGCTCTAGATTGATCGGCCTGTGACTTCAGGAAGCCCCTGTCGTGCGGATGCTGTTCGGAGATGCTCTGTGAAACGCTAGCTGAGCATTGGATGTTTCCAGCCAGCACAATAGCAACGTGTGGCACAATCCTCCCTTTCAGAGAACAGTTTAGCGAAAGGTCAGGTTGCATTAGCGCGGGTTGTTAAGGCTCGGCCGCGGGTGAAATGGCCAGTCACAGTAAACTGTTTAGAACAGGCCGGCAGCTGTTCTGCCCAAAGAAAAACACGGCTATGGCACTTAAGTGGCGTCTGTTTCTCCATCAGACGACAGGCTGTCGCACCACCGAACATGCGCAGGTGCTGCCACCCCACTGCCGATGCTGCTGAATACTTTTATACAAAACATGTTCAATCAGAATAAATCAGGAATGAAGGTCATGTGACAGAGTACAACCATGAACGTTTCAGACCTGTGTAAGACTGACCCAGTGCTCGCAATAGACCTGAACACTTAAGCATGCTCATTAAAAAATAGCAAAAAACATGAAATACCAAATGTTAATGCAGCTAAATATATAAATAGATGATACGACACACACTTAGTGTGTAGAATACAGGACAAACTTGCGCTCCTTATATGACTGGTTGCAGGTTTTATTTCATCATCTTCACAGGTGACCAACAGAAATTTTAAATCCAGTTCAACTGCTGATTTCATAACCTCATAATCTGACACTTCAGAACATGAGTTTCCACTTCTACACTGAGGCTAACAAGCACCCGCCCCATTAACACAGGAATACCCCACGACAGCCTCGATCAGCCCGTTTGCGGGCGCGTAACAGATGACCGGCGGTGTCTCCGAGCGGAAACTGAGGTAGCCCAGGGGGGGCGATGCACTAACGGCACACAGAAGCGTTTCTCTTACCTGAGCAGATCAGTTTCATCAACATGTGCTCCTTGCCACAGTCCTTCCTATAGTAGCATTTCAGCCAGTTCACCAGGCAGTGGCCGAACTTCAGCTCCTGTTTTCTGCACAGCAGAGCCAAATCATCTGCGGGGCGAGGAGCGGAGCATGAGAGCAATAACCACACCCCCCCACCCCCCACCCCACTTTATCAAACCGGGGGCGGGATCTTCAGCACAGTCAAGCGCTCGCTGCTCAATGCAGTGACTCGTACGGCTGTCAGCTTTGAGGATGTCGCTTGACGCGTGGATGCTGGGGTCAGCTATGGGTCACTTTAGTCATTTTTACACGTGCATGAAGTGAAATGACCTGCAGACAAAATAGTCTGACACATACTATCTTGTGCAGACGGATGTTTGAAGCTTCTTAAAAATTAAATTTGATCAATTAAAGCTCATATGAAGTATGCTTGACATATGTTTGTACATGATCCATTGATTCATCTGTTGATGCCATAAATCTTATCAGTTTACATATGCTTAGTAAAGGCTAATAACTGAAACCTGCAATCGGATAATTTCAGTGCAAGCCAATTTCTTGCATATAGTTCCCTCAAATAACATTGGCACCCTTGGTAAATACAATGGTGATGAATTAATGCCTTTACTGCTTGTAACCTCTTAATATTTACCTAATACTATTGATAAAAATATAACCTTTAATTAACTCTATAAAACCTACTGACCCATAAATGGGTCAATAAAATGAAGCTGCTTTGTTCAAACCTGTGGAAATTCAGGCCTATTTTAATATCTAGAGGAGATCCCGAGGTTTCTAACAATCCCAAATATGTCCTGCTGAATTACAGAAAAAAGTGTATAAAATGATGCACAAGATCTAGATGTTTCCATTTGACAGTGGTGCCAATATTAGTCATCACAGTATTAACACAACCATATACTTAAAATGTGCCTACAAATGGATACAAAAAATCAACTCAAATGAAGTCTCTGTCTGTCTGTCTGTCTGTCTGTATGTCTGCCTCTCCTTCGATTTCCTTGACAAACATTCATCTGATCAACTTGACATTTGACATATGTATTGCTGAGGACCCAAAGAAGTGCAGTGTTGAGTGTGAAGTTGTTTGGTTCAGCAGGTCCTGAGACAGGCAGAAACAGCTGTATCGGAGGCCAAGCGATCGGCCTGTTCCTTACAGGAATGTTTTGAATGGGCACTGCACAAGTTTAAGTAGAGAGTGGAAACTTTTTATACTGTCACACACAATCACCCAAGGTAATGAATGCCCGTATACTGCTGAAATAAGACAGTCATTTGCTAAGCAGAGGCCCATAGGCTTTTGACGATTGAGTTTGTCTTTCAAATGACAGAAGAGGGGAAACGGTTTATGCAATTGTCTTATTTCTAATTTAGCTCATTGGTGCGTCAGCTCCAGACAGGTTACTCACATGTGTCTGTGTCGTTCTGACCAACTGCGACAGGGCTAGAGGTGCTGGGGACCAGGGGAGTGTGTAGAAGAAAAGCTGGAGAGAGACAGAGAAGAAACAAGAAGATAATCACATTTGTCTTCCTGTCAGCACCGCTTTGTGCTGTTTTTCCCCTCGTAATCTCCCAATGATACCGCTCCTGATGCGACTTCTCTGCTCGCGCCCAGGGGCGTAATCTATGGGGGGATGGCAGGGCACGTCCTCGCCAATAACGTGCCGTGATAAATGTAAAATCGATGGAAATAATAAAAGGTATTCTCGCGGACACAAGCGTTTCAGTGGCTCTGTACCCCCAATCATAAACTAACTGCTACACCCTTGCTTGCGCTCGAGCGAGCGTACAAACAGATGGGGCGGAGCTTTCTCCTTGACCAATGCAACAGCCTGTCTCCTCTAACTACCAGGAGAGAGCGAACCGCACTTTTCCTGGCATCGCAATATGAGGCTTTTAATCGATACAGGCAGCCTCTGACACAGTGGGATATGACAGGACGTCCGGAGAACAGAGACGTGCCATCCAGGCAGGAAGGGACTTCAGCTCAACTCATTAGTTCAGAATGACTTGTTCCCAATGAAGAATTGTGCAATTAATTTATTGAATAACAGACTAAATACTAACACATTGCCAGTAAAGATTAAGATGCGATTGCAACAAAGTACAATATGAGTTTGTATGGACAGAAAATATCTGAATATTTTATTAGAAACTAAACTTAAAACTTTTTTATTTACTTATCTATTTATTTAACTTCTATTTAACCAGAAAGATCCCTTGAGATTCAAAATATCCTTTTTGAGGGAGATCTAACAAAGACAGCACACCGTTTCACATAAAATACACAGAGTGCATAAAAATGGGTTTACCAAACAAGACAACGCAAGACAAAATGACCCAATGCAAAACAACTGCACACCTCACTTACACAACATCTTAATCTGAACTTAAATGCACCAAATTAGACTAAATCGTCAAACTGCAAAATGTTTTGAAGATTGTTCCATGACCAGGAAGCAAAATATGAGAAAGCAAATTTAACAAGCTCAGTGACATCCTGGGTACCCGGTAAAGCAGCCATTTAGAGGATAGAAGCAGATCATCATTACAGAGAGGGGACAGAAGGCAGCTGAGATAATGAGGTAATTTGCCCAAAATGGCTTTGTGCATAAAAATAAACCAATGACATTTTCTTCTTAAGCTCAAACAAAGCCAAGAAACAAGATTATAAAGTGTGCAGTGAAGTGTGCAGTACTGTGAGTTTGTCATGAGTCCTAGCTGCCCAAGGAAGGGGTGGTTGCATGAATATAAATAAAGTCATCGAAATCTACAACAGTAGGAAAGGTGGTTTGTACATTTTTTTTTTCCAGGCGGAAAAGTCAAAAAAAGCCTTATTTCAACAGGGAAAACCTAGCTGAACTTGTGCCTTTCAATATGCTTTTATAAGAGAGCTTATCATCAATCGAAATACTTAAGTATTCATAGAATGACACTCTTTCATTGAATATACCCTGTGCCTGACATTGCCTGCAGGCAGGGACTGTGCTCTGGAGAACGTCATGCATTTGGTTTTCATGGCGTTTCATGGCGTAAGCCATGCAGAGTCCTGAAGCTGAGTGAAGGCAGACTGAAGCTGAGTTACAGCCTGACTTCATGAGGCGCAGTTGAGTGGAGTACCGTATCATCTACATAGAGGTGTACCTTACAATTTTTAATAATCTTACAAATTTCATTTGAAAATTTGAAAATAAAACAGGGGCTAAGACTGACCCTTGTGGGACACCTTTAGTGACCTCCATAAGGCTTGATGTGTGACCATCCACAGAAACACCCTGGGTTCCATGCACACGGTAATTCCTAAACCATTTACAGCTTTAACAGCACCTATTTGAGAGAGGTGGTTGAACAATACTTGGTGATCAAAAAGGGCAGCACAAGATACAAAAAACTACTAGAGGTAGCTTTAATATGCAAATGTACTGAACAGCACACCCGTAGCGATGAGGATCCACTTAACCGACTGCCTCTCAGCATCACACCCGCGGAGATGAAGGATCAACTTCTCCTGCTGCCACACCTAAGATTGTCTACCTGCTCAGGTAGGCTGCAGGCCCGGATAAGCAGCACAGAGGTGCACCATTGCAGCTACTCAACAGTGGCAGAGACAGCGTAACGCTCAAGCAGAGCTCTGGTTCAAACTATGTAAGTAGAGCTATTGGGAAAAGTACCCCAGGACAGGAGCAAAACCAGGCCTCCAGACGGGACCACGACAGCTGAGACAAAATAAAGTAAGATTACAATTTTTCCCTGTGTCACCGGAAGATGACAGGGCAGGGTCCAGGGCTACCGGCACATTCCGCTGGAGTTTGAGTCCTCTGTGGTAAATGAGCAGAGCCCAGTCCCACTTCAGCAAGTATAAAAAGGATTTGGATTCCCCTCAATTTATAGAACTTCAAATATAGCAATACATAAAACTTTAAAAGACTAGTGAAATTAAAAACACAAAATGGATTGTTAAAAATGCTTAGAAATAGAAAGCAGTTCTTGTGAACAAGTACAGGAGCGAACAGGACTCTTGGACTGAGCTATTGATCAGCACTTTCTCTTAATTAAATCAACCATATTAGCTTTTTTTTTTCAAATCAGCATTAAACACAATATATAGAACAGCTGACCTTGCAAACACAAATCTGTGACTCTCGAGTTCAGCGTGATGTTACGGTCATGTGACCACAATTGGCAACACTCCTTCTCCCTCTCTCTCTCTCGGTAGCCTACATCCATTATAGCTAAGCTGAATGCATATTTTGGAAGCACATTAGTGAATAATTTTTTGAATTAGCTCATAAGTGTCAGCTATATTAGCTCACAAAATTTCCAACTTCTTTTTAACCCATTAATTACGCAATGGACAGTGGAAGTTAACCTTCCTACAGTGTTCTGGTCAAATTTGACCCAAGTGTGTGAAACATACTTTTATATTTTTCTGATCGAAACAAGACTCAGTTACATCCTCAACAATAGCCCACTGAATGCAAAAAAACACACTTTTATCATTTTCTTTTTTTAAATGCCAATGAAAAACAAGCACAAAACCGCACAGACCCACAGCAGTTAACACTCATATGTCCCTATAAAAGTCCGCAATACACGTCCATTGAGTGAGTTATTTATTGAGTGCAATGCATAGCCCATGGCGACAGTTTGCAGCACCTTCTGAAAAAAGTTACATCTGTGGTGTAATGGGTCAAATTATACCCCGTCATAATTATGAGTTGTTTATGATGAGAAGGTTTTAGTGAATATAGCACAAACCATCATGAACAACACATTGCAACAAATCAAAAATCATAGCATTAAAATCTCATAATAATAGTACAATATTATTGTGAAATAATAATAGTTACATATCACGCCGAGAAAGTGTATTGACTTGAATGTCATTGTAAAGCAGCACAAAACAAATATAATCCAGCCCACTCTCACTCTCTCTCACACACACATACGCAAACACACACACACACACACACACACACACACACACACATCCTTTCAACCAGCTGTACAGCAATATATAGGCTGGGGCACACCTGGCACGGTAGACACACAACGCACACACGCGCACGACGGGCGCACACACACACACACACACACACACACCTTGCCAGAGATGACACTTGCTCATTAGTCTCGTAGCGTGTCTGACCAAAATAAAGCGTTGTTTTTTAAATTAAATTGACTTTTCTCAGTTTTTCACAGGAAAGCATATGCAGTCAATTTTGACCGATAAAGCAACAGATGAAACATACATTGCAATTTTTAACGTATAAGAAAATAGAAACAAGTTATTTTGGGAATTCTTCTTATCATTATCTCCTAGCAGTATTATATATTTGTCTGTTCAATTCACCAAAAGCTGACGACAGACGACGGACGACGCAGTTTACGCCATCGCCATAACTCAACTGGACAACGACCAGCTGAGTTAATAAAAAATGCAATGCAACTTAATATTGGCAACAATAAGGCAATCACGAGGGCGGCCAAGGAGGGGCAAGTAGACCTACAGTGAGAGATTTGGATCATATTCCACTTTAATACTCAAAAGTAGGCCCACTCGCGCTCTGGTTTAGCGTCTATCATCACATTCCAGCCAATGACAGGTTTTCACGGTAGAGATATCACTTTGGGGAACTTTATGATTCTGCGGCTTTTTGTTTATTGCCACTAAATTCGCTTAAATCGGCTCGCTATTCCAGCTTTAACCACTGTACAGCGACACTTGCACCTGGCGCACAGAAACATGGTGATAACCTGTACACATGCAGCTTAAGCCTTCATGTTGGTTTAGGAGAGCAATGTCGCATCTGAAAAGCTCCGGGGAAATAAGTTGGACCGACTCTTCGCTGCAGTTTAGCGCACACGCAATACCAAGCTCATAATCGTGTAAGTCCTTCGCGTCATGAGTGACACGTTGAGGCATCTTGGCAGAAGCATCGTGGGCAACTTAAATCCGCGCACAAACCACGAACGGTATGACAATACCTGCGATATCTTCAAGGTACAATAAATTCGGCTAACCACAATAATAAATTGGCAACATTGGCCTAATAATAGCCAATGCTGCAGCATAGCCTATATATGGCTACACGCATCTGAGTAACGTTGGGCAATGGTCGGGAATGTGGATCCAAATGACTGTTATTTAACTGAGAAAACTTAATATTTTAGGTTGACTAAATGAAGATGATTTTACAACATATGTTTTCAAATACTAAACCTCACCACAACAATTCTCTGATCATTTGGCCTAATAGCTGCAAGCAACAGTTCCATTAGATGTACGGGGAGAGCACACATTGTAAGTGTCCTATAATGATAAGCAAACATTTATAAAAACAGATAAATCTTTCTTACCCCTGAACAGGCGTAATGTTATCCCCATGCGCGTCCGCGGCACTGTCGTCCTTCACCGTTCATCGACAAACTAACAGAAGTAGCCCATGCTAGATCATTTTCGCTCAGATCCTCTGATGGCTGGCCTGCATTTCACCCGGATGCACCCTATATTCATGTATTCTTCGCACAGGCAAAGCATGTAAAATAGAGCATCT
Source organism: Gymnothorax javanicus (assembly GCA_029692085.1). Taxonomy (NCBI): domain Eukaryota; kingdom Metazoa; phylum Chordata; class Actinopteri; order Anguilliformes; family Muraenidae; genus Gymnothorax; species Gymnothorax javanicus. Next base: position 4,151,933 of record CM056209.1, on the reverse strand, counting down.
ACATTATTCGGTCGCGTTCAGCTGCAGGAGCCAGCCTCCTCGGACACATCATGAATCAAGCTCGACTCAAAGGGACCAGTGAGCCAATGCAGTTGTTTCATGAGACATATGCGATATAATCAGTTCCCCGAACGAAGTTTAACGCTACCCCGAAGATTCACGATCATTAAGACGACATTCAACGACGTTGCCCCGCTAAACATCTCGGTTCCATATTCGAATCCATTGGGTTACCCAGCGCTCATTAATTTAATAGGACACTCAGCAGACGGCATTCGCGTCGGTGAAATTCCTTGCCCGGATTTCGCAGCGCTCCACTTCGCCGGACGCTGGGCGATCATAGTCTCTCATGTAGCTGACGGGCAGGTAGTCGTATGCTGTGCCCGATTATTTACACAAGCCAAATAGTGACATAAAGGAGTGACGCTCACTGAAGGAAAACAAGTGAATCTGGGAGAATGGATGTCGCGCGTTAGCCATCGTCCCTGTTAGCAAATGAAACGCGAATACTACCTTCTTAGATGAAATAATATAGCTTAGTGCAGAGTGTGCAGCGCATTTCACTGGTTGGACGATTTTTTGTTACTACAGGTATGTTTGATTGTCATGGTAATAGTGCATTCGAATACTTGCAAATTATGTGCGGATCGCACAGAATGAAAGCCCGTTCATCTTGCTTATACTTTACCAAATTACATAAGGGGAAACAACCATGCAGTTATCATATGTACAATTAAAACAGTTCAAGAAACCTGCAGATTCTTGGAAGCCGAATTAGCCTGATTGGACTTATTTTGTTGGTGAAGGAAGGTTTGCCTGTCCTACCCAACAGAGCAGGACAAGGAAAATAAGTCTTAGTTAAATAAGATTAAAGAAAGTGCCATTGAGCATAATTTAACGACAGCGTTTGCATAATTACTGAATTCTTAAACGCGGTATATTCACCATTGCTTATGACTTATTAACAATTAAAGAAATTAGGAGTTTGGCCCATCAGTCTGTGATTTTTTTTTAAATATACATTTGCAAAACATAGGCTAAACTCCATATTTGGCTTATAATAAACCGACAATATATCTAGCTTCTATACTTGAGAATTATTTTGAAATAATATTATTCCTACAGACAAGAATAATGGCTGCATAAAGGAAGAAGAAGTGACCGCCTGGAATGAATAAATAGATAAACCAGAGTGGCAGCTCATTGAAAATGTACTGACCATACCGCCTCACGAAAAAGGCCTTGTGCAAATGTTTGACTTGATTTATCCAGGAAAACACACCTCAGGATTTTAAAGACATTGAATGTATATATGGTGAAATATAAAGAATATATGTGCAACATAACGCTTGCAAGAAATGTTTTTTTTTTTCCGAAAATGTTCATTTGTTCATCTTCTTTATGATATGCAACTTTTTGTCATAACAACAACAACAACAACAACAATAGTAATAATAATAATAACAACCACAACAATAACAACAACAACAACAATAATAATAATAATACTTGTCACCATAAATCAAACATGAAGCTAGTGGCGCCTCCTGCCGGCTATATGGCGGAATTGAAAAAGAAAAACATTCATTGGGTGTTATGGAAGGGGTGTATTTTGTGCTCAGTGGATAAACGGGTAGTGGCACACAGGTGACTTGTTGCGCTTTGTGTTTGTCTGTCTTGTATCATGCAACTGTTTTTGGTTAGTTTTTAAATTGCGTTTTCATTGCATTTCATATTCAGGTAGATTAAAAAGGAAAAGTGTCCAAAAATATATCGCCCACTTGCCGTTTACAGTAATTATGTGTCAGGAGTATTACTCTAAACCAGTAAGGCGAATTCTGTAATTTTGCTGGCATCCGAATCTGTCAGCATTATAATGTAGTTGTACATCAGAAGCTTAAATGATTATGGAATTGCGGGTATTCGAACTATCAAGATGACCTATTAGGGACAAATTTATACTCAGGGCAAGACTCTTTGAGATGTACCATCTCATTTTCGAGGGGGTCCTGGGAAAGGCCAAAATTACACAACACAATATGCCACACGATATGCTACAACTAAAAGACCATGTGTACAGTGAAAGTATACCGGACAGAAACAAACATGCACACCCTGTAAACCCTGAAAAATTTTGACACCCATAAATAACAGTAAATAATGACATTTATCAGGAGCAGTCAGTTGTGAGATGAGTTATAAGAGCATTTATAACTGAACCCAAATGCAGTATAGCCTTCAGAGCAGTTGGCAGTTGTTCCAGTCTTCAGAGGCCTTATAACTAAATGCTTTTTTGCCTATTTCAAATGAAATACTTTGGACATTAAAAGGAAGATAATCATTATGTCTAAGAAAATATTTTGAATTCCACCTCTGAGTGGCTCAAACGGAAGAAAATAAACGTTATGGAGTGGCCTAGTCCAGTGTTTCCCAAACCTCTCCTGGCGTACCCTTGTCCTGTATGTTTTAGATCTCTCCCTGCTCCAGCACAGGTGATTCAAATGATCAGGTCATAATTAACCCCAGGAGTTCCTTGATAATAAGCGAATCATTTGAATCACCTGGGCTGGAGCAGGGAGAGATCTAAAGCATGTAGGACAAGGGTTTTGCCAGGAGAGGTTTGGGAAACACCGGCCTAGTCAAAGTTTTTATTTGAATCTGATTGAGATGTTGTAGCCTGACCTTTAACGGGCAGTTCATGCTTGAAACCCCTCCAAAATGGCTGAATTAAAACAATTCTGCACAGAAGAGTGGGCGAAAAGCCCTCTACAGCGAGGGGAAAGACTCATAGCCAGTTATCGCAAATGTTTGATTGCAGTTGTTGCCACCAAGCTTGGCCCAACCAGTTAATAGGTTTAGGGGGGCAATTATTTTTTTCACATGGGTAATATAGGTTTTGAATATCTCTTTACAGTCAATAAATGAAATTATCACTTTGAAGCTGCATTTTGTGTTTACTCACGCTGTCTTTGTCTTACATTAAAATTAGTTAGATGATTTGGAACATTTAGATACAACAAATGGATGAAGACAGAAGAACCTTGGAAGGGGGTGAATATTTTTTCACTGCACTGTAAATTGTGACATTACTTGAGCTAAACCTTCCACTGTGATTGTTTCATAAATCTTCTAACCAAGTTGCAACATGAGCCATAACAGATCCTAACCAGGGTAGATTATAAAATAATAAAATAGCGATAAAAGTAAAACATTATTAATATTTACTATTATTATTATTATTATTATTATTATTATTATTATTACTATTATTGATTTTTCTTTAAATAAGAATAGTTCATTTTATTGCTATTTCAGTCGTGCTTTTTTTTTTTAACTCACTTTTGTAAGGCAGACAAATACACCATCCCTGAAGAACAGTGGGAGACTGATGTTTTGTGAACACTGTCATGGTGCCTCCCACAGGAGCGGCTGTTATTAATGCTGGTGAATTCGGTGCAGAGAGATCAGATTAACGGCAGCTTGCTGTAATCGGTAACAGACCTGTTTATTTGACTGGAGGAGAAGCACCTCGCCAGTCCTGCCAGTTTAGCTGTTTACGGGGAATAACATATCAAAGTATCTCCGCAGTATCTCTGCCTAGTGTTCATTCAAAAATGTCATCAGATGTTCAGATTGGAAATTAATGTTACTCTCTGTCTTTGTTCATCTGCATTTTTATGCCTGTGTCTGTTTGTGTGCTTTTGTTCAACCTCAATTTGGAAAAAGTTGGGATGATATGGAAAATGCACATAAAACAGACAGCAGTTATTTCTAAATTCACTTTGACTTTTATTTCATTGCAGACGGTATGCAGAGACGATACTTAAAACTTTGTTTTATTGGTGACAAGTGTAGCCAGGCAAAACAAACCTCGCCTGCCAGCACTTATTTAGTGCTTTTCATACTGAATTAATTTTACAGGTGTGACCTCAACTGTTTTCAACTTTATTCCTTTGAAAATCCATCACCTTCAGTTTGACGTTTCAATGTCACTCAAGGTCAAAGATCATGGAGTCAAATAAAAGCCCATATTGGAGTTCCTATATGGTCATAAAAGTAAACTTCTGTCTATCTGCAACCGTTTTTGAGTTATAATGGAAAATATATTATTTTGACCGATGACTTTGGGCCCCCTGACAATAAACCTCCAACTAATACAGAGACTGTTGAAGCTACCCCATTATGCAGCAGAATTGAGAGACACACATTTTGGTTTTGGTTTGAAGAGAATATGATGAATTTGAAAGAAGTTATCGCAAAAAAAAAAAAAAAACATTCTGACATTGCCGATGACCTTGACCTTGGCCTGATCACCCCCAAATTTTAATCAGGTAATCTGCGAACCATTGCCCACCGAATGTGAAAGTTTGAAATCAATCAAATCAAACCATGTAGATGCTTGATTGTTAACACATGGACAGACAAACAAACAAACAAACAAACCACACTGATTATAATACCTCGCCTTGCTGACTCTGTAAGGTAAGATAAATATACATCCATTCCTGCCATTCATGGGGATGACCTCTGTAGATGCTTCTGTAATTTTGGTTTTGATACTTCAATGTTAACGCCATTTATAGAGGTGCTTCTGATATTTTGTCCACCCCAGGTATGTTACGCCTCGTTTGTCAGCTGCCTTACCTTTGCCACGTCTGCAACTCATAGAGCTCTCTCTTTTGCTTCAATAATTTAATTTTAACTCAGTTCTCCTCCATGATCACAAATCTGAATTTAAAATGTTCTTAACTGTATTATATAATTCTGAATTAACACTCATTAAACTACAGAGTGCAAGAATACTGACAGTCTTTGTAAAAACATTCAAAAACCATAATTTTCAAGGGAATAAACTAGCCCATGCCACTTACTTCCTTGTCCTGGTTTCCTGGTTCAAGGAGACTAACATGATGTGCGTTCACATCTGACTGCGGAGGACAGCTGGAGCGTTATAAATATGTCAGAAAAAACATGGAATCTGTTCGAGCCTCAAGGCATAACAGCAGTATCTGAACTCAAACCCCGGACCGTCTGGTCAAGGGTAACTGGCTAGGGAGGGGAGTGCTGTCAGTGTTCTTGTGGAGGTCGTGCGTAAGAACACGTAAAGAGAACAGGCCAGAATCTTCTCCAGTGGAAGGTCATCAAGAATTCTCTGCACTTTATATAGGCGTATCCTAATACATGTGGAATTTTATGATACGAAGATATGTGATTTGCTCTTACATTTACTTATAGATTTTCACATGAAATGTGTTGATGATAGGAAAAAAAGCATTGAACCCTTTAACTGGCATACTAAGAAATACACCCGTGGAGCTTTAATTGCAGCAAATTGATAGCAAATAAAGGTCAACACTAACCATAAAAGAGTTAAATGACACCTTTATGCTGGCTATCGCAGCACCTTTCTTTGTTTTCTAAATTTGGCATCTCTAATCCCACCTGAATCTGGAATGTCCAATCAGTAAACCCAGTATGAGCAAGCTCACACAGGACTCATGCTGCCATCTCAGGAGAGCACAGACGGTTCGCAGGTCTCTTCTGAAACAAGCTTGTCAGATGCCGTTTCTTTCCACTTACAGCTTGAAACCTTGCAAGCTCAGAATGAGGGCAAGTACCTGAATGGCCAGCAGGAGGCGCCTGAGCAACAAACAACGCTAACCCAAATTGACTGTATCCCTCCCATTTCCCTGAGCAGTGCAAAGCCACTTATGCACAGCTCTCAAAAGGCCGCTGGCCAAGTTTTGCACTGTCACAGCTGGATCCAATCTGACGCCCTGTCTATCTCTCTTGCACCACAGCGTGGTGCTTTTATTGACTGAGCTAACCTGGCAGTCACAGCATTTTTTCTAAACATTTCTTTCTGATACCAAAAAATCGAGAGAACACATATTGACCTGATCTATAACTGTCTGCAATGCTTTTTTCTCTCTCTCCCCTCACTATATCTCTCTTTGCCTAACTCTCAACACAGAGCTAACATCTCAAAAAATGATACGTTTGCAAAAACGTCTGCCTTGTGATATTAACAAACGTGCTGTGAGACAGCTCACTGTGAAAGGATGCAGAAAATGTGGCATCAGCACAGGCTCTTAAGATGTGGAGAGAAGCTCTCATATGTGTGTGTGTGACCATCTGTATGTCTGCATAAGTGTCTGGATGTGTTGGAGCAGAGAGAAGCATGACTATTGCCAGGTGACCCTTTGGTTTCCTCTGAAGTGTTAAAGGTTACTTTTAAATGGAGAGACGATGAAATTAAGACAATTAGAGAGATCACAGACCTTCCTCAATATCAATATTCCTCTCTTCTATGATATGCAAAATCTGCAAGGGCAGCCATGGTATCTGTAGTATTGGCTGTTTTGTGGCATTAAACTTAACTACCATCCAGTGTAAATTAACGTGTTTGACATTTATTCCAGCAAACCTGCAATGGTGAACTATCCTGTAAAAGATTCTTGGATCCGAATGGTGATCCTGATCACCACTAAAATCTAGTGAATTGCTCCTTTGGCCTTGGCCCAAAGATCCACTAAATATCATTGAAATTGATTGATAGATTTGAGGTTCATTGGCTAGACAAACAGACGTCAGTGAACACATAACCTCCCCCCAACTTTGTTGGCTGGCGGAGATTAAAAGCATGCAAAATTGGGTAAATTTTTCTCCCCTCAAATTTTCTTTCATATTTTTTTATTTCCAGATTCTGTTCACTCGAAAATTTAAAAGTGACAAAATTATTCTACTTGGGAGTAGATTTTGTGTGCCTGTGTGCACGTTGGGCTCAGATTGTGTGGGAATGTACGAGTGCTTCCTTAAACTCTGCAGGTGACGTCTTCTCCAGCAGAAATGATAGGGTTAGACAGGGAGAGGGAGGAGGACTCGGTCGGCTGCCAGACCTTTAGTTGTCATTTGCTCCTGGAGCTGCCACTGTGCAAAGATAAAATCAAATCCTTCCTCAGTCAAAAACTATTTGCTCGCTACAACTGATTTGAGCAAAGCAAGGAGAATTTTCGTGACAAGGGCTGACAGCACACATGCAGTACTCCAAAGGATGTTAGTTATTAAGTATAGCAAAGTTCCTTTTTGTAAATGACGGTGGGAGCATGGTTTAACCGGTAAGGTTTTTGTCTATTTAATTTACCAGGAGGATGTCAGGGAGAGTTACTGAAGATCACAGTTCAGAAAGCACAATGCATTGATAAATTCAGGGTGAAATGAAAAGTAATGCAGTCAGCCAACTGACATGTGAAAACAGTGAATTGCATTATTAACAGATAGACACACTGATATTTTGGTGTCTGGGCTCTGACATTAACACGCCCTGCGGCCTACTGAGCTTCAGGAGAAGCCGACAGGGAGTGTTTGGATTCCTACCACAAGAGCCCCCCCGATCCCCTACCCCACCCTGTACCCCGTAATTCACAGCCGACGGCCGGATGCTGGGGAGGAGGTGGGGTGTTGACTAGCAGCAGGCAAGAATGATGCAACATGCAGCAGCAGAAGCTGGGCAGGAGAACATCTTAAATTGCCCACGTTACCGAGCGACAGGGCGGAGGCAGACATGCACGGGGGTGTCGTGAGAATCAGGGCATGTCTCCAATTGTCTGCCTGAAGAAGACAAGGGGCATGATGTGTTAATAAAGACAGCGCTTTGTCCCTCAGCTTATAACGCGAGGAAATAACATAATTAAGTCGTGGCCACTGGGTAATTTACGCCGAGACCATGGGTTACTTTTGAGCTTGGCTACATCACAGAATTGCTGTGTGGGTATAGCACCCTCTTCTGTACTAAGGTATGGGTACATGTAGCATTCTGTTATGTGCCACTTTAGGTTCAAAGTCCTGTCTGCTAGTGCAAGTGGAGAATTCCACACTGGGTACATTGTTCCAGAGAAAATGTCCATCAGCTTACTGTTCACACATGCTCCTTAAGATTTGTAATGGTTGTGTTTAATCTTATCATATATTTATTCATGAAATAGGCCGCATTTTAATTATCTTGCTCCCTGGTCGTGGGCACGCATTATTTTTGCTTTATTTTTACGATCACATTTTACGCATTTCATCTAAGAACGTCAATTTTGGGGGCTGAGCCTGAATGTTCTTGATTATTATTATTATTATTATTTTTATTTTAAGTATTTCAGCCTCACGTTCATTGAGAAGTTCTTATTTTTTTCGGAGTAGAAATCTGTATGAAAACATCGTTTTTTTTACGACTAGTAATAGTAAATACTCAAGACGGTATTTTTGCGTAATTACCATTTTGAGCAACTGATAAGCACTCATGCGAACATTACATTTTATTGATGAGTTTTTCCATTCTATAGCCTCTATACAAGTTCCTTCCTTCAATACTCGTTCTCTGCCTCGGGATGATCTTAACATGTTATTTCTGTTTCATTTTTCAGCCACAACGTTAAAGAAAAGGGTATGATAAAAAAAAAGTGCCGGTCCGTTCTCCGCTTCCGCAACATTCATATATAGGTCATCAAAGACATAAACGGGAAGCATATGGCAAATAGTCTTGACAAGAAGTAAATCCATCGGAGCAGCTTTTACATTTAATCCTTCAGGTTTCCCCTCTGGATCATCAAATAAGAATTGCTCTCTCTTGGATCTCAAAAAATCAACCACGAGATGGCGTAGGTGGTTCTATATTTACGGCTCTGGTGAGACTGAAGTACCATCCCTGGCAAACTGAAATAGAAGCGGGGAGACCGCGCCTCATTCCCCGCAGCTCACGAACGTGCGAAGCGCGCACGCAGTCCTCAAGCTACGCTCGTGTCATGCAGAGGAGCGCTAATGGGAGGCTGCTGGGATCATGTAAAATATACGGAAAGGGTATCGCGCCGTAAAAACCGCACGACTAGGTGGCAATGCACATAAACATAATTAAGCTGGCGACAATCTGTGCCGTGTCAGCGAATCTACTACTGCTGATTAGAAGCGTGAACAGCTGTGTGTAGCTTGTTTGTCCCTCATTAACACTTGTCTCTCTATAACAATGAAGTTTTTTCCTTTTTTTTTATTGTAACTGAACTGCATAATTGTGCGGCACATTTTATGCTCTGAACATAGGTTGAAGTATTGTGCTATGAAATTGTAAATGCACTAGGGCATTTGAAGTTTAATATTTTGTACATTGTTCAGTGCAGAGAAAAGTTCGTTTATACTGTTAAGAGCCAAGCTCCCCAAATCAGAAAAAGCTGGGATGGTATGTTTGATTTTTGATTTATCTTTGACCTGTATCACATTGAAGACAATGTAACAGCTCATTATTTGATTTTTCACTGCATGTACTTTTGATAGTCTTTCCAAAATAAATGCTGAAGTAAATTTTCATTGTTGCCTGTTTAAAAATGTTTGGATATTAAAGTATTTACCTCTTTGTAATGTCACCATTCCTTTTATTAGCACTTAATAAACATTTAAGAACTGAAGACACTGTGGAATTAAGCGTTTCATATACGGGATAATTTTTTCCCATTCTTCCTGCAAACAAATCTTTAGATGTGAAACAGTCCGGGGCCTTCATTGTCACTCGTTGCGTTTCAAACTTGACCACGCACTCTCAAATGGAGATGAGTCAGGACTGCAGGCTGGCTAATCGCGCACCTGCACCCTCGTCTTACAAAGCAATGCCTCTCCAATGTGTGCAGAATACAGTTGTCTTGTTGAAATATACATGGGCACCCTTGGAAAGGATGCAGCCTTGAAGGCAGCACATGTTGCTCAAAAAGCTCGGTGTACTTTTCAGCATTAATGGTGCCCACAGGGAAGTGCATGTTCCCTCGCCAAAGGCACTGACACAATCCCGTACCGTGACAGAGCGCGGCTTCTGGTCTCGTTGCTGATAACAGTCTGGATGGCCCTCTTCATCTTTCGCCAAAAGCGCTCCGCTTTCACTTCTTCCGAAAAGGACCAGAAATATTTGAAGCCCATAAAGGAAAAATGATCAGAGTCCAATTTTTGCATATTTTATACAATTAATTTTTATAGTTTAATATTTTATATATTTTTTGCATTTTTTTCTTTGTTTCTAAGATTTACTTGAATTTTTAATTCATCATTTCTCCACAATGTGAAAATATGACTGATCATTTTTCCATTGTGGTCTTCATTTATTTGTCTAACCTCAGTACACATGTCCACAGATCGCAGATGCCTCCAGGCCCACAGAAGTTGACGGCTCTTCATGGTCACAGTTAGCAAGAGGCTTCCTTTTGTTCAGTAAAGTTTCAACTGGCATTTGTGAATGTAGCAACATATTTTTATACTTGACAAAGATTTGCCAAAGTAGCCCTGAACCTGTGTGGATATCACCTATAAATCAATTGCAGTTCTTGATGTAGTGTCATCTGAGTGATCATCACAGATCACAGATATTCAACTCATGCTTGGCCCTTGCCCTTTGCACACAGAAATACCTCCAGATTCCTTGAATCTTTTATTATGTCATGCAATGTAGAGGGTTAAATATCCAAATCCCTCCCTGTCTTTCCTTATGAACATAGTTTCAAGGCTTTCAATGATTTCTGATGCATTTGTAGGAAAATTAGTGTCCCCTGGCCCATTTTTCCCCTGAAGAACTAGGCCTTTTCTGCATGCTGCTTTTGTGCCAAATCATGAGTACAATCACATGCTGATATCAGCTGATTCAAAATCAAATTATTACTCAAAATTCTTATCTCAACACTACTGTTAAATTGACCTTGTGCCTTTTTCAGAATAAATTACGAGCCTGGATGATAAGAATGGATTTACAGGTAAAATGAAGTTGGTAAGAGGCCTGTTGTACAGAGCTGCCTGTATAACCGCAGGACTAACCCGGGGTACAGTGATGGTTCACTTCTCACCGCTACACATCACCATGGAAACATATGCTGCACACCTAACCTGTTCCGAAGCAGGTTATGTTCAAGATAAGAGATCAGAAGGTGTAAAAGCACTGCTCGCTGACAAATCAGTTCTCTCCAAAAATAACACTAGCATTCTGAGAGGATCTGGAGGACGTTGGTGCACCAATATCAACAGGGTCTTTTCAGAAAGGGAAGAGTTTTTAGACCAACAAAACCCTGTGGCTTCCCATAATGAGTATCTGTATGGAACACAGAATCTCGGCCGAGGGAATGGCGTATCTTAATCAGCCTCTTGAGCCATATTTCGGAAGTATTACACATCAAAGTCCTGCACTTACAGTGCTGCAGTCTGTAGGCATTGGCTTGTGTTTTTCACAACACTGTTTTTCCTGTTCCCAGCAAGCAATGGCAAGGTCAAATCAGTGTTCTATAGGCCTTTATATCATAATATCATCCTAGACTAGAACGATTAAATCACTAAAGCCTTGCACTTGTTGACCTCATATGATTTGTAAGTAAGCCTGCTTATTGGTTTGAATTATGTTTTATATTTGTTCTTTATTTTTATCCCAAGAGGGTTTAACATGGCCAAGATTGCAGCTGAGAAAATAAGGTTAAAATTGTCTCCATAATTATACATCTAAGCAACACAATAATTTAATGCAATACACAACTGTAATTATAATCAGATCTACTCGTGCCTTAAACTGGGCAGTGATATTGACAAGCAAATTAAAACACATTTGCACCGATGGAAATTCTTTGCCAGCTTTTCTTTCTGCTTTTGGCAGCAGCAACTTTGTTGCTCTGAGCTTGGATTATATTTTTAAATTCATTATATTTGTTTAGTAATAATATTATGGTTCGCTCATCTTGTGTGAACTATGCAGCTCTTGTAGACTTGTCCATGGCTGTGATTGTCGATATAATGTAAATACCGCCCCTTAGTCCAGCTCAGGAAAACCGGGGTTGATTTCAGGAGTTGATAACGACTGCTGTGTTACCGCTTAGCATGAGACAGTCACTAGGTTTGATGAAACCAGCAAACAAAAAGATACTGCAAAAAGTGATTCTCAAGAAAGGGAAATTTACTTATTTCAGACTTGAAACACCTATTTCTATCGCCATTTTCTTAGTAAGACAAAAAATGTATCCTTGATTTGAGGTAATTTTGATGATCTTGCCGATGGGGTAAGTAAATTTTCACTTGTCAAGCAATATTTCAAGGATAATTTTTTTGTCTTACTAAGAAAATGGTGATAGAAATAAATGTTTTAAGTCTTAAAATAAGTAAATTTCCCTTTCTTGAAAATCACTTTTTGCAGTGTGGGCATGTTGACTTACATCGTAGAACAGGCCTGAGTTGAAAAATAAAATATCTTGTCTTCATATGCAATGAAATACAAGTCAAAGTCAATTTTGAAATTACTGCTTTGTGTAGTTACTAATGCATCACAGATGAATTACAGAATCACCTTCTGATTCAGTCCTATTGTTGAATGGGCCACTGAAGGCTGCATTGGCTGGACCCCGGCATTGCTGCTTGCAGCTATTTTATTTAATCTGGGTTTTTCGTCAATATTTCACATCTAAGTGTCACAGAACATTCTCTGCTGCCGCATGTTTGGTTTGTGTGACAGACTAGGCCTACTTTGTGTGACTACTTTGACACATCTGTCTAGAAAAGAATGTTTTCTTACTACACTATGTATTTATTTTTTTATCCAAGACAATTTATTTTTTATTATTGCTTCTGTGGAGACACTACCATTTATCTTCAAAAACATATTTTGACTGTTCTTTTGAAAAAGTAAACTGTATAAACAACCAAGAATATAAACAAGGCTGCAAAATAAATAACCTCAACAAAAAAAAATTTAGATTCTTCCATTTACTCTTTTCTAGACTGTATATTTCACTGCAAAACCATTATCCTAGAGAGCTTGCGTTCTGATGGATTTCATCTAACTATAAAGCAAAACGCATTTAATGTTGAGATATCTAATTCAGCAACTTAGTAATAGAGTCAGGCCAGCCAAACTGGGGTTGAAATGAAAAGGAACAGGATTCAGCAGTCATAGAGGTGATTATGGAAGTCATAAAAATTTTAGCAATCACAGACCAGGAGAAAAATACATGTATGTCTCAGTCAGGAAAATTTTTTGTTGCCAGGTGATTAATTCGATGGCTTTGTCTGATGACAAATTCAACGCGCCAAAACTCCCCCCCCCTTGAAAAAAAGTGTAAGGAATGAATTTTCAAGAATGAACTCAAGCAACTGATTGCACTGTATACCTGATTGAAGCAAATTAATTGAGTCGCACTAAATGCAGGTTAGTGAACCAGACCACGCATAAAACGTCACTCCATTTGTCTAAGTCCTAACTAACCAGCCTATTTATACGGCCTTCATTCTACAATCCTTGTCTGTCTCGTTCAACGTCCCTCCCTCCCATTCTCTTCTATTCCTCTCTCGCCCTCTCACTTTAATGGACCCCCAGGGGACTCAAAGGTGCCTTTATGACTCCATGTAGAGTTGCTACTCCCACCGTGAGTCTCGTTGCCTGGGGCTCCCCGTTATCCTGCACTGGTCTTCGCTGACTCGACCCCATCCCGTCCTACATCAGCACAAATTCCCATGCCTACCCAATTCAAAAAATATTGTGAACTACTATTCGGGGTGTGGTCTGGAATTCATTAAAAGGGTGAATACTAAATATTGTACCTGTGTTTGAAATGCGCTGAAATCTGACAATTTTTTGATGAGTGAATCATTGGATAAATGCCACAATGCAGCCAATACACAGCATTTGAAATTGACTCCAAGGAATGCTGGCTCTGGTAAATGCATTTCATTTTGACCACTGGGCACACATGTAAATATGTTGTTTAACAGAAATAAATAAAATGATGAAAAACTAAATAAGACCTACGTATTTTCCTGGATTACATTTGGTGTTCGCACGTCACCCTGGGATTAGCTTCTGCGAGCCCTTTTCTACGTGAACAAGCCAAAATTAGAATCTTTCAGCACATTAAGCCATTTTGGCTCCTCGCTGGGGGCAGTTGAGGATACAAGCAGGCACAGCTTCTCCCGAAACACAGCGAGAGGACACACCAGAAAAAGCGATCCAGGCTCCCAGGGTGGGTGCATGTACCCTGCCTACCTGGGACACGGACCCAATAGTGCCATCTGCTCATCCGATGAGTCATAAGCAACTGTGAGGAGGGCGGTGAAACCCAACATGTGAATCCCAATGTGTTGGGAATGGAAGTTTACAGATTCGAGAAACGAATTGGGGGCGGCTGTATACTCAGAATAGGCCGTGGAGCATGACATCAGAGGAAATTCCTCCCAGGCGTCTTTGTTAATGTCCCCATTATCTTCATTTTCCAATGCTTTACATGTTGTGTCAGCAGTGCGTTCAACTACTGCTAGCTTGACCTTTTTCATCAGTTCTGCGAACTGGAGGCCATTTTCAAAGCTCACTGACAGGTGGACATTGTTCAGAGACAGAATAGCACTGATCCACCAGTAATCATCCTGGGTCTAGAGTCCTTAGATAGGGTCATAACTCAATAATCAGAGCCATTTTGTTTGCACTGCGCAAAACTGAGCCATTCTGCACAAAGGAAATTGTTTGATTTTTTGTTCTTTTCTCAAAAGGGAAAAATATTATTTTCAGGGGGAAAAGGAATAAACCAGCTTGCAATGGTTTTGTTCGTAAATGAAGAAAAGAGAAAACGGAAGGAAAGACTCATTTACTTTGCGATAGCGCACGATAACGTGATGGAAACAAAATGGCTCCGTGACCAGATTTTCTGGAAAACCTCATGTCACGACTTTCTCAGAACTCTAATTGGGTCATATGAGTCACTAATGAAGCTCCATAAGTGAGTTAACAAAAAGTCAACAGTAAGCAGTCCGAGTACCATATTTCTACGTGGTTCATCGAACCGTATTTACGCTTCATGCCGCATTTTTCCATTGAATTTAGTGACCCTTTTTTCAAAGGTTTTTGACACCATGTGAAACATTTGGTTTGATTATTTTATTCAATTTAAAGTCCATTGGAAATGATTTTGATCTCAATGGCCTGGTTGCAAATAGCATTGACAAGCATCGACAACTTTAGCAAGCAAAGCCACCATCCAGGTGTGCTATTGGAATAGTTAGAGACTAACTACTGTAATGAGTCCACAGAAATGAACTGTATGAAATCAAATACAACTAAATATAAGTACTTGCTCTTGCTCTGTTGTGGCTGCCAATGAGACATATGTTATTTGAGGGCCCCCACAACTCAACGCTAGAAAAATGTATACAGTATATTCTGGAATCTTCTTACGTGTTGATGAGATGTCAGGTATAATGACACATTTGCTTGTGCCTCTGAAGTCTCATCTGCTTGCGGTGTCGCTCTTGATTAAGTCTAAAAACCGAACCTGCTTCCAGGTTCTCATGTTGACGTTGGACTATTTTTGTTTTCATTGTCATGGATACTGTCAGTGATGCCTTACAAGAACATTATTCTGTAAGATAACCGCAGTAGTTTGAAATTAGGAAAGCCAGCACTTAAGCTTCACAACAGGACTGAAGGTGTTCTTATCCCAAAATACTAGAAAAATAACACATCATTATCACATTAAAAATATGTGACAGCTCAGAACTACATAAAAACTATGAATTGCAAGTCCAGCAAGCTATTCTCAATTCTTATACCCTAATCTAACATGTGTATATGGTAATACACTTTTTGCATTTGGAATTGGTTGCCAACAACCACAATAAGCACTCACCCATTTAATATTTCCACTAAGTGTAAAGTTGACTTTATTTTAATGATACAAAATTGGCCATTTTATTAAAAAAAAATGTGCTACACAATAAAAACACAGCCAAAAGAGGGCTTGCCTTGTGAACATTCTCACAGATAAAGGCACATTTTGACAAACCTTTGAAAATACTTCACTTGAAATTGAATCCGAGCCTCTCTTTTCAGACTGCCAAATACTGACACCCTCTGGAATATATGAACACGCACAGGCACACATATCTCACACATCACAGCATATTTTTTCACTGTCAAGTCACTTCTTAAAGCAGATATAATTCGAAATTGTCAAGTATTTGCCACTTGAATGCACATAAAAGGAATGTTACTCGAGATACAGGCACAATTTCCATGTACAGTGTGTGGACCAGCAGAGTACAGTGGTATTTGTAATACACACAAATCACAGTGGGCTTTCCAGCATTGTAGTCCATAAACATGTAATGCGCATTTACAAGAAAATAAAAAAAGAATGATAAAAAGCTGAGTAGCAAAGACTTAAGAGATCATCTTTCAGGTCATATATGCAAATGGAGGGAATGTACTGTATACGGGTTCGCTGGCTGATGGCAATGCTCACCTTTTTGAATACTGTGACCTTTCTGAGCACAACAGCAGTTGGGAAACCATATCTCATCTATTGCACTGCCATCATTTGGACACAGTATTACCATGCACCAATCCACCACAACATTAAAACCACCTGCCTAATATTGTGTACGTCCCCCTCGTGCTGCCAAAAGTGCTCTAAGCCGTTGAGTCTTGGACTCTGTCTTGTGGTATCTGGCACTAAGACATCAGCAGCAGATCCTTTAAGTCCTTGGATTGGACCTGTTTTTCCAGCAGTTTAGACAGCTGCTCGATTGCTTTGAGAACTGGGAAATTTGGAGACACCTTGAACTCGTTGTTGTGTTCCTCAAACCGTTCCTCAACCCATTTTTGCCGAGTTGCAGGGCACATTATCCTGCTGAAAGGGGCCATGGCCATTAAAAATTACCACTTTCGTGATGGGGTGTACTTGGTCTGCAACAACGTTTCGGTTGGTGGTACGCGTCAAAGTAACATCCACATTAATGCCAGGATCCAAGGACTCATCACACTGCCTCTGCTGGCTTGCCTTTTTCCCATAATGCATCCTGGTGCCATGTCTTCTGCAGGTAAATGATACACACACACCCGGTCATCCACATAATGTAAAAGAAAATGTGATTCATTTGACCAGGCTACTTCAAAGACTGACCATTCAGTTGCAGCCTAATATATCCCACCCACTGACAGGTGCCACTGTAATGAGATAATCAGTGCTATTTAACTCCTCCTCTCAGTGATTTTAATGTTGTGGCTGATCAGTGTATAATTTCCATGCAGCACTCATGCCCAATCAATCATTAGATGAACAAAATAACATATTATGGGAACAGTGCGGCATGCCTGCAAGAGGATATGACGATTTGGAGAGACTGTTATTCTTGACTTGTTGCTCCAACAAAACCTCTCCCATTGACCTGTCACAATTTAAGATTAAAAATCTTGTCCGGTGGTAATGGCACATTTGGAAGTAAGTGAACAAATTAAGATTAAGTCACACCAACAAACAAATATTTTACAAGTTGAAGACTATTAAATAGACACAAAGACTGAGGCACATATTTCAGAGATTATCTTAAAATATACCGCTGGTAAAGGCCAGTGCACGTTACATTAGACTTTGCAAAACTCTTTCTACACAGTATGTTATATTCCCAGGCAGGAAAACAGGAAAAAAGTCACAATGTGGTGCAGTAGTTTCAAAGATAACAGGCCAGGAAATAGGCTTCCTTAAACACAGATGTACAGGAAGTTGGTTCCAGTGCTTTGTTTGGATATTTGGAGAGGGGGCTCTGAGTGAGAGAGGATGGGAGAATAGGTCTTGGTCTATATAGTCTGGGCAGGAATTCTTTACAATTGCTTCCACATATTGTATGAACTGTTTACAGGGCTTGTCTCCAAGCAAGCAAACCTTTGGCAGTGAGGGAACTCTGTATAAATACATTATACTAAAGTGAAATGAATGAAAAAAAATGTTTATTCAGCTTTGATTGAATGAGCACTGAGGAAATATAGAAGAAAAAGTGAAGGGCGGGAGAGATAGAGTGAGAGAGAAATATATTTGAAATTTGATTGTGTGCGGCAGGGATTGAGGTCTCATTCAATCAAATCACTGCAGTACTTTTTTGTTAATGTGAACAACATACTTAGTTCCCTTAATTTAAAAAGGAGTGCACATCTATAGTAAAAAGTAAAAATGATTTTTCTACATTTTTTTTTTTTGCTACAAGAGTTGTAATCAATGCACAATAAGGAAATAGGTTGCTACTTCGTTAAGACTCTTACAGAGTAATGTAAACAACTCCAAGAGTATATGGTCCCTTAATCGCTTTAACACAAATTTGCTGGGCATTTTGAATTCTATTTGGGAAAACAGGTGCAGTTTAACAGTTTAACCTCTGTCGCATTCACTGGCCAAACAATGTGATGAAACAGTCAAATGAAATGGGTCCTCTGTAATGATAAAGTTTTTCAGAACACCGTTCAGTCATTTATGAATTTCTCAGCTACAGGGTGCTTCCTGAGTGGGTTATTGTGGATTATTATGATGGTCCAGCGGGACAGAGGATTCATCCTCCAAAATTCACATGCTGATAATTCCTGTCAAACAAAAATGGGGATAGCCTATAAGTCTTTCAAAACCTTGTTACTATTGTTTCCTGCCAAGAACACTTGTCCATTGTGCAGCTTTCCTGTTGAAGAAGTAATTTTAGTTATTTGAAATGG
Organism: Gymnothorax javanicus; assembly: GCA_029692085.1. Classification (NCBI taxonomy): domain Eukaryota; kingdom Metazoa; phylum Chordata; class Actinopteri; order Anguilliformes; family Muraenidae; genus Gymnothorax; species Gymnothorax javanicus. The sequence continues at coordinate 4,133,419 of CM056209.1, read as the reverse complement.
AGAAATAAAACTCACTAATTCACTCATTCACAAATATGGATCTGACAGTTTCCTCAGAAAATCACCTCTGCACTGATGAAGCACTAGAATCGCAACAAAAACAACTCTTTAGCCTTTACCTCACAGTATTTTTGAGTAGCCACAAATGCCATACACAACAAACCTTATTCCCGCTCGTTCTCAGAAGTCAAAAAAATACAAAATCCATCAGTTATCCATATGAAGGTATGAAAAATCTCAATAAAAAGAGGAGCAGTTAACGGTCCTGCCTGTTGCTCTCAGACGGACAGCACGTGCAGTTGGAGGAGAGCGAAAAATGAAAGGGCATCACCTGAATCACACAAATGCATCTGCAGCGCATCAGCGCCAAAATGTCAAAGGGGGTAAGATTAAAAAAGACTTAAAAATGCTGAAAAATACACAATTCACAATATTTTTTTTTTTTTCGACAGGCACAACCGTCATGGCTAACAGTAATGATGAAAACACAGTAGGTATTTATTCCATCGGTTGTTTTTTGGTATTTTTGGTCGATGTGAAGCCTCTTCAGGCCCTTGGACCAACATGGCGGTTCAGTGGGAAGATTGTAACGCACTCGCCTGTGTTGCGTCTCTCAGAATCAGTATGGGTATCCATCCTCTGCCCCATCCACTCCATACAACTCGGCTAAGGTCTTGAATCGAGGGCCCCAGTCATTGAGAAAGTCGTAGTCGAGGTTTGAGTCCTCGGAGCAGGTGACCAGAGAGCTGAGGCTGCTGGCCAGCGATTCGGGCCCCTCGTACCCGTATATGTGGAGGGTGTCGTATGGAATCCCGTCCCTGTCGTGGTCAGCCTCGTCCTTCTTCACCTCAATCATCACCGCCATGTCGGCTCGGCCCGCGGTGGGGGCCTGGATGAGGCTAGGTTTCTTCACCATGGCGTACAGGCTCGGGGCTGGCAGGGAACCGCTCTCGTTTCGGGCGGACGTCAGGATTGACACGTCGTAGCCGTTGGTGTCCATCTCCCCGCCTCCCTCCTCGTCGTACGTCACCAGCTGCTCGTGGATCTCCCCGCTGCTTTTGCCCAAGGCCACCATGGTCTCCTTCTGATAGCGCCTCCTCAGGACGATGAGAATTACAATCACTGAAAAACAAGACACAAAATATATTAACCCTTTGTCACATGACCCATTTTCTCTTTGCCTAATAAGGATGATGGCTGGATTTGGTTCCTGTCGTAACCACTCTGCAACAAAGGGTTAATTTGGAACCTACTGAATGCACTCATTGTGTGGACGATTTAGATTTAATTCCACACTGCAAATTCGATTTGATCATATAATGATTTGATAATGTACAATGGCTTTCATGTCATTTTTCTCATCATTCTGCGTTTAACTCCCACTCTGGGACTGCAAATCACATACAGGAGTGTGTTCATTTAACTTCATTTAATCTCATTCTGGAAAAAAAAACTAAAGCTCACAGGCTATGTTTTCTGAGACACGAGCTTCAATAACACAGTTCTAATGCAGTTTAAGCATACAATTGGTGCCTAACTGCCCAGTAAAGATCTGTAAGAGTAGCAAGACATGGATCCTGGCTGTCTTAACTTTCCCTTATCCTAGGAGCTGCTGCCATTTACTTATCGCAAAGCATCCCTTTCATTTTTGACCAAATAAACCTCCCAGCAGACCTAAGTGTGCAAGAGGCTGGGAGAGAACCATTACTGCAGATGGTTCAAAGAGAGGGGCCCCCTACTGGTCAAACATACCCAGAATGGTGAGGATGCAAAGCAGGATGGCGATGAGGGCGTGGATACTGACGCCGGTTTGGACAGACGGCGCTGTGCAGCCCTCTTTGGACTTGTCCGGGCCGCAGCGACACATTCGGATGGTGACGGTGGTGGTGCTGCTGCGGGGGGGCTGCCCGGCATCCCTCGCTATCACCTCCAGCTGGTACGTCCCGGCATCGTCCGCCTCGAAGTTCCCCTGCTTCACCACAATGCTCGCTGTGCTGTCTGCGGGCAGCAAGGGAGACGGGTTCTCATTTTTAGCAAACATTAACATGACCGCACTGTTTTTGCAGCCAACTAGTGTTTTCATCTTGCGGTGTAGTCTGTGTGTCACTGGTTGTGACATCTTCTGCTGACAGTTTGTACTGACACATCCATGCTGCATAGCCTTTTTAAGAGTTTCTGTGGGATAGGTGTTTGTGGGGGTTTTTGCCTTAATTATACGAATCCTTCGTCATCAAATGAATCGGCCTTCTTGGACTAACCAGACACTTGAGTTCACCAGAGCTCTTAATCATGTTCCAAACAGTTCACTGTGCTCAGTCTAAGGTTTGGACTAACGATTTTTCCTTCTTTTTCAGTCTTAAAAATGTCACTGAGATGAACAATATCACAGCTTTCTTCTTACAAAGGCCAATAACCCAGCCCAAAGGCAAACAAAGGTTTGTAAAATAAAACAGATGCAGAGGGTTTTTTTTGTATCTTCAATAAGGATGCAAGTAAAAATGCCTGATTAGAAAAAACTGCGAAACCATTAGTCTCAAACATCATGGTGCCCTGAAACAGTGGCACTGTGCATAAAAAATGCTGCCATTTCCACACACTGAAAGTAAAATTTATTGGGGAAAAAAGACTACAAAAATGTACAAATCCAAAATTGTAAAAAAAGATAAATGCAAACTTCCCAAAAATTATGCAGTTAACCATACTTCACAGTAAATCAGGTGAAATATTTTTTTTCAGGCAAATTTCAATAAGCATTATAAGTCACTGCCACTCCATCAGGAGGCGGAGATTATCAGCCTAAAATGATCCGACAAAACCGCAAAGCGGATCTGCATTCTTCATTCAAACTCATCCGGGAATCTACATTAGCATATATCCCATTAGCAAAGTATTCAGCTTTTGATTTAAAAAATAAACTCTCCCAAATCCATGCCCTCTGCTCTTGTCAGGAGATAATCAAGTGGTCTCCGTGGCTTTATGATAAAGAACTAGAGAGGGCGTAATGCTCCAACCACAGAGCCAGATCAGCAGTGAAGGGTGTTTTTAAATTATCACCAAATTAAGGAATCACATTGATGTTTTCCTTCATATTTCTTCTCATTAATTTGTTTCTCAAACATCCTCATCCCGGGTGAAATGCACAGTACTCTGAGCTGCAGCATCGAATACTAATTGGAAATGAGAACACGCAACAAAACAAGAAGCACATCACGCAACGAAGAGCAATTTTGTGCAGTCGTAAACACAAATCCCTTAAGCATGACATCCCCGACATGAATAAAATTTGCCAAGATTTGCTAGTGTTGGCCATCATTTTTGTCAGGTAAGTAAGCAATGTTAAATGCAGCGGTCAAAATGAGAGCCTAAATTGAATATCTCACATGCAAAACAAGACACAACCTCTCACGGTGATGTTGCTAACTGTTGCCAGTTAGATTTTTCGCAAATAGTGCCATCCTCGCACCAAACTACTTTTGAGACTATTTCACCATCACAGACATTTCCAATATGGGAATAAAATTATGTGAGTATTGCTTGAGTTGGGGCGGGCTCCCGTCATCTCGATTGTTTGGTGTAAGGTGGTCATAAAACTCAGTCTGACTCAGTCATTTTCTCATCTTAATGTTCAGTGAAAATCAAACCAGTAAAATATTGTCAGAAGTAAATATTGAGTATTGGCTCATGCAAACAGTGAAGCTCAATGACGTGAACATCATCAACAACCAACATGACTTTGTGGCACGTTGTCTGTAGGTGTAAGAGGGTGTCAGACATTAGTCTTTTGAGAGTAGTTTCAAAGTCTTCCAGTGTACGGCAGGAATTATTTTCATCCCACAAGTTTTCTTGTTGTTGATATAGGAGAAATCAAAATGGACAACAGACTGTGGTGTTCATTTTAACTCATTCCCTACAGCAAGCTGCTGCCAACGGCGCAGCGAATTCTACCATTCCCTACGGTAAGCCGGTGCCAGCAGCGTAGATGACCATTCGCAGTCCGATGAAAACACGAAATCAGTTGACGATTGCGGTCATGGGCCACCTGTAATTCAATACTTTATATTGTGTAATTTTCTGGAAAAGTTTTCTGTACAAACGCGACAATTTTATATAAAAGTAGTCCGTAGGGAATGAGTTAAGACATTCACAGACCTCGGAAAAAAGGCATCATTCCTGAGACTAAGAGGCTTCCAGTCTCAGAAAAAGGGTCATCGCTGGTCTGGTACGACTAGACATCAGGCTGAACTCGCTCAGACAAAACTCATTCAGACAGAAGTCCCTCAGACCGAACCCTTGAAGATAAAACTCCTTCAGACTAAAGTCCCTCAACATCTCTCCTTCAAAACTCCCTGACCAAACTCCTTCCGACAAAACTCTGTCAGACCAAGTACAGTCAAGCAATACTTATTTAAACTAAAGTCCTTCAGCCTGAAATCCCACAGAAAATAGTTCAAATTCCCTCAAACTGCAATGAAGTGAGATATTGTAGCCTATATTCCAACTTTGCAATGTCTTTAATTGGAGGGGGTGTCACACCTTTAAAAAACTGTAAGAAGTGGATTTGATGCCTCACGCATCATAATATGTGATGTTTTAAGAAATCTACCCTGCGTTGTATTCTGTGGCAAAAGAACCAATTTCTTGTGGCTAAGGGACCATCTAAAAAGTACATACATAGGAAAAAAAGAGTGGTTTAAACCAGAAGAAAAAAATTCAAAAGTGAAAAATGGCATCATTTAGAACCATTTAACGTAAACTGCTGGAAGCATATGTTCAAGAAAAAATCACCACTTTTATCACGTTTTGCCTTTTTTTATTTGCATGAATCCATTTTCGTTTTTTTTTTTTTTTCCCGTTTTGGAGTCGTGATAAGAAACTGGGAGCTGCATGGAATTGGTCCCTCGCCGCGCTATGCCGCAAGCATCACTGTCAAACTGCAAATGCATAATGAAAGTCAGTTGGTTTTAAAAAGCTTGTCAGCCATAAATATTTCAGTCCCTGGCGTGGTTTGTTGGTGTTCTCCCTTCTGCTTGACTAAGTAAAGGACGCCCGGCCGTCTGCTTACTTTAGCGTGCGGCTCCTGATGGGCCCCAGTCACTAGGGAGGAGGCCTTTCCTCCATCAACCATCTCTCCTTCCTGACGAATCAGGACTGTAAAAACACGTTCTCTCGCCTTCTCATATCACGTATCAATCCTAATTACTCAATCCATTTCATTAACTTTCGTTCATACACAGCAAATTCAAACCCGAGGCTAAGACCTTCAGGGTACGCACTACTGGGCCTTCCTTATCTATTTTTTTAATGATAATGTAAGACAACTCTTAAGACGCATCCATTCATATTTTGTTTTGGTATTGTCTACTTTCTGTTTACTTACTTCCATTGTTGATGAGTGAGAAGTTGGTGCTCTCTTTGGCCAGGGTGAAGTAAAACTCCTGTGCGTGTTCGTCTTTGTCAACAGCTCCGATCGTCTGCACAACCTGCAAAGGAGGGCAGTGAGTGATAGATAATTTCATTCCTGTGCAACATCCCTAAGACCAATGTCATATTTTCAAGGCAAAAACAATCACTCAAATTAAGAACAATTAATCAACTTTACCATGCCAGGCGCTTCGTTGTGGCAAACATAAATGTCAGTGGCGTTTGTGAGTTCTGGTGCATTATCATTTACGTCAACAACCACCAGGTTCACGGTTGCGTAGGATTTCAGACCTGCTTAAAATAAAGGAGGACATTTTGTTTCACCACCACCATTATCCACAGTGTAAGGATTAGAAATCAGTAAACATTCAGCTTCACCTCTGTTCTAAACAATATTCATTTTAGTTTCTTCTATAAAGCCACTTGAAGTCTGGGAAATGTATTTCTCAAGAGACACACTGTCCAGGCATTTGTACCGAGAGATCCAGTCTCCACAGCAGTCACATGGAATGTATGTAGGGCCACCAGTTCCCGGTCCAATGCCCTGTTGGTGTACATATCGCCGGTGTTCGCATCAATTCTGACTGGGCAGTTCGGATCATCAATTGAATATCTGTGAAAGATAAAAAATGAGTCTTTACTGAATGCTACATTAATGATTTGAATGTAAAATGATTATGAATTTGATTATCCTGCATCATTTTCAACGGCAAGAGAATCCATTGCTTGTGGCTATTATGTGTTGTTTGTCTTGGAATCTTAGAATACCACAGCCAAAAAAACAGCTTATGGTTCTGGATAGAACAAAACAAAAATTATGAATCAATTTCCAAACAAACTGAAAAACTATGGGCACATGAAGTGATGTGCCTTTAGAAATCTATGTGAAAATCTCACTGAATTAAAAAAAAAAAAAGATTTAGAGTCCATTTTTCGGGAATAGTATCCAATGTGTTGTGCCAGCTCAAACCAAGACCACTGCTGCAGCACTTAACCCTTTTCGCTGTTATCTGGTTGGTGTAGGAACAATCAATCAGCAGTGCTGCAGAGCATCCTATTGGTCCAGGTGTGAAGGTCCCTGGCTGTTACGTGGTTCCACTATGCTGATGAAATTCCTCAATTACAGTGTGACAAATACAATAAACAGAATTTAAATGTACGAGATTAGCTTTATCGTTGACTGTGTGGCCATGATGGTGACGGAGCATATTAATAGTAAGATAATCTAAAGAAGACATCCATGGTCATTCCATGGCTCCATAACCAAAAGTTTGTGAACAATGCTTAATCTGGAGCTGTATTTATGGTTTGGACCAGGTCTTTATTTGAAGGAAAATCGTAACTCAAAATCTGCAAGTTCTGTGCTTCCAAGGGTTTGGTAAAGGGATATTCGCTCAATCAGCATGATGATGCTTCCATGAATATAGCGAGGTCACGGTTAGTTGAGAATGATTCACAGAGCCCTGACCTCCTTTCCATCAAACAGTGCAGGGGAGAAATATTGTTTCTCTGGCTGGAATGGAAACAAATCCATACAGCAATGTTCTAACATCTGAGGAGAAGCTTACCCAGAAAACTGGGGGCTGCTATAACAGCAAAGGTCAGACCAACTCTGCATTAATGCGAGTTGCCCATGTTTTTGGAATGAGATTTTGGATGAGCAGGTGTTAGCATACGTTTGCCATTAAGTGTAATGGTTTCAAATGGTAATTCAAGTGTCAAAGTGAGCCTTGAAAACAAAAATCACTCGAAGGAAAATGGGCAAACTCTTCGTATGTGCAAATTTATCTCTCTCCCATACACAGTACAGACTGGTCCTCACGAGAATGTATAGTTTCTTACCGAACTTTGAGCTTAGCAGCATCAGGATCTTCAGCTGAGACCCGTCCGACTTTGGAGTTTGGCGCGGCGTCTTCGCGAAGGCTGAAGTTGTAGACGCTCTGGGTGAAAAGTGGAGGCTCGTCCACATCCAGCACGTGGATGAGGAGTGTGGCTCTGGTGCTGCCCAGTTTATCTTTGTTATCTGGTGGAATTACCAAGGAGGCTTCGCGCATTTGCACCTCACACGTGTACTTGCGTGTTTTTTCAAAATCAAGACCCTTTAATGGCAAATAGATGGACAGACATGGGAGGAAGAGTCAGAAAAAATCACTTTCAATCATGAAAGCCTCTCTTAAAAGAAAATTTGGGGATAATTTTTTTCATTCACTTTTTGGTGGAATGCACGTACATGCTCTCTTGAAAACATAACCCCATTTCGAGTAGAATTCAGCCTAATAGAACATTTACACTTGCCAGGATTCATTTGAATTTTTGATAATGAATTAAAATGGATCCTTAATTGATTTTCACGATTCCTCTTAGCCTTTTGTGTATTTGAATTTCACATTCCCTTCATATAGCTATAATATCACCCCATCAACATCTGTTTTGGCGGGGAATGCATTGGATGCGCAGATAATTTCAGCACACCAAAGCAAAGGTAGAACTCTGCATACCAGGGCCCAGTTTCACAAAGAACATTTTAGGAGGTGCTGAACGTTGATTGCTCCATGAATGAAACCTTAGAATCTATTCTAATCTGGAACATGGAGTGAAGTTATAACAAAGGTTCCAGGTTTTACTTAATTGAGTGCAGTTGAGCGGATGAGAACCAGAGTCGACTAACGCACCAATTGAAAGTTCCGAGATAAACAGGTTCAAAGTTTCTGCTTTCTGTAAATTCAGATGTTCGCCAAATTGTTGAAATTTCTGTTTAAAAGAATTTATAACTGATATTAAATATTTGTGATTTAAGTGTAGTCAGAGGGCAGTGCACATGTAACTCAATTTTCACCAAATGCAAGATAGTAACCTCTGGTTCTACAATTATCCAGGTAACTCAGTAACCCTGGTTGGTGAAAATGCCCATTTGCTGCAGCTATGCTGCTGTAGTTGTGCCTTAGTAAAGGCTTTTGTAAATCTTGCATTTAACGGATCTCGCTGAACAGTGATCGCGCTAGAGAGGGCCCCGTACCTGTTTGAGAGTGAGAACAGCATCTCTTCTCTGGTTCTGTTCCACTCGGAACATGCTGCTGCAAGCCTCGGGCCTCATAGTGAAGGAGGGGTCCTTGTTGTGCTCCTCATCTTGATCTTCCACTTCCATCACGCCGACTTTGAAAGATGGCCTTTCGTCTTCCCTCACGTCAAAGCTGAAGGAGCCTACAAACATAAAGCTACTGCTGTTTATATCCACAGTTCTCCCTCGAGACATACGCTGTTGTCTGCAGCCTCTTATCACACCGCAGACATCTGCTAAACATGAATCATTTTTAAATCAATATTTGTGTCAAATTATTGATTTCTTTATTAAGGAGCCGTGTAATAATGTACATAATGTACAGCGAGCCATTCATTATTGTGAAATGAACCCCGACAGGATGATGCAGGATCTCACTGAGAAGCAGACCTGGGTCTTGAATCACCCTGAAGGGCTTTATTTTGAGCGTAGACGGCTGACCAATCAGAATCAAGCATTCAACAAAGCAGCGTAAGAAGCTGATATAACAATCAGTACCAGTTCTGTTCAGGAAGGTTCTGGAACACCAACTCATTATTTTGAAAAAAGAATACGTTCTAAAAAAATTAACCTTGTTTGGTTAAATGATTACCTAGCCTGATGAACGACCAGGTCCCAGCAGCTGGAATAATTTCCTACCTTGTTTGAAGGAAGCGATGTTGTCATTGATATCTCCCACATTAATGGTGACAATTGTGGTGGCAGAGTTGCCAAGTGCCACGGACGGCATGTCCTTTGCATGAACCACAATCGTGTACTTGCTCTGTTTCTCACGGTCCAAGTAATTCACTTTTGTCGTTATGCTCCCTGTGACAGACAGAAGTAATTACAAAATCAACGCCCACTTCAGGAAGTAAAACTGATATTTGCAAAGCACAGTAGGCCTCCCAATTTTCAGATTGCGGCGAGCTGTTTTACCCATGCTATTGATGCTGAAGAGGTCGGTTCCATTTAGCAGCCGGTAAGCAACTTGGCCGTTTGAAGTGGTCGGATCATCAGCATCAGTGGCTGTGACTTTCAGTACTTCTGTCCCTGTATTGGACAGAGAAGACCAATAAGAGGACAAATAACCAGTCATTGGTAAACTCATATGCCAGCTGCATCAATCGGCATCAAATCTATACCCAGCTTTAAGCCTAACAAGACGCCTAGTAGGCGTACACTCAAGCTACCTCGTGCATTGCCTTGTAACCATGACGTGCAGAACCCTGATGACACGATACCTAAAGGCCTCTGGGTAATTTTCGATTCTCGATGTAGACTATAGATAGATAAATAGACAAAATGGCTGACCTAGACTTAGGCCCCCAACAGTTAGCCCGAGTAATAAAACAGTCACATTCAGTGCACCACCTGGGCTTATATTTGTACAAACATTGAGGCAAATGGGATCCAATGCACATATTTATTCCACGTCAATGCTAATGAATATGAGGGACACCTGGTATACATGAGACACACGTCCTTAGTTTGCAACAGATTTCATTATGCACTGGCATTTAAGATCAAGCCATTTTCACCATCTTGTCCAACAGTACCTTTAGGCGATCTCTCGGCAATCGATTCCGTGTAATTTTTGGGGAACTGTGGGCTGTTGTCATTGATGTCGAGGATTCGAATGGTGAAGATGTCCTTATCTTCGATGGGTAGATTGGTATGGATGTCCACCAGGGATGCCGATAGCGTGTATGAAGCTTTCTCTTCTCTGTCGAGCTTTTCATAGGCCATAATGTCTCCATTTTTGTCCACCCTGAAAATTGTGTTGACGCCGTCTCCTTCAATGACAAACTTTGTGTTCTTGTTCGCCTTAGTGGAATTTAGCTGAGAAACAAAATGATTCAGATATCAGTTCAAAATCAAATTTTGCCTCATCGCAAGCAAATGGTTGCACTTCGAGAATGGAAGACTGTCGTATTATATTACATTTGCTTTGGCGGATGAGTTTATCCAAACTGATGCGCAGTAAGAGCATGCTAAATGTTGTTGAAAAAAATGTAAACACAGGTCGAGTAAAACACAATTTGGACTCGGTATGAGTCCAAAGCTAGAAGTGACTCATTATTATAAAAGATGTACAAGTATTACATGAGAAAAAAGAACAAGACTCATGTTACGTGAAAGTGCTGCTTAATTGGGGGTAGCCGTAAAATGGAATGTTGTCTAAATACGTTGTGGTTAAAACAAATGTGCCTTCAGAATTGAAACTTACTGCTAGTTATAGCTTGTATGTGGTTTGCAAAAACTGGTCACGAATAGGATAAAGTTCTACAAAGCTTGTTAATCTGGTAGAGCAGGCTGGTGATTAATAGGTGGAGAGGCTGACTATGTAGGTTGGGACTTTGTGAACAGGTGGTTGACCTGTTACCTGTTAAGAGTTGAAAACACCTTTTAAAACAGCACAGACCTTTTTTAAGGTGGTATTTTTATTTTCAGCAAGATAGGAAATGAGATTTTGTAAGGCACAAGCCCCATACCTTTCCCACGTAAAAAGGAAGTGGGCTGGCCTTCTCTTCCTCTACATACAGCGATTTCCATAGCCACTCCCTTTTCTGTCTCAGCCGTGCCGGTCCTGCGGCAATGCTCTCCGAAGCGATGATGTTGACGATCACAATGAAGGCCCATATCCAGACGTACAGCACCGCCATCTGCCTCCCAGCAGACCTTCCCATTCTCTACACTGTACAGAGAGCACATTTTTAATAAACTGTCAACTTCATGGCATCCTGGATAGATGCACACAGTACTAAAGGAAATACGACTTTGTTTGCTCCATGTACATCCAAACAAAATGCTCACCTCACCAAAAACAGCGAGATAGAAAAAGGTGCACATAATGTTTCACCATTGTGCTGCTGTTCAATGAAGGAAACAGGTAGTAAAACTAGACAGTCCGGTCGGCCGCCACCGCATGGGTGTAGCCCCCGAAAGCTCACTTCTCCTCTTTTTTGCCCATTATTCGGCCAATACTGTCGCCATGGCAACCAAAATCGATAGGTGTCATAAGTGGAGTATAACACATACCAAAAAAAGAAAGTAATCGGTCAAGAATTACGGCCTATTAGAGCGGCCACAAGGAAGTGTCTAAGGACGCTGACGTGGCAGCGGCGGAGATGACAAGCATGAATCCATAGTAGCCGCCCGACTTTGTCCGAGGGCAACAATAATTTATCATAGGCATGTGAATAGCAGGTAATACACAATGGCCAGTCCAGAAGCTGGTCAGAGACAGTGTTGGTTCAGTGGGTCTCGGCTATAACTGTCCATCTCTGACCAGCTCCTAGAATTATGAAGACTGACCATTGCGTGTGACTTGGTTTTCTCAGACGAATTGGGAATGACTTCACTGTCTATTCTCTACCGCAGTTGGCGTAATGCTGGTGAAAAATTAGGACTTAGAAAATGGAGCACTTTTTATTGAACAGTTTTATGTTGCTTTGTAATCCGAGTGTTGAGTAAATCCTACAGGCTGTCTCCTTCTCCTCTTATTTACTCTGTGTAGTTTAAGTGCATAATGCCACAGGAAGATGATCTCACTGACTCTGTGCTGAGGGAACTGGGTAATACTGTGTGACACGGCACTTCTTGAAGTTTACTCTCGTATGGAGTTAAACTTCCATGCTGATCATCGAGTAAGACAATAATATTTAGCTAAAAGAGGACTTTGAACAAGCTGAGCATCAAGAGAAAAGTGTCTGACGACGTTAACATGACAGAACGTTTCAGCAGGGTGGTGTTCAGGCGTCACCAGGAGATGCTGGAGTAGGTTTGATTGCAATATTTACATTTTGTTTAATCTCACAACAAAAAGGCTGTTTTCATTTGAAATTTAAAATGCTCCTTTCTCACTGCTGGGCAACAATAGTTTATTGTCATGCACTGAAATAACAGGAAGGAGGAATTGGCAGGGAGCACATTTACAATCAAGGGTCCGACAGGCCTTCCTGAGTTATGGTCCTCTAACCTCTTTCCTCAAAGTCCCTGATTGAAGGAGGAAACAAGTCTGACGAATAATTTACTTAAATAAATATAAGTATGTATTTTTCATTCTCTCTTATAGTCATTGTGAGCATTGTCATTTGTTGTGCATGGTCGAATATAGTACAATTTGAAAACATTTTTACTTAGAAGCATTGCTTTTGCCATTCAGTATTACATTTACTTCTATACTCATGGTTTGGATGCATTTTTAATATGGGACAGAAGGTTCTGGAATGCTAAATTAATTCATCCCATTTCATTCACTAGAGGGATATGTGGTGAATTTGGGGTTGCATCCATAGTTGCAAAAAAAAAAAAAAAAAAAAAAGACCTATTGGGAAGATTCCTGTCGATATGAAGGTTCGATATGTCGATGGCTTCAGAGATGATGCTTGCCCAGAGCTGAAATGTCAAGCTGAAAAATCACTCAATCACAGTCATAAAAGCTTTTTCTATTCATTATTGATTTTTAATTTATAATTCTACCAGCCAATCGAAACTCAGAGGACAGCCGGTGCAAACAAAGACTCAATAAGCTTCGCTTGGCATGAGCTTTATGATAAACTAAGCAAAATATCTTCTGCAGAAAGAAATGGTTGTGTTTTTTTTCCTCAAAGAGGTCTGTTGTTTACTGCTTCAACCATGAATATGGAAGCTTGGTTGTAAATAGAACAGGGTTATCGGCATTAAGGCTACAAAAACATCACTAATTTTTGTCCCTGTGTTACGCTGCTTTCACATCCGCATCCGGTGTGAAAGCGGCTTTACGCACCTATATTCCTGTATACAGTACGTAAGAGTCTGAAATTTAAAGTATTGACTGGCATTATTGCTCAGTGAATATAAACTAATCTTTCACCTGACGAAAAACCACATCTGGTCGACATTGATTGATCTTGTGAATGATCCTGCGCGCAGAAACAGGACTATTTTATGAATCAGGTCCCACAAGCGCAACAGTGTTTCTGGATGCTAATAGTGCTAATTTAAGCATGACTACAACTCTGCAGCTGAGTGGGTGTTTGTGAGCAGCAGGATTGTGATGCGGACTGGGGTTCTCTTATCAATAAACGGAAGTGTAAACACAATGCCACTGGGAAAGGCCATGCATGTTTCTGATATGGGTCATCATTAAGCTAATGCTACTGTTTGATCACACCCTTCCTGCAATTGAATTTCAGTTCAAGACTCCTTCGCCTTGACCGCTCATACCATACAAGGACAAGGCTCTCCTTTACCTTCAACAAAATAGCTGCCTTCTCTAGAGGATGAAATATGAAAGAATTTATTTCAAAAAAAAAAAAAACCTTAACATAAAACTTATTTTATGGCACAAGTCGTCTTGGCCTGGACAGTGTAATCAATGAGAATTTGTTTTCAGTTACTTTAGCCTGGATCAACATACTGATAACTACCAAATAAATAAATAAATAATATCCAGAAATGACAGGGATGTGGTTTACTATACTTCAGTGCATATTCATTGGCTCAAATGAATCTCACTACATCCTTTTTTTGGGAATTATGTCCATATTTTCCCTATCACGTGATACAAGCAAGGACAATTACAGCCTCTTCCACAATCCACCACTGGGAGTGGTTCTTTTGTTTGAATTTGAACACATGCAGGCATCATGATAGCTGCAAGTAGGTGTAGTATGATGAGCAGCGATCCATCTAAAATGGCTGGGTCTACTTCAATACTTATACTATGAACCTCTTTCAGGCCTCTGGTGTACACGCAAAAGGAAGGTGCAGTCATCATTGGCTTTTTTTGTGAAGGGGCGCACCTTAATTTATTATATTGAAGAAAGTTCTTTAGTGCATTTCTGTCAATAAATAAGAACAAATGCATACTTGCAATGCTCCAGGGGAACAATGCCTGTGTTTGAAATGGCATTTTTTTTTTTTTTTTTACTATATGCTGCACACTGCATCAGTATTTAGTATTTGGATCTCTCAGATCACAGGGAAAGATGTCTCCCGGTACTGCTGGGCTGTTAGGTTTAGAAATGAACATCACGAATGAAACACTCTTTGACCGCAAATGTCTTTCTGCCTCCTGGCAATTATGTGCTCCATACTCTGTGAAGGGACACAAAACTACCCATTCTGTACAGTATACCAGAAATTAATGTTCCAAATTGAGTGAGGAGTGTCTAATGCAATCCAGTTGACCAATAACTTTCGAATGTCACCTCATGTCACAAACTGATATGTTTTAGTATTACTATACCTTTATATGGAGCTGTCTGTGAAAAACAGCATATGGACTCCACAGTTAATTTATATTTTAATGATTAGTGCTGAGTGTTAGCCTGCAAGCAATAGCACCAATTTTCATGATGATACAAAAATATACAATTGAATAATTAATACATTATTTATTTTAATAGTAATAATTACATGATAACATTTCCCAAAATTGGAATAGCTGTTGTGTATTTATAGTGCTACCTACTGGTAGGATCATAAATAGGTTGCACCTTTGTTTTGACGTGGTCCTATCATGTCCTATCCAGACGGCCTTATGTTCCAGGAAAATACCAAAAATTGCCTTGCACAACTTCATTTAAATGACACTTCTATTGGTGCCATCCATTTCACGGGGAAATGTTTCCCTGAAATAAATCTACATCCTTGAGATTCAACTGTCCTTTGTGGATAGCACTGGCTGAATATTACCATTTATTCCTTGTGGCAGGTGGAAAATAGGAATAGAAGCAGCGATCTATCTGTGTTTGAATTGTCAGACCTAGTGCATGGAGGAAGTGTTTTTTTTTTTTTTTTTCACTTACAGAAATATGAGAATGACTAGCATTTCACAAAGATTTCAAATTATATTAAAAAAATGGTTTAAACTTGTTTGGATTGATCAGCCACATGATACTATTTGTGAGTTATTTTGATGCTGTACCAGCTGAGTTTACCACTGATAGGATATTTTTGTGAAATGACAGCAACATGCGGAACTTAGCCTGTTTATGAGTGCTTGCTGCATTTTAAATACTGGTCAAGAAATTAGATTAAACACATTTAACTCATTTAACTTTGTAAATTTGTATTAACAGGGCCAAGTGGCAGAAATTGTCTTCCCAAACCTATAATAGCACATATCCTATGTTTTAATTTATAAAAGGTTTTGAGAATATATATAATATCAATTTTATGGCAAAGATCTGGCTGTCAATGCTTTATTCAGCATTTAGGAGTGAACATTTTGAAAGTGTGTCCAAAATGAATAAATACAGTCATTTCAAAGGAACGGCTCTCCTCCAATGAATAGAGCAAAAGATGGGTCAGGGCAGGTCATAAAAACAGGGTGTAACATCGTACATCTTTATGTATGCAAACTGGATGCACAATGAATGCACTACTAAACAGATCCAATTAGTTCACTTCATAATGGAACAATATTCTCAGCTCGTCCTCATTCCTTTCTACCTGTGGCTATACTTTTCCAGTCATGCATTGATAAATTCACTGATTTTTTTTCCTGCTTCAGTGGTTTACATGCTGGCACTGGAATATTTTTGGATCATTCAGTGTCTTGGCCTGAATTTTCTTTAGAGAAAAGAAAACAAATGCACTAATTGATTACTGTGCGATGCATTTGGTCATTACATTTGGCATGAGCAGCTGAATCAAATATGACAGCTTTTATACCACTTTCAGTAAATTTTTTTGGTTTGACTTCACAGTTGAACATAAAAAAAATACTGAATATAACTTAACTGACTCAGTGTAAAATTATACTTGGCAGATGATTCGGGAAAGCATTTCAAGTCATCCGTCAAAAGATAAGTTGACAAAATATGTATGTGGATTTGGGAAAAACCGCTATAATTTGAGCCAGGATGAGTGGCGTACAAAACACTGTTCCTCATTAAAACTCTAAGTAATTAATTTTTTGTTTACTTTTACTGAGCAACTAAGTCGACTCACACGGCGAAGGAGGCCCGTGTGGTCTGTAAGATAAGTTTTCTTTATCACAGGACAGAAGTTTCCTCACTATTCAAGGAAAGAAAGGAGTCAAGTACAGTAGCCGTCTCCTTTTGACCACCGCACTTCAGAATCAAATTCATACTGCTACTGAGGTTAAACTGCTCATAGAGTCTAAAAGGTACCCAGTATGTCAATGGAAGGTGCATGGTAAAAAAAAAAAAAAACTGGTTTTGGGCCATGCTATGTAGGGTGATTAGCCTACTGTATATCACAACTACTGTCTTGCTGGGTTAGGATGAATGACCAATCAGATTAGGCAAAGGAATTGTACTGCCATAAAACCCAAATAATACTGTAGAGCAAAGCAATAGCTTTATCCCATGAAAGTAGTTCCATGAAAAGAACAGGGTATCTGAGGGTGACATGGCCTCTCATATCATGGCAAGGCTGGCTGTTTCTGAGAAACTTAATCCAAACGGAAAATCTCAGAGCAGACAAGAGTGAAAAATATCTCTTCTCCATTGTAGCAGTGGGTTTCAGTTGTATATATGCCAAACAACAGCTTTTCTCAATAATTAAATTTACCGCTAAAGTCTTTTAAAGAAGTACCTAGGAAAGGAGACGTTTCCTGGGGAATCCATAAGAAAGGTGTTTAATTATCTTCAACTTTGCTCGTCAATTAAAAATCTGGAAATTATTCAAGCGTTGAGTGAGACGCAAATGTTAATCTGAATGCCATTAGTATTTTTTTTATACCAGTTTAATTCTACAATAAAAACCAAACTTCAATTCAATTACCTAACAGAAATGATTCATGACAGCTTGTCGTATATTGAAATAATCACAGTTGAAAAGTAAGCAGCATCGCAGGTAATTCTATGAAAATTCAGATTTTAACTGAAGAAGAGAGCATTTAAACCCACTTCTTAATGGCCTGTGGGGTTATGTCCACCTGGGGTTGGCCTCTAAAGATTCACATTAAAATATTTATACATATTTACCCTGATACATAGACTCGCTGAATAAGAAGCAAATCCTTCATTGCAAATGAAAGCTCATTTTCTAAATTCCACGTTGTTGAAATTGGATGTTTAAAAAAAAGTGTACATTACTCCGACATCGAAGATCTCTTTTAGCAGTCGTTACAATTATACAACTAGACAGATGCGCTGAAAGAATTAGATATTTAAGAAGTTTAAAGATGTTTCATTTTCACTAATACCATCAGGTGCCCTCTGAATCTATTATATTTAAAAAGTCTCAAACTAACCATAAACTCCAAACAAAGGTTAATTACCAATTTAATGTTTGACTCAAGGAAAAAAATCTTCCCACAATATAAAGGTTAAAACAGTCCTTAACAGCATTTATTTCTTTTCAATTATGCTGTTGAGACAATAATTGGCCTGTCGTTAAAAATGCCCACCATTAAATGAGGAGGTCACGACTGAAACTGCTTGGCAGACAGACACAGTCTAATGACTTAATTTGCTTACCTACAGAACTTGTGGTGAAGGATCCCCTTGCTATTTATTCCACAATGTCAAAGAAAATCGGAGATAAATCCACGATCGGAGAATTTTTCGATCAGCTGTGGCTCACCGTTAGCGCAGGCTACCGTGAAGCCTTGGTGAACCTGACTGTGCCTAGAGGAGAGCGGTTGGGATTTCCAGTGATGTTCGAGTTGAGAGATCAACCCCCCTTCCTCCCCGCATCCACAAGAGCCCCCCCCTCCCCATTCGCCTCTGTGGCAGGCTTCCTGTTCCTGGTCTGCTGTAGTTGAGTCAAAACTTACCGACTGGGTCGACAGCATCAGATAAGCACAGCCTGATTGAAGCCAGCAAGAGTCTGAGAGAGAGAGTGTCTCGGTATGGCAGCGACGGTTGGAGCAGGGAGAGCGCGATACGCACGCGAACACAGAGCCATTCAGTTTTCTGCTTTCGACACCGTAACAGCCACCCACCCCCTCCTGAAAACACGGCGAGCAGAGCCGACGGCTTCATTATTCATGGCTGCGGGATAAAGATTACGATAAACAGGTTATAGCGGTTAATCCCTCGGGATTTTCCTCATGGCGGTATTAAATTCTTCAGGAAACAGTGGCGTATCTGATAAAGAAATCTTGTCTAAGCCAGTAAGTGAGATGAGTGGGGATCGGGGTCGCGGCTGAGTGTTGTGGGGGGGGGTATTGGGGGCCTCTTATACCCGAGGAGCATCATCTGCAATTAAGAGAATTGCCCCATGGCCTTGTGGGTATTCTGAATCAATCACATTAAAAATACTGCCAATGCAAAAGCAGCAGTCAGGTTATTATTGTTAGAGTTTTATTTTTACTGGAATACCTGGGAATGCACTCAAGAGAACAAAGAACGAGAGGGTATCTCCCCTTAGTGTGTTTTTGATCTTTGATTCAACATGTGATTTTTTTTCACATCCTGAAGCTCCAGACTCCAGGCAACCTTTAGAATAACAAATCAAGTCAAAGCACCTCTTTTAACAAAAACCCCAGTTCCTCGCCGCACACGCGCGGTGCGCTTTCTTTGTAACCGAACCTAATTTGTCTCACAGGGACACAGAAAATAGGTTTTAATGGCCCTGAAGAGAAAAATCATACTGATGACTTCATTCCAGGCATCAAGGCTTTGAGGCCGAGAGGATGAGTCTAGGTTGCTCTCTCAAGCTTGAGAAATTTTTTGAACTTATCACATTTACGTAACCTACTTTGATAGATTCTCTCAGATCCACACCCGGATGAATACATCAAACACCACTTTGAAGAAAATTGCCTTGTAAAAAGCTTCTCTGGTTGAAAAGTGTCACTTTTGAAGTGCAATCATCACGTTACATTAAGAGCCTGTTCTCTGGCCATTTGTGTTGATAGACCGATCCCTGACCACGGTGACTGTGAGGAACGAGATCGAGCTCTTTGCTCTGTGCTTCCTGCACTGTTCCTTATCGCCCTTCCTCCAGTAAATAAGCTTTCCATTCACCGCCCGACCTCTAGGCTGAGTTACAGGTGTTTCCACTTTCCATCTCAGCTCAAAGTGGACCGGCCCAGATTTGGTTACTCGTGGTTTAGGGAAGACATGCCTCAACAGGGCAGTCAGTGAATAGGCTTCCAATGTAAACACTTAAAGTGTTGGAGATTTACTGTATTGCTATCATTTTACTTTTCTGTTACGTGTCTGGGATCACCATTTCACACTTCAAGGTGGTCATTTCCATCTTTCAAGGAAACTTTAAAATATTGCGTCAGTTAAAATGTGAGGTGCACTTACGCTATTT
Organism: Gymnothorax javanicus; assembly: GCA_029692085.1. NCBI lineage: Eukaryota > Metazoa > Chordata > Actinopteri > Anguilliformes > Muraenidae > Gymnothorax > Gymnothorax javanicus. Next base: position 4,113,732 of record CM056209.1, on the reverse strand, counting down.
TTATCGCGCTGATCTACAAAAAGAACCCTTTAAAAATTTTTAGACCTTGTAAAATTGCATTGACAGTGGCCTTTAGAAATAATGCTGGCCTTTAACAGGGCTCTTGCTCAGCTTTACTCTAGTTTCTGAAAAAATATGATGAGGAGAAGATGTTCAGTCTTCATCTGCGTTCTGTGTCGACTCTGTGTCCTCTGTTGTTATCTCATCTCAGAAGTTAAAAGATGATTGAAAGTAGACAGGACAGCTGAAGGGTGTGAGAGAGAGAGGGAATGATGGAGAGAGAAAGAAGGCCAGAGAAAACACAGTATCCATACAGAACACACATTAACACCAGTGACAGCTGCTCTACTGAAATTACAGGAAAGAAAAACCCCTCTTTACTATAAGCGGTCATGCTTGATTTCTATCATTTTCCCTGATTAACAAGTTTTTCAATGATGAGAACAATCCATCGGCAATTAAACGCTCAGCTTTCCTCTTAATGCAGTAAGGCAGGGATTAAATGGTAAATTCAGTTCTGAAAAAAATGTTTTATTCACTTTATGAAGAAGATAAGCTACACTGTTAACTTTGGCGTTTGCGTTTAGCACGTCCTTCACTGCAGGTTATGCACTTCATGACTGTTTAATTTACAACTAAGAAAACAAAGATTGGCAATAAGTATTCAAAACTGAAAGCCGTTAAACAATGAGAACTGGTCGTGTTGAGTGTTTTTTGAGTTCATATCCAATGCATGTAGCTAAATGACTGAAAATAGGTCAAGACCAGATCATTAGTTTACAGGTATATTCTCCTTCTCCCCAGAGTTCAGCTCAGCAGCCGCCATAGACTCACACATAAGACCTGACAGCAGGTGGCACGTACCCATGTGACCCCACAGCGCATGTGTTGATACTGCGCCTTTCATCACGAAAAAACTGGCTCATTTGAAGAAAGTGATGGGGTTAAAAATGTGGCCCTTCGGCCCTCCCAGGGGGCCAGTGATTATTGTTGTGACAAATTCGCAGCACGAGCTCAGTTCTCCATGCAGCCATAGAAACGGTGATGATTTTGAAAAAAATTGCTGGACTATGAGGGTATTCTTAACCGCGGGGTCTGCGGATAATCAAAGGCACTTTGCTGTCCACTCTGAGGAACGTCTCATCTGAGAGCTGCATCCCTCTCGTTGTCTCACGGGCCTTCGCAGTACGTTTCACGGTCGAGCCTTTGTGGATCTCTTAAACGGGATGGTCCTTCAGGGGCTGCTGCCCAGCCAAGGCAAGCGGAATGGCTAACAGAAGCGCAAACTGTAAAAATAGCAGCAACTCCATCATGGGTAATCCTCCATAACCGTGCTGTGCTGCTTGGATGATATTAGCTTGAGCGTTAGTGTCTTGCCCTGGGGGCGTGGGGTGGGGTTGGGGTTGGGGTGGGAGAGCAGTAATTCCAGAGGCTCCTTGTCACATGTCTGTGTGCTTCCAGTGGGTGATGGGGGTTAAGGAACTGTCTGCTGGTTACCATGAGTCTCAAAATGCCACCCACTCAGCCACGACCCTTTGTCATATCTGTCAGCCCGAAGTAATCAATCCAAAGAGCTTTGTTGCAGTCAATCATATCAGACATTATAAGTGGACAGTGATGCGTGTATGATATCACAGAATTTGATCTTGTACCTCCAAAGTTAAACTTAATTTAAAATAATGAATATTTCTTTTCTTTTTTTCTTTGCTGGCAGGGTGGCACGGTGGGCTCACAGCAAGAAGGTCATGGATTCAAATCCAGCCTGGGGTCTTTCTGTGTGGAGTTGGCAGGTTCTCCCTGTGTCTGCATGGGTTTCCTACTACAGTCCAAAAACACGCATGTCGGGCTAACTGGCAACTCTACATTGCCAAAAGGTGTGAGCGAATGGTGTGTGCGCCCTACGATGGATGGATTGGCGAGCTGTCCTAGGTGTGTTCCTGCCTTTCACCCATAATCAGCTGGGATAGGCTCCCCTGCGACCCCAGTGAGGAAGAAACAGCTTAGATTGTGGATGGATGAATGGATGGATTTTTTTTCATGCTCAGAAAAATATTTTCACTTTTCTTTTAAGCAGGGTTTACACATAGGCACGATGCGTTACGAATATCATTTTCCCGTCATTCGTGGCGCATTCGTGACATTCGTAACGTGACTTTAACGCATCTGAATAGGGTTCTTAACAGTGCGTGTCGGTTTGTGACATTCGTGATATTTGTGGAGGATGTTTTTGGCTGCCAAAAAATCTTTCACAAATGTCACGAATCACCCTCGATTCGTGGAGTTCGCAACTGAGTGTGTCGATTCGTGGTGATTAGTGGTGATTCGTAATAGAGCGTGACAGCATTCGTAGTGTATTCTTGCCATTCTTTGAGCCCATACTGTCACGCGTTGTTATGAATCGCACGAAAGCTGTCAAGAAATGAACTGAATGACGCGTGACGCCTCTGCCCCGAATCATCAAATTCAATTAAAATTCGTGATCCTCAGTCACGAATTTAGATTCGTGGCATTCGTGACTTGTCGTTATGTGTAAACCCAGCATTAAGCAAAAAAAAAATCTTGTTTGAACAGGTCAACAATGGTCTGTCCACAGTTAGAGCTCCTGTTATTGCAATCCTGACGAAGTGGGCCTATTTTTAATCATGTTAAATTATGTTAATTACCTTTGAATAAAAAAGAATGTTAATCAGTTAGATAAAACACAACAAACCATGATTTTATTCCTGTGTTCAGCTCAAGACGTTGATTACCTTGGATGCTAACAGCCAAAATGAATACAGTGCATGTCGTCTTTGTTCCAAAAAAAGCAGTTCTCTCCTCCCTCCCTGGCAGCACATGCAGTGAAATGTAAACAAAATACTGTGTAAATGATTAAAACTAAATTTTAAGAGATGAAGGAGTTTTTAATGACTGTGAGAGAGCTTCAAATGCTCGTGTAAATAAGCAATAATTAATGGCATAATCTTTCCTTGAACATGCAGAAAAATAAAACCCAGCCGTGAAACCTACGTTAATTTAAAATGCACAACATTATCTCTAATTCTTATATAAAGAATATATATTCTTATATAATTAGTTTTTGATGCATAAAAGTGCCCCGTTTAACATTGGGGCTAATCCTAATGAATGTCGCAAGCGAGCCTTTTGGTGTTTACGTTTGAAGTTCACGAAACCTGAGGCAATACCCGGGAAAAAAAAGCAAAGAGGAAAAAGAAAAACAAAACAGAGAGAAGTCAGTTGTTTGAAAAAACAGACGCAGGCAGTCCTTTCAAGTGGTTTTCCTAAGACTGCCGTGTAGAGGGCATTGATTCCCGCTACGCTCTCCCCGTGGGTTTCTCTCGGCTTGAGAGAGTTGAAATTGCCAGGGAGTTTCATCATCGTACGATGCCTTGCCATTCACACCTTCACCCTCCGACACACAGTGGAGATGTGCCGCACTGTGGGTAATCAAAGAAGAAGAGCATCTTAGAGTAACAAGCCGCCGTATAAAAGCATTGATGCTGCACGTGTAATATCGCAACAAGCAGTCGCAATCAAGCACGAACCGCCGCTTTGGACTGTTCCTGATTATCGACGAAGTAAAGCTTTCGAAAACGTAAATCAACACACTATTTTCCCTTCTTTGCTTTAAAGGGACAAGTTTAGCCATCTTACAGCTTTCTCCATCTGCCAATACTGAAGTTCAAAAGCAAGTTAGATACAAGTGATCAGTCAGTCCATTATAACTCCCTTTGCAGCAGTGAGCACAGTTGACGGCAATGAAAACAGAGATTCATGCATTTCCAACCCGGGGTTTCATCTGGTATTCATCATGTTTAATTCATTTTTTCATCGTTGTCCTATGTTCAGCCATATCTACGGGCTTCATGTCCCACTGCAGTAGTATCCTCAGTCCGTTAGCGAGGAAAGCCACACATTTGCAAGCTTGTAATCTGCTGCAATGTGCGCAGCCAGTTTAGATGTGCAGTTATCTGAGATGGATGACTGTTGTGCAGACCTTTGTTTGAGAATGCAGACCTTCTTTTGAGTAGACAGACCTTAGTTTGAGTATGCAGACCATCCTTTGAGTATGGAGTCCTTAATTTGAGTATGTGGACGTTCTCTTGAGCATGTAGACCTCAGTTTGAGTAGGGTTATTGTGAGCACTCAGCTGACATTGGGAGGCTGTGCTGAGCAGCTGTACAGGGAAATCCTTTCCAACTGAGTTCTTCCCACCCACAATGATGCAAGGACTAATTTAGGATTTCAACTGTGTAATTCACTCCCGGGAAACAGCGAAACCGTTTGCAACTAACGGAGCTCTCTCTGAATATTTAGGGATTTTCAGTGAATATTTTTGTGACTCTTAGTGTTTATTTTCCGAAAAGATTAAAATCTTGTCGTGCCTCCATTGTAACAGAAAAAACAATTACCCAGTTAGATGTCTCATACAAAATTATACTGTCTCAATTTGACTGATACACAGAGACAAATGACACACAGGAGGTACCCAAATTGCGGCACGTCCAGTAAACACGCCACACGCGTGTTGTGATGTCATGAATGTACCTGACCCACCATCTCTGTTTGATGTCATGACTCACAGAGGTGCACAACCATGACTCACTGCTACCCCGCATCCCAGCGCTGCCAGCACGGCCGTCCAGGGGAAGTTTTTGTTGCGCTCAGTTGAAAACCTCGGAGGGGCCGGTAATCTAATCAAGCGGCCCCCAGCCCTCCCAGTCATTTCCGCTGCGTTGGCCGTCACCTTCCTCTCTCAGCCGAACATAATCTGGGGCTCATGTCCTGTGCTTGAACTTTCCGGAAGTGGGTGCAGCCACAGCTGCTGGTCTGCATGTAATCACAGACCAGATTTGCACCTCGGGCAATGATTGATTTCACAGACCTCAGGAGGGTTAGTTCTGACAAACAATTCTTGTCAGCTCACCGGCTGATGGGCCATAAACTATAGTGATCAGGCGGGCTCCGGTGTTGTTTTCGTAATCGTGGTCGTGATCGTCATACCTTTATTCGTTTAAACCTTTAAACATCTTCTTCTCAAAAACTACAGGCCTGATTTACTTCAGATCTGGTGTGGAGCTTTCTTCGGACAATGTCTACCGAGATTGTTCACAGTTTTTAAAATTTTTAATTTTATGATTTTTAATGATATTTTTTTCTAATTAAATTTTTCCTGCTAACTTACAAAGGGTAAATCTTGCACAATCATCTCCTATGAAACCAGTGACCAGATTCACTTCATATATTTTAGTACACTGTTCATACACCATTGAATCTCTGAAGAGGTTTTCTCAGAAATGCTGAACAATTGGCTCAATTACTGGGCTGGTGAGTCACAGGGCCATCGGTCCTATTTTTTTTTATTATTTGACAGAACCAGATCCAGAGGTTGTGGGATCAAAGCTTTTTTCCCCGCTCCTGGGCACTGTCAGTCCCTGATGTTATCTGGCACAAATAGGGAACCCTGGGCCAGGTCTACTGTGGCCAGGATTGGGCATCACCCACCCTAATTTTAACTCCACGCCCTCTCAGTTGGTTCTTTGTGTCCTGCGCATTCTGAATCCAGCACTTGTGTTAATTTAGTTCGCCCCTGTGATGTATTTTGGCGTGTCAACAATTTCTGATTCATTAGTTGGTCAGTATAAACCTCGGACATTACGCAAGTACATTGTCACTTCCCCTCCGTGCTTCCTGTCATACCTGGCCGGAGGGATTAGCTCGTAGTGAAAATATAAGGTTATAAATGTAACTTGGATTAAAATTGGTGATTAAATCTGTGAACCTACGAGAATCAGTAATAATCAGTTGTTGTTTGTTTTAGGTTTGTGCTGAACTATCTGTTTTGTTTGTGTTAAATTTAGATTAGATAGCTGGCTAGTTTGCAAACAAACAAGCCACAATGCAGTTGTTCTGAGGAGCTGTCAGACCGTGGCTAGTTTAAACCCTTCTCTTATAAATGAGGAATAATATTATCTGGGTAGATGACCTTATACTTTATTAAACCAAATAATCATTATACACTGATTAATGGTTCCTGAACGTAAAGCAAACATGACCAACACTGTTGCAGCCACTGTTACCTTCTATTCAGAGACTTCAGTACCGGCTCTTGCATATAGTGCCCAGGTAAAGCAGCACACTTTTCCCTCCACCTTCACACTATCACCAGGCAGAGCTGCTTCTGTGTCTAACTGGCAATTTTACATCCCTGCCCATCATCTCAGCCAATTTAAAAATGGAACCAGTCAATTGCAATCCACCCATGGATCACCAGGTTAATTGCGCGGGTTTCTTGTGTAGAGCATATCAAGAGCAGCTGCGCCGACATTCAGGGAATTCTTTAACTGCCCAAGCAGGAAGCGTGAGGTTAAAGGTTACAGAAGAGGATGTTGCTACTGTTTGAATTGGAGGAAGCTGCACAGCTCCAGTAGCACATAGGCTACACCTTCTGTTATGCTCTAATGGTCCCACAGCGTCACAGCTGCAGACTGTTTCTCTCTGTAAGGGGTGAGGTCACAAATACATGATTTGAATGTTCTAAATGTAACATTCTTTCTGTGATGTCATAATCACAAACTGGTGACTGAAAGCAATGGCATTCTAGAAAGCTGATTAAAGAAATAATTTTAAAAATCTGCTATTGGGTAAAAGCCACCTCCTGTATGTGGTATTGTTGATTTACCATTCCTTTTCCGTCTGTGAAATCCTTAAGTGGTGAGAGTCTAAATATCCACAAGCAATTCATGCTTACAGAATGGATATTCCACTGGTGAATATATACGCCTGAAAAAAGCCCAACAGACTGAAAAATTCCCACGGTTTGGCTTTATTTGCATCTCAAATATTGGTGTAAAGCACGAGCAGAGAAATTCTCTCCAGTGGCCATACCCGTACGGCCTCAACAATCACTTTAAGGAGAATGGCGAGCACTTTACTGTGTAATCTGCTGCTACCAGGCAAAATGCCCATAAATGAGTATTATCGCCATGTGGCAGTCGCCATAACAAGCAGTGAGATTATTAGGCTATTACAGGCGACCGAAATGAGATTGAGGAGTTCGCATCCATTTTTATCCTGCTAAATGTTATGGCTTATCTGCTCAGCATTCATGGCTCACTTTAGCGTAATCTTCAGGTTTAAGGCCCAATTTAGACGCCTAACTGTCCATTATGCTTTAAAGCGGGGGCTTTTGGCAGCTGTAGGGGACATGGTGAGTTACAGTCCTCCCCCTCCCTACATACACACATACTCTCCCTTGAAATAAATGCGCAAAACTGCTGTCCCCGGCGGCACCGTTTTATCTCCAGAATCAAGCATTCTTTATTTCCCTGTTGTTTTTGAGGCCGCGCCTCTCCCAGTCAGTCTCTCGCACATCAGACTCTGAACAGAGGACGGTTTCAGCTTTCATCACTAGCACTAAAGCCACATCACGCACTAATGCGACTCTGGAGTCGTTTAAGGGCTGAATCCCCTGACAGAACGAAAGAAGATCTCCGGAATGATATTTCAGCTGCGAGGGGAGCCACATTTTCTGAGATAAACTGTATTAAACTTTTCACATTATTTATTTTTTTGAGATGCTGTAATTTCCCTCCAGTTCTCAGACAGAGCGAAGCTGGCTTGTATTAGAAGGGGTTGAATGACCTCAGATCAGAGGGAGGATGAACTCGAATTGAAACCACTCTTTCAGCTCGCCCTTCGCAGTTCCAGTTTCAGTAACGGCCGAAAGTATTTTCGGTTTGAGAAAGTCTGCTGCGATCATTCGCATTCTGCGCCGATCAGCATTTCCCAGAAATCTCTGCACTTTCACTTAACTGTGATGAAAATATAGATGAATGGGTGAATAACTGATCGAATAAATGACAAAAAAAAAAAACCAAATTGCGCCCCGGTGGCTCATCGGTCTAAGCGCGCGTACCATAAAGGCTGTGTCCTTCCCGCAGCGACCTGGGTTCAATTCCGGCTCGGGTCATTTGCTGCATGTCCTCCCCCATTCTTCTCCCCAACCTTCCTGTCTCTGTACACTCTGTCAAATAAAGGAAAAATTCCCAAAAAATAATCTTAAAAAAAAAAAAAACAAATTGTGTGGTTAAAAAAAAAATTGCTTGCGCTCAGTCACAAGAGTCATGCCAGTAGATATCAGCCCCACAAACTGCAAGAGTTAATTTAACACTGATTGTACACTGAGGTGCTTGCGAGCGGGACAGTAATTGCTGGTAGGATTTTGTTCCTGCTTTGTAAAGTGGGAGGGAATCTCACTCATCACCCAGGAGAAAATACTTTGTAAGTCAGTCATTAAAAGATAAATCTAGCGAGGGGTATCCATAGAGTAACACAACAGGATAGGTGACTCTCAAAAGCCAACATGACACCCAAGCTTCATAAATTTATTTATTTTCATTCACCCCGGTCAGGTATGTTTGCCACACTCGGCCAGAATTTACAGATTTTAATACTAAAAGATGACGAGACAGTGCTGAAAAGTGCCGGGTGAGTAATTTCTTTTAAAACCAGATCAGAGATGGGGCTCCGGTGAGAATCAGACAGCACCAGCAAACCACAGACGGCAAACATGGCCGTGAATTATAATCTTTCTGTCTGATATTTGCAGTTAGGGATGATGCAATTCGAGGGACAGCATCGGGATTGTGTGTGACGCGAAGGTTACAGCATTTCAGGGATTTTGGGCTCTCTCACACACCCAGAACCGTGTCCTCTTAGTTGCTGCAGACTGCAAGGGTGCCACAGTTATTTTATGATAACTGAAACAGTCATGTCTGTGAGAAGACGGTTTGTCTCACTGATGTTACGATTATTGCTGCGCATTATTGGGGTGAGCAGGTCTGCCCATCGCCCCCTTAGATTACGCCCTTGGCAGACGCATTTTTAATTGAAGCCTGATTTATACATAAAATCAGCTTCTGATAGTTAATTTACAATAAATACAACCAGTCACAGGCCTCGGAGTGGCACTATGTGGAGCCCTATAGTCAGGTCTTCGAATTCAAGTCGGAGATTTGCACTCGTGCAGCAACAATTGGCCGAGCCTTCCTGGGAATAGTGGGGGTCAAAACCAGCACAAATTTGTCTGCCTCATTGACCTCTAGTGGCCACTCCTGGTCAGCCAGGTTCTTGTAGATATACGAGGCGAATATACACTGACTATATTATTCTACAAACTATATATAGTTATATTATATATATATAATAATATAATATAATAATTATTTATAATAATATCAACCAACATTTAATTTCATAACAGCCTCCAGTCTTCTGAGCAGGTTTTACACTTTGGGGTGGAACTTTTCTGCAAGGCTGAGCTTCTATTCCAGCCAGAAAAGTATATATGAAGCCTGACAACATGTTCTAACATACAGAGGAAACCCCTGACCAAGAATTCTCATGATTTTGGCCATGTAGTACAGTAGCAGCGAATCCAGGCCGGATTCCCGCGTGGAACCGCTTGCTCTCCGGTAAAGCAATAATGCTTTTCTGAACACAGTCTGATGCATCTTGCCTGTGTGTTTCACTCAGCATCATACATCCACCGGTAAGGCTTTCAAAGAAATGTATGTGATTAAACCAGGCACATTATTATAGTGAATCTTATGCATCGGTTGTGTTTGTTCCCTGGTTGTGACACACACAGACACACACTGCTGGAGCCAGACAGCCATCCTGCTTCCATTTGCCCAGCCACCATGAAGGTACAGCAAAGGCCACTGTGGAAGCCATGCATTATGGATGGTGAACAAGGGAATATATCTCCCAGCCCTCTCTTTGTGAGATCCAGTTTGAAAGCATTAAAAATGAAAAGTGTTTGAGGAGAGGAGAGCAGACGTGTCTGGTGCAGGGATACGGAATTCATCTGAATTCAATATATTATAATGGCATACAATATCTAAACAACCCATCTATTCAAGTCTGCATAAAATCATGATTAAAAACAAAACTAATAAACAAAACAAACACTAGTTTGTTACCAGGAGCAACACTTCTCCTGCAGCTACTACTATTATCAGTTCTGTTTTTACATCCTGTGATTTCGAGTGTTTCCCAAACGCGTTCCTGCAGCACCTCTGTATACGCTGATTTTTGTTCCAACCACAGTGGCAATCTTATGATGTTAGTAAGCAGTTAAGTTGTCCTAAGTAGGTGCAATTCATGTTTAAAGCTATTATTTACCATCTTAAGCCATATTTTCAGATATGTCCATGTGAGCTGTGAAGAATAAACCCTTGAACATCCTGTGTTTATTTTATGTATTGCAATCTCTTGTAAACTGATCAAATCGAAGATATCAGTTAGCTCCAAATTAGATCGCTGTACACTGGTGTGTTGAGCTCTTGCTATCAGTTGTGTCTCCATCATTTGCTAAACATTCTGTTTTTGTGATCATGTGACCACAGTTTCACCAATAGGAGTCACATGATTATTTACTTTGATTAGTTGATTTTTTCCCTCTTTCAAGCAGTTGTTTCGATCCCAATGTGTACACGATGTGTTAATTGTTTGTGGCATGTGTAAATATTGGGCAAAATGTGGCTTAAGAGGATTAATAACTGCTCTGATCATAAATGAAGCCAGATCAAATTGAGTCAAACTAACTTCTCATTAAAATCCTACGATTGCAATCGTGTTAAGAACAAAAACAAGGGTGCCCCAGGACTGAGTTGGAGCACCACTCACCGACAAAGCTGTCAGCACCAGTGTGAAAACCTGTATCTGCAGAGGTGACGCATCCTGCCAGGAGGCTGCCTATAGGCCTGACGGCAGCAAGTTCAGACCCTGAGGGGTGCCATAAAAATTCAGCAGCAAGCTTTCAGTCTGACATGCGGGATTCGCTATGCTGAATCTGTCCTGGACAAACATACGCTAAAATAACCCTTCGGCCCAGCTGGAGCATTCTGCCAAAATTAGTTTTTGGCACGAAATGGTTCCCCAATTGGTGCATTTTTTTTCAAATCCTCCAAATTAGAATTAGAATTAGTTGTGGTGAACAAAACAGATCCATTACATCTAGCCTTTTATGGGATTCAGTACATTTTATGTCAGTCTTCACCTCTTGAGTTTTCTCCAAATTTGATCTGTTCCAAGTAGTTGGTAACTTGAGTTTATTTGTTGGGCTTGGTTTGCTTAGCAGGTTTTCGAAAACAATGATAATTCGGCATGTAAATAATACACAAAAACATTTACTAGGTCTCAAGTATTTCTGCCAAGTATCATATTTTTTCCCCACAAATTTGACTTTTTTTCATCAATTTGATTTCCACACTAATTTTAGGCTGTAAACCTACAAAGCTGTCACCAGTCAATTTGTATATCTGCTCAGGTAGCACAGCCTATCAGGAGCCTGCCTACTGAGCAAAAGATTGCTGGCTCAAGCCCTGAGTGGAGCTCTCAGGACATGTTAGCAAGCGTTTCAATTGAAACGTGGTGATCTTTATAATTAAACCATCTGATGAATATGCTGTTGTTTAAGCTCCAAATACCAAGACAATTTGAATACAACTTTCTTCATAAACATTTCCAATAGGATTACAAATCTCTTTTCCCTTCATGTCATCATCTCATTTACCCTCTTCTTCCACCAGCTCTTATTCTTAGTACAATAATTGTTAACATTGCGGTGATGTTTCTACAGGGTACAGACTGAAGCTTTCTCTAAGGAGCAGCTGTTTATTTGGTTACATATTTGCTTTGATTTGTGTCTACGAGCTGTCCAGCAGGAAGCAAAAATAGCGAATGAGAGCAGATTGTAGCGAGCCATACATTCATACTCATACGCTCCACTAACTAATCCTCCGTGAAATGGTTTGTATCTCTAGCCCCTGGACAGAGAGCCTCACTGTCAGGGGTAATTTTTCCCAGGACTCAATCTCACAAGGCCATTATTAGCTAGACGAAAATAGGAACCGAAAGATGCTGAATTGCACCACTGAATGTAGTTGGAGTTCATTTGCCTGTCTTTTGAGTTCTGGGTGGGGTAGCACTTGAGTTTTATGGTGGCTTTCAAACAAAAAATAATGCAAACAAAACGAAGATGCTCAGAGCTCAGCTGCTTAGAAGTGGTCCCAGCTCGTGTTTCGGATTTGGGGAGGCTGGAGACAGGAAATATGATCGAAACCTAACTTTTCTCTTCTCGATATTTGCCCCTTGCGCATTGTAACCGTCTTATATCTTCTCATCATATCATCAGCAACAACACTAACAATAGAACAGGGCGGGAAGAACATCACACTGATCTGGCAAATGCCAGATTATCTCCGCTCTGTAATCTGTTTATCTTTTCTCATCTCTTGATTGCTTCGCATGAGTGACTTAAACCACACTTTCCGTCACCAGCCCTAAACCTTTCGACGTGTCATCAGTTTGATTCGGGATTAAGCATCCACCTTAATCCCATTTTGGGAATCTGATTAGACCAGCAAACGAGAGGCCTTCGTGCTAAAGTGATTTTCTCAGTTATATTTTACCCTCGCACCTCACAAACCCCTCTCCACCCAAACAAACCCCAGTCCCCACCTTTCATCATAACAGAGAGTAATTTTGCTGTTTTACCAAGACTGAAACCGATTTATTTAACCTTCACAAGAATTAATGCATAAATTGATGAAAATATGATCACGTTCATCCAGTATCAGAAATGAAAAGGATGGACTGTCAAACATTAATTTTTCCAGCTGATTTAGACGTTATTAGAGCAGTTAAGTAGCCAAATTAGTTTGTTATTTGATCAAATATGTGATCACAATCTCTTGTCGTGGTATTTTGTGTTTTGCTGTTCAGATGGTTAATCGTGGAAACAATTCAATGATTAAAATATGGCAATACAAAGTGGGATTTTTGGATGACATTTAGGTTGCAGTTACATGGGTACACTGTCTTAGTTGATTGAGCATAGTGATACTTTGGGTCAATCTCTCCGTTAACTCAAGGTGCATGAGAAGAATATAAAGAAGAAGAAAAAAGACCATCAGTATCTTTTAGAGAGAAGAGTGTGGAAGACCGTTTCTGATGCCAGAAAGATGCACAAGCATCAGGAATTTTACCTGGATTTTTACAGAAGAGTTTGAACAGAACAAATGGTGGCAGAACATTTCAGATACTGTATCTGACGGCCAGTTACAAACTTCAACTCACTCCAATATGAAAACCCACATGCAGACCTGGCAGAGTTGACAGTATCCCCTGTGGCATACCCACAAATCTCTCTTGGAGTGCAGTTTATAGTGAACTTCCTGCACAGTCAACATAATAACTGAAATGCAGTTGTTCTGCTTGATGAATACATTAACTTACTGACATATACTGTAACAGTAAAAAAAAAAAAAAAAAAAGTAGAATTAGATCGGCTGATAAAATCACCAAAAAATCAATTGTTAGAATAATTAAACTCAATGCATTTCCTGATAATGATCCTTTCCAGTGTTGCAGTGTCCCGGACCGTATAAATCTGCTGGTGTCCAAGCAGCATCAGTCACAATGTGGGTGACCCAGTTTGTGAAACATCTGGCTGACCCAGCCGCAGTCTCCATCACAGGCTCTTTGAAAGAATCAGCCTTGCAACTTATCATGTGACCTGGACGTAAGTTAAGGAAGAATGAGGTCACTTACTTTATGGTATGACAAAATTCAAATACACAGTTGCTCATAAGGTTGGAATAAAATGTTTTTTTTTTACCTCTTTTCATGAAATGATTGTGACAATGTGATTTATTATTAATAATTAAAGTCTGTATACAAAATTATTCCAGCTGTATGGGCAACAGTGTATATTTTATATCCTGAGGAGGATATTACTTAGTTATTGTACTTCAGTAGAATTTTTTTACATATCTGTACTCTAGATATTATTCACAGAAAACTTAACTACTTTCATTTAAATATAAAATTTGTGCATTCTGTGCCTATTAAATTTTGAAAATAAACTTTTCACGTTATACTTTGTGAAATCATCTGTAGATTTCCTGTTTTTTTTTTTTTCTGTTATGTGTTGTAGCATTAACTTGGTCAGCTGATCAAGCGCAGGTTCACAACAGATCTTAACACTGACCAAGTGAGCCGGACAATGTTGTGACACATTCATCTACACACTGAATAATGCACGAGCAGAGAGGAGAGGTTCTCGACGAACACACCTGTGTTTGTGAGAGTGACTTTGAACAGTGCTGAGAATGAAAGATTATCAATCGATAATGAGGCAGCCAGGCCACATGCCAACACTGCCGCCTCACAGCAAGAAGGTTGTGGGTTCAAATCCAGCCTGGGGCCTTTCTATGTGGAGTTTGCATGTTCTACTGCAGTCCAAAGACATGCATGTCAGGCTATTTGGAGAGGCTAAATTGCCCATAGGTATGTGCGCATGAGTGATTGGCGTGTGCACACTGCAATGGATTGGCGAGCTGCCCAAGGTGTGTCCCTGTATTTCAGCCATAGTCAGCTGGGATAGGCTCCAGCTCGCCTGCAACCCCAGTGAGGAAGAAGCAGTACAGAGAATGAATGAACAATTTTCTGTTCTTACGTCTCAGAACAGCTTTACAAAGGTATCTGTTGTTTTATTTCGATATGGCATATGTGTACTTCTACACAGTAGGAAGGCTTTTGCACACCTAGTAGGTTGACAGGTGCGTAGGAGAGGACCAATGGTCGACCAATGTAGAAATGAAAAACTCCCGCACACTGTCTTCTCTGCAAAGAAAAACTTTATTATGTAATAAAGTTTTTCTTTGCAGAGAAGACAGTGAGCAGGAGTTTTTCATTTCTATATGTGTATTTCTAACTTCCCTGTTAATATCACAGCTATGACCTCAAACCATTTTAATTACTGAACCTTTTAAGTTCTGATGCGCGCCATGTTACTCCGGCTGAGCTGATTCAGTTGTCACCAAATTGCATCTCAACAGACAAGAGTTCTCATTTCCTGTGTATAGTCATTCCATAGAAATTACAGAACAATTTTCTTATTAAAAGGGAGGGACTGAGGCAGCATCAGTTTACACAGATCCTACAAGTGATACAGAAACGACACAGTAACATTCAGACTGCCATACATTTCAAGATCTGTGTTGCCATCTTGTGGTGACTTGTGTCACTGCATCCGCATGAATGGCGTCAGTATCCGCTAACAACCATGAACAGCATTGAGAAATTCGATCTTTGTAATTTGACTTGTAAACTCCCAATCAAAGGGGCCTGTGAACAAAGGCTGCGACTGGTGCTCAAGTGTCTGAAATTTCTTCATCACTGTCTGGCTTTTGGCCGCCTTTTCTCTGTATTCATGTCCTCCTCCGGAGATTTTCCCGAGGCAGGCAATCGCTGCTTTATTTGAAGAGGCAGAGCATGCGGCTGTATAATTATTGCCAATATGTTTGTTTTCTCTCGAGTGTCTCGCTGAAACTTGGCCGATTTTCAGAGAATCTTCCTCTCATCAGGGCGGCAGACAGGGGTTAAGAGACCGAAACCTCGACATTTACCGTATGGTTACCAGCAGTGGAAGATATGACAAGACAACTTTGCAGACAGTCCAATTAAAATAAATATGTGTACACCAGCAGGAGTGGGGGATTTTAGAACAATTCTGGACTGATTCCTCGTGATGTTGTTGCATCAAGCTTGAGCCACAATTGTGTCAGAAGATATACAGCTGCATAAATATGTACTGAGCAACAAAAGAAATGAAAGTTAATACAAGAATGTCCAGAAACGAAGTATTACTTATTTTGAAAATCTTCTTTATTATTAGCATATGCATATTTATACTCATGTTTTCCAACATTTCTTTGTTTTGCAATGTGATTTCATTAACTGACTTGCTAACTTGCATTTCATTTGTTGCTCAGTATATCATTTGTTGGAAAGGAAAATTAAACTATGGTAAATTAGGGAAACTTCCTATGGACACTAACTGAACCATATGCTCATCTGATTCCCTGCAAGGCCAAAATATTGTCTCAGTGAAATGCCACCACTCTTACAGACCATGTAACAACATTAGACTTTTTTTCTATTATTTGATTACGAAAACCGGCAAAGCATCGTCACGGTTCTCTGGGAAAGCTGTCTAAAGCTGATGTTTTGACCGAGTAGGGCTTGTCATCATCCTCACGAAAGAGGGAAATGTTGTTATCAAAAAATGAACAGCCGGTTTCGCGAAGGCTGATTACTTGCTTACTGACTGTGTAATAATGCTGTTATGTCTCGTGGTTCAGGATTGACTCTGTACAGACACAGTTAGGATTCACATGCACATCAAACTGATGCCAATAAATGGGGCGCAGCTTGTACAGCTAGTTCTGGCAATCAACTCAAGACGTGCCCATAGACACTGTCAGGCATATCAGCCACTGCTCTGCCCCTCCAATAGGAGGACTAATGAAGCTGCCCTCCTGCTCCGCCTCCACGGTACGCTCCGCCCCTGTCTGCTGCTGTGCTGCATCACTCTCACCTGCTGCTGGTTACCATCCCACCTCCAACCCAGCAGCCACCTGTGGGCACAGTATTCCCCTGGGGGTGGATCTCCTGTTCACGTCCCCTCAAACTCAGTACTCAGTGGGCCTGGGGTGTGTCAGGGCCAGAGCATAGAGGACAAACTATTATTGTATCTATTAGTTAATTAATACTGCAGTTAAAGGTCTACACAAGAGTTGGCTGACAGAATTATATCCTTGTTTAATATGATTTAAGCAGCTTAGCGCGCTTGTAAGTAGCCAATCAAAAAGAAAAAAACAAAAATCAAAATGATATATGAAAATATATAATTAAGAAAAGACGACAAGGTCATCGATGTCCCCTGCCACCATGGATTCCCGTTTTCAAACCCAATGAAGGTCATGACTAGTAGCACAAGCACACTCAAAATTTCATTCCTCGAGGTGAGGTATTTTCTGAGAAAACTTGTCCCCACTTGTCCAGAAGAACGGAAGGACAGACAGACAGATGGACAAGATCATTTGCAATATCATCCACTCCACTTCGTGTCGAGGCAGGGAATAAATAAACAGAAAATCGTCTTTGTCCTGAGATTAGAAAACAGCGGCATTCCAAAACACTGGAGTACAGACCCACGGCGAAATGAACAGACATACAGTAATTAAGGGGGAAATGGAGAACAGATTTTGCAAAGGAGAGTATTGTTGTGCATGAGCGAGAAATCTTTACTCAATTAATATCCTGTGCATAAATGACTCGCCCGAGGTCCCAAACATAAGACCAAAGACAAAAAGCCTCTGCAAGGCAATAAAAAAGTGTAGAGTGTAGCATTCAGTCAGGAGTTTAGGCTGAGATGGTATTTATTAGCACCTGGGCGGAGCGGCTCACCCTGCTGGTGTGAATAAAGTAGGCCATCAATGCACCAGCATGATCTGCGTCTCTTCTAGACTGCTGACCTTAACCATACAGCCTTCACTGTAGGCAGAGTCTTTGCGTTTGACCTGCAGTATGTTGAGATTCCAGGTGGTGGGGGGTCAGGGGTTGAGGCAGTAATTGCTGTGAAACAATAGTATTTGCATCTAATTATCTCTGTACATTGATGGAAGGCATTTTTGTACATTTTTGGGTTTAGTAATATCTTTCAGGAGTCATGTGCTCAAAACAGCCAGGGACATGTAGAAGAATGAAGAATGTCTCCTCTTGCTCTTATGCTGATAACAATGGGCTGGGCTGTGCGCTTAAAACTCTGTTGCCTTGTATTAAAAGCCATTATTGCCAGTGGCACAGACAAAGAGCAGTGAATGAATGGCACTGGGTATTGTAGGCGTGATGCCATTGAAGAGACAAAATAATATCTAGGTTTTTCATACAGCTGCATTAAACATATGACTTGCTGCTATTAAATGAAAAAAAAAAAAAAAACAGCACACACACTCACCATTAAAAATGCGAGCGAGGGTGCCCCGTGTCGAAGATGCTCTTTATTGCATTATGGTCCGAGGCAGCAATGACTGCCATTATCTCCAGAGAGCACTGCGGCACGATGATTGTTTATTTATAAATGCTCTTCTTTTGGTGACACTGAAAATGACCGCTCGTGTTCCAGTCCCTTGTAACGCGGCGGCCTGCATATGGTAAATGGGCCCTTCTCCTGAATACTAAGAGCAGGTGAATATGTATTTGTGTCGAATGTTAATGGGAATGGCGCGATGTTTTTGGTCAAAGCATATTTTATGACTTGAAAATCAGAAATGGGAGCAGTTTGGTACGATTTAGGGAGAGGCAATAAGTGCTGAAAACCGACATCTCATATTCAGCAGAGCTAAAATCCCATTAATGCTTTGTGAACATTGATTACTTTGAAATGATTTGCCACATATTAGCCAATCCGGCCATTTTGGTTCAATTTTTCCCAAACGTTTTTTATTAGTAATTTTTTTTTGTGTGAACCAGCTCAATTGAATCACCAGAAACGCTCTAAATCTCAATCCAATTTCTCATTAGTAGATAGCGAGAAATATGATCGTTGTGTCCCATTGATCATTTTAATTTAATTTTAAACATGTTACGGAATGTAAAACGCACAATCTGGATAGAAAATACATGGACAGTAACACAAGCTATTAAAATTATGTTTCTTAACCCTATGAGCGCTGAAATTTATTTAAAAAAAATATTAAAAATATAATATAATATAAAAAATATAAATTTTACTATCTTGTGCTGTTGAAAACCTAACGTGACAATTTGTTTAAAAGAGTTCCATAGCGGGAGCTCATTTAAACAAGTTGCCACATGATAAGTTTTCAACAACATCTGATTTTGATATTTTAGATCATTGGGCAACTATAGTTGCCTATAGCGCTCTAAGGGTTTGCCTGCTCAGCAAAATACAAAGCTCTCACAATGAAAACAAAGCAGCAAAGATCATTAGAATTATAAATTGCTGCAGGCACTAAACAATAGAATTTATGGCTTTTATTCAAGGGCAAGTATGATGATCGGGTAAAATGGACCTCATCTTTTCGTAATTAAAAAAAAAAAAAATCCCATTTCAAAGAAGCTGTTTGCCCCAAAATCCAGACTGAGAATGAACTCTACCTTTCAGTCAAGAAAGGGTCAGTTTGTGTCGCACTACTGGAAAACAAATTAAAAAATGAGATCTCTGAACCACAATTACAAAAGCATTTACCCTGATTATCTCCATTCAGTTGAATGCTAATTAACAGCTTTTGTCTGTTTCTCACTGGTCCACCTGGCAGTATTTTGCTGGGTAAGTCTCCCAAGCAAAATGAGGATACTAAGAGAGTTCCTATGAGGCCAAAGAAATGTATTTAAGGTAGCAAGGGGAGCTGTGTCCAAAACTGTGACAACATACATCAAACACCAAAAAGTACAACAGCAGAAATAGCTGTGGCCGCTCACACACAGGTAAGGACGCACACTCGGTCAAATAGTTGCTGGCAACCAGAGAGCGCCACCATGTACAGAGCCGCAAATCACTGCAGAATTGAATTAATCCCTGCTAGAACCAGTCGCTACAAAAATAACGTCCCGAGCTTTGCAAAGCTGGCATGAATCGCAGTGTTTCCAATTATTAGTATAATGCAGCACTTACTTACTTTCCGAAATGAACTAAATAATGAAATACATGATGCTAAGTTTTTTTTTTCCTGTAATGAATACGTGTTTCAGATCGTTTTCACTCTGACTGGGCCTGCTGGTGCTGCAGGTCAGGTGATCAGATATTACAGTGTGCCAGTGTGACCCTGCGGTGGCTTTGACTGCTGAGCTGTGCAATCCGTGTTTTACGGCAGCGCTGCTGGCTCTCGCCGCAGCTGCAGAGGAAATGACCACACCCCCCCCTCCGCCGCACCCCCACCCCCAGTGCCCAATGCGTCCGAGCCTCGGCCCCTCAATGACGCACCCCTGCAGTGTCATAGTAACACATAAGCTCTCTTAAGGCGAGGATTCGGGTTACAGAACGTTCTCACTCTCACTCGCCTGATGGTTCAGCGGAGCTGGATTACGCAGCGGAAGAGCTGGGTTTGGGCTGATGGATATTGGCTCAGCAGTTGGCAGAACTCGATCCCGTCGCTACATTACACTAATGCACTTCCCCTGTAATTGCACCCCTGCAGTCAGTTATCACTCTCCGGATCGATCCCGGGCGGATATTCGCTGAAGAAATTTCAGGTTAAGTACCCAGCTCAAGGGCGATGTGCTGTTGCCACATGCAGGGGCTGAACTCAAGACCTTCTGGACCTGAGCCCGGTTCCTGAGCTCCGTTCTGGGTCCCTCCCTGGAAAATACAGAATGAATAGGACTCAGCAGATGGTCACCAGTGTACAGGACACCCCCACAGCACCCACGTCGCCGGGCGGGTGCCCCTGTGTACGTCCATCCAAAGAGAGCATCAACTTTTAGAAGCAGTTCACGAAAAGTCATATAATTCGTATGTAATGTAAAACCCACAAAACAATAACCAACGGCGGAAATTGTAGGGCGAAGGTTCAACGTGTTCTTTTGGCTGGTATTAGCACGCGCGACGTCCTGGCTGGTGCGAATCACAATAAAATGGATATATTTTCTCTGTTCGAACAACGGGGCACAAAAGCACAACGGTTACAATTAATCTGACTCCATAATCAATTTAGAATACCAAATTTAGTTATACCCTCGTTAAATATCTGACTCCAAATTAGAATTAGAACTTATGGTTTAGGGACGCATGCGTGAATCTCGGGGCAGCTACATCGCCAGATTCATCCGTGAAAACCAGTTACTCAACTGACGCCCCCGGGTAATAGCGCAGTTGCCGGATCTTAGTTCGGTGAGAGCTCTAGAGGATGGAAGAAATTACCATGATAGTAGCAACTTTGGCATAAACATATCATGAACCCAGATTTATGCACACCACAGGGCCCTTAAGGGGATCGGCCAGGCACCGCTTATAAGCCAAGAAAGCCCTTAAGGTCAAAATCCCAGGACCGATACTACATAAACCCTTTATATGAGTAGACCGTAACTTGCAATCCAACTTAAAACCCATCACTACCTTTAAAACATCAGCTAGCTAGTCTGGAATGATAAGGACTTACCCCTAAGTACCGGTCGTAACGTGGCTAGAAAGGACAAAAGGATTAGGAGTCACGGAGACCACGCAAGCTTAAAGGAATAACAATGATTTATTCACCAGGTAGGCAAAAGCTTAAATCATACAAATCAACACTAAGCCAATTACAAGTTTCACATAATTTAGAAGAGGAGAATAAAGTCATACCTGGAGGAAAAGGATACATGCACTAATGTGCGCGGGAAGTTCGAAATACGATGTTACATCATTGAAAAGGATTACTCACGTACTTACGTACGCGGGGACAGATCGGATACGATCTTCCCCGAACAGCTCATTTCTCTTTCCTATAAACCAAACCAGCAACCCCCCTCCTCCAACCAGAGAGCCCCATAAGTTAACCAGGTGAGATATCGGGTTACAAGTCTCAGGACTGAGACATAGTCAGGCCATTTGGCTGTAAATGAGGGGTCATTCAGACAAAAGGAACTACACTTTATTACCCGAGAGGAGATTTTAC
Organism: Gymnothorax javanicus; assembly: GCA_029692085.1. NCBI lineage: Eukaryota > Metazoa > Chordata > Actinopteri > Anguilliformes > Muraenidae > Gymnothorax > Gymnothorax javanicus. The sequence continues at coordinate 4,092,202 of CM056209.1, read as the reverse complement.
CTTACCCAAATTTAGGGAGTTTCTAAAAGTGAATGAACTATAATTTCATTTGATATGAAACATATGCCATTCAACTCCTCGAATTGTAACAAAAACATACATATCAAACAAGCCAGGAAAACGTATGAATATGATGCGGTTGTCATGAAAAAGTCTTAAGCTGAATTATTATACAGGAAAATTGTGTTATAAGTACAGAAGTGATTTCTTATCAGTATATTAAACATATGAGCATATTGTGACATTCCCAGAGGTTTAGATTAATTAAAACAGATAAGTTAGGGTCCAGTCTTACACAGATGATTGAGGGCAATATGGAGCACTGGGTAAGCCAAAGGCCTCCCATGCAGGGTGACATCAAAGGCGCAGAAACCATGCAAACCCCCACTCCCAGCTCAGAGGCCGGGTTTATTGCCTCCTCCTGTCCTGCATTCACAGATACAGTTTGCTCACACTTTGCATCCCCCAGTTCTGGTCTCCAGTCTCTTACGGGCATAAACCACCCCAACTTCCCTTCACGCAAACCCCAGCAAACAACAAGCTGCTTGTCATCAGGAACTCGACAATTTGTTATATTGCATGGCGTTGAAGTCTTTTGATGCTCAGAAGGCCTGCCAGTCTTGCTGCAGTGTCACAGATGCACTCATCAGCGCCAGCAGTGCTCCAACCCCCCTTTTCCCATCTTACAGTAACTTTTGTAATTGTGAGCCTGGATGTCCTTATATAGCAATAAACTCTCTCTGCAAGCTCTGTCTGCTAGATGGTTGGATAAAATCGTAGAAGAGTGGCGTTCAGTTCTCTTTTTCAATCATGAGTTTAACATTTTCAAATGCGAGTCATAACTGTCTCATAAAAAAAACAATTGTCTTACCCCAACTCTGACTCCCAATCAATTCATGAATTTTACACAGTAACCTCAGTTTCAGAAATTTGTAGTTTTTCTGAGCCGTAGCTATATTTTACGTCATAGTAATTTTATGTGACTATTCTAACTGGAAAGTGATTTCAAACTCTATGTACCAGTTTCAAAACTACCTTCTCTTTATTCACCAATAACTTCCTTTGACCACGCTGATAAAATGTATTATAGGATTATTTTAGCGGTCAAGAAATTTATTTGAAACTAAGGGATTCAGTTTAGTGCAAAAAGCAAGATGCAAATTAAGGTCCGTGAAAATCTCATGCCTAGATAGCTTAAACAGGAACACCTTCAAATAGGAATTATTTGGAGTTACCTGGTCAGCAATACAATGATACCCCGATGCTTTATACTATTAAATTAATGAACAAAGGTTACAGCATTTTCGAAATGTGCATTGCAAAAAAAAAAAAAAAAACCAGCACAATTTCTCTTGAATTCATTTCTCCCGTGGACATATTTGTACTGCACAAGGTCTTGGTGCACACCTGCTGCAAACACAATTCAGCCTAAATAATTCTGTAATTTTGTCAAACAATATTTGCACCTGCATAGGAGGCTCGGTGATTGAGCAGCTCCACAATACAGAATGGTTCCTGTCTATGATAAAAGCCTTTCTAAAACCTAGGTTGCATGGAAAAAATAAGGATTTTCATACATCAGAATACCCAAGGAACAGCAATTCAAGGTTTTGTCAAATCTATTGTTTGCACAAACAGCAGAACTCTATTGCGGAAGACAACGCAGCTTGGCAAGTCAATTTTGATTCAATTTCTGTTTCTCAACCACAAGACAACAGCTTTACGAAGCTTTGCCAATGAAAACAAACAGCTGCGGACTTCTGAGGAAAACAGTTGGCAACTCTGTTGGCACCAGAAAGTGGAACATATAGATTTGTCATGTCACATTACAGAAAACACTCATCATCAGAGGTGTTTGACCAGTAATCCAGGGATAAAGAGCTGAGTTTGTCTGTTTAAAAGTGTCCTGATTCACACCTTCATTTTTCTTTTCCTGCTACCCAGAAACAGGGTTTCCACATCATTTTCCAGATTATATGTGTAAAATGTATAACATGCATCTTATTTGCGTGCATAAATTGCACACTGTACCGTGTGAAGTTCATAATATGTTTTGCAGGCTACTTGTCTTGTCTTTTATTGGTCTTAAAGTACAAATAACAAGCCCTCTGTGATCCCACTGCCCTTGTAAGGGCTCAACAATCATGTTTTATGAATCCCCGTAAAGCGATATCATTTTAAATGAATACTGGTTCTCATCTGACCTCACCTGACTGAATAGCAGTACAAAATGACACTAGAAGGACACTCAGTAGAGCGCATACCTCTGCCATGCCCGTATGTCAGTATTAATGGTTCTGGATCCACAAGAATATTATCCAGATCACCAACAACTATAATCAATTCTACATTAGGGTAGATTCTATTTAATAAATTTTATGCAAATCTGTTCATTACATTAGGGACAATCATTCTATTTAGGTATATTTTAACTCATCCTGGATCTAGAATCCAGAATATGTTTCGGATCACTTTTGAAATTGAATCAACTCATCCTTGGAATACCACCTACCATCTCACCAAATTTCATGCCAATCCGTTCATAACTTTTAAAGTTATCCTGTTAACAGACAGACAAACAGAAAAACGCGGGTGAGAACATAGCCTCCCTGGAGGACGTCATAAAGCACAAAACACACAGGAGGAAACTGCTAGATCTGACGAGAGAAATGTCTCGTATTTTGCCGTATGGCCTTGGTCCTGGAGAATCATTGCATTTTCCGCTGCCCATTTCGCCACAGTTAAGCACTTCGACGCCCTATTTTATTAATCTCTAACTCAATTTGCCCAGTTAAGCTTCTCCAGTTCCGAGGACATGTGCAGTTTCTGACAGAACCCTGTAAACCCTTGGGACTTTAACGGAGCAGCGCAAAGAAAATACATATGGCATTAAGGCCACAGCGAGCAGCCCACAGTTGTTTAGTTGTTGATAGGAGGGAAGCATTTTTCACTTTAGGAGCGAGGATGTTGCCCTCTTGCAACGGATAAGTGACACACTGGTCACAAATAACTTTCCTGATGGCTTAGAAAACCTCATTCTACCGTAGTGCTGCTCCGGTTTGCTGAATTCCACACAGCTGAAAAATTAATTGACTAAAATAGATGGGATGCCTGAACTTTCATTCAGTTCTCTAGCCACTGCTCATTAAGTACATTTAATCCATTATTGAATATTACCTTTTGATTTCAGTGGACTTCATTTTAATAATTCAAACGCCAGCCAAAGTTCAACAGCCCTCAGGAGGTTACACCAGGGTTGCCACGATAGTTCTCAACAAAAACATGTTCCAGCACAGATGAGCAGAATGATGGTTGATCATTTTTGTATTTGGTCCCATTTTAATCTGAAATTCATTTGGTGTAAGCACTCGCTCCAAACAGACTGAACATTCATGCAGCAAGATTGTACGGCAGCCAAATGCAGGAGTGAACCAGCACTGATTATAAAGCTGTCAGAGAGAGAGCTATGAGTAAGGTGTGTTCTTGGGACGAAAAAACAACATCCAGACTAATCCCGTGGGGCTGGAGCTGTGTGCCCTTGATTTGGCTCCATCGCTGTGAAAAGTCCGCAGGGTAAATACAGATGAGTACCGAGAGCGCGGATCTGTTCTGTCATTCCTGACACCCTTTTATCGAGGACGACACATTCGCATTCGCTGCGCTGTTGACGCAGACTCTCAGGAAACTGTCGCGACAGGACGGCGGCGACTGCCTTTATAATTGCATCGAAGCAGGCCGGTCCCAATTAGCCACCTGGGTATTTAATCCAATCATCTCTCACTCTGGGGCACCCTGTCGGGCGGGGCTCGTGCCGAATCGCGCGGCGCTCTCAATAAGGCGAGATGGAAATGAAACGGCGGGTAATATAATTGCACATTAGCAGGCTAAGCTCTCGCCTCCCTATGGGGTTGTTAATTCATGGTTACCAATTTAGATTTCTGCTACTGTCTAATAACGGTAATGAAAGGACCCTATTACTGACGGCGAGAGCCAGATGTGTGTCTGACTGAGGCTGAAGAAGATTTTTGTCAGAATTAATCTTTTCAAAAAACTAAGTGCCGAGTGGCAGTGGAGGGCTGCGCGTCACAAGGTCTATGTCACTAAGTCCTCATCGGAGAAATACGGAAATATTCCTCTGAATGGAGAAGAAATTAAGCTCTTTGTCGAGATTTTTTATCCCGTGGAGCAGAATGTGGCGCCTTTTCAACCGTACATTTGAAAGTCGTCCCAAGGCCGACGGAAGAGGAGCGATATCTCTTCTCCTGACGTGTTATAGAGGCGTTAGCTCCCCTCACTGGCACTACTGGGATGTTGTTGTTATTTGTATGCTGAGGTGAAATCATGTGTCACCTTCTTCTCTCTTGTATATGATTCATATTCGGCAGCACAGTTTGTGAACAGGCATGAAGAAAGCATAACACTGTTTCTACAAGTTTCCATTGTCACTTAACATGTATCTTTGCCTTTCGGAAAATGTGTATCATAACCCGCAGTATCATCTCACAAGAATTAAACAGATTATTCCATTATCACTTTTAATGTTTATTATATTGCAATCTGCAATTATCACGGCGACCTCAACATTTACACAACACCTGCATGATTCCCCGCTCTAACAGGATCACACTTTATCAAAATAGTTTATTTATTTCGAGCATGCATGGAGTTTGGCAACACGGTTCTGTTCTTGGAGAACCTTGCCTGCCCAGGCGCGGAGCCAAAGGGAGGGAGCAATAACTAACCCCCCCCCATAGCAACAATGACCTCAAAGAAGAGACACTGTCATGGATCAGTGTAACTCAGCTCTGAAACTCTATTAACCCTTTTCAGCACCATGGGCAACTACAGTTGCCCAATGATGTCAGATATCAAAATCAGACGCTGTTGAAAACCTATCATGTGGCAACTTGTTTAAAAGCGGGAGCTCTTTTAAACAAGTTGCCACATGATAGGTTTTCAACAGCTCAGGATAACTACATTTTTAATTCCTTGAAAATGTATTTAGCGCTCAAAGGGTTAATGCATGCATGTATACTACATGGTTGGAGGTTTTGAGACGTGGGCATGATGTCTGATGGTGAACTTAAATGAGACTGCGGAGTTAACAATCAAGATACCGACTGATGGGCCAAAGTCAGGTGATAGTTAAGTGTGATCCAGTGACTCTGACCAGCTGAAACAGCTGACTTACAACTGATCAGATGACTTGATGGCGTTACCTGCCAGAATTTACGCAGTGCTACATTTGTCCGAGTAAGAAGCCAAAAAAAATTGCGATTTGCACGTGCATGACCTGTAAACATGTTCATTAATACATGCACACATACACACATCTGATTTGTTCGGTTATACAAAGGGGGTGCAGGCATGATCAATTAACACTTAAGGTCAATGTTAAATCGAGGTTAGTAATCAAGGGAACATCTCGCATTGACCGCTGGAGCAAGGTGCACAAGCTGTGCTCTACTGATATTCCCCAAGGCTTGTTTACAAAAAAGTCAGAGTTAGTTGTAGTTTGCCGGAAGCCATATTGCCCAGGAGGGTTTTCATACCGAACAGATGAATTTAAGGGTGTGGTTATTCCTGTGATGGGAGTCAATGGGAGTGGCGTTCGGCCAGTAAGCAGCAATCTTGCCTGCGGACCAAGAAAAAGTCAATACCTTTGCACAGTAATAAGGCATTGTGCTGCAGAAAGCAAATTAATATTTAATTTGACATTGATTTGGTTGCGAGGCATCACTCGATCTGGTTGCCTTGCTGAAGTTCAGGTGTGAGCCTCTCCTCAGTGGGGTTATATGGCTCCGTGTGGCTCCAGCAGGTGGGTAACTGAGTCTGAACTTCACACAGGAGGTTTGCGTTTGTGGCCTGAAATACCCTGGTCTCTGGAAGCTGGGAATCTCATTGGTTGATGCATACGTGTACATTAGAAAAGCACTTTATTGGCTACAAAGGGAGAGCCATTCTGAAGAATTAGGCCCTTTCCACATGCTCATAGATATTTTTCTAGAAGGATATTTTCCCCTCGGTTTAAAAAAAAAAATGATAATGTCCTCACGACCTCACTTTACAAATATCTGCGTGCACATGAGAACGCAAAAACAACTACAAACGCTCAAATCAAGTAGGTATTCCCAGCCAGTAGGTGGCAACTACTACTTTGAAAAGTCTAATACCAGAGAAGAACAAGTCCTCACTTATTCCATCCACCAAACTGACATGATGTCATTTCATCTCCGTTAAACAGATTTCGTTTAATCAAGTCGTCACTGGTTTCCCTGACACTAACCTTAACTCTAACCTCTAATCCTAAACCTAGCCCCAAACCTAACCCTTACCCTAAATTTAACCTTATCCCTAACCCTAAATGTCCATTTGGTGGATAGAAATGAGTGACTACCAGAGGAACATCACACAGTGAAACAGTGGGCTTGTGTGAAGTGAACTGTGATGTCATCATTTCCTAAACCCACAGTTTTACACGTCCTCACCTACGGTCCACAGAAACTGACATTTTAAAAAATCTTCAAGTTAGAAGGTGTTGTAAAAAATCTTTGTTTTTGTATTCTAAAATGCCATTTTCATGTGGACAAGAGGCCCAAATGCATAGAAAAAGGTATATTTTCAAAAATACTTTTGTGCATGTGCACAGGGCCTTTGAGAATGATGAAGGGATAAAACATGAAGAAAAATTGAAAATAAAAATGATCAAGCTGTGATTTTTCCAACTAGAGAAATTTTCCCGTCTCAGAATCCTCAGGGTCTCTGTAGTGGGAGGGGGGACGGGGCTACAGCCAATTGAGCTGTTTTTACCCTCCTCTTCTAATTTAAGGTTTATGAGCATGAGAAAATCAAAAATGTCAGAATTGAAACAAAAGCGCGCACCTGACCGTTGGCTGAGTGCCAGACACCGCTGGGGTCCCGCTGCGACACACAAAGGTGCTCCTGCACTGAAACCGGTAAAATGTCACGGTAAAAATACAGCCACATGTCATGTGGGGAACCGAACGGCTGCTCGCTCTTAACTCTTTCCCTGCTGGCCCACGTGAGGAGAAAATGGCTCAGGAAAAAACACCGAAACACAGAACATTCATTAAAATATTTATGTCCAACATGTCTTCATGATAACTAATAAGAGAGATTAAAACTTGGAACTTGGGCTTTCTTTTTGAGTAAGATTATGAAAAAAAATTGCTTGTTATATAACGCATTATATAAATTAGCTCTCATGAATGTTGATGAGAAAATGGGTGAAAACAAGCAAAAATTGATTTTCTCTATAGATATCCACCAGAAATATTACACCTAAAGTCATCAAAATTGGACAAAATATACTTAAGTGAGCAGAAAACAAACAAGATGATCTCTTGTGCTTAGAGGAGTCAAACTATTTTGACGATTGCTGAACATTTCCATATATGGGTATTTGTCCGAAAATGCAGATTCTCAGCTTTCTTTTGATGTATGACACAAAGTAATATAGAAGAAATACAATTGCGGACATAATTTTAGCATTTCTCGCTGGTCATATGTGACTGGGATTTGGCAGTGCCATCAGGAAAGAGTGAAGGAAATATGTACTGGTCTTTAGAGCCAAAATGTCGCATTTTTTTCACATTGGAGGTGTGTCTGTGCGAAAAGGCTCAAACAGGGCCTGAGCAATAGAACCTGTGCAGTTTGATACTATGCCCTCTATTCTCTTCTCAAATCCAATCAAATCTATGACATGGGTGTCACCTGCTGTATGCTGTTTGCGAGTCTGTCGCATTTTAAAATATCCTTTTTACAGGTTGGAATCGCATATATATTTGTTTAAGTTTTGTGTTTGGCTCTCGCTGTTTGGCCGGACTAATGCTTCTGGGAAAGGGGCGTTAAAGTGCTTAGTTTTCATTATCGTTATCAGGAAAGCGCAGGCAGATAATACATCACAGGCACTTACCCTGCAAGCCTGTGAAATGAAATGATGTCGAATCGCGGACAATGGCTCCGTAATGGTGCTGGACTCCGTCCGAAAAGCGAGCTGAGTAGGTCATGTGGCCCGAGATGAAATCTCCCGCTCGCCATTTATATGAGCACAGGGGGCCTTCGTGTCCTGACGGCCCTTTAATAAGGCTAAAGGTAAAAAAAGAGATTGAATACAATTTCAGCTTAAAAAGCCACTGGGAGACTTAGTGTACTAGCAAGGCCAAACAGCTTTTTCCTGCTATTTAAAGGTCATGAAAGACACCATCACACACTAAGCTGGTGTTTTTTTTTATTGTCAATGGGGAATATGGCTATTTATCCGTCTGATGTGATTGTTGCTCAGTTGGGCTGCTTCTCGGTGCAAACTTCCACAGAAACTTGCTGATTGGCTGGACGAGCCAGATTGCGCTATTTAAGAATAATTTTCCACTATGAAATGCAGCTAAGATTGGGCTGATGGTCTGGTCTGATTGCAGTACTGCCACTTAAGAGATGACATGACACTCTCAATGAGATTTGAGAGTCGCTGCTGTGGAGAGAGACAGCGAGAGGGGGAAAAAGGCGAGACAGAATGTGACCTCTTTCACCGAACACACATTAACTTCCAACTGTGCGTTCAGAGGCACTCGCCAAACAAGAGCTTTTCTGCATGCTGTTATGTGGTTTATTTCTACTTGTAACAATCTGGTCTCAAACTGTCGCCCAGACAGCTCACAGTCTTAGTGCAAATCAAGGGCTTGTTTTGTCCTTAATGCCCAATGCAGCAGATCAGTGACTTTACTGCACTTCAGTCAGGATAACTCATATATTCCAGATGATATTCAATTGAACATATGTTTTTTTAATTATTATTTTGGCATTAGGTGGACCTGTCCTGGGTACTAAAAAGCACACGCCTGTGTGCAGTGTCGTAAGTAGCTTACACTATAAATGGTCATGTGGACTGCCCTATATAACAGAAGAAATACAAGTGTATACAGAAGCAGATCTGAACTGCTGCATGCTGGGATGTTGGAGGACTCACGCAGCAGCAAGCAAAGCACACAGGGGCAGTAAGGCTGATACACGGCACAGGAGTTCTGAGTCCTGTTTGGTAGGGTGTCCCACAATTATGTGTACATGTGGTTGTAAAGTTGTGTGAGTTGGGTGGGAGAGATTTGTTGATCGAGAAAATGCCCGTATTATGTGACTGTTGAGGCTGTCCATGATTGGCCAATGGCTACAGAGTCTCCGGGACAAAATAATTTTCCCTCCTGATTAATATCAAAGATAGAATCAACTATGCATTCAGTCAGTCATCTCTTCCATTCTCACCCAATCAGCTGATGTAAAAGCTATCTCAGGATGCAATTACTGCTGAGAGGTCGAACAACTAATGGACTAATAGCCAGCAGATTCATTCCCATTGTTTATAGGAGAGGTATGGGGGCATATATGAATTTTCAGGATTGGAGGACTGAAGCAGGGAGTTTGCCTCCAAAGACATAAGACAAAAGGATGTGAAAACGCCTTGGTGAACATGTCCTTGAACTCCAGGTGCAGTATACTCAGCGAAAACTGTATCAAACTCTGCCCTCTGACCTCAGTGGTGATGTGCCCAGCCATGTGATGTCAGAGCCAATCATGGACAGGGGGAAGCATCAGTAGAACAGGAAAATAGGCTTGAACAGATTTAAATCCTGGGAGTTTGTTTAGCTCTGCCTGCAGATGGTTGCAATGGAGGGCATGTTATGTTTTTAGCAGAGTCTAGACAGAAGCCTGATCTTGTGTGAAGAGGTAAGCCAAGTCTGTCTGGTAAATGCTTCAGTTATGCATTTAAATTTACGAGTAATTAGCCCAACACTATTCATACAAAATAGATTACCATACATCAATTTGCTAGGTTATGATAGTTTAACAAAAAGAAAATCATTTAGCCAACTCAAGAAATAATTATGATGGTGTATAAAAAAAGTGAAATGAAATCAAAAGAAAGGTTTCTGGACAAATTAAAACACCTTTGTTGATATGCTCTAATTATTTCTCTCGGTAGCGTTCCATTTGTTGCCATCTGTAGTGTCACTTATCTCTTCTCAGAAAAGGTGTATTGTGATGAATGTGTCATCTTCAGACTGTGACAAGGCGTTTATCATAGATAAAAACATTTGTTTTGTTTTTTTACGCTTGTAAGCCACTTTCTCATCCTCTGAATTATCTTATCACCATCGGAGAGCAAAAGGTGGGTGTAACGAGCATCCACCTCAAGACAGTAATCTCTTACACCTGTCCATGAGTTCTCACGTTAGAGAGAGAGTCTTTCCTCTGCTTGCTATTGCCTACTTTAGGTGTCCAATTCCCGATATGAATTGTACCTTGTCTAGTCTGTTGAGCAACTGTGACAATGACCCAATTAAATGCACTTGCTGTAAGTCGTTTTGGATAAAAGTGTCTGCTAAATAAATTTATCGTAAATGCAACGTAAATGTGACAAGGAAGAAGGCATCAAATTGACTCGGCAGCCAGATAACTGGTACAAACGTGAGCAGCAGAAAAAAACCATGAATGTTTGGTGAAAAAGCTCACTTCAGTATCTGAAGAGCCATAACCCTTGTGGATTCTGAGTAGGAGATCTTGAACTGCTCGACTATCAAAAGACAGGCGCATAGTTGAAGCGAGAGCTTTGTTACATACAAAAACAATGGCAAGATTTTCCCTTGTTGGTTCATGAAGGACCATGCTGCCTTGAAATTGTATTCTTTTTTTCACATTTTCATTTCACATTCAGCTTCAATTCTATTTGAAGCAACAGCGGGTGATAGAGATGCACGCACCGAAATTGAAATCGACTGAAATATCTCCATTTTGACCGAGCACCGATTATCTGTGCACTCCTGCGAAACTGATGCCTCGGTGATCTGGAGGGTTTGCTGACATTGGATCCAAATTTTATGCACGTTTCATGCGCTCTGCTAATTTCTCTGCCTTAAAGCAGACACTCCTCTTTAGAGAATCATATGATAAAAACAAATACGAAGAACAAGCACTGAGAAATAATTCTCATGAAGGGAAAAATATAGTTCCAATAGAAACAAAAAGCACGGGATGTTCGGACGTGATTGACTGCTTGTCAACATCCTGCTCTGAAGCACCAGAAATGGTCAGCGAGGCCGGGGGCAAGCCGCATTTTTCACGGACGAAGATGACAGGTCCATAGCTCACTGCTTCTGTGATATTTTTCTATCTGCAATGATCAATAATGAACTGTGATTTTTTTATTCTTACAAAATAAAGCACCAATCCATATTAAATTTTTTGACTTAATTTTCTGGTTTGATACTAAATGGGAGTAAATCCAAATGATATTACCCACAAAGCATGATGCAAACGGAGGAAATCCATTATCTCTTCTGTGGCGGGGAGATCAATGCGGAGACTTAAAAGGTTTTCTTTCAGCAGAGTCTGCTTTAAACCCTCCATCATCGAATGGGAGAAGCCTCCTTCATTTATTTGTTATTTCTGTGTTTTTTTTTTTTTTTCGAGGGGCTTTTCTCCTTTGTGACCCGCCCTGAACACAGCCGAACAGCATCGGCCATTTCAGTGCCCGTCTGCCAAGACAATAATTGCCTCGCCCGAGCAGACCTCCGACCATAAGCGCAGCGGGGGTATTTGCATGTCTGCGATTCAAAGACCCAACTAGAGGGCTCCTGAGGGGCACCTATGTGGACCGCACTGCCACCTCACAGGCTCACTGCAGGAAGGCTGCAGGTCCAGTCTGGCTCGGGGTCTTTCTGAGTGGAGTTTGTATGTTTGCGTTGGTTTCCTCTGGGTACTGCACAGTCCAAAGCAGGGATGTTTCTGGAGATTAAGAGATATGGGGCGCTAAGCCTGTACTTGGGGGACTGGTTTGGCCTGTTCTACTCCTACGATTGATGATGTGAACTTAATTTATTATATATATATATATATATATATATATATATATATGTATATTATTTGGGATGGCTAAAGAACATTTAAGGAGAGCCCCCCCCCACTAAAATGGGTTTAGCTGCATCCCTGGTCCATAGACATGCATATGAGGCTAAATGGGGACTCTAAACTGCCCATAGGTATGAGTTTGTGAGTGAAAGGTGTGTGAATGGTGTGTGTGCCCTGTGATGGATTGGTGAGCTGTCCAGGGTGGGTCCCTGCCTTTCACCCATGGTGAGCTGGGATAGGCTCCAGCTCCCCCGCGACCCTACTGAGGAAGAGGCGGTATAAATAGGGGCCAGATCTGCTCTTCCTGTATTGAAGGGGCTGCCGAAGAGTCCCAACATGGAAGTTGCTGCAGAATCTCTCCCTTTTCCCTTCGATAAAGTCAGGAGCTCCTGGCTGTCCCCCGCATGACCTGGTCTATGAAAGAAGCCTGTTCTACAGCCCCTGTGCTTGATAATTGTTCAAGTTTGCACCTCAGTGTGATGATGCTGTTCACTATTGCGCATGGCCAAGACGCAGTAGATCTGACCTCACTGCATAATAACCGTGAGTCCCATCATTTTCCGAACACTAGCAGGTCATGCAGAGGTCTCTGTTTGGGTAAAGGTTGTTTTACAGATGTGTCAAACAACAGCGTCTGATGACCAAAACATGTCAGAGAGACAGAAAATAGTATCGTCTGACGGTGCCTTGTCGGCCACCTCTCAAAAATTTACAACGTCATTGATACTGTCATTATTTGTCTAATAATTTCATTTGCAGGACGGACTGAGAGTTTGGTGGTTGTCGTGGAAATAAAAAGCTGATCAAGCAGCATTTGCCAAAAAAGATCGGTTGGTTATGGTTATAAACACATAAAGACTGTATAATTACTATGGAGATAACAGTTTGCACCACAGTTGTCGTCTAAAACTTCCCTTAAGAATAAAATAATCTGTATCATCCGATACTTTTCTTAAGGTGTTTGTCGAAGTGTCTTACAAGCATAAAATGGCCTCAATGGTCAGCCGCAGTAATGCTGATTGAATTTTCTCGACTGAATACAGAGTTTCCGGCACAAATAGGCAATAGGGCGCTCTGATCCTCAAGGACGGGACTGTGACCTGCCCCTGTCCCTCTTCAGATTGCACACAGCCTCCCAAAGCTGGCAAACACAATTCACTGTCTCTGCCTGAAATGAAAGCAGTGTCGTACCACCTGATTCCCCTCCAGCTCAGACCTGCATATTTGTAGCGAGTACCGAGCGATTAGAAGTTACCCAGGTGAGGTTTATTGAGATGCTCCATCATTTTTTAGACTTTTATCCCTTCTGCTTTCGGTCTCATTCACCGTCCTCTCACAGTGCCAGAGAGAGCAAACTAACACACGCGTCCACAAAAAATGTTCTCGCCCTCTCATTCCACATTCCGCCCGCTAACTTGAACAGAAAGGCTGCAGCGCTTCTGCAGGGGGCACATGCTAACAAAGGAGCATCCGGTATCAATATCTTCCTCTCTGAAGCAGGAAGTGGCCACTCACTGTGGCCGAATTGAAAAGTCCAGGAAGCCGAAGTCCAGCCATTTGTTTCCTTGATCCATAAACTGTGACCTTTGATCCCACGAATTAGTACTACATCTCGGTGGAAGACTTGTGCTAATTGGCCATTTCAGTTGAATAGAAGTAACTGCGAGGGAGGAGGTTTACTTTATTTTTTGCGAAATTTCCCTTCTCTGCTTTGCAGTCAGTCCCTGATAAATGTGCTGAGGACTCAGTTCTGGACCGTGGGGTACGTCGCTGCCCCGAGAACCTGTGCTTCTGCTGGATCAACTGCCTGCAAAGTGAAATATTTCCCCTTTATGTCAGAGAGGGATAAAGCATAAGCAGAATACACGCAGGCCCAATCCTGAGTGTGGCTGCATAAATTTTACATCGGTGTTTGCTCTGATCTCAGCTGACAGCCGATGCTTTACATCCCCTCTGACAGTGAGGAATTTCTTCTGTGTATCGGCGCCGTGAAGATCTCCATCAAAGTTGACACGGTTGCTAACGCTGATACACGGACGGCTGGCTGGATGGAACAAGCCCGCAACATTGGCTAGTTCGTCTCGGCGGCCCTCTGAAAATCAAACAGGGGCCAAGCGCAACGCCTGTCCGTGGGCCCTCCGAACCCCCTCTCAGCCTGCCGCGGGTCGATGGCCACGGCGATAAGCAGATGGACGATGTGGCGAGACAGACCGTGACGGTACGGAGGGATAACAGCACAAAGGAGCGTGGCGACACGACACTGGGGTGGTAACAGGGCAGGCTGTCTGGCCCCAGGTGAAGAGGCGCAGTGACCAACACTGTCGATCCCCCAACAACCCCATATATACGCGCACACACACGTCACACACACATGTATAGCAGATTAGCCTCACTTTTGATTAAAGTCCAATCTCTCCCCCCCCCACACGCACATACACGCACACACACACACATATGCACACAACCACAGACACACACATGCACCAGATTATTCTCACTCTTTGATTAAAGTCCAATGCCACCCCCACCCCTCCATACACACACACACACACACACACTTATTCCCGAGGGCACTCTCGCTGGGTTGTCTGGATTCAGGCAGTTGGCAGATATCCCTTATCAGCCTGTCCCACCTCCCAGCAGCGGCTCTTGGTGGCAGCTGAGATATTTATGTCGACATGCGGCCTGTTTATTTATTTATTTACTCACTTATTTAAAATCGTTCTAACAGCATGCGGACCCCGAGGGGTACGGGGCATGAAAAAACTGCTCTGATTTCCATACGAGCCCTTGTCGGAGCCGGCCAGGGTTCCAGCCAAATCAATCCCGCGGCCGCCTGTCACGGGGAACCTGCCGATGAAATCGATGCATCGCAGATGCCAGGCCTGCTTTTGGTGCCTGGGGTGGGCTGTACAGCTACGATCGAAGCGGGCAAGGGATATCTCTCTCTCTCTCTCTCTCTCTCTCCCTCCCTCCCCTGGGCAACCTCCAGAGATGCAGCTTAACGTTCCTGTGGGGGCTTGGGCCCATTTCTCCGAAGTTTAAATAACGCCGTGCCAATTGGTTGGAAGGTTTGGAATCAGTGCTTCAATTGAGACGTTTCTTCAGCTGTTACAACAGGAGAAAGACCCTGGAAGTGCAGTTTTATAGGACTGATGAAGCTGCACGTAGTTTAGACTCTCTTTTCTCGCATTTCAATCAGCGGAGCTAAGAGAAGGTAGGGAAGCTGTGAAGCATTTTGGAATGAGCCCGTAGCCTTGGTGGAAGTTCTGTCTTTATGCTTGCGTACATAAATACAACCCAAACAAGGACAGCCCATCAAGTTTGGATGCCATTTCTCGTTTGGTAATTAGGAGAGATTATAATTAATTGTTGTATTGTTGTGTTGTCGCCCACACACACACTAGTCACATTCCTTGTGATTACAATATCTACTATTCCTTAACAAGGTGGCATTGGCGCTTTGCCGTTTTTATATATATGTATTATTTTTTTTTCCAGCAATATAACTGGGACGGGTGTCAACTTCGTTTGGTTTTACAAGACAGAAGTTCAATGCCTTTGATCCTTTTGTTTCTACCAGAAAATACCAGATTGAAATGATATGTTGTGGCGCTTGAATGATCGCCCAATCTGATTGTCCATTCTCTCCGTATACAGGGTACTCAGCTTATGAGAAAGCGTGCTGCTAATGCTTCATATGAGGGCTCCTACTTGGTTGCGCGATGACAGAGCGAAAGACCAGCTTCATTGACCCCGTGTAGGTTTTCTCAGCGTGCTGTCTGAGGTGCTGCAGACAGGATGCTGCTCCACTGCAGAGAGACGTTTTGTTCGAGGTGCTTCTCAGCTGTTCGGCGGCCAGCGCTCGATTTAATCATTAATGACAAAGAAAGAGAGCGCCGTCGTAAGTCATCCTAATTAGCACACAGTTCCTGAGCCAGAGGCGCTGTGAAGCCAGGCAGAATGCTCATATGATGCGTCCGTCAGGCTTCCGTCAGATTAGCCAGCGCTAAGCGACAGCCGCGTAATAGCAGAGTGTATTTGGACAGCCCACGCCGCGCGTCCGGTAACTGGCATCGTCATGTCCTGATGGGACAATTAACATCCGTGAAATGGCATTCCACGCATGAATGGGCAAGTCAGTTACACATCACACTGGCACAATATTTCGGAACGCTGTGTGGTGAATGTTTGTTTATTTTAACTTCTTTCAGTCTACAATGTGAATCTCTGTGTAAGGCAGTGAGTGATGCCACCGGGTTGTAAATCACTGTCACTGTCTCATAATTTGAATATGAATTATTTAAGCATTAACTGGGTGACTGTGTGTCAGAGTGGACATCTCAAATTAACAGTACAGAGGATTATCGCTCTAAGCCTTGATTGCTATTGCATGTTCCGGCCTATACAGTTCCTGCTGACGTCACTTCAGTCTGACCTCTGTCGGGAGGGGTCTGTCCTGGATTTTACTGCAATCGCAGGCTCAGACACAATAACTATCAGCCTGCTAGCAAGCTTACTCTCAGGAGATCAGAGCTAGAATGCTTTTTTAATTTAATTCCCAGCATTTCTCACTTTCCTGAGATGATTTGTTGTTCCACCTTAAAACTGAGACTCCTGGCATTAGATACATTATGTGTGAGGATTATAGCATATTTTGGTCGTTTGGGAGAGCTTCCAGTGCCCAACAACCAGAATTTTGTTGCTTACAGGCAGCTAAGGTGACAATGGCCTCATTTCCCGCATCTGCGCTGAGCGCAGGTCACCTTAAATGCAATTCAAATACGCCACGTTCCGAAGAACAAATCTTCTCCGCCGGCTCATATCTGTGGAGCCCAGCAGTTTGGGTTATTGCAGTAAATAAGTATGTTTCACCCTCTTGTCACCTGAGCGAAACACAGCATTTAGGAGCAGAGTGAAGTGTCATTGCAGGCCTGATAAGTGCCCACTGTGAAACAGCTGGATCCCAGTGCCCAGATTCAATGAAAACACAGACGAGGACTCAAGCCACTTCCTAAACTGCCCTGTAGGTGGCAGCACATCTCCATGCTTGGATTCATCTTTCAACCTATCCCCCCCGCCACTTCCCCCCTTTTATTTTCCTTTGTCCCCCTCACTAAAATTTCCTTGGGAGGGTACGTTATGATGGGGTAACATTGAGCAATTTATCAATCCACCTGCAAAAAAAAAAAAAAAAAAAAAAGCTATTTAAACCTGTCCACCCAGACCAAACTGCTGGCCAGACATCCTCGCACAACCCTGTGATGGGCCCTGAATTACAATTAATCCCTCTCCGCTCGATTTGCCAATAGTGATTCCGCGGCTCAATGAGACGAGCCGACCGTCTCGGCCGAGGACTGTGCTGGGTCCGCTGGGCCGGGAGCGTGAGCGAGAGAGAGACTGAGTGATTTAAGACGATGTATCCTGTCATTCCCGCCAAAATTATGGCGCTGTTATGGCCCCGGTACAAGACTGGACGATTGGTCCTGACACTCTTATTTTCTTTCCTCCGCCGCTATTAGCAACAAATCGAGAGCCCTCAGTGGCCAATAAAGTGGGTTTATTGCGATTATATTTCCCAGGTAAAGAAATGGATTTTTGTTCCCTTTTGCTGAATCTTGGAGCTGTGTTCTTTGTACCCTTTTCCCTCGGTGGAGTGACTCATATTTTTTGGCAGGGGAAAGCAGTTGTACCGCGTCTTAATAAAGCCGATTCCCTGTTGGTCAGGAGGCTGAGTCAATAGTGGCTAATTAAAAATCCTGCCTAAAGCGTGCAGATCGCTGGTACCGTTTTTTTGCCGAAGGACAGCACTCCGATCCCTCGCTTCCTTCCCTCCACGTCCTCCCCCCCTCCTCCCCCCACCTCGTGACCCCCACCGCCTCTCCGACTCTCCGTCAGCACTGACAGCAGGCAGATGTCATCCAGACCAAGGACAAACACTCAGACTGTCCTCTTAGGGTGGGCGGATCCCCGGAAACCGCGAGCCAATGAAGTTCCGCCGAGAGTCCTGCCTCGACTCTGATTTGCAGCCGTCCTCACGGTTGACCTTGTCCTCTGGTCACACTCGGAGGGCCACACGAGCGTTCTCTGCAATTAAGGGGAAAACACATAAAAGGTCTCTCGCCGCGTTTGTGGAGCGGAACGCAGAGTGGAATGGGAGCCTCAGTGTGTATCCGCCGCCCACACACACACTCTCCCGGGGACCAAAACAAAAACAAACAGGTACTGAAGTTCAGGCAAATGGAATGCCACTATTCTTTAATCACAGCCTTTTCATCAGAAACAGCAGGGCGAGACCACGGGCTGCATTTCCCCGAAAATACTGTTTAACAGGCAAATTGAAAACTCATAGCGCTCTGCTTGTTGTAAATAAACAAGCTGGTGACGCTTGCCTGAGCCTAATTCTTAAGTCCGAAATATTTTGTTGTATGTGTGTTTTTGTGAGAATGTGGTGCAGTTGGTTGTGTTGAGCAAACCAGTAACAATCCAGAGGCCCTAGATTCTTCCTGTTGAGGATTTAGCAGTTGTTTCACTGGAAACCAGTTTCTCCCACCTCAAAGCTGAATTTCAGCTGAAGAATCCCCTTTTCCATGAAATACGGTGGAAGGAACCGGCTTTCAGTGAAACAATTTCTCATCCCTCTGCAGCAGAAATCCAATACCTGGGTAATTCTCATTGGTTAGGGCCCTCGCCCCCGCCATGCTCACTCGACTGCACCTACAGTCCCCCTGCGCCTCTCCCGTCTCAGGTGTTTATAATTTCTGCATCTCGCCGCGCACTGAGCCTCCCTGTCAGCGCATCGATATTAATTATAAGTTTTCATCACTCGTCAAAGTGTGAAGGACAATTACTCAACAAAAATGAACAAATCAGCTCTGTTCATTTCCCTTCTCTCCCATCCCTTTATCTCTGTCTCTCTCTCTTTCTCTCATTGTGTATTAACCCTATGCCACCTACAGACCCATATATGGGTCCATAAAATGCAGCTGGCGTATTCAAATCTGTGAAACTTCAGGCCTATTTTAAATTCTAATGGCAAACCCAAGTTATACAACAATCCCAAATATGTCCTGCTGAATTACAGAGAGACGTGTATTAAATGTGGGGGCGGTACGCGGCAACAATACGTATAAATGCGTGTGATGACGTGGCGAAAGTGGAGCAGAGGGGGTCGGATTTGTGGAAGAACCCATAGACTGGGCCTCTGCAGTGGCCACTGAAGCATGGATGGTCCGTGTTGATGCCATGGGGATGGGGGGTCATCTCTATGCAGGTCAGGAAACAGAGAGGCATTTTTTGTGAGGTACAGCAATGCCAGACACAAATGTTTATAAAGACTGCTGAGGGGAGTATTTTTTGTGGGGGAGTTTGTGGACCCAGGGAAAGACGTCAGTTGCTCCACGGGTCAGCATGACAGCACTTTTTTTGCTTCAAGAACATGAAATCTGTCTCCCATTATTTCCATTTCTCTTTCCATCTTCTGTGTCCAGATTTCCTCTTTTAAACTTTCACACATCAAGATTAGTCTCCTTCTGCTGCCGGCCCATTCTCTCGGAGAATAATTACAGCAGCAGAATTGCGGCGCTCCCCTCTGCCAGCCATGCAGGTGCGTACAGGTGCACACGTCACCTGTGAGGGAAAACTTGAGTCCAAACCCCACTAACGGCTGCTCCGACTGCAATAAACATCACCTGGCATGGGCGAAAACTTATCGAGTGCAGATCGCCGGCTGCGGGAATCTCCCCGTCAGGTACACAAAGAACAGACATATCAGAGTAGAGAAAGAATGCATGTCGTCTTACCATGTGCAACTGGAATGAGATAAACTAATAATACTATTAGTATTAATACTATTACTAACTATTAATACTATCTTGATTTTCCGACTCCATGTGTATATTTTAAGCTTTTCTCAGTACTGACAGTTCTGCAGAAGAGACTCCAAATGTCCGCTAGTAGCGTAGTTCGAAACAGGAGCTATCCATCTGTGTAGATGCAGCTATGCCTCTGGCTGGTACAGCCTACGATAATACTGTTATGTATTTATGACAGCAATAGATGCATCGGTGAGCAACTACATGGAGCAGATATTCCAAGCTCTGTGTGAATATTAGGACCTTTAAAACTATAAGTGTGAATTGCTTAAAAGTCAATAAGGAATAGCGCATTGAAATTAATACAATTTTTTGTTCAATGTATTTCAATTTGGCAGCTTGTTGAGGTTGCCAAACATAAATGGATGTAAAGACTATATATGTGACGAGTGCTAGTCAGGAGATCATGAGGACATATCTCCCAGAATCAGTCCACTATTGCTCTTAAATACCCAAAGATCAAAGAACAATACTGAATCATCTAATAAAGACTCAATCACAATAAAACAGGAGATCAATGATACTGCTTACATTATCCCTGGATGCACAACACACCAGATCGATCTTTGTATTGCATCTACAATGACGCCATCATATTCTCCATGACATTGGCTTTCCAACAAGAAAAACATGATGACACTAATTGTGGAAAACACCTGGTTTACAGATCGCGAATTGAAATCAATAATTGTGCTGGCAATTCACAAACGCTACACAATTATAGCACAATAGTCCTACATGGCCAAGCACTGTCTCTTTACCAAACCTCCTCGTCAGCAAAGTAAACAGTCTGGTTTCCTTCGGGAGACATACTTCTTTGAAACACTTTTCACTCAGGAGTTACTCCAGAGTTTTTCCCCCGGGTGTAAATCAGTAACTGGCTTCTGTTTGGCAGGGTCCTCCATGGCTAGACCACTGAGAGCTTCTTGAATGCTTGGTCTGCTAGAAAACCTGAAGCGCAGAAGGGTTCCAATTCAACGAAATGTGACAGGACAGGTCAGCAAGAAGACCTGCTTCGATCCCCCGCAGTGGGGGGGGACCACCAGCAGCGTACACAGTGCAGAGGACCCAGGGGGAGCATCGTGTGTGGTCACCAGCTCACCTTGCAGAAAAACAGCACAGGTGCACCAGAGGGGCTACAGAGCTGAGACTGCAGGTTTACAGCAGAGGCCAGAGCAGAGCCAACTGACTCTGAGATAAAGAACAAGGCAGGAAGCCTGGAAGCTTCGAGACTCAGTTCATCTGAGGAGATGTCCTCCTGAAAGAAAAAAAGAAATGCATCTAACAAATTACTCATCGGAGAGAAAGCCAGAGCTGGTCCAGAGCAATTATTGAGCTTCTGAGAGGTCCATTGAACAGTGTGTTCTACCAGGGACTCAGAAGCTGTGCTGGGTGAGCCACAGTAATTCAGGTGTGAGAGAATGTCCAGAGAGAGGTAAAGTACGGGCCTTATGAGAAAAGCAGGAGAGAGAGAGAGAAAGAGAGGGAGAGAGAGAGGTTTATTCACACTAATTCATCAACACAGAAAGCCAAAAACTTGGTGCACACCATGAAATGAATGTTTGCCTGGAGTATAAGTATGCGAGGGTGCATTTTTGTGAGCGGTAATTTGCATGTGTGTGATTATGTTTGCAAGCACGTAAGCTACATTCGAGTGGGCTTGTTTGTTTACTGACGTATATTTATGCGTATGTGTGAGTGCGTAAGTATTTGATATCTGCGCTGCCTGCTGTACGAAGACCCCCCTCATCACTCAGTAGTGATTCAAATTTTTCCTTCTTTTAACTTATTTGAGGAGTGCTGGTGCCTCGCAGTGCATACAGAGTAACCTGCTGTACGTCTTTGACTGGTATGAACCATCTGACCTGCTAAGTGCACTTTTCTACAGGAAACTTGCAGTTCTGTCACCTTCCTTTACATGGAATTTAGGCTGTTAGTAAAACAGTCATCAGCAAGCTATCCCTGCTTGGTCATTTCAGAAGTCAACCGAAAATCCTATTCTGAAAAATCACACTACCCGCATTTAACCCTTAAATGCCCCTTGTGACAAATTTGTCACACGATTTTGGGGGTTGTCAAAACCACTGACCCCACATAAATTTTGCAACCTAATGCCCATAGTGACATATTTAGACCATCAGTGCTGCCATCTGATGCATAAAAGTGGAACTGACACTACTATGGCTGCACCAGCTAACCTTTCCAATATGGCCGCCCCCATGGTGGAATCCACACGATAGATCAGCACCCATTCATCACTGGATAAAGTAGACAAACAGGTAAGCTAATGAACCATACGCTATGCCTAATACTTCAGCTATATGTCAACTACCAAAACAATGATGGACAAAAGTTCTCTTTATATCCTAAAAACTTAGAGTGACATATATGTCACAAAACTAAAATGAGGTCAAAGGTCACCAAAAATTAAAAATTGCTATTGGGTTGTTATTAGCCCCTCACCAGGATATATTAACAGAATACATAGATTTTTCTTTCAACTTTTACTATAGTTGGACATTTAAGTGTTAAATGAGCTGTTTAACAAGGACGCACAAATGATGCTGTGCCACTGAGTCCTGTAAGTAAGCTGTGATTCCTGCCATTTTTATGGAACTAACAATACTAACTGTATACAAGACTTAAGTGTTACAAAATTAATATTAAATGCAATGACTGTGCTTCCATATTTTTGTCTGTAGCTGGCAGAGCAGCCAAATCTCATGATAATCTCTCTGATGATGTTCACGGCTCGACTGTCTTAAATCTCTGATGTTTTTGGCCACGGCAGCTGAAGCCAGCACCTGTGGTCCCGGCGGCCGCAGCGGATCCGGGCACGCTCACGCGCTTCGTGTTAGCGCCAGCGGGCCAGGCGTCGCACGCTTCTCACCTCGCGGGCCGCCTCCCAGCAAATGCCAGCCGTCTCTCCGGCGAATTGGAACAAAAGTTTTGCATCCAAATACAGAGGAGCACCGTGGGAATTGGAGACCGGGCTGAAATGTCAATTTTATGTATCAAGCTGAGGTATTCTGCACTGGCACGCATGGATAAACCAATGAAAGAAAGAAAGCAAAAATCGACCACTGAATAAAACATTTTTCTTCACATTTTGGGGGTTTTTTTTGGCCAGCGGGCAGGTCCCCACAGGTGATATTCATCTGACTTCCTGTGCCGGTCGTGTGCTGCCGCGTCTTCGGGAACCATTCCAGCCGTACTGCTTATTCCCAATTTGTGTTATTTTTAAGCGGCGCACACATGTCAGGTTTGGTGAGAGATGCACAGGGGAGGTGTCTGGAATCCCCATTTCCATGGCAGATATGAGACCGTATGTCCACAGCCTGAAATGAAGGAAAAATAATCATATTTCATCACCGTGGAGACCGTTCCCTGGGCACGGGTCACAGGAGGGAAAACAACCAGCGGGGGCTTTTTTTGAAAAGCGCAGTCGGCGATAATAAATCTCCTCGATCTGGCATGGGACGGTGAGGCATGGACCAGTGGAGGAAAAAACCCTGTTTTTTTTGGGAAAACAGGGTGAAACTGGGGCCGCCGTCTTCTGTCATGTTTAAGAAAGCCATACCGTACGGCCAGAGTGCGGAGTAGGAGAACAGGCTTTCTTATTTGGATCAATGTGTCAAATGATCGAAAAAATTACAAAATAAACGAACTGCATCATTACAGCAGGCTTTATTCCTGTCTCTAGCCTCAGAACTCTCTGTGTCTGGAAGAGTCAAAGGACCCGCACTTTTTTAATTGGTTCTGAAAGCATGAAATGACATCATAAGGCACCCGAGGCAGATGCCTATTGGTTGACTGCTGGGTAATCACAGTTGGGTCTCAGGGAACAGTCTGGTAATCCCATCACAGGCTCGAGACCTCTTCATGACAGGGAGAGGAGGGGTGCCTCACCTCAATCGATACCTGACGTCTGGAGATGGATACTCACAGTTCATCCATGGATTAGGGCTCAGGGTTCACTCAGCCAGGTAAAAATGGGGCTTGGTAACAGTTACCATGCTCCATACACAGCAAACACTGTGATCTTCCATGTATTTTGCCAAGAGGTAAAAAATGTATCGTTCTTGTTTATGAATCAGTAACATACAAATGCGTCTGGGCCACTTTAAAACAGTAATGCTAACTTGAAATCAGGTTTGGTCTTGCACAGGTGTTTCATTTGTTGGTGCGTGCATGTGTGTGTGCACGTTTGAGTGTGCATAAGTGCTAGTTTGTGTGTTTATGCGCGTCTGTCTGTGTTTAAATTACTCCTAAGTGGAGCAATGGACACACGCAGAGACTCGGAGGTTCTGCTTATTGGGTCTTACCATAAATGGAAAGTGCAGTAAATAATGTGAGTTCAAATATATTTATAAACCATAGCAGAAAAGTATATTGCAAAACAAAGTACAAAAAGGGGAAACTTGTGCTGCATTCAGATATTGTAGTGTGTAATTTCTTTTTGAAACTACCTTGAATACATATTCACATCTTCAGCAAAGAACACCCATGGCAGGCTAACTAACAATTTGCTACATTCTATTTTTGTTCCGGAAGGTACAAAGGGTTTCTTTGTTCAGAGAAACCTTCTCAACCCGACTGCAAC
Source organism: Gymnothorax javanicus (assembly GCA_029692085.1). Taxonomy (NCBI): domain Eukaryota; kingdom Metazoa; phylum Chordata; class Actinopteri; order Anguilliformes; family Muraenidae; genus Gymnothorax; species Gymnothorax javanicus. The sequence continues at coordinate 4,067,806 of CM056209.1, read as the reverse complement.
CTTGATTCTAATTAGCAGCGAATCTACTCACTGTGCTCCGTATACATAACCATTCATAAAGTAATGGGTTGAAGTTCACTTGCTTTTCTTGTTGTGGGACTTATTGAAGTGCGATTGTACCAATTTTGTATTGTAAATTCAGAACTAGCAAAACAAGCGGAGGCCTTTTTCTTCTCTGTTATAATTTTTCAGTTTCTCTGTCATGGAATAATTGGCATTTATCATAATGGTCGACGAGATTTGCACAGTTGAAGCTTCTGAATGCAAATAGCTTTTAGATGTCTTGCAGACTTCATGGGAGGAAAAAAAAAATAAATGAAAAAACAAGTGCCCTAAGTCAGCATTCTCAGCAGCTGTCTGCTCATTCTAGCTGACAAACTGCAATCAATTGTAATTTTCAGACCTGATTGTACCTTGAATAACACACACAAACCCAAACTCACACTTTTCCTTTACTAAGTGAACTCTTGTAGGGGAGACCTACGAGGCTTCAGGTCAGTTGATTCGTGTCGCTCCCAGCCTGCTTCATTGGGTCCCAGGATATTGCCTTCACTTCCAAAACAGTCCAATCTGTTAGCTTGAACGCGCGCTGAAGCAACGACGTCAGTATGGAGTCGAAGCGAAAATAGAGGAAGACCAGTGGATTGACAGGCGAAAATTGACTCCAAGTGACTGCTGCTCTTGCAATACGCTGAGCCATATTTCAAAAACAGCCTGCCGCAAAAAATGCAGACTCCTGACATCAATGAAAATTGGAAAAAAAATAGCAAAAGTTAAACTTGCTCGGGCAGCAGAGCTTTAGGGATAAAAAAATTAAAAGACCTGTCGATATTTGAAATACCTTGGCAGTGAACAAATGCAGTCCAAACTTTCTGTGACTAAAGCCGCTTTCACGCTGGATGCAAAACAAATTTTTCGCACAACAGATTACATTCAAAGTCAATGCAAAGACATGCGACTTTGCATTGACTTTGAATGTAATCTGTTGTGCGAAAAATTCGTTTCGCGTCCGGTGTGAAAGCAGCTTTATTTGGAAACTTTATATCTGTTTTAGTGAATCGGAATCGAAAAGACCATCGGTCAGGAAGTACATGCCAACTCTACCGCTTATTTTGGGGCGTTTCATTCTGAAAAAAATGCCCCAAAAGAGGTAGAGTTGGCATGCACGGTTACTTCTACCAATGAACCCAGCTGATTTCATTGTATTTTTACCAGCAGAAGAACTTCACTAATTAGCAAAATCAGGCTATCTGTGGAAAAAATGCTGCGGTGGACTTTACCTTTCAGAGCTTTTCTACATTCAGAAACACCTTCTTCTTTGTTCCAATATCCTGAATTTGCAAACGGCACAATTTCGCCAATAGGGACAACTAATAATTTGTGAAATCAGCTGGATGAATTCATAAATGGAAAAAAAAAGGCACAACCAAGCTTTCATACTCTGATTCCAGGGCTTAAACAAGTGGAATATTATTTAGGGTCTGAGAAGCATTAATTGGCCATGATTGTTGATATCATGACATTTGATAGTATTGTATTTGTTGTAGAAATAAATAAAGCTCAACATCTTCGAAGAAGATCTTAATACGATCTGACCATTTAAAACAAGTCACCATAAACTCCTGAATCAAGAGCAATTTGGTGTGAAAAGGGTATCGCTGATGCTCCAACAGGACACGCGAACTGCAGATTACTATGTACGGAATGGACTCCTAACGTACCATTGAACAAAAAAATGTCCCAAGCGCTTCCGAGAGCAGAGTAGTAATGGCGAAGCCAAGCTTCTCACAAGAAGCAAGCAGGAAAGGTAAGTGTTTATGGCAGTCGCTGGATTAAAAGCGAAGAAAAAAATAAGGGAAAGTGCTTCCCCTCTTTTCATTACTTTCTCAGTTTACAAACTCCAACCTCGGAGAGAGAGACAAAATAAGGCCCTCACTGTCCCTTTATACAATCAAAGAGGGCAAAGCCAAACCGTCGGCCACTTACAGTATCCCTGGAGTCCCGGAACAACTAGAACATGAACAATGCCACCAGCAAAAAACAAAAAAACAAACAAACAACAGGAACAAAAGGGTTTTTAATATCTTTTAAAGGGGATCTTTAGAAACAGCTCAAAGAAAAGCACACTGCTGTGCTCTGCGCGTGCGGTCATGAGTGTGATTATGTGTGCTGGTGACATTATTCTGCCTGAACACTCCGGACAGTGACGGAGGAAACACCTCAGTGCTGTTTAACAGGTGAGATGAGCAGAGGAAGAGGGGGGAGGGGCGGAATGCGATGCCAGTCGTTTTGAGCTACGCTAATGCGACTCAGAGCTCAGGAGCTGCACCCAATCTGGCGCCGTCGCTCACGCATCGCTTGATTGGTTGGAAATACGGGCTGGTGAGGGTGGAACTGGAATCGGGGCAGCGGGCGGGTGGGGTGCGCCAGGCCTGATGTTGTGAGGTGTCACCGAGAGCTAATCACTTCCCGAGGACCCGAGTGTCTGCTGTCATTTTCCACATGGCTTAACTGAGCCGTGAGACTCGATGTTTGTATAATAGCTGCCAGGGCGCGAGGCGTAACAGTTTCCTGTCTCCTGTGAGCCAGGCATTCTCTCGCAGTGCCCCCGACATCAGGAAATCAGAATGGGCATGAAGCTATGGAGGAAAGGAGGGGGTCAGCCGAGGGGGAGGCGGGGGCCCACACAGCGGAACAATCGCCGGGCGATGCGTAGAGACACCTGTTTGCGTGGGCTTCATTAGTTCTGAATCATTAGTGTGCAAATGAGTTCAAAGTAAAGAGGGGTAAAATATGTTAATCTGCCAAGTGCAGGATCTAATTTTGCTTCTAAAGGTTATGAATGAATAATTCAGGAAGGGCGACATCTTGTCATTCCAGTCCAGTCCAGCCCTCACGCACCACCACCCATATATACACCTGATTTCCTGCAATGGCTCTATCAGGTCTGTCAACTCATGGTTACTAAACACCTTGGACAGAGGATTTGCCACGTCCCAGAGCTCTGGCCTCCATTCTCAATTCCAAGGGTTGCCAAGGCAGGTCCTGGATATCTGCAGGGTCCACTGTTCTCTGCTGTTACTAGGCACTAAACTGACCAGTTACAAAGCAGTTAATAACCCAGTACCCTCATACCTGGTTTCTTTGGTGAACGTGGCTATTTTTTAAGGTGAAAACAGAAACTAGCCGACCCTGAAGTGCCACAAATCTAGAGTAGCCCATCTCTACTCTTTTCCTACTTCTGCGATTTCTAGACTCAGACTTGCGCCGAGTCTTGTGCTGGACCTGTTTCATCTCCAGCTTCCAGCGATAATTACAACCACAACCAGCCATTTACACTTTCCGCTAAAAGACTCAGCAGTAGAGAGTCTGGCACATTCGCGGAAAACCACCACGTCTTCCCAATTAACCCACCCTCATCAAGGCAGCGGTCGATCCAACAGGATTTAGTCATCGGCAGAATTGCACTGCGATGACGTGACATTTGCTAAGACAGAAACTCCAACCCAAAACAAAGTAAGTCAGAGTCAGAGATTCAAAAAGTAGAAACGCAGTGCCAGTCACCTGGATTTGCAAATTGACGCAACTCTTCAGCCTGAGGGCAAACTTAGGCTCAATCCCAAATCACCCTCAACACCCTCACGCCGCCCTCTCCCCCTCTGTTTCAGCCTGAGGGACCGGCATGTTGAAGTTCGTCTCAATCCCTTTAGCACCATGTGCGTGTGGACAGGGAGACCCTCCCACAGTCAGTCCGCATTGATGATGATTTTGAAATCTCACTCTCCTTAACCGAAGGCCAGACAATGGAAGAGCTCATTTTACACAATGAAACGCATCTATCTGTTGCCATGGTGCTAGCCCCTTCCGTTTCCAGGTGAATGGAGGCAAGTACATCCCAAAGACCACACACGTATTCAACCCCTTAAACTCTAAGTTTTCTCTGAAGTTTTCCTTTAAGTAGATTCGAAGTAAGAAAAAGCATTTTTTTTTATATCGTACGGTAACGTCACATACATATTCTGTATCTGCTGGTTGTAGGCCTTCACTGAAGCTACATCTCACTTATATTGAGAGAAATATTCAAACCCAGGGCGCCATGTTTTTACGGCCGCTGCATTACGTCAAATGGAAAATCTCTTGATCTTCTACATCATTATACAGACGTTCCCTTGTAATTCAGCAGGACATATTTGGGAATAGTTGGAAACGTTGGGACCTCTGCTAGGATTTAAAATGGGCCTGAAGTTCCACAGGTTTGAACAAAGCAGCCGCACTTGACGGACCCATATATGGGTCCATAGGTTTTATGGAGTTAAACCCTCCCCCTTAATCAGGAGTGCCCTCCATAGCTGCGTGGGCGACTCCACTTGGAGTGACACCTCGCAGTAAAGTGGTTTGGGAGAGAGCGTTAATTACTGGAACCAGCCGATGCGGTCCGTGGGCGGGTGAAGCACATCGCCTGATTTTCATTTTCTGACCCTCGGACCTCCCATCTCCGTAAGACTTCAGAGGGAGGTGGGGGCTATAAGACAGGAAGGGACATGATGAACATTCTAATACTAGAAACAAAATTTCACCAGCTGCCTTAAAAATGTGAGTTAGATGAAATAAACGTGAGCTAACTCAGCTTGAAGATGAGCTTAACTTCAACACAGAAGACAAGACAATGGATGACTTTATGTTTAACGTTTGAAACCTTACAAACTTGAGTCCAGTATTTAAAAGTTGTCATGGCAAGTGGAGTTAAAGAGAAGAAATTTGCAAGTTTACATAACTCAATATGGCTTTCATGTTTTACGGTGAAGGTTTCGCGCAATAGAAAGAACAACAGAAAACCAACACGAAAATAACGACGCCTCACAGTAAGGATATGATGACACATCTTCATATTCCATGGGGCTCCAGACAGGTTATGTCGATATCTGTTGGTTGTGAAGGTGGATATGTCTGCACTGTGAAGCAGGAGATGTACTGCAGGATAACATCCATCAAGCTACACGTCCTGAAATACCCTTCTTCTCATCTCAGACACCGGTCCTTTGATCTGCTTGGATCCGCGCTCGCTGTTTAATTTCCCGGCAGCCGAGAGCTCGTTCTCCACCTGAGTGAATTTGTTAGCAGAGTGTAATTTTTATTTGGAAGGGGATTGCACAGTGTGATTGCTTTGTGTGGGTCAGCCCAGCAGCAGGCTGCTCTCCCAGGCTTGCGTGAGGAGTGAGTCGAGCTTCACCGCGGTGGGGGGGTGGGGGGATTTGGGAGGGAATTGGTATGTGATGGGAGAGAGGACCAATCAAGAAATGAAAAAAAAAAAAAAATCACCGATTGGTAACTATTTCCTAGTTTTGATCTACTTTGCCTGCATGAAAAAACAAACTAAATTAATACACGGTTCAACATGAGAGCCCCATTAAGTTATGTGAACTTATTTCTTCTCTTTGACTTCACATTTTGTGCCAGGCTTTAGATACTGAACTCAAGTTCAAGAGTTTTCAAAAGTCAAGCTTAAAGTAATCCATTTTCTTGACTAATTGTGAGTTCAAACAAAGCTTATCTTCAAGTTGAGGTAGCTCATATTTAGTTGATTTTACTCACATTTTTACGATGGCTGGTGAACTTTCGTTTCATCCTTGAAATGCATTACAGTGTAAGCATATGTACTATGTATGTACGTGCATAAATCAGTAGACAGCAAAGGTGGCATAAATGCAGGCTTCTTTCTTTGCAAGCAAAGTTCTAAGGACTAGGCATTGTTTGCCATTAATATCTCTGGTTCTATCTTATATAACTGCACACAAACACACATGCATTAACAGACGCGACGTTGAGGAGACGAGGAGAGCAGGCTATATTATTTCCAAAGAGACTGTACGAACGCGGGCACGGCGGATGGTATAATTTGCTTCAAAGGACCTCAGGCCTCAAAGCCCAAGTCACAGCTCATATCTCCGCAGCGGGAATGACGGCGGGAGCGCGGCGGTAAGCAGTGACAGAGATGACGGCGGTAACGGGTCTAAGGCAGCTCAAACACCGGGGCCCTAATTACTTTTTGACTTTATCTCAGGAGCAGAGACCGAGGACGCCAATTAAAATTCAATACAGCACAGGTGATGCTTATATATAGAAACAAGGACGGGCCCTGCTTTGTATTAAATCGAAATCAGAATTTATGGAACTGCTTCTAACAGAGACTAAACAGAGGAGCCGACGGATGGCGTGGAATAACGCGATTCCAGGGACTGTATTAATGATCATGTTAGGGTCGACTCTTGTGACGCTCAGACTTTTATACGGCTCGATATTTTGCCATCTGTTTCGTTTCCTTCGCCCACCTTCAGCACAGATCCGAGTTTATTACCTCCACAGCTTGTGAAGCAGGAGAAATTTTGCACTACACAAAACGTTTTATAAATCTATTAATCATGCACGGAAAACGGCAGCGGGAGCATTTTTCAAAAAGCCAATTGCACTTTGGTGTGAAGTTTCGAGCCAGGAGGAACAGAATTATGGATAATAAATCCACGTCAATGAAATACTGGGCTCATATAAATCTAATATTTACATAGCATTATCAACGGATGAGAACACAGGCTTATATAAATGACTTGTCTTTCTCTAAATTGAGGGGACGCCCCATTTCCAAGGCAAGACCAATTATGGTTTCCTAAGGTGAAAGTTCATTGCCGTAACCTTGGTGCTGCGGGGTAACATGGGGTCAATCACGGCGCTCAGGGTGTATCACGTCACAGTGGCCCCTTTAGAAAGGTCAAAGGTCCTAAAATGAATGTACTGCAGAGAAAGGGGTGGGGAGTTTTATTTTTTTGGGGGAGTGAAATGTAAAGATGCTGGTTTAAATAAAGAACAAAAATAATGTATCAAAAATTATCATAGTACTCAAAGCTCAAACAAAAATGTTGTTCTCCAACTGTGAGGGACTATAAAAAGCCTTGGATTTGAAAAAAACTGCCGAACAAGCAGAAGCCTCACTTAAGATTTTGGTTCGCTCTTCCATTCTTTTAGCTCCTGAGGATGCAGTGACTGATTTGTGATATTTAGAATTGGCAGCAGGGCTAATTAGCACCATTGAGACAGGAACTCTCTGCTAAAGGAATGTGTCTATGAGAATCAGTTCATGAGTTATGAAGGACATTATGGCTAAACTGTCCATTCGGGGCAAACCGTCACCAGTTGAAAAAGTAATTATGCGTAGTCCAGTGACGCATCCCACAAGTGTCTATGAAAACCTGGTCATGAGTTCTGTAAGGGGATGTGGCAAAATGGTGTATGAGTGTGTGTCTGCGTGTGTGTGTGTGTGTGTGTGTGTGTGTGTCACTCTACAAAGTTTGGCTACGTTATGTGGATCCATTTAGATGTGATGAGCCTTTTTGTCATTGGCCTTTCCTACTACCACACCCCTTCCTTGCCAGTTGACATGAAGGGTTAATCAGCTGTCCTTCAATGGCTCATGACCAATCTTTCCACAATATCTTGAGTGTCTGTGAATCCATTTGGAAGTTGTGCACCTTTTCGCAGTAGGTTAATCCCACTGCCACATCCCCTTTTAGCCCGTCGGCATCAATGTAAACACACATCTTCACGCACGCACACTTGACCTCCATGCCAAATTTCAGCTTCCTTCAATGAAAATTGTGGACGCCAAAGAGTGGACAGAGTTTTGCATACCGACCAACAAATTGACCAATAGAGCAGGCTGCATCAGTGTTGGTCACCGCTAAACATACATGTAGCTTTATTGGTGAAAAACCACCAACAGGGAGTAAAATCCACGAACTGTGGTGAGACAGGAATCCGGCTGTAGTGGGGGAGCCCTGATACGGAGAGTGTCATTGTATCTTCTCAAATTCAAAATCCCAGAATATGGAACTGAAATAAAAAAAAATAATGTGTCAATGTCCAATGAATAATTGAGTTCACCTTAAATACTGCAGAAGAGGCACAGGATCCACTGAGGATGCCAGCCTGCAATCTCTGGGACTCAATTCCAGCTCCTTAAACTCCACATTAGTTGTTCGACATCCATTTAAATTCTGCGTCGCGTGGTGCGTCACTCACACTGCACTGCTCAGACATCACAGGCAGAATAACTGGAGCAGCGACTGATGCCAACGCAGCCAAGAGTGTACCTGGAGGAAGGCAGGTGCAGACGTGGCGTGCATTTGAAGCTCAGAGGACGCTCATTGCACCGATCCCAGAGCCTCAAATACTCATCCATGACAATCAGCCGCGCCGTATCTGTCACCAGCTGTAGTTTCATGCAAAGTAAACTGATTATTTTTCCCTTTTCCGTCTCTCCCTTCGCAGACGCAAAAGGCGTCAAAATATCTGAGCGCGGCTCTTCTCCGGCGTCTCCAGCCGACCTCCGTCAGACGGACGTGGGAGTGGGGCGTGTTGAGGTTTTGACAGCTCTGTCGAAGAGGATGAAGGAAGTGCCACATCAGAGCATCTCCTCCAGAGAGCGACGTGATGCTCCCAGACGTGACGCACGCCAGGCCGTCATTCTTTTCTCCCGAGTGTGACACAGCCCTTTGCTCTGTATACAAAATAGTAGCTGGGTGACAGGATGTGACTAACAAGTGTGCGCGTAGCACTGCATTCATGTACAGTACAGAGCCCGATCCCCACCGTTAGCAGAGTTCTTGCACCAAGTACTGATCTGTGACAGATACTGATGTGCAGCTCTAGTTGAGTTCTGCACCAACTTGCTGCGCGCTGACAAAACATTAACCCCATAAAACCTGCAGACTCATACATGGGTCCATCAAATGCAGCTGCTATATTTAAACCTGTGAAACTTCAGGCCTACCTTCAATTCTAGAGGAGATCCCAAGGTTTCCAACGATACCAAATATGTCCTGCTGAATTGAGACGGAAATGCGCCTGAAAAGATGAACAATATCTAGATATCTGCCATTTGATTTAATAGTGTGGCCATAAAACATGGCGTCCTGGGTTTGAATATTTCTCTCAGTATAAGTGTGATGTAGCTTCAGTGAAGCGCTGCAACCAGCAGATACAGAATATCTTTGTGACATTGTCCTACAGCATGAAAAAATGCTTTTTCTGACTGGATCTACTTAAGGGAAAACTTGAGTGAAAAATTAGAGTTTAAGGGGTTAACATTTGATATTCCCTCCTCCTCTCAAAGAGTCGATCATTTGGACCATTTTAAAAAATGTTTTTAATGATGCGTGTGTATTCTGGCGATGCATCCATCCACTCACCAGCAACGATTGTTACAAACGCATTGTAGGTGTTCAGTTTAGAACATAAAAATCACATATGCGATCTTGCACTTTATAACCATGAATAAACATTAAAGTGGAAAAGGTGCTACTGCTGGACTCTACCGTAAGAGACTGTGAGCCCAATCCCTCATTTTGACCTTTCAGCAAGGAAAAAACATTTTTACTGCGATGGAATTTGTGCCTGGGAATTGTGTACCGAGTCAGTCTTGTTTGTTTAGAGATAAAGTTGTTGTAAACATGTAAAAATACTCAAACAGAACCCATACAAACAGAAGCAGAGAGCACTACACGATGAGGTTAGAGTGATAAATGTGCTCTTTCTGAGAGTGTCAGTGGGGGAGCTCATTGCTTCAGATGGACAGCTGGTTTCTCCTGAGAATCATTGTACATCTACACTACATCTGAGAGCTCTTTGATCACCATGGTTGAGATCTCTCCTGACAACACACGTGTGCACGCATGGGATTTCACACACCTGTGCATGCACACGCAAACACGTTTATGCACCCATCGGGTACGCGAACAGAATTACATACTCTCATGAACTTATATGCGCACACGTGCTAACTCATGCACATTTCATTTCTCGAAGACAGGCGCACGCATACTTGCACACGCAAATTATCACGCAGCTTCTTATCAAAGTATGTTTCCATGCATGTAAATAAACACTTGCGTGTTAGCACACATGAAGACACGTACAGATATGTTCATACAAATAGTCAGGGTCATAAATATCTCAGCATTAACAAAACTATTTCACCTGTCAACCATAGAATAGTTGAAATTAAATAATCAATATGAGAGCAAAGTGGAGGTTTTCAACTTCAATATGAAGGAATTTACTCCAAGTAGGGAAAGCAGTGTATGTACTTTTTTTTTTTTTTTTTTTGCATCATTTCCCTCTTTTTAGGGGACCAAAATAATCAGACAATTGACTGCGCTGCTGTTCCATGGCCAGATGTGTGTACTTCCCTGGCTGTGTCATTTACAAGTAAGCAGACCAAAGGCTAGGAGTTTATTCAAAGTATGGCAACTGCATTTTGGATCTGTTGCAATATGAAGTCCAAGGAGTTATCACTGCCAGTGAAGCAAGCCATCATTTGGTGGAAAAATTACCCATCACAGACAATGTCAAAAATATTAGGTGTGGCCAAATCAAATATTTGGCTCATTCTTAAAAGACAGAATGCTCTGCTGAGATCAGGAACACAAAAAGGCCTGAAAAACCATTGATAACAACTGCAGTGCAGCACAGAAGAATTCCTGCCCCGGTGAAGAAATGGTCCTTCTGAACCGTTAGCCAGGCCAAGAACGCCCTCCAGGAGGTGCGCTTATCTGTACCAAAGTGAACAATGACTGTGAATTGAGTCATTTTCTATACATTTTCAGACAGTATCACTGCTGATTAAAGCGGCAAGATGAATTCCTTGTATCTGCTCAGACTCAGTCAAATGCTTAAATACTCATCAGGTGGCACGTCACTGTGCTGAGGGACGATGACCGGAAGCCTGTTGAAAATGCAAGCCATGACTTCTTCAAAGCAAAAATATGGACTGTTCTACAAGGGCCGAGTGAATAACCTAATCCATTTGAGCATGTATTTCACCTGCAGGCAAAACTTCTCAAGAACATGCAGGAACTGTAGGTGGCTGCCCGGCAGAACATCACTGAAGAAAAAACCCAGCGTTTGGTGGGTTCCAGACTTCAGTCATTGTCTTCAAAGGATTTGCAACCAAATATTTAAAATGAAAATTCAATTTATGATTGTCAGTTTGTATAATTGTACTTCTGAGCCCCTGACATTGGGGTACAACGCATAAAAATGGTAGCAATCCAGGCATGATTCATATAAAAGTACATTTTTTTTTTTTTTACAAAACCCTTAAGTTAAAGCTGAATGTCTACACTTCAAGAACATTGATTTTGATCGTTCTTTTCCAAATCCATCTCCATCTCATCATTATGAAAATTTTGTCCCTGTCCAAACACTTATGGACCAGACTGTAAATATGAACAGACGAGTGCAGATACACACGCATCTCCTGGATGTTGAATCTCATAGACTAAGCCTTTGAGAGCAGTGCTTACCTTGAATTACTAAATATCATATCATATCTGCCCGTGCGCGAGAGTATTATGTAGCGTGAAAGCTTTCTAATCCTGTCCATGAAATTGTGACAAAACAAATGATTAAGCTCTGTCCATACAGCCCGCAATGCTCTCACTTAGGCTATATTTTTTTTTGCTCTCATTTACACGCTATCAGTGTTGTCTGTCGCATTAATGTGCTGAGCGCAAGAGAAACTGCGGTCAAAACAAACCTTAAGAGCATAAAATAATTTCAAGCCTGAGTCGCCAGCATCAGATCACAAACCTCCTCTTTCCCATCTTCTCCTACAAAGCCAAGAGTCGCTGCCGTACCCTGCTGGCACCCTTGAGCGAAGTGCGGCCTTGATGCAGCAAAATGGATTGTTCTTCGGAGGCCAGAATAGTGGCTGTTCATCCCCAGGGTCCCTGATTGTAACTAAATTGCAGCTAAATTACAGTGGTACAAAAGACAGAGAGAGAGCAGGAAAATTTGCCCCTACAGCACTCCGGACAATCAAAGCCCAGCTGAGAGATTAGAACGTGCCGGAGGGAATAGCAAGGAGCGCATTGTCAGTTCCTCCTGGTCTCGTCTCTGTTTTCCGCACTGTCCGTTTGATTTCACTTTAAGTGAGTCAGCGGGACACACAGGGCCCTGAATTACAGGGTTTAATGGCGCTTCCTCCATAAAACTGTCCTGACTTTGTGCGGGCAGATTTATCTGGGCAGTTCTCTACTTATGCAAAGCTGAGAAGAGCACAGAATCTGCGGTTGATCTCGGCAGGTGGCGGAAAGAAGAATTTTATGCAACATGAGCTACGGCACCGACTGTAGGATGAACTCAGAAAACACAGATTGCAGGATTTCTACTCTATATAGATTAACCCTTTGAAGAGATAAATAAATCAAAAACCCTTACTCCAGAACTTGATTGCGTGAAATTACTGAGAACTACAACGTAGAAGGGCATTCGGTAGAGCGCATACCTCCGCCACGCCACTTGTTTGACTGATCGCAGTGAAAATCAATAGGGTCCATCGCCAATGTAATACAAGCCACCCACAAAATTTTAGAGATATCAATTCTTTGCTTTTTGAGTTATCTTGTACACAAACAGACGGACAGACAAACCAACGCCGGCAAAAACATAACCATAACCTTGTTACGGCTTTTGAGCTGAGTCATAACAAAGCGTTAAGAGTTTCGATTGCGAAAGCGACCATAAAGCAAACCGATTACCCTCCTCTGGCTCCACCACATCCACAAGGGCCAATTTCTACTCCAATGGTGGGCAAACTTGAGGTTGGACAAAAGATAATTTTAAACTTCACTGACCATTTCTGCTGAAATTTTTTGACACTTCTAACTGGCTTTAGCTACTGTAAGGAAGCAGCTATTCACCTGCTGACCAGTCTATTGTCAGCTGATCCGCCCGTTTGGCAGCTAACGTGCTGACTCTAACATGCTTGCCCGTCTTGGCTGGTCTCTTGCCAGCCAAAGCTAAGACACACCACAGACCAGCCAGTTGTGTTGAAAGCACAACTTAAATCAGCTCGTACTGAAATTTGGACTGAGCTGGATTCTTCAACACAGACAGGCCTGGAGACGACACCCTCGCCTCTGGATTGGCAGATACGTTTTTGTTCAAAATGACATTATTGGATTAAGCCGGTTTAATCCATGTGGGTGATCATGAGTTGGAGGCACCTGGTGTTTCTTGATTTGCACTCAGACTCTAAATAATCCATCAAACTGTGGGATCGAGCGCTCTGGGAATTTCACATTCGCAAAATCTGGACACGGTTCTGGCACTCGAGATACGAGGCTGCCGACGCCATGAGTTAAGCAATACATGCATAACATGTGGTGACATCATCACTGCCCAAAGGATGACTACACTGTCCGTGTGATGTAACATATTTCGATGTAATGAAAGACTATCTGAATGGGCAGACAAAAAAACTGGAACAAAATAAACATGCCTCTTGTTGTATTCTTAGAATAAGGCGATTTGTATCTTGCGTATTTTGACTTCAGGCGTTCATCTCTCAGTCAGATTGTCCTCAGCTTCTCTCCCCCCCTGCCCCCCCCCTTCCAGACCCAGTGAATCGTGGGATGCGATTATCACTTGAACATAAGCATTGAGGGAGATCCGCTCAGGTCTAATACGATTAACGCCCCATTCCACCTCTAATACTCTCGCTCACATGTGATTATTTCTTTCGCTGGCACGGTGTGTGGCGACACCCAGCGCTTCAACCACAAATCCCACACCCCTCAACCTCCCCCTCTCACCATCGGTCTCATCCCAGTTAGACGCAGCCAGGCAGACGTGTCCCAGTCAGATGTGACCCCATTGGTCCCATAGCCTTGATTATAAAGTCTCCCATAGGCGTAATTCAATGTTTGGCCAGTTGAACATACAGTAGCTTCAAAAGAAAAAAAAAATCCCAAAAATGCAATGTCTTATAACCTAAACTATCCAATCATCTCACTGGGACACGCCTATCTGTGACCAGTCTAAAAAGAAAACACCAACTCGCCAACTGGGACGCATCTATCTGGGATGACGTATCTCCCTTGTATTATAACTGGCTTATGCTCTAATTTTCCCATGACCACCCACACGTGCGTCACATTGTGGTGCCGCTGTTGGTTTGCTGTACTGTGTGCACGCTCATCTCCGGTTTGGAGCCGAAACCTATACTGTAACACATTTCTAGCTGGCTAAACTTGGAAACGAAAGTTCACTGGCTGCCTTAAAAATGTGAGTCACCTCAACTAAATTTGCGTTAACTCAACTTGAAGATGAGCTTTGTTTCAACACACTATTAGTCAAGACTGCAAAGAACTTTATGTTTACCTTTTGAGAACTTGTGAACTTGAGTTCGATATTTGAAACTTGTCATGACAGGTGGCGTTAAAGAGAATAAATAAGTTCACCTAACTTAATAAGGCAGTCCTGTTTTACAGCCCAGTGCTCTATTTTAAAATTTGCTTTATTTATTGGATGAGGGACTGTAGGCCCCAGGGTCCCTGCTGAGACGGCTTTTATGATGACGATCTCATATAAGCTGCTGTGACATCACAGCCTTCTGTTACGCGTGCTGCTTTACAGGAACAAACCCAGCCGAGTTTACATCCGTCTCTAACCACACCCGCCTCCAAATGTGTCAAAGCTGCTCTTTCTGTTCCTCCTGACACCATCTGTGCCACACAGGCAAATTCACACAGCTCACACCCCCAAATACAGACAGGATCATCCTCACCCTTATGACTACACTGCAGTGCTGTGGAGCTATCCCATGATTCTCTGCCCATACCGCAGAAAACTCGCAAGGAAACAAGCACATGCTACTGCAACATAGCTTCCAGCGACAGCTATAGATTGTATATGGCACTGATCTATAAACAATCCCTTCCCCCTGCTTTTGCTAGATCAGAGTAAGCTGCTTGATGACTGAAGGGTTTATTTTGTGTCTTTTTTTTATCCAAGAGTACGATTTTCCCCATATTCCTCTTCGTATTAAAATTCAGAACGTTAGCAAAGATATAAAATAAACAAAAAAACAGCCATTTAAAAGTTTCATGCAGTTATGATATGGGGAAGAGATCTCATTCTATTCCTCACCTCTGAAAGTCGATGCCCTGGGAAAATTAATCAGGGAAGGTCGGCCTCAAATCAAGATTCCCAAGGTGTCGCCGTCTCTGGAAAATTGAGAAACTGCCCAACCTGATCCTATCTGATATTAAGCACTATACTGTAAATGGGAGGCCATTAAAGACTTGTGAGAGGGTATTTCACATCAAACCCCCTCTCTCTCTGCCTGGGATTTTATTCTTTTAAAATAGCGAAATTCAGTGTATATTTCAATATAATAATACCAAAACAGGTATAATGGGTCTTTTGTTAGCATAAAAAAACACTTGCCGACGGGAGTGGAGATAAAAAAAAAATATTTTGTGGCATAATGAAAAATTGTCTCTCGGGCCCAGGTTTTGGGAGAGTGCTGAAAGATGATTTCTGAATTTCAAACAGTATCGATGCACCACGCTGCTGTAGGCTGGGTGTTGGAACAGTGCGTCATTTTTTGATCTGTTTAGAACAGTTCCTCGGTATGGCACAGACGGAGGAATGCGTAAATCCCTATGTGACGTTATATTATTAGTTCTCTTGATCCGTTCGTCGCTCGTGAAATATAGTGGCAAGGCACCGTGTTTTTAGTCCACGTGCACTGAATAACTGCTGCTGCGGCCGCGCTATTTAATAGTGTCTGCGCTCAAATCAGATCCCTGCATCATTTTTTAATTCAAACAATAAAAATCGAGGACCTGATTTATTTGCACCTTTAGCGCATGCTAAATGTTTTTACTGCAAAACTAATAACGGCTGTTGCAAAACAAACTCTACGCCCAATCGTGTAATTGGTTTTTAATGCGCCGCGAGTTTTTGCATGCAAAAGGTCGTAGTAAATCAGGCTCAAAAACCACACGTTTATAAAAGAGTCTGTGATTGAACAGCCACCTGGTCTATGCGCTGGTCGGACTCAAAAGCTAACGACTACGCTTTGCCATTTAACATACAGCCAACCAGCCGCATTACTTTTTTCCTAATAAGGCACTTGAGTTCAGAATGTAATTCTCACAGAGGAAATAGTCTCGAAGTTGACAGGCCCCAGAAGTAAATTATGAGGGTAGCTCTAAATCCGCGGAGCGGGGTGACATTTGGTCCAACTCGACTCGAGTCAATCTATGACTGCAGCTCTGACTCAGTCCCCTGAGAGCAATTCTATTTGGACCTGCAGGGGGTGGAGAAGGGGTTAAGGGGCCAGTCAAGGGAGGCCCATTACATCCCCGGTTATTTTAGTATGGGCCGGGGGCGTGAAACACTATGTCTGTTGTGTTGTTTCTCAATTTTATTCACAAGGCATGTACAAACCAGAGCCTTCCAATTGGAACCTTGTGTCCTTCATTGCCTTTGCACAAACTTAGGTTGATCATATAGACTGAAGGAAAGCCCTGGACATTCAAGCGAGGACATGGATGGAGAAGAGGGAATGTGAGATGAGGTCCTTCATTTATTAATTATGCGTACATAGGATTCTATGAACAGAATGTGATCTATGAATTTTTTTCCTTTTGTGTCACAATCATAATTTGCAAACAAGACATCCTAGTGAAACATCCATCCATCCATTATCTACACCACTTCTTCCTCACTATGGTCGCGAGGGGAGCTGGATCCCCTCCAAACTGACTCTTGGCAAAAGGCAGAGACCCACCCTGGACAGCTCACCAATCCATCGCAGGGCGCACACACCATTCGCTCACACACTCACTCATGAGCACATACCTCAGGGCAATTTAGTGTCTCCAATTAGCCGGACTGGCATGTCTTTGGACTGTGGGCGAAAACCAGAGTACCTGCAACAACCAGGACAAGAATAGTTATGCTATGTCTCTGAAAATTTACACTTCTGGAAAACAGACTGAACTGAGATCAGTTATTGTATTGAAGGTTTATTTCCAAACTATATGGGCCTTAAATAATGGCGTTTTTTGCTATTAAAAACACACATTAGGCACTGAATGTCAGACCCTTCTTTTTGGAGAATTGCACAAGCAAGGGTTATCAAAATGAATTTAGCGTATACTATGACAAAATGCTTTCATTGCAATCGTGTGCCTCAATGCCTCTGGGGAAACCAAGCCGCTAAACAGCCGATTGAATGATCGTTAGCATCTGTTATCAGTGCCATAGATATGGGATAGTTGGGCATTACTCTCCGTACTAGTAGATTGAGCGGGTGGTTATCATTGAATGATAGCGTTGATCATTTAAACGGAAGTTGCATTCACAACCATCAGCTTCAGATAAAACGTAAAATTAAAGACCTGGTTTGTAAATGCAAGCGCCCAAAACAACCTACAGTAACCCTGAGAGTGCTGAAATAAATTTAAAAATATATAAATTTAATTATCTTTTGCTGTTGACTTATTTAAAGGAGCTCCCCTGCGGGAGCTCTTTTAAACGAATCGCCACATGATAGGTTGTCAACAGCTTTAATTTTGATATCTTACATCTTTGAGCAACAAAAGCAGCATTTAATGCTCTCAGTGTTAACCTTTAAGTGTCAGAAGGGGAAAGGGCATAATAAAATGACCTTCTAGACCTACAAAGTCCGTGTAGGAGTTCTGCGAGTCTAACATTTGCCAGTGAGCCACAACTGTCTTTTA
Source organism: Gymnothorax javanicus (assembly GCA_029692085.1). Classification (NCBI taxonomy): domain Eukaryota; kingdom Metazoa; phylum Chordata; class Actinopteri; order Anguilliformes; family Muraenidae; genus Gymnothorax; species Gymnothorax javanicus. The sequence goes on along the minus strand of CM056209.1, from coordinate 4,050,218 downwards.
AAAACCACCACCTTTCTCTGCTCCTGAACCCTGACCTCAAACTTTTAAATCCATGATCGCCTTTCCAAAACCATGAACCGTAACCTTAACCTAATGAAAACCACCTCTGCTTTTCTATAACATCGACCTATAACCTTAACCTAACGCAAACCATGATGGCCTTTCCCTCACCCTGAAGCCTAACCATATTTTTTAAAAAAACCCACTATCACTGAGCTGCTTCTAGTCGCTAGAGTAGATATACTATTCCATATCTATGGTGCTGATCAAAGACAGTAAAGCCCATTCAGTCAACTGATAACATTCAAAACAGGTGAGTAATCCTATTCTTGATAGGGAAAAAAAAGCCTCTCCAATTAATTATGCAATTTAAACCATGTGCGCAGTGATATTCTTACCGACATTACTTTTTTCTTAACTTTCTATTTTTATTTTTTCATGTTAACTCTCGTAAAATCTATCAGTTCCATGGTTAATCTGTTCATGCTACAATATATTTGTCGGCCTGCTGATAAAACCTCTTCTCTGCCTTTACAGTAGAGCATAAAAAATGTTTAATTTTGCATGCAAGAATGCAGTTCAGCTGTGTTCAGGTAGGTAGACTATTTTTCTTCCAAGAATGTATCCAATCGATAAAATTTTGTATTTTGCAATGTTTATGTTATTATCATGGACATACAAGTTTTTGTTTCTTATCAAATTTGGAGATACGAGGTTTTATCAGCAGGCCGACGATATATTGGTAAATAAAGGGTTTGTTCTCAGGTTAATGAACTAAGCCATGTATGAGCGCTGTCATTAAAAAAAAAAGTCTGGGATACATCATTGTTGAATGCGTATACTTGAGCGTATATGTTCGACGTGTTCGGGTGTCCTATGCTCACAATGATAAATTGTCCACCTGCAGGATCACTTTTTCGCGATTCTAATGAGGCCCATCTCAGAACTGAGAAAGAGGTGGAGAGAAGGTGCTGTGCAGTATCTGTGCCAGCCTGTGTTCTGTTACCCTATCTGTCACAGAGACACAAAGTGAGCGGAATCGAGCCCCCGATTGCAATCAGCAGAGAGGGTCAGACAGCTGACCGGTGACCCCAACAGGGAGAGCGAAGACGGGCAGATGAAACGAAGGTCTTATGTTTTCGCTGGTCCTCCAGAGGAGTGAGATGTCTGCAGTCATATTCATACTCAGGAATGTCCTGGGAAAGACCTTTCGGACTGCGTGTACGAGCTGGAACAGACTAAGGGGAAATGGATGGCCGAGGCCACCTGCTTAATTTTTGCAGAGGGTGTGGATCACATTCCCCAATTAAAAGCCGTGCCAAGGCCCAGTTGATTATCTGCTAAAATCTAATTATTGAAGTGCATTTTCACCATTGCGCTGTGGAATAATTATGAACACAGACAATTTCCCCTGGGAGCTGAAATGATAATTGAATGGAAATAAACCGAAAATGTTTTCCGTGACCCAACGAGAAATAAGATCAGATGCACGCCTTAAAATGTAATTCCCTGAAATAAAAATAAATGAAAGTTTGTGGAGAATTAAATCCAATAATATCTACTCCTACAGAAGCATACTCCTATGCATTTCTTGGATTTGTTACAATTGTGCTCGTCTGATATTGCTACATTCTTTGATATGAAATATCAAAAGTTCACTGTAAGCACAATATGCTAACATGAAAGTGGGTTGCTGTCTGTAACTTTGTTTACTCACAATGCAGTAATTTATCATCGTGGTTCTGCTTCAAAGTTCAGTCACTTCCGATGCAAACCCAGCAAATACCTGCTGTATGAGAGGACAGAAATGTGCCAATTTCTTAAATTCCCTGAAAGGCCAAGTTAAGCATTTTTATTATTGCATTCAGCTGTGCTCCTCTCAGAGTTTGAGTTCTGAAGAAAAAATCCCAAGCGCTGGGGTGAAATGTGGAGGAGGCCTTTCCTGGAAAAGCCATGACGTTACAAAGCCACAGAGGGGGGTCTGAGACAAACGAGGTCGACTTCCCTGCAACTAAACTCCTCCCCTCCTCCATCTCCTGAAGTAGAATCGTCTCCAGTCAGACCTACAACCCCACACTCCTCATGCCATTTTTTTCTGTTGCTATTTTTTAAAATGGCAAGAAATACAGTCTATATTTTTGTTTCTGCCACTGACCGATATAAGATGGCTCAGGAGGCATGTACATTTAGCCCAGAATATGTTGAGATGCCTTCCACGAGCAAACTGTATTTCAGCGTAAGCATAACATTGACAGACCATAGAAGGGGGCTTGTATTTTCTCTCCACATCTGCAGAGGCTTTCAGTGGTAAAAGCCGGTGCAAAGGAGAGAACCCAGACAGCATAAAAAGGAAAGCAACACATGGTAGGTCTGATATAGGCCCTCTGTTGCTGTCCATGTGTGGGTGGTGGTCGCGAGCTTGCAGAGAAGTTTGCCCATGATTAAGATTTAGCAGAGAAGTTGCTTAAAGCTGCTTTGCCACAGAATCAAATTTGTGTTGAAAGTATCATACAAAAAACAAACATTTTGAAATGATTTCATACAGAGACAGGCCAAAATTCTATTGACGCTTAAGACAATGTGCTCTTTCCGCACAGCATGGTCCAGTTATGTCCCAAGGATAAACTTTCACAATCGCAGTTATTTTAATTAATGAATACTCTCGTTGAAATGTGGCCCTGCAACCAAAGTTGCTCAACAGGGCTTCCCAATTCACAATGCGTCCGGTCAGATGTTAGGCTTAGTTTTCCTTTGAAAGAAATGAATGTTTCAAGTGTGGCCCATCTCCGGTCAGCGGCTGTGTTTATTTCTCTCTTCCTGTTGCAGTTGCACAGTTCCACATTCTTTGAGATTTTGGTTAACACACTTGAATGTTCTTTGTTGTAAGTGTTTGTCTTTGGATTAATCTCCAGGCTCACATCCCAGCAGGGCCTTCAAAAAATGGGGAACAGGTACAAAATGGTGGTTTTACGAGCATGAGAAAATGGGATCGTGATAAAATTTTTATGAAAGTCAGTTTGGTAGAGAATTATTATCTGTGAGGAATGACCGGGCAATTTTTGTATTATCCAGCCTAATGCTGTGGTTTACGGGGAATGCACTTTGAGATGTGACATTGATGAGCAGTAGATTTACAGTGACTGGAGAGAATTTCTAATGGAGAGAGTTTATTGTAGGAGAGGAGAAAATTAGTTTAGTGACAGGGGTAGAGAGAGGATGAGTGGAGATGTCAAATGTCAAACGATGTTATAAAACTCTCCCTAAATCACAATAATGTGAGGTACATAGACTTACAGATGTCACATCCAGATCCAACATGGCTGAACCTTTCACTTTTTGCAACTTTGTAAATGACCCAGAGACCAGACAGCAATTTTCCATGTATGCAGAAAGAATGTGATTTGCTTTAGATATTTTATGAGCTCTCAAAAGGGCAAGCAATACATTTGAGAGAGAGAGAGAGAGAGAGAGACTGCATTCAGTGTTGTTCAATGTAAAATGTATGGCTATTCATTTCATTTTGAATGCTTTGGCAATATGAAATGTCATTTTTGTCTTGATAATACAGCAATTTGAATTTAATGCCATTTTAATTCAATTGAATCGACTGCATTCACTTTCTCTCTGATCCAATGCACAGTATGGGCCCCATTTTGACGACCAAAATGCAGTCAGCAAACACTAGTATTGCAGATCAAAACTTGGATTGTCTTATTCCATTCTGGTAATTCTGTGACTTAAGGCGATAGTGCAACTATGGCTGTTGCCTAAAGGCTTTGGCCTGAAGTAAATTAATGACCTATGGGTGTGGTGTTGGTTTGGTTCTGTCAAAGCCAATCAGATCAGCCGCTGTCACTCCCTTTAAAATCAGTGTGTTAATGTCATTGCTAACTGTAAATTTCATCAGGTGAAGGACAAGTTTGCCAGTGGGGGACACTGCTGCCACCGCTGACCAGAGCGTGGAGCGGTTTAGCACTGTGGTCATTCGAGCAACAAAGGGAATGAACAGTGAGCGATCAAAATAATAATAATAATGAGCCCAGTCTCATCCTGACGCGTAATATAGTGACGCTACATGACCAAGTATCAATACATGATGCAAAAGTTGGCTTTTAGCTTCCTTATTTGACGCCAGTTCAAAATGAACCCTACCCCGTAACCCCTTACCCTTAACCCGAACCCTAACCGTAAGCATCAAATACGGATGCTAAAAGCTTCCTTTTGCGCCGTATGTCGATGCTTGGTCAGGGAGCGTCATTATATGATGAGTTGGAATGAAAATGTGTTGTAATAATAGTAAAAACAAAACCACTAAATTGGGCTAAGGTGATAAGTATGCCCTTTGGGATGGACAAAATTTTGAATTAAACGCATTTCCGTTTGCGAGGCCACTAAAATAGAGCCCAATGTGTGAAAAGAAAAAAGATTGGAAAAGGCAGATAGGAAGAGAGAGAATTTTGGAGAGAGCAGTGATAGTGGCTGAGTGAACAGAGCTCTGTTGTGTGTTCATCATCTCTAAAACCCCTCCGGAGGGGGGCAAATTATTTTCTTCTGTCTCGTGTAATATCAGAACACATCTGCTCCATTTAAAAAGTCATTTTCCTTTCATCTACATTGAGTCTGTTCCCTTCATAGCTGCGCCAAACATTGGGTTGCAATTAACCGCACAATGATGATTTGTTCCTTTAATTAAACAGTATCCATCTTCAGCCACTTATTGTTGCGCAATCTGTGCCATCTTGAAACAGACCGACATTGCCTCTCCTTCGGAGTGAACAGGACTATGGCTCCAAGTTGACTTAGTGCAAGTTAGTTTTTCCCGTTTTCCGAGGAAACCAGCAAAGGCTCTGGATTACAGCTGCACAATTAGTTGAATCACGGTTATTTTAAGTGCAATAAGAATATCTGCCGCTATGGTGGGAACAGTCGAGCTTGAGCCTTTTTGTTTTCATGAATCATACTTGAAGTGGTCCTGGACAAACAGCAATCACACATCAGAGGCCATAAGTAACATACTTATAGGGCCTACAGTATGTTAATGTCAGCGGAATCACTGCCTTTTAACCAACAATTACTCTCACCCTGTTCCTGTTTGCTTGATTAACAATCTTACTACAACTCGCTCAGTTACTAATTTGAATCGTCAGACTGGCCACTTTATTTTGATAGCGTTTTTGTTTGTATTATTTTGGGACTGAAATGATCATGAAACGGCACAGATTTGCATGAATGTGTCCTGGCTCTTTGCTAATTTAGCTACTTTGAGTGACTGTGAAAATAATTTATATTTCACATTTGCAGCACTTAACAATTTTTTTTTCATGTTATGTGTTTTTAGACGCTTAAAATCTATGGCCGACATAAAATTAATATTATGATTTTTAGTTAATCTTTAATTATCAGTTAAAAATGCTACAATGGGTGTTGGAATTCAGTGTCAGATTTTTTTTTCTAATAATTCGGATTATTGCCGTGCTCTCACAAAGAAGCCAAAGCTGAACAAGTTCTCATTGTCACTTCTTAATTATGATAAGCTACACTGGTTTTGATTGCTGGGTTAATAGACTGCTTGATTATCATTCAGGCAAAGTGCACGGGAACAAGTTTGGGGGGCAGGCTTATTGTGCATAAAAAGGTGATGGAAGCTGTCCAAACGGGATGGTGATTAGCTGACTTCCCAACACAATTTTTTTTTCCCCATTACAAATGGCCCCTGACGTCTGGTCGCTGCTAGTTTAAGTTTGCGCCAGATATGATTCCCGACAAAGCAAAGGCGTGAGCTCGCTTGCTTGCCCCATGGCGGCAGTTTTACTTATTGCTCAATTAATTGTGCAGCCATCCTCAAGGTCCTGTCATCGCTGGTTAGGCAGAGTGACTGTTCACTGGACTTTGTAAAAGTCTTGGTGGTCTGATTAGCAGTATTCAGAAATGTACTTAATTGGTCTGCAAGTATTTACTCAGGCAGAAGTGACTGCGATATTTTTTACTATTTCCTTGACAACTGGCATTGAAAACTCCCTGAATCCATTCAGGCTATCAGAGTGTACTTAAAATCAAGCTGAGTGAGCCTCATCAGTTTCATGTATACAAACAATCAGTTTCATATATACAAACAAGGCATGGGAAAAATTAAATATACCAACTGCTTTTCAGGATGAAAGAGGACATAAATCATAGGTAATGTGTTTTGAAATTACTTGGATAGGTGTTTTTGTCATAAAAGCCCTATTGTTAAATGTTGCACGGTGAAGGAGCGCGGCAATTAATAACATGTAAACCGTACCCTGGGCAAAGTAAATACACATTTTCCAGTGAGGCAAGCATCAAAGAATTAATGCTGATGATGAATATGTTCCAGCCACAAATTTATGCAAAATTGATTAAATTACTGTGCTTTTCACGGGAGACTGCAAATTCTCTTATGACGCACAGCAACGCGGAGACCCGCGGTAACTTTCTGCGGCGGCTCCCGATTGCTTCGTCCTGCAACGACTTGACTGCCAGAGCTGCAGTGATCACGAAAAACAGTGACATCATAATCTCCCTGGTGAACGTGGGGTCCTTTCTCTGATTGTATGGACAGACGGTGGGAACCCTATATAAAGGGCTGGTGCGGGTGAGGGAAGATGAGCGGAGGGGCGCTGTGATCTGAGTGTGAATCCAGTCTTCTTGGATCCTGCGCGGATGGAGGCATTTTAGAATTTTAAATGAAGGTTAAGTAGGCCGACCGCGGCGGCGTGCATTCTGATGAGAGCTCAGACGTGACCTCACTCCGAGGAGGACATTTTGCACATTCACATTCTGAGTGAATGGAGAGGGGGGGCACTCTGGAGCAGGTCCAGACCTTTTCCATAACGCGGTCATAACGATGAATATATATCGCAGTCCTCTGGCTGAACGCTCAGCTATCAGCGCTAAAAGGCATGTTGACCTCCTTATTTTCCTGAGAAATTACACCTCCCATTCCAAACAATGATAACGAGCGCGATAAAACCATAAAGACAGTTTATGGGAGGAGGAATGTGGGAGTGCGAAAATACAAAATGAATCACCGTGTGATTGATGATATTGTTAAAAGCAACCGTGTCAGTAAATGTAATACATCTGCAATGCTTTGGGGTTCGGAAGGTTTGCTGAGGTTCTGAAAAGCCAGGGTTGTGAATTTAGGCCAATAGGCCAAACTGACTTGAGAAAATAAACCAACTCAGCCCAAGGAAGAGGTATTCAGCCGCCCCTCCTGGACAAAAAATACGAGCCCCTCAGCTGGGGCCACAAATTCCAGGACTCCGCCCCCCCACCAAAAAAAAAAACCCAAGCAAGCAAAGGAAAGGAGGACTCGTCTCCAATCACAAGATGCATGATGTATTACGGAAGATTCTTGTGGTCTGCGTTCCATGCACTAGCAGTAATCCAAACACTAGAAACCAAACCCCACTGTTGAACCGAAGCATATGGAAAGTGTTTCCTCTCTGCTGGAAATGATATGTCTGGGATCTTCAGCACGCAAACATATTTATGTTGGGGTATGTACCGTATTTTTAAAAAACACAGTAAGCCTTTTCTTTTTTCTTGTCTTTCTTTTAGTTGATCTTGGGTTGAGCTGAAGGGGTGATCACCACGTGTGTGGTCTGGGATGAGCTCTTGCACAGCAGGACTTGAGATGTCTTGTTTCTGGAGATCTACCATTCAGTGTATTTTCACACCGATCCTGACAACACACTCCTCATTCAGAATCTAGAGACCTCGGCAAGCTCCTAGAAACTAGTGTGCTAAATAAGAGCTGAAATTAAGATCCACAGACTGGAAGATCTTTTGGTGGAGGGTTGGGCAACTGTGTCTTGACTGAAACGGTGACTAAACGATGAAAATTTACTCTCAACTTGATGTTGTCAGGGGTGATTTAATGCGTGGACTTCCCTGAGCCAATTCCCATGGGCCCAGGATGACACTGGACCTCTGAATGGCCATTATTTGATAATAACTTACAATGGCTGTGTCTCAAATTGCACACGTCATCATTATTCGGCTAACTTTGCTCTCAACTATGCACTACTGTCAGGGCTCACATGTACACACTCTGTAGCACAGAACTGCACAAATTTTACTTGTTGTGGGACGCTATTGCACTTTGTGACACCCGAGGCATTGCCTTCAACCCCTTCAGTCAAGAAAAATTCTGATGGACAAGAATTTAGTACTTCAGGAAGTACATCCCACTGCAGTAATGTGCCACAATGGACTGCAAGTCACCCATCACTAAAATATTTAAAAATTCTCTAAAATAAGAGTAGCCTGCTTGAAACGGTCAAATTATTTTTGCTAATATACATCTGTTCAGGAATGCATCAGCGGAGGTGATGATGGCTGCCAAGATATCTATTCCAGGTTTGGAAAAATTCCAGCAAAAATCAACTCCTCAATCAAGTTGTCATTACTGAGCAGTGGTATTAGTTTTCATTTTTTTTGCACTTTTTAATAGCTGGATCGGCAACAAGTCGAAAAGCGATGAAAATAATGCTTGCCAGTGCTGTCAGTAATTGGGTGTTATTTACCGATAAATGTGGTTTGTGTAAGGCCGAAGATCCATAAGATGGTGGCGATCATTAGTCAAAATGGGACTCGACCGTGGCGGAAGAGAGTTGAGAGATGAAACGTGACCTACTTTCTCGGACAGTTACCTGCGATGAGCACAGTATGGCCGGCTATGTCACCAAGATCACAGGTTTAGATACCTTGTTAACATTACATATCCTAAACAAGCCTTGTTTTTTGGTCACAAACTGGTTTTTCATACAAGTTTCAGTTTACTCAGCATGTACCATTTTCCCTTTGGAAGTTTTTAGTCTGAAGAAACTAGCTACCTAACACTGCTGGCTTCAAGTGAGGCAAAGAGCCTTTCACCTGAGAATATTTTCATGGGAGGTATTTTCACAACTGATTTCATATTGTAGCAATCCAGCCCAACCCGCTGGAAACTTCTTCAGAATACCCTACATAGGAATACATACAGTAGTTATCGATTTCAGAAACACTTCTATGATCATTAATATAGGGTAACTACATAATGTCTTTTAATGTTAGTCAACCATGTTATAAATACTGTTCTTTATACGTGTGTGGCAAATAGTAAATTCCTATTCAGTTATCATATGTTAAGCATACAAAAGCATGCATAGTCCACCTATCTATCACAGGGATTGCACTCCTTGGACCTACACAGTTTAGAATATCCATTTAGCCTTACACGCATGTCTTTTGGATCATAGAAGGAAACCAGAGAAGCTGGTGCAAGCATGATTAAGGGGAGAAGATGCCAACTAAAATGCAAACTCCACACAGATAGGCCCAAGGCCAGAGTACAACCCACAATCGATCAGAGGTGACAGGGCTACCCATTGCACCATCATCCCACCCACCCCTCAACTAATCAAACCAGTGCGGTCAAACAGAAAATGTATAATCATCCTGAGATTAAATTGACATCAACAAACCATATTGAAAACTGCTGGACAGATTTGATATGTCTGTATATTTACTGGGTCTCTCCGTGTCCATCTCTTCTGTTTGTCATCATTCCATTGTCTCCCTGAATTAGTTTGCCTGGCCCCTCCAGAGGAAGGGAGATATTCAATAATGGCTGTCCTAAATGTGTAATTTCATGCTTCACGACATTTGAATGTCTTGCCAACCTCACAAGCAAAAAGAGGAGAAAATTAACTCTCTGGTTCGGCTCTCAGTTCTCCTGCGTTTAATTAATTTCTGAGTTTTTTGAGATATAAGAAAGACAATATAATTGACGCAACCAAACGGTTTCCATGGCACAGAATTAATGGTTTCTTTACGTTCTCGTGTCGGGAAGATAACCGAGTCTGAAGCTCATCGGAGAAAGAAAGGTGTAGCAAACCATCCTCCCGTACACATTATGCTCTACCTCTATTCTTAAGATTGCACCGCTAAGTCAGCCAGTCCTTGTATTTTGTTTTCATTGTCTTATGCAAACATAGCAGCTCCCACAGGTAGCTTCTTTTGGTTTGAATTTACTTATTTTGAGAGGCATATAACATCAATGCGTCTCGCAGATTATCAAAATCTTTTTTTTTTTAACTCGCAATAGCAAGAGGGAACACGTCTCTCCTTCTCTTCTCGAGGTAGACAGATGAAAGATTTTCAGTTTCATAAACAATTCTTTACTTCTTCAGTGTAGTTGTACTTTGAGGTAGCACCTGTTTGATGTGTGAAGCGTAAATAAATGTAAGGATGCGATCGCGCCGAGAGGTTGAAAGCAGAATTAGACAAACTGTTGGAATCGCTTGCGAGCTCACTTCTCGCGCGTTTGGCTCAGGCTTGAGTGAATGTACTGCCATCTGTCTCAGTCCGCCACCGTCAAGGGCCATTTTGTAAAGCCTCAGTCTGTCACGCCAGCGTCGCCGTGGCAATTTGGAAGTCAAAGATGCGAGTCTTTCCAGTTACCATTGCCTGAAATGGCCTATTGCTTAATGGAACAAGAGTGAAAATTCAGTTTTGGTGATGGGTGCAGCCTTTAATCATACTTAAAGCTGCTTGTGTAAACATGTACCTGTTCAAGATGGACGACATGAAATCTTCTCCTTCCCTTGAGAGTTTGCTTAATTCAATGAGACCTTAAAGTGACCTTTTTATCGCCAACCGAGTCCTTGTTTCCCTCCTCTGCCCTCGCGGTTATGCACTGCGTACACTATTAAGGCTCAAGGCAGTGCTGTCAACTGCTTTTTAAAAGCGACAGGTGGGCAACTCCCCATGTGCCTATTTCAGAGTCATATGACGAGCCCCTAAAAATCTTCAATTTTTCACAAGTCAGAAGTGCGAGTGATATTTCCCAGAGCCTCCGTAAACTGAAGCTGGACTCATGACCCATGAATCCCACCGCGGGACCACATGCTTCACTCAAAGCCCTTTGACTCTCCCTGGCCATAAATCTATGAAAAGCTAGCAAGCTGCCATCAGGAGTAGTCGCTAAATCAATGACACAGCTGTCCCATTATACACCTGCATGTAGTGGTCATTCCTGACTGCGGGACAGGAGGTCAGGCCCCCCCTGACGATTGTGGAAATCCTATTGGAAGACGTTGTGGAATACATATATGCTTGCTGTGGAGTCCAGCAGCCTGCCTATCGATTCTGTGCATATTTTTTGTCCAACATCCTTTATCAACAACGTCAGTGTTTGGCATTGATAGTGAAGGCTGAACCACCTTCATGCAATCAGTTTCAATTTATTGAGGAAATAGGGGAAATCAGCTGTCCTCTTTTAAAAGCGACCCCTTCATCAATTTCTTGTGAAGATGTGTCATAACAAAAAAGGGTCACAGTTTCACGAGCGGAAGGGATTATGGGGTTTCACTGTGACCAGTGCATAAATCTGGTGAAAAAGGTCAGCTACTCTTAGAGTCTACGCACACACAACAGCACAGATAACAAGCGGGCCTTTTACCGCCGCCATACATTGATCTGTGTGAAGAGCAGTACCGTTTACACAGCAGCTGAATGCGTTAGTCACATCCTCAATCCTGCTCACCCCCAGTTAATCTCCACCATTTCTGCTTTCTGATGGAACTCCCATTCTTATCGCTGCCATCGAGTGCGCAGGACTGAGCTGACATCCCAACATCACCGCAGCATTCGGAGACCATCCCGGTTTGCCTTTCGCTTCAGTGATCTCTGGATGGGGCAGTGACACAATTGGGAATGGTTCCCCCGGGCCCTTGGCCACAGAGGAGTGTGGATCCGCCCCGAGCCGGACCAGCCAAATTTACAGCCCCTCCTCACAGATAACCACTACGGAGCCGTTGCCAGTCCTGCATTTCTGATTGCTGGCCTGCAGCTGTGGAGGAGGGTGCTGCCACAGTCTGAACTTCCTTTCCAGACAGGAAATGGATGTTTTCAAACGAAACCATGCATTTGCAAGGTAACTGTTCAGCACACGATCTCGCGGCAGAAACAGAACTTTACCAGGAATTTTTCTCAGACTGTCAGTCACTCTGTCTCCCTACACCCCCACCACAGACTCCGACTGCCCCCTCCTTCGTACCCCCAACCCAAGGCGCCTCCTGACCACATCAGTGCAGCAGGGGAAAATGTTCTTCAAAGCACTTCTGCGTTAGATTGCAGGGTTCCCGGACTTTGTGGTGTGCTCTGGCCGGCTATGGCCCATAGATGTTCCCCTTAAACCTCGTATCACCCTGTCTGCTCCCCGAAGCACACTGCTCAGTGCGTTTAGTAATCCCTCCCTGCATATGCAGTCCTAATAGAGCTCCTTCTATAAACTTCAAACCTGCTTAAAGCCCATAAACAGCCAATGAAACTACAGGTTCCCGCAGCGGTGAGGAACCACTTCAAACCAAACCAGTCTAATTCAGCGAAATCACATACAGTATTTGCAGTTTCCAATATACTTTTATGCAAAGCCATATACCATTGGGCTAGTTTCACAGGCACATATAAAGCATAGTTTTAGACTACAGCTGGATGACTGGAGATTCAAAAGTTGAATATTTGTTCGCAAAACCAGCCCATGGGGTTTTAGTGTGGAATAGCTTGTCTTACGCAATTTTTAAACGTACACAAGCTAAACTGTGATTCAGTTTTTTGAATAGCAATAACTATTCAAGCTGCCGGATAGCTCACTCAGTTAAAGCATCGCACTGCGAAGCAGAAGTGACTGTCACGGCACGGGTTCGAGCCCTGGTCGTACCAACCGGCAGTCGTCGGCAGCTTTTTCAGAGTAGCGCACAATTGGCCATTGCGCTACAGGGATGCAAATTGGGAAGGATCTGCCGGGAAGGGTAATATACAAATGGTTGCTTTGTTCGTTGCTTAAGCGCCTCCTGTTGGGCGGACGGGCGCTCGTCAGGAAGATTCTAAGCTTGTTCATGTCCGGGTATCCTCCGCCCTCGTTCTGAACTTGCGAGGATTCAACCAATGAGTGTATAAGAAGCAGTGGCTGACAGGCGCGTACTACGGAGGAGAGCCGCGAATTGTCTTCACTCTCCTGAGTTGGCAGCACGAGGTCGTATATGAGCAAGCCTTGTACATAGTTCCCCAATTGGGCATTCCAGATTCGGGTGGGATTGGAGATGCCAAATTAAAAAAAAAAAAAAAACAATAACTATTCAGACTCATAGCGGTATGACTTTACAGGTGCAAACATATAGTTAGATGCACAGTGAAACATTCAGTTGGTATAATACACTCTCCTGTCAATCACAGCCCTTGGCCATATATTATGAATGACAATTTAGCTTAATAATACAAACACAATAAAATCACACAACTGTTATTCTCAGCCTCAAGAATAACAAAGTAATTTTCTGGACTGTGGGAAACTTTTATTGTCCCTGGAATGAGCACCCTGATGCATGATATAAATCTTTGACAGTGCCTCAGCATCACATTTATTAGACAGAGAGAAAAAATGTATTACATTTCCTGTAAATTGCTATTTACGAGACTTTGCTCTTCAAAGCTCACAATGTCTTCTCTGATGAAAGCATATTAAACAGGAGGATAGGACTTCAGACGTCTTCTTCGAGAGGCCTTCTCTAAGATCTTGATCGCCTCTCGTGCATGTCAAAGACTTCATATGAATTTTCAATGGACCAGCAGCCACATTTCATCCAGAAATCTCTGTATTTCTCATTTTGTGCCTGCGTCACTGGAAGCGCATTTGCATGTGTGAGTGCTAGTTCAGATACAGTGCACTGTAGCGGTATTTAAATGTTGCAGAGCACCAATTACAGGAGTCAGTTCAAGCCATTGACAAAGGTGTTTAGATGTCAGGCGCTGACCTTGTTAACATTTTCCGGCGGTAGACTTGCACGACCTTGTTAACTTTTCGGGAGTAATTAATTAATCCACACGAGCTCTGAATCGTCGCCAATTCCTGCCAGCACGACTTCCGTCACCTGGAAGTGAGTGATGTATGGAGTGGCTCTGGGAAGTGGGGGGCAGTAGAGGGCTCCGACCTCTAGAAGGAATCCATGCTGACAACACTTGGCTAAAAGCGTTAATGAGGGGCAGATATTTGCAGACATTTTTGTTCACGGTTTTCTGTATGGGTTCTTTTTGTCACATTCCTCACTAGAGGACAACCTTTTCTGTATCATGTGGCTTATATATCCAGCAGATCCTTCCATTTCTTGCCCAAGTTTTTCTTTTGGTTGTATACTTTTTTCTTCATTTGGCAAAATGAAGCACAGAAAATCCACGTCGTGGTTGTTTTTACAGTTGTATTTTCTGTTGGGCAGACTTCTTTTTGGCAGTTGCCTCTGTGAATGGAAAAGTGCTTAATGCAAGAATGCACCACTCGGAGGGAGAGCTGTTGAGAGAATGCGGGGAGAAGTGAAAGGGTGTAGATGGACATTCAAATCTTTCGCTCGACTAAGCGAAACAACACATCGGTTTTAATATCCTCTCTCTCAAGATACATCTGTCAAGCTGCCCTTTCGGAAGGAGGCTGGGACAGAGTACAGTACATCCTGCTTATCAAAACAATAAAAGCTGCAGTAAGACAGGCGATGAGGTCATCGACCCTCATATAACCCTTACCCCCCCACCTCCCACCTTCCATCTTCCCCTTTTCATCAGACAGCTAATTGGCTGACCACTGCTGGACCCTTCCGCTATTGGCCCAGTGCTCGTGATTCGACCCAGATAAGCTTTCCACAGCGTGTCTCAGCTCCACTTCCTTTGTAAGAGGCACTGCAACATTATCCCATTAGCTTCATTTCTTTCAAGCCCACATGCAGCTATATATATTTCTGCATTTCATATGTAAGCCACTTGAAAGAGGCTGCTGGCAGCCCAAGAAATATAAAACTTGAACAGTATTTGAGAGTGAAAATGAGGGCAGACTGAAAGCAAGCAACAAAGCTTACCAATTTGAAACTAGAAGGGCACTCGGAGAGCGCAAACTTCCGCAAGGGCCAAATACCCCATCTTGCAAAGCTAACTAAAGTGAAAAATAATTCATGTGTCCAACCCCTAATTTGGATGCTCTCCAAAATTTAATTACTTCTTCTCTTGGCCCAAGCAGCACTGTCCACCAAGTTTAATGAAAATGAGGCCATACAAACAAATGAAAGATTTTTTTTTCTCCCCCAATGCCAATGTCTGACTGTGCCTAATATTGGGTGCAGCCCTTGATTCAGGGTTCTCTGTGCATGTTATTTTTTTTTTCCACGCAATCTGACCAAAATTGCTGGAACAAAGTAAAATACTTGGCAATTTTGCCAGGTAATCGATTGAGAGCTTGCCAAAATTTTTAACTTTGGCCCGTATGTTTGTTGACCTTTGACCCACTTTCACAGAAAGCAAAGGGTTTCTATTGTGGACAAAGGAATTCTTATGCATCCATCAAACAATCAAACAAACAAACAATTGGGACACAAATTTGGGTGAGGAGGAACATCCATGTCTCCCAAGTTTGAATTCGCCTCATTTTGTGTATTTTGACACAAATGGATGCAAATTGCAAACAAGAGCGCTCAGAGAGCGCATTCCTTTACCAGAAATGTCCCACCCTTGTCTGGGACAAACACAATTAGCTTTATTATGAACCACCACATAAGTGATAAAAAATTCCTGGCTCTAGAATTTCATCTGAAAATGAAATCACCTCTAGGCTGGGCCGAGACACACCTCTGGAAAAAATTTCATAAAAATCTGTCTATGACTTTTTCCGTAATGTTGCTAACAAACAAACAAGCGCACTTTTCCACAAACGTAGGGTAAAACATGACCTCCTTGGCGGACGTAATGAGGATGAAGTACTGTGATAAATCAAAGCTACTGTAAAATTGTGGTCATAACATGGACTGTGCAGTGGGGGTAAGAGAGAGATACCGTCAGACCCAATCAATTCCATCTGCATTAAAAAGAAAAAAAGGAATTAATGGCGGCAATTTACGCTGGTGGAATGACATGAACATGACAGGGATTTTAGGGATGATGGGTGGTCTAGCCTTGCAGGAGCAAATGTGTGTCGAGTGGAAAGAGCCATACAATTTGTCCGAGTGTTTGAGTAAAATCCTCCCGGGATTTTCTTTGACATGTTGGATGGCGCAGTATTGGAATTTTTCTTGTTTAAGTGCTGATTGCATGACTGTGTTCACACATCTCAAAACTGCATCCTTGTAGCCCGTCTTCGTGAACAGGAAGATTGTAAAATAATTGGCATGGTGATTATACTTAGGAACATGGTATGCTCATCGCAAATGAAAATGAGCCGTCTCAACACCGCTGGCAGATATCTGAACTTATTGTCCTGTATATGGTGTAAGCACAGTCATACACATTCTCAAATGAGCACACACACACACACACACACACACACACACACACACACACACATTTTTGGACACATTTGCATGCGTAAACCCTTTTGAAAAATTAGTATAGTTCCGAGCTATAGTTATCCTATAGTAAATGGATGATATTTTTGCCACCATGGTTAAGTATTGCTACAGCGATACTGTAGTAATTCAAACTACAGCAATACTGTTGTGTGGACTACAGTAACATCATGATACTGTTGACGGTGGTAATACTATAGTTATAATGTGATATTTATAGTACTACTCTAGTCATACTATGCAAACTACAGTTCAACGTAATACTGTAATTTTACTCATAAATATATAGTATTACTAAGAAATAACTATAGGATATTTTCATTTGGGCATGCTCAACATACACTCACAAACACACACACACACATCCACACACACACACGCACACATACGCGTACACAAACTCAGGCTCGTGCTCACACACACATGCATGCTTGAACAAACACAAATTGAATGATCGTGAAATTCTTAGTGCAAATTCAACAGCATGTGCACAACTCAGCAAAAAAATCACCGTGATAATAACAACAGTTTTCTGCCAGAGACTCATGCAGAACTACCCATAATTTAATTTGAATGCGGACAATGGATCAACTACCATGCAATGTGTGCATTCCCCTAATAAACAAAACAGAGAAGACAGTTATGAGTTTTTTTTTTTGGTAACATATCTAACACCAGGGACCACCGAAATAAGACTTTAGGGCTGATTCCAGAACAGGTCGTTCGAAGCATACAATGCATTCGCACAGATACTGTACCTGAAAACAAATGGTGGGAACTGAAGAAGTGCATGACTAGATAGATGTAGGTATTATTACACAAATATATCACCTTGCGGTAATCTGAGAAACGAGCCTTTTCTCGATTCATTTGAGTGACATATGGCTCTTGTGAGAATGTCTTTCGTCTTTAATTTATTTCTTTTTTGGCACATATAGTTTCACATAAGATGCAGCTGTAGTTTTTACCCGGTGATTTTGCAGATATCCCAGAGCATCTTGGAAAAAAAATAAATGCGCTCTTTAGCGCTTTCCTCCAGACACCTTCAATTTCTAAAATGATTGCTTAAAGTGTGATCTGACAAAAATAAATATGTTACATAGAACTTGCACTAAATAATGAGCCGGCACAAACCAATACTTCTTAGTTGTTTTCTCTATTATAAAAACAGCCATCAAAGTTTAACTGCACATCTGAGAAACACCTCAGTGTTTCTGGTGGAAGTAGGGACAGTAGAGCAGGTAAAGTGCTTAGTCGCGCATCCAAAACCAAGTATCATTATTTTAATATAGATTTCCTCATGAAATTATTAAATGTTAATTCAGAGAATGCAAAGAAGAGTAGCTGATACATATTCAGACATTTTTTTTTGAATCAATAAACATATTGAAGCTTAAATTCTATTAGCCGGTGCTTTTTCTAGAGAACGAACTAAATGCCATTTAATAACATGTTAATCAAGAAACCAAAAACAATGGAGTCACATTTAAATCATATTAACCTCTAGCATGACGCCAAACCTGTGTCAAGGAGTGATGCTCATTTCAAGGTTGTAATATCCTGTTTGCCGAAGGGCTACAACAATTGTCGTGTTTTCTGCAGTGTTTCTTGCAGGTGATATAAACGGTCTTAAAAAAAAATGATAACACTTAAAACTGTGTTAACCAATACAGAAGACAAATACGCATCACTCTTTGGGACTGAATAAGGCTCTAATTCTAAATGTTGCGGCCTTCATATGTGAGAATAGACATACACTGAATGTATTATGCTGCAGTTTCTATTGAGTTTATCACAAGTGAAAACATAAAAATTTGTATAATGTAGAGAGAAAAAAAGATTTGAAAATAACTGGTTGCATGTGATTGCACGATTGATGGTAAAAATTAAAATGCTAACCCAGATAAAATCAAGATTCACTAATTACACAATCTGCAATCACTTAACGTACATTGAAGACTAGCATTTGGGAATTATTTTCACTTATAATATATAGGTCAAATTTAATGGCAGATTTTCACTGTACCCAGGCTGGAGACATTAGGCGATGTTTTCCCTTAGTGCTCAGGAGAGGCAGAATCCCCTCACCTGTCTTTGATCCCCACTCTGTACCTGCGTTTTTAGTGCCTGTAATGGTACTCCAGTTGTTACACCCCCTTTGGGCCACTTTTTCCGAGCCGACAAACACAAATCAATAAAGCACGTTCCTCCAAAGAGACCTCAGAGTGCTCTCAATCTCCTGTCCTGCTTTGCTCATAAAAGTTCAGTTTTTCAATGCGGATGGAAAAGCTGAGAGCCGATCATCTGATCCAGCTCTCTGTGCCTCTCCACGCTCTCCGGCCCCATGAATGTTCGAGCCGCGCGATTATTCACGGAGCCACTTCATTTTAACTAAGAGAGCTCCAGCTCAGAAAACTGATTTCACCGCAGCCGTCCTGCCGGGCCAGAATAAAATAAAAAGAAAATGGGGTATCGTACTTGAGAGAAGAGGATTCGCTGAAGGAGGAAGTACAGCAGGGGCGAAACTCCAGCTCAATGTGGATGAAAAACTCATTCCTTTGCAGACGCTCCCTACGCCATTGTTTACGGGCACCGCTGCGATGCACAGCATCTGCTCACTGAATCAAAACTGAGGAAAAACACTATTTTATTGATTTAATAAAGGAAATAAAAACAGTTAAAGACTATTTTATTGGGAAAAAAACTGAAATGTATCATTGATGTCACATGTTTATGTTCTAGTGGACAAGGCTGGGGAATTTTTTTTTATTATTAATTTCACAGCCGTTCCCAGATTTATTCAGAAGTGGAAAAGTAGGTACTCCCATAATGCCCATGTCTGTATGGAAACATAGGATTATGGAATGACTAAACTGACCTTCAGGTCAATTCTGCGGAGCAGTCAGTATTTGACCTGTACAGCATGAATACGGCATTATAGACGCCTTCCAGACGTTCAACCTGCACTCAGAAAGCCCATCTCAGATGATGGAAATCCATGCAAATTAAAACAAAAGACAAATACTGAAGTCAAGGTGTTTCTTTAAAATGTAACTTCTTGAAATCAAGGTAGATGTTCAATACCAGCTCTATGAGAATGTGGTCATAAGAATACCATTAAATTTTTTTTTAAAAATGCACTGAAGTCATGATTTGTCTTTTGTATTATTAAGCATGTGGCAAAAAATTGCCTGTAATCTGGTGATGATATTAGCTGCAAATCTTCGTGGCTCACTAAAGTGGTACTTAACTATCTGTCCGATGGAGTAAGATTTGATAAAGTTATATTTTGGGGATCCCCAAGCAATTGGAAATGGTAGCTGGCATTAGGGAGCAGTCACAAAGGTCAGAAAATGCTGCTCATATGTACAGAAATGGCCGGTGAGTTTATTACCTGTAATGGCTTGTATTTGGCTGAAGAATAGCTATCTCCTCGACTACTGTCCTGCTTTAATTTTTAAGTTGTCATTCATTTACGAGGATTGGCGTAACTATTTTTGATATTAGCTTTGATTGGACAGGTCATAGTTGTTTAATTGATTGATTTAGCAAATAAGCAGGCAATTACTTTTTTCACATAGGGCCAGGTAGGGTTGGATAGCTTTTTATCTTTAATAAGTGAAAAAAAAAATCATCATTGAAAACATTCTGTGTTAAACTTGAGTTATCTTTGTTTAATATTAAAATTAATTTGATACTAAAATATTTAAGTGTAATAAATATGTTAAAATAGATGAAATCGGGAAGGAGCCAAATACATTTTCACAGCACTGTATCTCAGCAATCACAAACAAGCTAGCTCACATTTTTATGAACACTTCACAAGCTAAGAGAGTTGGGTTTGATGCAGAGTGCTGAAAGTCAAATTGACTATTCCCATCTATTCTGAAATTTGAATTCAGTTATGAAATGAAAAAAATCTCAAAGGTATGCTTTAGGAAAGAATATTTTAAGTGAATTCTACTGTTATTTGTTTGATTTCTATTGAATGAAGTTAGCAACAGCACAAGCAGATCTCTCCTTGAGAGATCACAAAATCGCGTATTTTGGCCCAACAACTTAGCCTTGCTGTGTGCTGAGTGATATTATCAAGGGTGAAACAGCAGTCATTGTACAAAATTGACCAAATCAAAATGGAGTATTCAGCAAAGCGGAGGTGAAGGAATATTTAGTCTGTGCATAGCATACATTTATACAAAGGCTCCCACAAACTTATCACGGACTCATCTCAAAACCCATTCAAGGCTTATAGAAGCAATTAACCTTGTTAAGATCAGGCCATTATGCCAGTTCCAGTACCACAGATACCAGTTCATTGTAGATTACATCATAATTGCTTGGCATACCAAGCGCAGTTTTGTGGCCATTTCTTCAGAAGTCATTTTGAGTTCCAGCAAATTGCCTCTCCAGCTCCTATGGCACAAGTCAACAGTCTCCCAACAGCACAAACTTTCGCCATGTTGTGACAAACTACGTATGGATGGGAAGCAACTGTCAGGGGTCAACAGCCAGAGCATGCAATAATCTCCAGTCAAGCGAAATAAATGAAATGGACAGCACATGTAAAACCGCTGGTAAGCCATATAGCTTGAATGAATAAAGTGAGGTCCCTCATATTTAATTATGACTATTCAAGATTGTGGATCACAGAATGCAGTGTTTCTGTCCTCAGTGAAAAACAGAGGATAACCTATTTAGAATTCTGTAACCATTAAAGTAGAAAAGATAGCCAATAATTTTATGCTTTAGTATAAGTTATTCCAACCCATTAAAGGGTACCTGTGATGGCTCACAACATTTTATTTATAGGGCAGAATACATAAAATATGAAAGACAATGCTTGTGAAATAAAGAAACGATGTTTCCTTCCAATTTAAAAAATATAAATTTGACCGATTTGACCAATTGTCACATAATAGGGGATTCAACATGTTGCCATGGATATGACATCATATTGTTTATTCCCTGCATGCATTATCAAAGGAAAACATGGGTTTTCCAGTAAGGCACCATGTAAACATGAGCATAGCTCAAACTAGCACTAAAAACCGACGGCTACACATATGAGTTCTGAGGGAACACAACCGCCTCGGTCACAAATGCAAGCAGCAAAAATGGCCCATGTTCACGTTTAAGCGACAGGCGTCCTCTAGCTAGTAATTATGAGCACTACAAAGTAGGGAATGAGCTGACCTGAATATATTGTGCGGCTCTTTGAGGTAGAGTAGAGGTCAGAGTGGTCGCTTTGGCATATGAAACAACAAACTTTCGCATTAGAGACTGTTGTTCGATTACGGCTACTGCGAGTTTAAGATTTCGAAGTGTGAGTCACAACAGTGTTTTAAAAGGCTTGACTGTCTTTTATACAACTGCGGTCACCTTTCCCTAACCTTGAGCCTTCCCTTTAACCTTTAGCAATAGCTACTGTAAATGAGGCCACAATGTTTTTCTAATCCTACATTCTTGAAGGCGCCATGCTGTTGTTACTTACAGTAATTGAGGAAACGGTCCTTCTGTTGAATCAGAACTGCTCCTGTGGGTCCTACTAGAGGGTTTTTCCTTTGTCACCCATATCTGCACCTAAATAATCTGTTTAAGATGTTATTTCATAGTTAAAGTGTGCATGATTTAGGTTTAGCTGTGAATATAATGGACATTCATGTACAGACTCTTAAAGACCGTTGGGATGAAACCTACTTTGAAGAGCTCAGGAGACAATTTGGACATACTTCTGAGCAATGAAATACTGACCCAGAAACTACATCCGAAATAAAGAAAAATAAAAACAGAAGGCTGAATGGACATAGTGTGGTGTCTCAGTGGCGTCCTCATCCTGAACATACCAAGGTCAGTTTTGACGTGTCTTATGTGTAAATATCTTATGTTTGTTAAATAGTTATTACTTCATGCTTTTTTAATTGTTGATAAAGCTAATAACTTTAGCAGATGTTCCAGATTTGTTTTTAATTAACTCATGAATTTATAATAAAAGTCCTCAAACTGTACTTCCACATGACAGTCATGCCTGCATTATGAAATGATAGACTGATTGACCAATCAAGAGACTATTTTGCCTGCAGCAATTTTCCACGCAGAAGAAAAGGTAACAATTTCCAAAAACCTCGTGTTTACAATGCTTTATAAGCACATTCATTGGCATTATAATGCATAAAATGTTAGTAATCACGCTTGACAACCTAGGACAACTTATCATACATTGTGCCCACCATTTTTATTTGTTATAAGTTCAGCATTCATAATGTATTACACCGTTTCCTGTCTATAATGCTTTATAATGTCTTGTGAATGTGCTTATAATGCATCATAGACATGAAACACTGTAGGCAGCTTGGCATGGAGGAATAAAGCATTATTTATGTTAAACGTTTGATAAATTATGTCCACCACTTATAATACTTCTTAACCTTGCTTTAAGTTGTAATGCATGATTATAAACATTCATTAAGAGTTTTATATAGCCTTGGTAATGCATTATAATGTCTCATGAATGTGTTCATAATGCCGTATAGGCATGAGTTTCTGTGTCACTCCAATGTCACTCATGATCTCAGCCACTCCTATAAAAACTTTCTGGCCCTTGTCTAGGGGCACATGCAGGCTACACATCTGCAGTGTGACATTTTTATTATGCATAAAACATGACCATTCATATCCTTTCAAAGGAAACAGAAATGCTGCCGATTGCAATCAGGTGGAGCTCCTGTTGACTCGCTGCACGGCATCAGGAGGAGATAATTGCACGCTCTCTGCCCGATGGGCCTGATACAAATGTGTGGGAATAGTTGAAAAAAGGACTGAGATGGCAGTCTTTGTTTTCCTACAAAAATGTAATTTATGAGCCATCTGACAAAAGACATGATTGCTGTGTAATTTCAAAATGAGAAGGACCATTGGATAAGATGAGTCAGTGATTCACTCGGTGGAATGAACTGATCGGCAGACTCGGGTGCAAAATGTGTCAGGCTCATTTTGAGAATAAAAGAGAACCGGAGCCCCTTATTATACAAGACAGAGATTAGCCTCTGCAAAACAGAATGGTCTTTGGAGAAGGTCAAACACTGGCATTTTGGATGGGTGTTTTTTATATGAAATCTATGGCTCTGAATAGATTAAAATAGCCTTTATTGTGCCTGGTGAAGAAAAGAGTTGTGGCCCGTGGTGATCAGGGCCAGGTGGAGCTGCCAGCCAAAGTGAATAAGATGGTGCTACTTTCCTCCTTTTCCTGCATGTTAATCTGTCCATCTGGACACTCGTGCATCAAACCTCACCGAAGCGCACAGAACATCTGCTGCTGACTGACAACATTCCAAATGTGTCATTTGGCCCGGATCACGAAGGAAGTGTTCGGATCATTTATCGAACCAGGAGCACAGGTCCAATTAAATAAGCATGCTCTTAGTTTTTCAAAAACAAATGACAATAATACAGTGTAACACAGTTGGAATTATAGTATGAGTAATAAAGGGGCCATCCATTACCTTTAGCTGTTTGAGTGTACTGTCTCATTCAAGGGGGTCACAACATTAAACAAGGTTGCTGATATTTACTAGCTGAGGTAGTGATGCTGGTTTTGTTTTCAGTTGATCTGTGAGTGTGTGTGTGTGTGTGTGTGTGTGTGTGACTAATCTGGGTAATCTACAGTGAAACTACAATAAAACTACTATAAAAGCTGTTTAGAATATTTTTACAGGCTTTGAAATGTATGTGGATGTGTCTGGTTATAAACAGTGCTTGGAAACACAATAGCATTGCGACCTTCTATGATGCAGTGATGAAACATTACAAATGAGTAGCTAGGATGAAAAGGAAGGCTGAGATCGAAGATGGGTGTGGTCTGAGTTTGCACTCACTGAACACGTTATAATAAGGATTGCTATACTGAAAACAATACCAGCAACGCTGTACCAGCATCTCTAGTTACTTTCTACAATGAATTGAGTGACTTAGAGTGGATAAAATAGTATTTTACCCCTTTCTGATTTCTCTTATATTTGCATATTTGTCACACTTATTTCCGAACTTCAAACAAAACTTATTGTATGACAAAGACAATCTGAGTAGACACAAAATCCAGTTTTTAAATGATTGTTTCATCTTCTGAATGAAAAGAGCAATACAGTACTCCTTTTTTACTCCAGCAATTTACCAAATTGCATCGATAATTGGATTAAATTCAACCAGACACACCATATCTACATCACTGCCAGTCCATTTGAATCTAAACATCACTTAAATAAAATTTTTCCAGTGAAGTTGGTTAAATGGACTTCACAAGCAGCAAATTCAATAGCAATGACCAGAAATTCCAGAGGAGATGAGAAGGAAAGTTATTGAGATATATCAGTCTGGAAATGTTTTCAAAGGCTCTCGGACTACAGCAAACCCCAGTAATAATCATCTCCAACGTAGAAAACTTGGAGCAGTGTTGCATCTTCCCAAGAGTGGCCGGCCAACTGAAATTCCTCCAAGAGTGCAAAGACAGCTCAACCCAGGAGGTCAAAGAAGAACCCAGATGAACATCTAGGGAACTGCAGGTCTTGCTCACTTAAGATACTGCCAGCATTCCACCATTAGAAAGGGATTTGCCAAATGTAATAGATGTATAGATTCAACAGGGCTGGCAGCAAGCATGCCTGCTTGTGTCTGGTTTCATTAAATACAATTATCAGTAAAATTTGGTAAATTGACTGTTTGACTGACTAAGGGACGAGTAGTCTTTCAACACAGCTGGTGTTGGATAACTTTTTTCCTTTGTTAAATGAAATGATCATTCAAAAATGACATTTTTGCATTTCCCCTTGATATCTTTACCTCATATTAAATTTATGAAGATGAGTGACTATTTAGTGTGTCAATATGCAAAAATAAAAGAAAACAGTAGGGGGCAAGTCACCGCTCTGTAATGCATAAGTTGGATAATTGTTTGTCAAAGTACTGTCATCCTGTCAGTGTTGTATTGTCTGGTTATACAGGAGTGAAGTTCCTGTAATTAATACAGAATAAATTAGGAAGTGAAGTATCCGTCTTGAATGCTGAATTTCTGTGGTATTTACTGAATGTAGAAGCCCTGCACTGAAGGCTTTAGAGCTCAGCTATTTTTATCAACATTTCTTTCTCTTCAGCGTCTCCAATGCTGATCGCCAGAAGCACGGCTCATTGGCTGACAATTGGGGACGCGTAGGTGTACCAATTTTGCGGTCAATTCAATTAAAATTTACCTTCATGGGAAAAATATATGCAGGTGGACAAAATTTTCTTATGTGCTGATGTATAAAGAATGGGTCAGGAACATGGCAAAGACCATTTGTGAACAACCTCATTCGCTAAATTAAGACCTGAAGTGCTCTGCACTGCAGTGAATGTGAGGTGTGGACATGTTGAAGGGTGTTAATGCTGTGTCACGTTAACACCACAGGGAGCAGGTGGCAGAGGTGAGGTCATTATAATGAGTTTCCCTTTTTAATGGCGGACAGTTCGTCAAAGAATCGAGAAGTTTGGCTATAATGAGCCATACCAGGATCCAGGCTGGGCTTTATGAGGACTTTGCAGAGTCAAACCGGACTGTTTTCATAAGAGAAAATTATGCTCACGATAGAACTTTTTATCATTCATTAGTGATAAGAGTTTTATATTGAGGGTATGATGGAACTGTGCACAGATCGCACAGCAGTGTAAAAGATTGGCTGATAGATTTGTGTGCGCCGAGCGACAATAGTCATTTGCATATGCTCGGAATAATTGGAAGTTTGGGCAAAGCTAAATTGCTTGGAGGAAATGGTCTATTGTGTTGGGGCAATTTGAGCATGTTACTGTCTGTATATCCCATAAGGAGTGATTTGCAGTGGCTGATGTGTGCTTTATGAAGGATTTTATACCGGATAAACTTAGTCTTTTAGGTAAAAGTCAGTGTGACTGTATGACCCCATACAGCTCATCATGGAGTGCATTTGCATATTAAGGTGCAATGTACATATGCCTATAGACACTGGGAAGGTTTTTCTTTCGGAGGAGAAAAAACAACAAACAAGCTGTTCATGTAAGGGCTTAAGATGGCTGAGTGTCGTATAACCAGTTGAAATGGGATGGCGCATGTTGTTGATATAAAATTTTGTGGTTTCTTTTATTTCAATATACAGTATTGATAAGACAAAATTGTCTGCAAGGTTGTATCTGTCTCTTCGAAGGTCAATGATCATAAGTAAGCCATCGCTCAAAAGACGCTTCAAGCAACTTATTACTTTTTGTTTTCTCATCAAGGATTTCAGATGTCTTGTATACTTGAAGTGTAGAGTTGCTCCAGTTTTTTATGGGAGCTGAGGGAGCTGGGGAATTGTGGGTAATTTAATTTGATTCCCTCAAGGCTCTAAGAGGTGTATTGATGGTATTGGCTTGAAACCAGATGTGATTTTCAATTAATTTGTCTGTGAAACGGATGCCACTGATGGGCAGTTCAGTGGTCATTGACTACTCCATATCTACCCGTGATGGTCTTGCCTTATTCATCCAGTACCATATATACTGTAGTTTCTCAGCAAGTTTAATTATACTATTGTGATGCAACAAGTCCACCAAGTAATGTTATAATTAACTATTCTTAAATTATAATCGGAAACAATCAGCTAAATTTGAGATTAAAGAGCTCAACTAAGTTTGGTGAGATCTGTATTATAAATGTGATACTTGAGTTGGTTCACTTGAATGGTGATCTCTGGCCACAGCATCCAGGTTAAACCTTTGTTGCAGGTAGTATGAAGAAATCATACTGTCATATCAAAATTTGATATCTAGCATTGTTTTGGGGTAGTTAGGTGGGAGTTATAACAGTTTTTCTCCTGAGAAGAAGCTAGTGGAGGGGCCAGAGTGTTCAAAATTTAGGACATTGTGCACTCAGATAGACAGAATGACAGGAAAGATGTGTAATTGATTTATAATTGCATCCATGTTTATTCGCAAGTAACGTTACTTCATGGTTTTTTACATTCAGGAGGGTTCAGAAAAAGCACTTCATTTATGAGTTAAGGTGAAATACATAAAAACAGTCATCACCATCATCTTTGCTAGTGAGGCACAAGTACACTTCACATTTTCGACACACAAACATAGACTTGCTTGAACAACGATCAAACTAGCCACGGTGACCATTCTTCAGTGCCTACTGTACATTCTGAGAGGCAAGTGGTCAACAAGGTCAGTATCTAGCTTTCTGATTTGGCGTCAATTGTTGGTACATGGCTACTTTGTCAAAAAAATCTTCATTCAAAATGCTATTGACTTTACATGTGCTAATATCCTGTGGTAATAGGCCTTACTTTTTTAAAGTGAGAGCACAGTTTAAGGTTTGGAGAAGTTTTTTTTTTTAAGATTCTATTCTTGCCTTGGTGATTCGACTCCTGGCGTTGAACAGCTTCCTTCTTGATGTGATTTCAGAATGCTTTCAAAGATCTTTATCTATCACGGCTGCGGTTCAATCTTTTAGCACTGACAGCTTTAGTTTTACAAATACATGAAACTCATCCGGCAGAAGATGATAGTTTAGAAGATAATGAGATAGATAAGAGGAAGTGAGAACCTTGAAACATACATTAAATCTACACATTGGAATGTGACAATTGCATTACCAAAGAAAATTAGGCTAGGTCTAATTTACTTTGCGAGCTTTTGAGGAGTGAGGTGGGTGAGGGCAGGCAGTATCATGAAGACTCAAAATAGCAATTGCAGAGCTTTCTCTCGTGCTCTCAGTTTATATTTGTTTGGATTGGATGCAATAGGTCAAACTCTGTGTGGTTACAAGGCAATACATTCTCACCCTGACTCATCATATCGGGACGCTACCTGACCAAGCATCGATATACGGCGCAAAAAGCTTTAGCCGTCCTTATAATGGCACTTAGGGTTAGGGTTTGGTTAGGGGATAGGGGGGTAGGGGGTAGGGTTTGTTTTCAACTGGCGTCAAATAAGGACACCAAAAGCCTTCTTTTGCGTCGTATATCGATGCTTGGTCAGGTAGTGTCACTATATGACGAGTCATATCTGCTGCAAAGGTAATGGGACACCTCTTATTCTCAGATGTTTAACAGAAGATCTCTTTTGGGAGCGAAAATGGGCTCAAACTCTGTTGGGGACCAGTGTAAAATCCTAATACAGTTCACCTCAGAAACACATAGACGCTTTGGAGACAGTCTAGGAAACAGGTGGTGAGTAAACTTTTCTTGTCATTTGCAAGGAGAGATCTCCATTCACATTGTCTGGCCTTTGGCACCTTCTTAGTCCAACGCCCAACAAAGGACTGTAATTTCTAACTGTTAGGCATCATAAACTCATACCCTGAGCCAGTCAGAGGAGGATGGGCTGCCCCCCTCTTAAGCCTGGTTCCTCTCAAGGTTTCTTCCTATCTATTCACACAGGGAGTCCTTCCTTTCTTTAGAGAGGGTTCAAGCCAGGGTTCTATTGTTAAGTGCATTGTGAAGAATGTTCGTGAAATGAACTATACCAATAAAATTTGATATGACCTCACTCTTCATGGATTCAACCCTTTGTAATGTAGTAGTGGAAGGATTTTACCAGAGGATATACATGATGGTCATCACAACCTGAAGGAAACACGCATCGTCATGTGGAGTCAGATGAATGCTTTACAAACGGCTGTCAGGATGTGGTGGACAGTGGTCTGCCGGTGCACGCGAACACTGGAGGTGAGTCTGTGCAGATACCAGCAGAAACTGGTTCCATCAATTTGAAAGCAAGTACACGGCAATTGAAAAATCAGAAATGAGCATTTCGGGCCATTATCAACTACGGACACCATTTGGTTATGTTTACTATTCTGAGCAGGAAAAGAAATGCAAGTTAATGCAAGAATGACCAGAAACAAAGCATGACTGTAATTATTATGAGAATTTTATTTATTAATTGCACATACACATTTCCGTTCATTTCTTTAATTATCTCTTTGTTTTGCTGTCACTTTTACTGAGTGACCAAGCCAATACATTCACTAACTTGCTAACTTGCATTTCCTTTGTCTCTCAATATATTTTCACAGTAAGTTTACCTTTTTTACTTGACGCGATTAGTAAAAAGACACTCTTTTCCAATTAAAGCAGGTTATGGAATTTTTTGTTTCAACCCAAAACGTTCTATAACAATATAATGCAAATGCTGACTTAGGATTCAATCATGTTTCTGTCCCTTTTTTGCCATATAAAATAAATGTATGCTATAGTCAGGAAAAGTGGCCCATAACATGGACATTAAATCCAAGCATCAGTGCTGGAGGGACGCTTTTTACATGGGTTATCAATCATTTATTTCAAGTATCACAACTGTTCGTAGCAGTACTATGTGTTGCTGTTTCTGAACTCAGTTCAATAAAGAGTGTGCAAATGGAACTCAGCGTGGGCCGTGAACTACGATGAAACACGAGGGGAACCATTTGGCCTTTGCTAAGATAACAAAGCCCAGTGGGCATTTCGTCAAACCCGCATACATTCTTATTCTGAGTGCCGCAAAAAATAAATGAGAGAGAAATTTATGGAAGGGGGAATTGTGGTGAGGCTCTAGGACAGATCTAGAGAAGTGGGAAGTCCTGATTTGCTGGTACCGAGCCCAGGAAGGTCCGTATATCTATTCCTGGTAATAGGCATTTCAGTCAGAGATGGGTGGGCCAGACAAATGCCTTGCCTCAGATCCATGATGATCATTCCAAGTTGAGGAATTTATTTGTGGGCTGGCAGCATCCGAGGGGTTATTGAGCGCCCATATATGAGCTAACTGGCGCTCTTGGCCCATGGAAGAGATTTCTTCAGTATGGGATAAGACCTGGGAGCATGCTTGTCAGATTGCAGACTCTGTATTATGAACTTGGCCAAGCGGAATTGTGATCACTAGCGTGTGTGTGTTTCTGTGTGTGTTTGTCAGCAGGATTATTCAAAAACCATTCAACGAATTACCACAAAATTTTATGAGATGTTGGACTGTATGAATGGGAAGAGGCGATTAAATTTCCAGACCAATCCGGGTACAGATCATGATTCTGCAGCTGATCATAAAAGTTAGTGGATCAAAACCTGCTGGCAGACGTATGTGCTCTCTGAGTGCCCTCTACTTCTAAATTGAATTGAAAAGTGTGAGTCTGCACATGTGCGTCTCTTTTTATGTTTTTTTTTTTTGTGATTCTCTGAGTGCACAAGACTGCAAGTGAATGAGTGCATTCGGGTGTGTTTTTATGTCTTTGCATGTGTCTCTGCATGTGTGTATGTGTGTGCACATGTCCGCACGTGTCTGTTTATCTGAGTGTGCAAGAGCGTGTGCATCGTTTGGCCTTCATCTCAGGTTTTCAGGCCGCAACTCAGACTGCAGACACAGTGAGACAGAATAAAGCACAGTGGCTCTGCAGAGGGAAGGAAACCCGGAAGAGCCTAAAAGCTGAGCAGAAACGCACCTGTTCATATCTTCTAAATAGAATGCCGAAAAAATTTCACTCAGAAGCGAATGTCTTGAGTAATTTTTCTTCATTTTGCTCCATGGAGCAATGACATTTTGTAGATTGAAGCCAAGAGCCCGACGAGCCTGACCTACTTTTCCCTCCCCTGTTTATTTCATCATCTGACTGTGAAACCCAGCAGGTCCAAATAGCTCTGGTTTTTAGCGTAGCTTTCACACACAGGTGGTCAGAATCATGAAGGCATATCTGTTGCTGCCGCAAGCAGTTCCCCTATCCAGCCTGAATTCTATATGTCACCCCGGTCGTCTTTCTTAAATAAATTATCTTTTTACATTCCTATCGAGAAGTTTGTTCTAAAATGGAATTTCAATGTCAGGCAATTTAAAAAAGCAAATATAAATAATTTCCCATAACTGCTCCCGAGACATATTCTTGATTCATTCTGTAAAACACTGAAGACTCATACTGCAATAAAAATGGGAAAAAATGAAATTTTTGAGAGCATAAAGGGAATGAAACAAACAAACAAACAAAAAAAAATTTAAACAATGCTGTATAGCTGATGGATGTTTGAAAACTGAGTGTATCTTCACCTCACCCATAATGTATTCTAGACTGCTCATTTCCCTGAAGACCGTCTAGATCAGCAAACTACCATTGCCAGGTAAATTGGTTCAAAAATAAAAGCACCATTAAAAAGTGCCTGACAGCATTGATGTTTTTTTTTGTGACAAAACAGTCAATTTCCAAACAGCAGGTGAACTCTTGGACACGAGTGATCCATTTTCTGTCTCCACATTTATGCCTGAAAATTCTAAACGCAATTGTAGATGCTTATATGGCCTATTATTGCAAAGCTTTTTTAAAAATGACATGTTAATTTCCTAGGAAGACTGGACAATTCGATAAACAAGAAATAGCAAACTAATAAACAAACAATTTTCTTTCTCTTACAGAGAGAATTTATTGCTATCGTTACCTTGTTATTTGCTAAAAATTGTGGAATTTGTCATAAGGCAATTAAATAAAGTTCTACTTTTTTACATATTACTCTCTGTGGTCTTTTACTCTTTTCCCCATAATAACTACATATGACGCCAAAGTGCATGTCAACTTTTAATGTCAATAGTACTACTGTGTTATTTCAGTTTTGCTTCAACAGCAGCTTTAACTTTTTTATTTTTATTTTACCTTTATTTAACCAGGGAAGCCCCATTGAGATTGAAATCTCTTTTTCAAGGGAGCCCAATGAGTAGAGGTGGGGAGGGAGTGAATGGATTGCGCAGCCAATTAGTTCAGGGGATGATTAGGTGGCACGTCGAAATAGCCAGGTTGGGAATTTAGCCATGACACCGGGGAACTCCCTACTCTTATCGATAAGCATCATGGGATCTTTAATGACCACAGTGAGACAAGACCTTGGTTTGACGTCTCATCTGAAAGACAGCGTCTCCTTCAGCACAGTGTCCCCATCACTGCACTGGGGCTTTGGGGATTATTCCACCAGAGGGAAGATTGCAACCTACTGGCCACCAACACCTCTTCCAGCAGCAACTTGGTTTTTCCCAGGTAATCTCCCATCCAAGTACTAACCAAGCCCACACCTGCTTAGCTTCAGCCACGCGGCTGGAGCAGATTGAATAGTGGTATGGCTGCTGGCCATATGCTGGCCATCTCTTTTCCCCGTGATGTCTACATATGATGCTGATATTTCAATCAATGGACCTTTTCCCGAGGCTTCCCTAGGGTCATCATTTGTAGTTATAATGCAATGAGGGATGCGGAGGCGAGAGGATCCAGTACAAGGAAGCTTGATTATTTATTAAAGTGGCTGTCTGCGTTTAACATTAACAGACAGTAGGGGAATACAAATAAGCAAACTTCCTTGCACTTGGATCCTCTCGCCTCAGCATCCACCATTGCATTACAGAATTGCATTACTTCACCTTCGCATAGAGCTGGTGAGCCAGGAGGTGTTCCAAGACCTTTGTCACATGGCAGACATGCTCTGGATAGGTAAGAGAGCATATCAGAACATCATCAATATACTCTATCACATACCTGCCAAGCATATCGTGCAGCATGTCATTGATGAAGGACTGGAACACAGACGGTGCACTGACGAGCCCATACGGCATCACACAGTACTCTTAGCGTCCGGATGAGAGGAATTGGGTTCCTGCTTACAATATCCTGGACCCGCACCTCACCGAGTGCCCTCAAGCTTATCCGGACCCCCCCGCCGCCTCAAGGCCAACAATGCTGGGTCTGAGGGATATAACCTCCCACTGAAGCATATCATAGCTTCCCTACTGGAGCTCCAGGGACGGCCAGACCTCATGTCTGGTGTAATGCCCACTGCCTGGTGCTCTCCCTGGCAGCAGTGCCAGGCTCTCCTTTGGCACAGCCTCTGCCTCCTCCCTAACAGCAGCACCCTCTTTAGCAGACTGGGAAGGAATCCTAGCCTATTTGTAAATAAATACATATCGTTCAAATTTACCTTTTTACCTTTCACTTTTGTTATGTACCCTATACATAATGCCTACATAATGGTGGTGGGGTCTAATGAAAAGAGGAGGGTGAAGGGGTATGTTTACATATGTGAATATTTTCTTTGTGTGTGTGTGTGAGTGGGGGGGATACAAATAATTAACTCCAGTCTCGCCCTTGTTTTAATACTGTGTTTTGTATATACTGTAGTTTCAATGGCCAACATCTTTTCATACAAAACATGTTACCTGGTGAACTGACCTCCATCCACTCAAACCCACCACGCACTGTGTGAGGTGGGTCTCACTGTTGAATGGATCTGATCTCCAGCTTGCTTGACACTACTTTTTTTTTTTAGCCTAGTCCAGGTCAAGAATTGTCCGCAATGAATCAGACATTTAACTCTCAGAACCACAGAGAGAGTACTCTATAACATCTCAAATCACCATCATAGGATACCTTAAGAATAAATTGTCTGAAAGTTCAACGTGTTCCAAAGTGTGTCATTTATGTGACATTGTTTGTTTGTTGCCTCTCTTCCAAACCTCACAACTCAGCTGCCTTTATGGACATGGCATTTGTCCCATCTCTCACGATGCACTGGTGCTTACAAGTGTTGAGCCTTTATGTGTGATCAATAGTATACCGGGGATGGAAGCCGGCAATCATTGGTCTTCTCTTGGTTGATCTCCAGCCTTTGACTTTATCCACACCTGCTGCCATGTTATATGAGCATTGCAGTGTAATTTTAAGCTCTCATTAAAGAGATAAATGACTTGAGGTATACGAGAGTACAAATCTGCTGCAGCAACCCTTGGACCCCAGTCTCTGTCGTTCAGATGCAATTCTAGAGACAACGACTTCATGCCCATTTCAGATATGAGACTAAAATGATCTGCTGGGTACATTACATACAAAATACCTGTATAATCTTGTTAGACTTAAGGGTAATTACATTTTTTCACCCTTGCTGGTGAGCGATGCAGCGCTGCCAAGCCCTGAGGATACCCTGAAGAGATGGTGAACAAGGAAAGGATTTGTCTAAACAAGAAACAAATTAGGCGATTTTTAATGTGCCGAATCAACATATGTAAGGTGTAATTGAGTTTCTTCTGCCCGACTGTAACTGGAGTAAACAACAGGACATTGAGTGAACAGGTTTGCTAATTGAAATAAAACTTAAAAGCATAAATCACTCTGCGCCGGGGTAATTGAAAGAGGCTTGAATTTTTAATGAAGCCGGTGGGCAGGGCTCCATGTCAGTGAATGTGAGGGTGCTATCCATCATCGCTGAGCCTGTCACATGAGTTTTTCAGGAAATGGCTGAAACGCAAGACCGCTCACTCACCAGTAATGGCGGGAATGGATTACAGTAAAATTGGCACGATTTTGCGCGCAGACAACAGGAGTTGAGATGGAGCTGCAGGGGTACGGTGTAGGGGATTTCGAGCTTGTTGAAAAAGACTGAGCTTTCCTTGTCCTTATAAAGACTTTTTAGAGATTAACCCCAAGAATTAACCCACCCGCGTTTGGAAACTATAAAATGATTGAGAGGTCAGCTCTATCGCTTGCTTTAAACCACAACAGAGAGCTGTTACAGGATCACCTGGATCATGAAGTTTGTGACGTGTAGCCTTCTTCAAAGATACACCTGTGGAAAATTTGTAGTTCATGTGGAAATCAGTGTAGAATGATACCAGAGTAAAATTGAGGAGTGGATTTCAGTAACTTGCTCAGTCTAATATTTTCAAAATGAAGACAGTGGTGTTCACATATTTTTATAATATAGCATTATATTGGTACGGTTCTTGATACCGCATCACGTGTTCAGTCCAATCGCATTACTCATGTAAACTCCCCTCGTTTTTCCAAAACAAGCTCCCGTCACAGAAAACGCACTCAGTCCAAACAACATCAACCATAATGTAGTTTGGTCTTCAGTCTCGCACCATCACAGTAACTCATTTAAAGGTCTATCATGAAAAAGCAAAAGACTTGAAGAAGCTCCTCAAACTTGTCGATGTTCCTGATGACACTGGCCTTTCTTGGAGCGGTGTGTTCCGTCACTGACGAAGGAAATGACATCACAGCAGACACTCAGGAAGATCCATCCTTGTAAAGCTGTAGTGGTAAATAATGTCAGAGTTTCACGTTTTTTTTTTTTTTTAAATCAGCCTTGAATAAAAATAACTTAACGCTGAATGTATTTCTTTTGGTTGTTGCAGAGAGGTGAAGAGGGCGAGGGGTTGGGCTTCAGTGATTTGTGTAGTCAAGCAGCTTAATGCTTTTGTTTCATTTGCAACTCTGTTCACCAAAGAAATAACTACAACAAAAAATGCACATTTTAGTGAAAAAGAGAATCTTCTGGATTGTGTTTAAAAACCATTGCCATGGCTGGCATAATCTGATGCCCACTCGCTCCTACTGAGTATTAGTCTTTAAAGACTTTCTTCAATGTGTGGATATAGTGAAATCTCTCCTTTAAGAGAGGAGTATTGCAGTGTACAAAATTATTCAAGTGTTATAGTGCCACCCCTGCTTTTTTCAAATAAAATGGAATAAACACAGAATGACTTCTCCCTACTCCCTCACAGGATTAGGGCAAAAATAAACTGAAATAATAAAACACAAAAAGAAAGCAAAACAGAGCAGCAGATTTTCAGCTCGCAGCTCATGCGCTTTTAAAAGCGGCTTTTTCGGTGCATTTAAAAACTCCCCCCCACAAAATTACCCACTCCTGCAGTGTGCTTCCTCCCTCAGCCCCAAACAGTGCAGAGGAGGACACCTTTAAGCGCCCGGGCTGATTACTTTACTCGTGACAGGTGCACATGCTCTTACCATCTCTATGTGTGGCCCAGACCTATCTGGACCTCAACCTGACTGAACGCCGCAATAGTTTAATAGAATAAATTAATTATTAAGAAATTTATTCATAATAATTTATTCCCCTCTGCAATTGACCATAGGGTATTTCTTTCAGAACCCACAACGCACTGCTAAAGAAGTTGATTTGATTGATGAGGTCTGTTCTGTATTACAACATCTACAATAAATGGGAGTGTAAACGAAAGTTCAATCACGAGTTCAATCACGAGACGTTGGATTCTCAAGCAATTGCGCTAAGCTACCCAATCGGCGCCTTCGGTCTTTATATATATATATATATATATATATATATATATATATATATATGCTTCTGACGTGTTCCTGTCTGCTGTTGCAGAGACTCTGCATCGCCCACCACCTCTCCACCACCACCAACTTCTGACTCCGGCCTTTTCAGCGTCTGCTTCATCCGTATGACCCTTCTGTCCAACGGGGGATGGCTTCGCCCCTGCCTGCTACCCAGGCAGATCAGTGCCCCTCCTCGCTTGAGGGTCCTCAAGGACGGAGTCATCGCCAAATACTGAATTTATTTCACGTCATTGCTTTGGTAATAAATCTCTTTTTCTTAAATCCAAAGTCTTCGTGACTGAACTGAGAATTCATATTAGTATTTCTGTCAGACAGACACATGCTGCATGAGTTGACATGTGGTATTTGAAGCTTTGGATTATGTAAGAGTAGAGGCTACATTTCACACAATGCTGTCATGAAAGAAATAAAATAAAAAAACTCAAAAAATAAATGTGTTTTTTTTTGGTCAGCATAGATGCTAAACAAGCTAGACAAGCTGCAAAATCCAATTTGAAGTTTAATGAAAACCAGCAAACCTGAAATTATGGATTTGTACGATTCAATTTATGGGGCTTGTTGGTGCTGCACTCCAAACTCTGTCCTAATCAGAGCCCACAAACTCCACCCCCCTCACCGGCTGGAAAGTGACCTGTCACCAGTCCTGTGCCGCTGCCGTCATACTCCAGTGGATTTACTCTCCCCAACAACCTTTAGCTAATGAGCACGTGCGCACTTTCATTGTGCATGTTCAGACACTCACCCTTTCTCTCTCTCTATTGCACTCTCACGCACACTCTTGTTCTTTCTCTGTGTCTGTGATCCACAACCTGCTTCAAAAAAAACAGGTTAACACGTATGGGTGGTGATCCTGTTCAAGCAATGTGTTCAGAAAGCATGTAACAGCAATGGTTTTGACTTTTAGGACTTTTTCTATGGACAACATTTCATAAAAAACACACGCAAAATTTTGTTTTCATTCCAGATAGATGTGTCCCAGTTAGACATGGCCCATCGGTCCCATAGCATAGATTGTAAACTCTCCAATAGGCCTAATTCAATGTTGTACCAATTGTCAGGTGTGTAGCTTCCAATGAAAAGATTCCCAACAAATACAATGGATTTGATGGCATATAACCTAAAACATCCACTCGTGTAACGGGTATGCGTTTATCTGGGATGGCATAAAAAGTGAAAAATATCACAGCTGAGCAAATTCCTTGTGTCCAACATCAGAATAATTCATTCGTGCCTGAGAACTAACTTCATGTTGCTTCTTGGCTTTTGTCAGTGATCTTTAAAAACTGCTGGTGAGTTGAAAATCAGGGCTACAATCCTATAGTGTGAATTTGACATTCGATAGCCTGCGTTGGTGGATATGCTAAAAGCATACAGGCAATTTAACAAAGTGAATTATTATTTTTTTGTTAAGTGAATGAAACATTTTTTCTGAATGGCATTTATTATTTAATTACTGCAACAATGCATTAAGGAAGAAACTGAGTGTTTGATTGGCGATGGATCACTCAATCACTCAAATAATCAGACAAGTTGTTCATCAAGGAATCAAAGCAAATGACAGGAAATCAGTAAAAACTAGTCATTTATTTAAGGGAATTTTTTGATCCTCCTCTAATGCCTGCCAAGCTGTTGCTGCCACCAAAATTAAAATCTGGATATATATGAGAAAGCTTGCAGGGAAAAATATAAATAAATAAAATGGAACTTTCACGTTTGCTCAGACAGGCACGGAAGTCAGGCTGGTCACAAGCCGCCCTCTGTCCAATCATTCTAGACTTCAGCATCTCCCACCCAATTAGCAACCATTTATAACCATGCCCTCAACACCACTCCTACTCTGGCCTACGACAAATCTGCATCTGTGTGTATTTTTTCACATGTGCATGCCTTATTTTTAAGAATTTATCAAGGGATTTTGACTTTCTTGCATGAATGGTCTTTCATAAGCACCATTCAAATTATTAATGTGCATATGTACATCTGCATTTGTTGTCCTAAGGATGTATACATAATTCTGATAAATTTTTCATGTTACGCTTGAACGACCTCCTAGAGAGCGCTACAAGAAATCCAAACTGTTGATCTCGACATAAAACAGTAAGTATATCTGTTCTTATTTTTGTAAGTAAAGCAGAATGATTTTCCCAGTCAGCATTTGACATATTTTCCATGGAAAGTAAAAATCTACCATTAAGGTTTATTCATTTTTAATTTGTGCTACAGCGAAGCGATTAAGAAATTGCTCTTGTAACTCAGAAGATGGCAGTTAAATCCCTGACGGCCTGCTGCCATTGTACCCACGAGCCTGGTTCACAGTTGGCATCACTGCAGTGCCAGAATTGTTTCGGTAAATATCCTGCTTCAGAAATGGAAAGCATATTAGAAATAGACATTCCCCAAAGAGTATGTCAGTCAAAATGAGTATCGTAAAAGTGAAGATTAGTTTGAACAATAGCTAGATCTCAGCAGTTGAGAGTCGGACAAAGTATACAGCTCATAATGTTGAAGTACAAACAACTGCTTTCTGCCATTTTTTTTCTTCCTGTGAATAACTTTGTCGCAATTCTTACTTTTTAAGATATAGAATATTTGTTTTTGTAAGACTTAGCTACCGGAAATGAACTTAATGAATATAGTGTGGGCAACAAAGAATTTTATGAAAAACCAACCCAATCTCTGCAATGTACTTGATACAATGATACTTTTCTTGTCAACTCTTATCAGCAACTAAGCATTACTGAGGCTGCATTCAAAATCGCATGTAATACTATCAGTACATTCTGATCTGGCCATACAGCATTCTACAGTGCGGCCAAATCAGTATGTACTGTTAATATTGAAGGGGGCTTTGAATGCAACAGGCATCAAATTCAAAATGAGTGAATACTTCCAAAAAAAAACAATAAAGTTTATCACTTTGAACATTAAATACCTTGTCTTTGTAGTGTACTCAATTGAATATAGGTCGAAAAGGATTTGAGAATCGTATTCTGTTTTTATTCATGCTTTACACAATACCCCAACTTCATTGGAATTGGGGTTTGTAGTTGCCAACAGCAATGCCCTACTTGGAATGTGAGAGTAAGTCTGTTCTGAGCCTGGTGGCTCAGCAGGCTTGTGCTTAACCCCAGTTTCCATAGCAGAAAGCGATTGGGAGTATTGTTACTCCCCCTGGATGGGACGCTAGTCCATCGCTGGTTACTCCTCCAGCTCTTTGTCAGGTTTCTTTGACAATTTACCGGAACCCACTGATACACCTGGGTGTAGTGAGGCACGGGAATGTAACGTCCCTCTTGTCAACACGGAAAAGTTATTTCATCCTGTGGCTCCATGATCAACTAGCAGCAGGGCAGGGTGTGAGCTAATCTAGTGAGAGACCTGCGGTGTTAAATTTTAAGAGGCTCACAAGAGGTTGGGACTCTTCAGAGTTCGGCCACATGGAACTGCATATTGTGCATGAATTCCAGACACACGCGCCGTCCTCACGCTTGGTGTGTCTCGGCCAAAGAAGAAGAAAAACGTAAAGACGAAGTGCAAAGAGCCTGGGGGTTTAAGAGTGCTGCTTATGTAGGTGATGTCATCACATATGCAGCACATTCTTAAAGAGACAGCCCCTGTTGCGTATGGACTGTCAGCTGACTGTTACATAATGTTTTAGCCCAGTGTTCCCCAAATCACGGTCCTCATGGGCCAACACCTGCTGGTTTTCCTGCCTCCCTTTACCTGGGAGT
Source organism: Gymnothorax javanicus (assembly GCA_029692085.1). NCBI lineage: Eukaryota > Metazoa > Chordata > Actinopteri > Anguilliformes > Muraenidae > Gymnothorax > Gymnothorax javanicus. The sequence goes on along the minus strand of CM056209.1, from coordinate 4,009,950 downwards.
CAGGTGTAAAGAAGGTCTGGCCAATCAGAGGCAATAATTCTTCTCTTTTTTGCCAGGTGGGAATGAAAACCAGGGCTGGATTGGGATTTGAGGGCCAGATTTGGGGAGCCCTGTTTTAGCCATTTGGATAAATTTGCAGCTTTTTAGATCAAGACGAGTTGAAAAATAACATCTGATTGTTCTTTAGAAAACTTTTTATCTGTGGGAGGCAAGCCTTTCTGCAATATTTTCCTGTACTGCAAAGCATAATTTGACTTTTCACAGGGCAGTTGTTCATCTTCACATAACAGCAATTTTAAGCTTTTTTCCCCCAACAGTTCACTGCAGCAAAAGTTAATATGCAAATGGTGGCACAAAAGGACTCAGAGAAGCTTGAGTTTAATCCTTGCTTATTTTCTGATCCACGATTTGTTGGTAAGACCCTTTACAGCTTAATACTTTGGGCTGGTCCATTTTTACCTTTGCCAAGGACGAAGTTTTGCCGACATTGGATTGTCTGTCTGTCTGTCTGTCTGTTTGTGTACAAGATAACTCAAAAAGTAATGAACGGATATCTCAGATATTTTTTGGGTTGGTTGCTATTACATCAGGGATGGATCCCATTGACTTTGACCTGAATTGGTCAAACAATATGGCCGCCTCGGCAGCCTGTCCATTTTACCGCACTCCCAACTAATCATATCAAGTGGCCACCACAGAAAACCATCTCAAAATCCTATGTTGCTGATACCTTAAATTTCTTATGAGCCGCATGTTCACTCAGCAAGATTTCGACTGAGCTGCCTTAGCAGAGGTTTGCACTCTCAGAGTGCCTCTAGTTTCAATTTTTGCCCATGAGTGTAATATATAGAAATATACTTACACTTTGTGTGTTACTGTATGTTCACATGTCAACATATTCTCATCCCGACTCCTCATATAATGACACTACCTGACCAAGCGTCGGTGTACATCAAAAAAGGAGCCTTTTGGCATCCTTATGTGACGTTTAGGGTTCGGGTTAAGGGTTTGCGGTTGGGGGTAGGGCTCGTTTTAAACTGGCGTCATATGAGGACAACAAAAGCCTCCTTTTACGTCATATATTGACGCTTGCTGAGGTAGTGTCACTATATGACGCGTTGGGATGAGACTGGGCTCCACATGTTACCACATGTGCTCTCCTGCAACCCTGCGCAATCCCAACTAACTAAAAATAAGATGAGGCTTTTGCTCATTATGCGCCAAACTTTTACTGCTTCAGACTAATATAACCATGACATATTATTCACACAATGTCTCGCGCCACTGATAAGGGATTATTAATTTACACATATTAATGAATCGCGAATCATTACAGTCCCTTCGGCTCAATGTTATTTTTGGAATTTAGCACCAGTTTTTTAAACTTCAATCTGATCCGTCTGATGACGAGCAAGAGAGACTAGTGATGTGACAGTCCTTTATTAAAACCTCATTGTCGGCGCGTAATAATACCAATGAAAAAAAAAATCCATATTTTAAACTCTAAAAATGTGAATCTCAATTTATGCTGTTTCATGCAGATAATACGGTCAGATTTTATCACCAGCATGAGCCCATGGACCGAACCTGCCTTGTGTCAACAGTTCAGCCTGGTGTTGGTGGTGTCATAGAGTCTGGAATGTTCTCTTGGACCATTTCGGGCCTCTTAACGGGCCTCATTGTCTGAATTTCACAGCCTGAGCACTGTAGTGTTGCTGAGCATGTGCTGATCAAAGATGACCCATCCTCTAAAATCTATCTCTAGCATGACAATGCTTCATGTTACAAAGTAAAAATCATCTCAAACTGGTTTCATGAACATGATATTGAGTGAAATACAGCACTGCCCTCCTCATCCCTCCACCACAGTCACCAGTTCTGAATCTCATATAGCACCTCTAGGATGTGGTGGTAGCGCACAGCAGCATGAGATTCACACCATTAATGTGCAGCTGACATATTTGCGGAAATTGTGTTATGCAAATGTTGATATGAACCAAAATCTCAAACAAATGTGGAATCCATGTCTCGAAGAATGGAGGCAGCTCTGAGAGCAAAGGGAGGCCCAAGGTAGTATTAGTGTGGTGTACCTATGTATAAAGAGCTTGGTGTGTGTGTGTGTGTGTGTGTGTGTGTAAAGGACCAAGAGTAATCGGACATGTGGCTGCACAGCTCTGTAAATTGTTGATAAAAAGTTTTCCATTTGCATATACACCCCAATTCCAAAATATTTGGGGCAAAGTGTAAATTGTGAATAACATCAAAATGCAATGACTTTCAGATCACATGAGCCAATATGTTATTTACAATAGAACATAGATAACATTTCAAATGTTGAAACTGAGACATTTTATATTTTTATCCACAAAATGAGCTTATTTCAAATTTTCTGGCTGCAACAGGTCTCAAAAAAGTTGGGACAAAGGCAAAAAAAGGGCTGAAAAAGCAATTAATATATAAGAGAATCAACTCAAAGAACATTTAGCAAGCAATTAAGTTAACTGGCATCAGGTGCGTAACATGATTGGCTATAAAAGGGATGTCTTAGAGAGGCTGAGTCTCTCAGAAGTAAAGATGGCCAGAGGCTCTCCAACCCGTGAAGGCTTGCATAAAAAAAATTGTGGAATACTTTAAAAACAATGTTCCTCAACGTCAAATTGCACAGGCTTTGAAGGTCTCATCATCCACAGTGCATAACATCATCAAAAGATTCACAGAAACCGGAAAAATCTCTGTGCGTAAGGGACAAGGCCGAAGACCTTTACTGGATGCCCGTGATCTTCGGGCCCTCAGACGCCACTGCATCACTCACCGGCATGATTCTGTCATTGACATTACTAAATGGGCCCAGGAATACTTCAAGAAACCACTGTCTATAAGCACAGTCCGCCGTGCCATCCACAGGTGCCACCTAAAACTCTATCATGCAAAAAGGAAGCCATTGTTGAGCATGTTCCAGAAGCGCCGCCATGTTCTGTGGGCCAAGGCTCATTTAAAATGGACTGCAGCAAAGTGGCAAAGTGTCCTGTGGTCAGACGAGTCCAAATTTGACATTCTTGTTGGAAATCATGGGCGTCGTGTCCTCCGGGCTAAAGAGGAGAAAGACCACCCCTCCTGTTATCAGCATTCAGTTCAAAAGCCAGCATCTCTGATGGTATGGGGATGCATTAGTGCATATGGTGTGGGACCCTTGCATGTTTTAAAAAGCACCATGAATGCTGATTGGTATATAAAGGTTTTAGAGCAACATATGCTCCCCTCCAGATGACATCTATTCCAGGGAAGGCCTTGTGTATTTCAGCAGGACAATGCATAACCACATACTGCAGCTATTACAACAGCATGGCTTCGTAGTAGAAGAGTCCGTGTGCTGAACTGGCCTGCCTGCAGTCCTGATCTTTCACCGATTGAGAACATTTGGCGCATAATTAAATGAAAAGTCCATCAAAAGAGACCCAAAACTCTCCATCAGCTGGAAGCCTGTATTAAACAAGAGTGGGATCAAATTCCAATGGCTAAACTCAAGAAACTTGTCTCCTCAATGCCCAGACGCCTCCACTCTGTTTTAAAAAGAAGAGGGGATGCTACACCATGGTAAACAGGCCCCTGTCCCAACATTTTTCAGACCTGTAGCCGCCATCAAATTTGAAATTTGCTCATTTTGTTGATAAAATTGTAAAATTTCTCAGTTTCAACATTTGCTATGTTATCTCTGCTCTATTGTGAATAAAATACTGGCTGGTGTGATTTGAAAGTCATCGCGTTTTGATTTTATTCACAATTTACATTTTGTCCCAACTATTTCAGAATTGGGGTTTTTATATATATATATATATATATATATATATATATATATATGAAATCCCAATTCTGGAAAAGTTGGCAGAATGGAGCTTAAGTGGCTGTTCAGGTGTGGAAGTCAAATCTAATCTCCCACCTAATCACTGAGCTTTTACAACCAAGGCCGCCTTCATTCATCTCCTCTGCTCTCTGCCCTCTACACCTCTCTTACTCTGGCCTACTACTGATCTACATCTCATCTCCCCCACCTCCCCAGCCTCCTCCTTCATTAATAACACTGTTCATTGTAAGCAGCATCTGTTCATATTGTGTTCATTAATTTCAGGGTAAAGAATCTCAGGCTCAGCTGGTGTATTTGTGATCTCAGGGACTGTCTGAGTCATTCTTCCTCAGATTGTTCCAGAGCATCACTCATGCAGAGTCACCGCCAAACTCAAATGCATGTCATTCTGTAATAAATGGTCAAATTTGATGTTAGTGTCCTGCCTGAATTATAGAAAATGAAAATAAAATCAAAAAAGACTGATTTAAAAAGTCCACATGGAAATCAACTGAGAATGATATCTTGGGAAAATTAATATCCTGAATGCATAAAATTAGCAAAACAGTAATTCAATTTCATGGTGGATACTTTGTTGAGAAATCACTGAAACACATAACTGTGTTATTCATCATTAAATATCCTCTTGCCCCCCAGATACTTGAAACACTCAATAAAACATCTGAAAAGAAAAGTTAGTATTTGTTTATTATGATTAACTATTATAAAAAAAAAAACACTTTCATTGAATGAAATAGCACAAGCTACTTGAATGATTCCAAACTTATACATGGAGGAGTGTATTTGGTAAATACTTATCCAGCCTATTGTATCCTCATTATTGTTAAAACCAAGCGACTTGAGGCATAAGCCTAACGGAGGTGATGATTGGACCAATCCAGAGCGCTCAGCCTCCCCTCTGAAAGCGTATTAGCGGCACCTGGAATTTCAGATCTCAGCTGATGGAATCATTGCAGTCAGGGCTGCAGCCGAGGTGACTGAACGGCGGACGCTTCAAGAGCTGACCTGAGCTCTGTGGGCGACTCTCACTGCCTCCAGCTCCTGAGACATTTAATACTTTGTTTCTATTTAAGTGGACAGAGTCTGAGATCATTCACCGAAAAAAGTTTAGTTCTGAACTATAAGTGACTGTAGATTGCAGGGCATGTTATATGAATGGACTCTTATGCAATACAGAGAAAATTAGTCCCCCCCCCCGCAGTAATATTTACGGTGTAAAGCAAATAATCGCTGTGCTTGATTTCTGTTTTAAAAACATACCCAACCTGCATTGTACAGCAGACAGTCCCTGTGTTGTTCACAGCTGTGAAAAAAATGATTACAACAGCACAAAAAAAAAACCAAAAAAAACAGAGAAACCTGCCAACATGCGCAATTTAAAAAAAAAAAATGTTTAGTGTCTCTTTGAAATATGTTAAGACTATATTGTGGTGTTTCATGTTAAATTTGCATATTCATATTCACTGCAAATTTTTTATTTGCTTGTTGAAGTGTTCACTAAGATCAATAGCTTAATAATAATAATAATAATAATAATAATAATCATCATCATCATCATCAACCAGTCAACTCTATTATCATGAGAGTAAATGAAGGCGCAGAAATCCCTTTGCATTGTCTCTTCTGAAAGGCTAAGCCTGCACCAGCCGGACAGTAAGTGCTAATACATCACAGCGGAGAAGATGAAGGATAATGGAGGAGAATAACCCAGAAACCGTAATATTCAATGCCTCCGTTAGCGGCCATTGATTTCATGGACAATGCTTGAAGCTGCAGCAGGACATTCAATTTTAATCTTAATTATTTTCATTTTTCCCCTGTCCTGTGTTCAAAATTAGAAAATGCAAGTGAAGAACATTTAAATTGTGTTGGGTCAGATTCAGCATGTCCTTGGAAAAAAGAATAATCTGTGCCTTATGCCTGGACAATTGAGGGCATAAGATTTGAGTTATTTGAGGTCATTTATGAGGTCAATCATAAGTGTAGATAGGCTGAATATTCTACTTTTATTCCATATCTTCTCATGGCCATTTTGAATTATCATGTTATTTTCAGGTTGAATATACAACACAGAAGCTGGAGGAACTCAAACTCCCAGAATCCTCCACCACTACAGGGAAGAAGAAACACACACACACATACATGTGACCGAAGGTCTGCTCTCAGTTGGGCAGAAGGTCCTGAGGCCTGCAGTTGATACGGTGCTCCTTATTCCCAGTCGAAAAGCTGCTGAAGAGCCCTCTTCCACAGGGATTCCTCTAATTAGACTCATGAGACTTAAATCAGGTTAGGTACGGCAGGCCAGTGCATCAGAAAATACAAAACGTATGATAATTGCTCCCATTGTAACTGGTATTTTTTTTTTTTTAATTGCTCGGAGAAGTGGTCTCTCTATGCAGTCTTATGTTGTGCTCACTGGAATGATGACAGTGTTAGTCAAAGCAAACATGCGATGATGCTCTGTATCGTGAGAATGTAATTGGTCGGCATTTCTGATGGCATTTTTCACTGCTGAAGGCTGAAACATTCCAATTAAAATACAAAAGCACTTTATATAATGCACATTATTAGATCTAGAAACAAATGGTTGTGTAACAGCGCTATTTGCTGTTCTTTGAAGTGATCTGGTTAAGTTTTTTTTTTTTTCTATTTTATTTTACTTTAAAATTTAATTAGCATATTATATTTTCAAAAGTATGCTAAAGTGCAGAAATGTTAGACTTTGATTTACCGGCTGGAAGGGATTCACAATATCGGGGAAAATCATTGCATGCAGCTGAATGAAAATGCCATTTTTTTCTTTGAACATGCAGCTTTTGAAGCATATTAATGAACAAAACTGAGAGCATTGTTTTTTTTTTTTTTTTTTTTTTTTGGAAATCTCTGGGATTTGCAATGAATATATATATATATATATATATATATATATATATATATATATATATTTCTTAATTTAGTTTGTACAATATTATAAATTCCATTTCTACCTGGCGGGAGGTATTCAGGGAATATCTGGCAATTCATTATTATTTTTTGAATAAATAGTGCTTTCTGTGGTCTGCAGATCATAGTCAATAATACTGAGTACTTTCAGGAAACCTAAAAAGTTCATCAATCTTGACAAGTCATCAAGTTAATTAATAAATCCCATTTTCTCAGTTACAGCCATTAATATGCTTTAATGAATACTTGCACAAAGATTAAACACCATTTTTATTGAGCTGCAATGTGCTGTTTCCCAGCCATTTGTTCCCGGATTTAATAATTTGCACCAAAATTTGTTGCAATTCACCTAGAGGGCGCTCGTGAGATAGAGCCCCATGAATGGGAGTGAACGGAGCTTAAAGCATTAAATAATCATTTACACCTGCTTATGGAGAAAAAACAAAATTTTATTAAGTTTTAGCAAGTGAAGTATTGATTATATGTCAAAAGTGAAATGAAAAAAAAGATTGATTTTCTTTCGTTTTTCTTAACAGGTCTTTTTTGCCCATAAAATGCTAGCATCCTGCTAACGTCTCACTTACACCTGACGGCGACCGAATACCCTCCCTTGACAGCACAGGGAATTTTCAGTTAGTGAGCAGCCTTAGTCTTAATTTCATTAGTCTTAACCTACTTACCCTACGACAATTATATGAACTCAATCACAGCTAGAGCTGCGCTCTGAGAGCGCAAGTACCTCCGCCAATGTACTCAATGTTATTTTTGCCAGTATTAGCTAGCAACGCCTGTGCTTATGCAGTCCTGTAGTCTTCGCGCAAATATGCTCTTAATGTGTTTTTGACCTTTTGCGTGCCCTTGACCTCGACCTTTGACCTTGACCTCCCAAAATGGAATTACCTCTTCCTTGAACAATACTTAATAATTCCACCAAATCTGAGGGAAATCCGTCCATAACTTTCAGCGTAATCCTGCTTACAAACAAACCAACAAACCAACCAACAGACAAACGGTAATGATCACATGACCCCCTCCAGCTTCGTTGGGCGGAGGTAATAATTATGATGTGTTATATTCCTAATGTATTTCCCAAACAATAACCACAACAGACGTGAGGAGTGTTTTTAAATAAAAGAAGAAAAACTTGCAGATGCTTTGTAGTCTTCGCTGGTCACATGCCATGATTACTGCCACGGCGAATCACCAATAATCACAAAACTGTATTTTACTACACATGAAAACCTGTAAAAAAAAATCTAAAAATGCGACAATATCCATTTTTCAAGCCCTTGTATCCTAAAAATGGTAAAAATTATAAGAAAAAATATCCCCCCCTTGAACATCACATTTTGGGGTTGGAGCTTCATGGCCTCTCATTCATTCTGAACTCTCTCGCGAGCGCCCCCTATGAAACAGGAAGTGCGTAAGGTGGCAGTTCTCCCTATTTAGAAAGTCTCTGTCCCGTCTCTTGTATTTATGAGGGGCAAACTGTGCATGTACAACAAGAGTCAATGGGCAAAGATTTTTGCACCCTGGGCTAGAAATATGTCACATATCAGTAACTTTGGACAACATAGAACAATTTTTCTCATATTTTGAGTCTTTTACTCTTTATATTTAATCTATATTTTAGTATCTAGTATTTACCTCTTCATGCAAAAAAAATATATATATAACATAAAATTGTACCATGAAATTCTTTCTTCCTCATGTGGGGAGTGGTGATAAGGTGGGGCGGTGCTCTAGCGCCCTCCATTGACGAGCCATTCCTGAAGGGCGGACTAGCAAAAATTAATGATGGGGTGTGGTAGTTCAATATTAAATGAAGGCGACAACACAGAGTTCCAGGAAAACATGTCTTCTCCATTACAGCCCACGATCCTGACACTGTCAATAAATTACAGGAGCAATACATCCACTTCAGTAGTTTTTGAGTACCGTACCCAGTTATTTTTGACGTTTATTTTTTTCACTTGATGTAAATAGGGTAAAAAATATGAACAATCTGGACCCCATCTGTCTTATTCTTTTGCAGCATTAAGCTTCATTGCTAAATTACTGTATGTTTTTCCAGTGTGCACATTCATTGTGTGAAGAAACTGGTGAAAACAAAGCTATTGATGCTTAATGTCTAGTTTGCCTGGTGTGTGGGCATCGAGACTCATTCCATGGGAGGCGATTTGTGGCTGACATTTGTTGATGCCGTCTGTATGAGCTACATTTTCATGAGTCATATTCTCAAACTGAAGCTTGCGCCAAGTAAGAGAACTTTCTAATTTATTTACACGATTTCCATTTTTTTTTATCCTTTATTGCAAACGTTTTTATGTTCAAGCTACACATCTTGGCGGATTCCTGCAAGAAGCAGCGTGAGAGAATTTAATCTTCTCTGTTAAATTTAATAAACAGTGTACCTGAAGAGCTGCAAGGCAAGACAAATGGGGTCAGCAGTAACCCCGCATCAATATTCGATCACTTCTCAGCATGTTATTCGCAAGGACGTTTTCGCCGCCGCGTCACAGGTCGCTGGCTGAGACCGGCACTCCAAGGCACTGTGCTACTCGTCATAACATGTTATTAGCCTCTAGAAACAAACCCTTTTAGTACTTAAGAGTACAAGAGCAATCAAACGCACAGCACCGTGCTATTTCTGCAAGTGCTAGTACAGTGTGGTCTGTGGTTTGGGGAAGGACGTCACAAGCTGGCTGGAGGACAGCACAGGATAGCTCTTGCGCCACCTGAAAAGCTCTGTGCTTAAGATTTTGCTGGCAGGGCAGTGACAAAAGAGACACAACTGGGAAAAGTTTTTTTTTTTTTTCCTGTACTTGCTTTTGAAAACACAGAATGCAAGTATCATTTGTTTTTTTTATGAATCTCACTAATTGCTTGCAAACTTCTTGCATGTACTGTACATCGTTGTGCAAAAATCTGCAAAAAAATAAAGCTATCTTCAGATAAATTACAGGGGAAAGAAAAAACAAGAAACAAGAGCTTTATTCTAAACAAATGAATCACCAGCTGAATTTTGCCATTCTGTACCAACCTGCTCTGCTTGCCTACATACACTCTAAAACAAAAGGTTCTTTGGCTTGTTTTATGTGTTTCTGGAACCTTCCAGCGCAAGCTTGATCAGTGTGAAATCCCCCCAAATTTGTCCAACTGCTGAACTACATTGCCCTCCTAAATTATTGGCACCCTCTGTGAATATGAGCAAAACAAGCTGTGAAAAAATGTTCTTTTATTCTCTTGGTCTTTCACTGAAAATGTTCACAATAAATCATACTTTTGCATCAAAGTAAAATTGTTGAAGGGAATTTAATGTTTACATAAAATAATTTTTTTTTTCTTCAAACCATGTATTCCGCAAACCTCAAAGGGGGTTTGGCGTAGACGGACAGCCATGCAGAAAAGCGCCATGTCCTCACTGTGAAGTATGGTGGTGGATCTTCAGTGCTGCAAAGGCCTGGACATCTAGTGAGGATACATGAGGAGTCCACTTGCAAAACCTGCTAAGTCAAGTTTTGAAAATAAATGAGTTATCTCCCTTAGCCTCTCTTTCAGGCACCTGCGCATGTCCCACTGATAGCTCCACTTTCAAAACCTACTAAATCACGTTATAAATTGTAACGGAAAAAGCGAAACTCTGTCAAAACCCGCCAAGTCAAGGAGGAAAACTGTCAAATTCTGCTAAGTCATCAGCCAATGTGGAAACGTGATTCCATTTTCGTTCGCTAAAAGGAACCAATCACAGTCGAGCTTTTATAGCCTGTTCAGCTTTTGTTTTCTCCAGCTCAAGATGGGGGATGCAGACTCAAGTTTCGTTTTGATCGCAGAAAATGCAAACAAATCTCTTCATAAGCATTCAAAGGAAGGAAAAAAGGAAGCTCCTCAAACTTAAAAGGTAAGGAACACTGTTATGAGTTCGAATGATATCCTTGCATGTCTTAAAATGCATTTCTTGCATGTACAGTGGGTCCTGAGTCAAATACCTTCAGCTATTGAGCAACATGGCTGGTTTAAACACTGTCAAAACCTGCTAAATTTTCACTCCACTTTCAAAACCTTCTAAGTCAAAACTTTGTGATGCAAAATCAAAGTCATTTCTTAAAAAAAAGAATGAATTGCCTCATGGATTATGTCTGCAAGGCTAATAGTTTCAGAATAGTGAAAATTGGTATCTATGGAAGATAATTTCTATGCCAATCAAAAAATCAGATTTTTCTAAAAAATGGACCAACTTGACTTAGAAGGCTTTGCAAAATGGACTCCTCAAATGTAATCACAGCCTCCATAAAATATCAACATACATACCAACATACCAAAATACCAACATACCAATTAAAGATTAGATTTTTGAGAATATTTTGAATGAAACATTATAAGGATAAATGATAATGACATTTTTTTTTTTGCATGTCATTCTGCTCATTTTTACTAAATGCTGCTAATAATTCTGGAGGGCACAGGGCAGGGGGTCCTTCCATGGAATTACAGAGGGGCCTTTTTGAACCATTTTATATATTCTCTGCATAATTTTTGCTTTTATTTTTAAATCTATTTTTGTATAAGCACATTGGATGTGAAAGGAAACAGTGAATATGGGGTTAAAAGGAGACAGTAAGCTTTAATTTTAGGATGTTTACATCCATAGCGGGAGATGTCTGCAGGAATTAGGGCATTTTGGCGCACTGCCTTATTAGTGAAATGAAAAACCACCACTTAAGTGCTCATTAATAGCCTGCCTGAAATGAAGGCCCTGACTGGTAGTTATGCCGCCACCTGTGATGTGCACCTGCGGCGATGTTTTTAGCCTCAGCGTAACTGAGAATGCTGGGCGTGGAGATTTCTAAAATACATCTATGTATGTATATACACATACAGATTAGGAATTTGTCATAACTTGGAGAGTCAACTCTATAATTGAGTTGTAAGTTTCCTTTTTTGTGCAGTTCTTGCAGAACTAATTGGATATCATTACCCCAGTGTCCATGTAACTCTGCAGTGAGGCTGACATTATTTATGGTGCGCTTCATTACTGTCCGTGACATTTGACCCGGAGGCTCTCCGTTTATCAGTGGTGAAGACTTATGGACACGGCCTCACGAGGCCTCCTGTGCAGTGTGAATGTTAAAAACTGGACTAAGCAGGATAGAGCCTCACCTGCAGTTCTGCATATCCACAGCCTTCCCTTGGATTATATGTAGTTTTAACTAAGGTTCTGACTCATTGCGGTCATTAGAGATCCCATGACGCAGTTGATATTTCAAAGAGCAGGAAGTTTGCCAGTATCCTGGCCCAATTCTCTACCTGGCTTTAAAGGTATACTGAATGGGATATATCCTGTTGCAATTTGTAAACACAACATTCAAATTTGGCCCCGCCCCTTCTCTGCAGCTAAACCTCACCAAAAGCACAAATGCCACTGAAAACAATACCCCAGCACCTTCAGGCAGGGGTAAAACTCCCTCTCCATCTCCGCTGTACAGTGTACATCCTCAGAACTCGGACAAAAGCCTTTGCTCTTCGGACTCAGAAGTTTCAGGTCTCTGGACAAACTTTGGCAAGTTACAGTTCTGGTGCAGCTCAACATCAGGCAAAAATCTCCCAGACTTAACTCCCTCAGACAAAACTCCCTCCACCAAAGTCCCTCAGATTTTCAGCCAGATGAGGTAGAACCCAAAGTTTGCTCAAGTCTGTCATTCCAGTTATACTTGCAATGCAGATTTAAATATGAGATGGTCCCCAAAACCTGAGATAACCGTCCTGGCACCGGATTGGGGATTACAGTTCCTTACATATTTGTCTACCACGTGTCAATGGAGAGGTGCACCAGTGAAAACAACAAACCAGGTCCAGTTTTAGGCTCAAACATTGTAAGGAATGTGAGAAAGAAATACTAATAAATGCACATTTATTTATTAAGCTTTGACAGAAGTCAGGAAATGATCGCACAGGTAGCAAGGCACCTATTGTGAGGCAATCATCCCACAACATGTACAGACAATTGAACAAAGAGGAGAAAAAAATAGTAATAATAAAATAAGACAGTATACTAGCAAGTGTAAGTAACATCAGAGGGACAGACGGCAACGTGAACAATGACATTTGCCAACCCATGTACAGGAATCATCAGAAGAAAAATAGGTGTTAAACTTTTCTGTATAAAAATGAAATAGCTTCGATTTAAAAGCAGTTGTAGTATCAGAAATTTGATAGAGGTGACTGGCGTTATTATCGATCTGAAAAAAAATCAATGTCAATTCACACAAAAAAGATACATTAGCACATAAAAAAATTAATGAAGGAGTCAGTTGCAGTCTCAAATCCAGTTTAAAAACATACCTTATTGATCAGGCTTATCATAAGACGTAGCTCTGTACATTCATCTGTCAACCCACAGTGACCCCGGTTGGCTCATGATTGGTGAGTTTGGTCATCTCCCCTTTTGGACAGCTGGGCTCTCTACGCCTGTCCCAGTAATTATGAAGCCACAGTTTATCCCTGGCGAGGTCCTCTACAGTAATTGCATGCGATTGTTTCATTCCAGCCTGTTGTTGTTATGCACTTTCTTAACAGCCTTTTGAACAAGACCTCTCTGAGAGCAAAACATCCCCCGCTGGAGTCGCAACTGTGATGTGCGCATCGTCAGTCTATCTACAGCATATGTGCAAAGTTTCAGAGATGTCCTATGAAAACTGGAGTTGATTTCACCAGCCAAGGACCGTCCGATATGGACAGACAGATGGACTGCGCCATGACATAATCCCCCTTTTAGCCATTTTCCCTGTGGGGGATTAAAAGCCCCCGACCACGATCCCTGGCCTTACTTCCATCGCTGTGTGCCCCGCGCTCCCTTAACTCATCCCGTGCAAACACCTTCATCCCTCCTGGCCTCTCCAATCCTTGGGACCTGGTCACGCGGAGTAACTCACATGATCTGAGTCGCCCCACAGGCCCAAAATGTCAATATAACATGCATGAAAAATGACTGACTGACTATACTAACTGTCTATACTCACACTCTGTGCAAGCTCATGTATTTTCTTCAGAGAATGCACATCTGGTTTAGTTTATTGCTTATTATTATGAAAAAACTACTACTCTAAAGAAATTGCCAGAATCCTTGGGGACAACAATATGTATAAAATATTTAATGTTTGGCAGAGTTACAGAGAGTCAAAACAATTCAAATGCAGTGGCCTACGCTCACCCCCTTCTGCTGCTGTTCTGTGGCGAGAGACAGCAATCTGTACTGCAAAGCACTTGTAGCTCTTCAATCATGACAAGAAAGAACACCCTTGCAGTAAGAGAGACATTTCATAAGGTCCTCATCAATAGCGAATGAAAGGCTCATGTCTAATTCAGCAGGTACCGAAATCCGCCGATAGATTTATTCATGAATTCATTTTTGTATTTTTGTGTGCGTTTCCAACTGGTCATCTCATGCGGCCTGTACGAGCCCGCATCCCCACCCACTCCTCACTCAAGGCCACATCTGATGGAGTGAACTACATCATTTTACTACGTGCAGCTGATCTGTGATTCTGCTGGGAGCAGTTAAAACTGTCATTGTAGGACTGGATATTGTGCTGGGAAATGGCCAGTGGAAATAGCTGAAGTTGTGATATGCAGAACAGAAATGTTTTTTGTTTCCATGGCATTAACCCCATAAAACCTGCAGACTTATATATGTGCCCATACAGTGAAGCAGCTGTATTCAAATCTGTGGAACTTCAGACCTATTTTAAATTCTAGCGGCGATCCCAAGGTTTCCAAAGATCCCACATATGCCCTGCTGAATTATGTAAATTGATGTACAAGATCAAGACATTTTCATTGATCATTTGATGTGAAGCTGTGGCCATAAAACATGGTGTCCTGATTTTGAATATTTTTGAATACAAGTGCAATGTTGCTTCAGTGAAACGCTGCAACCAGCAGATACAGAGTATGTCTGTGAAATTGTCTTACGGGGGGGGATGCTTTTTCTGACTTTGAACATACTTAAGGGACATGTCTGATGCACTCATCCACAGTGAGTCACAGAGGAGAACAGAAATATCCCCTGAAAGGTACAGAGGCTATATTCACAGAACAAGCTTATGGACATATTGCATGCTATTTAGCCGACAGATCCAAATCAACTTATCGTGTTTTGCTCAAGGGCCAAACAACTACAGTGGGGCGTGAGCTTCCATGTGTCTGAGTCCAAGTCAAGCGCCTCAGCACCAAGGCTTCAGACAGCTCTGACCTTTTCCAGAACATTTCCTTTTAAATGTTGACATTCCACTGTTGTCTTATGCAAACTTGTTTGTTGGTGTGATGCAAATCAATATGAGAGTACATCAATTAAAAAAAAATAAATAATAAGGCCAATTAGGGATCATGTTCACCTTACGAAAATAGGTTTGGTTTTCAACTTACGAAAGACCAACTTGGCAATAATTTACACAGGTATTACTGAAGTATGACATTGTCCAAAAGAAAACTCAAAGTGAAAGAAAAGGTTGTGTCGAGGGATCCAGGGAGACTACTTATAATTTTAAGAGCTGACCCTGTCTTTGCCAGACTATGGGCTGAATTCGATTGATAGAAAGAGGATTTGACCAGCAGGGCAAAATGAACAGAGACAGCATTACTAGGATTACTGTCACACAAGGGTGGGTGGCGATGCGTGGGTTACCAGAGGACCCCAGAGCTACCAGAGGGGTCTGAAGGTATGCAGTATCTGGTGTTCTTCTGAAAATATAGTGGAATTGTCCCCTTTGCTGCCCAACAGGCTAACACCAAAGCTTGTAATTAAAAAAAAAAAAAAAAATATGAGTATATATATTAGGCCGGTGTAGAGAGATGGAGGGACATTTTAAGCCCTGAAACTCAGAACATGAGAGAAAAAGGTGACAAAAAGACACTGTGATAATGTTGCATGTATGAGCAGTTATTCCAGAGCCTTTTAAACTTGAATTTCATCAGCTTTACAAGTCATCATGTCTCCCAACAGCTCTCATTGGTGACATTAGATGAGGAACATGGATTTTTGAAAAATGGCCTTTGGAAGCCTTTTTTCACTGGGGCTTCAATGAGTCGATGCGCTCGCATTTCCCAGAATTCCGCGCGGTAGAGCTTGCTCTGTTGAAGGGTAAATTTGCTCAGTAAATAAAGGTGACACAAGGTAAATTCTGCACTAATTGTGTGGGCTGTGTTTCCAGCCCGCTGTGAGACAGACACTTGTCACAGCTCTCCATAATTTTGAACTGTTAGTGTCTTAGTCTTTTTATTCCATTTTATTATCTATTTTATGATTTCAATCTTTTTTTTTAAACTTATGTTTTATTCCATTCTACTAACTGTTTTATCTTAAGATCTTACTGTTATTAATCTCTTGTTGATCCTTGGTTTTTATTTTTTTCCTGTAGCACTTTGAGATTTTTATTAATGAAAAGTTCATTATAATTAAAATTTATTATTACTATTATTATTACACTGAAGCACAGCAGCAGAGACACAGGCATCCATGTTTTGCAATGATCATGACAGTATACTGCGCTTTGAGGGTCTCCTTTCCAAGTTAAATGATTAACGGAGCAAGAAATTTAAACAGCCGTCCAGTTAAAATGGTGGACCAGGCCTCTTGGTGGACGAAGGGTTAAGTAATTAAGTTTTTAGTACGATTGTGTTGGTTTCACATTTCAAGTGCAAAAAAGAAACAAATCAAGACCAGAATGATCTGCGAAGCAATAACTTCACACATTCTGAGTGTGTGGAAGGTTTTCTCTCGAAAAGTAAAGGGACGAGTTTCTGGTCTCAGGGTACTCATTTTGTGCCATTAAATTTTTAAAATGTTAAAGGCATGATTAGTGCCTAAACTTTTGAAATTGCCGTGAAAGTGCGGTGGCTGGTGATGTAATGCGACAGGAGAAGCGAACTAATTGGTGAGCCATCCATCTTCTTAACATCTCCTCTCAGTGTCAGGATATTAGTTTATCAGCCGGAGGAAATGAAAGCCTTATTTGGGATGATTTGGTAATGAGTTGAAAAAGTGCTATTTCTCACGCTCAGTATAAGTCCCCCAGCGGTGTGACCATCATGGGACAATCTTTGAGAGCGGGCTGTGCACAGTGTACTGCTGTGGAGCATTTCAGAAAATCAGAAAAAGTCAGGCCGCCCTCCCGAAATGCAGCATGCGTGCTGCGTGTAGGGCCTCATGTTCTCGTGTAAGTCTGAGGACAGAAGAGAGACCATCTCAGCTGGCATACATCGCTGGAATGGTTTCCGACCAACATCTGACCAATCATTGGTCAGAGATGCCGGACACAAGCTGCTGGAACACGTTCTGTGCAGGTGTGGAGATGGTGACCGAAAGACCCCACAGGTCAGTATGTTGGAGTAAAATGTAAAGCTTGGTCAGCGTACACACCTCAGCTGCTGCTCATGAGATGGGAGAGAAGATCAGCTTCTGTCTAGTCTTGGACTGGAGATTCAATTATTTTCCAATGGCAGCCATTACTGTTCAGATTATCTTTCTAACACTGGTGGTGTCACTTCAATAAATGTCTGGCTACGCATCCATGGTCCGGTTTTCACCAAGAAAGGATATGTTTTTGAAAAGCAATCACGTTCTGTGAATTATAAAAAGACAAAAAGGGATGTTTTTTGCAGCAATGTCTGCAAAATTGAAATAACTCTACTTGTAATTCGGGACCTACCCATACCTTTGTGTGTTTGTAAACACGATGAATGGTACTTAACTACTATGTGCAGCTCTGTGTTTCAGTGGGACCCATATGGGTATGTCTCAGACTGAACATAAATCTGTGATCTTGCTTTCCATGTATTTAGTTGAACGTCTCTACAGGAACGAGCCCCAGTCACATGGGGTTTTGACGGTAAAAATACCTCAGTGACATTGAAAGGGGTTGGTGACCGGACAGCACACCTTGCAGACAAAAAACAAAACACATCCATGCATGCAAATATCTAAAGACAGTTGGAGAGTTTTTTTGTGCCGCATATAATAACTCTCATTACAATGCGTTTGCTCAGGAAGACGGTTCTTTCAAATGTGCATCAGCATTTGTACTGATTGCCTCTTTTTGTTACATGATAACAAACCTCTTACATTAATCTGATTTGAAAACAATATCACGTATTTGTGCATGACTCATATCAATGCAGCAAGAGTTGAAATAATTTTTGCTGTTGTTGTTGTTGTTAGTTATTCATTTCAGATTTTTTATTCATTTCTGGTGAAAGCTGCTTTGCTTGACTGAAACTACGTATACCACTTTACATACTAATAAAGGTTGTTAAGTTAAACGGTATTTCGTTATGCGCTGATTTTGTACCAATTCTGCAATTCTGGAAATTTTGTGGGGTGGGGGGTGTCACCATGACCAAATTCAGCTTAGGGCACCGCTTCGCTCGGGGGCACCCCTAGTTTAAGGTCATATTGAGGCTTGGGGGGTATGGGGCACATTTCTTGAACAAAATAATATACTGCCCTTATATTGAGTCCAAGTGCTGTCCGTTGCAGTCTGCATCCAATAAAAGTTCTTGTTCTCCTATCAGAACACTGATAATTGCTCACGGCACCTCGCGAGCGCGGTTATTGTGGTGAAAAAATGCTGGTATTCATCATGGCTGCCCTCCACAACGGGACCTGTTTACTGAACTGCTGGTCATGGGTACGCTGAGATTGAGCGCGCGGAGGGAAGGTACATTGAGGGGGAATGTGTTTGTGTGGATGTGTAGACGGCGCCGAATGAAATCACCTTCTCCATTGCAGCGCTGTAACCTCCCCTTTGGCACCCTGGGACCAGAATTGCCTTTGATAGGATTTAATAGGTGATTAGAGATACTTTCTTGGGCCAAACAGCATCTGTTATCACCACCTATGGCGGTCCAGCAACCTCCCACCCATTTTCTATAACCCCCTGTTGTCTGCTCTCCAAGCGTTCGTACCACAAATCATCTCTCGCTCCCTCTTACTGGGTCGCTCTCTGTACACTTGTGGTAAACAAGCAACCCCTCATCTTTATAGTCCTTTATATATAAGTTTTGCATTTGAAAAGAGCTCATCTCAGTAATTTTTTGATCTCTTGCTTATATTTTCACTATTGACTGCCTTGTGCATTATTTTTTTTCCATGTGACATTGGCTGAGGTTTGTGACCTCTATCAGAGGCTATTAAAGGTTGCAATTGCCTTCGCTGGGATATAGTCAGCGTATACCAAAATGCAAGACGAAAGAAAAATTCATTAAAAAGTTAAAAGATAAATAACGTAGGATGGGGAAAAATGTACTCCTTGCAGAAAAGTACAGTCGATGCATTGTGAAATTTTGTAATCGCTCAAGCTCTGCCAGGCCGGTAATCACCACATTTTGATGATTTTAAAAGCACAACCGCAAAATGCAACTGAGCCGCGGAATTACCTGTGTGTTTGTTCATCTGGAAGTTTTGTGTACATAAAACACACTGCAATATTCATCCATTTATGTTTCTTACCTGCAGCTCTGTCTCCAGATCCCGGCTGTTCAATTATGTACATTTCAAATCGGACATGAATATTGAATGACCGCATAAGCAAGGAAGTAAAAAAAAAAAAAAAGTCACCCGTACCTTTGTGCACTGCAGTGTTCACACAATCATCCAGCAGAACGATTTTTGTTCACCCCATGATTGCAGATTCAATGCTGAGGCCTAAAATTACACTTTAGAGAGGTGAATGTGACCAACGGTTTAGACCCCAGGGAAGCGACGGAGAGGGGTTAGCTTCTTGTTACTGCAGCATCCAACTGCCACAGAGAAGGCTACCTTGTTTTTCATAATCTGGGTCGCATTTCCCAAAAGCGTAGTTGCGAACTAAGTTAACAACTTACATAGTTCGTCCATTCACAGTCAATGGGTCCAACTGTGTAAGGTAACATCTGTGATTTTGGGAAACGCACCCCTGACTGGTAATCTAACGTATCATGTGATACATTCCCAACTGGCCTATATGAGGACAAAATTGCTGAGGCAAAACACTGCCACACAAAACAATTTCATTAAAATATCTTATTTATGTCCTTTTATTAATGTCCAACATGTCTTCATGATACCGCATCAGAAAGCTTAGAAACTGCGGTTCCTTTTCGAGTATGATTTGGAAAAAAAACATGCCCATTACATAACACGTTACACAAATTAGCTCTCATGAACATTCATGAGAAAATGGGTGAAAACAAGCAAATATTCATTTTCTGGATAGAAATTGATTAGAAATAGCACACCAAAAGTCATTAAAATGGGACAAAATATACTTTGAAGTGTGCGGAAGCCCTACAAGCTGACGCCTTTTGCTTCGAGGACCCAAACTACTCTGAAGATGGCTGAACATTTCCATCTTTGGGTATCTTCAGAAAGGTATGATTCTCAACTTTCTTTTAATTTATGAGACAAAGTAATCCGATGTAATGGGGAAGAAGTTTGATAGCGGATAGTTTGATAACCTTCCTCGCCCGTCATATCTCATTTGGTAGTGCCGTCCGGAAAGAGTTAAGTGGCGTAAAAAACGGTGGGGAGCTGCAAGATATTGAGCGACTGCAGTTCTGCCATATTTTCAAAAACACCTGTGGTCAGCAATTACAGTGTCATGATAGCTGCAATGTCCACGACTTGACGTGCAACCCTTGCAATCGTGTCTTTTGTGGAAGTGTTATACAGCAAACTGTGAGGTGAGAATAGTTTGTATGGAGTCTACGACACTATTTTCATCACACCGATACCTTCTCAGAGGCAGCATTTAGCGAGTGACTGTGAAATTTAGCAAGACTAAATATTCTGTTCAACAAGCTTTGTTTTAAAGTAGCATATAGTAGACATTCCTAATGACTCGCATACATTTTACAGGCCTCAGCGGCTGTGTCCTTAATTTAAAACCTACCCAAAATGGAAATAATTTTTGCTCAGTGGTTGTTCTAATTTTTTTTTTTTTTTTGGGTAAGACCTTAATTAATCTGAACAACATTATTGCCTCCTTGAGTGGATATGCATTGCTGCGGTGGCGTGAAATGGGACTTAATATAGGGTGCTCTTAACAGCGGGTGCACTTTATTTGGTTACGGAATTGTTTACTCCTCATTTACAGCTCTGTCTCAATGGATTGCATTTTTTTTTGCGAGTATAGTTCTGGGCTTTGATGGTATTGGTGAGTATACCTGTACTTGGCAGTTGGTTCATAGCCGTCACAAATTCCAGATATTGCTGTTTTGGGAAAGAATGGAGTGCAATGAAGGGTGAATCAAATATTTTCAGGTGCCTAACTCTGATCCAAAGAATTTTGTAGATTTGTTTTCACCCATGTTTGTTTGTCTGTTTGTCTGTCTGTTCACAGGATAACTCTAAAAGTTATGAAAGGTTTGGAACAAAATTTGGCACAAAATGATAGGTGGTAATCCAAGGCAAAGTTGATTTAATTTTGAAGGTGATTTGGAACATACTCTGTTACCAAAAGAACAGATATATGGCGTGTCGCAGGTAGGCGCTCTATAGAGTGTCCTCTAGTTCAACAATAAAATCACTTTTATTTGCTGTTTAAACCCCAGCAAAGTACATGTGAATCCATTGAGGGTCTTATGCACTCAATTTCCATAACCCCCCATCGCCTGCTTTCCCTACATGTGTTCCACAAATCATCTCTTGCTCCCTCTGGATCACTCTCTGTAAGATCATGGTGAACAAGCTACCCTTCACCTTTATCGGGGATCTCAAACTGGTGTATAAAGGGGCCAAAAGGCTGAATGATTTCATTCCAACCAATCAGAATCACACCTGATACAACAAATAAACTGTGCAGGCTGAGATCAGGTGATTAGTTAGTTAAATTAGTTCTATCAAGTGTGCTTCTGCGCGGTTGTACTAAAAGTCTGCAGCCCCTGAGCCCTTTAACGGACCAGTTTGAGACCCCTGATCTTTATACTCCTTTATTTATAAGTTTTGCATTTTAAAAGAGCTCATTTCCATGATTTTTTTTTTGTTTGTTTTTGTTTTATCTGTTCCTTATAATTTGGAGGTTATGTATTCATCTGTATCTGGTTGTTTGTTTAAATGGTTTTGCTGTGAAAGTTTTGCTGCGTAGTGAGAAATATCTCATTCAACCTTTCTTTGAAATCTAGCTGTTCTAAAATGAATTAGGATGCCTGTGCAAACGTTTTTGAAGTCTTATCAGACAAGAACATCTTTGCAATGATCTGATACAATAGTGTTGCACGATAGATGGCATTTTTTTTAAAGAGAACCTTCGTGCTGCCCACTTCTGGAGGATTGTTCTGAGCATTTTTCAATATAATGGTGGCGAAATCGCAGTAAAAGTGTGTTCTTAAACACAGGCCAATCTAACGCCCAGCATTTGGGTAAAATTGGCAAAGACGAAGCATATTAATGCTCTCTACTAGCCGTAATACACTTGTAACACCAGTATACAATGCACATTTTTTGAAGCCAGAGTGTAAAGGAGCACTCGATACGGATAAAATGAGATGACAGGATGTACAAAGGCACAGCTTCGCGTTCTGATCTCTCCAGCGCACAGCGCTGTGGTAACAGGTCCAGTGATTTACGTGGGGTCACTTCAGACAGAATTCCTGTGACAGGCCATTTGCGGAGAATTCCCTCAGCAGAATGTTCCGCGAGATGGGGACCTGCAGAGAGCTCGCGCACGAGGCTGAGGAGGACAAGTGGCCATTTTATGTCCCGTCTTTTGTGGAAGCGGATTTTAATAGGAGGCAACAGGTGGTCGTTGGTTGCTGGAGCCAGCCTGACGCAGCCTCCTTTAGCGGAGAGAAAAATCGCTCCTGTCATGGCGGGCTGATGTCAGGTCCCAGGGGCGTCCTTAAGCGTTTCGGCGAGGGCGCCTAACACAACCCCAGCCCCACTTGGTGCATCGAAGCCTGCCCCCCCCCGTATGAACTGTGGCTTATCCAGAGCATCAATAACCGGGCCTGGTTCATGACACTGCGATGAAGGGCACCCAGCATGGGAGCAGATTAATAGGGCAGGAATGTACTCTGAAAGCCATCCGCTGGGGTAAAATATTAGCGCGGTATGTCTCTGGAGGTATGTTTTATGGAGCTGATATGGCTAAGCTGCTGTCTTAACACAGGAGGCAGGGGATGGAGGACGGTTACCAGGCCACCTCCCCCAGCTACACCAGGGACGGAGAACCTATCTCAGAAACGGGACACCTCCTACTGCCCCGGTCATCCCAACCTATCAGGCGAGCCCTGTCATCGAAGCCTCATCTCCTTCCTGGGTGACAGGTCATATGAGGTCACGCTCTCTGGGAAGGCAAGCCCGCAGTTTTAATGTGAATCTCAGCCTCCCACATTCCGAAATTTAAAAAAAAAGTGGGTAGAAGAGAAAAAAAATTGAGCGACATCAGGCTTCCGCAACTGTTTTTTATCTCCTGGACTTTTGTAGATGAATGCTTCCCTGGAGCTCCCAAGAGTTGAGGCTCGATGAATCTAAGGAGAGTTCTGTAATGTACAGGCAGGTGACCCGGCGATGCTCTCTCTGTTCTTCGTAACCCCGCTTTGATTCCTCTCCCTGGATCTACAACCGCAATCACAGACAAGCAAGATCCAGGAAACGCATCACCAAGGCCATCTGAGATAGCAGATCCTCTTAATTGTGTTCCAGGAGCTAAGTTCCTCAACAGTGATAAATAGAAACTGAAAGGGACTAAAAGAACTTGCTTTGCAAGTTTGTGCGCTCGAAATAGCAAAGGCATATGAGTAATTAGTGACGTTTTAGATTTTTCAGCGACCTCGGCTCTCTCGAACGCTTTTGCGGCAGATCAGAACATATTTGACAAGGAGGCTTAGGAGGAGGTGGAAGAGAGCAGCAGAGACTCGTGTTAGCACTGCCTGCTTATGCGACATGACAGTATAAAATATATCACAACAAATAAGCCTGAAAACTCCAGAATACATTTTTGGGTAAAACATTTTTACTTTTGAAGTGATTTTAAGGAGGTACTTTTTCAGTAAGACAAAATGCTACCCGAAGGATGATGTCAAAAAAGCTTAAATTTGGTTGCATATTGCTTTGAGAACCAATATAGTCTGCGGTATATTAACGTCATATTTGCAGAAGTGTTTTTGAAAGGTCAAATTAAGTTCAAGTTTCAATGACAGTACGTGTGTTTTCACTGACACGAACAATACGGGAGGTTAATCCATCAATCTAAATTAAGAAACCACAGTAGAATGCACACTTTCCTATGTCATATGCTGAAAAACTCACTAGACAGAAGAATGCTGCCAGGCCATCACTGGGGATGTTACATTGCTTAAACGTTTGTAGCGACAGAGAGATGAGATGACCTGCAATAATATAACTAGGACCTTCACCATATGCCAACTTTTCAGAGTTGCTCTAACTCTGATCTTC
The DNA here is from genome assembly GCA_029692085.1 of Gymnothorax javanicus. Lineage (NCBI taxonomy): Eukaryota > Metazoa > Chordata > Actinopteri > Anguilliformes > Muraenidae > Gymnothorax > Gymnothorax javanicus. The sequence continues at coordinate 3,985,714 of CM056209.1, read as the reverse complement.
AGAAGCAGTTAATAAAGTTTTAAATTTTAGTTACACTGTATTTATCTCTACAAGTAAGACAAAATCGAGATAAACAATTAGAAGCTGAGGCAGAAACAGAGAATAGTGTTTACTCTCCTCATTTCCATCTATGTTTTGAGTGAGTTCCCAATCACTTCCCCATGCGTCTTGCATCAGTTGCCATACCACCAGAAAGGTATCATAAGTGACAATTAGCCGAATAGGATACAACAGAAATATAACCCCAATTCCAAAAAAGTTGGCACAGAAAGCTGGCACAGAAAATGCAAATAATATCAAAATGGAGTGATTTGAAAAGTCCATTTTCCCTCAACTTTATTGAAAATTCTACAAACAACACATTATTTGATGCTTTAACTCGCGAATACAATTGCTTCTTGAAATATATATGCGTATTTCAAATCTGTTGGCTGCAACAGACTCCAAAAAGCTGGAAGAGAGGAAATTTTGGACTAAAATTGATGTAATAAGTTGCTATAAGAATACAACACAAGAAAGGTGATGATAAACAGGTGAGCTAATCGTGTTATAGCATGAAAAGAGTTTTAGTCCATCAAGAGCAAAGAAGGCTCGAGGATCACCAATTTGCAAATAAATTTATAAGCTTATAAGCCATCACTTTGATGGCAATGTTCCCCAAAAACAAGTCGGTAGTATTTTCAGAATTTTACCCTCTGCAGTGCATAACACAATTTAAAGACAGAGGCAATCCAGTCCAAGCCTGGTAAAACCAGACTCTTCTACTTCACGTTGCTTCGTACACAGAGTCCGGCCAGTCATCATTGACAAGTGTTTACTTCCTGGTGGGTGGGCGGTTGTCTGAAGTTTAAAATCATTGGTGTACCCGTAAACTAATCACTAACGTTTGGCGATGACGTATGTTATGCGCCGGCTCAGCCGCCTAGTACTTCTGCTGTAAACACAGTCCTTCATACCAGGAATGCAGCGAAAACAAACTGATCAGTACATTAAAGTTAATACTGTACCCAAGCATATGCCCATCTTCCAAATTTTAGCCTTCACTCATTCACTTAAAAGAACCAAAGGTGCTCTTTCTGTTCTCCTTACAAGAAACAAACTGTTGAGCTATCATTTTTCCTGCAGATACTGCTGCTGTTAAAAAAAACGTAAGATAACCGAAACCAACGGCAGAATCGACGAGAATAACGCATTATTTACATCAGGACGAAATCTGCATTGACACGAAAACTGAACCATTAACCATACTTGCGCTAACATCATACCGAGCTCGCTGTCTAACTTTATAGCAACACAGTTTGGCTCTAAGCGTTTGGCTGTCTCAGACAGCCATTTCATTCATGGATAATGACAACATAACACTGAGACAGCGAATAGGTCTTGTGACACAAACAAAAACACGGCTTTTAAAAAGTTCGCTGCTAACTTAAATAGTGTGAAATTCACGGGCAATGAAACACTAGAAGCTACAAGCTAGCTGAGGTGGTTCGGCTGTCTCTCACAGAGATGAACAGGGTGCCTATTTCATGATGGCTATTAAGTAGATATGACAATCTGTAGGGAGTAGCGCTACAACATCATCTCCATTCAAAAAACTAACCAAACATTCATCTTGTTGTGGCTATAAGTCGCTGATACCTGGGATTTTCTCCACGACAGAGCGAATGGCCTCCCGTGTATCTATGTCCGTGGCCATTGTTGATTTCGGAGACGACAATTTCAAACTCGGCGCAGCTGCTACATCATGGCTCTCGGCCACGCCTTCTGTTTGTTGGTTGGTCTGGCGGACTTTTTGCCGAGGTAAACGAGGCAGAGCTCTGAATGACCAGTCTCAGTACTGAAGCGAAATGAAGTTAAGCGGAAGTACGAAGGCTGGTGGAGTCAGGCTAATCCAGTCCAACCAGTCCAAAAAATGGTAACATTGATAAATACAACAGTTTTTGTGAAACTGCAGAAGCATCGTAATAAATTATTGTGGTTTATGTGGACCTGAAGCTGGTGATGCCTAGCAGTCCGTCTCTCACGGACAGCCGGCGAAAAATTGCGGTGATTTTTGGGTGTCATCCCAGATAGACGCATCCCAGGTAGACCAGTGGGTATTTTAGGCCGAGTTTTCGTTTTAGATTCCTTCTAGATAGATGCGTCCAAGTTACACGAGTGGGCATTTTAAGCCGTTTTCCTTTTATACACTTCCCAGCTAGATGCATCCACCTGACAATAATTTGTACAACATGGAACCAGGCTAAAGGGAGAATAATAATAATCTAGGTCATGAGACTTACGGGTCATGTCTAACTAGGATACTTCTATCTCGGTGCATCTAACTGGGATGTGTTTATCTGGGAGGAAACCTATTTTCGCTGTAGTTTCATTGCTGTAGTTTTTGATTTCAAGGAAAGTGAACATATTTCTACACTGCATACAGACATGATTTTGAGTATGTATTGTTCGTAAAACTGTGCAGGTAATACTGAGTCATGTCACAGAACAGCCAAAGGGAGAAGCTGTGGTCGATGCTTTATTTTAACTCACAGCAACCGTAGTCGATAAATGTCCCAAGATAACTGCAGTAACAGGGCGCCTTTGAATTTGAGGAAAATCAGAGACTCGGCTGTGTGCAAGAATCAAACTGCAGCGGGACAAACACATCGGAGTAAGATGACTGAATCCCTGATGGTCTTTGGAGACAGAATACGATTTGCTTTCAGTCTTCCTCCGTGCGTCACACAGGCAGCAGAAACATCTTTGGATTCATTACCGATGGGAGATTCTGTTCAGCTGGTTGTAATGACTTAGGCAGAACTGGCTGTTGTTGTCCCACAGTACTAACTATATCGGTGGCTAAAGGCTACTGTGAGTGACTGTGGGGAGAATGTGTTCTTGGAATCATCACCAGAAGGTAAACAGTCTAATTAGGAGGCCTCTGTTTTGGTCTGTCTGTGTTTTCTTCAGCTACTGTGAATCAGTCATTAGCATCTGATAAAGCGCTCCCATGCTGAATCTTGATGTATATGTCACAGAAATCATGTTCACGTCCCAAAAATCACCCTGAAACCAAACCAATTAGCGTACTGTTTGACTCAAGGCAAGCACATACACAATGAAAGAGTGAAGAGGATATTAATTCTCTCAGAATAATATTCCCACCACCCAAAAATAAATATATAAATAGATAAATTGAACTCAACCTTTGCGACGGCGCATCTCTTTGGCGGATAAAGTTTCTTTTTTTTTTTTTTTTCATGGAAGTTTGATCCGCGCGCACCCTCAGGGAGGACTGGGGCATCTGCGGCATGTTTCCAGAAACTTCCAGGGGGCCGTTTCTGAGCTGCGAAAGGCGGAGGGAGAGATTCCCTCTCTGAGCTCTGGGCCGAGGCTCTCCGCGGTGCCGCAGCCGACAGCAGGAGGCCGAGGGAACATCAAAGATGAGCAGACGGCACTGAACCAGCCAGAGGTGAGCGAGGAGACCCCAGAGAAGGGCGCCGAGTCAGGCTCGGAGGGAAGGGGAGGCGTCGGCAGCTGCTGACACACTCTGACAGAAATTACCGCAGATTCTCAGGAATCATGCCTCCGGTCACAGGGTCTGTGGAGGATTTCTCTGGATTCTGTGCGTCGGGTGCCATTTTGTATTTGCAGCGAGGCTCTGAGTTTGCTTTTCTCTCGAATAAAACTCACAACCTGCGTCACTGGATCTCGGAGTGGCTGCCACAGTGTTATACACTTACCCGCTGTGTAGATGTGTTCCTGACCTGTGCCTGTTAACCCCTTAAACTCTAAATTTTCACTTAAGCTCTTCCTTAAATGGGTTCAAAGTGATAAAAACAGTTTGTTCATATTGCAGGACGACGTCACACACATAATCTGTATCTACTGAATGCAACACTTCACTGAAGCTACATCACACTTACATTGAGAGAAATATTCAAACCCTGGATGCCATGTTTTATGGCCACAGCATTTTATCTAGATCTTGTAAATCACTTTATAGACATTTCCCTGTAATTTAGCCACATATGTACGGGATATTTGTACACCTTAGGTTCTCCACTAGAATTCAAAATAGGCCTGAGGTTCCAGAGGCTTGAAAACTGCTGCTTTATGGGTCCAAAGGTTTTATGGGGTTAAAATCGAAAAGATTGATCCAATAGGGAAATTACCTAAAGGTGTCAGGAGTCATAATTCATGAGGTGGGCCTTTCTCAGCTTATTAGCATTTAATATTATGTCTACTGAGTATAAAATCCAGTAATCACTCTGGATTAGATATTGGAGGAGCAGAGGCTGTGTTGAAACAGCATTCAATCCTAAACTCGACTCATGATTAATTCGTGGGTTTATTTGGTGCCATGAATACTTTGGCAAGCTGATGTCTTGCAAAGATTGGCATCTCAGCTTGTGTTTGTGGGGAAAAAACAAACAACTATAATAACAAAAAACACGAGCATGAATGTTTTGATTTAATTCAGGCCTAGGGCTTCAGAGCTGACCTTTTATTGTGGAGGGGAATGCTCCCCTTGAGCTAGTGAATGCAGTATGTGTAGTGTTTGTGACTACAGCCTTAGGTCTGACTCCTCCTACGACCAGTTCCCTGATAACGGCCAGCTTATACGAGACACCCGATACACGTGAGGAGGGTGCTGCTACCATTTGTTAAGGGGCGGTGAGTTTGACTTTCTTTCTGAGGTACCATGATGTAATCCAGGAGGGGTAAACCAATAGCAAAGGCCATTAGAGGCCTGCGCACATATTCTGGATTTACGTCCAGGTAACCACAATTTCACCAGGAGGTGGTGTTGATTTAAAAAAAAAAATCTAATCCACCTATACACTTACAAGGCCAACTAGTTGGGACAAAGTGTAAATTGTGAATAAAATCAAAACGCAATGACTTTCAAATCACTCCAGCCAGTATTTTATTCACAATAAAACAGAGATAACATGGCAAATGTTGAAACTGAGAAATTTTACAATTTTATCAACAAAATGAGCTCATTTCAAATTTGATGGCTGCTACAGGTCTCAAAAAGGTTGGGACAGGGGCCTGTTTACCATGATGTAGCATCCCCTCTTCTTTTTAACACAGAGTGGAGGCGTCTGGGCATTGAGGAGACAAGTTTCTTGAGTTTAGCCATTGGAATTTGATCCCACTCTTGTTTAATACAGGCTTCCAGCTGCTGGAGTTTTTTGGGTCTCTTTTGACGGACTTTTCGTTTAATTATGCGCCAAATGTTCTCAATCGGTGAAAGATCAGGACTGCAGGCAGGCCAGTGCAGCACACGGACTCTCCCACTTCGAAGCCATGCTGTTGTAATAGCTGCAGTATGTGGTTTTGCATTGTCCTGCTGAAATACACAAGGCCTTCCCTAGAATAGATGTCATCTGGAGGGGAGCATATGTTGCTCTAAAACCTTTATATACCTGTCAGCATTCATGGTGCGTTACCTTTCAGCATTCATGGTGCGTTTTAAAACATGCAAGGGTCCCACATCATATGCACTAATGCATCCCCATACCATCAGAGATGCTGGCTTTTGAACTGAACACTGAGAACAGGAGGGGTGGTCTTTCTCCTCTTTAGCCCGGAGGACACGACGCCCATGATTTCCAAAAAGAATGTCAAATTTGGACTCGTCTGACTACAGGACACTTTGCCACTTTGCTAAAGTCCATTTTAAATGAGCCTTGGCCCACAGAACATGGCGGCGCTTCTGGATCATGCTCAACAATGGCTTAGTTTTTGCATGATAGAGTTTTAGGTGGCATCTGTGGATGGCATGGCGGACTGTGTTTACAGTCAGTGGTTTCTTGAAGTATTCCTGGGCCCACTTAGTAACGTCAATGACAAAATCATGCCAGTGAGTGGTGCAGTGGCGTCTGAGGGCCCGAAAATCACAAGCATCCAGTAAAGGTCTTCGGCCTTGTCCCTTACGCACAGAGATTTTTCCAGTTTCTCTGAATCTTTTGATGATGTTATGCACTGTCGATGATGAGACCTTCAAAGCCTTTGCAATTTGATGTTGAGGAACATTGTTTTTAAAGCATTCCACAAGTTTTTTACGCAAGCCTTCACAGGTTGAAGAGCCTCTGGCCATCTTTACTTCTGAGAGACTCAGCCTCTCTAAGACATACCTTTTATAGTCAATCATGTTACAAACCTGATGCCAGTTAACTTAATTACTTGCTAAATGTTCTTTCAGCTGATTTTCTTATATATTAATTGCTTTTTAAGCCCTTTTTTTTACCTGTGTCCCAACTTTTTTGAGACTTGTTGCAGCCAGAAAATTTGAAATAAGCTCATTTTGTGCATAAAAATGTAAAATGTCTCAGTTTCAACATTTGAAATGTTATCTATGTTCTATTGTAAATAACATATGGGCCCATGTGATCTGAAAGTCATTGCATTTTGATTTTATTCACAATTTACACTTCGTCCCAACTATTTCGGAATTGGAGTTGTATATTCTTCTGGCCCCTCAAGCGTGTTACATCATCAGCCTAAATAAAGGAAAAAAAGAAGAATAAATATAGCTGCAAGCAGCAGTAAGGGGGCCAAGCAGTAAAGAGTTTCCATGGTAACTTGACGTGATCATGTTTAAAAGCACGGTTGTGAATACTGGCTGCAAGTTTTATGTGAATTGAGGAAAACTTGGATGTACCTGGGATATGCTATCCAATATTGTTGGATTGCATGTGATGAATCTTTTTTTTTTTTTTTTTTTTTTGGAATTGAACAATGCATCTGATAACTTTTTTGAGGATTGGTGTAAAGATGATCTGTGACGAGTTAGGAGAGGACTGAAGAAGATATGCTGGTGTTGAAATGTATTTAAAGATATTGATAAAATCCAGTATGATGGCTAGTACCTTATAATTGAAAAAGGGGCTAACAGCTCAAAAGTTACGTGAATAAACACAGCTCCAACTTCGACCAGTTGGTTTCTGAAGAGAGCTCGAGGTGGAAAGATGAGACTTGGTGAGAAGAATCAGGAGACCGTCCCCAATCATTCCCCAAAATTTCTAAACTTTTTCCCTTATGGTTCTGTTGGCTGCCATAGACAGCATAGACTGAAGAAAAAAAAAAATTATGATGAATAGGTAGAAAGGTGATTGGTGCAGCACATTTCTGCTGCATGGCCCCCTAGTGGCACATTTAATGCTGAAGCACATTGACGCTTTGAATAGGATTATTCGACTGAGAACACATAAATGTCATGCAAATATGATCTGCATTAAAAGGCCTTCAGTGAGCCTGTCATTTCTACAAGCACCACGCTTTTCTCAGCTATACGCCATTCATCACATTTTTGTGGTATTGCTTCGGTACCACAGTGGTCACCGATAGTGCGACATTATTGGAAGTGAACTGTTGAGGTCATACAACCTTTGATTTTTCTGATTGCTATTTCTAAGAGATACACTTGCTTGTGGGAATGAGAGCAACTTATATTTACAAATATATTCTTGATGTTGATCATTATGGACTGTGGTCAGTGCTAGCAACACTTGATCCAGAAATCGATTCCCTTCACCATCACAATACAGTGACCATCAGCTCCAATGTGTACTTTCATTTTTCAATCATTATCCTGTCGCATTAGTAACCTCACAATATTTCAGATTTATCTATTCTGTTCCATGACATTATAGTTCTTTCCACAAACTCACTGTGAAATAGTTTTGTAGTTGCCATCTAAAATGTATCGGTAATCATATGAAATGCCCAGCACTGAAAACTATTAAGATGTTTCATTTAATTAAAGAAATTGATTTTAGCTCATATAGAATGTAATTAAAATTTGAATGATTTACTTGCGTATTTGACATTTTCCTTTTTCAATGGAATTAATGTTTAATTATCTGGATGCAAGTTAATTATTTCAATGAAATATTGCTGTCACTATGGTTCTCACAAGCCTTAATTCTAGAATGAGTAATGTATCCTTGTGACTTATTAAGAGCTGCCATTATACAGAAAACACATCACACATTTTCAGTGTGCTAAAAATTTTGGAATAGCACCCTCCCACACACACACACACACACACACACATATATATATATACACACACATCCACACACACATACACACAGTATCGCTCAAGCACTCCCCACTTCAAAAATCTCTCCAGTGCCCCTGAATGTACATATATTGAATGTTTTTTTTTATCTTCTTCTGGCTATTACCAGATGTATGACTGTTTCAAACGCTCTAATATTTTGTTTTCATCGTGATACTAGATGGCAATTGGATTTCGCTTGCATGTTACCTCATTTACTTACCCTGAGGAAACAAGCAGCGATGTAATGACACAGCATAACTCCTTAAAACTTAGATGAATGCCACTTTAATTTCATTCCTGGTGTAAATTTTGTAGATTTTATTTACACTAATCTTTAGGGGTGCTTTGAATAATGAAAATTTGTTTTTGAAATTATGTTTTTTTAAATTGAGTAAAAATTGATTTGTTTAATCAAAATATTAATAAAGTACTGTATTTCTCATGTTGGCATTTCAAGTTCATCGACATAATGTTGTAATTTATTTCCCATAGTATTTTTGCCTCGTTTCCAGTCAGGGGTGCCAATAATTCTGTAACCGAGCGTACAGCACATATGAAGTATATATTACGGAGCGCGTATTGACCAAATAAAATTTTATCCAGCATCAAGAGGTTTGTTTCTGTGATTTGTGGCATTGCTGCGCTGTAACGCCTCTGGCAGTTTGGCATGGGAAAGATCAAGCAGATTTCATAAATATCACAGTGTTCATGAAAAATGCACCTCTCGTAAATGTGCAATATCAATAATGCAATACCCAGCAAAAAAAAAAAACAAAACACCCCACTGCTGTCTCAGTTTATTTTTTTTTTTCTTCATGCAGTTCTGTAATTGGTTAAAACTTGAACATCTCAATTAGCCATTGCGCTTGCGTGGCGGTCCAGCAACGGCATCTGTAATGATTGCGCCTTCAAAGCATATACGGTAACTTTCAGGCTGACTTAAGATCTAAATACTAGCTCATGCTATTTTTATATCCCGGAACTACGAGTTTTTATACCCCCGAAATACGAGTTTTGGGGATATCATGGTTTCGCCCCACCTGCCGCCACCCCCGCCACATCTGCTGCTGCCGCGTCCGCAGATTTTAGCCATTAGCGCGATAACTCACAAAATACTTTACATTGGCTTTTCATTTTTAGCATATGGGTAGATATGGTAGAGAAGATTAACTGATTAGATTTTGGGCAAGTATGCACTCCTAGGTTTGCCACCAGGTGGCGCTATATATTGAAAAAAATCAGTTTTTTAACCATATCTCTGGAACAATTACTTACACAGACCTCAAATTTGCCTCATATTGTAGGTCTAGTAAAGGGGAATCTTATAAAGGGGGCTTTGAGGATTTGGGAATTTCGGGGATATACCCCTTGCTGTTGGCCGCCAACAGCGTAGGCCTAGTTTAATTTGTATAATGTGTGCAGGTTAGGGATGTTCAAAAACACACCCTATCTGTTCCTATCCCCCTTTTAAATCATTGATTGTCTGAACTTGGAAGGTCAAAGCTGCCGCTGATTGTTTTTATTTTCACGCCGGCGGTTAAGTTGACTGTGGTGGCGTGTCAAAGGAGTGGATTGGGGATACCCTTCATAAAACTTCATCTTAGTATTTACTGAGAGAACTGCTCTCCGTAGTGTTCCGTAGACCTCGACTTGTTCCATGCGAGGAGCTGTAAACTCTTGCATTTAAAGAGAGAGTGTGCAAGCCTCTTTTGGTCACCGAAGATTTCTTAACCCTTTCAGCGCCGTAGGCAACTATAGTTGCCCAATGATGTAAGATACCAAAGTCAGATGCTGTTGAAAACATATCATGTGGCAACTTGTTTAAAAGAGCTCCCGCAGGGGAGCTCTTTTAAACAAGTTGCCACATGACAGGTTTTCAACAGCTCAGGATACCTACATTTTTAATTCCTTGAAAATATATTCGGCGCTCAAAGGGTTCATTCAGGGGACCCAGAGGAAGGCCAAGGATGTGATGATTGTAAGCTGTTGCATGGATTTGCTTTTATTTGGATTTGTTTCATTTTCTATGATTAAGCACATATTTTACTGAGGAAAAAAAAATACTTAATAGGTTACAGGCTGGCGTATCATTTGAAAAACACTGCAGCACACCATACGTAATAATGTCCAGGCCTATAACAGATTGTTTGGCAAGCCTACGTACAAGGAGATATATGTTGAAGTTTGAGGCTGTTCTCTATGGACTTTGCCTGTTAATCTCATGTTTATGTTTTTCTCTGTTTCTGTTTTTCAGATACTCTGGTTTCCTCCCACAGTCCAAAGACATGCATGCTTGGCTAATTTGAGACTCTGAATTGCCCATGGGTATGAGTGTGTGAATGACCAGTGTGTGCACGATCCCTCCTCTTGCTAAGAAAAGAGTGTTGAGAGTGACAAGATAAGTACATTTAATGTGTATTAAATGAATAGATTAAAATGAATGTAGAAAAGCACTATACATTAGCATAAAATGTCCAGTATGTGTACAAAACATTCGCAGAATAGTTTGTGAATTATATACATCAGTGAATTTGTTCTGTAAGTGACGATTTTAATGCTGTGTAGTAGTACATAGAGCTTTAAGCTTTGGCTAATCGAATGAGTTAAGTCCTCTCAAAATTTTATGTCACTCTTTTTCATTACCACAGTTTGCCCTCTTTGAATGATTTGTAAACCGCATATGCTCCATGACGTCACATTTTATGGCTGATAATAAATTTGAACGTCAGCCCTCATGTCAACGATGCAGAAATAATTCCTCGTTTGTAAATTTTACATTTTCAACTGCTCAAAAGCCCGTTAAAAAATGAAAACAACATCAAGGCCAAGTGACAGTGATTGTCAGTTTCGGAGCCAGTTGGAGTCAGGTCCTGCGTAATCGGTGCCAGGCCAAAGCGGGCCAGTGGCAGTCGTGCCGAGACAACACGGGCACCGACCAGGGCACACGAGGGGCGATGGCGATTCTCCCTGCCGAGAGAAGCTACCCTCCACAGTAGCTTACGGGAGAGGATTGGCAAAAAGCATCAAACAGAACACGTCTGACCATATGGTTTCCCTTGTCTGTGAAATCCCTTAATAACTGGCCTGTCTCTCTGTCACTCTGGAGGCACAGTCACTTGCATCAGGACAAAGCTCTGCGATAAGGAAGTGGGGGGAGGGGAGTTGTACACATATGAAAACTGAGAGCAGGTGGGACTCAGAGTCTATTACTAGAGAACAGTGGGGGGGGGGGGGTCACTCTATTTCTCATGCATAACCGAGCCTCTGGACGCTTTAGCAAGGATTGTCGCCTGCTTTGAATCTTCTGTTTCTCTTCATGACCAACGAGGGCTATTGGCAGGTGCAGAGGTGTCACATACTGCGCCACTAAGCCAGCCTGGGTCTCCGGTGTGTTGAGATGTTGCCTGGAAGTCATTGACATCCCATAATGCAGCGGGAATCATTACCTAGCTGGTTTTCCTGTCTCTTTTTCAATAGAGTCAGGGTTTTACGGTTAATCTGCACCCTCTGATGAGACACGGCGCTTTGAACTCCAGACAGAATGCCCACAAGATAAGTTTTGTTTTAAACTTTGGGACATGTGTGGGTAAGAGAGAGAGAAAAAAACCCCTCAAAATTAATTGGTCCACCCTGGATTTGGGTAATTAAAATGCTGACAGGAGTTTGGCAGCCATGGCAAGAGAACTGACAAAAAAAGTGAATAAATAAATATGTAAAAAGAAATAAAATTGCCGGGAGAGGTAAAGATGGTGTAATCAAAATCACCTGCCTGCCAGAGTCGTAAAACTGCTTATGGTGCCCATCTCGGGGAGTGTGTCGGAGGCTAACTCGCCACCAGAATGAACTGCAAGCTGGAGAACTGGCGGGGCTAAAAATATCTGCCTCATGACAGGGTAGCAGCCTGCAGATTTGCTGGAAGAGCTGGGCCTGGAGACACGGAGCTGGCCTAACACTGAGAACTTGGGAGCCAAAGAGATCCACCCAGCTGCGGGATTGCTGAGCTGTTAAGGGCAAGCCATGCGGCACATCACAGGGCACTGAGGTCACACCGGAGTCTGAAACAGGCGACAGCACAATGGCTACACTCGAATAGTCAAAAAATTATGACATACTGCCGAATCCCAATCCAATTTTTATAATCTTGGTGGAAAATGTCATTAGGTTAAGGAATTGGTGTAAAGGGAAATTCATAACAGCTAAGGACGAGACAACTGCACTGCTAAGAGAACCCGAATGCACTTACAGTATTTGGTGAAGGGATCATGCGTCTCTTGACCGCCATGTGCATCGGTTTCCATGAATGGGCGAAGGGATGGTTGTCGCTTTTGATATTGCTGCTGTATGGAATTGTGGGATGGTGTTATCTCCTTTCTTTTCGTAAAAGGGTGCTCAGTGTACCTTCTGCAAAAGGAGATAAGTTAGGAAGCATTGAAGCACCTTTGCTCTACATTTAAAAAATTCAAACACACATCTAGCCCCAAGGAGGAGTCACTTGAGGCGGTTGGGGTATCTAACTCCCTCTAGAGGTTTTTCAGGCATGTCCAACTGGGAGGAGGCCCGAGGCAGACTCAGGACATGCTGGAGGAATTATATTTCTCAACTGGCCTGGGAACAGCTTGGGTTTCCCTCGGAGGAGTTGGAGGAAATGGATGGGGACGGGGACGCCTGGGCCTCTATGCTTAGTCTGCTATCCCAGAGACCCGGCTCCGGATAAGCGGCAGAAAATGGATGAGTGGATGGATACGTAGATGGATGGATAGATGGATGATGGATGGTACACACATCATGGCTGCCCCGTACAAATACTTCAGGGTGATTTTCCAGGAGTTAGGAACTTTCCTCAGCAAAAAAGACTATTCAAACGTAACCAGTTTGTGCAAAAGTAAATCTTAGCTGGGCAGGCTCTCCCTCTCTCCCTGTCCTTCATTCTTAGCCTTCTTACAAAGGAGGTCAGAGACTGCAAGCAAGAGGTCCTGTGTGATCGCCCCGAAACACAGCCAACCCTGAGTCTTCCTCCTTCAGAGGTGAGTCTGGCTCTGTTGGTGCTTCTTTGTTGCTTCGGCGAGGGCGGTCAGTGCAGCCACAGCCAGGTATAATAGAAGAAAGCAAAGGTTTCTGAGAAACACAAATGCTTGAGAGAGGACGATGGCTTCTCATTGTTTTCTGCAGCCCCTGAAGCTGTAGGCCATCGTGAGAGGATTCTGCTCGCCCAGCAGGTGGTTTAACTCATCATCTATGTGGTGTGGAATTACACAGCAGGCGAGCTCGCCTTTCTACCTGTTCCTCTCAGTAAACTGCTGATCTTCAGGAACTTTAAATTGCACGTCTCTCTCTCTCTCTGCGCATGGTGGATGAAAGAAAATGCGTCACTCGGCCCCACCTCCTCGAAGCCAGGGTTCAAAAAACCGCTGCGCCGATGCAGAACCGGACAAAAAAAAAAAGGGGGACGGACATGACTGAGGTGTCGGTGTGGCGAAACCTCTCCGTCGCCCCTCTCAAGAACGAAAGGATCTGAAGAGGGGAGAATGGCAGATCTTAACCCATCTCTTAAATTCCCACATTCCTCCACCCCTGCCGCGGGCCTTTTGTTGCCTTTTATCTCGTGCGTCACGGTTGACAACCCCTACCCCCCAACCCCCCATCACGCTGTGTGGGAAGGACATTAATGATCCTCAGGACAGGGTGCCCGTCGAGGGCTTTGATGTGATGCCGCTGCTCGTGTGGGTAGTACAGGGAGAGATGAAAGTGAGAGTTGAAAGAGCGACAGAGTGAAGCTGCATCCAAACACGCGGCCTTGGATGGAGGGGCAGCGGGATGGGAACAGAACCACTGCAAGCCGTCCTCGCAAAATGAGCTTTTCCTGCGTCTCTGAAATGAGTCTTTTAGCTCCCCTGCTGCTCCTCCTCTTGTATTCATATGAAAGTTAAGCAAGGCCAAGGAACAAAATGGCCGCCTTGTTTTCTCTGAGCTTAAGAGGCCTACATTTTGTAGCGTGCCCACGAGGCGCTCTCGCTCGCTGAAGAAAGAAAATGATGCGCACTCACAGTTGTCATCAAAGAACAAATTTAAAAGGAAAAAATGCTCTCTGGGAAATCGGTTTAACATTTTGTACAAAGGGAAATTGTGCTGTGCAATCTGAGTTGCTATATTATCTTCAGAAGTTTTCTTCCTGTAGTTATTATGTCTATATAGCTAAAGGTCAGAGTGCAAAGTTAATCATCTCTCCCACTCTTTTCTCATGCTGCTGTAAGGTATTTGAACAATTTAAAAGATACAGAAGTTGGATTTTTCCATCAGCTTGCATTGTGGAAACGGGGAAAATGCATTCACCTGCTTTTACAATCCTTGGCTTACCCTAGGGAAAGCGTATGATTGACAAACCTGTGTTTATTTTTTTAAGGCAGGGATCATCAACTGATGGTCCTCGTGGGCTGATAAATACTGGTTTTCCACCCTCCCTTCACCTGAGAATCAGGTTTAAAGGCAGTTTGGCCAATCAGAAGCACTAATTATTCTGTTAGTTCCCTGGAAAACCAGGGTTGGATTTGAATTTGAGGGCCAGAGTTGATGACCTTACTTTAACGTGTATTTAAAAGGAGGGTTGTTTCTCAGCACAATTAAAATGGATTGGTTTATCCATGGACATCTGATCGAATGAAAAATCAACAGGAAATTAATGCAGCTCTTCCTATTAACAATATTCCAACTGATTTGACATTACATAGCTATCAGATGCCGTCCATTTTGAATTTTCAGGCAATTCAATGGTAACATTAAATTCACAGTTGGAACACCATTTATATGCATGTCTGTTCAGTTTGCTGTTCTACAGGTTTGGGCACTTAGTCCCACTGAGTCCTGTGCATAACAAGAAGAGACATTCTGAAGATCCTCCTCCAGCAATGAAAGTGAACTGAGATTTTTATAATAATCTGTATTGTGCGCAAGGATCGAAATTCCATACATCTTTGTTCCCTGTTTCTTAAACATCCCACAATATTTTATATTCCCTGTTTTGGCACAGAAGGAAGGAACATTTTATTTCATTTCTTTTCTCTGAATGATTTGAAAAATTCTTGAAAGTCCATGATAAAGAGTTTCGCTGGTCGAAAGGGTGCTTGTAAATAAATTATGCAGGCAAACCAACAAACACGTAAGGGGTCATTGGTTTTGCCTCTAGAAGTTTGTAAGTTGATTGGCAATTAACCCCCTTCAAGAAGAGTTAAATTAAAATCTAGCTGCGGATTATCGCAAAACCCAGAGGACATCAGTCCCCCAGATAATTTCATGTCTGCTCATACTTGATCCCTGTTTTCCCATCCTCGTGTTTATGTTATCAGTTGTCTTGGGTTAAATTAGTATGGTAAGTATACTTGAAGTTGAATGATGCCTTGTATGCAAATGCATCAATTCATTGATTAGATCACTAAAAGATGTAATTCAAAATTGCTTTGTAAAAAATCCAGTGAGGATTAGTTTTATAAAGGTATTTTTAGAACACAGGGGACTAGACAGATTTGCTTTTGTTTAATCAAGAAAAAAATAATTGCCTTTGTGATTAGTTCCTTCGTTTATAGTAATGACTTTCAATGGCCTATAAAAATTAATGTAAATCTAGATCACGCTAATTGGTAATCCATTTATGTCACAATCCAATAATGCATATTTCACATCTATTATTCTGTTGAGAAAAGGGAGGCAATTTCCTATACTTGTAAACATGATTACAGATTTTTTTTTTTTTGTTTATGAACTTACATGACTCTGAACGGAAAATCAGTTCACAAAGACCATCCTTTCATATTTGAAGGTTAGTCTCTGAATGGGAAATAATCTTTCCAATGGTCTGGTTCAAATGTCATAGAGGTTAAGCTAACATTTGCCTACATTAGATCAAGGGTTCAACTCAAGTGCTAATTATTGATATCCGCAGCAAACAGTCTGGTTCAATGCTTAGCCAAGCACATATATAATTATTGAAGATCACTAAAAAGGGCTTTAATGGGATGAGTACCAAGAGCCAAGAAAAGGACTGAGCAGGAGCAGTCAAATAGGTGGCTAACTTGGGATAATTGTAGCCAAATATATATTACAGCCATTCTCTAAAATCCAGTGTACTTCTGCTGTGTATGAGAGCTCAGGAAAGAGGCTTGCATGGGCATATATCTGAGGAGAACAGACACTGCTGTAACATGGACGTCAACAAATTAGGAGTAAATGGTTTTGATACATTGGTTGTGAATGTAGGCCAGGCCTCTTAAATGTGTCTTGATTAGCTTGGCTGGGGAACAGGCTCCTCTGACAGCTGTCTTGCCGTTGTGATTATAATGTGTCACTCTTGTCAACATTTGTTTGTAAGTAAACTATGATATTAAATAGCGCAGGAACTCCCACTCCTCTCAAGACGTCCCAGGAATAAGCAAAACAATGATTGCAATCATTTAGAGGTTGCTGCTTAGAGGACTGTTTACAGTTTTCATCAGCCACGCTGTCTGGAATTAGTATATCACAGCCACAACCTGTTGTGGGTTTAAATGTCATAAAAACACTAATAAAACATGCAAAATTAGCATTTTAATAGATCTCGCAGTGTAAGAAAAGCCATCATCTTTTTCTCACAATAAATCCTTTGATGAGAAAAGCATACGGAGCACCTTGGACCGAGCGGCAGTCTTCTGTCCCTCCTTTATCGCATTTCCCGTCGAAATAAACGGCGTCTAAGAGAAGCGCAAAAAAATCTCCCTGGAGGAACTTTAACAATTCATGCAAAATATGTTAATAATGAATAAGGGAAAAGGTGGCTGATTTATGCAAATGGATACAGACTGTTTCAACAGAACAACAACAAGAGGAGGAAAAACAAAAGTGCTAATGTCGCTTAAAGTTGTTATGCTGAGAAGAGAGGCTTAACAATTAAGCAAACACTAATTGATAATAACTGCTCTCGAGAAGAGAGGAAATGGCAGGATCTTTGCGTCCTGTCCCTGGGGGTACTCGCGGAAAGAATTCAGTGAGAATCTGCATGACAGTGGAGAGCAGATTCTACATGCGCTGTTAATAACACGAATGCAATTACAATGCACATGTAAGAATGCTAATGCGCGGACAGATGGAGGAGAGTCCAGGAGGGATTAGACATCAAACTGTACTTGTGAGCACACACTCGAGATTGCTGCGCTCCAACCAGAATATGCCGGAAACTCGGTGGAAACCAGACAACCCTGAAACAATTACTTTAGTGCAGTGGTGCTCTGGCTTACTTTCCTCAGCAGTTTGTGACCTTTGAACTGTGACCGAGGTTCGCATTTCATTTGTGGCACTTCTATACTAAACGCGCCAGATGTAGGCAACAGGAAATGCATTTCATCATCCTGCACATTAGGAGTGTGAGGAGACTCTTGAGTGGGGAACCAATGAAATATTCAGTGAACGTGGACCATTTTAGATACATGTGTGCACTCTTTGTCTTTAATTGACACATGGTATGCCACTGTTTAACCCATAACCTAAATATTCTTTACTGAGTGGCATAATTTTGCGATATTACAATATTATACTGTGTGCTGATTCAATGAAGGTTAATAAACCTACAGATGCCTTAATTCTCAGGAAGACAAGGCCATGTTAGTGTAATAATAAAATGGATTCAGGCCTGTGTAATTACTATAATACAACCAACATGCACAATATCTGTAGGCCTAAAACCCCATGATTTTTTAATAATAGTTCTCTAAAACATATTACTCATGTATACACATCCTCCTTCAGTTAAATATACACTTCCTCTAACCATTAACAGACTCATAATTCTGAGGTCAAATCACAATCCTGCCCAAATTACTGATGCAAATCCACTAGTGAGATATTATACAGCCATATGAAAGGACTTTCTTGTGTAATTTCAGTGTTATAAAGGAGTGAAGCCTTCCAGAATATGAAATACCACAGTTGTTCTAAAATTTAAAAAGGAGAGTGAACACAATAATACTTACTAAATGTCACAAAGAATATGTATCATTTATGAAATATGCCCTGATTTTCCGCCGAACCAATTTTGGACAGAGCATCACAGTGCGAGTATCTCTCTTCCGATACTGCCTTCGGCATTCAGCACAGGAATCAATGTTTTCTCAAAAATTAATATGATAAAATGGGACACGAGAGGGAGCCTTGTTTTGGGACAAGAGACTTACAGAAATAACTCGATAAAAAATGAATAAAGGAAATTGAATTTTCTTTGTACAGTGTGGAGTAAATCATTGCCTGCAGGGCTGTCCTCATTTTACAAGCCAAATAACTATTTTCTATAAAATTCTTGTCACATTGTCTTCTCTGACACAGCGAGCATATTATCATTTTACTCCATATGCACTCAATTGGGTAACTGTGCCTCCACCTAAATATCACTAATGAAACCTACTGGCTCCTCGTAAAGGGGCGGCACAGTGATAAACTTGGAAAACACCTCTGCCTCACAGAAGGTCGTGGGTTTGAGTCCGGCATGGGGCCTTTCTGTGCCCTTCGGTGGATGTTCGCCCCGTGTTCACGAGTTTCCTCCAGGTACTCCGGTTTCCTCCCACAGTCCAAAGACTTGCATGTCAGCCTAATTGGAGACTTTAACTTGCCCATTGGTGTGAGTGAATGTTGTGTGAATGGTGTATGCAACCTGCAATGGATTGGCAAGCTGTCCAGGGTGCGTCCCTGCCTATCGCCTGTAGTCAGCTGGGATCAGCTCATGCTCCCCCGCAACCCTAGTGAGGAATAAGCGGTGCAGATAATGGATGGATGGATGGATGGATGGGCCGTTTGTAAGGCCAACTGTTAGCGGTATACCGTCCCCACG
Source organism: Gymnothorax javanicus (assembly GCA_029692085.1). Classification (NCBI taxonomy): domain Eukaryota; kingdom Metazoa; phylum Chordata; class Actinopteri; order Anguilliformes; family Muraenidae; genus Gymnothorax; species Gymnothorax javanicus. The sequence continues at coordinate 3,966,812 of CM056209.1, read as the reverse complement.
TGAGGGGAAGGGCATATAATGCAGCCGTTTAATTTCTATTGGGCGATGCCATATTAATTACAATAGAAAAGTGTACAAATCTACTAATCCTTTTCTCTACCTGCTCAAGTCAAATAGCTCTGTGTTTCTCATACCAAAGGGGATTAATAAAAGGGAAAATCTGGCATAAGATGATGTAACAGACCCAAGCCTCCCATCAATGTTTTATTCATCTGATTTATACAGTGCAGGAGGAATGAAGTAGCCCTCTTCACATGCATGACTTGCGGTGCTTTCATCCTCCAGTGTGATTTCAGCATTTACAGATGGATGAAGATGTTATGTTTCCCAGAAGGCCATTCTGTTTGCACACGCTCCTTTCACTTCTGCAAGAGCTGCACTCTACCAGGTGCTACACCTGACTGACTCTATAAAAATGAGCAAATATAAATAAAAGTACATTTTTAAAAAGTGTTTTTTTTAAATGTATATGTATACAGTCAATATGTACTTATTAAAAAAATTGAGCCCGAAGAATTCTCTTTTTTGCTATCAGATGATTCCCGAGGATATGCTATATCGATGAAATTCAGTAGGGAACCGTGTAATATGTGTGTAATATGTATGTTAATACCTCGGAGGAAACAAAATTCGATTTTATGGACTTTATGAAGACGGGGCTCGCCCGTGTGCACCGGCGGTTCGCCAACTTAATTTGCATTGTGCTTAGTTCCGAGTGCCGCTCAGAACGGTTCTGTCACGCGCTGCTCTGGAACATTCCGGTGATGGATGCGATATTTTGTCGCTGTGGCTTTAATTTGTGAGTAAATGAGGTACAGCGCACGGTGGTGGGACTTGTCTGAAGTGACGGGAGAGATCTGAGTCATCGCCTCCAAACGGCACCCGGAGGGATTGGTTTTAGACGGCTGCTTCCGCTGAAGTGATATTGTTAACGCGCGAGCGAGACCGACAGGTTTGTTTACCTGTCAGGAGTGCCGTCAGTGAGTCCTGTCTCTGATGTGCCATGTAATGTCAAAAATGTAATAAGCCGGTGAAAACCTTCTCCAGCGAATACCTGTATATATCTGCAATTTCCCTACATTAATGTCACATAAAACACGGGAAACGGGAGCGAGCTCGTGCGTTTGACATTAATGGAAGATGAAAAGCCTGGAAAAGACATACCTCTATTACTACTCTCGTATTTGTAAGGTGCCCAAACAATGTTCCAGAATTGCAGCTCACAGCACTGACTGCGCAAATCACTGTGCTGTCCTTTTAGGGAATCAACTGGTGTATTATCTGTTGATCACATATCTGAGTACCATTATATCTAAAGTACCAGCCAAAAGTTTGGACATACCCACATTTCTCTTACAATTTATGTTAAATAAAGAAATAAGCTCCCTTTATTTTGCAAAAAATGATCTAAATCTTAAATCCATCAAACTTAACAGTATTTGTTGTCATATTTGCTGAACATACTCATATATATATACTGTATATATTTTTTTTTAACTAGGGCAGTTATATGGTTATAATGAGATTGCAGCTGCATGGCCGTCTAAGTTCCCAAAGATGAGCTGCACTCGTGGTTTGCTTCTCATTGACCTTTTTGCCGAATAAGACCCGAAACAGCTTGACTTAAATTCAGCCGTTGGAAAATGGAAGGAGCATGTTTGTCTGTTTACTTTGAAAAATGTCGGTTCATTGACAGTTCCAAAATTTTGGACTATATTCAAAGAAGTAAATTCTTCTCTTTTAACTTCTGACTGGTTACCTCTTACCAGATCCCATTTGAGATTATATAGAGAAGTTAAGCCGTTTAAATTTCTCAAGGAACAGAGTACTGTGACATTAGCAAAGTGTGTCCAAACTTTTGACAGGTACTGTATGTACTATAAATGTAATAACAAAAGGCGGTCCATTGATCATCCTTATGCAAACCACATGTATACAGTATTCACAAATAATTAGTTGACGGTCCATAAATGGTCTATGCATGGTCTTACAAACTATGAATCTACTCTTCAATGATGATTATTTATCTGCTGATTGTCAATTTTGGTGTCTGTCCTTTTGCCTACCATATGCTTCCTGCCCACAAATCTATTCACGATATATTGGTTGTGCTTACTGATCCATGATCCATGCCTACAACTGGCAATTATGCCTTTCACATTAGTACAAGTGGTCTAATTTTAGCGACCCCAATGTTGTCAGCGTTCCCCTGCTTGGCTATCACTGCAATCTGGTCGCACACCACAAACTGTTCCAATTTTCCTGCCACGCGAGGTGAAATTAGCCAGCAACAAACATTTCAACTGTGAAATCACCATTTGGCAGAAGTAATCTTAGTTGGAAGAAGCAGTGTTCAGCCTTTGTGTAGTGTTTGAGACTTCAAACAAACCTAGAACTAATGTAGACACAGTATTAACTGCAGTATCACAGATCTGTGCAAAATTATTTTTCAGAGATAAGTCCCTCATGATTTCGCTATAACATTTAATTGTTACTTTCTCTTTTATGTTTTCTTTTTGTGCCTGCAATAAAATGGAACATGTTCTTCCTCGTGTGCTGAAGCCTATATCTCATTGGTTGTACCTTGACCCGCTACTATTTTTAGCCTGTTGCTTTGTCACCGATGCAACGTTTGCCTCTCTCTGCCTCGCCTGCAGTGTTTCAGCTTACAATATACATAACATAAACCCTCTAAATCACTCTGTCGCCATGTCATTTTGTTGAGTAATTGTACGGATAACCACCAAAGTAGGTCATAATCTGTTGTTTGAAATATTTGCGATTATGAGGGACAGAGAGGATAAAAAGAGAAAAAGACATCGGAAGAGAGGATCTCTGAGGTAATAATCCTACACAAGTGCAGGGCTGTCTGTAGAAAAAGAGAGAGAGAGAGTGAGAGAGAGCGAGTGAGAGACATAATGAGGGAGTTTGATAGGAGGAAGTAGGGAGAGTGGAGAGAATAGAAGAATAAATCAGTGATCGGTGGTGGGAGCGAGCTGTTAGACAGGGCTGGTAATGAGTATGGACGGTGGCCTGAGAGGACAGTGAGAGCGAGAGGCTGTGGGAGTGATAATCTCCGGGGGAGGGGACCGAGCGAGTCAGCTGACAGGTGCCAGGGAGGTGGGAGGGTGGGGGTGCAGCTTATGGGTACCCCATAATTGCTACCTTTGGTCAGTCCAGATTTGCTGATGGGAAACAGGATTTAACAACATTTTCTCATCCCCACTTGTCATATTGTGACGCCACCTGATTGACCAAGCGTCGATATACTGTACAACGTAAAAGGAGGCTTTTGACGTTCTCATTTGTCGTTAAGGGTTAGGGTTCACGTTCAGGATTAGGGCTTAGGGGGTAGGGTTCGTTTTAAACTGGCGTCAAATATGGACACCAAAAGCCTCCTTTTTCATTGTATATCGACGCTCGGTCAGGTAGCGTCACTAGATGACGAGTCGGGATGAGACAGGGCTCGATTAAACAGACTGATAGCTGTTTTAGAAGCAGCCGTCTTCTCCATATCTCACAATCACGTAAAGCCCTACCTTCCTTTCCTCACTCTCCCAATAAGCAGCAGGTTACCTGTAATTCTGCCCCTCCCCCCTAACGCTCCCAGCATCCTCTTTGGTGGGTTGGGGTGGAGAGGCGGGGGGGGTGTCAGGTTGGCTGAACTCAGGTCTCATAACTCACCTCCCTCTTATCCTGTCAGCGGGGCAGAAATCAATCTTTGCTGTGATCCGGGAAACACATTTCCCTTTTGTGTTTGAAAATGGCAAGTCGGTTTAAAAGCTTTCATTGTGGTCAGTCGGAGGTACCATCATGTGGAGTAAAGGAAAAATATAATGTTCAGATTACCTTTGAAGCTTTTTTGCAGGACCAACGTGAAATGATGGGAGTTCTGCTTAAATGTTGTGTAAAAAAAATAATAACATTTATTTATGTTTTTAACTCATTCCCTACGGAATACTTTTATATAAAATTGTCACGTTTGTATGGAATACTTTTACCGAAAATTACACAATATAAAGTATTGAAGTACAGGTGGCTCATCACCTGTTTCGTGTTTTCATCGGACTGCGAATGGTCATCCACGCCGCTGGCACCGGCTTACCGCAGGGGATGGTAGAATTCGCTGCGCCGTTGGCAGCGGCTTGCCATAGGGAATGAGTTAATGTATATATTTCCTTATCTGATTTGTTTTTAAATTTCAAGACACATTTCAATAACATCTCTTAAGGGACACAGAGTTAATGGCGATGAAGCCTGAATGAGGAGTTATTGTCTCAGGAGATCAGCCATTTTTATTGACAAATTACTATGTGCATTATACCGCATGGAACACCGTGGTCACCATTGTAGCTGAAGGGCAAATACGCTTTTTATATTCAAATTAATTTTCCAGATGAAGTTCCCCAATGTGATGATTAACGGATGCACCAGGGGCTGTGCCACACAGCTGACATGACTGGCACTAACAAACACAAGAGCTCCGTTTTTTCTGTCGTGTGATGGAGGGAACAACATAAGCGTTTGTATATTATCAGCTGACAAAAACTACAAAGGAATCTTCTGCAGTAACTGCCACCCTGTGATCCAACGACACTGAGCTTCTTGTTACCGCAGCACCAGGAAATGGATCACCTTTTTTTTTCTCTTTTACAAAGTGCTATAAATATCAGCTGAGTGTAAGCTGTTTCCCAGCTGGGCTGGGGACACGAGCTGAACAGGAAAAGGCCGAGAATTATTTTTGTTGTGATTTTCCCATTAGTGGGTTCAAGAACTAATTAAAGGAATTTTTGCCGATGTCAGAAATATGCTGTTTGGCCATCTTCCGACCTTTCTTTGTCGGCTTTAAACAAAATTTAATGTAATATGAAATAGTAATAAACTTGAAACAAACCAAGATTCTATAGTTCTGAGAAAAGATTTGTTGGTCAACATATGCAGTTCTGTCTATAATCAGTCTTTAACCAAGTCAGTGCCTCACAGCTGAAGGAGAATTTTTTATTAGTGTGAACCGAACAGCAGAGTGCGGTAAACAGTGGATGCAATGAAGTTCGGTCGGACGGAATTCAATGTCAGATGGAGTGAAGTTGGGTCAGTTGGAACGGATGCTGGGTGGGTATGAGCCCCAGGAGACAAGACTGAGGGTGGGAGAGACATCACATCATGGGGTCATAAATGTTCTTTTCATTCTGAGGTGCCTGTAGAAAAGAGAAGAAGGGAATTGGGGGGGGGGCAGACGAGGGGAGTAGAATTTGGGCTGTATAAATAAAAAGATTAGATATTATGTGACTCCACCAGCGAGAGCATTTTGGCACAATGATGTAAAAACACACACACACACACACACACACATACAGAATATATCACACCTTTTCTGAATTTATACACATTTATATAAAGTGCTCAAGGGTTTAGGGCAGTCTGACATAATTCAGGACAAAATAAGCAGCCTTATTATGCCATATTAAGAATACACATAATCACAATGCCTCAATGATTTCCATGACTCACTACATCTCATATAGTCATGTCTGTCTTTTTATTCACTCTCAGTTATTCTGAAAAATTCATACAGCACACATGGAAAATGAATTTTCTTTTGAGCGAATCTGAGCACGTTGCAGCGAATGTAATTATCTTGTGAATGTCATGTCATTAGCTTGAATGTGTGGCCTGGGCCTGTTTTTTCAGAAATGCTCTTGTACTCAGTATATCCACTGAAAAAAAGGTATGTACATTTACCAGCAAACCTAAATAGACTGAGTTGTATGAAGGGTCACACTGCATGTCTTTGTAGTCACTTCAATATCACAGCAAGGAGCATTACGCTTGCAAATCCTTCACCGCGATGCACACCCAACTTGTTAAACAATGAGTAGCGTACTGCAGTGCTTAGATCTCCAGCGTGTTCAATCAATAAATGATATCTTGCCAAGGCTAGAAAAAAATGGAAAGATTGAATTTTAAAGTTGTATTTTCTTTCAAAAGAAGGATAACTGAAAAAGCTTTCATACCTGCATCTAGAATTGTTTGCAGGGCCAGAGCTAGAAGTGGGCAGGGGTGGATTTATTTAGTTCGCCCCCGTTTTGTCCCCTGTGCCTTGGTCAGGCATTATAAAATTTGAAAAAACACAAATTCATTCTTAATTCTATGCAAAAATCTTTGGTACGTAATTTTATTTAACTTCGTAATTAAATCTATGAATCTATGTGCATCAGTCGTCATCAGTTAGCAATGTGCAGTATTGAGAGCTTGGCTGGTGGAAAATTGAGATTAGCTAGCTGTAGGTAGCTAGCATTAACCCATGAGCTCATGGGTCTCGGCACTGTTTTTTTGAGTATCAGTCAGACCTCTCATTAATTTAAACCCTTTTCTTTTATAGGATGTTTAATGTTATCTGGATAGATAATGGTATACTTTTAATAAACTGAATAATCACTATCCACAAATTTCAGGCTCCTAAAACTGTTGCAGCTGCTGTTAGATGGGATTCAGAGGCTCTGAGACCAGCTCCTATACACCGAGTTCGGTTCAAATGGAGCACTTTCCCCACCCATTACAACCCACTTAACACCAGTACCAAGCAGTCCTGCTCCGGCATCTGATTAGCGATTTAAAAAACTGTGCCTCATCTCAACCAATTTAAAAGGGTTTACGAAATAAATATTCGGCAAAATGTTTGACTCACTTAGTCCAAGATGGAATCGGTCAGGACCGTATTATATCACACATATAATAGGCTGACATTTTAACAGTCTTAAAAAGGAAAACAGCTTGGCCTCCAAGTCTTGAGCCAGGCTTGATGCTTTGATAAGTAGAAGCTTGCAATTATGGCGATTAAATGATGTGATTGCTGTCTCCGTAGAAAGAAAACAAGCCTTGAAATGCTACCTCAAAAGTAGTCTGTGGCAATACGTACAGTAAAAAATATTTTAACCCCTTTATGCAAAATACAAATAATGCCTTTTTTCTTTGTAGTGTTGGTGTGCAGTGGCCTATTTAAGGCTTTATAACACAGTATTTGTGTCATAGAGACTTGGAAAAAAAAATTCCAGTGAAGCAAGACATTTGGAAATTCAATGACAGAATTATCTAGCAATTAATTTTGGAATTTACGGATGCTGGCATCTATATTTACTCAATGGGGTTAAATACAGAGCAATACTGGACTTTCCTCCAGCAGCAATGTAATTCCTAGTGTTCATTTTGTGTTTTCTGAGTACAACGCAGAGTAACGCTGAAAGCTGTGTTAAGTGATGAGCATTTTGTTTTTTCCAAAGATGGACATTGAGAATGTCATTGTGATTATTATGGGTGTAGCTGTTCAAAAACACATGCCGCAACGTCCCTTTGCAGGAGGAAATTCTGTGACAGCTCTAACCAGACATGGCTTTTCTCACTCGCACATGCAGGCAGTGAGGAAATTACAGCCGAGAGGTCAAATTTTATCGGAGCGGTGTGACGGAGCAGACTCGCCCGAGCACTGTCATTGCCCTCGGCTGTATTTGTGTACATCGCTCTCCCACCGAAACAACACAAAGGGGGAGATGGTAGGCAGCGCTGCACAGAATGTGCAAATTCCCTTGGCTGATGGGAAACTGGAGAGGCGGCCAGTGACAGCAGTAATCTATATCAACTGGTGTAAGCCTCTCCACTTCTCATTCTCCGTCAAGGCTCTATTTGGACGCCAATAGATGGGGTTTGTGTGTTTACAAAAACAGAGAAAGCGTGCACAGCTACAAGGCAGGAAGTCTTCCATTCAAGGCAGTTGCTTTGCTATGACAAGTTCATAAACAAAATCAACAGTTTAAATTCATTTTTTGTCAACAATGACTTTTTGGAACAATAAAGTCCTATCATGTAAACAAATATCCCGTGTCTCCTTGGTTGTTTTTTGTCGGAAATTGCGGGGTGTGTTTGCCTTGAAAAGTACCGGAGAGACCAAGTGTGCTCTATATACGCGCGAGAGTTTACAAGTGTACAACTCTCGTTCTGCTCTCGATTTTTTGTCTGCTTTCTGGCAAATTGAATTATGAGGGGGAAACCAATTGATTGCGACAGAACATCTCAGCAGCTAATTGTTCAGTTACTTTGGGTCCCTTCAAAATGGGGGCGACCACAAGTGCTGCATTAGCCACACTGATCAACCAATTTGAGTGCAAATAGCCTCAAATCAAAGCTAAACCTTCGCAGTATTTCTTTTAAACTCCAAGTTACTGTGGGACACAACTAGAACAACTTAGTAAAAATGTCCAGATATTTTTGGAACTGACTGCTCACAATCAGTGGCCATTTTACGAGTGAGACAGGCTTGTTGTGGCTGGTTTTTAGGCTACAAAATGACAACTCAGCAGCGGTTAACCTATATTGGACTGGAACGGCACCCCGGCACCTTCAAGGTCGGTGAAGATTTAGGACGACTAGCAGTCCAAACATCAGAAATCCCTGAAGTTCAGTAGGTGGTAGGCTAACAGCAAAAAAACTGACATTTTTATTGGTTGATTCTTCATTTGATTCCCTTGGTAGTCCAGCAGTCCCAAGGCTACCAACTACAGAGAGGACTAAGACCAAAAAAATGTACCTGCGTCACAAAAAAAAAAAGCCAAACAGCTTTCTAAGATGCCTCAAGACAGTCTCTCATGTGTTGATCAGAGCAGCAGAGCATTCGAGCTGAGCCTTAGTGAAGTTTTTCATAGGATATTTTCTTGTGCATGCACACATGGGTTATTAGTAAATTATTTTGTTTTTTAAATGTTCTGACATACAAAATAACTCCAGAAAAACCTCTCAAGAAGAAAAACAACAAATAACTGAGGAATAGACGAGAGGAAAAAAAAACAAGGCATGTTCAATAGAGTAGAATGAAGCTCTAAAATTATACAGTCATTTGAGAGGTGAAGAGAGTGATCCAGTTACAGGTCTCAAGCAGGTTACTAAACGATCTGTTTTTGTGGTCAACCAAGGCTAGAAAATAGTGTCTCATTTTGGCCATAAAGGAAATGAAAGCAGGTATTTAGTCATTTACATTTACGCAAAAAAAATTTTGTTTGAAGAATGATGGTGTTCATGAATACAGTTGTTATGGTTCTGCCTCGTGTGCTTGTTTGTGCTTGGGTGTTTTTCCCCCGTGTCTCTCATTCAGCTCCATTCCTGCGGTCTGACCATTGATTCCTTCTTGCCCTGACTCCTGTGATGTCGTGTGACAGCCTTCAGTATGCCTGAGTCCCGTGGTCCAATCACGTTTCCTCTTTCGCTTTTGGCTTTGGTATTTCATTCATTGCTTCCACCTGTGCTTATTCTGGGTCTCGCTAAACTCTGAGTGAATGCGTTCTCTGATAGGGCCATTACTAACCCGTACTAACCAGCACTTATTTAAGGGCGTGTATATAGTGTCACATAGTACTAACCTAATTAACTCATTAGTGAGTGCGAGTGTTTCTAGCTTTTGTAAATTCCTTCCTAAGCTTTCCATAATTAACTGCGTTTAAAGCTATGCTTTCCTTTGCTGTTCTTGTGGTGCTTTTTACTCGTCAAGTTTAGATTACCTCAATCTAAACTGTCTAGCTTGCGTGATTGTCTTGAGTCATGATTGTTAAATTAGTTCTCGTGTAATTTGCTTAATCCCAGGTGTTTGTTTCCACCAGAGATTGCCTTCCGTATCCCCGCCTCCTCCCATGTGTATTTAAGCAGGGAAGATTGAAAAGACTGTCAGACGGGACTTTGTTGGCTGTTATTTTGCATCCTGAGTTTTCCCCAGCCTCGTGTTTGCTGCGCCGATGTCTTGTCTGCCCCTTGTCTAAGTCTCCCAGTGTTCCCGTCAGTTCAGTTTAGATCCAGTTTTTGTTTCCTTAGTCTAGCCACTCCTTGAGTGAGTACTTCTGTTCCCCCCTGCCTTGGGCAGTGTACCTTAGTTTCTCCTGTTGTTCAGTGCATGTGCACGGTGTTTTGTTTCTGGCCTGTGTGCCTATTTCCTCAGTGTTTTGTGTTGTAATAAACACCTCTGGATCCTGTGCCTGGTGTCCACCTGACCTCATTCTTAACAACAGTTGTATATAGAAATCATTACTGCAGTCAGAAAAGCCTCCCATGGCATTGAAGGTGAGTGCTATTGGGTTTGGAATCAACAACTCCGACCGATAACCAAAATTAAAACCGATGTTGTGGTGTGATATAGGTAAGAAAAAGATGTTCTAGCATTTCATTAAGCTGTCAAAACCAAATGTTGAACACAAAAAAAGTCCATGACTGGGTAAGTGGATAATAAACTCTTAAAGGAGCTGTATGTAAGTTTGTGGCCAAAACTGGTACTACAATCACATTCAAAATACTGCAGAGCGCAGTATCCCCTCTCCCTCTCCCCCAGACGAGAGGTTGCCAGCTAGGTTGCCGGATCCAGCAAGAACATCTACTACAAGGAGCTACCATGGCTACATTTCAATATCACCAATGATTTGCTCTCACAGGGTTGTGTTCAGTTCTATTCAGAAAAGATCGAGACTAATGACTAACTAACATTAGCAATGGTCATATTGGTCAACTTGCTCGTCACTCTTCTGAGTGGATAGCCCACTAAAGTCCATACTGTAATATGCATAAAGAATGAATGAGGACTCATTTGACCGATGTACTGTCTCAATTACATTTCATATTGCCATAACGGCTGTGCTTATGTTGGAACGGTTTCCACAGCGTCTCAGCATAATGCCAGAGAAACGGACTCTAATAATGCATTAATGTCAACAATGACGAGTCGCGGTTTTTATTTCTCAAACAATTTGTTACCTAGTCAATTCGATGACCCACCTGCATACGCACTAACGAACCACGAACGAACATACATAATGTTATTCGACTGTAGAGAATATTTGAAATGTCCATGCCTACATTAAATAGAATTAAGTTAGCCAAACTTAGCTGAATCTTACCTTTCCAGGAGAAAATTAGCAACTTCGGCGTCGGTCTTCAAATTCTTCTCCGCTTTCAGCCGTCTCCATCTTTCAAAGGCATGTCCTATACAGATCCTTGTTTTGTTTCTGACTTTGTCACAACGTATTTTGGAATCATAGCGAGGCCTTTTAGGTTTAGTAACATCAGACATTTGTGCTCCGAAACGCTGGTAGCTGCAGATCAGTGGTAACAGGCAACCTGGATGCCGAAATGCTACTGGCTTCGTGATTGGGAGATAGGTGGAGGGCGGCGCAACAGGCCAAAACACAAAATGACAACATCAACATTAGTTGTGGGCTGCAACTTCGCTTTTGTAATGAGAATATTCTGGCTGGACTGCTGATGTCAGTGATATAAGTATTTGAAATTAACATCATTCCTTAATGTCTGGTGATACATCAGGGCCATTTCATGATTAATCAACATACATTTCTTACATATTGCTCCTTTAAGATGGCTTTGTTTGTCTTAGGAGGAATAGGAAGAGAATCCAGAGGCATTCTCCCACATGTTGGATATTAGACTTGGAGAACGAGGATCACCAACAAAATCTAAAAGGAAGTGTTCATTTACAACCCTCCTGATCCATATGTTCGTACTTAAGCTTGTGAGTTCTACTCCATTAATGACTAATCAAGACAGGGAAAGTCAGATGAATGTTGAATACCTTTTATAACAATAAGTATGGCTGGTGGAATAGCTTAACAACTTTTCTAAAGCTCTATGCTGCCCACAAGAGACTGAAATTTCTATTAAAATCCAACATATTGTAGATAGGAATTCACTATTTCTGTCCACTTTTGTTTATGCACAATCTAATTAAGTTTATACAATGATTTCCTGTAGACTCTAATGAATCTGTTATTCCACAGTATGCTGTTATGAGGGGGAAATTGTGTTCTCAGCAATCATTTTCCAGAAAAGCAAAACTTGCTGGTGAAATCTAGACAGCTTGATTGGAAGTTCAGGCTATTCAAAATCAAGCAGCACTTACATTTCAGCTCAGTAAAAACATCACAATACTGGGCTAATAGTTTGACAATAAAGGAGTAATAAGAAATATTAAGTAATCATCGAAGTAATATCCAGGTTAAAGGATAGGTAATGACATTGTAATAGAGGTGTAATAGTTTGGTAGTAAGGAAGTAATAATTTAGCTGCACCATGTAATTACCAGACAGTAGCATAGGCAATGACATTGTTAGAGTGAGGTTGCAGTTTGATCATTAATATGTAATAATTAAGAAATAGCCTGTTATTGCCAAAGTTATAACCAGGGAATGGTTTAGTAATAAAAATGGGTATGTCTGGGTGACATGACACTGAAATTTTTGTAACAGAGTAATAAGGGGCCAAAAACAAAGGGAAATAATGTTGAAACTCATTTAAAGATTGCAATGAGACAAAATTATTTTGCAATAATACACTGATATTTTGGTAGCAACCCGATAACCCACTCACAATAAAATGGCTGGCAGTGCAATATTTTGATTAAAACATGGCAATGTGACATTAATGGGGTAATAACCTGATATATTGAGGTAATATAGGTTGATGTTTTGAGAATATTATGGGCTACAATCAGGAAAATATGTACACTTTAACACACTGAGGGTATTCAGTCATTAATATCAACTCAAACCTAATGGCATAATGCATACAATCTTGCCATTTGCCACCACTTGCAGGTTATATGACCACAGATTCTCATTTTAGCATTAATACAGCAGTATAAAAATGCCTGGGTTATCATTAAGAACAAGACCAAATATTGATAGCAAATTGTTGTCTTTATACTTGCTGTTACAGATAAAAAAAATTTGGCCAGTGCAATAACTAGTTTGTGCTCCATGTCTGAGCCAGTATGGTTCGGCAGGTAGTGGCCATGACTAAAATAAATGCACTTTAAACTTGGAGTAAATAGTTGTCAGGTATATTCATTTCCTCGAAAGGTAAGCATTATCCTTATGATTTCAAGGTTCATGCTGCAGTCAGACAGCTGCATTAATGTTTAAATTTCAGCTAGAGGCCTATATGAAGATTGGCGGAACTGAGATCACACACATCAGCAGTCTCAAAATTATTTTAGAAATAGTCTCTCTCTCTCTCTCTCTCTCTCTCTCTCTCTCACTCTGGTGTTTAGGCAGCAGCTGTTTTCGAGGCCAAGTTGTTCATATTTTAAATATATGAAGGCTTTTGCTTCACTTGTTGGAATTTTTGCATGTTTGATTAACAGAAACACGTGCAAATGTGATTTCTGCATGTTATTGTATTGTCATAAATTAAAGATTACATTTCTAAAATGCACTCTGTCAAACAGCTCGCTATCGACTAGAAACTGTCCTTCATTCTTGGCTGGGATTCCCTCTTTGATCTTTGTCACGGGGGAGGTTCGCTCGCATTAACCTTGAAAGCCCCTGATCTCAGGGATCTACAGGCTGGTGGAGATACTTCTCTCATTGGCACAGCCCTGGCTTCACATTATGTCATGATGTCACCATGCTGTGAAAGAAGAATAGGGAAGGACCCAAGTAACTGCACAGAGAATAGGGGGGGCCTTTGTGCTCTGGCTGGTATGAAAAGAACCATCTAGAAGGATCCTATCTAGAAGGATTGGGCTCAGGTGGAGCACTAACAAACACAGGAAACTTCATGGGCAGCAATTCATCACAAATGTAACTTAAACTCTTTATTAAAATTGTCAGAATTAAAAAAAAAAAATCAAGGGACAGGCTCTGTTTGACCTCAGTGCACACGTGTAGCACTTTCCTCTCAGTACTATAGCTGTACTACAGCACTGACAGCTTTGTGGACCGTCTAAAGCCTCTTTTAGGTGTTTCAGGAGCAATAAATGCTGAGCCCTTATTACTAGAGCTCAGGTGTCACAAAGGATCCACCCACCAGGCATAACCAATCACCAGTGAGTCAAACTTTATTATCTTATGAATAAAAACTGCACAGGTTATGGGCCAGCGGCTCACATACCATTGACCTCCCCTTGTATTGTACTCTTCCCCCCCGGTTGGTGCTGTGACCCTTCCGCATGCAGCCTGTAGGTCATGACAGCCCTGCTCTCGGAATCGAGGTGAGAGCCCTCTCGGTGACCGAAGGGGTTTACTGCATACAGGGGATCCACACACACACTACCGCACTCTTGTACACAAACATGAAAGAAAAGGATGGCTGTCACTTCGGCCTGGGCCTTAATAGCGAATCTCACTTCTATTCCAAAATATTTTTAAAAACCTGCATATAGAAGTATGGAGTGCAGCTTGTGTTTCTTCCTGAGGTTGCTGTCTTCAAATGCCATTGGCTGCCGCCTCCCTCACACAGCATGGGTGAAAAAAATTAGAGCTAATTGCAGAGGAGAATACACTGCAACCAATCATGCTACAAAGCAGGGCGGACTCAAATCGAGCGCGCACACACACACACACAAAAACACACACGGACACACAGACACACGCACATACCATATCTTGCAATAGCACCGCCAGTCACGTACATCTCTTACTGCACTCCCGGACGAGCCCCCTCCCGCCTTTTGCCCAGCCCAACACCGACACTCTGCTGCTTCACTGCTCCCTGTCTTTCCCTCCTAATTTCTTACCTCAGCCAGACGCCATCTCTCCATTGGCCCGGTACATCTTCTCAGGTAAGACTCCCAAATAACCGGTGCTCCACTTCCTCACAGTACTGAAATCGCATCACCTGCTGAAATGGAATCCCTTTCTGGGATTTCTTTCAAGGAACAAATAAGCAAAAATGACAAAAACTAAATGCAACAAAGTAAAGAGAGAAACATTGGACAAAAGTGCGGAGGGAAAGCACAAAGCAAAAACTCACCCAAAAACAAACCAAAAAAAACACTGAAAAAAAAATGAAAGCTCTCCCCAAGCTTTGAGTCTCATTTGAGGATGTAGATGTGAAACAAGCACGTGCGTTTCCTCCGCTGCCCTCTCTCAGCCTGTTTACTCTTCCCTTGGGCAGCATATTCAGCCATGTAAAAGAGGCCAGCTGATGTCAGCACATCCTCCACCTGTGGAGAAGTTAAAGGCTTCCCTTTCATGAGCTGGTTTTTCAGAGACCTTCTGTCTGTTTATTTATTTATTTATTAACCTTTATTTAACCAGGTAATTAGCCCATTGAGATCTAGGACCTCTTTCGCAACGGAGACCTGGCCAAGAAAGGCAGCAACACACGTCTGTAACACAAAAAAAAAAAAAAACAATACACACAACATTCAGAAGCAAAAATGGAGCAAAGTACAGAGCAGATATACAAATAATAAATAGTGATCATATAAAATGCTAATTTTTGATGATACTGATGATATTTAAGTACAGCAACACTGTCCAAAGGATTTACGTTCAAGGTCCCTTAAAATCATAGCGAAGGCATCATTAGTAATTGATTCTGGCAGTTTTAAATCTTTTTGAAGGGTGTTCCATGTAAAAGGGACAGCATATTTGAATGCTGTTTTTCCCAACTCCATGCGGACACACGGAGCAGTCAATTGCACAGTGTCCTTTGAGCAAAGCCCATATTGGCTTTGGCTTCTCAGGATATATGTACATAAATACGAAGGGACCAGCCCAAGGAGAGTTTTATAAATAAAACCCAACCAATGCATACGTCTGCGTACATACAAAGAAGGCCAATCAGATTCTGCGTACAAGATACAGTGGTGGGTAAGACGTTTACACCCAACGACAAATCTTAAAGCGCAATGATACACAGAATCCAGTGATCGCAAACATTGGGCTGAAGCATCCATGTATAACACATCCCCGTAATCTATCAAAGGCAAAAAGGTTGATGATACAAGATATTTTCTGACTCTAAATGAAAAGCAGGATTTGTTTCAAAAATAGAAGCCTAATTTCACCTTTAGCTTAGAAACCAGATTGGCAATGTGAGACTTAAAAGATAACTGCCGATCAATGACAAGGCCCAAGCACTTGTAACTGGATACCAGTTCAATTACTTCTCCTTGAGCGGTCAGAATGTTTGGGAGATTTGGCGGTAATTCAGAGCGTAATTTGGCGGTTTGACGTCTTACAGCCCAACACTCTGTCAGAGACGGACGATGAAGCAAAGCGCAGATCGCGCTTCCTATTCCAAAATTTATTACCAAATGATCATAATTATCCAGGTGACTACTTGAACAAAGTCAGCCTAAGTTTTGGCAAAGGATATCTGCATAAGTAATCAAAAAAAAAAATTTTCACCTTTAATTGTGGCCAAGGAGACCAAAAAAAAAAAAAAAAAAAAAAAAAAAAAAATTCATAGCAGTGAAGAAATAACACAAGGAGAAAGTTTTGTTTCTTTACAAAGTCAGTACATTTTGCATCCACCTCAGGTCCTAATTAACACATGAAGTTTATTTTTTGTCTCTGACTTCTATGACCGGAGGCCTGAGTGCCTTTTCAGCCGGCTGTTCGATAATCAGAAGTCAGCAGGTTGGAACGAAGAGGCATATGGTGGCCAGGTCTCGTGTTTGTAGATCGACGTTTATTTGATTGCTCCTCAATGGCTGCAGGGTTTTTTTTTGTGTTTTTTTTTTTACAGATGACCGATCTTCACCCATGCTCTGCTGAACTGGTTTTAATCAAAACGGCCTTTTTTTTTTTTTTTTTTTTTCTGCAAACAACTTTCTTGGCTCATTTTTGCCTGAGGAACACTGAGCGAAAGAGAGAGGGAGAGAGCCTCTTTGGGAAGAATCGCACACCTTTTGCTAAAGAGGTGAAATAAACAGCTCTGCATTTATTTATTGTTTAAATTTCTCGTCATAAACTTTTAACACAGAGCAGAAAATACTTTCCAAATACCACAGAAACCGAGGCTGGGTGTTTTTAGTTCGAAAATTACAAGTGAGATGGTAAGCCAATAAGAATGGCTGAGGTGGGGGAGGGGTGGTTCAGTCTGTGAATTAGTACAAGTGAAAGCTTTACCATGTTGAAAAGCGTTAGAACTCTTAGCAATACCTACCATCAAAAAACGGCACTTGTGTTATGTAGACTTTTCACAGAATTTGTAAGTTATGATTCAATTTTTTCAATTTGTTGAAGCATTTCAATGTTTTTTGCCCATCCATTTTCCTATGAACCTTTGCCATCTGGCAAATGCACAGTCTTGCACAGGGTACAATTAACTGCCAAGTTTGTCTGAATCGTAGTGGGTCTCATCAAATTAATGTAACAAAAAGCCTGCTAATAAATGTCTTTTTAAAATAAAGAAGCATTTAGCATTTCATTTTATCTTCTACATTTGCTGTTTTATTCAGCAGACTCGTTTCACGCATTGCCATTTGTCTAAATTGTTTTGTCGGAGTCAACATAAATGAAAAGGTGTTTCAACACTTCAAATATTCCTCATTCTTCAAAACCTGAATAATGCGGTGCCTGATGAGCTCTCCCTGGCTCATGTGAGCTTAGTTATACCTGGACCACTAGATTTGTTTACAGTGATTACTATTACATATTTTTAAAAAGTAAAAAGTGACATAATCACCAAATTTTTGATTATGAAAAAATTATCTGGAATCACCGTGTGGTTTCTCCTGCCCTGCCGCCTTCTCATACTCAGTTTTGTTGTTTCAGGATTTTTATTGTTTCAATTTCAGTGTGCACTAAAATTTTGTGCACCCTTTGTAATGCATGGCCTAAAAAGCAGTCAAATCAGCAAACTCATGTTTCATTTGCAGTGGCAGAAGCATTTGGCTACCTTCCCATTCAAACAGATCTCCATCCAACCAAGTTCTGGTTGGGCCAATCACAACTGTTTATCCAGTATCGAGGGTTTGATGCGGTGATGTTGAGGTATTTTCGTAAATAATGAAGATTGCGGGGTGCTGATTTTGAATGGTTCGTTAAATCTGCAATTGTGACAGTATTAAACAAACTGGATGGAATATTTTCTCTATAAGAATAACAAAGGACTGCAGTGCTGTCATGCCAAATGTGAGTGTATCATGTTGAACAAGAAGACACAGGAATTGTATGTTGGAACAAGCTACCTAACCCAGGGTAGTTACAGAAGCTAGCTTGCTAACATCAGTAGATGTGTTGTGAGATGACATTATGAATGCCAATACAAACGAAGCAGTGGGTCGGGATTCAGGCTGCTCTTTATATTAATGTTAGTAGTAGCTAGCTAGCTTCCCTAAACTACAATTCAGTGGGAGCTTACAAACTTACAATCATCTGTGTTGAGCTGTCCACGTTTCGTTGCTCTGATTGGTTGTAGGTTCATTCACTTGCTGCAGCCTAATGTGCATTTGCTATTTGGTCTGGTGATGCCGAGCGAAATAATTAATTAGATATGGACACATTTTTCACTCACTCTTTGTAATCTAGCACTTCATAGTTTGAAAGCATACAATGATGATGAGGCTGCAATGCAGACCATCAGCTTGAATTTGAACCATTTAGAAATGAAAGAACTTTTTTACCTTCTCTCTACCCCCTTTCCCGAGCTTATGCATAAATACTGGACAGTTTTACATAATTTTGAATGAAGTATCCATTGAATGTTTCAAAACTTATCCTGACTGCTTGAAGTCTATGATGCACGGACAATGAATATCTTCCCTCGTGATGCCCCGCCAAGTCTGTACTGTAGCCATCTTGTGTTGTAGCATGTTTTGAGGACTTATTGCCATCAGTTTTCTCCCCAGTTTGTAAAATGCATGTTTAATTTGATACAGATCCAGTGACTGGCTCGACCAACAGAGACAAAATAAAAACTTTCACTGACAGTGTCCGATGAATTATAGTGCTAAGAGCGCTTTAGATTCTCATCAGGCACCTCCTCTCTGTTTCTGCAGCAGTGCAGTTAGAAGCGTGAATCTTTGGGCCATGAATCTTTGTATTTCTGGTAATGCACAAAAAATATTAGCATGAGTCATGGCAAGGCAACATTGTAATTATTTTGTGGCGGATTAAAATAAGAATCTTTAATGCTGTTTCTTGGCAATTGCCACTCAGAGAACAGAATCAAGTTTTTGGACCCAAAACGGGGCTGGCTGCTGATTGAAAAATGACACACAGTACATGTCAGACATGTAAGAGGTGACTTTGCAATGCCATAATACATAAGCAATGGTAGTTCCAAACATGCACAGGTTTTATATAACTTGAATGTCTTGCAGGTCATTATCACTTGAGAGTCCTCAGTAGGCCAGTGCCAGAGAGAGGGAACGAGCTGTGTTCCCGTTTAATAGTTTATTGTTAATTTTTCTGCCAAAAGACTGTTATTATTAAGTTCTGTTCTATGAGAAGGCCATGAAATGTTTTAGATCCACTCATTGGTGCAAAATTGTTACAGAAGCCTTCAGTACGTTTGCCTCTGCAGCCAGCTGTATGAAAAAAAATCTACTCTCCATCCACAGGAAAGAGCATCGGCATAAATCGTCTGTCTAAATGGCAGGGTCCTGAACCTTGAGCATTATTTAACTGACCTCTGAGAGGCTGAAAGAGCTTGCTATGCAATGCAGAGTGCCGACATTAGCAGTCATCCGCCAGGTTGACAGATTTTACGTCCTCATGATCAATGTGCACATTAGAAAAACCAAACAATACTTACCGTTCAGGATTCGTGTGCTATTTACCTGTGCTTGCATCTCAAATGATTGGTCTGTGGTGATTTCTGAGGTCGAAACATTTGTGAAATCTAATTTTCAATTAATCAAGACATCACTTCAAATAATGGATGAATACAATCTTTATATAAAATGGAAATTGAAATATAAACCTGTTGTATCAAGTCATAGCTGATAACCAGCAGATTGCCGCTTGTTAAAGGTACATACAGCAATTTTAGCATTTCTTGCCAACTCTAGATTGACCTGCCAAAAACTCTTGCCCCCATCCCCTCCCTCTCAACCCCTTCCCTGTCAGTCTTAAGCCCCTATTTGACAACCTAAACACATTCATAAAACACAAGTGCTAACTGTATTGCAGATCAAAACTGGGCGTGTATAACTCTATTCCATTAATTTCAAAGCACAACTGTGACAAATTGTGGCACTGTTGTTACTTGTAATTCTAAAATGAATTAATCACCTGTGGGTGTGGTGGGGGTTTGGTACCAGTAAGGCCAATTAGATCAGCCGCTGTCATTCCCTTTAAAATCAGTTTGTTAAAGCCATAGCAAACTGGCAGTATCATCATTTCAGCTTAAAAACAGTTGCATTACTGTGACCGGCTCTGCCAGGAATGCATTTCTCAAGAGGAAATAAGTCAACAGATTCATTGACACACCCCCTAATACACTTTTCAACCCATTGTGATGCAATCTCTTTTACTGGAGACCATGAAACTACTAAATTGGGCAAAGGTGATAAAATTTCTTTTTGTGACAGGCGAAAGTGTGAATACAGTTGTATTTCTGTGCGCAAAGGCTCGAAACCCTACAATTGATTTTAGTTAAATGTTTGTGAGGGTGCAATTGATATTTTGTATCATATTAGCAATGGCAAGTCAAAACTGCTGAGCCTTCGCTTAATGATGCAGCTAATCTCATGCCAGTTTTCAGCCTCAGGGCAGGCTTTTGTGATTTTGGGGAAGACGGATTAAATATGTTTGCTGATGTTTTATGTTTTCTAGGTCACCCACTTGGCTATGACATTGATTAGCGCATCACACTTTTATAAGTTTCATGCTGTAACATTGGCTAGCTTACTTACTTACGAGCTACAGTAGCTAATTAACAACCCAATTTGTTATACTAATGTTACTAGTAACGTCAGGTAATTTACTACCTGATGGATGGAGTGTGAGATAACGTTAGCAAAATTAACCCTGGCTGAAAAGATAAGTGGAAGTTATAACGATATAGCTGGTTTGGTCAACCTGATTTTGTTCAATTCTTTCTTCAAAACTTTCCTCTTTTCTGCGCCCCGGTGGCTCATCGGTCTAAGTGCGCGTACGATAAAGGCTGTGTCCCTCTCGCAGCGACCTGGGTTCGATTCCAGCTCGGGTCATTTGCTGCATGTCTTCCCCCATTCTTCACCCCAACTTTCCTGTCTCTCTACACTGTATAACTGTCAAATAAAGGAAAAATTCCCAAAATAAAATCTTTAAAAAAAAAACTTTCCTCTCTTCTGCAGTCTTTATGAGCTTGAGCTATGCACAAAAATGTGCACCGTTTTTGACTTTGGCGGAATCAGTAGTTTTGAACTTTCTGGCATCAATGCAATCAGTGCTAGAAGTAGCTACACAAGCATGCTGTGAACGCACTCGCTAGCTGAGCCATTTACTGATTGGCTTACTGATCAGACCAAACAGAAGGGAGAGAAAATTTTATTACAGAGTTTACAGGGCCCCAAGGGAACATGGACACAAGTGCTACACATCAGACTGTCTATTTATGTGATGACTGGCTGAGTGTTGAGTTAGAGAGCTCTGAATAAAAACAGAAATCCAGACTGCAGCTGTAATGAAAGGGAAACAGTGGGGCAAGGATGGATGCCTTCTAATCCGGAAAGCGTATTTTTGTTCCATTGTAAAAGACTTGAATTAATTATTCTCATGGCTGTACATGCTGCTAAAATCTTATCTGGGCATTATTAAAAGGAATAAACAGGTTTTTTTTTTTTAATTGCATTTTTTTCCCATCTTCTTCTCTGCTAATAAAATGATCTATTAAACAGAACAAAGATGCGTTTGTTTTCCCATCCACCCACAATTTCAAAAGGAAGCTCATTTGCAATTTCAACCCCGCGCCAGATGAATTATTAATCTTTCAATTTATAGCGATGTATTGAAATGCATGCCTCAGAGATCACGGCTGAGAGTTCGCCTGGTTTGAGTCATTGCAGGTTTGGGTCCTTGTGTGCCAGACGGTCAGAGTGAGTTATGGAGCAGACGGCGAGACAGTGTGAAGGTGGCCTGTAACACATTCAAAATGGTGTCTGAGCACACCCTGTGGCCAAGCTTCTCTCTCTGACAAGCCTTGCCGGGAACCATAAGAGCTTTATGATCTTACAGACATACAGGCGCACAGAGTGTATGCATATCTACTATGTGTGTCTATTTATTTGAAAGGGGATATCCAACTGCTTTGGGTAAAATAGGTCAAATGGACACAGAACTAAAGTAAAATCAAGTCGGTGATGTGTAAAAATCAGTTTTGATATTCCACTAATATCGTAGTCCTTGTGTGCATCTCTTAGGATGATAAGGACCATAGAGTCTAGAATCTGTGGAAATGAATTTTTTTTTTTTTAAAGGTAAAGTGAAAGTGCTTTTGGCATGGAGGTTAGATTATTATCCAAGTGATTAAAAAATCCATTGGGGTGGGCAATGCATTGCATAAATTATCAATGTGTTACCAGCAGATAAAATACTTTTTCAATCAGTGTTTTTCCTGGAAAAGTATTTTATTTACATAGGTATCAGGGACGTGCGGTCAGGGTAGGCAGCGACTTCTCCTTTTTTATCGCTAGATTTTGTCAACCTGTTTCCACGTACTATGGCTGATTGTCAGTCAATCAATTTGACCTTTTTTTCTGGTCAATTAAGCCTGTAATGATTAAGAAGTGATAGTGACAAAAAGATTAATTTACCTTTATGCTTTGATTCGAGACTGCAAGGAAGTAAATCTTAATAATTAATTAGGAAAAAATCTCAACTCTCTCGGTAATTCTGTATATTGTTTTGATCTTTTGTTTATTGGATTATGAAATAAAACTGAAAAAAAACCTCCCTATTTTTTAAAAATGGCATTAAAAAGTACGCGTTTATGGGGGGAAATATTATCGTAAACATATTGACCACACATTGAACGCCGCATAAGAAAGGTTTTAATATTTGTTACTGGCATTGCATTAGCTTTCTCTAAGCAAATATGAACAAACTTGCTGTCTCGTGAGCATTTTAAGTTCGATGCACTGAGCAATAATGTCGTGGATGTAACAGGCACGCCATTCTGCCGTTTAGTCTTGTCAATTAGTTAATCAATCCTCAGATTGCTAATCAAGCAAAGTAATAGAGTTAGCGTTTGTTTAACGGTGAAGATTCTGCCTACCCTAACTGACCTCCGACGGCACGTCACTGATAGGTATGTGTGGCAAATCAAGCCCTTTCGATGTTAGTATTTCATACAATGAAAGGACAGGAGACTGATGAACTCTCGACGTCAATATTTATTATTTAATTTTGCGTCGAATCAAGAGCATCCAGAGAAATCTTCCAAGAGGTTTCCGTGAGTTCTCCCTTGATGTTGATTTTTTAATGGTTATATGCAGTTGAGTCACACTGACAGTCAAGCAACAACAATACACAGTATGTAGGTGGATCATTCAAACTGACCAGGGGTCATATTAGATACTAGTTCAGCATTATTCCTGCATTGGTTTGTTTTACTATTGACCGATCGAGCCTCTACACAGAAGGTCATGCCCTTGCAAGGCTCAGCAGTTCAGACAGGAGGTGACTCGCACATGACACTTCACCCCACGGCTCTGAAAACTGATGCTTTAGACACAGGTCATTGGCAGCGAAATTGGTGCAAGCGATTTGATTGATGTGCATCAATATTGCTGAATTGAGTGTTTTTCTTGATTAGATCATCCAATTTCATGGAAGAAAAAGCAAAATACTAAGACTGCAGTTGATAAATTCACACATTTTTTTCTGATTGCTGTACCCTGGCACCCATTCACTTCAGCCTGACATCCTTGATGTTTTCGTTGTTACCTCAGCTAGGAGATACAGCGTTAACTTGCGTGTGTGTGCGTGTTTATGTGTGTGTTTGTCAGCAGGATTACTACTAAAGCTATTCGACGTATTGGACTGAATGAATGTGAAGAGGTGATTAAATTTCCAAACTAATCTGGATTCAGATCCGCATTCTACAGCTGATTATATGTGCTTGTGGATAACGACCTGCTGGGGGACATATGCGCTCTCTGGGTGCCCTCTGGTTCCTTTCGGATTCCTCTCTTTCTAGGCCACTCTGTCTACACCTAGAGCAGTGGCCAGACACTGAGAGGGGAGATGACTATATGGCCACGCTATCTGGAAAGCAAAGCCACAGGTCAAGTCCAAATAATGATCACAAAGAGAGACAAAGCAGCGGGAAGGTCTGTGTAGTTCATAATGCTCGAGAATTCATCTCCGTTATTCCTCCTCCGGAGGTGTAAAGCTCTGTCAATATTAATCCCTGTGGAGAGAACCAGGCTTACTGTTTTAAGAAGAGGCATTGTACAAAGCAGGCAGATACTTACGGGGGTAAGATTTGGCAGCGAATGAAAGCCTTTTTTTTGCCGTGGTGAGCTTCTGTTATGAATACATTCAATTGTACTACAGCCCTTCAGTTATTTAAACTGTGGGAGTTATGTAATACACTCGCTCCTCGCATGCACGAGAGGTGCTAATATCTGCTACAGCAGAAACCAAATCTATTGGACATAGAGATAGAGAGAGAGAAAGAGAGAGAGAGGGAGGTAATTAATTAGCATATTTCTTGAACATTCAAGTGCTATCTAATTCCCTTTCGTTTTGAGGGTTCAAGCATTTTAGTTCAAGCTTCATATTTTTTTTCAAGGTTTGCAAGCTATTCATCCATTTCCTACCCTCCTTATTCCTGGTAAGGGTCTCAGGGAGACTCTAGCTTGTACTAGCATGCAAATACCATTTGAGAGCGCAGTCCACATCGTGACTTACATAAATTTGGCCCCTTTATCCAGCCCCTGTAACAGGAGGGGTGTCTTGTAATTGCCTAAAAGTACAGGTGGATCAATATGTGAACACCACACACGTGATGAATTAATGTCTTGAATCGCGGCATGTTCCACGCACAGCAGGAACAGACATTCCGCTCCCTTTCTCGTTGTTTTCATATGATCCTGCAGGGCTTGTTTCCAATTAAAGTGGAATGATTGCTCAACAGATTTCACAAGCAGAAGCTGTTGAAAAATGCATAAAAATGCATAAAAATGTTAGGAAATAAAGAACTTCCGAGAAGACTACAGCCATGTGGAACTCAGCACCTCTAATCCTCACTAATTTACACTCCTGGAAACTCCGGGGCAGAGGGGGAAATTAAATTCCATATTTTTCACTGGAATATGAAAGGGGATTCGCTGTTAACAACAACTAATTCGCGGGGAATGAGATTGCAAAATCTGCTGGAAATGAGAATTTTTGTGTAAGATTATTCACTTTTCAGTATGAGGCCCAAGTTACTGATATAAAACATGCGGTCTGGCTGGTGCAGCAGAATCCCGGCTCTGGCTGCTGAAATACACAGCTTACTCCTCTCAGCTGTTAACTTCAATGACTGCAGTTTTTCATGGTAAAAAATCAAATTCATTTTTAATAAATGTCAAGGCTACAACTGAAGCAGACGTTAATAATAATAACACAGAGAAGGCACTTCAGCGCTTTGAGGTTTAACTACTAAACAGATCTGAAATCCTATCTCAATATCACATCATCATGTCACAATTTTCCACACCAGCATGTTTTACCTCTTCATTTGCATCATTGTGAGTTTAGCAGGGTCAAGGCATCATTTATCTGGGAGGAAGTCATGCACTGTTAATGTATAACATCAGTCATGCTTTATCAGCTACGCAAATCCACTGCGCGCTTCTCGTTGCACCTAAGAAATTTGTTGCGCCACAAACCTAACTTGCAGGCAGCAGTTTACTGAGACCGCAGACTGGACTGATTGCAAGCCTTTGGTATTTGTTGATGAGAGCAATTACCCCTCTTCTTGGAGTTATTTTCCTTTTCTTTCCATGGGCACTTGTATGGAGAACAGCGTAATATCTCTTAGAGGCGAGTGCATTAGAGCAATGCGTGATGTTACTGCAGTGCCCTGAATGTGAGACACAAATTTAAAAAAAAATCCTAATGTTAAGTGGTGAGAAAAAAAAGAGGTTGGGGGTCAGGTAATTGTTTCAATGCTCTTACCTATTACTCCACATTTGCATCTGCATACCATTAACGGAAACAGCTGAGAAATTACCAGGCCCGCTGTGGCCTAAATTTGATCACAAATCAATGTGTAAATCCGCAGCAGCTGGTTTACAATGCGGTCAATAGACTGCAATATGCTTTCCTATTTAAAATAAGATCGATGGGTCATTACTGCTTTGTTTTAGTCCAAAGAGCAAATACGTAATTTGGCGCGCTTAAATTATAATTTGCACTGATACTGCGACAGTTAATACATTTATACGTAGAGGCCTGCATACCAGGATGTTCCATGGAGGAGCCACATTTACATGCTGCTTTGGTTTAATCACAGTGCACTGCGGCAAGAATTTCAATCACAAGTAGTGCCTAATTTATTTTATCCCTCAAAATAATCTTTAGAGAAATGTGTTACATTTAAGTATTTCACTAATGCTAATACTGAGGAAAGGCACATCCAAAACTTCCCTTACATGGATTATTGTGAGTCTACCTTTATCAATAGCTTGGATTTCATTGCCTTAGTATTATCACTGATACTTGAATCCATGAGAGAGTATTACAGACTAGGATGGGGTGGGATGGCAGTATGCTAGGGAAGTGGGTTAAGTATTGAATGCCGATGAGGTGAGGGGGTTATTGTGGTTTAGAAAACAGCCCCAAGAATGACCAAAAAGCAGAATCACTCCTTATAAAGTATGCTTCCATATTCAGTATATGGGTATGAAGAATCATCATTCAGTAAACATCATCCAGGCAAAGAGGTGGGTGGTTCATGCTTTATGGATATTCTTCTTCTGCAGGGATTGGGTCATGCAAGTGCTTGGGTGAAGAATCTTAAAAAAAAAAAAAAAAGAAAAACATCTAAAAAAAATCTAAAGAAAAACATCTAAAAATTCACATCTTCAGCAGGTTTGTGACTTGGAGCCCTGTGCCAAAGACACTGGAGCAGTTTAGACGAACAAAAGCGCATGTCCTTGTGCGGCCTTCTCAATGTCCAGGCCTGAATCTGAGATTTATTCTTCTATGGAGAGGCTTGCAGATCGCAGTCCATTAAAATCCCCATGGAAAATTTCAGAGTTGAGGCACTTTTTTGTTTGTGCAAGACTGTTGAAAGCTGATAGAAAAGAAACGCAGCGGGAATTTCCGCCGTAGGTTTTTTCTCCAAGTACTGACTTCAGGGGGTGAGCGCTCATTAGATCCTGTACTGAATGAAGCACATGTTAAAAGTGGGTGGAAGGATTCTTGTGGGGGTCTGTGGATTCCACCATAAAATATTTAAATTCTCCAGTATTATATATACTCTTCTGGCTCCTTAAAAAGGCTATAATGGAACCAAAAGAATTATATAAAATGTATAATGAAACCATTTATTGTCCAATGTAGAATTTCCAAAAGTTGAGACATACAGTATGTTTCCACAGAGGTTGCAAAAATATATATACTCCTGGGCAAAGTTAAGTACTGCTCTATTCAAAAAACAAGTTCCACTTCACCAAAGGGCTAAATCAATAACATCGACAAACATCGCCCAATTCTTAGAAATATGGCTCGAACATACCTTTCCTGCCTTATAAAACCAGTTTAAAAAGACTTTGATGTTTACTTCACACTTTACTAGCTTTTAAAGAAAGGATATGTTTTCAACACATTTAATGCTGTTAAAATTATGGGCCTACTATCCTTTAAAAAATGACAAAGATGCTTGTGTTCTCCAAAAACTGTCCCCTGAAGTCCGAACTTTAATTAGAGGAAACAGAATCAATATCTAAGACAAAGTTTTCACAAGTGTTACCCAACTGCAAACATTCAGCATGTGCAATCAAGAACTGTTCATGACAAAGCCTTTTGAACATGAAATGCATGTGGAATGAATGCTAAACCCTTCATGGAAATGTATGGTGCTTAGAGCTAGCCAATTTTCAGAAAATTTCACCTTTAATTTAGTGGGGTTTAACTTTAGCCCAGGTGTACTGTATACCTTATATTCTGATACTTTTACATATATGTGTTTCTGTATTTACACGTATCAGATTGGC
Source organism: Gymnothorax javanicus (assembly GCA_029692085.1). Lineage (NCBI taxonomy): Eukaryota > Metazoa > Chordata > Actinopteri > Anguilliformes > Muraenidae > Gymnothorax > Gymnothorax javanicus. Next base: position 3,938,899 of record CM056209.1, on the reverse strand, counting down.
CCAAATAACTCAACACCTCTCCGCTGATGGGCAAATCTTTAGACGGCTACACCTAGGTCACCGCTGATGCACATTTCAAGTAACTGTAATCTTTCCCCATTGAGTTTACTGGGTAATGAATATTCACGAGGAGGTGATTTTTGATAACTGTTCAAATGATGAAATTCTTAGCTTTGACACCGTCGCCTCAGAGTAGCGTGAACCAAAACCTTTTCATCCAAGGCTGACCTGCAACTAGTCGGGCATATTTGCTACCAGCGTCCATTCTGGTAAATGTACTATTATTCACTGATCTTGAACAGGTTGTTGAACCTCATAGCAAAAAGATAAAGCCATACATAGCTCAAATGTACACTAATAGAGTAGTTAAAAGCTATCAAGACAAAATAAACCAGAAAAATTATAACTACATAAACTAAGTAAAATAATTATCAAAATGTCCCATTTCATATCAAAATAATTATGCAATATTGCCATTGATTATGTGTACCGATGCGAATGATTGAACACTGCATTTTTAAAGCGCCCTCTAATAGATGTTTAATGTGCTTTACAGCCGTATGGGATAAACATCTCACCAACAGCTATGTGCAGCACCCACCTGGGTGATGTGACGGCAGCCATTTTGTGCCAGAAGACTCACCACACATCAGCTGAGGGGGAAAGGGAGAGGACAATTTGCATAGCCAATTAAATCGGGAATGATTAGGAGGCGGGTTGAAATAGCCATGTTGGGAATTTAGCCAGGGCACTGGGGAACTCCCGACTCTCGTCGAAGAGTGTCATGAGATCTTTAATGACCACAGTGAGTCGGGACCTCGGTTTAATGTCTCATCCAAAAGACGTCCTTTTCAAAATTTAGCTTTCCCATTTCTGTCTTTTGCAGCTCCTAATGTTCAGAAAAAAAAAGAAAAACAGAAAATAAGATGCTGCACTACGAGTTCAAAAATTCCCTCACTTGTACCTCTCTTGGAGCTCTTTTACTTCAGACTGATACACAAAATGATTTCAATTTACAGTTGCATTTCACTCGCAGGCAATTGCTTTTTAGCCTGCCTAGGCCACTGAAACTAGGATACCTTCAAAGAGCCAGACCAATGTGGGAGTTGACACAAAGATGCACGTTAAACACACATGAATAGCTCATTTGCTTTAACCATACACAGAATTACTCCCCATGGTTTCACATAAAGATGGAAGACTGTCCACAGTAATTTTAGAAACAACAAATAATGCACACTAACGTGTACATTCAGACACGCGCCCACATAGCTGGGTTTGTTATCTTGACAATCACCTCACATAACAGTACACAAACAAAGAAAAGTTGATGTTTGCTGATGATTGAATGTAAATCCCCAATTTAAAATGGTATACACACAAATATGACTATCAATATGGTCTCACTTTATTTTGATGGTCCCTTTGTGGATGCTCAACAGACTAGAAAAAACATGTTAACTTTATAATGGCTGACTTTCAACAAAGGATGATTTGTAGCCAGTTCAAATGTTATAACAAAAACATCATCATACTATCTACAGACTATCTTAGACAAAACCTAAATATTTGTGTTGACAATCTACAGTGACATGTTCAGAGATGCTCAAGAAACATTCATTTAAGTATCAGTAGACATGTTATTGATGTCAGCAGAGCATCTGCAAGCATCACCCTGTATATTAACCTGATCATCTATTGATACTCTGTTGATAGTTTGTTGAGCGTCTCCAAGTATTAACCTGATCATCTGCTGATACTCAAGTTAAAGTTTCTTGAGCATCTATTAGCATCATACTGTAGATCGTCAACATAAGGATTAAGGTCGCGTGTAAGACACTTAGTAGACGGTGTGATGATGTGTTTGTTTATAGTATTTGAACTGTCTACAAATCATCCTTTGTTGAAAGTCAACCTTTATGTTGTTGACCCGTTATTTCCTGTTTGTTGAGCATCTACAGAGGGACCATCAAAATAAAGTGTTACCCAAAATTTGTTGGCTGTGAACTATGCTATGACAGATACAAGTCCACGTGCATAGAAGGGAAGTATAATTACGACTCAAATTCACAGTAGTTATAAACTTATCATAATGAAAGACGAAAATGGAATGTAGATCAATGGTAAGGAAGCATGGGAAAAATCTGCTGCCAAATAAAACTGAGTAAATCGGTGGAGTGCAATCTCAGGTGATGTCTAAAGTCGCATTTAGAAATCACAAACCTCCACTGAGGCCAATAGTTCACTCTTCTATGATACACCATTCTGCAAGCATACCCATCATATTTCTCCCATTGGCTATGTTTTTTCACTGTTGAACTTTACTATCTACTGGACTTGAAGATGTATGGCACTTATTCCACTTCGGCAGCCCAATTTTGTATCACGCCATACGTTAACGAAAAAGAAAAAATAATTTGTGTATCCGCCCTGTGATTCAGATCCGCTCCAAAATTTAATGGGTTCTTCCTTGGCCCATTCTACTTCCTTCCACGAAGTTTCATGAAAATGGTGGTATTGCTGTAATCTTGCTAATGGGGCGAGAGTGGAAAAAAATAATTGTTAGCAATTTTGATTACGCCGCCTAGGGGTTTTCAACCCCGAATTAATTCCTAAGTTTGAAACAACTCAAAAAGGACACAGATACAAGAAGCAGTAGCCTGGAGACGTCATTCCGATGATTAATATCAATTTATTTCCAGAGTTTCTCCTTTTTAAAATAAATAACAAATGACAGAGGGATGACAAACATATCTTACTCCAAATACAAACTATATCGCTGGCAGGAAGTATTACACAACACCCGAACGGCCCATTAGTTCACTGGGAAAGACGAAGGATGGAAGTAGCAGGACTGAGGGTTATTGCAGCGGAAAGGACTGGATGAGGCGGGACGGTCCTGCTGCTACCCGTCACACATGAGCGCCTCACACCGTCCGCATGACACCCCCAGCGCTCTACAGTGAAGGATCAGGGAAAGGACACAACCTGAGGGGAATCGGCCTGCTACCCGCTAAGGCCACACAGCTCTTATCCGGTAAGTGAAAAGAGCGAGCAGTTAGCTACGCCAAGCAGTGTGGTGAAACACTACACATTAACTAAAGCCTAATTAATGCAAAGGTCACCTATCTTGTTTTAGCCCTGTACTCCAGCCACCTCAACACTGCACTGTAACCTTATATGGGGCGCGATAATTGTCATGATAATGGTCAACTGTGGCTAGAAAATACAGCTTACACACACACACACACACACACACACAGAGATGACCTCGTAGAGGAAAATGGTAACATTTCACAATATGGGTATAATAATTAACATTAGTTCATTAACTATTAGTTAATTAGCAGGTAACTAATGCGTTAAATAGCCAAATGAGCATTACGCAACCACAATTGTCCATTTATTAATTTTCTGTGTTTCCCTTATTGTGAAGTTGAAAACATCCCTTAAGTATCTCTTATGCGGCACTTCAAACTGTTAAACCATAATGTATCAATTAATACCTTTGTTGATGTGAACATCTTTTGTAAATGATTACCAGATTCATTAGTAAAGTGTTAATTAGATGTTAGTAAATGCTAATTACTGATTCACTAATGTTAATTATTTTACCCTTATTGTAAAGTGTTACCAGGAAAACAAACAGGGAAGCTTAATAAAAATACAAAGGAAAATTAAAATCAAATATGAGCATGTAAAAAATAAAGAAACACAGGAAATATGAAAAGAATAAACAAACAAATAAATAAAGAAACTGAAGAAAGGAAGCTTAATGCCACTTCACAGAAGACAGGATTGTTTGAATTGATCTGCTACCTCAGCCTATACCAAGGAAGAAAAGAAAACACACACAACTTATAATATTAAAGAGAAAGCAGTAGCATCTCTACTATCCTCAATAGACAGCTTCATCACTCTCGGCAGAAGCTAACGCGGCCAGAGCCGCAGAGCAAAATCGGTTGGTGACATGAAATAAAGGAAAATATGTCATTGCAGATGTGTGTTTCTCTTATTGCCTTTTGTTTGCGGAAGATTCCTTGAAAACAAGCCTGTTCTTTCGTATGGTGGTCGGTCACTTTTAGAGGAACAGAAGTTCAAAGGCTAAAATTGTTATAATTTAAATGAAAAAGTATATTGCGGGTAAAAAGCTCAGTTGTTATGGTTTCGTTCATTTTACTAGGTGTGTCAATGAGTTTCCATTAGCTAAAGAACATATTCTGATCCCCAGCATTTTTTGAAATCTTTGCTCCCACAAAAAGGAAAAATCAGACTTAATCCTGCAAAAGGAGATAAGCCCTTCAGTCGCACAGGAATGTGGAAGTCCAGGAGTTCCAAAAAGACCTTCCACCACGGTGCACAGCTTGGCCTACAAGTGCCTGCCAAGTGCTAGAATGACCAACTGGGAAGGACTGTAATGAAAAATAATGCAGACTTCCATGTACATAGCAGAGACCAGAGGCTTCCCAGAGAGCGAGGGGGTGAAACTGCAAGCTTGAGGCCCAGTCGCTATCGACAGCAGACGAGACCAAGATGAAGTTACGCTCAGCTAGTGAGTAAATAGAGTCCACCTGAAATTAGCAAAATAAAACAAGTCAGCCAACCTCAACAGGAGTGTGATTGCTTGAAAAGAGTTCAAAGCTGAGCAAATAACTTCGGAGTTGCAGCCACGAGACCAGCCAGAAACGCTTAGCAACAATCACTGGGAAACCAGATGGTGAAGAGCTAAGCGTCTAAACCAGCCATGCCAAACAGTGGGCCAGGCTACCAGCATTGAAGCCAGGTACTGCAGGAAATGTACATCTGAGTAGCAGTCACATGCCTGCGTATAGGGTTAAACAGAATCGCTCAAAAATGATCACGCTTGTGACTCAGTGAATCTGGTCCTGTGACAGTTTTGTGGGCATGGAGATAAGGGAAAAAAAATCTAATTTGCCACACAAAGTAACCAACAACCCCAACTGATCACATAATCTCCTCGGCAGAGGTAAACGAACGGTAACCTCTTGTCTATTTCTATATTCACTATCACTATAGATTACTTTATTCCACCAGTTCAACCTGAATTAGACAACTTGCATCAAAAGGCACTCCCTTTAATCTCTGTCAGGTAACTCTTGTTCATGACGATAGGACAAACAACATTTCGTTCTCTCCCTCATGTTTTTTGTTTGTTAGCTTTTGACTGTTTTATCCCAGGCAGTCGTATCTCTTGAAAACACATTTGCAGTGCCTAGAAGACAGTGTTGTAACACTTCAGAAACATGCCCTAAAATAAATTTTAGTTGATCAGCAGAACAGCCATTTCAGGCCAGACTTCATTCAAGTCAGAAGCATGATGTTTCAGGAGATGTAAATACATCTTCTGAGGATGAGGATGTATTTTTTTTTTCAATGCAGTTGATGACAACGTTGAACTGCATGCAAAATTAATATGAGCAGAGCTGTAGTGATTGGCTTTTTTACTGTTTCAGTTAAACAAATACAAATGCATGTGGTAATTTATATACAGTAGTATGCAACTGTATTTATTGTAATAATTATTAGAATATACTCACTGTTATGCAGTGAATATGAATATAGAACTGGAGATTATTCTTGAACATTGGAACATTCGGATGTACTGAATGTCACTTCTGTGGAGGACTTTTTTCACCTCTGCTGATATGGCCTATGATGTGATTGATTCTGTGCGGGTACTGCACATGTAACTTGTAATTCAAGCTGGTTTTTGCAATCTTAAGATTTTTAGCCAATAATTCACATTGCCTAGCAAAATTGGTGCACAGCCAGCCATCAAAGTTTTTCTGCATTAAATGCACAGATATATACCCCAGTGAAACAGGAAGTCTAGGTTGACTACTTGCAAGTTCCTAATCAGACAGGTGAACTAAAAAAATCTAAAATATGACTGCAAATATATTTTTATTAGATTTTAGTCGAAGGATTTTCCAAGCATGCCAATAGTGCCACACATCTTTTTGGAGAAAGGCATTCATTAATGACAACATTTTTTTTCCAATAATTTTGCTTCAATGGAAAGGTAAGATTGTTGTGACCATTTTGAGTAAAAGACCAGGGGGGTAAACAGCATAGACATTTTTCACTGCCTGGTTTGCTCATATTTACTAAATGTGCCAATAATTCTGGAGGGGACTGTAAATATCTGGAGTCTGTTGAGGCAGCCTCTGCTGGTGTTCTCAGTGCCGTGTTTTCAGAGCAAGATTTGTGAACATCCTGTATGGAAGCAGTGATTTCCCTCATGAACAAATATACGTATTCAATCATGCCAAGCAAAGTCATTCAGTGATTTTCACTTGAACAGACATAACATGGGTGTGACTGGGCTGAAAATACGACTGTAATCCTCTCAGTTTTGCACATAAGGAGTTCCCACCAAGGTTATACCTGAGGAAAATGGAGAGCTGATGCACTACACTGGATGCAAAGTCATGAACTGTCATTCAGGAGAAAACCCCCTTCATCATGGCTCGATACTCTCAGCTCCACAGCACACCAGATCAGGGCCACAAGTCATTGACACGGAGAAGATTATATCGGTTGAAACAAATCAAAATGCATTGAAATTGAAAGCTGAAGATTCAAAACTGGGAACTACAAACATATATAGATATTAGATATTATTAAATATGTATATATAAATATATATCAAAAGAAAATGTACTTTTTCAAGATTTTTAAAATTATTTTCACAATAATTTTCTACATTCCTTGATTTCATTTAACTTTTTTTTTTTTTTTTTTTACTCTCTATTTTTTGGTTTGTTCAATTTCAATAGTTTTATATTTCTGATACATTTGTTCTTTCAAGTTATGAAACTTTTACCCTCATCTGTCTCCCTGGCATTTGAAGATGGGAAACAGGTTGGCTAATGAGATGCACTGCCGGGGACCATTTGTGATTTTTGTCAGGTTCATGAAGTTTAACTTTTGATTTAATTGCTCGAGTTATTAATACAACCATCAGATGCCTCTCATTTGTTGGTATGACCTATTCATTTTTTTTTAAATGACAGTGCTTTCTTTGTCTGTTTATTTATCCTGCGTATTATGCTCTAATTTAATTAGTTCCTGCATTTTGCCTGTCAATTATTTTAGAAAAAAAAAGAAAAAATCATAAAGTTCAATTTCAGAGCATGATCACCTGAATATTAACCCACAGAACGCTGAAATAAATTTTTTAAAAATATAAATTTGATTATCTTGTGCTGTTGAAAACCTATCATGTGGTGACTTGTTTAAAAGAGCTCCCCTGCGGGAGCTACTTTAAACAAGTCACCACATGATAGGTTTTCAACAGCTTTTGATATCTTACATCATTGAGCAACAATAGCTGCATTTAGCTCTCAAAGGGATAAAAGGCGTATTCCAGTAATTTGTGTCTAGTGTTTCACTAGGTGTATAAATGACAGTGTTACATCATGGACGTATATTAGGTAGTGTTTTCCATTTTGGTGTTTGCTGTGCTCATTTCTCTCCAGTCTCAGGTGATCCTGCTGATGAGGAACTGAGTGATTGGATGTAATGGAGCTCAGACGTCACAAATATCCACGCAACGGTCTGAAGACGGACTTCCTTATCTCGCCCAAAGACCACACAGTTTTTGTCACTTCCAAGGTACTCTATGTGGTACAACGTATATTTAGTGAACTTGTTGCAAACGCCTGGGCACAACATATGTGAACTTGTCGCAAGAGACTGAAGGAGTGGGTGCTGTTTTGGTTTAGTTTAGTTTTTTCTTGGTTATGTTGAGGGAGGGAATTTAATGTCTTAGATTTTTTGTTTGATTACTAATTTTGTTTTATTTTCTAGATTCTCTGCGTGATGTTTTGGCTTGGCCCACTCGAGAGACTTATAGCTCATTTTGAAAGGGAAAAGAACAGTTTGTAAGCATTGTCATAAATACTCTGTTAAACTTGTTTCACATATGCTGAGTATTGCAGCATTTGTTGGGACGGGAGAGGGGAGTCTCACTCACAGCTATTCTTACGTGCAGCTCGACCCTAGACTGGGCTATAACAATAGAGCAGATTGCAATCATGGAAAAATATAAGGGGATTTACCCCTACGTCTTTTGATGTGCTTCCAAATCTGAGGGAAAACTCTATCAACTGTGGCACAAAAAAAAAAAAAAAAAAAAAGAGGTTTGAGAAGAACATGAGTGACAATGACCAGGTGCAATCAAGGGTCACCTGCAGCTGTGAGAACTCGCTTTGCGAGTCATGTCATGTGACCCTTCGAGTCCTGTTTCCAGTTTAGGCCTTTCCGAGATCCACTTTTTCCTGCACCACAATCCTTCCTGAATCCACATAACATATGAAGACAACAATGGAAAAATGATCAGTCACAGTTTTCACATTGTGGAGAAATGATGAATTAAAAATTCAAAACAATCTTCGAAAAAAAAGCACTGAAAAAATATGCAAAAACTAGAGGCAGTCCTAGAGTGCAAACCTCTGCCAAGGCAGCACAGTCTAAATCTTGGTGAGCGGGAGCGAAGTTCAGTTATCGTGTGTCATAGGATTTCAAGATGGCTGCCATGGCGGCCATATTGTTTGACTGATCGCAGTCAAAATCGATAGGCTCCATCCCTGATGTAATAGCGACCCACCCACAAAATTTCAGAGATATCCGTTCATTACTTTTTGAGTTATCTTGTTCACAAACAGACAAACAAACAAACAGCACCGATCACATAACCTCCTGCCAACTTCGTTTGGCGGAGGTAAATATAAAATATATAAAATATTATATATTATTATAATAATATATAATATGTAAAATATACAACAATGCTAAATTTGGATTTAGCGCTCCTTTGTGGTCTTCATATGCTTTGTTTTTTTAGATTTTCATATTAGTGTAATTGGAAAAATGTTGATCGAATGTATGCATCTCTATGGCAGACCAGGATGCTAATGGGACTACAGGACCCTGATGAAGGCAGTAGATTTTTCTGCATGTTTTCCAAAGGCACTTTCAGTCATGAGGAGAAGAAGATTGACGCAAGGGCAGGTGCTCGACGAGCACCTGGGCAAACTTTCATCAAGGATCACCGAATAAGCCATTATTGCAGAACCCGATGGAGGGACTAGGGTTTTTTCATTCGATACATCCTGAAAAGTTAGAACCGGAAACACAGACATTTACACCTTGACAATGAAATTCGGACTGTGCCTGCATTCTTCATAATACCATATTAATTTTGCAGAAGAGTTTTGTTCCTCATTAGACACTCCAATAGATAATAAAAGCTTGTGTGTTATACACTCCTGTTTCTAAGCCTACCTTACCTTTCTTTCGAACCTTTTAAAAAAACTTTTAATTGAATTTTTTCTCTTTTTTCGAAATGAGGAGCGAAAACAAGCCTCATTAAGCACAGTTAAAAACTGATTACCACTCCTGATATAATTCTCAGTCATCAAGCTGGTGTGAAGGTAAGACTTCTGAGGGCCCGGATCTACAAGTAGGTCCCAGTTATACTAAAGTCGGAGGGTGAGTGTTGGACAGGCGTTGAGTGTCTGAATGCTAAAGACAGCGATATGTAGTGAATTGGAAGTAAATTGAGATTACTGTGTTTTTAACAGCATCACTGGCAGCGGAGTGCCATCCAGAAATCATATTCTCACTCCAAATTTATTGTTCAAATGTTATTATGACTTTTAATATAACTCTGTCATCTGGCTGCAGGCCTTAGCTATGAAGTAATGCGCTTCCATTATTCAGAAAAAGACACAGGACTCCATGTATCTTTATTTTTCAAACTTTGCTCTTCACCACTTTCTGCCCGTGGTAAAATTTTTTACATGGCCCATTCAGGGCCTCTTATATGCGATTGATGGGGTTTGTTTAAAATTAAGCTGTGTGGCTGTGTACATGTGACTGACAAACTCTCTCAACTTGCTGTATTGTCACAAAAACCACAGAATATCTAAATTAATAATCCCACAAGATGCTTTATTGTAAGCATTAAAACAAATCTTCATGTTTCATAAAATGAGAGTCAAAAAGACAGCTCTAGGAACTGGTTGTATAAAAGAATAAAGAATATACACTTGAATGTCTTTGATTGCTGAGGCCTCTGAAGAATAAGCGTTGCAGAGAGGTTGATAACCACACTAAACACGATGTAAAGGGACCCAAGACACCAAATGGACAATTATTTTCATCATGTATAATGCCATTATGTATTATGCTCTCTCTTGAGTCATGGCTCTTCAATTCAATATGTCCCCTGTTCCGAGTTTTCTAAATGTAAAACTTTTATAGTAGTGCATACACAAACTGATGTGGTGCTTCATTGTCAAGCAGTAAGACATTTTAGTACTCTTGGGTCTTCCTACAGAAATCTACTGAGCATAAACAGATGCAGCTTCCTGTAAAGTGATGAATCATGGTTTTTATGATTTTGTACAGTGACAATCTTCTGTCAGCCACAGAATTTACTGCGGGGTCTTTAAGTAACCAAAAATTATCTTTGCTTTCAACCTATCTTCATTTGGGTCCAGTGTCTACTGGCAAGTATTCACAGGTCATATTTCTAACTGCATATCTCATCGTAGAGCTATTTTAGGGAATGAATATGACTGCACCCTATGAAAATATTCTACAGTTATTTATTAATAATACTATAGTATTTTTGGCATAACTATAGTATTGCTGTAGTTTGCACAGTGTATCTAGAGTAGGATTAAAGCCATCACATTGTAACTATAGTATTACCACAGTCAAATGTACCATGATATTACTATAGTTCACACAACTGTGTCACTGTAGTTTTAATAACGAAAATTTCACTATTGTAATACGACACTATGGTGGCAAAAATACCATCTATTTACTATAGGATAAGTATAGCTTGGAACTATAGTAATTTTTCATAAGGTACAGCTTAAATAGAAATCAACTCAATCATTAGAAAGAATGGGCCTGAGTTACAAATTAAAATTTGGTCATAAGTGTACAAACCAGTGGCATTGAGCAGCCCGTAATAAAGCCTGCAGTGAAATAATGAGAAGTTTCATGAGTAGAGCAACTTCCTGATCTGCACAGAAAAAGATTAATGGATATTGCAGCAATTGCGATGAATTCCGGTGCACAAAATTGAGTTTGCCACATTTATCCAAATATGAACTGATAATCTGAATGTTACAGAGAATATTACAATGCTACACCATGTTTGTCCTCTCAGTTAAAATGTTGGTGCATGGCATTACCGATGGATGTTGACCATGGCATATTAAAGTCAAAACAACAAAGGTAAAAATGACAGTTTCAGAGACGACTGAAGGTCTGGTTCTAGGCCCCAGGTATGCTAGAGGTGGCGGGTGAATGTGGCTCAGGCATGGGGGTTATTTTCTTCCAAATCAGGCAAATTTCGAACGTTGATTGATGGCGGTATTTGCTGAGGTACAAAAGCATATTGAGATCACTGTGTTTATTAACAACCTCATTGGCGGTAGAGTACAGGAGTCAGAAATCAGAAAATGGGTTCTCGCTTGAAATTTATGCACGACTCATATTAAAATGCTGTACAGCCCATCTGTCAGGCTTTCCCAGCAAGAATGAGAGCAGGTGTGATGGAATGGGTACCCAGCCACAGTCACCAGACGTGAACCTAAATGGAGCACCTGCAGGAATCTCGACTCTTGTATGTTAATCACTTTTTATGCACTGTTCGGGTTAGCAGACACGCTGCACCGTGCCCTTCATGTTCGCCCTTGATCTGTCATTACTGGCCACACCGCAGCTGTTGGTGCTCCAGCGTTTACATGAAAGTGTACTGCATTTAAATTTTATTATTTTGAGGATATTTTCACCTGAAACAATAACATAATATTGCCCAGCGAAAGGCCATTGAAACAGCTCCAGTACGCAGGTCAGGTAGGCTGATAGATCAGGCTCTGGTTATCTAGAAGGTGCTTGCTCATTTTTTTAGCTTAATGCTCAAACGGAATATACTGCAAAAAAGAAGATAAGAAATAAACAGACTTCATGTGATCAAAACAGGTTTTTAAATGGCCTCTTAGAAAGACGTACTCCATAATTAATGTGCATTGCGACGATGGTAGTTTTGTTAATGAAGCCTTTAATCATGAAGGGCTGATCACGTGCACAAATGCTGGCGCGCACGTCCGCGAACACAGACACGAGAGGTACCTGGAGTGTTTTGTGCACGCTGAGGAACACGCCGGAGTTTAATGCTCAGTGCCTCAATGCATGGACCCGTCTCTCCTGACCGTCAGGTTTTCCTGTTTCCGTTAGCCGAACGCGCGCTCAGCGAGGGGAATGTTTTTTCGCCGTTTTAACGATGACGGATCGGTGGTGCCCTTTGCGGCAGAGAGAGCAGGATTTGGGATGCAGAGCCACGCTTCAAACCATCATGCTATCTGCACACTCCATTATACAGCGGGCGTCCCCAGCTGCCGACTGGGGGGGGGCAGAGAGACAGTGGGGGAGGGGGGAGGGGCCGGGGAGGGATCGTCTCCCGTTTCCATCACGATAACACACAACAGCAAGGCCACTTTGACGTGATTCAGAGTGAAGTGGAGGGATGGGGGCTGGCAGGGGTGGGATGGTGGTGGTGGTGGTGGTGGTGGCGGGGGGGGGGGGATCGTAGAGACGGGAGGAGTAATGTGATTGCACCGTGTAACAGAGTTATTCATGCCACTCTACAATAGACACCTCTCTTAAAAGGGGCCACTTCATATCAGAATTGGAATAATCCTGGAGAAAAACAAGGCGGTAAGTCTCATAAAGAAACTGTTGTCAAACAAAGAGCCTAAAGTAAGCAGTGTACGCTGATGAGCCAAAACATTTTGACCACTTGCCTAAAATACTGCTAGTTGCTGCCGGATAGCTCACTCGGTTAAAGCACCACATTGCAGAGCAGAAGTGACTATCACGGCACGGGTTCGAGCCCCGGTCGTACCAACCGGCAGTGGTCTGCAGCTTTTTCAGACGTAGCGCACAATTAGCCATTGTGCTACAGGGATGCAAATTGGGAAGGGGCTGCCGGGAAGCGATTTATAAAATGGTTGCTTTGTTCGTTGCTGAAGCGCCTCCTGTTGGCCAGCCGGCTTGTTCATGTTTGGGTATCCTCCGCCCTCGTTCTGAACTTGCGAGGATTCAACCAATGAGTGTAAAGAAGTAGTATTGATGAGCACATGCTTCGGAGGAGAGCCGTGAACCATCCCTCTTTCCTGAATTGGCAACAAGGGGTTGCATACGAGCAAGCCTTGTACATAGTTCCTCAATTGGGCATTCCAGATTCGAGTGGGATTGGAGATGCCAAATTTAAAAAAATAAAATACTACTAGTCTTCTCCACACAGCAAAAATATGTCTGTCTAACTGGTGTTCACATGAATGTCTGGATCCAGGTTTTCCTGACATTTCCCAGAGAATCACACTCCCTCCACCAGCTTGTCTTCTCTCAATGAATCCTGGTGCATCTTCTGTCTCTTCTCCATGTTCAGCACGCACACACCTTACTGATTCACAAAATGTAGAAGAAAATAGGACTCATTATACCCGGCGACCTTCTTCCATTGCTCCAAGGTCCCCATCTGGTGCTAAGGTACCCATTTTAGGCACTTTCAACAGTGGAGCAGAGTTAGGGTGGTCACTCAGTCTGCCCTGCAGCTACAAAGCCCCATACTCAGCTGGATGAAATGCACTGTGTGTTGTGACATATTTAGTGAAAGTAGAGTCCTCACACTAGATTGAGCTCCAAAATAATACAATTTATTGCACCCCCATGTGGGTGCAATAAATTGTATTACAACCCCAATTCCGAAATAGTTGGGACAAAGTGTAAATTGTGAATAAAATCAAAACGCAATGACTTTCATATCACACCAGCCAGTATTTTATTCACAATAGAACAGAGATGACATAGCAAATGTTGAAACTGAGAAATTTTACAATTTTATGCACAAAATGAGCTCATTTTAAATTTGATGGCTGTTACATGTCTCAAAAAAGTTGGGACAGGGGCCTGTTTACCATGGTGTAGCATCCCCTCTTCTTTTAAACACAGAGTGGAGGCGTCTGGGCATTGAGAAAAGTTTCTTGAGTTTAGCCATTGGAATTTAATCCCACACTTGTTTAATACAGGCTTACAGCTGCTGGAGAGAACACGGCGGCACTTCTGGATCATGCTCAACAATGGCTTCCTTTTTGCATGATAGAGTTTTAGGTGGCATCTGTGGATGGCACGGTGGACTGTGTTTACAGGCAGTGGTTTCTTGAAGTATTCCTGGGCCCATTTAGTCATGTCAATGACAGAATCATGCCGGTGAGTGATACAGTGGCATCTGAGGGCCCGAAGATCACGGGCATCCAGTAAAGGTCTTCGGCCTTGTCCCTTATGCACAGAGATTTTTCCTGTTTCTCTGAATCTTTTGATGATGTTATGCACTGTCGATGAGAACTTCAAAGCCTTTGCAATTTGACATTGAGAAACATTGTTTTTGAAGTATTCCACAATTTTTTTACGCAAGCCTTCACAGGTTGGAGAGCCTCTGGCCATCTTTACTTCTGAGAGACTCAGCCTCTCTAAGACATCCCTTTTATAGCCAATCATGTTACACACCTGATGCCATTTAACTTAATTACTTCACTAAATGTTCTTTCAGCTGATTCTCTTATATATTAATTGCTTTTTTAGCCCTCTTTTGCCTGTGTCCCAACTTTTTTGAGACCTGTTGCAGCCAGAAAATTTGAAATAAGCTCATTTTGTGGATAAAAATGTAAAATGTCTCAGTTTCAACATTTGAAATGTTATCTATGTTCTATTGTAAATGACATATTGGCTCATGTGATCTGAAAGTCATTGCATTTTGATTTTATTCACAATTTACACTTCGTCCCAACTATTTCGGAATTGGGGTTGTATTTTGGAGCTCAATCTAGTGTGTGAACTCTACTTTCACTAAATATGTCACAACACAGCAGAACAGTTTCACTAATTTCAGAGCATTCCTGTCTGTCCTGTGCCTAGTTTTCACGTCAGGATGTACGTGCCTTGCAGCTCTTTTTGTTGTGACATATTTCCCATAACCATCATTACATTTTTCTGTGATGTGCCACAGCGCCCTTCAGTCAGTTCTGACCAGACGGGAAAGGCTTCGGTGCCCTTGCACGTCGATGACCCTCGGTTGCTTAACAGACTGTCACCGCTTCGCGGTTTGTCCCTCCTCAGACAACTGTCAGCGTGCACTCCCAACCGCTGACCAGGAGCACCCCACAAACTGCGCCACTTCGAAGGTGCTCTGTCGTTAGTCCTTAACGATTTAGCCCTCGTCAAAGTTGCTCAGGTCCCGTTTCTTCCACATCCTTCAGGTTGACTGTAAGGACTGATTGTTCACTTGCGACGGAGGGTCTGTTCGCATACCATGACACGCACTGTTATAATATAATCAATATTATTAGCCTCATCTTTAAGTTTTCATAATGGTGTGACTCATTGGTGTATGTTTTGGACGGAAATCAGCAAACCATACATCCACTCAGTGCCCTACAGTGACCATGGGAACGTCTCATACTAATGAAGTGGGAATCACAGATGAAAGCTTATTAATGGGATTGCTTTTTTTGGCTGCATTTTCAGTAACACTCCTTAAGAAATGCATGTATTATACTTGAGCAATAAGACTGCAGGTAAACTGAATAATTTACAGGCACAAAATCACTAGACTCTCATGATGTGTCTTTTTTGGACCAACTTCAGAAAATGTCAGCATTTTGCTGAATAACATCTACAGAATCAGAACATAATTGAATTTCATTTAAAAAAAAAAAAAACTTTCTACCATTTACAACCATGACTTAGTAATTTGTCAAACAGACAAATGAAGTTGCCATGCCATGTTTGTTAAAAAGGAAGAACAAAAATGTGTTAATCAAAGTTAGGGACAAAGTTTGACTGCAAGTAGAAAGTCAACAGAGATTCATTTCTCCCTCTTCATCAATTAACTGTCACCCACTTCAGTCTTTTACTTTCTGGTTAGTTCTGCCTAAAGTTTCATCAAAAAATATGTTGGATGAACATTGATACCCTGGGGGAGTGTCGTGGTAATTGAGATGGCTGAACTAAGGCCTGGGGTGCGTTTCCCAAAATCACAGATGCTAACTTAAATAGCTGGAGCCGCTGACTGTGAATGGAGGAACTATGTAAGTTGCTAACTTAGTTAGCAACCACGCTATTGGGAAACGCACCCCTGAATGGTCAAGTATTTCGGACAGCTACTTGGAACATATACACTTCTGCTGATGATCGATATCCCAGCATGGTTCTTGATATTATATTAAATAAAAGTGTTCATGCGCAGTAAAAATCCCAGTGTTAATTCAACTCCTGAAGAGTTTATTTGAGTCCAAGATGGATGGGTTGGTCTCATATAAACTCTTCAGGAGTTGAATTAACACTGGGATTTTTGCTGTGTGTGATAGTAAATTGAACTGTTAGGATTATTTTTCCTTTTCTTGTAGAATCAAATGCCAGACGAAGAAGAGCAGACAGACGACTTTTCATCAGAGAATTATGATTCATTGTACAATGGCCTTGGGAGAAAATCAATCACAGGCAACATGTGGGTGTTGCTGCTAATGATCCTCTGAAATGTGGCTGCTGAACATGTTCTGAAATAGTCTGCAGACATACATATGAACAGACAGGGGAAAGGTTTAGGCAGGGGAAAGATTGTCTGATGCCTGTGTAGGGAACCTGGCTTAGTCATTGGCATGCATTTCTCAGATGCCCTAATGAAGTCATGCAAATTATAGAAGACATGAATCTCAGGAGCAGAACCTAATGCAAAATAGCTACATTTTGGTGATGTTGATCAAAGAATAACCAAGCTATATAAAACAAACACCAAAAAGTATTTTAAGAATTTTTTTTTTTTTAATTTCAACCATTTGGGGACCAAAACAGCTTTTAAATGATAAATAATGCAGTCATCTCTTTTAGTGATTTCTCATGAAAGTGATTTAATCATAACTATGCTAATTTTACTTCAGTCAGCCAACTAAAGTGTAGTGAATTGCAGATTTGACAAATATACAAGAGACTCTGCCTACAGAGCAGAGGAATATTCGGAGCCGAGAGGCGGATTCGATGGGGTGGATGTTTACCAGCAGCAGGCAAGAGTGATGCAGCAGCAGAAAACGTCACAAGCAGCAGTGGAGTCATGCAGCACAGCAGCAGGCAGAGGCATTGAAGGAGGTGGGGTGGGAGAACACCGTAAATAGCAGCCTTATCATGGGGCAGGGGCACATATGCATCGGTGTGTCCGAGAATGAGGGCATGTCATGAGTTATTGGCCTGAACACGCTGCACAAGGTAGACCCTATGCAGTTGGTATATTAATTTTACTAACATCATTCTCAATGGATTTCCATATGGACTGCATTGTTTTTGATCTGTGTGTCTTCGAGGTTGGGCACACTTCACGAAGTTTACAATCCAGGAGATCCCATAACTGCTAAATGGGGTCTAAAATCAGGTGATCGATTTTTTTTTGTTTGTATTTGCCCCTTCCCAGAATTGTAATTCTTTCATTTCCAGAATGTCTTCACAGGGATTGGATTTATGTTTTACATCCTGGAACACAAAGTTTCTTCCATTTAATTTATGTGAAAATCACAAGTGATTCCAAACCTTTGAGAAGTAGAGTACATACGTGCGTTTATTTATGGTTGTGTGCCATGCCCCACGAGCTGTCGTACTACTGTCAGTCTGTCTCCATACTGTGATTAATTGCCTCTTATCTCGTTATATGACCACATTACGATGAGAGATGCCGGGGAGAGCGGTATCTGACTGAACTCAATGCTGTTTATCAAACTTGTGACATGTTGCATTATAACCATGGTGGGGAGGCATCTGACTTCGTTTTATGTTGTACGGAGCCAAACTAAACTGGATACAAAAGCTGTCATCAGTATTTTTGAAACTTGGAGATGTTGTGGGCTGCAGTCATTTGTGGTTTGTGCAAATGAAATTGCATCCTGGATGCAAACAGATCTGTATTCCTACTAGGGTATTCCTGTTGCTGCATAATACTATCAGTATGTATGAATTGTGTTCAATAAAAACATACACACGCACACACACACAAACACACACACACATACACGCACGCTACAATCATGCTTTGAGCACAAATAGTATTTGGAATGAGGACTGCTAAGCAGCTAACAAGTGTCACTGCAAAATGTTTTTCTCAGCTTTTGAACTAGAAATCAAAGGGCATCAGCGGGATATTGAAATAAAGACCACACATCTGGCGTTAGAGGCAATAAGCTTCGAACTCATCGAGCGCTCAGGTTCTCCTATGGATATTTTGTTATATTCAGCTGAGTGGTTCTCATTTAGTCATTGGTGCTTGAAATCAATTATACTACCTGAAAGCAATTTCATATGAGCTACGATTTTGTGTCTAATGCAAGTTTGCACATCGGTCCAGATCAAAGAAAAAAAAAAAGCACTATGCACTTGATGTATTTGAGTGGTTTTGACTCAACCACAGCATTTCTTCTTAATATTGGCCTGTTGAGAATGAAGGGTAATGCACATTAATTTGCACTCGTGTAGGTCCACATCTCAGGCCCTGATTGCAGTAGGGAGATTAGAGCTCCCAACGCTATCGAGCAATCGAGAGGGATCTGCACTTTCAGATCCCGCAATTTCCACATTCTCTTATCAACGTTTATTAAGAGCTCACGCCAACTCCGCGCGCCGTAATGAATAAAGTACGCGTGTTTCTGTCCGGCCTGACTCTCGTGGACTCTGACTCATTTCATGAGCCGGCGAGCATCGCATTTCCAGCAGAAGGTGGGTGGGCGAGTTGTGATTGGGCTCTCGTCTGCCGCACCTGAGAGAGCAGTGATTTATGCTGCGATCCCCGCTCGTCTTCAGCTGCAGCTCACTCCTCGTCTGTAGCACATGCCCCACCTGCCCCCTCATCCCCCCGAACCCCGCCCCTCACCCCCCACCCCAGATCCCTCCCCACCCCACTCGGGCATCACTCCTCTCTCCTAACGGGCTCAATCTCTCTCTGCTCCCTCATTGTTTTCCCCTCATTCTGACTCCGTGGCGATCCTGCGCGAGGGGTTGCGATAACAAACCAAGATTGATTGATTCTGTGCACATAGAGGCCAGGTGCCAGAGCAAATACTTCAAAGACTGCATTTAAATGCTAATACTGTCGCAGCCAACCTACAGTCTGGGTGCTCCCCGGCTGAGCCAAGGTTTGAGAAGTGGGGGGGAGATGGGGGGGGCTGACGGAGGAGTGAGAGGGAAAAAAAGAGAAAAAGGAAGCACATAGATCACATTGTTGTGAGCCGCGTATGAAAAAAAGGATGCAGAAGACAATAAGCACAATGGAAGGGATATTGTTCCCGTGGAATGGGCAGAGTCTGCAAAGACCGAAATTACAGATAATAAAGCTTCTTTTTTGCGCGTATGTGATTTAAGAGGTAATCTATTCCTTTTCAAACCTCATTAGGCCACTGGGTTATTACATTCCATCATAGCCATGCAGAGGAAGGCGCCGGAATGCGGCCTGAAAGGCTGCCTCATACTGAGGACCGTTGTCGCTCAGCTAACTGAAAGGAAAAGAGATGATCATCAACTAAATATTTAGGAGATGAGGAGAATGAGAGCTATGCAATGAAAAATACAATGAATTGGACCACTGACATTTCTATTACAAATGCGCGCTACTGTTTAGAGTTTGGTCCATGATTAATGGAAGTTTTATAGACGAGAAGGAGACTAAATTTCCGCACTGAACTCACCAAACTAATGTATGGAGGAAACAAAGATTTCATTTGCATTTATTTATGAGTGAAAAGCTGACTTAATTTAGGACTGTATCACTCAAGCATGAAGTTGTTATTTTAGGGGCAATGCTGTATGGCAGTGGGGTACAATATCTGGAGGAAATATGTACTTATAGATTATGCTCCAACCATGTCATTTATGTTTTTCATTATATAACCATGTGACTAATCCCATTTAACAGCTGGAGATATAGCAGAGGGGGGTAATGGCTTCTTCCTTTTCATATTGACCAGTTTAATAACTACAGCTGACTTCTAAAAATGGTCTTTCCATTATGCTTTGACATTACTGAGGTCATAAAGGCAAAGCTAAATCGCTCTAACTGCACATAAATATATTTTTGTCAGCTAACTCACGGGTAAACTGTTACTTGCAGTATCAACAAATAGCTACAATGAAAGTGGCGTGTGGGCTCTGATGCTGACATACTCTGTGGCCGACTGAACTTGAGGAGTAGAGAGCTGGGAGTGTCGGGATATTCAGAGCTCACAGGTGGATGCTGAAGTGAAGGTGGGATGTTACAGTATTTAGTAGAGGGTCGGAGTGATTCAGCAGCAGAAAATGATGCAGCGCAGCAGGCAGGGACATGTTCTGCAGCGGAGGCAGAGAGCAGCCCGTATAGCTCACTTACCTGAGGGGCACAGCAGTTTCTGATATACCTGCAAGTGTTTTCGGAATGAGGGCATTTCTCGAGCTGCCTGCTAGAACGAGTTACGCAAGCCATGCCCTGTAACATGTTTACTGTTTCCTTGTATAAGTGTGATTATTTTTGTTTTAAGACACTCCATTAAGCATGTAATTTAATCTAGAACTAGGATTAAGTGATGTGGACTAAAATGAAAGAGCATGTTGTGCTAACATTCTCCGGAGTCTCAGTACAGGAGATAAGGCATCAGTTTAAGACCTGGCTTACATCAGTCCAATGTCAGTGAACACATACACACGTCTTTGAACACTGGAGTTCGGGAGTTTGTGGTGCAGTGCTTAAGAAAAAATCACCAGAATGCAGCCTCTGATTTTTGCTGGTAAGGCTTTTCTGACTGTTGGGCTATGCAGAACCTTGGAGCTGTCATACCCTCTGAGTGCTCAGGATGATGCAGCACAATGCCCTGTAAAGTCTATTTTGGAGCTGGGTTAAGCCTGTTTTATTGCATTGCTGCAGAGGTGGAGCAATGCAAAGACACCACGGTCTGGCTGGCGAAAGGCTATGGTCTAATGTGCAGCGCATAAAACATCTTTAGATACACATCTCCCTCTTTCCTGCAGGCAGTGTGATCAGTTCCTTAAAGGGGCATTTGCAGATATGTGTAGGCTCTGTGTGAATAGGTTGCACACAAATCAAACGCATTTTCCCACAGCAGCTAGAGATATTTGTGTATTTATTACCCCCGTGGCTTCCCTTAGGCATTTCCTGCAAAAACAACAACTACCACAATGCATTGCAATAGCTTACTACTCCAGACATGCCCTCAACCCAATGTGGATCTGTGCTATACAGCTGACATAGCACTGCTCAGAGAATCTCTACATTACAGTGGAGAGAACTGGTCCAGATAATAATGCCGACAGTCTGTTCGGTGTCCAAGTGCACAGGCTACAAACTGGCTAAGGTTCGAGTCATAATTTTTCTCTCTTTACTCGAGAATATAGTACCGGCACAAGAGAGGCAACAGGCGATTGCAGTCACGACATGTAAAAAGGACATGCTAGCAAATAAGTCTACATGTAAGAGCTTGCAGAGAGCATTTCAGTTTTGAAAAGGCCTGCTGTCTAGCTAGCTTCCTGTTTAAATATATCGGTCACACTTTATATGAAGTGTGCTCATAAAGGCTTTATACAGAATGTATAATGCCTTCATAAATGAGTCATAATGTTTTCATAAATCATACATAAGCAATTGTCATACTTTGTAAAGGGTGAAATAACGCATCCTTATTCAGCATGTGATGCCAGATGTAACAATAATAATGTCACTTAGCTGACAATGTCACCCTTTATAGTATATAGCCAGTAGCTAAGTGACACTGTCAGTTATATCACATGTGGCATCACAAGCTGAATAAGGATGTGTTATTTCACCCTTTACAAAGCATGACATTTGCTAATGTATGATTTATGAAGACATCATATCTCATTTATGAAGGCATTATACATGCTGTATAAAGCCTTTATGGACAACACTTCATCTAAAGTATGACCAATATATCCTCCTCCATGACATCCTCCTCACCGATATTGAGACACCAATTCTGTAGGAAATGTAGCTAGCCAAGCAAAGACAACAAGGACGTTTTGTTGCTGAATAGCATCTATAGTACGCCCTCTGGCTAACCATGAAAAATGGCTTGTAGTTCCACCTTACCTATAGCTACACCACTGCACATATCAAATGATGGTAGTGGAGGGGGAAGCACAACAGATTTTGCTGCTGATTCCCGGAGATACTTAGAAATTTGGCAAAAACCGCATGCACTATTCACACTTAATCCCCAATGCGGTAAGTAGAGATAAGGTTGAAAGTCGGCAAAGTGTCTCTTTAATAGCCAAGTATGAATGTGCATAATTTGCAGTTGAGGGTGTCTTTGTCATTGCAAGGTACCGGGTTACTTGTCCGCAACTGTTTTCTCAGACTTCTATAGATACTGCTTTTGCTTTGAGGGGTTTTAGTTTAGTGGGGAAAAAAAAAAATTCCTTTATCACTCATTTATATTTCTTTTTTAAACTCCCCGAAGTTGTCTGACTTTGCCAACTCGCATCTCTCATTACAAAATGCTTTTTGCTCAGGGACACCGGACGGTGTCATGAACATAAATATGAATGCAACATTTTTCAAGCACTGACAGGAAGTTGTTTATGTAAACACAGAACCACAGCGGCCCGAGAACAGTGCTTTGTGGGACTCCGCTGATCACAGATACTACACTTGACAAAGCATTTTACAGTTTGACGTGGCCCGCATTTATTTATTTTTATTTATTTATTTAAATATGAAGTGAGGCATTTAAATGCATTTTTGTTAAGCTTCCTTGGGAGAATGCCATGATGCGCGATGTCAGACGCTTTCCCCGGGTCCAGAAACAGCGCCGCTATAAAATGTCTTTTTTTTTTCATCTGAGCCAGATTTTATGTCTTTGACAACCATTCGTGCAGCTGTAGAAGTGCTGTGCAGTTTTATAAATCTGCATCGAGAGGCCATAAAGAGACTGCAGCACTGAAAACTGCAATGAGTGTGAGAGCGCCCCAGCTTCTCTTCAACTGCACAGAATATGCATGGGTTTTATACGGGGCCATAACCGGCCACATCTGATGTCACCTGAGTCGCTGTTAAACGGGCAGCTTTATGTTCAGCGTGAATCTCCAGGCTCACATGATTGGCTGATGATATGGGTCAGGGAATTCACTATCACACTGCTGCTGAGTCCTTGAGGAAATTCCGCCAGAATATCGCCCATATCTGTAGCGTTTGTTTGCTTTATTCTCGACAGTTAATTTATGATAGTCGGCTTTTTCAACTAATTTTAAATGGAAACATGCTCCATTTGGCACATTATGAAGTGTGTTCTCAGAAGAAACATAAAATTCATCAGGAAGCACAGATGCATGGGATGCAGAATATTAATTATATTTCAAAGGGATCAGGCGGTCTTCAGGCATCCATACTGAAATGCAGGCACAAATGTTGGAATTCGACAGAGATGTCACCATTAACTTAGCTGTAGATATTCACAGTCTAAAACAGATGCAAGACATTTGTCTTCACCATGTGGCATTAGAAATTAGAGCAATTAATTAAAATGTGTTTGTTTTTTTAGCTTGCCAGAAACGGGCAAAACAAATATGTCTTCTGGAATTTAGGTTGTTAAATGACTTCTGAATTAGATTGGGTACCAGTGAAATGTAATGAACTGTATCTGCTCTCAGCAATTTTAGATTGCTTTTCTACAAGTCAATTATTTTGGATTTGGGAATATAGCAAAAATCCTGTACATTTTTGGGTAAAGTAAAAAAAAAAAAACTAATAAACAAACAAAAACGCCCAATTAGATGCAGGTTTTTTAGAGAAAAAGAGCAATGCTCTTGTGTAGATTGCAAGCACCCTCATTGATAGATTTGTCAATGGGAATGAACTCAATGAAATCTCAGTTGGTTTCAAAGCACAAATACACCATGGATTATCAAGCACATTTTGCTTGAGATGTTACCAAAAATCATGTAATGCTACCTCTAGAAATGGTCATAATATCTTCTGGATATGATATGAATATTTTGGTCTTTTGAGGAAGACAGGAAAGAAAAGACAAAGAATAAAACAGATTTTATTTATCTAAACGCATCCTGATGTCTTTTATATGCCACAGGAAAATATTATTTACAAAGAAGCAGGAACATTTTGGATTCATAAATATTCATGGAAGCAAACTGGACTCCCATATTAAATTCAGATTTCTTGCATAGGTTTCCAAGCTGTGAATGGTACCACTCATGCCTATCTTCACACAGTGATCCCACAACACACTGCAAACAGGCTATTTCCCCACAACACACTCCAGATGGACTATTTCCCCACAACACACTCCAGACTGACCATTTCCCCACAACGCACTCCAGACCGACTATTTCCCCACAACACACTCCAGACTGACTATTTCCCACAACACACTCCAGACAGACTATTTCCCCACATTACGCTACAGACAGACTATTTCCCCACAATGCACTCCAAACACACTATTTCCCCACAACACACTCCAAACAAACTATTTCCCTCAGCATTCTCCTGCCAGTTGGGTGTCCTATCCTGTTTGGCTCCCAACAGCAACTATCGCAGGTCCTAGCTCCGCCCTGCCCTCATCCACCAATGGTCGCAGGACTTTCCTCAATCGTTTAAGAAGGTACACCTTCACAGGGCAAAAAAGGCAACCCTCATCTGAGGTGACCTGCAAACGATAAAACTGCCCCATAAGTGTTTCAAAATATGTTTTTGGTCATTTTAAGACGAGGCTTAAGTGAATCATAAATGCTTAAACATCCGAATCAAAACACTCACACAGTCCACTATTTTCCCTCCAACAGGACGTCAAAGGCCTCACACATCTTTTACGGCAAGAAAAATAAAAAAACTGCGGGGCGTGAGCTGGAGCCTATCGCAGCATACATAGAGAGACAGGAAGACACCCCACTCAGTCTGCCAGTACAACACAGGGATCAGTCACCGTTCACTCGCCCACATGTGCTACTCTCAATCTAGAGTCACCAATTCACCAGGAATGCCTATCTTTTGACTATGGGAGGAACACAGACAGGGTAATATTGATAATAAGTCATTTTGACCCTTATAATGCTGATCACTGCCATAGTCACACAAGCCGTAAAATATATGAGGCAAAATTTCAGATTTCAGCCTTCAAAAGGTCAACAATTTTGTCCATTTTCAGTCAGAAAATTAGTTAGCAATGACCTTCAAAAGGATTCACGAGTACCTGTGAGTCCTTCTGAAGGTCATTTGTCAACTAAATCATGAATGATTAAGTTCTGGAGGGATAGTGTGTGTAAAAATTAAGCAGTTTAAGGGTTAATATCAAACATGTCTGCAAAATGTCTGAATTCCAAATTCTGTGAAAAATATAATAACGTTGATATTTTAACATAGAGCACCATTACAGAAACCATTGATAAAGTTACAATGCTATTCCCTGCCAGCTCAGAGGGTGAAAGTGCCCTAGAGCCAGTAGGCTACGCTGAGCAGGCTGTGCTGACCGTGGCTCTGTGATGAACAGGTGATGACACCTCACACCGTCTCTCACAACGATTTCTTGTCCCTCAGTCAGATTAATGGCCCATTCCAATAGAGCACAATTAGCCTGAGGACAGTGGACGCGAGAATGCTTCTGCCATGAGGTGCTATTAAAAAATAAATAAATAAGAATTGGTTGACAGTGTGACAATGTCTGGAGCCTCTTCCGAAAAAGCCTGGCTGTGCCTGAGTGTTAAACTGGAAATTATTGCCAAGATAAGAATTTGTTTTCGTGGAGATGTCTTATTGTTAAGACAGCTCTCATGTCTGTTCACTTTTTCAATGGAAAAAACTTTGCACTGGTTGACACACCATGAACTAAAAAAAAACTTGTTTCTAGTAGTATGTTAGTGTTGATCTGTTTATTTTATAATGCCGTTCTCGTTTTGTGGGTTTATGCACGAGCGAGGATTTGAATGCTGCAAAATGCAATTTATGTATTTTACTTGTGTGGAAGCATGTATGGAAAGAGCCTGGTTAAATAGCTGACAGAATATGTATTAATATTAGAAATATGTCAAGTTGCAATGTGTAAATTTGTAGCATGGCCTCTGACAAAGGTCTCAGACCTTTGTTGTTTAATGAACATGTGTGAAATTTTCAATGAGAAAAATTGTCTTTCCTTTTTGAAGGAGTTGTTTAGCTTCAAGCAATTTTTTTGAACTTTAGTGTGTGGTAGATGTATTGTTTTTAGCATTGATGGCATGACAAATTGTGTACATAAAGTATCTCAATTAAGGCAAACACAGTGATCGCAAAGTAAGATACTTGTTTATTACGCAGATGATACAAAAAATCTTTTGCACTTAATTTTGGGGCATGAGCACAAAGCAGCAACAAGATGAAGCCCCTGTGGGGTCCAGATAGACGTATAGTGGCTGATCACTTCAGATGAGATTGATGAAGTTGAAGGGGCCGATGACAAAATGAAACAGACTAATTTGTGAAAACAAGGCAGTGATGGGGAGGTGGACAGTAGCTTGAATCACTAAAGCATGGAGAGAGACATATTTCAAACAGAGTAGTAAGATGATTGGCTAGCAGTGGAGGAGTTGCTCTGTTACTGGATAGACGTGAACACATGATGTGAAATGCTGATCTTGCTCAGTTGACGGCTCCGGACAATGATGGCAAAGGAAATTATCAGTGAGCATGAGTAAAGTGTGAATGGCAGGATACAAATGAGACACGTAATATGGGCCTATGGATGTAAAGGATAGTCTTCCTGATAGAATTTGTGCTATGCTCCATCAAAACACTCATTAATTGCCCTTCAAATCAATTTATTTATTTATTTATTTATTTTAGAACTTGTGACATTTCTCACATATGCATCTTTTATTTACAAATTTAATTTGAAAAAAAAAAAAAAAAAAAAAAAAAACTGGGACAGCATGGAAAATGCTCAAGAATACAGAGAGCTATGATTTCTTAATCTACTTGAATTATTAATTCGTTGCAGACAGTATGAAGACAAGAAATTTAATGTTTTGTTAGGTCTCCTTCATTTTATTTGTAAATTTACATCTATTCCTGCCATTCAGGGCTGCAACACATTCCTAAAAAAAGCTGGGAGGAGAGCAATTAAGGACAAGTAATGAGGTAAAAAAAAAATGAATGAATGAGTGAGTGAATGAATAAATAAATAATGATGTGATTTGGAATAGCTGATTTCAGCAGATGATTGTAATCATGATTTGGTGCAAAAGCAGCATCCAGGAAAGGCTTCATCCTTCAGGAGCAAAGTTGGGCCAAAGATCAGCAATTTGCCCACAGATTTGGGGAAAAATCATTGAAAGGTTTAAAACAATGCTCTTCAAAGAAAGATGGAAAAGAAGTCCTATATTTCACCCCATATGGTGCTTGTCAAAGTTAAAAGTTTGACAGAATCTGGGGGAATCTCTGTGTGTGAAGAGCAGGGGCACAAGATCTCTGATCACTCAGACAGGTCTGCTATAAGAACCGTTATTTCTCTACTCATGATTACTCTCGCAAACCTTTGTCAAGCACTAAAATACATCCTTACATCCACAAATGGACTCTGAGGCATCTGCAATGGACCATCCATCTCACAGTGAAAGTGTGCATTTCCATTATGAGACAGATGATTCAATATTTCAGGTCTTTTTCAGAAGACACAGATGCCACGTGCTTCGGACCAAAGAAGAAAAGAACCATCCAAACTGTTAAAAGTCAATACAGCACATTTTATCATTGTACAAGATTATACAGTGCCTTTGGCAAGGGTAACTTTCACTTTTGTGAAGGCACCATTAATGCTGAAAAGTGCACTGAGATTTTGGAGCAACATATGGTGCCTTCAAGATGACATCTTTTTCAGGGGCACCATGCATATTTTAAAAACACAATGCAAAACTTTATTCTGCAAGCATTCCAAAACCATAGCTGCGTAAGAAGAGGGGCGGATGCTGGACTGGCCTCTTGCAGTCCCGACTCGTCCCTAATAGAGAACGCTTGGTGCATTTTGAAATGGAAAATGTGATAATGAAGACCCTGTACTGTTGCACTCCTAAAGACTTGTTTACAGGAAGAAAGTAACAAAATGACACCATAAACCCTCACTCCCTCTCTGTCTTCAATCTCTAAACCTTTATTAAGGGTTATGAAGAGAAGTCACACCACTAAAAAGAGGCAAATATGTTACCAGCCCAACTTTTCCTGGTGAAATGTTGCAAATGTCAAAATTGAGACGTTTTTATTTTGAAAAAGCAATATAATTTATGAGGTGGACATATTATTTGCTGTTTTATTGTTTTCAACATGATACAGGTCACAAATAATTAAAAAAATCACTGATTTCTTTATTAATTTTTATGGAACATAGGATCCCAACTTTCTCTGATTTGGGCTTGTAAATTTACCCCACTTATTACAAGGCTAAGCTTTTTTGTGCATGTTAGGATAAGGCACAATTCAAAATTATAATAAGCTGTCAAGAAAGGGTTTCTTAATGGTGCAGTTGTCTACCTAAATGGATGTCAAGTGCCACAAAAATAGTTTAAAATAGCTTGTTTAGTATCACTAAATGCTTGTTAGCCTCACAGATGCAGTTAGCAACAGTTTCTAAAAGCAAAGATAAAAAAGTGATGCAGTTTCCTGTGACATAAACAAACCGGCTGCGCATATTTCACTCTTACCAACACTATTTTCTCGCACAGCTAAGTTCTCTATCTATGGACTCTAGGCAGGGGTATTGCAAACTGATATCTCAAAATGACCTCAATGGTTCATGCATGGTTGAGTTTGTATTGAGTGCAGATGGCGAAGAGGGCTGGTTTGAGGAATCTGCTTTCAAGGTATTGACGAAATGGGGTTCAGGTATTGCGCCGTGACAGGGCTTTGCCTCCTATCGTTGCTGTAAGTTTTTCAAAAGAAGAGTGCTCTGTTTGCTTAATCAGAGTGTTGTTAAGATTTTGGATCTATCCGTCCACCTGAGAATGATTGTTTTATTTGCTATTGTTAATGATGTTAGTAGCAATAATTTCATTGTTTGGGATATCTGAATTGTGGATCAGTAACCTAATGATGCACTGGAGGGACTGTCAGAGATGCTGAGGTAGAGGATCTCAGACAGCTTGCCCAGAACCTCCAATCAGAAAGACCGAATGACAGGTCATGACCAGACGGTGTGAAAGTACATAAATATCTGTTATGTCCGGACAGTGTTGATACGTAGCACTGTGTTGGAAGCCCATTGGGAAAGGTTTACATGTGGTGACACAGGTCTGATCTGTTAAGAGTTGCATGCTGCATAAGTTGAATTCTAGTTTTGCAGAATATGCATTTTTGAGGCTGTATCATTGCATGTGGTCTATTGTGTTGTGCAGACAAATAAGGTTTGAGGTCCATTTGTCGGTTGGAATAGAAATTGCAGTGTCATCTTGTCATGCTAATAACTGGAAAATTTGTGATATGATTTTTTTCCTGGTTTCAGTTTCTTTAGGGTTTTTTTGGGGGGGGGATGACTGTGGATACTGTGGTTATCAACCCTTCCCTCAATGGACTTTCTTAGTAGGATGTACTGAAATTAGTAATGGGGAGGTCTGTTACATTTTACTTTTCATGGTCAAAGGTCATGAGTGTTTCAGGCTGGTCACTCCTCTCTGTTTCCACCGGGATAGTCTGCGTGTTTTCGGGTCGGCTCAGGCCTAAAATAATCCCAAACCAGCGGAATATTCCTGGATACGCCGGCCTGCGTCATGTTGTGGGATGAGAGCGGCGTAGAGGTGTCAGACGTGCTTTTACTGAGCTTTCATCCTCTCGACAAACACGGCGGGCTGGGGCGGGGGGCGGGGGGAGCCGCAAGCTCTCGGCTGCTCTGTGAAATTCGGCGTTTGAGCGCTGTCACTGTGCTCTCGGCGAAAAGTGAGTCAGCAGCTCCGCCCGTCCCCTCCTGGGAGAGGCAGGAGGGGTAGAGGCAGGAGTGAAGGTGTTTCAGCTTCATGTTTGATGGTTCGACTTCAGAAGTGAGAGGGGAGAACGTACCCGCCCGTTACTGCGCTTTTGTGCTTAGAGAGGAAAAACTGTCAGTAAACACGGCCCCGGAATGTGCACTGTTTTGTCAAATCGGTGTGCAATCCTGCCTGCTGAGGATGTTTTTGAGCAGTGTGTGTGCAGGGCTGGGTCCACCGGTAGGCCTACGCCAGGCTCATTGTAATCAATGCTGAAGTACAGGGAATTGACCTGACATTTCCACTTTATAGTTTGTCCCTGATGGAAACTTGGAGAATGATTAGAGCTATGCTGTTGAAAAAAGTGTCCGTGTGTGTGTGTGTGTGTGTGTGTGCGTGTGTGTGTGTGTGTGTGTGTGTGTGTGTGTGTGTGTGCAGTACGTGTGTGTATGTGTGTGTGCGCGTGTGCGTGTGTGGGTGTATGTGCATGCGTGTGTGCGTGTGTGTGTGTGTGCATGCTGATTTATTTTCCTGAGTGCTGCAGAGGAGTGTGTGCGTGGGCACTAGTGATCCAGTCTCATTTGGAGCCTCTTGTTCTTTTGGGTGGTCAAGTGGCAATCATGAATAAATGTGTCCACTGAAGCACCAAAGGCACATAGTCGTATATTTATCTCTGTATTATCCCCAGAAAGTGTTTCTATGCGGAAATAAGCCCTACTTTCCCCAAGCAGCTTCTGGGACCAGACAGTACTTTTAACAATAACAGAATAGTGCTTTAGTCTTTAAGAGGGAAAAATTTAAATGAAAGCAAGAACAAATATTAGCTTTTTTTATAAAGCAAAGGTAAAATTTCCTTGTACATCTGGGTACTGAAGAAGGGAATCAAAAATAGACCTGAAATGCACCGAGCAAGTCAAAAAACAGGCACCTGGATATTTTCTGTTTGCTCGGGTACAGTAATCGACCTTTTCAGTTCCATCGTATCCATCAGGCAGTCAGGCTATTTATCACTGTAAGCACCCCTTCTTCCACCCAAATCAATGCTTAATAAGGAAAATTCATTAACTCTCCCCATTTTAATGAGGTAAAGTGCTTACCTCTCAGGTTTGGAGAATTCCACCGCATGAAATTTCTTAATCAGTTGGTGGGCACCACCCTACAATACTCAGTTAAAGATTTAAGAGAGGAAAATATGAAATGTCTTCACGGGTTGTCTCAGTGCTGCTGAGCAGCAATTGGCTGATGGCCTCGTGAACGGGGAAATGTCAGCGCGGGCCTTGCAGTGACCTACGCGGTTAGGAGAGCTGCATCTTCATTAACAGCCGAGGAAGAATGCGGGCCGACACGGACGGGCACGCCGGCACATCCCTGCTGCCCTTTCTAATCCGAGATCGCGCACGCTGACATTTTTAACGCCGTGAAATTGATCGTTTACGATGCATTAGTTTGACACTGCGCTCGGCTTCAAAGTGAACTTTGTGTTTGTGATTAAGTCAACCTTTACGGAACACAATGCGATCCCCCCCGCCCCTCCGCACGGCCCTTCGCGCCGCTCTCCCGCTGCCGTATAATTGGCTGAAAAATGCGGCGGATTTATCTTCATGAGGCAGCTGAAAGGCACAGTTGACATAACAGCATGCACAGCTAATGCTAAAATACTTTGTGCCGACCCCTGAGCCGAATGAATAATGCACGGTGCTTCGCCACTATCTGATCATCCCTAATGAAGTCCATTCTGTCTGATTGATTGAGTTGTGTCCTGACCGGACTCGCAGAGAGCCTGTTACCTCCCTGTGGCTCGTCACTGAAGTCGTATCCATGCCAAAACTATATTCCAGCGACATTGGGACTAAGTTGTTTATTACTGCGACAGCTGCATCCTATTTATTTATGAACTTTTTTTTTTTAATTCCAATTAACTTCCATTGTACCCTCTGTTATGACTTGAAAATCACAACAAAGAAAACCAGCAATGACAACTTAAATTTATTCTTCACTGATTTAAAAAAAAAACTTGTACAAATAATCCACTGTTTAATCTTATCATAACACTCTAATGCCACTGTGTAACTCTGTTGCCAAAACAAAAACTCTGCCTCCACTGACCAAAATCACAGCATTTATATAGACTAGCAACATTTTGGAAAGATCTACAGGAGTCCCGGGTAATCCCACCCCCTTCAGGCAAGAAGAAGCCAGAAACTTCTAAAAAGCACTAGTCTATTTCATCACAAAGAAGTGGTATTGCATCAGATCATGTTTTTCTACAGACATACCACCAGAGGGTGCTAAATGATGAACAAAATAAAGAAATAGCTGACCAGTAAGGCAGCACAAATAGTATGTAACAAATCTCCATTTACAAATGATATACAGTACTTTACACAAAATACTCATACATAACACCTCAAAGCCAATGACGTTCAAGCAGGTTAGTATTGATCATAGACCAGGCATTTGGCTTACAATGATACCAAACACTTGCTGAGAAGACCGGTCGCAAACTCATGGCTTGTGTAAGAATTGTCAACACCTGCTGAGACGGGCCAAGATTAATTTCCACTCATAGTTGACAGAGTAATGACATAAACTTGTGGCATGAAGAGGATTTCAACATGGTGGTGCCACCCTGGTGACACACCTCCCACTATGGGGCCAGTTAATTAAAAATCTTTAAAAATTTTAATTAATGAGACCCCTGTGAGGTAGTGGTTTTATTTTCAAACAGGGAGACACACCACACCAATGAGGCACCAAATGGTGGGTCTACCTGACTAAGAACAGGTACATATTATAGACATTAACTGCAGTGACTCCAGCCTCCAGTATGGCCTGATCACCGAGTCCTGAAGCTGTGTCATGGCCCCCGTCCATCTGAAAAGAGCATCTTTGTGTGTCCCAAAGAGGTCCCATCGCTGCTGTCCTTGTCCTTGAAGTTTCTAGACCCTGCAGCCCCTGCTGTACTTTTAAAACAGAAATGATGGCTCTGTCTCTTATGTCTGAGTGAGCTGTATTTAAAAGCTGTCACAAAGAATCGATACACATGAAGGGTCAAAATATGTTGCAAGGCATGATGCAAAACATTTTCACTGGACATCTGTTTAATTTGACATTTAATGTATTTTGCAAGCTACAAAATGTGGAATATTACAGATGGGTGTGAAATCATAAAAATTAAAAAAGATGCTCCTCTGCACGTCACTTTTGTAAACACCTGTTTTTTGAGCATTTGTGATCTTTCTATTTTTTACTGACTTTTCTCATTAACAACTTTTTTTTCAGCCACAGAACTGACATTCAGCCACAAACTGCCAATCATAGGATTTTTTTTTTTTTTATTTCACCATTCTGCAAGCAATGCAAGCAACAGTAGTATGAGAAAATAGTACTATTTAGGCTACCATAAAGAAACTCTGGGGCTACCATCTTAGCTTTTGTTTAGCCATTAAACCTGCGTGACCTTGATTTACACAGGTAATTTTAACTTGTATAATTTTAGATAAAATCCCACATCCTCGCATGCAGGCATCAAAAAACTGAACAGTGATTCCAAAGTTGGCAGATGGCATGCTGCCTAGCAAACAAAACAATGCAAAATCCGGTCAAAATCTAGTTATTTTACATTTGAAAACTTCAAAGGGGTAACCCTTTCCAGACTGATAGATGAAAATAACTTTGTTCCTCATCTGTTCGTGAATTTCTTTAGTTCGCAGCATCATGTGCTGCTCTTTGCCTATTTCTCATGGCAAGACAGGATCAATTTAAGTGATGTTTAGACTCAGTAGGGCTGGCAGCAATCATTCCTGAGTTTGTCAGGCAAAAGGGAACCTAATTATCAATTCAATTTGTTTAGCTGAT
The DNA here is from genome assembly GCA_029692085.1 of Gymnothorax javanicus. NCBI lineage: Eukaryota > Metazoa > Chordata > Actinopteri > Anguilliformes > Muraenidae > Gymnothorax > Gymnothorax javanicus. Next base: position 3,904,963 of record CM056209.1, on the reverse strand, counting down.
GGATTTAGTTACTAGGGGGGAAATTACATTGTCACGCAGGGCCAGGTGGGGTTGGGTTGCTTTTTTCATTTTCATCATTTAAAAACTGCATTTTTTTTGTTCATTTGAGTTATCATATTGTCTATATTAAAATCAGTTTAATGAGCTGAAGCATTTAAGTGTGAAAAAATATGCAAAAATAGAATAAATTGGTAAGGGGCAAATACTTTTTCACTGCACTGTATGTTTGGTAGCTAAATGTTCTCACTTTCATGAATTAGGAACTTACTAACCTCTTTCTTGGATTTGATCAGTTATAGATTATTACCCTCTTTTCATACATTTTAATCCTTCTTAATATGTATTCATTGTTTGCAATATGGACCATTGGGATCTCCATGTCCACAGAATTTGTCTTTTCCATGGTATTGTTAGATTTTTCTGACAGAATGCGACTCATGAGTTTACTAAATCCCACAGTCCTAGTTCAGAAAAATTTAGAGTTTGTAAAATATTCTAGAATTACAGTTCTGGTTGGAGTGAAAATCAGCAAAAACAGGGCCCCAAGGACTGAGTTTGAGAACCACTGTTCCAGGCTCTTCACTTTCATTCCAGGTAAACGTAAATGCGAAATAAAGCAAGATGATTTGCTTATATCATTTGCTTTGACAAAATAATCCAGTCTTTTTATGTGTCATAATTAATTGCAGTGATGTCATATAGCCAGCTTTTAGTGTCTTGTTTTAGTAACTCTTGAATGTAGTGAAGCCACTTAGGGCAAATAAGCCTTTATTATACTGAATGTCTATATTTAAGCTCTGGCTATGATTGTTATTGCTTTGTTTGATTGTTTATTGCTACGTGTGATGTCATTGTCCAATTGAAGACCCAGAGTCCAGGGTCCAGGGCCGCGGTTTGTTATTGACGTGCTATATATTGCAACCATCTGGTGGAAAATGAGCAATTCATTCAAAGACAAAGTGCATGATAATGAGCCAAACTTGCATTGTGCTGATGTTTAAGGAGGAAAACAATTTTAGAGGCAACCAAATGAGGTGCCAATTGATCTCAGTCTTTGGTGTTACCTCTTTAATGTAACTGTGGTTGGAATGAAAACCAGTACACACAGGGGTACTGCAGGATAGAGTCTGAAAACCAGAGGAGTAATGGGCTGGGATGTAAAGTCATGTGGGAGTGGACGCAATGCTGTCACACAAACATGCAAAAATACTTCCTGAAAGGATGCATCAATACAACCTCTGTTTGGAAGTGAAATTTTATTTTGGAGGAATTCCAAATTGCCGTCCTCATTTCCTACAGATTTGGAACTGCACTTGGGTGAAGGAGACAAGTTTGTTTTCAAGGCCATGGAGGAAGGAAAGAGCGGAGGAGTGGGGAAATTTTCTCCGAATTGGGCAAGGCTGTAAATTGACGTCTCCATTTAGATCTATGAGCAAGACATCCTCGATTAGGGCGAGAAATTGTGGTCACATGGACACATTTGATAATAGTGATGCTCATGCATTGGCGAAATATCTGAGAACAGAACAGCACCTGTTCCTTTGTCGTCAACGACAGGTGACATAAGAAAGTGAGGTTATACAAACGGCCTATTTCTCTCTCCTGTCTTAACAATCTTGCTCTTGACTTTGAAATTAATGCAGTCCTCCATTATTAAGGGATTACAAACAATTAAATGAGTCTCAATAGTAAAGCTACAGACGTTTCCTGGAGGTAACTTCAGGTACTGAATGTCGAGATCATGCTTGTGGGAAGTATTTTTTCCCCCGAATAAATGACACATAAATGATTGACCTGTGAATCAACACGCCCCCATCTGCCGAGCATCTGCTACGCCTGTGATTGTAACTTGACTGATTCTGATATAATGTTTGTAAGAGCTAAGGATGTCCCATTTCTCTGATCCCCATGCATTCTTCCCTTTTTTTTCTGTCTCCTCTATCAGTGGTGCAAAAAGCAGGCAATGTTAGGAGTTACAGGTAAAAAAGCTGAGAAAAATAAGAGATAGCACCCAGGGGAAAGTGTTGATTAAACCAAACAAAGTAGAGAGGGGAAGTCATTAAAGCGCCCACAATCTGATTCCGCCATGTAAGTGCTGTTCCTGGATCAACAAAATAATGCTCGTCCAGGAGTAACATAATAGTTCACCAATGAATAGCAGCTTTGATATCTCTATGCTGTGCTTATCATGGCAGTGCTGCGATTCATTGGTGGACTATAATATTACTCCTGGATAAACAGTATATTGTTGATCCCGGTACAGCACTTACACGGCGATATCAGATCGTGGTTAAAGGAAGTTGGCAGAGAATTTTACTTCCTGTATTGAAGGTATTTTTGAATGAAAAGCAAGATTTATGCAGGATGGGGATACCAAAGGCAGGGGAGGGAGGGGGCTGGTTCTCAATAAGTATCCAACTGATGATACTAAAGCCTGAAATAAAACTCTGCTCTTTCATCACATTTTTTGGTGGGATCTTTACTGGTTACTGTCCCCTTTGACTTAAGAATGTGAACACGGCCAAATTTTCATGACACAATGATATCCATGGTTGGAGCATACCAGATATGACTGTGTGTATCCAATAAAAGATGGAATTAGCCTTAATTTGCGTGTGTCATGTGTTTAAATATTGCCGTGCCTCGCCCACAAAGGTCTGCATCACCAGAGTTCTGAGCTCCAGCCTGCTCCCGCACAATCAAGTCCACAGTCTACAGCAGCGCCTAATTACTGTTACCCTATGAAGCCTGTAAATGTCAGGCTCTCGCACCTGTTCGGTGCAAAGTCTTGCTGTAGCGCATTGTGTAGACATTTTGTGTTTCATTCGCCTGTATATTTTAGCACACTCTCTGTTAGTTTAGCTCAAACTTTGTGACACCTTTGAGAAGTGTTGTTTCCCATGTTGCTAATATTTGTCTTCGCATCTGAAGCCTTGCTCCAGACGCAAATAAAACTACCTCTTACTTCTTCGCATTTGGATCCTCTCGCCTTCACTTTCATATCTCAGAGCACAACAGTCAGTGATTGCACTGAGATTATTACAAATATCTTGTTTTCACACTGCTTTCAGTTTCAAGCTCGTCAAGGATGATTTAAAAATCACTGTTTTTTTTTTGGGGTTTTTTTGTATTTGTATTTTCCAAATCAATCTGACTTTTTCGATAATGGTACCAGGCAATGTCAATTCTCTCATCCACAGGCTCAAAGGGCTAATAAATGGAATCTTTCCCAAGTTGCACTGAAGCTGCCCTTGCGATCTACGTTGGACAAGCAGCTTATTAAGGCTTATTTTAATTCACTTTTGCCCTCAGTGTGTCACCCATATCCACCTTTGCTGTTTTTACAGATGTTATGTCATTAGATGCAAAGCTTCTGGAAGTTGCTCAGTGCATTAAGGCAGACACTACGGTGCCGTGAAAAAGTATTTGCCCCCTTCCTGATTTCTTATTTTTTTGCATATTTGTCACACTTAAATGTTTGAGATCATCAAACAAATTTTAATATTAGACAAAGATAACCCCAGTAAATACAAAATGCAATTTGTAAATGATGATTTCATTTATTAAGGGGAAAAAGCTATCCACACCCACCTGGCCCTATGTGAAAAAGTGATTGCCCCCCCCTTGTTAAATCATGAATTAACTGTGATTAACCACATTTTTTGAGTCCAGTTTCACTAGCCACACCCAGGCCGGATTACTGCCAGACCTGTTGAATCAAGAAATCTCTTCAATAGAACCTGTTTTAGAACCTGTCTGACAAAGTAAAGTTGGCTAAAAGATCTGAAAAAGCAACACATCATGCCGCAAACTAAAGCAATTCAAGAACAGATGAGAAACAAAGTAACTGACATCTATCAGTCTGGAAAGGGTTGCAAAGCCATTTCTAAGGCTTTGGGACTCCGGCGAATCACGGTGAGAGCCATTATCCACAAATGGAAAAAACTTGGAACAGTGGTGAACCTTCCCAGGAGTGGCCGGCCTGTCAAAATTACTCCAAGACCACATCAACGACTCATCCAGGAGGTCACAAAAGAACCCAGAACAACATCTAAAGAACTGCAGGCCTCACTTGCCTCAGTTAAAGTCAGTGTTCATGATTCAACAATAAGATAGAGACTGGGCAAAAATGGCATCCATGGGAGTGTTCCAAGGCAAAAACCACTGCTGACCAGAGAGAAAACAAAGGTTTGTCCCACATTTGCCAAAATACATCTTGATGATCCCTAAGACTTTGGGAAAATATTCTGTGGACTGACGAGACAAAAGTTGAACTTTTTGGAAGGTATGCGTCCTGTTACATCTGGTGTAAAACTAACACAGCATTTCATAGAAAGAACATTATACCAAAAGTCAAACATGGTGGTGGTAGTGTGATGGTTTGGGGCTGCTTTGCTGCTTCAGGACCTGGACGACTTGCTGTAATTGATGGAACTATGAATTCTGCTCTCTACTGGAAAATCCTGAAGGAGAATGTCCAACCATCAGTTTGTGACCAAAAGCTCAAGCGCACTTGGGTTATGCAGCAGGACAATGATCTGAAACACACCAGCAGGTCCACCTCTGAATGGCTTAAACAAACAAACTGAAGATTTTGGAGTGGTCTAGTCAAAGTCCGGACTTAAATTCGATTGTGATGTTGTGGCATGACCTTAAACAGGCCGTTCATGCTCGAAAACCCTCCAATGTGGCTGAATTAAAACAATTCTGTGCAAGAATTTTGGCCTCTTTGCAAAGACTCATTGCCAGTAATCACAAATGTGTGATTGCGGTTGTTGTCGCTGAGGGTGGTACAACCAGTTATTAGGTTTGGGGGCAATTACTTTTTCACAAAGGGCCAGGAAGGTTTGGATAGCTTTTTCCTCTTAATAAATGAAATCGTCATTTAAAAACCGCATTTTTTCTTTACTCAGGTTATCTTTGTCTAATATTCAAATTTGTTAAATGATCTGAAACATTTAAGTGTGACAAATATGCAAAAAAATAAGAAATCAGGAATGGGGCAAATACTTTTTCATGGCACTGTAAGTAATATGATTTTGCTTATTTTGATGATGACGCAAGACTATCAAATGCTTTGCATTTTTGATTGATTTATGAGACCGAGAATGAAATACAAGATGTACAGAACTTGTGTGAAATTTTTTGTCTAAATATTTAATATTTTCTTTTAAATAATTTACTAGCTTAGTGTGAGCCTTTCGTCAGAAAGGTGAGCATGAATTTCTTTCAGCAGCTGTGGAAATCAACAAAAATTTAACTCTCTCCCCCCAAACCCTACTCTGCTGCATCAATGCCTTATTACCAGATATATTCGCCAAAGCTCCTCAACCATGGACCTGGAGAGCAGCAGGTTGAGCAGCTATTTATTGTTACTTAATATTTCTTTGACTAATTAAAAACAATGACTACGCCGTTAAATCACTGCACATCCTTTCCAGGGTCCAGCAGATAATTTTAACAGGAAAACAAAAGCCTCTAAACCATAATTTATTGAGCGCAACTTCTTTGTCCCAGAAAACTGGTGAGGGACCTACTCCAGAATTGATTTAGTTGATGACCCCTGAAGTCAATCTCTGAAAACCATAAGTCATTCATCCAAGGAGCTAAAGAGCACTGAACCTTATTACAGTTAGCAATACCCACAGTGAGGACAGAAGGGAGATCTTTCTCTCCTCCACTGTCTGCAATGGGACCCCCATCATCCTCTGATTTACACAGATCAATTCTCCATTAAAGACGATCGCTGCCTCAGAGCTGAAACAGTCAGCGATGGCGTAATGTGGGTTGTCCTGGCTGGTCGCCATCACACACTGACCCCATCCATTACGGCTGGGCCCAGGCCTGCAGAAACAAATGATAATTGGAGGCAAATTACCTAATCCCACCATCAGATATATTACAGAGGCAAGGCTGTTTCTGGAAATGCTAAAAGGGATGGAGTATTTCAGCGAACTTCACTCTGAGGACTTCATTTACGAGTCAGAAGATGACAGTAAACAGTCCGTGTGTGCGTGCATGCGTGTGTGTGTGTGTGTGTACGTGAACTTGGCAGGCAGGATTTAGTATTTATCTTCATTTTCTTAGGGCAATAAGCATTTCACTAATCTGTGACAGTAATCATCCTTTCAAAAGGGCGAATCAGGAATTATGTCCCATAGATGCGGAAGACCATTGTAAGACCAGCCGTCCCATGTGAGATACCAGATGTCCACTTTCTCTAATGAGCTGATTTGTGTGCCTGATTAGAAAACAAAAGGACAACATCAATGTGCATGCAACCGGTAACCAATAGTTACCAATTGCATGTATAATGGCATCACATACTATTTTGACATCATCTTTGTTGTGCCGATAAAAAAATCTCATCCATCGGTGAGGTGAGAAGACAGTGACCTCAACAAACACCTGTATTAAAATGCAATACATTGTAAAAATAGAACTTTAGAAATTTACAGTGCTTTGCATACTGTATATGTAGTTAAATGCCAAAGTTTTTAGTTTTAAGGCAGTGAAGCAATTTTAGCTGCAAAATCAAGCTTAGGTCAAAGTGCAGTCAATTTTAATTTGTGTGGCACTCAATTATATACAACACTGCAACCAAGTATGAGAGCACAAACTAAAACTGACTGTTTTGATTATTGATCATTTTGAAGCACTAATGAAATTATGATACTCTGGTTATACAACCCCAACTGAAAAAAAAAAATGTCATAATATGAAAATTGCAAATGAAAAAGAAAACTGATTCGTATCTCATCCTAGACCTGCATGCCATTGAAAACAGTGCAAGATATTACAGTGGAATACAGTGCAAGACAAAATATATAATGTTTCTCCTTCGTACGTCATTGGTTTTCTAGAGCTTAACTTTCATTTTGAATTTTATGCCAACAACTCGTTCCAGATTAGTTGGGACAGGGGAGTGTTAACCACTGTGTTACATCACGTCCTCTTACCAGGCCGCCAAGAAATCATTCAAGGAACAGGGGACTTCAATTGCCGCAGTTTTTATATTCGTCCCTGATACACGTCTTTAGCTGCTCCGATGCCTTCATTGTCATATTTTGTGCTTTTTGAAGCACCATATATTTTGAATAAGAGACAGGTTGCAGGAGGACCAAACTAGCATCCACATTCTCTGATTAGAAAGCCACACTATCGTCGCATGCAGACTGTTACGATAGCGAAGTTAACTGCCAAAGTAGTCCCAGTGTAGCCCCAGCTCATGTGGTTGTACCCAGCACAGAAATGTTGGTTTTCCTCCAAAGCAGTGGTTCTCAAACGTTTTCTGTCACTCACCCCTTCAGAACCAAAAGAAAAATTCCTGCCCCCCATTCCAGCAAAAGTGGGGTTTATTTTTATCAATCATTAACAATTTGGGCGACTTCAGCAAACAAAAGATTCAGGTTAGCAAAATAGTCCTTTTAGCATCGTAGCACTTATGCCACCACATGAATAATATTCATGCAACTTCAGGTGTGCTCAATATCCACGCCGGCCCTGCAGTGGCCCTGCGATATCAGTGTTGCTTTCAGTTTGCAGGTGACGTATTGAAATGCATGTGGCTAGATTCCTGAGAACTCCTCCATGCAAAAGGAACCTTGAGGTAATGCGTACGAGAATTTCATCAAAACACGGGTTGGCGAAGCAAAGGTATAATTGCTGAAGTTCACGGTCAGCATTTCGCCTTTGACTTTTCGACGTCATATAAGTTAAGTCCTCCAATGGCAGGTGCATCAGTCCCATCATAACACCACTTAGCGTTTGCCTCCCATGTGTTCTAGCAAGCATTGTTCCATGAAATTCAATCAGAATTGTCATTCTTATGGCACATTCTTTGAGAATTTCATTTTTTACAGATTTTTGGACCCAACTCGGCATGCGGCTGCGAAAACTTTTTTTTTTCAAAGCTTGTTTAAATTTGAATGACTACAAGTACTGAGTGTTGGCACTGAATTGTTTGATATGTGTCATTGAAACCTACTGCGGAAAGGTTAAATGACTCATGGCAGTGAGTTGGAGGGCCGGTGCTGTAGCCAATTCGTTTAACTGTGGAATAAGAGGCTTTCATTTCAAATGCACTCCATAGTCTGAGATCAAAGAATTTAGACAGCATTTTAACATGGCTCATGCTTAATAATCACCCAGCCATTCGAACAGCTGGATATGGTGCAATAACACCAGAGCCACACAGAGGAACCAAACCAACAACACAGCAATTACACTACTGAAGCAAACCGGTCTTGCTTGTTAAAAAAAAAGCACATTATATTGTGTTTACTTCAGGAAAAATCCCAGATTGCCATATTTGTTGCTCATAAAACAACAAAGGATAGAAGGAACTTTGTGTTTGTGACTCATATCAAGACAAAACGCGTCATTGTTTGGCGAGACAGAGGTGGTGGGAGTTCTTGTGGAGAGATGGATAAACAGGCAGACCAAGAGCTGCGGGTCTAGCAGAGAGAGGGGGTGCCTCGGCGGTGCCTTGAACTTTCCGGTGTCATTAACATCCTCGATCCATCAAAAGCACACACCCTATGGAGAGAGGCACCGTCAGACACCTGCAGCAGCGTGCTCTCACACTCACCACGCCTGGGAATTGGTGGCGAAATCTCATCTATCTCCGAGCCGATCTTTTCTCTAAAGTTCGAGAAGTTTTGCATTTGTTTCTTTTCTCTAAAATTTGAACACGCATGTTGGTGGTCTTGATCTGGTGTACATTGTGTGTGTGTGTGTGTGTGTGTGCGCGCGCGTGCGCGCGCACTCTTGCAAATGTCTTTGTGAGAGACAGAGAGAAAGGTACTTGATGTGTACGTTGATTTATGTGTGCCTCATGCATAGATCATCTATTTACCAGTATAATAGCCAATGTTTTTCTCTGCAAACCCCAATATAGCCATTCCCACCGCTATGTACAGCCATCTCCGCACCACTGTTCAATGATGCTTGGATACGCCCCTTAAACAAGAGAGAGGACCTCTATTTTATATGTGCCAACAAAAGTTGACCAGAAAGTCATTGGTGCCACTGCATTCTAAAGAATCTATAAGAAAACAGCCACAGAATTTAGCAAATGTGTGATCCGTTAATGTGTGTGATGAGCACCACATGCCAATTTGAGGTGGGGAAAAAAAAAAAAAAATCCCCTGACCTTTATGGAGCTTATTTCCTGCTCTTATGAGGCTGATTACATTTGTTCATTCGTATTAATATTGAATATTGTCAACTTTCATATGTTTTTGAGGGCAGATTTTCTTCCTCTATTATACCGTTCTGTTTTAATTTTATTTTATCAAAATATTTGCCTGAAGCTTTTCCCAGTGATTGTTTCCGCACTAGTTTCACTTGCATTCCTCTCAGCAGAAATATTTCATTCAAAGTTCAGCCCGTGTTTATCCATTATTAAAAATCCTGTGACGTTCATTTCCTTCTTTCATGTTTTAACATGAATATTTTATCTTCCTGTATCCCCATTCATAATTTCCCATGTTGTTCGCTCTTCGGATTCCATTGAAAGACCACATTAAGTTAATGAATATTCTTGCTCTGGCACTCAGGGCTGTGATGCGGAAATCGAGGCCACACCAGAGCCCACTGTAGCTGGAATCCCCTGCAGGCGTCGCATTTCTGAGAGTCAGTCATGTTTTTTGGGCATTCATCCTGTTACGGAGAGATCTATTTTTTTTTTATTATTTGAGATGAGTTAAGACTGTTTCTTTTTGTAAATTAAAATTTCAATGATGAAATCATTCATGAAATAGTAATTTATCAGAAAACAAGTACAACACTGCAACCAATTGAGTACAGCACTGAATTACCTACGAACCCAATCCCGAAAGAGTTGGCACATTATGGAATATGCAAATAGAATCAATAAGGAGTGATTTGAAAACTCAATTGACCCTCTACCATACTGAAAACATGACTTCAGCACATTACAGAATGCTTTCACTTGTGAATTATTATTTTTTTCATTGAAAATACATGCTTATTTCAAATCTTATGACTGCTACAGAATGCAAGAAAATTGGTGCTGGGGAAATTTAGAACCAATAATGATATGACAAGTTCCAATTATAAGGTGATGCTTACATATTTACTTTAACTATAATAAACCATGTCATTTAAGATAGACACACCTCAGTCAGACAAGTGGGCATGCTAGGGTAAGTTTTTTTTTTAGATGCATTTGATGAGTGCGTATTTTAGGTTATGAGCCACTGCATTTTTTGGGGGAATTTTTTCATCAGAAGCTACATACAGTACCTGGCATTTGGTACAGCATTGTATTAGGCCTATGGGAGAGTTTATAATCTAGGCTATGGGACCTATGGGTTGTGTCTAACTGAGATGCATCTGTCTGGAGTGAAACCATGCTAAATAGGTGAGGTAATCATGGATGAAACGACTTTTTGCTGCGAATCTTGAAACTTCAGAAGGGACAAATAGAATGTGAAATGACGCATGCTGTGTGTGTGTGTGTGTGGGGGGGGGGGGCATGGTCCATTTCCTCCTGCATTCCTGTGCTACAGCCTCATGAATATCCAGTCAAAATTAACATATTTCCATCCTAATACCAACAAAGTCTATTGTGTGATACTGATGTTACAAACCAAGGGACAGAATCGTAATATTTATTTTAGACATTGTGTCAGACGTTTAAGGCTACCTTTCCACATTGGTAATGTGTCCCACATTGTCCTTCGCAACTGTACTGTTTGTCCCACATGTGATTTGTTGGTATCTGGTCACCCTAGGTGGCTCGATGGTGTTTGGCCCCCTCATTGCTGCTTGCGGCATCATTAGAATTCGTGTTTTATATGTAAGCAGTTTGATCTGGATGGATTAGCGACAGGGTTGCCTTTTTTTATTCGGATGGCTAATGCCCAGTTGGCTGCTAGTGCTGATAAGTGATTGGAGACTATTGCTGGAATATAGGGTTGGGTTTTTGTCTAGCTTCAGTGTGACTGAGAGGGCTGTGATCATATCTGGAGGGACTATTGACATTTTTCTTCTATTATTCTGAAAAAGAGTGGTACGAATACATTCCAGAAGTGCTTATAGAGCTCAGCAGGGAAGCCATCAGGTCCTGGAGCTGTATTGTTTGGCATTTAGTCAAGTGCTTCATGGAATTCATCCAGTGCTAGGGGTGCGTCTAATTCATTTTTTGTCTAGTGCTCTGTTGAGCTGTTAGAGGTCTGTTTTGTTAAGGAAGGAGGGTGTATCTGTCAGTTTTTGGTTTTGACCAGAGGTGTATAGTTTGGTATAAATTCCCAAATGTATTATGCAGTTTTGGAAGTAGCTGCATGGTTTTCCTTGCTGAAGTCTTACCGACTGCATTTATAGATTTGTCCTTGTTTTATCTGAGATAAATGGCTGGATATTTTCCTGATTTGCTTGTGTATTTGAAATTATTATGTCTGAGTCCTTTAAAGAACTGGGTTTTCTTTGTTTTGTTTATGGAATTTTTTTAGTTGAGTTAGTTCTTGTAATTTCATTTTGAATTTGCACTGTTGGGGAGGCAGCATACTAGTCTATTAAAATTTTTGTTTCTGATTCTTTTCATTTTTGAGTTCTTTTTTCTTCCTGTGTGATGAATATGAAATTACTTTTCCTCTTCTTACTATCTTAGCAGTTTCCTAAAGTGACGAACGTGAGGTTTCCAGACAATAATTTATTTTATGGTGTGTGAGGATTTGTCCTCTACCATTTGTAAACACAACATTCAAAGTTGGCCCCACCTCTGCATATCAACTACACCAGAAGCACCCACCCACCCCCACCCCCGGACCGTAACTTGAGCTGTGCTCCAAGCTAGACAAACGTCAACATCCTGTACAAACATTTGGTACGTAGCACATACGTCATTTTAGCGAGCAAATGTTTTCCTATCGTATTTGTGCGGTGGGGTTTTGACCCCGTTCAAAGGTCTCTGATATTGTGCGTATAGAAACACACTTCCGAGGTTCTATTTTACTGATTTTATTTATATTTACATTTAATAAGGGTATTCCACCAGAGCGGCTGCAACTTTGGTCTCCACTGCTGTTTTTTTCTCAATGGAACCCTAGTTCCTGTGTCTGCATAGGATTGTGGGATACATACTGCCTCGAACGATACCCCACCTGTCCTTCAAAGGCCAGCTAATGAAGGCTGCATTCCTAGCTGTTTTCGAAGGCGCGATCACTCTGGAACAGCCTTGGATGACGTAGCTGCCTAGAAATGCAGCCTACGCTTGGAGAAACAGCCACAGGGTCCTGCCCTTGCACTGTGTGTGCTGTTATTGGCTGGCAGCTACACACCCACTGCCCAAAGGTTGATGCTCAGAAATATCCCATGCGAAGTAAACAAAACAAACAAAATACAGGCTGGCGGTGGGGTTTCTTGAGAAACAAACACCCCCACACACTTCCAGTGGGTCATAAGTTATGATTGCGAGGGATTATTTTTTGTATGAGTCTATATATTTTTTTGTAGGAAAATCATAATTAGTAAACCTTTAACTGGGGTTTTTTTTTGCTTCATTATTAAATACTTAGAAATGGCAAAATAGAAATAATTCAATTCAAATAGGCATTTGAGCCAGCTCCCAAGATGACTGTGGCATCAAGTGTGAAACAGGAAATTACGGGTCCACGGGTAATGTTTGACATGCGCATGTGAAACAGCGGAGGCGAGACAATGGTGAGTGTCTTCACAGCTGGACCATGATAAATCAGTGAATCAATAAAGTTTATATGCTCTGATGAAGCTTTGAATCAAGTGATACCCTCACGTAGTAACATTAGCCAAGATGATCAAAAACAGAGGCCTAATTATTTTTAATCAATGGTAGCAAACTAAAAAATGTAAAAATTCCTTATGGCGAGACAAAAGAGCAATTACATAGGGTGCAGAGTGATAACCCACATTGGAGGAATACATATCGGGGTCCTTGAGTACTGAGCTTTGCATTTGTGAAAACCTGTTGACTGATAAGCCATTGTTTAGACTGAAGAGTCCCTGGCGGTGGGTGGAGAGGAGCACTTAGTACGGATAAACATGCGCTGTGCCAGGGAGCCGCTTCAAAGCTCTGGCCCCCGTGTGCGCGCTCCATCTCTGAAACTGGGGCACCAGTGGTGAATCACTCCCAGCCTGCTGCACGAGGGCTTTATTTCACCGCCTTTTCCGACCTCACATTTTCACGAAAGGGCCCGGCGTGTGTGCATTTGGTTCAGCAGCTGCTTTGAACTGTGGGGACTGGTTTTCGTGTGACATACAAGCCGCATCCTAAACAGCCATTTTAGGATAATCAATGTCCAAAATCTGCTGGAGCTTCCATATGATTTCTCCTCTGGTGCGTACTAATATGATAATATCTGATGATGGGATCATATCCGACACTTTGGTAACACAGCACAATGATTAGGCATTATAAAGCACCTATTACTGCATTATATGCCTCATTAAACTGTTATAAAACTGTTATTAAATTTAACCATCTAAAATTTTTTTCAATACTTTTATTTATGTATTTGATTTGCTTTTCAAGTGTACCGGCCACACGTCACCATACTCTGCTTTCAAAAGTTCCTGCAAGAATTGTTATATTTCAAATGGACGCATGAATGAATGTTATTTACAGAAATTGCTAAAGTCAGGAAATTGAAGGCTTGCGCACATCTTTTTTCATATTAACATGCATGTGCTTGCATGTGCAGTCCTCAGCTTTAAACTCATGAATACTTCATATTGAAGGCACGCCAAAAATATTGATCGCATTGATTGCTCATGCCAAGTATCTAAATGCACATTGACATATTAACATCGATCCGCGAGCATAAATAATGAATTCTTTTCCTATCGTTGAAAACTTCCATGGACAGTTTGGCACGTAGGCATGGGAACTTAATTCAATTTTTTGGCAGGTCACTGTCTTAAGTCAAGGGGAGTAAATGACATGCATATATTTTCATATATTTGCACAGGAAGTGGGGATCAGTAAATCGCATGCAATTCGAGCGCCACTTTCATATTCTGATGTGTGGCGGAAAGCATCTGTCAACAAGCCCTCCCACGTCTCCGGCTGCTGCAATCAGAGCAGTGCGATTATCTGGCCGCTGCAGCCACCAATTGGGGCCCAGGTTGGAATTATCAGTTCACTCCGCAGCCAAAGTCGTAAGTGGGCTGTAGGAAACTGGTTCAGGGGCTGCATCTGGTCCCTATCGATTGACTGCAGCTCTGGGAAACGGGTTTGTACACAGCATGCGCTGATCTGTGGTGGCGTGGATGTGCTGGCACTGGCCACAACCACGATGATGTCCGCTAGGGTCAAACCTGCACTCAACTCCAAACTTTCATCTGGTTAACGGTGACAAAAATACAAATATTGTTATATAATCGTGAAGAATTGTAAATTCGACCACTTCCCTGGAATTAGAATCAGCATTTAATTTTACTATGGATGAGCAGATTTTTTTTTTTTTTGACTGATTTTGGTTAATGACGTAGAAATAACGGCGTCAAAATTTGGTTAGCATATTGTGTTGACAGCTGTTTATGGACGAATGAAAATGTGCAGAAGCAATGTGTGTCCTTTCAATGACAAAGGGGAAGATGATTACTTTTTAGTCTATCTTTGTGAAAATAATTTCTCCTATTTGTATGAAAAAAAATGTGTGCAACAGAAATTTATTGCTTTTTTATGAAATAATTATTAAAGATAGGTGTCAGTATTTGGTGCTGGCTAGCATCGTCTATGTTTTTAGATACGGAACGCAGAATTTAAAATATTCGTAAGACTAAATGAGAGCGGGGAAAATGGATTGCTCGCTATTAAAAGGTCCTTTCTTTTCTGCCAGGGTCTGTAAAAAAACTGCATATTTGAATAAGTATTTATTCATAAATATGAACTCATTATGCTGTGCATCAAACACAGGGCTTATTCTCGGCCTGAAGAAGGTTTGAGGGAAATCAGAGGCAGTGTTAGCCGTGAGGATGGGGTCGGGCGACCATCGCGGGGGGGTGCTGAGTGTGGGGTGAGTGCTTGTGGCAGGTCAAATTTGAAAAGCAGGAGACAGATCGAAGATGGAATCACGTTAAGTGACTGGCAGCTGAGCAGCAGTTCTTTGCGTAAAAAGTGCACCCCCCCGTTCCTCAGCTGTCAGGCCCATGATTGAACCAGGCCCTTAGTGATTGTCAGTCGGTGGCTATTGGGGGAGGACTTGAGTGTACTGCAGGGGGGATGCAGGGTTAACGGTGGGGGGGGCATGCACAGGCTGATTGAAGGCTTGATTATGGGTTTTGTGGAGTCAGATTTTCTATATTCAGCTCTCACATTTCTCCTACTTTTCAATCCCTGCGATATTTGCCGCGTAAAAAAAAAAAAGATGTGTTCGTTAGGGTCGGCCATTCATCACACTGCCACATCCTGATGAATGAAGAAAAATAATTATCCCGACTCAGAATTAAACCTGTCCCGTAATTTCTCTCCCTTAAACTCTCGATTTTTCTCGATGCTCGGATTGGACACGAGACCGTTCCGAGGCCGTTCTCCAGCTTGGACGTGTGAGTTTCAACAGAAGGCCGCCGAGTGCACATGGACGCGCCATCTGATAAGCAATACTGTTTACGCGACAACGCTGGCTCGCGCGCCCATTCATCAAGGGGACTCAAATGTGATTACGCTAGCCTATCATCTCTTTCAATGCACGCAGCATTTTCCCTGCACAAGAGATGAGAAATGAAGAAAAGATACTGCAAAATTTATATTCTATTTATCCTCACAGGAAACCTATGGAGACCCTCGCTTTATAATAAAGAGTGGGCTTAGTATGCAGATTGCGTAAATAGAGAGAGAGAGGTTGTGAGTCCCAGAACAGGGATGCTCCTGCCAGATACATTGGATCTATCTGCTGGCCTTTGAAGAGATTAGGAGCTGCTGATCAGATTGATAACTCTGTAATCCGGGGTCTCACTGGACGCCCTGGTTGGCCAAGGCTGGCAGCATATGGTTCGGACTCCCTAGCGCCCAGGTAAGCCACATTCTAATTACGTGAAGCTCGGCGGCTCTGATCCCTGTGCAAACAGATAAACATGGGAAAAAGGTCAGGGAATGGAAATTGAACAGCGCAAGCTGAAGACTGAATGGGCCTGCCTGGTTTGGCCAGGATTGGCCTGAGATTATCTGGAGGGCTTTTCTCTCTATCTCCCAGCTATGACCCTGGGGATGCTACCAGCTAACCCAGCCTGAGGTTTTCACGGCTGGGCTGCAAACCTCCTGGATTTGGGGGAGGGATAAGCGATTCCTGGAAGGAGAGGCAGAAGAAGAGCCTCCGGAGACAGGAGAAAGATTTTTGATTCGGCCCGAGTCCAGGAGTCTGGAGGTGGGGGACTGGGCGGATGGGAGGGGGTGGGTTTTTGGCACCGGAGAGGTGACTGTGAATTCTTCCACACCTTTATCAGGGCCAGGACTGACTCTCTACAGGCCCAACAGCGATAATGTCGAATGAGCCCACCTGACCCGGCCATCTGTTTACGTGTATTCAGCTCAACTAATATTACAGAGCCTCCGCAAATAGCTTCCAACAGAGCTCAGGGTGTGGAACAAACATTATAACACTGTTCTCTTGCCACCTTTTTTTTTAAAACTACTTTTAGACAAATGTCCCTTCCCTTCCCTTATGTACATTTTTTTAATGAGCGCATGAGTGTGCGTGTTTGTTAGAAGTTCCTCGTATTTGCGAATGAGTTTGAGCGCCCCCTGGAGGTTTTTCTGCATATGACTTAACAGGACTCGAGCAGAGGAGAGGGCCCTTGACGAACGACATTCGACACACAGTTGGGTTAGTCGGAGTTTATAGTGCTGCTAATGCCATTGCCTCACATAACACGTTTTGGTTGTTTTCCTCTTTTAGCTGAAAGGCTGCAGAAAGGGCACCCTTAAAATCTGTGAGATCATATGGCATGCCTGGACAGTCGTGTCTCCGAGGGCAGGAAGGTGTGCTACCTGGCCTGATGGCCGCCGTTTAGCTTAGGTCTTCGGGGGCACGTGGTTTAGCCGTGGATTTGAATTCATGAGGAAACGACCACTGCGGAGTGCTTTGCTGCCGTCCAGATGCTCGTGCCTAATTGAAATGGCGATAGCGCGCTCACTAGCGTAGGACGACAAACAACCGCGAGCTTCCCTCCGCGTGTGAAGTTCTGAATTATTGTCCCATTGCTTATTCATACATCAGGTACCTTTATTATCGCTTCCACTCGTAAAAGATGCAATTACATCCCGCTGACGGAGCCCCACGTAAAGCAAATCAACAAATATGCTCCGCTTAATGGTGTGTTTGTGTGTTAATGCGCACATCACACACAAGTGTGAGTATTTATATGTATATGCGCGTGTTTGTGTGTGTATGTACAGTGCTGAGAGAGATGGCAGTGAGTGAAGTTTAGGGGTAACTCGTTTGGAACTGCACAGTAACTGGTCTCAATCTGGGCTTCAGTCCAGCACTCCCCCCTTGGGGAAGGTATTTAAGCTGAATTGCTGGGAAATGCATAGCTACTGTATGTATTTTATGTGTTCCAGCCAGCAAGTGGGCATTTGCTGAGCAGATTTGTCATGAAAGTGCAACATTTAAAGCCGAACATTGTACCAGAATCGATATGGTGGGAGATTTTAAAGAGTTATTCACAGTCCATCTCTCTCGTTGCTACTGAACGAGCTCAGTGTACGGTTATTATAAACATTTAATTCTGCCAGTTTCCAGCTGCCCCTCCTCCCCATTTCATTTTTTTCATTCTGTGATGTCAGTAGGGGATCATGACCCTTGAACTCTAATGGCCAATTAGAACTCTAATGGCCATCACGTTTCAGTATTCAAAACACAAACAGTTCAGCAGTAATATGATGTAAGAACGCTCATCTGCACGCATTTCTCCGGTAACTACTTCTGTAGACAAGCGGTCCTCCCTCCATTTCTGTTCAATCAAAATCAGAAACACTTTTTCGTGGCCATCTTGGCCTGCAGAAACACAACGTTTTCACCAATGATGGCTGCAATTAGCATTGAGAGCACCGATGCCCGAGCAAAGACTCAGCTGTCAGGCTGATAAAGGCATAGATGATAAAATATTAACGAGTCATCTGCTCTATCGGAGATCCCAGGTGTCCTTTAGCCTGTTTGAGATTCCATCCCTGCCGTAAATGAAGTCTACCGCCGCTCAATGGTCCCTTCAGTGGGTCAGATGTGCTGGATGGGTGCTGCAGGGCAGTGTGGAGGGGGGATGGGGCGTTAGCACAGGTTTGTTGTCCTTCTCTCCAAGCCTTTATCACCCCACTGCATGCTGTGGCCTGTAGTTTGGGACAGCAGACCAGTACTCTACGGCCGAGTTCAGATTAATGGAGTCGAGTGGGAGTGCTAGCGCCTGTAAATTGAGTCTCCTGTTTTTACCCAAGGAAGCTTTGCGACTGTTTTGTCTCATTTAAATATGTATGTGGACAATGTAAGGAGGAAGGAGAATACAGAGAGCAGCATCCTGCCGGAGATTTTGGGAGGATTGTTCAAAAGACAAATGGGTGTAAATGGAATTGTTTGTTTTTTGGGCTTGGCTTTATGATTATGTAATTTTCTGGGAAACCTGAGAATGAGTCTTACTCATGCTCATTCAGAAGGGTTGTTTGCTGAAAATGCGAGCTTCTTGGAAAATTGGGCTTTGGCTTGTGTGTATGTGTACGCTTCTGAATACGAGTTAGCGTGGGCGTGTTTTTCCCGAAAGCCGACTTGTTTGTTTCCGAGTTCTGTACACTATAGCAGAGCCCTTCCTTCGCTACTGTAGACACCATAGTCGGTGCCGACTTCAGTACTGCCAAACACTGCATATCACACGGTCAGGTTAGTCTGTTCATAATCTCATAACTCCGCCTTTCCTTCTTCAAAGAGCTACACAACAACGTCAACATGGGCACAAACAGATAAACCTTCCTCCGCCTCCACGCTTTGTTTGGAAGCTGTCACTTCTGCACTTTTCACTTGCTGTGTTTTTCCTGGACTGTCAGTTTCTCTGTGATACTTTTAGTTTGGCGACATGCGCTGAAAGAAAAGCCTTGAACAGAAGTACCGCCACCTTATCTCCCTTTCAAACGCTCTTACTCATCAGAGAACTGCACGGGTGTCATATTCCTCTCAATGTCCCTCACAAATGGTTTCATCCAAGATAGATGCAACCCACTGTCACGCGCCCCATAGGTTCTATAGCCTGGATAATAAACTCTCCCATGTGCCTAATTCAATGTTGTACCAATTGTCAGGTACTCATCTTCCAATGAAAAAAATTCCCCAAAAATACAATGCCTTCTAACTTAACCCTCTGTTAACCAAGTACCTTTTCAACTGTGTAAAAATCATTTCCCTAGGCAAATATGTTGATTATGGGCCAATATTTGGAAAAATGGAAAAAAAAAAAATTCGACCCTTTGGCCCATTTTTTCCAAAATGTAGCAGATCTGCTACATTGGGTAATAATGCGAATGGAAAAATTAAAGTGACAGGCCATTCAAGTTATTCTCAAATGTTTATTTGGCCGTAAGAAACAAAACCAGCAGGGTGTCCAAGCTGTTAACCCTTTCACTTTATGTAGCAGATATGCTACGGTGGTTAATAGAGGGTTAAAATACCCTCTCGTCTGACTGGGATGCATCTATCTAGGATGACAGAGTCACAAATGCCTGCTTACTCCTATATACAGTCATCTCTCCCCCTCTAATATTCTGGTTCTTTCCATAAGATTCTCTGGGTGTACAGATACAGCCATGCATGCTGTCCCCAAGGAGGCTACCAAGAGAAATAACATGTTTTGGGTGTAAGGCTGGGTATAGAGGCTTGGAAAAAAATTGAGAGGGTTGGATCTCCCCCCTGAGGCAGCGCTCTGAGTGTTCTGGAAAGTTCTGTCCCTGTTTCTGTCTCTTTGAAGGGTGTTTGTTGTGTTGACAGTCCTCGTTATGAGAAAGTCAACCAGCGGATGTCCTTGCTTTCCGATGTACCTCGGCAACACGCACCGTCACAAAACGAGGGGGCTGTTGGCGGGACCTCAGGGGCCTCCCGGTGACTGGCAGGCTCTTATGGATTTTCTGATGCGGACGAGTATAATTGCAACTAATAGCTCGGCCCTCGGTCGCTCGGTTCGGTCTCTTAATTAGCCGGCGCGGCGCAGATAACCCGGAGGGTCGCTCATGTTTGACGGAGACTGGGTCCCCTCCGCGGGTCTTATGACACGGCTCCAATGATTAGCGAATCACCCCTTACCCTGCCTGTCCTTTCTTTTAATGGCCGCGGCATAGAGTCCTCTCAGATATCCAGGCCAGCCGATACCAGTCCATTAGCCCCTGTCGTTCAGTACCCATTTTATTAAAGTCTTATTCTCGGAAAGAGGAGGGAAGAGCCAGGGTGCTCATTAGCCACAGTGAATAATCTGTCAATAAAATGTGCGGTAGACATTTTGAAGGCGAATAGACTAAATTCTTGTCCTGAGGCAGTGTTCCTGAGGTGAACTTCAGGTCCGGGCCCTTGAATACTTGGAGAAAACAAGCTTAAAAGATGACATGGTTGTGTTAGTGAATTAGTCAGGCAGCCTTGTGAGCAGTGCACCAAACAGAGTCACACACTTCTGAATGTTTGTGTCTATGTGTCACTGCTTTGTCG
Organism: Gymnothorax javanicus; assembly: GCA_029692085.1. NCBI lineage: Eukaryota > Metazoa > Chordata > Actinopteri > Anguilliformes > Muraenidae > Gymnothorax > Gymnothorax javanicus. Next base: position 3,884,288 of record CM056209.1, on the reverse strand, counting down.
CCGACACTGAGGTACTCACACACAGTATATGTAATGCCTCCCTCCCACAGGATCCGCCCTTTAAACACAGTGGCCTAATTTACTTCTTTGTGTTCAGCTCAAGCGGTTTCAGGCAACCCTAGGTGAGAAGTCATTCCAAGGTTGAACCTGCCGCAAGATCTCCGCATGTTTAATGCAACCCATCAAAATATCCTCTCTGTCAAGCCTTGAGAATGCACCCACCCAGTCAGTAGGACAGGCAGTGTGAGATGTTAATGTTTATTTGACACCAGAGGAGTGGAGGGCTCGATTAGAGCAGCCATTTTGGATCATTCCGTTGTGAGGCCCGTCTCGTCTCCGTGTGACAGTGCATTAGCTGCAGCTGACAGGCGCTGTAATGAGATTAATGCTGCGACAGGTCTGGAGGGTGCAGAATTGGGATCCGCCGCAGGAATTATTGATTCAGCGCTGATGTGACGGTGAGGTCCTCGCAGGACAGTCAGGTGTGCTGCAGAAAACACTCCATCGGGGCCAATCTGAGGAGCAGTATGCACATGGACATGCCTACAGTGAACTGCAAACACTCCCACGCATATCGACTCAGAAATTCAAACCCCTGCTTTTTAACGTAAAACAAGCATGAAATGCTCAGGTCCCTCGCCACAGGATGGCTGATACCTGGCCTGGAAGCAAAGCACATTAGAGGGAAGGGCAGATGGACTGTAGGACGGATGAACGGACGGACAGACACATGGAAGAACAGCACTCATTCCTATATCCCCGTTCACGTGGCAGGATAATGATACGTGACAATCTTTTTATCTTCTTTTCATTGGATACCTTCAGATCAGGAGCTTTGATTTGACATGAGACTCTAGATAAGTAGAAAAGTGCTCTTATTCAAGTGCATGTAATGGCACACTTCCCAAGGACATGTACACATTCACAGTAGTACACATATCACGAAAAAAAAAAAAAAAAACATCTTCCACCATCCATTGAAACTTAGCTTGAAGACTTCATTGCTCCCGTATTCAATGTAATGTGCTCAATTGGTGTTCATAAAAGTCCCCACTTTTCATCTGAATGGCAGTCTTCTCATGCGGCATCTTCAATATGTCATATATGGTCTACATCGCTAAGAGGGCCTGGCATTTTTATTGCTTTTATGGCTTAATGGGAGAGAGAGTAGTTTTTGCTGTGGAGTTAGGGATATTCATATAGAGCTAAGATGAACTAAAAACAGCATTGAGCAGCATTGCTTAGCAGGGGATTTTTGTCTTACAACATTGCGAAACGCTTTCTGGAGATTATGCTCTTATTTACAGGCACCTTTCCTCAAAATTCTCTTGTAGTCAGTATATGTAAATCCCTCAATTAATAAGTAAATATCCCTTTATCTGTCACAACAAAACGCCGCTTGGCAGCACCTTTCAATGTTAGTGTGCTTGTCTACAGCCAAAGCATCAACATCACAGAGAAGGTTGTCCATCTGGAAAATTTGCGCACTGCCCGTATCAGGGTAACGTGCTCTCAAAGATGAAGACCTCTTACCAAGACCTGCCAGCTGAAGTTATTCACCTACCCTGTGGGTAAGAGGAGCTGAGGTTTTGGGAATGGAGCATCAGGATTATTGAAACCTTCACTGGGAGCACAGTGATGTGAGCTGACACTGATGCTTGTGCGGGGAAAGCAGAGCCCTGGGCACAAACCGCAGTCTATAGCAGCCATTGCTCTCTGAGTGTTTGGGGTAATAAAATGCCGAATTAATCAAATGGCTGGATTGACTTTCCTATTAAGCCACCTCCTGTCCTTTGGCTCTCTCTGTCTTTAAGGTTATTCTGTTCATTTACCTCTCAGTGATCATATTTATTTATTTATTTATTTACTCACTCATTATACCTCCACAAGCAGGTAATATGTTTTATTGCCGTTTGTTTGTGTTTTTGGTCAGTGAACAGGGTATCTCAAAAAGAGCTGGCTGGATCTTTACGAAATTTTCGTGTGTTGATAGGCACTGTGTTAAAGAGGAAGTGCAAAAATTTTGGTGAAGACCCGACTCATATTCTCGACGCACAAGCCGAAAGACTTTCTACGTGCACAGAGATGGCACTGTCCAGACTTGTTTATCGTTCACGTTTCATGATAATTCCTCCGTCAGCTAATTGCAACATGGTGGAGAAAATGCACGGTCCGAGTGCCTTCTAGTCCATTTATTAATTTATTTATTGTATTAAATTTGTTGTAAATTAATGCAAAGTCAAAAAAGTGATTTTATTGAATAATAATAATAATAATAATTATAATGTATTGTAAAGGAGACACTGAGGGATGGTTTTTGTAAAGTGTACAGCACAGTGGAGCCCTGCTTCCAGATCAGGCTCTTGGAGGCCACAGCTTAATTGGGCAGAACATACTGTGCCTCGCCCCAGGGCCAGGAACACTGCACCCCTGTTCATCTGACCCCTCCCATACAACCGCAAGGTCAGGAGGGTCAGCAGGGCGCCCAGTGTGCTTATCCCCGAGCTCTCCAGAGTCTGCTGGCTGGGGGTGGGGGAGGGGGGGATGCGACCAGCAGCGTGAGCCTCTTACGGCTGGGGGGGGGGGCGGATAACACAGTGATGGGTTTAGTGTGGCACGGACATCTATTTATTTTTTTATTTTCATCTTTTCAACGGCATCCCGAAAATAGAGACGCGCTCCATTCCTGTGAATGAAAGAAATGCTTGGCAATTTTACAGCAGCTGAGAAATCCAGCTTTTATAAACATTTCCAAATAAAAATGGGGTCATAAACTCCCGGTGGCCTGTACAGGTGTTATAGACTTTCCTCAGAACGAATGGCTGGCTGGGAATACGTTGTCAATTTCAGCTGTCACGTAATGGACTGGGGAGTGTGATGCAGTGGTTAGGGAAGCCTGCTGGAGGGACATTATACTGGATTCTTGCAAGGAGTGACACTGGTGTGCACTGGGGAAGATGTTTATCGTGGACAATCCTGCTTTGTGTGGTACAATACTGAAATTCAATCTGTGTATCTAGCTTTCGGAAGAGGTGTTTTCTGATTGATAAAATCACCCGCGTAGTGTGTTTTAAAGCCTGATTTTAAAGTTTTCAAAATTGCCATTAATGCAGATAATGCGACAAATCAATTCAGTTGCACGTGTGAAGGCGCACCATTGATTTCTTGACAGCTGAGGTAATGAATGGGCAATCTGTGAAATTTCTTGCAAGGATGACTCCCTAACTTGGTTATAAACACATTCCCCCCGAGTGCCATTCGCAATTCAGGGTAGACATGCAGGCTGTTGTTTGCATGCATGTGTTTTTTACGGCCTGTGAAAGCACATGGAAGACTGTGAGTTCTCAGGGGGACAACGAAGTATGGAGTCACTGGTTCACACGTCCTTTTGAAAAATTATGCAGAAGCTCACTATTCCTCCTATTAGAGACAGAACCATAGTGAACCGTACATCTGAGGCAGTGGAGTGTTCATGAAGAGCAGCACTGCCAACATGGCTGCCTGACGGACCATACAGATAATGGTTACCATTTGTTTTTTGGATGAAAGTGATGACATCAATGGCAGATGGACTGGTATCCATATTTTTGTACAGTATGTGGGGCTGGGCGTGGCCAAATGTGACAATACTGTATCCCTTATGAAAAACTGAATTTATAAGAAACTCCCCACCAACTCCAGAAAGGTCACAGTCATCTTTATTTTTTACATCTGCATGATAATAAAATTTTGGGACTCGGACTTAATGCTATGCAATATGTTGCTTTTTCCTTCAGGAAAATGAGGGTGTTGAATCAACAGACTGAAAAAAAGTGGCATTTTATTTTATCTTACTTTATTTTATTTATTTATTTATTTATTTTTTTGCTGTCGAAACAATGCGAGAGGTCAGCTACCTACCACTCTCCCTCGGGACTTTGTAAATCATGAAATCTCTCAAAAAGAGGAGTTTACATTTTGTGATGTTCACTCCTTCTCCGGTGAATACGTTTGTTTTGAGACCCATTTCTCGAAAATTTTGGATGGTGAATGATTCAGCTGTGAGAGACGGGATCATTGTCTTGCCTGAAGTAAATTAGTGATGTTAGAGGCAAAAGGAAATAGAAACTTTCTATTCGTGCTTGTCAAGAGGCGCCACAACTGTTGCGACTTCCCCGAGGAGCGTTTTACCGTTAGCGCCCTCATATCTGTCATAACGATGGCGGAGATTTCTGACTGCCTGTCAGGAACATTGCTCCTAGTATTCCAACGATGGAAAGCTTGTGAGCGTATGTACATCACTAGCAAAACATGATTTTGGTCTGCTATATTTAGCAGTGCCATTGAATGTTCAGGCTGAAACAGCTACAATGAACAAATATTCTAGATTTGGAACCGAATACCTCTAAAGACAACCAAATATAACTGTATATATTTGTGATTGCATATCTTCAATTAAGAATGCAAACACGTGCACATGCACACAAACGCAAACACACGCGAACACACAGGCACGCACTCGTGCACACATACAACATATTCACATGCACACACACTTGCACAAACACACTCACGCGCGTGCACATGCACGGATACAGACACATGTGCACATAGGCCACGCATACACACACACACACACACACACACCATGTTGTTTTTCCATGTTTTGTGGGGGCATCCCACAAAATTACATTCATTCCCTAACCCCTTTCCCTGACCTTAACTATAAACACAACATGCCTAACCCAATCTTTCACCTACAACCCTAAAATAGCACAGTTCTCATGGGAACTAGCAAACATCCCCCTAAGAATTAGGAAATCCTGCATTCCATCACTTGTGGTGAAATTTTGTCCCCACAATGGTAGGAATACACCCCCATACATGCCCACAAACACACCCTTGCATATAAATGCAAGTAGACAAGCAGAACATCTGCACATACATAAAAACATGGCAGTGCTCACACATACATACATACACACGCACAGACGCACACACACACACACACACACACACACACACACACACACTCAGAAACAGTAGATCAGAGCAGTAAGTGCCTGCAGATGTTGCAGGTGACCTCTCTCAATGACCTTTCTGCTCAATATCATGGCAGCACCAATGTTTTATAGATGTGTGAGGCAGATATTAATGTGCTGGAGGGGACCTGTATCTGCAGCGATAGCCGACCAGTTTGTCCGAAAGGTGACTCTGCTTCACCACCTTAAACAGCTTCGCTCCGAACCAGCCGAAGATCAGCTCAAAGAGTCTGAAATACATTCTAAACCATTGGGATCCAGTTGAGAATCAGAGGTGATTTTAGAGTATAATTTCTAGCTGAGACCTGTACTTTATATTTAGGCCTTGTTAGAGCTTCTTTGCTACCGAGAGAGCAAAGGGTATCTTCACAAGTGCTTTTAATTGAGAGTAAACAAGAAGGTTTATTCGACAAATTATTTAAATTTATTTTGCACGAGAGACTTTTCCTGTGGAGCGACTTCCATTTTACTACAGTCAGATGCCCACACAGCGTTTTTGTGTGGTTGGAAGTGTTAGCTTTGGGTGGATTGTTGAAGGATCAACATACTTTTGAAGAGTTAAAGTATTTAATTGGCCACACCACGAAGGCCACAGTATCGCCCGCTCGATCGCCGTACCTGTAACCTTTTTGCAAAAGTGCATTCCCATTTCAGCTTTAGAGTGCTCGCAAAACATTAGTGCACTTGAAAACAACCCCATCTCTTACAGCCTGTCAGGCCAATTATCTCATTTGATTAAACTCTTTTTGAGTGTAATGGAAGGGCTATTCTCATCTCTCCCAGCCTCTAAGACTCTGAGGGAAGCAGCCGGGCTCTTTTACAAGAGTCAGATAGTAATTAAATGTCCAGATTTGGATGTTACATAAAACACGATTGTTAAGTACTGCCTGTGAGAGAAATATGGCTTTTATTCACAAAATAAATAATTTTTTGAAATCTATTAAAAAAATAAATGAATGAATACATGTACCCCTCATTGTTTGAGATAATTGCCAAATATAATTTGAATATTAGCTATGTAAAGCAGACATTCTCTGATTTGATTCGTCTCAGCCAAAATTCTGCAAGCACTTTAACCTCACGGCAGTTCATCTTGTTTTCGTAAACTACCCTCCAAATATTTGGAGCATTCATACGAGGATGTGTTCCGCCGAACAGAACACTGTGTAACAGAACCTTGTGAAATTTGAAGGGTGAGACTGCCCCTGGGGAAAGTATTAATTTACTCGTTAGCACTTAGCCATGGTAATTAGGTAAATGACACAGGAGGCATTTCCTTCTTTTTTTTTTTCCTTGATGTTTGATGCTGTGCTTTTATTCTCACAACATTTAAGTAAATCATGAATACAAAGGCATATCAACGACAGTATTTCTATTAATTAACATCTTTTTTAAACTTGAGGCAAGAAATCGACAAGTTCATTTTCAAATGTACTAACTTGGAGGGATATTTCAACCCAACACAAGGCATTTTATTTTTGATATCTAACCATAGCCCAACAAGTCTTCAAATTACACACAGGAACCATGGAGTTTCAACGTATTACATCATAAATTATGAATCTGAGTGCAATAAAATAGTGGAATATTTAATAACATGGCTAATTTCTTGTGTATATATATTTTTTTCTTTCCTCTTAGAATTGAGAGAACTACACCTACGCCATGTTTAATGATGTAAGTTAACACTTTGTTCCAAATATCTAATTCCCAATTACTAGTAGAAACCATCATGAAGACGAAATAATCAAAATAAATATATGAGACATGATGCTGCATCACAGAATCAAATTTCCACAACACTATAGCTTCTTGATATCAAACAGTGATATTGCCTCAGAACAGACAGCCATACATTGCCGAGGAAATTATTTGCTTTGATGGTCTCCGCGTTTCAAGAGCTGAAATTGGCTGAAAAATGGGAGAATGGCTCCAGCAGTTAGAGCTGCGACAGATACGACGCAGATACAACAGGACTGTTGGGTACAGAGCATGAGAGCGAAACAGAAGAGCCAGCCACGGTATCGCGTTCCCGTGAAAACCGAATCAAATATACAGCCCACTGGGGAAAGATAAGCACTTTCACAAGGTTTCCAGGTGTACTTTAAAGGAAGTCTAAGGAATCTTTAGCCGCTGCTCGTTCTATTAACACCTTCAGGCTATTTGTACACTTCCCTTTAAACGCGAGTCCCTCGAGAGCAGTCAAAAAAGGTCGATAAATTCATCAACCACCGAGCAGTCACCTCACCCATTTTAACCCTTAGAGCGCCAAATACAAATAGTGTTGCTCAATGATGTAAGATATCAAAATCAAAGTTGTTGAAAACCTATCATGTGGCGATTTGTTTAAAAGAGCTCCTGCAGGGGAGCTCTTTTAAACAAGTCGCCACGTGATAGGTTTTCAACAGCACAAGATAATTCAATTTATATTTTTTTGAAAATTTACTGCAGCGCTCCAAGGGTTAAAAGCCTTTCATTACTGAACTCCCCGGACAGTGTCCCGTTGAACTGCGACACCTGAACGCATCACCTGGGGATCAGACTATTTTGTCTGCCTGCAATAGTTATAAGTGTAGAATAACAGCCTGTAAATCTCCCAAGTAAAAATAAACATCCAGAGTCTGAAGCTGTCCTCTTTTCTCCTCTATAACCCCCCCCCCATCTTCTGTCTGGTCCTCAGAACTGACAGATCTGGCTGTTTTGCTTGGAATAGGTCCTGATGGAACAGCACTCCACACAGTTTTTTTCTAGCAGGAAATGGCAACAGCTGACTTCCATTACAGAAAATTGTGAGGAGTTTCCAGTGAACAATCCCGTATTGTCAGGTATGATTACAGGGCCTGTTTGACGCGCTGGCCGGCTGGAGTAATGAAATGCAAAGTCCCACGCTATCCCGTGTTCCCCTCCGTGTTTTTATTATCCAGTGGTGCGGATACAGTTCGGTGCGGATAAAGTTCAGCTGGAAAGACCTCGTCTGGATCCATCATGAGGACCCATAAAAGCCCCAGAAACTACTTTTGAAAAAATGCAGTCCGTCTGTGTGTGCAATGCTGTAAACCCCGGTCTCTGCAAAATATGTCTGCGCCTCTTGCGTTTTCAACTTATATGAGCACACGGAGGCTCGTCATCGTTTTCATGAATATCAATGCACCGACTGGGCTTATTGTGCATGTTAGATCATTCTGTCATCACCTAGACTGCATTTAAATAAGAATGCAGCAAGGGTTGGGCAGTAAATGTCAGTCTGGGCACTGCTGTTCATTTTTATGGGGAATACTGATTTCGTTTTGGAGTTGCAGGCCTCCATTTTAAAAGCAAGTTGTGTAAGCTAGTGAATGCAACTCCGATACAAGCTTGTAGAAGTAAAATAAATGCCTCTGATCAGTTTGCTGAATGGACGAATGTTGGTAATGGTAAAAATCTGCCTTTCTATGGCACATATTGCATTCTGTTTAATGTGCATAATACTTTTGAATTTATCTAATACGGTCAGCGCTGGTCACCATTTGGAAGAGAAAAAAACGTTATGAAGATCAAAATGCATGTAAATATTGATTAAATTCAGGTTCATCGCTTATTCCGCCGGGAAGGGAGGCCTTTCTCGCCTGCGTTTTGAATGTGCGAATCCACTTTTCATCTCCTCTGAATCCATGGTTACTTGGCAGGCGTCTGTGCCTCAGAGCCAGATCGGTCTAGACGAGGGGAAGGGCTGTAGCACACAGGCTCAGCGCTGGGCCGGATTAAAATGGAGAAGGCTGAGGGGACGCTCGACGGCTGTGATGGAGAATGATTTATTGAATGGTGCCACGGAGCATTTGGCTCCGGGCCGCTCTCCTAATCAAGCACCTGGTGGTGCTTGGGAAAGTTAATATGATATAAATTGATACCCTCGCAGTGGTGGGCGGTTTCAGGAGGTTGAGGGCCAGGGGCCCCCGCGGAGAGGGGCCAGATGCTCTCGGAGGCTGGGAGGGCAGGGAGGAGGGGGGAGGGGCTGGAGGCGAGGTGACAGGTGCTATTGGACCTTTGAGGTTGAACTCGGCCAAGGCCCAAGCGGCCCTGCAGCGCGGAGAGAAACCCAGCCAAAGGCAAGGGCACCACCGGCCTGAAATGCAGGATCCAGGTGAGACGGTGAATCGCGTCAGCCTGTCTCATACACGCAGGATCTAGCATTTTTTTTTTAAACCCCTGAGTCTTTGCTGAGCAATTATGGTGTGGAGAATGATGTCAGGGTTGCTATAAACCTATTTGAAAGGGGCTGGTAAGGGTGCAGATTTTTGTTATTGGCCAGAACATAAACACTTGATTGTACAACATCCTTCCTCTGATCTAGATTGGAAATGAGATGAGACTGTGATAAAATAATTTGTTAAATTTACTGTAACGAACCACACACAACCGCATCGGCAGTTTTTGAATAAGAATGGACACCTTTTTTGCTTTAGACGTTTAGCTACTTAAAAAATACAAACACAAAAAAAAAAGCAAATAAACCAGAGGCAGCTTAGTTTCTGTTCTTTCTTTCTGTTCTGTTCACAAACTCAGTTTTAGATGCCTTGTTTTTTCGTAACTGCAGACAGAAATGTTGTGCATGCACTGCTGAAAAATGAAGAAGCCGTTGGTCAGATCCCCTGCAGGAATGAAAACATTCGTGACCCAGGGTGCACCATGCCAGGTGTGCGATAAAAAATATGCAAGGCCACGAACCTTTCACTCGCCCTCAGAGTTCATACACAGCTGCTCTAGTGTCAGTGGTTCTACTCAAAATGAATGGCTGGCAAGCGATGCTATTTATCCTCCGAACAGAGAAAGAACAGGACCCCTACGGAAGAGTTGTTTTTTCACCTCACTTTTGAAGAGACACTCCTTTCTGGAGAAGTCTTCATTACGCTCCGTTAGACGGCTTTTGTCCAAGACGAGCCAAACTTTATTTTTCTGGCCCCATTTGAGTCTGTCACCGGCACTTCAGGAGAAAAGGTTTGTCTGCCGCTGCTTTAGCCGAGCGAGTTTTAAAAAAAAAGAAGAAAAGAAAAAAGAGAGGGCTGATTCTTTTATGGGGGGCGGAAGGAGGGGGGGTCCTCATGGGATGTTTCTGTTTTGACGGCTCACTCCCACAAATGAGGCCGTTTGCCAGGTCCCAGCTTTCGGCTCCGTCGCTCTGGGAAATCAGGTGCTGAATACACAAAGGCCCAGAATGCTGGCAAGTCCAACCGAAGATCGATGGAAACGAAAACAATCTGGTAAAACTCCCATTCCCAAAGAAAAAAAGAAAAACAAAAGGAGCCTCTTTGCTACGCTGCTCTCAGCCAATGCGAGGCAAGCGGCTCCGTCCTCAATAATCTCCGACAGAAACACGGCGGCATGAATCTTGATGCCAATCCTAAATCAATGGGTCCTGATTATGTCTCGGGGCATGGAGTGAGGAACGGAGCTCTGCCTGACCATCAGGCCAAATATCAAATGCTGTCATTATTATATTTCATATCCTGGCCTCTGTGAGGAATCTCACACAGCTTTGTCTCGGGGCTTCATCTTAAACTCCATTTTAACCCACACACAAAACACAGCATTATTTTCATTCAGATAATGAGTGTGTCTGTTTTGAGAGTACAGAAGACTTAACAGCAAATGTTTGAAAGATAGGCGTTTACATGTCAAGGAGGAAAATGTTAATTCATTCATTCATCTTTACCAAAGAACCTAGAAAAAAAAAAAAAGCCTAGTTCCCAATTTCACAAGATTTCTGCTAATTCGTTCCGATGTGCCAAGACCTCTGAATCGTAATGAGTCGCAGACCATCCGCCTGTTGAGCTCAAAATTCTGTCATGACCACAGACATAGGAATGTTGAAGAACCGCCATCTGACATCGCTTTATTTTTGTTCGTCATAGGTCTGTCTTAGTCGGTTCGTGTTCACGCATGTTGTGTTTATGTTGGGGGCATTCTTAGCACCTTGTCACTGTGTCTTCCTCAATCATGGCCATTAACTGCAGTATGATTGTGCTAGAATGTTCAAGAACAATCTCGACACCTACACGGCACCACTGCGACATCGCAATAACATGATGATCCGTGAAGAGAGCGTTACGTGCCATGATTTTTTTTAACATTTTGAAAATGCTGCCTTGACAAAAATGAGACGATGACTTGGTTGTGACTGTTAAGGAATTCCTGTGAGTACACTGACGACACACTCAAGACTGCCCTATGATTTGCCACGATCTGACGTTGGCGTGAATCGATGTATTAAATCGTCAAGGTGGGAAGGGGGCTCAACATGCTTTCAGAGCTCATCTTGTGATTCCATTCCAGATATACGTCCATTCGTGCTAAAATAATAGCGAAGCTTGCCCGGTTAATCAGAGTTGAATCAAGGAACTGGGTACACATGATGCTGACACGCTTGCTCATCTGAATCTCAGGAAAGTCCAATACAACGGTACCAAACTGTTTTCTTATCATGGATCTGTAAATTAATCCTCAGGGCGCCCGGTGGCTTATTTCGTACCATAAAGGCTTTGTTTGAGTCTTTTTGCATGTCTTCCCCAAAATGCAAGTCCTCCAAAAAAAACTAAGTCCTCCACTGTGTAGGTTGATTGAAGTACAACTCACTGTAGAAGACTCATGTATGAGCACCAGGTGTGAATATGTGAGCATATTTGTATATTGGTGCAAACATGCAAGTCTGAAAAAGGAAAATTATTGAAATATGCATTCAGATTTTGAAATGTAGTCATTTTTAGAATGCTGTTGCGTGGATCCATTTTTTTTTAGGTTCACTTATCCTTTGTCTTCTTGCAAAAAAAGCCTTTCTGGCAGCAAGTTCACTGAACCTCAAGTGAAGGGCAAATACTTCTAGCAGAACAGATCTGGGTCACTCTCCAAGTGCAGTACTGACAGTTTATCCAACCCAACAAAACTCTGCTTAGGTGCGAGCAGCTTTTGTCAAGCAAGGAAACCAAGTGACAAGGGTGAGAGGACATGCTGCAAGCTTTTAACAAACTCCTTTTTAGCACAATGGCACAGGTCAAAAAAAAAACATGAAGAAAAAAAACTATGAGAAAGAATAAAAGAAAAACCCTTCAATTGCACACAATCAATAAAATCCCCAAACTCAAAATTTTTTATAGTTAGTCACTGGTATAGACAATGAAGCACTGCTGTCATGATCTCTTTAAAACTTTATTGTGTGATTAATGCCATTTAGGTTAAAAAGCAAACTGGCTAGTGCATTAATGCCATAGCAAACTGGCTATTTCGGCCAATGAAGACTAAGTACCTTACTTGCATTACTGCTGTCTCCTTCGGTTATCTGAGAAATGGGCTCCAATGAACTAATCCAAGGCGGCGTCGGAGGGAATAGAGGTTGATTCACCAGGTAATGCGCTTTGTATGAAAATATGTGGATGATTTAAACTGTATTCAAAACGGCACTCATGGTATTAAAGCAAGGGCAAGGCTGAAGTTAATTATTTGTATTTCCCCTGCACAATGAAAATATTCACATGTACGTTCACCCTCCTCTTCCCATTAGACCACAATTTGGTTGGCATTATTCATAATGAAAATCAAAATAAAATGATAACGCATATAGTTGCGAACAGCTCCACTGGCTGCTATTCAGTCCCATGAAACTACCATAGAGCGACAGTGTTTGCGTTAAGAAGTGGTTTGGGAGAGTCAAAATGCAAACAAGGTCTGTGACACAGAAATTACACCATGCTGGCAGCTTTACTGGTACACATTGACACGGCTCCACTCGCGCTGTCCAACCCCCTGAGATGCAGGCGCTTTAATTTTAGAGCAGGAAACCACTGAACTGGGCAAAAACAATAAATATGCCATTCGCAAAGGCTGAAAGTGTGCATAACGTTATCGCTGCATGCATTTCCGTTTGCGAAGGCACGAAAATAGAGCCCGCAGTGACATAAAAGCTGAACTTTTCTTATGTTCTGCCAAAGAGTGGCTTGGATTTTTTTCTGGGCATCGGTGTAGCACTGATTATAATTATGCTATCCTCGCTACAGCGAAGAGGTCAGCATTCAATCAACACTTGTCCTTAATGTAGGCTTAGAAGTAAATACAGATCTTATTTTCTCCTTCGTGCTCACAAATTATTTAATTATATTCGGTGATAACCAAGCTCCCTAAGCAATTTGTGAGGAAGTAAATGAGCACTCAAAGTTAAGGACAGATGGAAATTCAATCCATGCCTCAGTTGGTCATAAGCTAAGATGGTAAAAAAAAAAAAATCCCAGTAAATAATTAGAAAACAATGGTGCCAGGAACTGTGTGGTGCAATCAAAAAGCAAGTTGCTGTTACTAATATTTTCTCTCGATGGACCATAACAGTATCATTAGAAGCTGCCCTGTGAGAAAATTAATGTGCCCCTGATTAGCCACTGCTTGGGTAATAGCCATTAGTGAAATTATTCCATGGTCCGGGGACAATCTACGTGAATCTAGGATTTTAAAATAATTTTATTTAACTGAAGCAAGTCGGTTAAGTGATGTCTTACATAAGTAATGGAAGAAGAGGAAGTTTTGGTTTTGGCGAGTCGAATTTCATTTTAGCCAAGCATAAAAACTGTCTAAAGGAGGCATTAGCCTTGCTCCGTCTACGCGAAAAAATAAACCTTACAGCAACTCTAAAGTTCTCATTTACACTATGTACTGTGTATTCGAAATACGTCTTGAATTTTTTTTACATGAATCATTTTAGAATTCTACGACAACTCCTTTTCAGCGAGCTGACTACTGGGAAATGTCCCAGAGAACGCCCTCTCCACCATTACAAGGATCAGCTCAATGCTAGATTCAAGGAAAGTGGAATGGATCCGAGGACATGGGAGGCAACAACGACAAATCGATCTGGTTGGCAACAGTCCATTTCCACCGGGACTGCCACGTTTGAAGCAGAAAGGAGGAGCAAAGCCGAAGAGAAACGTCAGGAATGGAAACGCCGCCTTGCCAACCCTTGACCACCGCCAACTCTCCCGTGCCCCCACTGCCCTCACAAATTCTATGCAAGGATCAGCCTCCGAAGCCACCTCCGAGGCCACCAAAGAAGAGGAGATTGAAGGATAGAAGGACGATGCTCGGACACGAGCTAACGCCGACGACAACGACATAAGTAATGGAAGGTGTGAAAAATATTTTTCTTAAATGTATTCAATCTGTCAAAAATTTGCTCCTGGAAATAATTTATGCAGCATTATTGCAAATTCCTAATGAAACATGCAAATACTCTGGACAGGTTACCAATGTGTCACTGGGCACACACGCATGCATTACACACACACACACACACACACACACACCTAAGGCCAATTTAATACAACTGACCAGCAAGTATACCCAAGGATACCCCATGTGGACAAAAGCAGAACGTATTATCTCCAGACAGAAAGGGCTTGGCTGAGATTTGCACCCACAACCCATTTCCTGTAAAGGAACAGTGCTATCCACCCAGTATGACTTTCACAAAACTTAAGTTGGTAAAACATCTAGTGCCACTACAGTTTTATATGCCATATGGATCACTCAAAACATCAATTTAATTTCAAAATGGAATGCCCATAATGTTGAATTGGTATTTTTACTGTAATATATTTACAGTGATACATGGCAAAACAGTGAATACTCCTGAAGTGTGGAATACTGTATATACTGTCTGCTACATTGGTCTGATTTCCAATACCCACTTTTGGAGAAATCTGCTCCTCTAGGGTGGGGGTGATTTGCGATATGAATATGCACCACACCTGCTCTTGGTTGCCCTGACGTCAGACCTTGCCGCTTCCTGATCGTCGGTTCTCGCAGCGTGTTCTCGCAGTGTTCCCCGGAGGCTCCAGGCGGGTGAAAAATGCAAACTCCCTAAATCTGTTGTCGAGCTGCCGGGATCTCACTTCTGGGAATGTCACCTCCACAGGGGGAGGGTATGAACGGGAGAGTCATTGTGCTCCCAGGAAGAGAAATATGTTTGCCAAAAATAAGGCACAAGAACACAAACACTTTCAAAAAATGAAAATCGCTGCACAGAGAACCTGTGGGACGAGCAGAAAACAAGGACACAAACGAATGCATCATTTGTAGTCTCAGAACTCCGTTTTGGTGACTGCTCAAATGTAAATACACATTCCTGACTTCATCTTGGGCAGACTGAAGATTCTTTTCATGCCTCACGTCTTTTTCATCGCCGTGGGTTGGATGGTACAGTTTGGGATGTTTAAATCAAGGCAATACGCACTGTTCGGCATTGAATCCTGTGCTTGCATTCCAACCAGCGCAGATCTGGTCTTCACTCAAACAGGAGACAGAGTCACATGACATACGCAAATGTATGAGTGCATAATACGAAGTCAAGAAAAATACTGTATGTTTTTATTTCAATCAATTAAAAAATACAAATTAATGCCACCCAGTGCTCACTGTTTCGGCAGTGCAACAGTGTGTTACTTGAATAGGAGACGCAAGGAAGATGGAGAGAGATGAAGACAAAACACAAAAACACAGAGGGCTTTTTTGTTATAGTCGGTGGTGCAGTAGAGTGGGGGGATTGGCAGTGTTTTCAGTTCATAGGTCATGCAGAATTGGTCCATTTTGTGGGTTTCCGGGGAATAAACAAACAGTATAGTTGGCACTGGAATTACTCACTTCTCTGTCATAGAGTGCATAGACAGCTTGCAGAACTTGCAGCTCGAAAGAACGGAATAAATACTTTGCACATCATTTGTCAAGCTAATGCTCTAGTATGCTGCATTAAAGCAGAGAACAGGCCAGCATGATTCGTTTGCTCGAAGAATTTAATTACATATATGTTTTTTTAATTTTGGGAGAAGCGAAGACTCTTTATCTGTTTATATTTTCATGCAAAAAGAAAGCAACTATGATTATGCCCATAAAGCCAAATCCTTTCAGTGCACACCTGTGCTCTTTATCGAAAAGACAAAACAAAACTCTGATTAATGAATGGAAGAGAAGACATACAATAAGTAGCGTAGAATAAGAACGCTCCGCACTGGATTCACTGGTGATGAGAATGAAATACTGAATACCGGCTACAAGATGAGAACAATCTCACTCAGAAAGCTTTTTATTCCTAAAGTTTTATCATTTCCTGTTGAGGTTACAGTGGGCTGCCCTCAAGTCCTAACCAACTTAGAAACATGAAACACGAATGTGGCCCAGAAAAGTGACAGAAAAAGTGAGTGATATGGACTATTTTATATTTTGATGCATATTATTTTCAAAGTTGTAAGATTGTCCATTTTAAATACTCTTATTCACTTAAATTTTCAGCAGTCCAACAGTGGAATAAGCTATAGACAAAAAAAAAAAAAGACATTTTCTAATGAAGGCATTAAGTAAGCATATATCGGTGATAATTTTCCAAGTATAACAGCAGGTGTAAAACTAAAAATACAACATACCCACAAATGGGCCAAAATTTGAACCCTATGTGGATCACAAAATAAGGATTTAACCCTTAGAGCACTAAATGCAGCTATTCTTGCAATACAATACCAAAGATAAGATGTAAGATGCCAAAATCAAAGCTGTTGAAAACCTATCATGTGGCAACTTGTTTAAAATAGCAGCAGGAGTGCTTTTAAACAAGTTGCCACATGATAGGTTTTCAACAGCACAAGATAATTAAATTTATATTTAAAAATATATATATTTCAGTGCTCCTAGGTTTAAATTCCAGCAAATTAATGCGCACAGTCAAAACATTAACCTCAAATTGACTGTTTCACTTCATATCCAGTCTGCTGAAGCACAGAGCCAAAGCAACAATGCAATGTACCAGTGTCCAAATGTGTACATCATGACCAATAACACTAATACTCACACCAGCCAGTCACTGAGCAGCGATATGGGCGAAGTTCCCACCCCTGACTTCTGTTCTCAGGGCTACATTTAACTGCTTTAACAAGCGAGTGCTTTGTAGCAGAGAGAAGGCAAACCCCCAAACATGGTGCTGTCATTGCATCACCAGTCGAGGTACTTAACCTCAACGGGTTTAATACACAGTACATGGTTGATAGGCAAATTTACAGAAGGGCAAAATAGAGAAGCTTTATAAGCTGTATAGGATCGGAAAGCCTGCTGAGCAGCTGAATAATGCATAATCTCCAGCAAGGGCACATGCTTTGGGTGTAACAGTGATTCTGTGGGGTGGTCGCTGGAAGCGCTGGCGTGCACAGGCCGACTCTCAGTCTGCTCTCTGACAGTGATGGAGAGCAGGTCCTGCGACTCTGCCTCTCTCTCCAAAGCAAACAGTAGCGTTGACAGGACCACCTTAACACTCAGGCCTGGCTGACTGCATGTATTGAGCTCCATAATGTTTGGGTCATTTTCTCAGTCTGGATTATTCTCTATCGGTGCCCCACAATTTTAGACTTGTATGCCACATAATCCAGTACTGTGGTTAAATTGTAGATTCTCTGTATTTATAATTTTTTTTTCACACTTTAGTGTGGACGTGTCAAAATGAAATCACTCTGTATACATTGCCTCCCGCTGTCAAGCACTGTAATGTTTGGGGCGATGCATTCGCAAATCTCGTATTTTACGGCATGTCCAACCACGTCCAACACCCTTGTGCAAATTAATTGAAACAAGCGGCAATTTTTAAAATCTTTTATCCCAATTCATGTTCTCAAGCAAAAAAAGTATTTTGGCATATTTTTCCAACAGTCTAGAATAAAATCATACTGTATAATAAATGTCATAATATTTGTCGGGTGGGTGACACTATAATTGCACATGCGCAGTCATTACATCAATAAGTATTTCACCACGTTTCTTGGTTATTTGCGGTCTTTTGTTTTCCTGGTAAGTTAGTTGTGAATCAGACATTGTACACGTTGGATGTGACAGTTGGTGTCAGTTTTTCACCCGTAAAAGTAAGTAGGTCATTAGTACGTGTAAAGCAATAAGATTCATGACAAAATTACAGTTAAAAATTGAAAAAAAAATCCACTATTTAGCACTTTTTTTTGGCAGCTTTTTCGATTAATCTGCACAAGGGTGTACAAGAGGAAAAGGAAAAAAGCTGGACTGTCCCCAGCGCAGGACCAGAGAAAAGCAGATTGGATGGATGTATGGATGAATGGATGGACAACATCAGCTGCGTTTTAGAAAGCTGTAATTAAAATGAATCAACACAGCCATGCCTGTGCTTATAGAATTTCAGTGTCTTAAAAATGCCCCGAGTATTTCGCATTATCAGCGATCTTGGTCTCAGGTCCAATTGAAATGACGAAGTCCCCTTCTGCCAATGGAATTTCATGTTCACTAACATTTAGTGGGTCGGTGTGGGTTAGGGATCTTAGAACCATATTACCCACAAGCCCGTGCAGTAAATCGTTTGTGTACACTTCTACTCCATTATAGAGCTCTTCCTCAAATTTAATGCATTTCATGCCAGAACAGTGCAAAATCCCCCCTTTTTATCACCGTGCCATCTGCCAGCAACAGTTACAGTATCTCTCAGCTTTATGTCCCATCATGTCTATCCATTTTATTTTTACGCAGCAATATTTCCCCCCATTTACAGCCTCAATAATGTTCTGTGATGCTGTGAATATTAATGACTTGGTTCTGTCTGGCCCCTGCATGAGCCAGCCGGGGGGAATGCTGGCTGAATCTAATAAGGCCTGATTGTCAACATGGCGCGACGTGACGCTGCCTTTTGTTTTGCCTGCAATCAGACGTTTGCTGTGGCCCCCTGCCCTTTGCTGATGGCAGCCTGAGGCACCTTGGCCCCAAATAACCACAGTCCAGAGGAATGAGGAAAGGTTAAACGCTCCCTGACAGCTTGATTGAAGCCCCGGCAGACAATTCTGTTATTCTGAATCAGTTCACACTCAGCCCTTTTGCAACCCTCTCGAAACCAAATAACAGCAGAGCATCTGAAGTATGCTGGCCACAGAATCTTAGTGCTACTTGCTCTGTTTTTCTGGATTGGTAATGCATGGCATACGACCTGACTCCATGGCATCTGCCTCATTAGCGCCAGTAGTCAGAGCTGATAAAGTATCCAGTGCTTGAAATTACCGGCCAATTGCCTTGGCTAGCATACTTTCCAAAGTATGAGAACAAATTCACAGCTGAATTCGTTCTAATAGAAATTTAAGAACAAACAGCAACCAGTGGCAATAATTTTGATTTAAAAAAAAACAGGCCAGATTTGTGTATATATGCCCTGAAGGAAGTTATTACTAAGAATAAAAGACATTATACAAAATATTAAATTGTTTCCCTTATACGTCCAAATCTTTTGACTGAGTTAATCATGGTAAACTGTTTGTCTGGTTTTTTTTTTTTTTTTGCAAACAGGATGGGATGAGAAAATAACTGCACCGTTCCTAGCGACAAATGGGGTCGGACACGGTGGAATACTGTCACCTGCTCTTTTCAGTTTGTTTGAGGATGATCTTTCTAAAAACTTGAATAAGTGCAAGACTTATTAACCTTATTAACCTCTTTTAACCATCTGATGTATGCTGATTACTAGTCGTCTTGTTTCCTTGTCGTGCTTACAGCAACTGCTCGGGGTCTGCTTGAGTCTCAGTGTGCACTATAACATTGAATTTAACTCTGAAAAGGATGCAACCATGATTGCTAAAACCAAGGAGGATCAGGGGCAAAACTTTCCTTCATTCTTTATAGCAGACCTAAAACTATATCTGGTGAACAAAGTGAGATCTTTGGGTCTCATTATTAAGAAAAACCTGTGTGATAACATCAGTGTGCAGCGCCAGTGTTGCTACCTATATGCGCGAGCCCATACGCTGGAACGCAATTTTACACGTGTACAGATGATGTTAGAACAGCCCTTTTTTAGTGACAACTGTCCTCCACTCTATACAGCAAACTTGCGGTGCACTTATAGTAAAGCAAAAATGAAAAAAGGCTTCAGGTGGCATATAATGATGCAGTCAGAGTCTTGCTGAGGCTTCCTCAATGGACGAGAGCAACTCATTTGCTTTTGACTGGAATTGTTCTTACCTTTTATGCAGAGCTGAGGAATTTTACGCACAACGTATTCAAATTTATTTGTTGATTAATTTATTCAATCATAACGGCCTACACAAAGTGACAAAAGGTACTCCTTTATTTTGGAAACACTGGAACTTTATTCTGGAAACATCTCACAATGTTTGAAGTGAAACATAGCCTTCCACCAATAATGTCATTAACTTTTGAACAGGGAGGTGGATTAGCTGTGGCCTGGACAGCCATCCTACAGAAACCATTAGGTCTTCTGATGCCTCTGAGAGCTCTTATCATGCAAAGCTATTTAAAAAGCGCTGATATTTTATGCGGTTCAAACAGTGTTTCGTTACAATATCTCTGTGCTCTAAGATGATAATGCCCTGGCACACGCTGTCCAGCTAAATTAAGAGTGAGCCTCTGAACTCACACATTAAGTTAAATGCCTGCCATGGCCATCAAAATCACCAGATCTAAGCATCATCTGAACTTTTGAGATGTTCTGGGCAAGGAATTCCACCTCCTGGGTCTTGAAAGTAATTGGAGGTTTTACTTATTGAATAAGTGTCCAAGATAGTACACGCAGTTCAGAACCTATTTTACAGCTGTCCGAGGGAGGCAAGACCACTTCTAAAGGAAAAGAATGGAGCTTCTTTTTTATAATAACTTTGTATTCATATACTGCTGTGCTTATTTTTTGGTCCAAATCCAAGCATACAATTACAGCACGCTGCACATTATTGATACGATGCATTTTATCTCTCACAGGTCCTCACAGTCAAAAGACTAAACCTCCATAGATCAGAGAGGGGCAGTGTAGTAGTCAAGATAATTCTTGTCACAGCAGAATATGGTCTGTCATGAAAAAAAAAGGTTTCACTCTTTCATGTACTGAATTTGTATTTCTCAAAAAAGAGAAAAAAATACAGTTGATACCACAATGTATGCTACAGCCAAAACTGTGTCAGTATTGCCTGAATTCAGTATGCGTGCCCTATGGTATACTGACATTATCTTACAATTCATTCCATTTTGTTTTATAAATGCATCTTTTGTGCTTTCACACAGTGATTCTAAAACATTTTTCTCTGACTTACAATCATATCTCTGCACACACACACACACACACACACACACACACACACACACTGAACAAACGCACATTAATTCCTCTTTGCGTTTTTATTAATTTCAGTCATGCAGAACACACAATAATGGAATCAGAAACACAAGTGGATTTATTCACCTAGGGCATTTTTAGTAGTCATCGGCTTTCCTCCATAGATTTGTCCTCATAATGTATGAGCAGACTGAAATTAACCTTGAATAAAACATGTTACATTAAAATGAAACCGAATTGCCTTTGTGAATCACGTTAAAGCATTCTATGCATTTCATCTGACTACACCATCCTCAGAAAATATAATTATGTTGTCAGTAGCATGAATCATTTTGACCAATCCACCACACTCGAGTAAAACATTTAGCGCGTTTGAAAAGTGGCTTGCATCACCATTTGCTGTGTAAAGAATGTAGCAATGCCTGGTAGCTATACTTCTAACACTAATATATGTATCAGTAAGCCGCCTGGATAAATGTGAAATCACACTGAAATAGACGTTAATATAGAGAGGTATTTCCTCAAGAGGAGCACAGTAGGAGAAACTGCCTTCAAATAGTAAGTCGTTGTGAGCAGTAAAAGGACCATTTTATAAAATATAATCAAAACAATTTGCTCCTAGTAGACCTCAAAGTCTTGAGTATCTGTGTTCTGTCTATTAACCACTCATTTATTGCCATTTGTTGAAACTCGTCCCCACCACAATTGCAGATATATGCTTTGGAGCCGAAGATTATATTTCACTGCTGACAGTAAAGGAAGAAAGGCAGAGGAAGTAGAAGAGGCCACAGAAATGCTTCACAGTGGAGTACAGCCCTTCTGCCCGAAGCCTTTGTTCTTCAGCGGTCCCGATCCCTGTGTTATTGAAGGGCTGACCTCTTCAGTTTTTGGCTGCCTTTTGTTGGCAGCAAAGTGGGTGACGGCCATGCTCAGAAGACATTACCCCCTATAAGAAAGCCTTTTCCAGGCCTGTGATTGGCTCACAGGCAAGACGTTCATTGCCTTGCTGGGGATTCGTTTGTCGTTCTCAGGTGACCATTTCTGGGTAACCGGGTGCATGTAGCTGAATTGTATGTTAACTCTGTGATCCTCCGACAGCAATAGGCAGTGTGTGATTGGCGGTGCACTCGAATAGTGTAAAGAAGCGAGGGCCAGTCATCATGTGACTCGGAGGAATCACGTGCCACAGCATCTTCTTCTTGCGTCGATGGCAGCGGGTCACTTTGCGGTGGGCTAAACAGGTCGGCTGTGTTCAGGGTGGGAAAAAAAGGAGAGAAATAGCTCTCACTGGAGTTAAGAGGATGCCATTTAAGAAGAAGAGGGACTCCCAAAATTGCAGCGAAACAACAGCGGTCACGGTTCCTTCGCAGTTTTCTTGTGCTCAGATTTAAGAGCTGGAAATGAAGAGGTGGCTCCGAGCATATTAGCATAAATTTTCTTTGGAAATTCTGCAGAAAATGGGTCAGAGGGATCTCACCCCTCTGATCGAGCGGCCGAGCTTAGCCGTCTGTGCTTCTGTGAAGGTAACAGCTCCAGATGTTTAACAACTACTGAAGCTACACCAGCAGATGCTGTTCATGGCCATTTTAAAACCTCTAAACTGAACACATAAAAAACCCGGCTCCATCTGATTCCTTTTTTTTTCCTTTTTTCCTTTTTTTGCGGCACTGAGAAAAAAACCACACTTTTGATTAAGATGCCAGAAAAAAAGTATGGATGTTACCAGTAAACTTGCACATGTACACTTTCTTAAAGAACCAATTTTTCAGTATGCAAATATGATTTCAGTTTTAAGTATATATAATATTTACTTTAACTGAAAGCAGAAATCATTACAATCAGATACAATCAGAACCAAGGCTTCAATGTGCACGAGGGCTCCTGCAGTTAAAAAAATGGCAAAAAGTATGTCGGTATAAACTGCATGCAAATTAAAACAAACATTTGAAGAATTTAACATTCACCGACAAAACACTGACTTTTTAAGTTTCTCTCATTGTCAATGAACCAATCTGATTTACTAAATGGTGGCAGCTATGTGCTGGGAATCTTTGACTTGATGTATATTCTATTTTATTCTCAAAATTCTCTTCCACTCCATGGATGAACTCAAATGGATTTAAAAAAAGAAGAAAAGCTTGCTTTTTTGTTTTCTTTCATAATTGAAGCATTTGTTCAGTCTTAATGAAACAACTAGTCTTTAGCTACATGCAGCAAAAATAATTCTGCATAGCAGATGGCAGTGTTTTTGATATTTATTAACCCTTAAAAACAGAGAGATGCTCATTTGTGTCAAAAGCACTCTCTTTTTAACCATTTGTTTTTATCACACCTGGCCAACGGTTCGGCGAGTTAATGTTGTGGCCTGGTTCTCCATTGTCCATCGCTCATCGCCTCGTTTGTTGTCATTTGTTGACCTCTGTCTGGGAACAACGTGTTCTCGGAAACTGTTGAGCCACTTTAGCTAAAACTTTGCGGACATTTTTCAGCTAATAAGGGCAAAAAGTTAATATAATTTGTTGCAAATCAATCGCAAAATGGCCATCACGACTGCCATATTGAATACGCCATTTTTCTGCTGAAATTTGGTGTGTGGGTCCTAAGCAGCATGACTCGACACATAAACTATCGGCTTCTCTGTGCATCACATTTTGACCTTGATTTGACCTCTAATACCAGACCACGTCCCCAAATGTTATAAAACAGCTTTAAATTCTTCTTTTCTGAAACTGTTGAACCATTGAGGCTCAAACTTTGCAGACATCTACCAACCAATGAGGACACCAAACTTGAAACAAATCATTGCCATCTGTTTTCAAGTAATGTTGCCACGGAAGCCATTTTGACCAATTTGTCCATAATTTCCTTTGCAATTCAGTTGAACTTTGGTATAAATGTACTAAGCAGCATGACTCCGCAGATATTCTGGGTTTTTCTGTACAGCAGATTTAGACCTTGATTTGACCTCTGATTTAGAGAACGTCCATACATGTCATTAATGGGTTTAAAATATCCTCCAAACCTACTTACCCAAGGAAGCTGAAGCTGCACAGACATCTTGCAGCCAATGAGGGCACCATTAAGAAAGTTGTCAAAATTTGAGAATGGACCAACCAAACCATACTCTTATTCTCTGGGGCTCCATCCCCATTACATTACATTACAGGTTCTTAGCAGACGCTCTTATCCAGAGCGACGCACAAAAGTGCAAGAGATCGGTACAAAAGTGCAGAGCTCCAAGGAGACAAGTACAAGTGCTAACAGTAAAACTGACAGAGAACACATTCTGTTGTTACAGGTCTAGACCAATAGGTAAACACCAAATATACTGATAAAGTATACTGATAAAAAAGACCAAGTAAAGGGCAACTAAAATCAAGTCAAGGGCAATAAAATCAAGAAAAAGAGCAACAAAAACAAGTGCAACAAAATCAAGTAAAAGGACAACAAAATCAAGTGCAACAACAAAATCAAGTGCAACAAGCCTCTTCTGGGGCTCCGTCCCCAAGCTAACCATGATACTATCAATAAACCAATCTATTGGATTGCTGTCTGCCTCTGCACTTGAATCCTAGTCCAGTTCATAACAGTTTTCACTGCAGGTGTATATTGTCACACAAAAAACATTTTACAGTTGGACAAATTTATCACATCAGATATCTCCAATAAGTGGCTGATTTGACATGCTAATATGAAGTAGAAACATGAATAGTTGCATTGAAAGCCAAGAAGGAAAAGACAGGGTCCTTAATTGTTAATGGGTCAGGGACCATGTTTCAGCTAATAAATGATGGTTAGGACTGATGGAGCCTTCACAGAAGTACAAACGCTAGAACAATAAATTCCTGCCTTGACAAATTTATGGATGTCATCACACTTGATCATCCTTTGAGGTTTGATGTCTGAAACATCTTGCCTGGTTGCTATTTCCAGAACCAGGAAGTCATAGGAGAATGTGAGGGGAAGAATAAATCTGAAGATAAGACTTTAAGATAATGCAATATTGAGGGCTCAAACTCAATCTGCCTTTTTTGTTATTGTCTAATAAGGCTCTTCCTGAAAGATGTCATTGAGGTGAGTAGAAATGGAGGAACAGAGAAAACCGTTTCATTCGGCACAGGCCCTGCATGTACTCTGGCTGCTATGTGGGTGTTCTGAAGTGTAAATATAATGTCTCCCTGCCGTAGCTGATGGGCCGTAATGGAGGGAATTGTGCTGCAGTGATGTCACACACCAGATACTCTCACAATTCACCGAGAGCTTCTACCGTTTTAAGGTCTAACAATGTTCTGCTCATATCACCTTTTACAAAGGCCTGTCAGACACGAATAAAGTCCAAGATTCCTCCAAAGGTAAGAAAATTGCCAGTATTTTTAGGGCTCATTGTTAGAGGGGAAATGAATATGTCACCTTTTAATTACACAGAGTATTGGAGTTAGAGATATCAGCACTCCCTGTGAATACTGTAGAATTAAACCACATCATAAAGAAGATCACTCAAGTAAAGATTCACTTTCAACAGTTGAAATGTTAACAGGGTTACACCGCATGATACATGAAGAATTACTGTTAAGACAGTGTGGCCCAATTATCTTTTTTTTTTTTTTTTTGATGTGTGATTGTTGATGGGAGTGAATTGCTATGTGTCGGTTTTTAATCTCTGCTTTAATGAATGTGAGGGGAAACTTTCGGTAACACAGAACCCTACTGCAGTAGTCTGAAGTATGAAGTCATGCTCCAACCAATCAATGGCAAGTGAAATGTTGGAATGTAAATTGTGTTAGCCTCATCCAGCTTTGGGCAAACGGCAGTCACAACAATTCAGACGGATTAATTTGAATTTCCACCAGTCATGCCTCCTCACATTCTTCAATTTTTAGAGAGCAAGTCACACTCAATTGGTTTTGCATGAGATGTTTAAATCTGTTGTAAACACGAGTCATGTGCCAGTGTTTTGAAGTTGATTAAATTTGGTGCTCGCTACTGTAGTCTGTCCAAAAGAGAAAGCAGAAGTCGGAGAAGAAACA
Source organism: Gymnothorax javanicus (assembly GCA_029692085.1). Classification (NCBI taxonomy): domain Eukaryota; kingdom Metazoa; phylum Chordata; class Actinopteri; order Anguilliformes; family Muraenidae; genus Gymnothorax; species Gymnothorax javanicus. The sequence continues at coordinate 3,858,120 of CM056209.1, read as the reverse complement.
GAAAAACAAGAGAAAGATGGCAAAACAAGAAAAGAAAAGTGAAAAAGACATGTATAATAAAAACTCAGTGCAAGGAGAGACTGGTAATTTAATGTGTGATACCCCATTGGTGAAAACAGGAATAAAGATAAAGTGCATCTTATTTGTTGTTGTTAAGCCGAGAGGAATACCTAAGTTTCCTATTTGGATGTGAGAAAAATTTGTGAGTGGAATGGCATCCTTGAATTGACATTTGCAATTCAGTTTCTATCCGTTCAAATTATTAGGACACAGCATGTCAGAGAGGGTACCCATTTCAATAAACATCTGAGTGTAGGAACCCATTAAATGCTTAAATTGTTTGTCAACCTAAAATCTCGCCTTTCATGAAAATGCTAAGCTGGCCATGTTTTCAATCTAGACTTGGATATTTGTGCATAAATGTGCAGCACTGGCACCTTTGTGTGCCACGAAAACAGAAATTGCTTTGCTGATCTGCATGCATTAAAAAAAAGCTTATCCATTTCACATTATCAATTATTTTGTGCCGAAGATGCCAGGTTAGAAAAGTATGCTCAGATAGACCCCCCCCCCCAACCGCCAGTTTAGAAGAAATTGCTGTAAACATCAGTGTTGCCACTCCACTTTTGCAGACAAGTAGACAGTTAGTGTAGAAATTGGTCACAGGCTACTATAGAGGACTAAATCCGCTCACATGTTTTGAAATATGTTAAGACACAATAATGGATGTATTGTTACCTTCTGATGACAGGCTTCTACAAGATGGTTCTCCTTCCAAATTTAAAGAGGACAATCTCACCAGGCCAATTAGCCTGAAAGACTCAGTTGAGAAATGACAGTGTTTCATCCGTCATATTTTTATTTCCTTCCTATGGAGCAGGCAGGGGCTACTCACCCATTATCCTGTTGGATTTCACTCCAGCCCAAGAGGGAAAAAACAGTGCACTCAACAGGTAGACATCTAATTGAGATTTAATTTAGTAGAAAGAGGTCCGTCAAATCAAAGTTGAAATGAAAACCTATGGGACGGTGGATCTCCGGGAACAGGGTTGCGCTGGGGAAGGTAATAAAAAAATAAACATGAACTCTGTACAATCTATTTTTGAAAAGCACAGTGATTTATACTTTCATTCACATGAAATGCAGACTACCAACACTTTTTTTTTTTCGCTGAACAGCAAACGAGTTTCTGTTGCAAAGCATAATTAGAGTTAATAATATATAGAAATGAGCACATGTAATTGAAGATGATAATTTGATGCACAGGATTAGCAAAGGACAATTTTTCTGTTTTTTTTTCTTGTTTGTTTTTTACAGTTTATCAAAGCACAGATTCTAAGCTTTTAAATTACACTGAACACCATTAGTCGCTAGACATCAACACTTTTCCGCTATTTTGGTTCTGTCGGCAGAGTCAATCACAGGATCCTAGTCCAAATGAATATGCATTTTACATGCTGAAGAGGAGACTGAAGGAAAAAAGTCCCCGAAACAAGCAGGAACTGAAGATGCTACCGCACAGACCTGGCAGAGCATCACCAGGGAAGATACCCAGCATCATATGATGTCAGGTGATGTCTGTGTCAGAGACTTCAAGCAGTCATTATATGCAAAGGATATGAGCATATGAGACCAAATATTTATTTTTAAATAATAATATGTTAAAGAGTCCAAAGTTTTTAGGTCTAGGTGAAAAGGAGGGGAATGGTGTTCTGATGAAAACCAACTCAAAGCCGACAGTTAACGCTGCAACCTCAGTGTCACTGTATCCTTTGTTACTCCCAGTACTAGAATATAGTACCAAAATAAATTAACTGTCTGATGAATTATGGTGCTCACGGTATGTCTCATATAGTAAAAATGCACTGCGAATGTGTAAAAAAATGTCTTTGAGGGATGGTACATTTTAAAGCAAATTTCTAAAAAAACACCTCTGAAAGTATAGGATGGATTTTTACCTCAGGCTGGAAAAGTTAATGGGTGCGAATAACTGCTGTTTTATCCCAACCCAAACCACTCATGCTCAAGAATATCTGTCACTGGCTGTCAGCTGTATCAGACAGTTTTTACAACTTCACAAACTTATCCCTCAGTGTAATGTAACAACTTCTGAGTGAACAATCAACTCCTTCAAGGTGAGTGATGCAAATTGGGTCAATACGCCTCATCACAAATCTTGACAAAACATTAATTCTTTGCCAAAAAGCTCCCTCATTTCTGAATGTCGGAAAATATGTTAATTTATGCAAAAATATTCGGCCAAAAATTAAAGGTGCTGGATGGAAATTCTGCCAGAGTTAGAGTGGGTTGAGACAGTGTCAGTGCTGTCTGTCTGACCACTGACATCTGGGTTCAGCTGTGACCCTGGGGTCGAGAGATTGACAAGCCTTGCTTACTTCTTATTTTCACCTTAAAATCTGCTCCTCAAGAGGACTCAGTCACTCAATGAAGTTAACTGTCATCAAGTGCTCCAGGTCATTCTCCAGAGAAGAATTCAAAGTTGCCTCCAGGATTGCGCTATGATGGACGATTCAAAGAACAAAGCCCTGGCTCCACAGAAATGGGGGGATGGACCACCAGAAGGAAGGAACGGGTCATTTATTTAGTCCCTCCCCCCAGCAGAGGGACACCTGTAGTACTTAAACCCGAGCGCGTCTCCTATACATGCCAAGACCAATTTACTTTTGTGCTTTTGTTTCGCGCTCCTTGTATTTTTATATTCATAGTATCATGTTACTTGGTTTGTGATGTTTAATTTGAATAATATTGATTTAGATATGTTGGTAATTATCAAACAAGTGGTATTTTGGTGATTGTCTCTTGGATTGGTATTTGTACATTACAATATTTGAATTAAGTCTTGTATGATGTTATTTATTGCATGGCTGTATTTTTGAGAATGTTTTATGTGCTTGAATATTTGGTGAATGTTTATAAAAAGTGCGATTGATATTTTATAAACCAATAAAAGCCAATCAATGAATCAAGTGCAGAGCACCAAAGGAAAGTAGAGCCCGCACAGTTTTCAGAACCCAGCTCTTCCTCTCCCTCTCTCCGTTTGACGCACAGGTCTCTGAAGGCATCGCTAAACACTACCCAGGTAAAACAGAGATGATGTTCATCCCTGCTCTCTCCTCTCCCGTCCCGAGCTTTAGAGTCTCAGAAGGGGACACCTTGGAATGGTGATGGATAACAGGCCGTCCCTCTCTGGGAACACTGCAGCGGTGAGTCATGAATGCAGATTTTCCTGTATAACATCAGAATCTGACATGTTCTCACCATCCGTTCAACTCAGCTTCAACGCCAAGCATTGGTACTGGGCTACTGCAACGCTCTCTTAGCAAGAATCCAATCTGGAATCCACCATCAGGTGCACTCGTATAATCCAGAGAGCTGCAGCTGGTGAAGAAAGTCTTCGGCGCTCAGACTCTACAGTACAGGCTGATTTGTAATTTAGGGGCATCGGCCCTGAGCAGCAGCATGATAAATCCCCCTGCTGAGTCCAGGTACTGGTGGAGGTGGTGGCTAATGACTTCAGATGACACTGATGAAGCAGATGGGGCCGATGAATCAGTGACCTGATGACTCTGTGAAGATGAGGGAGTAATTGGGGGGTGGAGGCGGAGGTGTGGGGGGGGGGGGGGGGGGCACATGTGACAGCAGCAGGAAGCCGCAGAGCAGCATTTAAGAGGCCAGCTGTGAAATGATAGGCTAGTGATGGGGGCGGGTCTCTGTGCTATTGGATGGCTGTGAACAGGTGATCTAGCTCACGTTGATGGCTCTGGACAAATGATGATGGAATAAGGGGAGAGCATGTGTGAGAAATGTGAACACCAGGACAGAAAAGGGGAATATAATATAACCCTTAACATGAAAATGATAGTCTTCTTGCCTGAAGTTCTGCTTGATAATGAAACTGTGTGTGTGTGTGTGTGTGTGAGTGAGAGAGAGAGAGAGAGATTGGAAGAGAGGCAGACGGAGAAGATGAATCCCTCGTATACACCATGTTGTACAGTAATATTGCAGCACAATCCAAATGACAGCAACCGATGAAGAAGAAATCCATTTAGACCTCATTAAGTAATTAAAATGATCAGGCTTAGGGAGATGTGTAACAAACTGCATGTAGACTTTAAAGCAACTAATTAATTCTCAGCCAATTATCTAAATGGAGGAACAAATTAGAAATCACTCAATGCCAGGCGACATATGTTGTACGTGGAACAGACACTGAGCTCAAGGTTCTAGCTGTGCTTTCCTGACACCTTTGAGGTTTGAAGAGAATTATCATCAGGAGTTTTTTCGCAATTTGCCAAATTGGTCATCATTGCACTCTCTGTTAGTCTGAATCAGTTTCTATTTTTGGTGGTGCAATAAAGTCAGTATTGTAATGTTGACATTACTGACACTGTCCCCTCATATTTAGATTTAGTGTTGATTTATTGCATGCTCTCCTGTTTGCACATTTTCACATTCTACCAACGATAGAGGATTGCAATAAGTTAAAATCAACAAAAGCAACAATGTGGAAAGATTTGTGAATAAATTACCATGAGGTGCATCTTGTATTTGCTGCTGGCATTACTATCCAGTTTTGTCTCAAGAGCTAATCAGAATTGCCTTTGCAGTGCTCAGAACAGCAGTGATTTATGGAGGCTGTTAATGAGTTTTATTCCGAAGACACATTTATTGTGATTAAAATATATTGAGTACAAGTTCAAAAAATGCATTTAGCAATTGACAAGCAATTTTTTTGCTTGTCTTTGAAACTAATATCTTTTAATGACCTGATAAACAGCTTAAGAAGGTGGTCTGGACATTCAAAGTTGACGGCAACATGCTCACAGCAGGTCAGATCTACATCAATCCTGTTCATATTAGATGATTTTCAATTGTAATAAACTATAAAGAATGCACATTGCTGGGACAGAGGCATTTTCATTATACCCATCTCTCTCTATCAGATGCAGCAAAGTTAGAGAACTCAGACCATCAATCTTCTCTTGTAATTAGCTCACAAGGCTCCGAGCTACAGCTGGATTTATCACAAATCTGACAGTTCTTTGTAAAAAGAATAGATAACAATTTCCTGCACCTTAATTATAAACAGATCACGCTAAAGGATAATCTCTCCGCCAAATTATGTTATAAACTACCTCTTTGTTGTACAGTGACTTTTAACACAGCTGTAATGTAAACTCCCAGCTGGGCTATTCATATACAGTAATTGGAACGCACTACTCGCCTCTCCCGGTGGATTAGCCAAAAGCTGTGGATGACTGAAGCACGTGACTTTAACAAAGTAACACCTTTCCCTAAGGGTGTTTTGGACATCCATTAAATCGAAGCAGAAATGATTCCCTGCGATCTTGGGTGTGATTCCAAGTGAGGCTGAAGAAATTGGCATCGCTGAAATATCTATGCTTCATCTGAATTTTTTTCCCTTTCATTACATGTCATTTGCGATAAATTTCTCATGACAGCATACTCTAATAACAGCCATTTACTTATGATCTGGCACTCTATTAAGTTTGTAGAATGGCATGCCGCAGTAATGAATGCATTGTCGTGTATACTGTAATTTGTTAACCATGTGAAAATGACGCGGAGTAACAGAACTCAATACTGAAAGATTAATAACACTCAGAAGCTGGATTTAAATAGGCATTCTATTACTCTGGAGCTCATGCAACAAGTTTACAATTCGGGGGCAGCTATTGCCTTTCCATTAGTGACATGCTTAATGTCTGTACCTAAAATGATAAACAAACTCATTAATAAATTCAACAGGATTACTGTGGACAAAAAAATACATAATGCTGCCAAACGGTGTTGACATTAATGCATGTAATCCATCTTGAGCACTTCCACAGTACAGTAAGGTACTGCCTTGCCGCTGGCAGAATTATTTATTTATTTTATTTTTTTTTTTTCTGATCTTTGCAGCCAGTGTCTTTTTGTGACATGATATCCAGCACGCTGTAACGCATTTTAGGCTGGTCGAACTTAAAAATGAAAATTCAATGGCTGCCTGAAAAATGTCACCTAACTCAACTAAATGTGAGTTAACTAAGCCTGAATATAATCTTTGTTTCAATTTGTAATTAGTCAATTGATGAAATTAACTTTTGAAAACTTATGAACTTGAGTTCAATATATAAAACTTGTCATGACAAGTGGAGTTAAAGAGAAGAGATGTGTTCACATGTCAGTGTGCTCAGGTCATCCCAAGTCAATGGCCACATCGGTCACTTTTAGTTTATTCCTGCTCATATCCACTGAAATGATACAGATCAGCTGAATGGGATGTGCTTTGCAGATTATTTCAAGTGAATGTTTGTAGATGCAATGCAGATCCGCAGACGGGAATGTGGCCAGTCTGGCTGTATGCAGGCATCAGTCCAGAGTAGATAAGTTGATTTTTAAAATCAACTAACTAACAGACTCAGAAGATTGCTGCAGTTCAGAATAGATCTGAATAAGGCAAATACTGCAGATGCTTGGCAGTGCCACCGCACTCTAATACCTGTGACGAAGGATCGTGGAGTATTCGGAATGTCATCTTCATGTCCTCAGTACACTAAGATAGGAGTGGTGCTGTCCGTGGGAGGAGGTAAGGATTCATTAGGTGAAACTGTGAAGCTCTATATTCTTATTCAATTTTCTGCTCTGTAGCAGTCATGCCATCATAAACATAATGACCACTGTTTTAAAGCATAGAGCTCGGTGGGGTTTTATTGATATATTTGCTGTTGTGCTGTATTTATTTTACATGCCATAAGTAGCAAGTACATTATTAGACTGAATAACATAGTTTCATGGTCATTAGTGCAGTTTTCAAGTCTTCCCTTCCTATACATTGTTTATAACCCTCAGCCCCGACTAAGGGGCAGAGGGGTATTGTTGTCACGCAAGCCATCCGTCCGTCCACACCTATATTCCGCACATTAACTCAGAAACGCCATCGTCGATCGACCCTATTTTTGGTGTGAGTGTCGGAGTCGGGTAGCTACAGAAGCCTATCAATTTTGGTGGCGCTCCGGTATCCAAAATGGCTGTCAGAGCTGCCATCTTGAATTTGCACTGACATTATCTTGTTGTCCCGGCTCAGGAGAAAGTTACGAAACTCCACAAAACAGCTGTACATCAATGAACTGTCTTCATGACGAAATTCATGTCAAATGGTGGTAAGCATTTAACTGACGGTCACAAATTGATATACTGCTCAATGTGGGCTGAGGGGTTCTGCTCGCATCAGCGGAGCTATTTTTTTCTCTAGGCAAGGGGTCTCCAACCCTGTTCCTGAAGAGCTACCATCCTGAAGGTTTTCACTCCAACCAAAGTAAACCTCACCTTATTTCCTAGTAAGAGATCTTAATGAGCTGCTAATTAGCCGAATCAGGAGTGCTGAATTAGGGTTTGAGTGAAAACCTACAGGACGGTAGCACTCCAAGAGCAGGGTTGGTGACAACTGCTCTGGGCTCTATAGCCCTCCCCCCACTCAGGAATCACTACACTTCAGTCCCTGATCACAGGACAGGTATTTGCATTGTAAAATTCACTTGAAAAGAGTGCCAGCTTCATAGTTAAATAAAGTTTTCATGGCACAGTAAATGGTACTTCGTGCTCTGCTCTACCATGAGCAATATTGGAAAACATCTCTTGAATATCATATTAGCGCTTGAGCGCACTTTAAATTCACAACACTTAACGAAAACTCCCTGAGTCATTTCATGCATATCAATGACGGCTGCCATCATTGGCTGCTTTTACCTGTTTGCTGATACTAAGTGAGTGGGATTTACTGTTAAGAACAGCAGCAACTTACTCGTGGCCTAAGAGTACCAGGCTGGTTCCTACAGTACACTCCATGGATATAGTTTGAGATTACATCCTGCTGTAGATTCAGTAAGTATTATTATTACTAATTTTTCTGCCCCAATGAAAGTCAACATATGCGATGAATATTAATTTTAATTTTTTTTTGTCAAGCAGCTTTCTCGTGTGACCGAACGTTCCCGACTGCAGCATTATAAATTCGACCGGCGCTCAAACACTTTTCTCTCCCACCGATTCCCCGCGGGCATCCAGGGCTCTGCTTTAAGCAATATTTCAAAGCCCAGTTGTGGGAGAGGGCTGATTTTCCACATGGAATTTAAACCTATTCCACATACTGCTCTACAGCTCATCTCTCTTCTCTGCTGTTGCTGAAAACATTATAAAAACACATTCTCAGTGAAACCTCAGCAGATGTGTCTATTACCCTGCCTCAGAGGTGGAAACTCCTCTTTCAGGAAGTAGAAGTCCTCCTCAAGATTTCTTCTAATCGATTCACAATTCAGTTTTTTAGCCTGGAGGTAAGACTGTCAGTAATCTGTGGTCTGTTCATTTTATTTTATGTTTTATTTGAGCTTTCTGTATTAATTTTTCCCTTTGTTGTCAGTTTCCCTGTAGCTGTCATTTCTCCACGTGTCTTTGTTTCGATTCCTGGTCCCCGTTAGCCCTGTTAGCTCCATGTCATTATTACTTTGTTCATTTGTTTGTTTGTAACCACACCTCTGGTCACGCTTCCCTGTTTGTTTTTGACATGTTCCGAGTTTCTTGACAGCTTTATTTACTATTTAAGCCCTGAGATTTCCAAGAGAAATCGCGAGTCTATCTTTGTTCTACTAGTAACTCATGAGCCTTGTTTCTTAGTGTAATGATTTCTGGTTATGATTTCCTTTGTCTCTCAGTTTACGATTTCTGGATTGCCCTTAGTGTCCGTTTCGTTTTGGTTATGATCTCCACCCTGGTTATTTAGCTTCTGATTCTGCCTGTTCCTTGGTACCTCATTCCGCTTGCCTGGGTCTTGGAAATTTTCCTATTGAACAATGCTGATTCTGTCTCTTTTGTTTTTGTGCCTCAGTCCTACTGTATGGTAATGTCGTAAAACCGAGAGATTAAAGCCAATTCTCTTTTAACAAGTTTATTGTACTGGTGAAATTGTGAACAAGTGGTGAACCATTCCAATGAAAACCAACTGCTGAAGTCTGTGGCTCTGTCTGGTACCAGCATGGCAAGAGACCCTAAAGATGGAGGCCCAGAGATTTATGCTGAAACAAGGTGGGCTGTTCTTTACTGTAAAGATTGAACTGATTGGATACAAAAGGACAAATGGCAGAGATACCCAATGAATGATCAACAGAGGGGGGTTGGAGGGACATTCAAAAGATAACAATGGGAGTGGACTGGTTGAATAGCCAGGTACAGACAGAATGATGGGGGAGGAGAAGAGTGCCTCCTTCTACCACAGTAATGACCTGCACTGTATGATTTTAGATCCTGCCTTAATAAAGCCTGTATCACTGATCTGCTGTATGTGCCTGAGTTCTGGGTTCTAAGTCCATCAGGTACTAACCAGTGTAATCTACTCTCTGAGATCTTGGGTATAAAAAATACATGGCTGGAATTTTACAACCAGATCCACAGAGTTTGCACCTATGTCCAGCCATTACCTGTTTGGCCATTTACCCATTCACTGTACTCAAGTAAAGAAAAACATTTGTAATCAACTGAAGTGAAGAATGCCTGAATTGATCAATATTTCATTGTGCAGAGCCTTTCGAATGCCATCGATCATTGTTTCTCTTCGACTATTTCGTCCGACTAAGATTCTTGCCATTGCCCTTTTTTGAATTGTTTTGACTTCCTGGATTTCGACATATTTTTGTATGACCACGATTCCTGTGTTTGGATGCCCTGTGTATGACCCACTGCTTTGTTCATCGACTACGACTTTTTGCCTACCGTCTATGTACCTTTGCTCATCTGTTTTTCTGGTACTGACCCCTGCCTGTCTAGTCGACTGTTTTTGGATTTCGTTTTGTGGCTTGGCAATTCTTGTGTTTTTTGGCATTGACTCGGATCTCATTAAAGGCATAAGTTTTTTGGATTTCCATCTCTTGCATGTGGTTCCTGAACGCCCCATCACAGTTATTTAGACAAATTTGCAGAAATCGTCCAATGTCAGCTGAAAAATAATGATATCCACACAAATTTTGAATGGTTTTGTATTTGCAGATGTTTGTGCGCAATAATAAAAATTGTAATTAAAATTACAACAAAATTGTCTCTTCAGTTGCTGGGATACACATTTATTAATATTTTGTGACTCAGTGGAGTCTTACCTCAGTTTCTCTTTCAATTTTTGATAATTTGTGGTAATTAGGAAAAAATGTTGGAGGGGGACCCAAGAAGAAGGATCTCATTAAGGCAGAATCGAAGCGTACTGTATGCCTCCCTTGGTACATGAAGCAATACAATGTTTGTGATTACATTGTAATATTTGTACATCTCTTGTGATTTGAATTGCATATTTATGCGACAAAAGGTGATTTGAGCAGCCTCTAGATAATTGGAGTGAATAATTAAAGTAAGTTTGATGGCATGGTAATCAGCAGCGTTGATTTAAGGTAAATGATAGAAGTCTAGAGTCCCCTGTTGTTTCAAAATACAAAATTAAAGCCGGAAACTGCAGCAGCTTATTCACACATGAGAAGCTGCCATTTGAATAAATGGCAGTGGCACAGGGTGGGAACTGTGTGGAATATATTTAATGTATTCCTTCAGGTGCTGATAGAGGGCAGGAGATCACATACGCCCCCAATCTGATCATTGGATTTCCCTCAATTAAAAAAAAAAAGAAAAAAGATGATCATAAGTAACAAATGAAATCTTTCAAGCTGTTTAGCTTACAATCCATTCCAAAATACATTTACTTTGGATTCAGATATTACAGTCTAAGGCAGTTGGCTTGATTCCAGTTGCAAAACTGTGTAATTTGTAACTATTTTTAAATGAGCAGTAATACTATTGTATGCAAAAACAACAAAAAAATCTTATGTGCCAACCGACTTAAATTCGAAAGAATAAATAATTGTGTATCTGAAGTTCATTTTTGAAACTAAAGGGATAGTTCACCCAAAAAATGGAAATTCACTCATCTACTCACCCCAAGGCTAACTGAAAGGTCAGAGAATTTCTTTCGTCCTCAAAACACTTTGAGTTTCAAAGAAAAACAGCATTGAAGACAAATCCAAATCTACTGAAGTTTACGGTGACCACTCTTTCAAGCTTAAAAAAAAATTAAAAATACACAAAATGCCTTTGTACTGCTCGTGTGGCATAATGCAAGTATCTGTAAGCCCCCACACTCAAATTAGACTCGAAAGCACATCTTTTTTACCGTGTTTTTAGCCTAAATGCCCAACGTAGCCACTTAGCTAGACGTCGTGACGCATCAGGAGGCCTATAATGTGGCTGCAGTATTTAGCGCAGCTGACCAAGGACAGAAGCAAAGAGAGAGGGGACTCAAAGGTCAAGGTCGTGAAACTGAAGGACTTAAAAACGACTGACATTTTAATGTGTTCAAAATGAAGCCTGCTGCCTTAGAAGTATAAGATGGCGCAGGCTTAGAACTAAGAATGTGGACGAGGGGCTCTTTTGAGCAGCACAGTACACCTAGGGCTTGGATTTGGGTCACCCAGTTCACATCGTGGGACCATTGTGGCCTTATTAAAAACCCTAATAATGGGTGAATGCAAAATCTGACTTTGATATGGAAACTCCCAGCAGCCCAGATTCCAGCCGGGCCAAGGTGCAAGGCTCGAATTACTCCTTAAATCCAACTTTATCTCAAAGAGTCGCCAGTGTTCCAGGCGCTCAAAATTGGTACCAAAAAAACGGTGTAGTTTTAGGTTACCGAGGCTAAGCCCTGACCAAATTTAGAAAGGAAGTCAATCCCCAGCTGCGCGCCTATGTTTATTTTTCTGTCCCGTGCAAACTGAGCTTAAAGAGGCAAGTCGTAACTGTCACAGCGTGCCATATTTCCTCGCAGTCGTTCCACTTAATACCACTATAAACATCACACAGGCGACATTAATTAATTTGCCAATTTCAGGCCTCTTTGAATTTCATAGTTGGTCTCATATTCCAGACTTCAAAGACAACTTTGCTCATATTCTTACAGGTATTAGTGCAAACAAAGGTCTTTATCCACCTCTTCCCAGATCAACCACATACATACATTTGTGAGTGTCCTGCATTTTTACAGTTTATCCTTGAGTCCTGCTACTGAAAAGAATGTCCCATATTTCAATACAGTAAATTCAAAGTCTAAAAACACAGGAAGTAAATGTGCTGAACCAATCGTAGTGCCTCCTCTCCCCAGGACAGAAACACCATTGAAAGGCCAGTTGTCTCTTCATGTGGTGAGCTCTTGTTCCTCATGCACTGTATGAGGATAACACAGCCTGTCTCTCTTGTCAAGGATGATGTTGTTTAGAAATACAGCATTAGGCACAGGTTCAATGTGTGACGTTGCTGTGACATTCAGTATTGCTAGCATAGCATTTCACAACATCTGTTGGAATACAAGGCTCACTACCTGAGAGAGATATTTTTAGCCTTGATTCATCAAGCATTCTCAGGTACAAGGAAGAAAGGATGCTATGTTTTCTGGCCCTGGAATTAATGCGAGCTCGTGCCAGTTCTTATGTGATTGAACTTAGCTAGGATAACTTGCTTGGACTGCCGAGTAAAAGAAATATAAAAATGATCACTTTATTTCTGGGTCCACAGATAAAAAGTAAATCCATATTTACACTTCTTCACAAGGATAAATCAAAGCTCAGTATCCTAAAAGCTTAGTAATAACACCTCAGAATACAGATAGAAACCAGTTGGGGCACCCTCCATCTTCAGTGTGCTATCTCATGGTTCAACAATGGACTAAACTTGTCAGGATCCCATGAGGTCATGGCATTCTATGTTGTTTTCTTAAGTGTTAGTGGATTTTTAATCCTTTCGAAACCTCTGGAAAGCACACAAAGCAGCTACAATCAATCAATCTTTTTTTTCTTCTTGATATCATGGATGAAAGAAGAAACACAGGAAACTACTGGAAGATTAGACACACTTTCAAAGGAATGCACAGAGATGCAGTCATTCACGGACACCAGCCTTGGGTTATTGAGAAAGATGAAACATCTTGATCTCCGCGAACTGCACGTGTGAATGACAAGCCATTCAGCAAGTAAAGAATCATAGATCGGCTATTTAACTAACTATACACAGATTGCATTACTTTGTCACATAACTGCTCTCTTATGTGTAGATGTTTGTGTACGCAATAATATGCATGTGTGGGCATGTGTGTATGTTCAAGGAAATCACAGTAAGCCAGCCATTAATTCAGTCATTTTATTGCAGCTTGTCACATTTTAGGTTGTTTTTCACTTTACGTTTGTACGTGCAATCTAATACAGTATGCAATACAATTGAAATATTAGTTGTTACTTTTGAAAGAGACCAGCATCATTTTTTGATCGTAATTGTATCTCCCCGACGACGATAGTCGAGAGATACTATGGTTTAGTTCCGGGGCTGCCGCTGCCGCAGAGATTTTCTGTTCCAGGCTCTGGAGGCTTCAAAGTTTATAGGATTTTTCTCTAAATTTGCGTAGTCAAAGATGTTTATTTGGCAATGCTCAAGATCAATTCTCGCCAATTTCTGACATCCAATATGGCCGCCGGCGGCCATTTTGTCGAAAACATTTTTTTTGATGATTTTTGTTTTCTGCTCATTTTGAGCCACATTTACATATATATACACATGTACAGGGATGCATATTAATGTCATAGCAAGAATAAAAATGCTGTAAAAATTTGCAAGTGATCTCTCATGGGGATCGGGGAGATACACCACTCGGTCCCTGTGGCGACTGAGTTATCTAGTTTCCATGAGTTGATTCTGTTTTTCTCTCCCCTTGATAAAATCTCACAGCAGAATGCCACACAGTAAAACATGATGGCCCCATGAAGTTATGCGAATCTTTTTCTTTAACTCCACTGGTCATGACAGGTCTTAACTTATGAACTTGAGTTCAATATATTTCATGAGTTAAACTTAAAGTTATCCATTGTCTTGATTAATTGCAAGTTAACTCTAAGATAAGCTTTGTTTTAACTCACTTTAAGTTGAGTTGGCCCACGTTTGTATAGGAGCTTGTGAACTTTCGTTTCTACACTGAAGCAAAAATATAAACGCACGAACCAAAAATGCTGAGTTAAATTGACCTATAATGAAATATGCCCACAAATAGTGTTTATTGGTGTACTGAATGATTTGTTTTGCTCAATTCTGGTGACCCACTTCTCATTTACCACTCCCTGTGAGATTACTCACTCATTGAGATATTCCCCCCCTGAGCTGCATAGAGCATAACATTGAGGTGGTCAGTCAGCATGACCAATACACAGGCACTCCTTGCACCAGGGTCCATAAAAGGCCACCATAAAATGTGCACTTTTGTCACAAGTCACAATTTCACAGATGTCACAAGTAATAAGGGAGCGTACCATTGGCATGCTGAATGCTGGGATATCTGTGACAAGGGTGTCAACACACTTGAATGTGCGTCATTCCACCATCAACCAGTTGAGAAGTCGATTCAGAGAGACCGGCAGCACTGTGAATCGTCCACATGCCCCATGACCACGTGTGACCACACCCACACAGGATCGGCACAGGCGGCTCCAGCACCTCCGTGATCGGCTCCGACCAGCCACCAGGACAGCTGTCGAGACCGTCAGACTGCACAACAAGTGGACACCAGCTCAGACTGTCCGAAACTGCCTGAGGGAGGCAGACCTCCGAGCCTGCCGACCGCACCGAGGCCTCGACCTGACCGCTGTCCGTCATCGGTACAGACTCGACTGGGCCAACCATAACCTTCGCTCGACGCTTGCACGGTGGAGGACGGTGTTATTCAGCGATTAATCGCGATTCCAACTGTACCGCGACTGATGGCAGACAACGCAGCAGATGGCGGCGGCGCAGGGCGAAGCGTTACGCCATGCCAATGTCGTGCGTCGGGTGGCACATGGTGGTGCAAGTGTAATGGTATGGGCAGGCAAATGCCATGGACAACTTACCCATCTGCTTTTCGTTGAGGGCAACTTGAACAGGCAACAGTACCGTAACGAGATGTGCGACTCCATCACGTGACATTCCAGCACGATAATGCCCAGCCACACACTGCCTGGATCTTCTTGATGATGAGGATGTCCCAGTTCTCAGTTGGACAGCATATTCACCCGATATGTCACCAATTTGGAATGTTCTGGATTGGCGGGTCAGACGTGTTCCGGCTCCAGAAAACGTGCGCCAGCTCCGAGTTGGGCTGCAGGAGGAATGGGACAACATTCCACAGGCCACTATTGACAACCTTGTGAACTCCATGCGCCGGAGGTGTACCGCTTTACGTGATGCCGATGGTGGACACACTCGTTACTGAGTGCTGTGAACTCTCCCGCTGACCCCTGTTGGGTTCAGGCTGTGATAACTCATGAATTGTGTACAGTAAATTATTAGTCATGTTTTTGTTGCTTGAATATTTAGGCAAGAATAAAATAATAATTGTTTTGTTGAAATATTTCCCGATTGATAAAAAAATCACTTTGTGCGTTTATATTTTTGTTCAGTGTAACTTTAATCAGCTTGAAATGTACTTGTATTACAGTGCACCAATAAAGGTCTATTTGGACTTTTCATACCCATACGGGCACACACATATGCCTGCGCACCTCCACATGGGGACTGATTAAATATCTTCTTGATGCTGTTTTTTCAGACTTTACTATCCTTGTAGGGTCTTCAAGTCCTCTTCTGTTTGGATAAACTGGTGTACACAGACGCATTTGATTTCAAATCCTGTTTAGGAATTTTAGAACATGATGACAGCGCCTAATGCTGGGTTTCGTTCCTGGTAATACTGGGGCAGTCCTTTACTGATTCAGGTCAGGTAAATGACTTGGCCACTGAAGAACATTCCAGAGCTTAGCCTAAACAGATGAGAAGACATTCTACAAATTATGAGTCGTTCTTTCCTTTCTCTATGCTCTCTCCTTCACTCTGATAAAAGTTGATCTTTGTTTCATGCATCCATTAGATGTGCAGGCTTTTTAAAACAGCTTATGGTAAACCCTAATCTGGTCTTCCAGGTTCTGGTTTTTGAGGCTTACCAATGGCTTAAATTTTGTCATCCACCACTGTTATCAATGGTTTCCTGGCCTTTTGATGTTCTTGGGCTCACTGTTGCAATCTTTCATCTCAAGAACATATGGAATAGTTGACTTTACAGCAGCTATTGTTTTCTCTAGCCCTTTGATGGGTGTATTTGGATTTTTCGGCTCAATGATCGCTTTCTTCACGGGTGGCGAAAGATGCCTCTGCTGCATATTGAGAGTTAACAGCAACAGGTTCCAAATGCAAATGCCACATTTCAAATTAACTCTTCACATTCTTGAATGGAATAATGTGAGAATTAAACAAACCAGGCGATCGAACAACTAAGGAGCCAATCGTCCAATTTCTTTTGGTCCTTTCAATAGAGCTGCGATTCCTACAACAATTCCTTGCTAATAGACGCTTGCACATTTGTAAATCTTCAGAAATTGTGCAAATGTCATCATTTGGCGATACATTCTGTTGTATACTTGGATCTATTTTACTCTATATCTCTTCGATTCACAGATGTGCTCTCCTCTGTTAATGGGCTCATAACTCACTTAGCTTCATGGAGGAATACGGTACACTGCATTGCAAACATAAACACAATAACGTATACACCCACTGGGGATGCATCTGTCTGGTGGAGAGCATTGAGGAAGAAAAGTGGCTTAAAAAGTGATGGAACATCGGCACACATGCTACTTGACAGGTGACTGCAGGTCTCCCGGCAACACTGTTGGGTCACCCAGGGTGATTTTATGAAATTGACAGGTAAATTCAGCATGCCGACATCCATTTAGCCGGGCGCGGATTGATTTGGATGAGCCAGACACATGCATTTTCTTGTGGTTTTCAGGATTTTATTACTTTCCATTTTAATAACTCGGAATTCATAGGTTGAGTGAGAATTATTCTTGCAGATATAAAACGTCCTTATTGCATCTTTAAATCACAGGGATGCTAAACAGAGTGGCCCTGTTTAGCATGTAATTGCCGGAGGAAGAGGAACATGTTCAATCTTTTTTAGGACTGGCTGGTAATTGCAAATTCAGGCATTCATTTTTTGTGATTTTTCTTTTTTTTTTGTTTGTTTGTTATTCTATATATACTAGATTTATTTTATTGTGGTCTTCCTTTGAGTCAGTACACGCATGGACAAACACACAGTTTCATGGAAATATTATATTTGTCAGCCAAGTCAAGGGTAAACTGTTAATTGCAGTATCAACAAAAAGAGAAAATATGGTTTGGTGTCTAATGTCTGACCCTGACACAACTCGCAGCCAACTGAACACAAGCAGAGGAGAGCAGGGGGTGTCAGGATATCCCCCAAAATAGCACGGATACAGTCTATCCCCCGAAACAGCATAACTAAAGTTCTGCCACAAAACAGCCCAACTAACATGTTGCCAAAGCAGCAGGTGCTGTGAGGCCATTCCAAACAGGAATACACCACCTAGTGAGATCATCAATGTCTGGCTAAGGCAACAACTGCTGTGTAGCTGTTCCCATGCAGGAATACACTGTTCAGTGAAACAACTGTGGCCAAGACACCAGCTGCCATATGGCCATTCCCATACAGGACTATACTGGGTAGCAATAAAGATTTTTTTTTGGGAGTTTTCTCCTTTATTTGACAGTGCAGTAGAGATAGACAGGAAAGGTGGGGAGAAGAATGGGGAAGACATGCAGTAAATTGCCTGGGCTGGATTCGAACCCAGGCTGCTGCAGGAAGGATTTTTGCCTAAATATGGTACGCTGCACTTAACCGATGAGCCACCGGGGCGCCCCACTGGGCAGCAATAAATGTGCGACTACAGCACCAGACACCACGAGGGCACTCCAACAAGAAGCACCTTCTATCTCCATGGCGCAAAATACCAAAAGATAATCCTAAGGGCCACCTTATCGACTCAGAGATCCACCTGGAGCGGCAGCAGGCTGACATGGCCAGTACATCATGCGAATTTATGGCAGAACTGCAGCTTTACATGGAGCAGAAACTCATGAGCCTCAAAGCAAGCAATGTTTTGTGGTTGCACAACTATTTTAGCATTGATAAGCGGTGAAGGACCAGCAGTACACAGATTTCAGTGCAGATATTCATACTTTCAGATCTGCAGTAGTACCTGCTTCAGTCCTTAATGTGTGAAGTTTGTAGAGCACGTCTCACGGTCAGCTATTTCAGCCTAGTGGAGAACCAATCTCATCTTTGGTTTCTAAACGTTGTTGAACAGCGGGGCCAATGGAGGAGGCACAGGCTGGTGTTGCAAGTAATTTAGATCAAATCTGAGAAACTGTAGAAGTAACACCTTCCAATACTTACAATCAATTTAGATCTTAGATGACTGTAATGGAAACAATCTATCGACTTCACATCCATATATTGCTCCGTTTGAGATCTTGTTTCGCTGGATGCGAGCAACGAAGGCCGGGAGATGGCAAAACTGGAAATGTCGCCGGTACCTTTTATTATGCTTTGTCGAGTGCGCAGTTGATATGTTAAATACTGGAAGCAATTTCAGGATAAATCAAATAACATAGCATATAGCACGGCTCGTAGCTCTTAAGGTTGCACGTCCATCAATAAAAATTTGAAATCTTTTTGAAAATGATAGCAATATAGGCCATGTCAGGCCCTCCGGTAAATACCCCTATGATTAGAACCACATTTTTTCATAGCCTTTTTGGCTAATATTTATCAAGAGTGCCTATATTATTGAATGGCACTGTATAAAGCTTTTTGGTACTTTCCAAACTGGAAAACAGTGTCTAATAATAATAATAATAATAATAATTAGAAAAGTTAATTTTCAAAGAAAATGCGGGAGTGATTCCTGTGTTAGCTTTTTCTCCAATATTTATTTGTATTTTTTCTTGGTTTTTCCCAGATACAAGCATGCTCGAAAGCTAGAGTTTAGACTTCATTATAACCAGAAAAATAATATTGTTATATTGATTGTATTATTGACCATGCACTTCACAATAACATTTCATTTGATTTGTTTTATTAGATGGCTCTAAACTTAACTGCTTTACCCAGACTAATGTTAAATTATATTAGGTCCGATAATGATTTTGACGAATGTGTTTCACATGCCTATCAGTTCAATGAAGTTAGCAAAGAAGATTCAATGAACTGAGCGTTATAAATACAGTACATTTTCTCATGTGGAGTATAGCCTACTTATTTGGCTAGAAATAAACTCAAACTCCCTAGCTAGGAGAATAAATATGTAGATATCTACACTCTGAAGTTACTAGGCAGAAGTAAATGTGCCACGCAGCAATCACTCAATAATAATGACTATTTTTTGGCATTCTGTCCCTGTTGACACACTGTTGGGACTAGCTCAGTAAATCACTGGGCTGCCTCGTATGAAAAAAAAAAATTCAATCCTGAACAGCCAGCAAGCGGCCTTGGTGGGGCTCTTCTGAGTGATTTTGTACTTCATCTGTATGCATTGACATGTGCTTTAACTCAGCTGAACCATATTCAAATATTCTTTCAAGCAATCCCGGCCGGGAGCTCATCTTCTTGATCCTGAAAAATAAATCAATAACTTTCCTCTGGCCCAGTTATTCATTCTACTATTTGTATTTCGACTGAGCGTCAGCAGTGCGACAAGTGGAATGTATTTATGCACATAGTGTGCATGCGATGCACATGTTGTAGTGCCTGCCCCGGGGTGTCAAGAGAAAACACATCTCTATCCTCCCGAGCCCCCGAACACCTGGCCGCGGTTCGCATTAGTCTGCTCGGCAGCAGCTAAAATATTAGGTCTCCAGTTTCATTAGGGGCTCAGTGACTGGGTGCAGGGGTCACTCGCCCGAGTACAAAGGGAACAATTCAAGGTTACGCCAGTCAGCCTAATCGCAGCATTTAATTTCCTCTCGCCGCGCACTCCGGGCGCTATTAAATTCCTCCGCGAGGAAGCAGAGAACACGAAGCTGTGGAAGTAAATTGAATTTTTCTCCCTCTCGCGCTCTCTCTTTATAAGACTGGAAACAGACCAGTACAAATATTGGTGCAGGCTGGGATAAAGTGCCGTAATGACAGGAAATCAGTGTGCGTTAGCTCAACTGGGTCTGTGTCATCACAAATAGCGATAAACCTGGCTGGTTTTATTTGGGAAATCGGCTACACATCAGCTCTGCTTCAAGTAGGTCACAAACTGTCTCTCTGAAGATACTGAAAATGAGCAGTTTCTCTTTCATACACTGGGAGCTTTGAGAATTAAAAACAAAAAACATTTTTTTCTCTTTAATTAAGAACACAACGTGAAATATGATCAGGGTTCGCTCCTAGAAACACAGAGAAGAGCCCAAACCTCTCTTGCACCTGCACTTTTGAGAACATGAATACTGATGACTACAAAATGTCGTTATCGCTTTTGCACCAAGTAGAGGAAACAAATCAATGCAGTGTATTAAACATATACATATAATGTCTACTATTCATCTGTTGAATAGTCATTATGTTTCCGCTAAAAATGTCGTAGAAAGTGCCTACAATGCATAAACACTGCAAGACGGGCAAGTTGCCAGTAAAATAAATGGACAGAAACAGCCACTTCTGCATATAGCAGTCAAGATTTGCACCCTGGCTAGTCACAGTTATTTGAGTTTAGGGTGATGACTTATGCATGAAGGTGGATTTCAAATCATGAGCTTGTGGGATGCATGTGGACTGTGAAATGACACCGAGGCAAAAGAGGAAAAGGCCCCAGCTCTGGGAAGGCTCACTCTCCAAGAGCATTCTGGGTAATGTATTCATTATGGATCTGACAGCAGGAGGGCCACCAAATCTTCGCAAATCATGTTTATTCTTGTTGTCGTCCCAGGCTAGAGAAACATCATGGGCGGCCTCATTTGTTGGGAAGACAGAATATGCACTTGTGTTGGTGGCCATGTCCACGAGCGGTGGGGATCTCATCAAAAATAATCCTAGCGCTGCCCTTAAGCTTCTAAGCAACCAGGGGACCAGGACTATTCGGAGGGAGGGAAGGTTCCTCATCACCTTCCACCAGCCAGAATTCATTAGGTTTATCCTGGTATAAAATGTATTGATCTTGCAGGGCGAAGAAAAGTGGGGACATTACTCTGAACGCTTCCTCTGGCCCCGGCCTCCTCTTTCCCCAGTGATTAGCTCATAGTTGTTTACGTTGATGGATCTTGCGACGACCGTTTTCAATGCAGAGTCATTACAGCGAATGGGCAGAGAAGAAGAAAAGTAAACGGCGGCCATTTACAAAATGGCCAGCAATAACACAGCGGGACCTTTTTTAACCCATAAAGTCGATAGTAATACAAAATGTGGCATGAGCCTCACTATCTCCTTCCAAAGGATTGATTTCTTTCAGAGGTCTGGCGATCAGTATCATAAACCCTCTGAGGGAACGCCCGCAAAGAAAATCTGCTTGTGTTTGTCAAAGAGGTGCAATAATTTATTGGTTTATGGATATGTGTATTGGTCTGTTTGCTCTCAAACCCTGCTTGATCCATTCTATACTATTGAAGCAGTGTTCTCAGGCCCAAATTCAATGAACACTTTTTTTTCTTCTGTGCGACTCTGCTAGAGGTAAATGCTCATTATGCACACAGACTGGCATGTGCGGCAAGCGCCAAAGGAGTTGTGCCAAAATGTTTTCAATATAAAGAAACAGAAACATTGGCCTGCACGTTTATTCCAAAGTCAATAATAGAGACAAATTGATTCAAAAGAGCGCATATAATTATGATATTCAAGTACAGTTGCAGAGGACCTTATGTTTGGATGCATCTCTTCTCATGGCTAATGTCTCAGCAGAATACTGCTATCATATTACATACCTTTCACTGAATTCTGAAAGCATTTTTCAGAGCAGATGGCTACGATACATTACAGTGCTCATGTGTGAAACACAGTAGGCCAGTCACTCGCCCCGCAAGATAGACTCCCAAGCATTAAAAAATGGCCTGATGAAATATTCATGGCTCAGAAATATTTGTTTAAGTGGACTCTATCCTTTTTGCCCTGGCCTCTGGCCTCGGGGTTCTGGCAGTTGAGATCGCTATCCATTGGCGGCTGTAGAGCTGTGCGGCAAAGTGCGCCTCTCGCGAGCCCGGCTTCGTTAAAAGCAGCGGAGGGCCGAGATGAAAGCCCGGATCGAAGGGATCACATTTCCTTTTAAAGAGCTGCGGGGAAGCGCGAGCGTTATAATCGGCGGGAATGATCTCCGCCGAGATTCCGGGAAGGACGGATTCGGAGCGGGGAACGGTAACGGGCGGGTCGCCCCGCCTCATCCATCAGAACGGCTGCCTACTGGAAACGGAGCTCTTTCCTAATCTGGTTACACCTCGCTTACTTCGCCCAGCTTCTCACAGCCTGGCATCCGCGGCCATCCATCTTACGCCGGATGGACAGGTAATGTGTTCCTAAGTGAGTTACCCGGCAATGCAAACCTGATTATGCCCTCTAAACATTACATCACTTTTTATTTTGGCTCATTAATTGGTTGAACTTATGGCGCAAAACGTAAGGCAGCCGCTACCTGGCTGGAGGTTGAGTGAGCGGTGTTTTTTTCTGCCAGATGGGACATAACTACTCTGCAGCGTTCGAGTAACCCACTGGAGATAAACTAGAAATAACAGTGCCTGTAGAACTACATGGAGACCTCATGAATTATACACGTAATATGCGGTATTTTGAGCGGGAATGTGGGTGAGGATATGCAGGACACGCTCGTAGCTGTCATTTCCCAGACCCACAGCTGCAACACCTTACAATCTACGACAAGGAATGGCACTCGGCCTAACAAATTACCTTGTATTGGCCAATGTGGCTCCAAGGGGCTATTATAACAAAGCCATTGTCCGAGATGGGTTTCTTTGAATTTTCAGAGCACAAATCTGTGTCTGATTGACAAGCTTGAAACATTTGGACCAATCACGTGTCCACGTGATTCAGGCACATCATCGGTTTTCATCGAGACAGACTGCTGCAGAACATTCACCCTTTGCACTGGTTCAAGCATCTTAGAACTGGGACTGGGCTTGTGAATGACCTATCACTGCAGGCAACAGAAATCTTGTTTGTGCAATGTGGAATGTTCAAATAATATTATTCTGACATTATGCAATACATATGACATATTCATTTATAAATTATTATATTTTTATTTCAGCGATATTCATTTTTATGTGTGCTTGCAAATAGCACTTTATCAGGAACACTTGTATATGTGCTCATTCGTGCAAACATCCAACCAGCTAATCATGGGACAGCAGCGCAGTGCATAAAGATCTTGCAGATAACTGTCAGGAGCTTTGGCTAATGCACATCTCAAATATCATAATTTGGGAAAAAAAAATGTGAATTCAGTAACTCTGACCATGGCGTAGGTGCTGGTGCCAGGCAGACTGGTTTGAGTATTTCCAAAATATCCTTTGATTGTCTCACACAAGTGTCTGTAAGGTTTACACAAAATGGTGGGAACAAAATAGAACCCTAAAAACCCACCCTAAAAAAAAAAGAAAACATCCAGTTCTGTGGATGGAAACACCTCGTAGATTAGAGAGGTCAGAGCAGAATGGGCTTTGAAACAGCTGATGTCAGCAGGTGATCGCAATCATGATTTGGTATCAGCATCCCAGAAAATCGTAGTCCTTCAGGAGCAAAGATGGACCGAGGATTGCCAATTTTCCAACAAATGCACAGGAAAATCATTGAAAGTTTTCCAAACAATTGTCCTCAATTTCACCCTCTAAGGTACATGGCATAATTAACCCCATTGTGCATATATAGACGCCGATGTCCGTAAATTCCGAAATTTAATTGCTAAATAATTCTGTAATTGAATTTCCAAATGTCTTGCTTCACTGGAATAATTTTTACCCAGTCTCTGAGACACAAATACTGAGTTATAAAGCCTTCAATAGGCTCATGCACAATAAACAAAAATTGGTTTTATTTGTATTCTGCGTAAAGGGGTTTTAAATAGGGGTTCAGGATTACTCTGGGAAACATTTGTCAAGTACTACAATGCGTAGCTACATCCACACATTCCATTCAAAACTTCACTGTGCAAAACCAAAGCCATGTATTAGAAGTGTCTAAAAGTGCCATCAAATTCTCTGGGTTTGGAAGCATCTGCAATGGAGCATCACACAGTTGAAACGTGTATTGTGGTCAGACAAATCAATATTTCTTGCAATTTTTTTGGAAGAAATGGACGCCATGTGCTCCGGATTAAAGGAAATCACCCATGCAGACTGTTAGCAGCAAGAAGTCCAAAAACTGGGCTCTGTCACGGTATGTGGTCATGTCTTTGCCCTCGGCAAGGGTAAAATAAATAAAATTCATGCGGTGAAACATCAAATAATGTGCTGTTGTATTGCTTTCAATGTACTGTAATTCAGGTCAGACATAATTTGCAAATCACTGCTTTCAGTTTTGATTTTAATTTCATGTAACGTCCCAACCTTTTTTTGATTTGGGGCTTTACATCAGCCTGGTATTCGTGTGCTGTGTGCCTGGGGAAGATACCAAAATGCTTTATCAGAAGACGTGCTGGTATGATGCGCTGGGAAATGTTCTGTCAGCTAACTCTGGGTCTGGGCATTCATGTGGATGTAATTTGATGGAGCTGGGACAGCAGATTAATGGTCATAATGTTTTAGCTCAGCAATGCATACTGTTTTCATATTGTATTTTGGAAATTGTTGTTACTTTTTTTGTGGATGAGCTTTCACTTTCACCTCATGCAGACCTTACTTTCACCAATTTAATGTCACCAGATATATCTAACTTGCATGCCAAGCACATGCAGGAGTATGCATTAGCTGTCATTTATAATTAACTGAAATTTGTCACAGACCCACTAAGCTATTTTCGCTCTTCATCAATTACCATTTATTGGGATATGCTACAGTTATCCTTGTTCAAGAATTTACTTTCCACGAGTTCTAAATTCATTTTTCATTGATTTATGCATATTTTTTGGCCACAAAGTATATTACTTTTTGATCTGTGTAGAGCTCACATTAATTCAGCACAAATTGTGATTCTACTTACTGCTTGGAATTATGATGATGTGAATCAGTTTGACTTTAAAATTGTTCTTTTCTTTTTTTTTGGTAACATTATTATTTTTTATTTAATTCCAGCTGAAGACAACCACAGGTAAAGAAACTTTCAGTGCATGAGCTCACAATTTATGTTGTCAATTCATACATATGAATATTTCCCGTTGCAATTATATTTAAATGTCATGCCCAACGACACAGCTGGGGTTCATTTAGGATCGAAACCTGCAACCTTGTGTGTGCAAGTCCTGTTCCCTAATGGCCACCACACAGTCCTCCACCGATTAGCATAACTATCATGTGTTTCTTTGAACGAGTTTGCTCTGAGTCAGTGGTCCATTAAAAGTATTTCCCTTGCCAGAAATGGGGGAGAGATATCTGTCTATTGAAAGTTCTGAGTTAGGAGTGAGGTTGGTCTCCCAGACAGTGCCTATACCTCACCAATGAGCCCCTTTTTAAAAGGTCAGCTAAAGGTTTCTCAGCTGCATATCTTAACCCTTAAATGCCCAACTATAGTAAAAGTTGAAAGAAAAATCTATGTATTCTGTTAATAGGTCCTGGGAAGGGGCTAATAACAACCCAATAGCAATTTTTAATTTTTGGTGACCTTTGACCCCATTTTAGTTTTGTGACATATATGTCACTATGGGCATTTCGGGGACCTTATTGCTAAAATGACTTGAATGATAAAACAGTTGACATATGGCTGAAGTATTAGGCATAGCTTATTTTTCATTAGCTTACCTGTTTGTCTACTTTATCCAGTGATGAATGGGTGCTGATCTATCGTGTGGATTCCACCATGGGGGCGGCCATATTGGAAAGGTTAGCTGGTGCAGCCATAGTAGTGTCAGTTCCACTTTTATGCATCAGATGGCAGCACTGATGGTCTAAATATGTCACTATGGGCATTAGGTTGCAAAATTTATGTGGGGTCAGTGGTTTTGACAACCCCCAAAAATTGTGTGACAAATTTGTCACAGGGGGCATTTAAGGGTTAATATTTCCTTTGAAAAAAAAGGCAAGCATTCAAAAACACTGGTCTAAAGGTCTTAACTTCAACTACAATTACAACTGCACAGAACCACAGTCACCAAAACACAGGCATGTGCAAGCACACACACACACACACACACACACACACACAAATGCGCATATAAGGACACACAGACACAAAGACCCCTGCTATCACATTTCATGCCCCTGTTTATTTATTTCATGGTGTCTCGCAGTATTTCGTATTCTCTGTGTTGTCTTGGTAATGGATTTCTGTTGATTTAATTGTCTCTTTACCTTGTAAATTCCCCTGTGCATTCCTCACACCTTTTCTCGCACCTGTTTCTCATTGTGCTCATTCTCTGCATCTATATCTGTTCCCCACTTTCCCTGTTCAGAGCCAGATTGTCTTGTTCTCGCCTTGTGGCTGTTTGTGCTCTCTCACAGTCTCTTTGTTCTCCCTCTTCATGGTTCCTCAGTCCTGCCTCCAGTCTGTTATATTTGTGTATGTCTCCCTCCTGCCATTATTTCATTTTGTTCACCTCTCCAGCCTTTCTTTATCTTTGCCCTCGCCTCCTCCACTTCCTGTTGATTTGACCTCCTGGCTTTAAACCCATCATTGATCTTTGACCAGGGTCTCCCTGACCACAAATATCTTGGCTTCCATGTCTTGACCCTGACTTGTCCCTGGCCCACAAACTTAATTGCCATTGTTACCTTGTTTGGGGTTAACTGAAACATGGACTGTCGACCGCCCCAAATAAAGATCTGGTTTTCGCTATCTTTGGGTCCTGCTATTGATTCCTTTTGCCCTAACATCTGCGACAGATCAGTCTGGTCAGAGATGGAGACAGCAAATTCGGCTGACAAACTGTTTCCTGTTCCTCTAGCATGCCCAAGTTTCCACACGGTGGGTTTCCCGGCACTTACCCAACTTTTCTGCCCGAGTTTTGTCTCTCCTGTCTGGCCCACCCTCTCCCACTGGGTAACCGGCGATGGACTCGCCTGCTCCTGCTCTCCTGACTGCTTGCAACCTGTCATCACACTCGTCATTTAGGCTCGAGTTTGTGAGCAGGAAATCTGCTTGTCCTGAGCCAGCTAGCCCACTGCCCAGCGCCATTGAGCCACCACTGCCCATTTCACCCAAGTTCCCGCTTGGTGTACTCTCACGCTTGCCCAAGTTCCCAACAGTTCTTGAGAGATGGATCCTGTGCTTGCCAAAATTCCCAAAGGGCAGATCCAACGCTTGCCCAGGTGCTCAGAAGGTGGGCCCTTGCACTCACGTAAGTTCCTGTGACATGGATCCCAGCCCTCACTTGAGCTCCGTCAAGCCAAACCACCACACTTATCAAATTTCCTGCAATAAGGACTTTCATGCTTACCAAAGCTCTCACGAGGCCAACCCCACACTCGTCCAAGTTCCTGCTAGGCAGAGCCTGCTCTTGCTCATGTTCCCACATTGCAAATCCTGCACTCACCCAAGATCCTGCGAGGCAGATCCTGCATTCACCGAAGTTCTGGCGTGACAAATCCCACCCCCATGTTCCTGTGAAGCAGATACCACACTTGGCTAATTTCCAGGAAGGTTGATTCTGTGCTCGCTCATGTCCCCACAAGTCTGACCCCCTGCGCTCACCTGTGTCCACCCAAGCTTCATCCCTCCCGTCCTCCTCCTCCCACTGGATCATCGCCGATGAGCTTACCTGCTCCGTACTGCGGTCCCTGGATGTCCGTGCCATGGAGTCCAGCCCAGGTTATCGATTGCCAGATGGAGACCCTAAGGGTGGGGTTCTGTTCCCTCACTACACACTTGAAGCTGTCTGACAACTTACTATCACGATACATTACAGCCACTACCAGCACTTCACCAGTAAGCCCCTTTCTGTTGGTTTCTTCTTCAAGATGCAGGGAGCACAAAGAACTGTGCAAAGCATATGATTAATTCCCAATCCATAAGCACAAATTCATGTTCCAGTTTGCTGAGATCCAGTTTTGGCACAGTGCATTAAATTTCTGACACATCCTGTAAGTGCTTTGCCAATCACAAAAGAGTAGGCTTCAAAAGGAGTGAGCCTTTAAGAGACAGGAGCCGAAACAGCCAATTTCAGGCTGAATAAGCTTGAATTGCTACAAACACCGTCCATACTGCTGCAATTAGGTGCTTTTTGACTATAAAAGCATGCAAGGATTTTTGACCACGACAAACATCTTTGGAACTTCAGGCCTCACTCACCTCATATGAGGTCAGCATTCATGATTCTATAAGTAGAAAGAGACTGGGCGAGAAAGGAATCCATAAAGTAATTTTAAGGCGAAAACTAGTGCTAACCTAATTGATCATAAAGGCTCTTTTACACATACTCCTCTGCACATGGACGAGTCAAAATGTGATTGTTTTGAAGACACAGCTGCTGTTACATCTGGTGTCGAGCTAATGGAGCATAACACAACAGGAACATCATCGCAACAGTCAAAAATGGTGATGACTGTGTGATGGTGAGAGGAAATTTCCTGTTTCGAGACCTGGCTGATGGAATTATGACTTCTGCTCTCTTCCAGAAACTCTAGTAGGAGAATGTCCAGTCAGCATTTGAAGCTCAAGTACACCATGGTTACCCCATTCAAAGCACATGAGCAAGTCCACCCCAGAATGACCAGGAAGAAAAAGAAATAATATTTGAGAGCCCTGGTTCCAAGTCTTGAAGACTTGAACCCAAGTGAAATGCTGTGGCAGGACAGGCAGCTCATGCTCAACCCTGAATTAAAACAGTTTCACAGGGAAGAGAAGAGTGGGCAGTGATGTGAGAGGCTAGTTACTAGTTTTTGGAAGCATCGGTTACATTTGTTTCTGGAAAAGGCACAAGCAATTAATTTTAAGGGGGCAATTACTTTTTCACACAGTGAAAACATCAAAAACATAAAAAGATGCACTGGATTACCTTTTATCTTCAAAAAGTACAATTTTTTTTTTTTTTAGAACTGTATTATATGACAGTTCAACTGTTTAAATGATCTGCAACCCTTTAGTCAGACCTATATGCAAAATAGGAGGAAATGGGAAGCGGGGGGGCAATTACTGTTTAATGATTTCATAACACTTTAAATGGGATGAATTGTGCAAGATTATATCCACAAGCTCAGTGGTCAGAATTTCTTTCAGCAAAAAAAGAGAGACTGATTTAAAGAAGGTGATGCAGTCACATATATATTTGACTTCAGAAGTTGAGCTTTCAGCCATTTCCAAAGTGATTTTTCTCTCCTCATCGCCTGGCCTGTCCCCAGTGACTCCTCAGCCCCTCCCCCTCCGCTGCTCGCAGAAGAATTCAGACTCCAAAGATGATTTAATGGCTGCAGTCTGAGCTATCAGAGACTCCAAACATCTAAACCTCATCTGATCTGCCTGAGATGGGCGATGTTGTGCAGAATGACAAAGCAGAGGATCATCCTCAGCTCAAGGTTTCTCAGCTGCATATCTATAAAATACTGTCTTTGAAAAAAAAAGAAAGACATTTTTCAAAAATACTGTTCTTAAGGTCTTAGCTTGAACTGCAGTCTCGACTCGGACACCAAAACAGCACACGCACACAGGCACACAGAGAGGGACGCGCACACACACACACACACACACACACACACACACCTGCACATGCGCGCACTCACAAATAAATGCAGCTACAGATATTCAGACAACGACACAAAGACCCGCACATACTGCATGATGTAATGTACCCACATAAATCTGTTTTCAAAGCTATGAAGGTTTTTAGGTGTGTGCACTGTCGTCAGGGAGTTACGCAGTTCTGTGCTGTTGGGAATTACGGTAGTTTTTAAATGCTGCCCTTTTTTTCGGATGTCTTCCCTCTCCCCACACAGCCTCAATGGAATCTGTGCGAGTGCTGGATCCAGCTCACAGGAAGCTGTCCGCGAACCTGCCATCATCGTACTTTGTAGAGCATTTTCCTGGGAAAAGACATGATGACAAATAAAGTCAACTGTGTTTGACAGGCAATGCAATCCTACATACCTCAGTCAGCGATGGAAACAAGCAGGACTACCAGCCTTTGTACATCCTTACCCTGCCCACAGCCTGGCGCCACTTCCTACAAACGGGATCTTGTGTTTGGTTTTTTTCTTTTACACTTTGTCAAGAACAACGGCAACCAGCCTTTGAACGCTTCTGTCTCTAAATTTCAGCTCACTCATGCACGGGGGTGAACTGAGAGAGCCCATGTTTTTAGTGGCCACTCGTCAACTGGTTACATTTTATTTCTTAATGACCTTAAAGATGGCATTAATCATGATTCCCCTGTCATGCTGTAATCTGCAAATTTCACAGGATGTGAAGGTGCTATTGCCCGCACCATCTAGCGGAAAGGTATTATTAAAGATGAAAATTACATTAAAGATATACTAAGTAGGATTTGTTAGTTTTAGTTGCACTTTGTAAACACAACATTCAAAGTTGGTCCCTCCTCCCTGGCTCAATGACATCAGAAGCGCTACACTGCAGTCAGGCACTATTTCCCACCTTCCATCTTTAATGTTGTTATTGGTCGGGAGCTACATGCCCACTACCCAAAGGTTGACACCTGGAAATGTCTCATACAAAGAAAGATATGAAAATTCAAGCAGAAGGCAGGTCCCTGTAGACAAAGACTCCGCCACGCAGTTCTAGTCGGTCATCAGTGATGATTGAGATGGATTTTTTTTTGTATGAATCTATATTTTGTTTTAGAAAATCTTACTCAGTATACCTTTAAAGACATTACATGGAGGACTTTGCAATTTGTTTGAAGTAATTTTAATTTGTTTTACGGTCTTTTTATGATCATTTCTTCAATCGATGTTATTACACACCAGGGATTATATTAATTTTAAAACAGGAAACAAAAGAGTGTAATGGTAATCTGGATATTGGCTTAAGAGTTATTATTGGCTGTCAGTCATTATCTATCCATCATTATACATGGGTAAGACATATTGATTTTGAAATTAAAACATACTGCATATTACTGTGCTGTTTTGAACTGCAGCGAGTGCCGAGTGGTTACCTGATTGCCACAAGACAGAGGTGGAATTTTCCTATGAATCCATCTCTACACTTTCATTTTAATTTAAAATTTCTTCTGTATGAGGGACTCTGTGCAAGGGATATGATGTAATAGCATAAGACCATGGGATCATCAACCTCAGGTTCTGCAAGAATGCAGAAGTGGTGCAATTCTCCATGAGATTATGCAGCACACTTTATAAAATTCCAGATATAAATCCATTTCAATAAATATTTAAGCAGAGTCTTGTTTTATTGACATAAAGCTATTGCTATTAAGGGTATACTGAGTTGAATTTTCCTAAACAAGCACATTGACTTGTACAAAAATAATTCCTCTCAGTCATCCAGAGATGTGTGGGGAAAGTCTGCATCTCCAGGGATCCTGCCGGCTGCCATTATTTTGTTATTTTACTTTGCATGGGACATTTATGGGAGTCAACCTATGGGCAGTGGGTGTGCAGCCCCCAGCCAATAACAGTACGCAGACGACTCAAGTTCCCAAGAAAATGCTAAGAAAATAACAGACAGTGCAGAAAAAAGGAAATATAGCGATGGAAAACGTCAAGCAGAAACAGTCAGTTCCAAAATGAGAGTGTCTAGGGTTAGCTTTGATGCGACTGCTAGTGAATACTAAAGGGGAACAAAAGCGACACAGAATTGGGCTCTTTTCTGTTGGACAGCTAAGTGTCATTGTTTAGCTTAGTCTGCTTGCTAACGGGCCAGCTTTTCCTTCATAACAAATGTTATGTTCCAGAAATAGAAGTGAGGTAGCACTGTAACTTTACATGCAAGCTGCGATCTTACATACTATGTCTTACTATAAACCAAAGCAAATAACGTTACGAGCTCGGAAAATAACCCTTGAGTTATACAGTGCTAAGTTTGTTCTCAGAATCATCAACACGCACCGTTAATGGCAATTACAATTGTGGGAGGTTCAGGGCTAAGTGTTTGTAATGATCAGGTAACTTATATAGATTAGCTGACAATAGCTACATTACTGTTGATCGAGCATGTTTTATAAAGTTGAAGAACTGGTATAGCAACGTTGTCATATACACAATTGGTCCAGAACCATAATACAGAGCAATTTTGAGCTAACTAGCTTAATTACCTGAGCATTAGCTATCTTAGGTTTGTACAGGATGGTCTAAGTTGGAGCACAGCTTGAATTACGGTCAGGGGAGTGTGCCTCCGCTGTGGTTTAGCCGACTTTGAATTTTGTGTTTAACAACAGCACCTGACAAATCCTACTTGATATACTTTTAAGTTTTTTTTAAATAAGACAAAACATATTGCCAAAGAGGTTCAATACCTTTGATAGTGTGAGAATATTTTGCCTGAAGATAAGCTAATGCTTTCCTTTTGATGCAAAATAATTTAAAAACACGAAATGTATTACCAGAGAGGTTCAATGATTTGATACCATCTTGATGGTATTTAAAAAAATATCACAACAAACGTGTAAGAGGACTTTGCTTTTAGATAAGCTAATACTTTTGCTTTTGACAAAAAATAATTTGAAAACTAAACACTTGCTGAGACAGACCATTTGTTTCAACGAGTATGATAAAACATTACAGCTGTATGTATGCATCTCAGGAATAGATTTTTCCTCTGCTATGGGATAATTTACTGCTGTTGGCACTTGAATTTTCTTTATTTGCCCAGATGCACTCAACCGACAGCAGTTAGAACTGCACCGTGCTGAAAGCCATCAAGCCCAGCTGGAGTCAGTTTCCAAGATGCTGGAGGCATTTGCTGCAAGTATGAACACTGCCGGCTCAGCTCTTGCAGATGCAGTACCATCGGAAGCCTCACCTAATGGGCCAACCTCCAAATCATGGACTGCTTCCACCAGCCCAGTCAGTGAAGCCCATCTGCCTCCTCGCAGCTCCTATTTCTACAACCCAGGTACCTGCCACTCCTTTCTATCGTAGAGCTCACTCATCTTCAAGCTACAGCCTTCCACCTTCTCCTCAGACCAGGTCAAGATCACTTACATCATAAAGCTGCTCACTGGGCATGCCAGTGATGAGGGGAAAGGCTCTATGGGAGTCTTGATTTCCAGTGTGTGCATTCCGGGCTATCTGCATTGTAGAAATGAAGAGGGTTTTCGATTGTACCTCTGCTTCCTCAGTTCCTGCAGACTACCAATCTCCTGGAGTTGATCTGCGCCCTAATTATTCCAGTGCTGATGAAAATTTTATCAATGTCCAGCTTGCCTCCCAGTTGCAGTTGCTCAGCCAGTGGCTCCTGCAGCTCATTGACCCCATGGCCACCACTGGAGCTTCCTTAGTCAAGATCATGCATGTCAAGAACTTGTGGATCTCCTCATCTCCAGTAACCATTGAGAACAAATAATCTTCTTCATCATGAATTCCCCTATTGAACCCATAGTACATGGACACCTGTTACCTCTAAAGCACAACTCCCAGATTGATTGGATCAGCCACCAGGTGTTGGAATGGGGTCCTTTCACCTCCATTCACAATCTGAAGGATGCCCAAGCTCCGGTTTGCCCTGGATCAGACTGAGGAGGAGGCCCGCAACCTGTCCTCCATACCTCCTGAGTACAAAGAGCCTCCGAGCTGCCTTCAGCATCCTCACTACCTCTGCACCGGCCGTATGCCTGCTCCATCTCCTCCCTGCCTAACACTGCTCCCCCCCGAGGCTGCCTGTCCTCTCTGTCCCATCCTGAAACTGAGGTCATGGAGAAGTTCATCCAGGAGTCATTTGTCACCAGCATCATTCGCTCGTCTTCCTCCTCTTGCTGGGCATGAAGGAAAGTGGTCTCTCCCCTTGCATTGATTATTGTGGGCTCAACAACATTATAGTCAAGAACTGCAACCCATTGCCTCTCATGTTGCTCCTTTGAATCCCTCCAGGGGGCACAGACCTTTACTAAACTGGATCCTTGGAACACCTATCATCTAATCCACATCAGGGACGGAGATGAGTGGAAGACAGCGTTCAATACCCCGACACGACACTCAAAGTACCTGATCATACCCTTCAGCCTTACCGATGCCCCTGCAATATTCTAGGCTCTCATTAATGATGTCCTCTGGGGAATATTTGGCCAATTTTTCTATGTCTATCTTGACATCCTTGTCTTTTCCTTTCCAAGGACTAAGCTCACTGTCCACGTCAGAAAGGTCCTTCAGAGGCTGCAAGAGAACCATCTGTTCATCAAAACAGAGAAATCCAAGTTCCATCACAAGTCAATGCAATTAAATAGTTTCATTTCTTGTGCTATATTGAGGAAAACTGATAGTTTTGAGTCTTTTTTGGAGTTAACGCACTGTTAATTAAGGATAATGGTTGAAAATGGGAAAAGACTAATGAGCAGATAAAAGGGAAATTTGCACTCTCACTATTTTAAGCTCAGCAGCAATTAATAAAGGTTGTTTAACAAATTTATTTGCAGTTTCAAGAGGTGATGTTTATGTAAAATTCCTACCACTTATGCCACACCTGGCCTCCATGAATTGTCTGTGCCATCTAAATATTGCAGCTTAAGTTAGTGTGACTCGATTTCTGCACTGCAAGCATTGTTATATTGTCATTCACTTCTTTCCTTGTTTTTTTGTGACAGCTAGCTGATGGACTAACGGGTTTTCGGTCCTATGGGGAATTTTTTGGATTATTGAACCTTTAGAATGATGGGCCATAGGAATATGGCATGGCACCGGTGAAATTCTTCATACATGAAGCAGCCAGAATAGAGCAAACTGGTATAAAATTGAGGAACTTTCCAGAAACAGGCAAGGCATAAAGCTATTCAGTTTGATCAAAACTGTATGGCAATATACATGGCCTTGCTTTATCGATACGTTATTGTACTTTCCAAGAAATATGTTGAGGGGTGGTAGGTCTTCTTGTAAAATACTATTTATCCATGATTGTTTTTAATTGATTTATATAGGTTTTAAAGTGCTCTGCTTTAGGAGGGAAACCACTAGTCCCATTGGATATATCCCCCCCTTAAATGAGTCATATGTTTATAGCATCTGTCGCCATCATATGCCTGTTTTGTGGTTGCCAGAAAACAAACCTGATATAGCACTCATGCTTCAATTTTTTACATTAAGGGATGCAAAAGAATTGCTCAATATTCAAAAAGGAAATTATTTAACATGGTCTACATGACAGGAAATAAAAATAAAGATCAACTGAAAGTCAAATTTCCTTACCTCTCTCAGCTGGTCTGTGAAATATGAGGCTTAGAAATGAAAACTCCCTGGTGGCAGGTAGTTTAAAGTAAATAAATCCATTTAATTTCCTCATGCTCGTGGCCGTCCGGTCATTCACAAAGTTCTTACAAAGTTCAACTGTGTTTCACACATTAGGCGCAGGGCTGCTAAAAAATTCAATTAAATTTTATTTGTATAACGCTTTTCACAGGACTGTCTCAGAGGCGCTTTACAATGAAGCACCGGAGCACAACCTAACCTATATCCCCAAAATAGCAAATGAGGTAAAAAAAAAAAAAAACATAATCCAGTCAGGTGGAAAAGAAAGGGCTGGAAGTGCAGTGATTTTTTTTTTTTTTTTTTTTTTTGCTGCAACATTTGTAAACATAATTTGATTTGCTTTGTGTTTGAGGAGAAGTGACGCACGGCCCATCCTCTATTGATTGCATGTGGGCGTGTGTTTATGTGAGGCTGCACAGGCATTTATGTATGTGTGTGTGCACTTGTGAATATTTATGTGTATGTGTGCGCGTGATTGCGAGTATGCTTGCACCTGTTAACATGTCCATGCTTCCAGAATATCTTTCAACCCCTTAATAGGCAGGGAACACAGGCCCAGCTGGGCTGCTTTTAGAGCAGGCAGGCTATGTCCTCTGTTAAGCACTCTTCATACTGAAGGGATCTCATCCTCAAGTGCCCTACCTCACCATCCAACCCCCCCCCCAAAAAAAAAGAATAGAAAATAAGAGACCAGCTGGTGTGGGCTCCCATCAGCAACATTGGCTATCTCCCTAAATTGACCATTTGCATTAGCACACCATCGCGGGCCAGCAGAATTAAGGGAAGAGTGATAAATACGCATATTTTTAATGCGGTGGAGATAAGGGTCATCTCTGTTCTTCTCCAGGTTGTTGATGAATGAGCCAGAGAAGTAGGGCTGGCAGCTCACCTTCCTCATATTGTGTTTCAAGGAGACTTTTGATGATCAGTGTCAACATCCGCTAACTACGTTAAATGAGCAGCTAGGTGCTTGAGTTGGCGGTACCCTCCTGGTGGACTGCGGTGCTTCTGTCTCCCATTGCAACTGAGAAGGAGAAGAAGGCAGGAACGAGGAAGATGTGGGGGGAGGAATGAGATGGTGGGAGAGAGGCTTGAAAGAGGAAAGTAGGTGGTGATCAGATTTCCAAATTATAGCCTCAAACTTACCCCTCACCCCCACAAAACCCTCCAAATCAATGATGAATGTGTGTCAATGATAATTGAGTGCTTTCATGCACCTTGAGCCAGTTGAGGAAAGCAATGGATAATTTAACTGAAGGATATTCTGCACATTGAAATCCCCACTGATCAATGGAACTGGAGGGTAAGTAAGTAAATGTTAATGATCCATTTCTCCAATGTTGTCATGAGTACACAGAAGGCAAACGGAAACGAAAGTAAACAGGGATCTTTCGTTCCGTTCTAATCGATACCGTGCTAAACTAAGGCAAAGAAAAAAAATCAATGTGCGTAGGGCATCCAAAGTTAAATGTGGGTATCAATGGCTCATCGACGTGAATGCAAGTAAGAATAGGGCGCAATATAAGGAGGATGGTTATTTTCAAAGTGGAATCGTTGCTGGACAATTGACTGAAGCTATTCTCTGTTTTGATCTTGATGTAACTCCTGATTTGTGACATACGACCTTGAAATGTTCCTTTTCAAAAGGTGTTGAATTTTTGAAAACCTTTACGTGCCCTTAATTAAGGGATGCTCACATTTTCAGGGGTAAGTATCGTGGTACAAACATCATCCCTGATTGCTCTTGAGGCAAACTGGTGGTACCATGGACTGAATCCTGACATTGAGAATGGCCAGTTTGGTTTTTCAACCTTTATATTTACAACGTACTTGTGTCCTTCGCCTGCCATGGAAAAATATTCAAAATAATCTGCCAAGAGACGGTGATGCATGTGCGTCACAGGAGCTTAATGTGCGTATCTTTGTGGCGGCTGAGGGCGATCATCCGCCGGTATATGGGAAATATGTCTGTATACCCCGCCATTTAAATGCAAAATCTTTAATTTGCACTGATAACAACTGTAATTGGATTTTGATTGGTTGTTAATGAAGATCTACACACTGCTAGCCGGACCCGACAAGCCATTAATTTTCCGAGACACTGCGCATCACTAGCGGATTGCGAGACAAATTTTTCAAAATGCCACTCTCGCCGGTTTCCAGCCCTCATAAATGAAATACCGCATCAATTTTTGATCCAAAGAGCACACCTGATTGGGGACTGGATTTATTTCCAGAAATATCAACAGGAATGAAATGCTTGGGGCCAGACAGCTAATTGGAGCCAGCTGTAATCTGTTGAAATCAGATTTTTTTTTTTCAGCAATAAATTATATACCAGATTTAGCAATTGTGTTTGCGTACCATCCCTGAAATTTTGCCTGGATCAATGGCAATACAGACAAAGAATTTTAGTAAAATAACTTTTGGGATAAATGAAAAAAAAAGCAATATTATCTCACGTATTCATCTAAAAACATTTTAGTTTCCCAAATTAAAGCAAGCACTGGCTCAGTTGCTGAATAAAAATAGTTTGGAAGAGATTTCTTTCATCTTACACCCATCCCTACCCTGTGTTTACCCCTCCTACAGCCCCCTGTACGCTCACAAATACACAAGTACATACGCACAAACATGCGTGCACACGCGCACACACACGCACACATTCACATTCACAGGCAAAAGAGCACACACACACACAGACACACACATCAACCATTGTCGCTTCCCACTCCGTGAATTCAACTGTAGCCTGTTCTTGCTTTCACTGGCCTGGGTTGTTTCCATGAGACATCTCTTTGAACAGGGTGGCACAGTAGTGCATTGGGCAGCTCTTTTGCCTCAAAACAAGAAGGTTGTGGGTTCAAATCAAGTCACATGCATGTCAGGCCAACTGGAGACAAATCCTCAGTGTGTGTGAATAGTGTGTGTGCACCCTGAGATAGCCTGCCAAGCCCTCCGGGATATGCTCCTCACCTTCGCTCATAGTCAGCTGGTTTAGCTCATAGTAAGCTAGGATAGCTCATACTTAGCTGGGACAGCTCATAGTTTTCGGGTATAGCTCATAGTTTGTGGGAATAGCTCATAGTTAGCTGGGATTGCTCCCACAACCCTGGTGAGTAAGAAAGTGTTTTGTTAATGGATGAATCTCTTTTAACACGAGAGCTGGCACCCTCCTAACAAAAGTATGATAGTCACTGATGTGAGAAGACAAGTATGCAAATAAAATATTCAAACATTTTATAAAAATTAAGTAAATTGCCAAATAATCATGGTTTAAACTAAAACTGTATTCATTCCATGTGCACTCTCTTTATATTTTGAGGGTTGTTGTTAATGTTTGCCCAAATTTTTTATGTCAGGCTGCTTGTGTATCAGTGGGTGGAAAGAGTTATAATTGCACACAGTCATCATGCATAGAAGTGCAAGGAAAATCATGAGTATCATCTTGGCAACAGGGCTAACCTGCTGGGGTACGTTTGGGTAAAAAGCAGTCATACCACTCCTGGTATTTGGTGCATTGCTTCAGTGCTGGCCTCTCATGGCATAATGCAAGTCATGGGTCACCAGTTTTCTTTAGTGAAGGCTACTGCTTGCCTCCTGTGGTTGGCCTGTGACAGGCAGTGACGGGCAGTTGTATGAGTGTATGGGGAGCATAAACACTTCAGAAGCATTGTGTGTTCAGTGGGCGCAGAAAACAGAGTAGGTGCTTCTTAAGTTCCTCTGGATATTCAAAATTGATGGGAAACGATGGGAAAACAGTTAAAGAAATGCACCAGAGGCTAAATCAAACCATAGTAAGATTAGATTCGGCTGTATTAAGTGTTCCCGGTAGGAAAAAAAAAAAATTGCCTTTCAGATTGCCTATCTCCCCGTAATTCCGCTCATTTATTATTGAAAGTCTCTTTAAAAGAGATAATCTCATACTTTCTTTGATAATCTAGAGGCACATGATCGGAAGATTAATGCATTTCAGATCCACTATTGCAGATAATAATTTCGTTTTGTGACAAACGCTGAGGTAGTGTAACCTCTGAAAACCTTCACCTCTGCAGGTTTTGTGTGCAATTTCTCTCCGTTGTCTGACCAAAGCCAACACAACCCAGCCAAACATGTCCTCCCAACCCCATCTTAACCTGGCAGTTTTGCAGTGACCAAATGTCTTAGATACAGTCATATGAAAAACTTTGGGAACCCCTCTCAGCCTGCATAATAATTGACTCTGCTTTCACCCAAAAAAAATACAAAAGTGGTAGTGAACAAAGATGGTTCATTATCATGGTTTAGGGGAAGGCTACAAGAAGCTTTCGCAAAGGTCTCAACTGTCTATTTCGACAGTAAGGAATGTTGTCAGGAGATGGAAGGCCACAGGCACAGTTGCAGTTAAACCGAGGTCTGGCAGACCAAGAAAAATACAGGAGCGGCAGAGGCGGAGGATTGTGAGAATGGTTACACACAACCCACAGATCACCTCCAAAGACCTGCAACAACATCTGGCTGCAGATGGTGTATCTGTACATCGTTCCACAATTCAACGCAATTTGCACAAAGAACATCTGTATGGCCGGGTGATGAGAAGGAAGCCCTTTCTGCAGCCCACACCACAGGTATAGTCGCTGGAGTTTGCAAAAGCTAATTTAAACCAGCCAGATTCATTTTGGAAAAAAGTGCTTTGGACCGATGAGACAAAAATTGAGTTATTTGGTCACAAAACAAAGCGCTTTGCATGGCCAAAGAAGAACTCTGCATTCCAAGGAAAAACACCTGCTACCTACTGTCAAATTTGGTGGCGGTTCCATCATGCTTTGGGGCTGTGTGGCTAAATCAGGGACTGGGGCCATTGTTAAAATCGAGGGTCGGATGAATTCAACCCAGTATCAACAGATTCTTCAGGATAATGTGCAAGCATCAGTCACAAAGTTGAAGTTGTGCAGGGGTTGGATATTCCAACAAGACAATGACCCAAAACACAATTCAACTTCTACAAAGGCATTCATGCAGAGGGCACAGTACAATGTTCTGAAATGGCCGTCACAGTCACCTGACTTGAACATCATCGAAAATGTATGGGATGTTTTGAAACGGGCTGTCCATGCTCGGCAGCCATCAAATTTAACTGAACTGGAGCGCTTTTGTATGGAAGAATGGTCAAAAATACCTCCATCGTGTATCCAGACACTCATCACAGGCTACAGGAGGCGTCTAGAGGCTGTTTTTTTTTTTTCGCAAAAGGAGGCTCAACTAAGCACTGATGTCATTTTTCTGTAGTGGTGCCCAAATATATGCACTAGTCTAATCTTGTTATGATGCCTATTGCATATTTCCTGTTAATCTAATAAAGAAAACGTCATTGCTGAAATACTTCCGTTTCCCTAAGGTATGTCATATATGAAAAGGAAGTTGCTTCTTTGAAGTACCAGCTAAAGGTGAACAAAAATCCAAAAAATTTAGAGGTTCCCAAACTTTTTCATATGACTGTATTTACTTCAATAAACTCTGCCCCGTTGACCTTTGGCCCAATACTCAGATAACTAATTTTATTATATGACGTAATTGATGGGAAACGATGGGAAAACAGTTAAAGAAATGCACCAGAGGCTAAATCAAACCATAGTAAGATTAGATTTGGCTGTATTAAGTGTTCCCTGTAGGAAAAAAAAAATTTGCCTTTGCCTAAGGATTTCATCTCTCCTGATTGCAGTGACCGGTGGAGCACGCATCGACCAAACAGTGATATTCCAAAAGCGCACAAGAGGCGTGTATTAAAGGAATAAGCCCCGAGAAGCAGTGGGTTACAGTGATTTTATAATGGCGGAAGGGCGTTCTAAGGCACGACGCGCAGCGGAGTGCCTTAGTGCCCCTCCGCCGTTATAAAATCACTGTAACCCACTGCTTCAAGGGGCTTATTGCTTTCATAAAACGGTTACCCTACATATAGCCCATTAAATAAACACACAAGAAAAATAAACAATTTATTGGTAATAATGCAACAATAAAATTGAGAACTATTCATTCTTCCACCAAGCAAGAGAGTGGACAGAATGGTTGGCAAGCGACACAGATGCTAAGATTGCTTTTTCATCTAGCGCCATTATGTCATGTCAGGCTATTTGGGCTCGTTTGTGTAGATATACTATGAAAGCAGGCTATTTGGGAAGTCTCCTTTGGTCTCCCGAAGGCCCCGTTAAATGATTTTACATTCGTTTCGGTTTTCGAGTTTCCTTGTTCTCAACTCGCACCGATCAGCCATATCATTACAACCAGCAGCGAGAGTTGGGAACAAGATTGACTTTTGTCCTCCACACTTGCCGGTGTCCAGGAAAATATGCTGAATTGTGCATTAGTTTGCTAGCTTGTCAACTAGCTAGCGTTAACTACAATGGATGTGGTTACCCAACACATAGCCCATAAAATAAACACACATCAAAAAAAAATCAATGCAATGTAGCTAGCAAGCTAAAATTATATCGAACACTATAATGCAATAGCTAGCTAGATAGATAGCTAACTGGTTAGCGGGTTAAAAGGCTAAACTTCGCTAACACTGAAATAGCGAGCTAAAAGTCTTGAAACAAACGTAACCTAACGAGTCAGTTCAGCGCCGAGTAGTTGGTTGCGCGCAGGGATATTTTGTGCTGCGGTCTGCCTCAGAATGCAGTTGGTTACAGTGATTTTATACAGGCATGGGACACGGCTCAGCCAATCACATTTAAGGATGGGAAGCACCCGTTTTATAAAACAATCCGATGACCTAGAGCGAAAAATACATCAGGCTTCCCCACAAGAGCTCCTGACAGTGTCCGTATTTCGTGTCGCTTCATCCCTGTGTGGAGTTTTACATTACAGTTTTCGCCCTTTAGAAAATTCCCAGGAAAATCATATTAGAGTCATATAATAAAGCAGTTATTGACTTCTGTTATCGGTGAATCCAATGATTTATTCACCTTGGACAGGTGATATTCACCGAGGCTGTCGGTGAATATCACTTGTCCAAGATGGATTAATCATTGGATTCACCGATAACTGAAGTCAATAATTGTCCAGTATCATGTTGAAATTTATCTATTTTACTGTGAGAGATAGTACTCATCATCTTAAATAGAAAAAATGACACACTTTTGGAAGTAAACAGTCCAGCATGTGTGTTTTGCCATTTCAAATCATATTAAAGCGAGCGCCAATTTGTACAGCAAAGTAGCAACTGAACAATTACGATGTGAAGACGACAGGGTTATTTGCATGTGCATAGCCGGTGGCTGTGGCAAATGTCACTACACTCGACGGCACAAAATGCTGTGCCTTATCTGGAGAGGATACACGCCAGCTTTTCCATTAAAGGCCAATATTTGCAATGCGATTCGCAAATACGGCTCTCGAATGTGAAAGATCAAACAGGAAGAAAAAGGAATACAGGATGTTCGGATTCAGGGAAACGAGGGAGTCAGATCCCTAATGTTCCACATAAACGGCTTCTTTCTGAAGAACCGCAGATGAGGCCTTACATCCAGGCGGTGAAGTTAAATGCAGGCCATCAAATTTATGCAGAAGCTTGACAAAGATTTCAATAGCGGATAATTTATTCCTCCAATGGTACTGTGTAATTTTGTAAACACTGACTTCGCTTTCATGCGATTCGATACAGTGAAAATACAACCCTGTAGCTTTTGGAGGTGGCTGGGGCAAATTGGGCTGCATTCAGTAGCAGAAAAACACAGGTTGCTATCGGTAGTGGTGTTGTAGGACCTGTAAGGAGAACTATACCCCTGTTTAAAGGAGTAGGAATCGTTAGAGACCAATTTCCGCAACAAATCTGATCTAAAAGCTGGTGCTGAGAAACAACCAGCCACAAAGGTCTCGATCAAGACTGAGGAATCGAGAAAACTAAAACAAGGAAAAACTTCTATGGGAATAACCCTCCCAATCGACACCAAAATTGGGTGCACGAAAAGGGAGGAATTAAGGAAAAGAACAAATGCAAAATTTCTTCTGATTCCTTTCTCAATGTAAATGCGAAGACCTCGCAAACAAACCTACAGCCAATACTCTTTAGCTGTCACCAACTCTCTTGTATAGACGACAGTCAAGTAGGGAGCGAGTGCCTCTTCCAATGCATATATATAGAGACTGAACACAGGTGCTTTGAATCATCAATTAACCAGCTCT
Organism: Gymnothorax javanicus; assembly: GCA_029692085.1. Classification (NCBI taxonomy): domain Eukaryota; kingdom Metazoa; phylum Chordata; class Actinopteri; order Anguilliformes; family Muraenidae; genus Gymnothorax; species Gymnothorax javanicus. The sequence goes on along the minus strand of CM056209.1, from coordinate 3,814,533 downwards.
GGTAAGGCAGACACCTGGATAGGAATTTGATGACCGAGCGTCAAAAACCAATTGGTAACACCAAAAACGAGTAAAAATAGAAGTGCACCCCTGACAGAACAAAGTAAACAAACAATCTCCCCAAAATCATGACACCCTGGGGCAAATACAGTATATACTTACATTGATTGAAGCCAATACCATAGAGTAACACTGGTCTGAGGCACTGGAGATTTAGATCTTCTCTCAATGGTTTTTTGCACAATTTTAGTACAACAGTACAAACTGCAGCATAGTAACCCTATTCCAAGCCTCACTGTAATTGTCAGTTTTCAGGCTGCATTTGACTGACCCTCACTTGTTTGATCAGCCTAAAATAAATGAATTCTCAGTTGACCCTGTACGCAAAATATATGTACATTTTAAGCATAACTACATCAGATTAAGACACAGATCATTTATTTGAGGAGGTGTTTGATTGAAAACCTAATTATCAGCTCCTAAATATGGGCAGCCCCTTTTGAATCTGAGTAATTGGCTTCTGTTTCAGTCTAACAAGGATTAATTATGTTTAATTAATCTTCTTTTCACATTCACGCTGATGAACAGTGTAACAGTAACTCCTATATAACAAGGGTGTTCCTTTGGCACTAAAGCTCTGAATGTGTGTGTGTGTGTGTGTGTGTGTGTGTGTGGCGTGTGGTGTTTGTGCATACGATCGTTTTAAAAGAGGTAGTTTTTAGATTGGACAAATTCAATAAATTTATTTGGCATTGCATTTTCAAACATTTTGTTCATTTCACACATTGGGATATCGCAGGAAATTATCTTACATCATCCGTGAACGTGTCAACGAAGTATAAAGCCTCCTTTTAGCAAATCTCATCAAATAAACTTCTGAGACTGCAGTAGCACTTTTGAAACACAGCAAGGTGAGCAGCCTCCATTTCGTTACAAAGAAGAGTGATTCTAAGGAAGTTGCTTGGAATAGAGAAATTGAACACTGGCAGGTTATATACAAGCAAAAATCCACAACAATGCAGCAAAGGGGGGAAGAAAAATGCACAATTCACATCTTTATTTCATCGACGCCGTTGAAATAGTGTTCCAAGACAGTTGGTTGGAGAAAAGGATTGTTCCTTTGGCAGAAATGTGTTTTTAGAATCCATTGAGCTGCAAAGAGAATTTGACAGACTTCACCTGTTACTTCAAGTCAACCACTGTTTTTCTTGAGCACTTTCATCCAAAAAAAATTCTTACAATCTCAGTTTACTTTAAATGCACAAAACTAGAAATATATTTCTCACAAGACTAAGATTGTGCCTATATCAGCAATATGAAGCCAGTTGTTTTATAAAAATTTGATGAAAACTGCGGGGGTGACCAAAGGCCCCATTATAGGAGAAAGAATGCGATCTGTACAGAGATTTGATTGCTGACAATCAGATTCTGTAAAGGATACTGTTTGACGTTCCTTCATGGAGGCACTTTTTCCTGATCCTCAATCAATTTTCAATCAATTCTAATTTTTATTCAGCCCTCTTCACATAAAGGTTTCCCAAAGCGCTGAACAGTTAAAAACGATCCACAAAACACAAGCGAAGTACTGCTCGGTTCATCGCCAGCGAAATACAAAAACCTCAGCAAAAAAGACGTAAAAACTCACCGTGTTCCGGCGTTTTTTTTTTGTTTTTTTTTGAAGTAAGCAGAAAGAGAGTTGTGCAAACTGAGGACATAACAAGTACGGGATTTAATCAATTCATGCTGACTCAATCAATTCATGTTGAAATGATGTCTCAGACTGCAGAGGACACGAAACAGAGGCTCCCTTATCACAGGGAGTCTAGCATTGTGGAATCAGGTGTCTGGCCTAGGGCTGTTTAATGTCGACGCTCTTGCAGGGGACTTGCGAAATGGCTGCTTGAAGATGTTCCCTCTTGAGAAAGTCCGATTAACACAGGCAGAGCTGGTTTGGAAATAAACTCAAGCACTGAGCACTGCTGGCGCTCCTCTCATGTGGCTGGAGGGAAATAGATAAATAAAAAGGCTTAATGAGCTGAATCATTCGGCTCTTTAATTATTATATCTGGCGATCCAGGACGAAGAGGCGTAGTTTGCTACTGACGCTGATAGATTTCATGGGAGGGTGAATCGCTGAAGGGTACGACAGGCTGGTTCCCTTTCCTGTGGTATATTAGGCCCGGCTTAGTCATTGCAGTGAGGCATCCTTGCCTCGTTTCCGTCCAAATGCGGTCTTTACCAGCACACATGGGCACCTACATTACACATCCTTCGCTCAAAAAAAATCACCACTTGGTCTTCAGTCATCACCATTCCATGCATGCATGTGTGCGTAGGATGTGTTTGAGAGGGGCACGAGGTTTTTGAGAAGAGAGGAGAGAAGGAGGAGGTCATGTTTTAGCACTACAGAAGTGCAGTTTTTTAGTGAATGTAATGTCATTAGCTTCTCGCTTTGAATGTTGATTGCATGATTGCCACTTAACTCCACTGGCCTTCGGGAAATGCACAGGCTTGGTGTGGCAGCCCACAGAGCCACCACTGAGGATCTCCCGGCTCGAACTGGCAGAATCTAAGTTTGATTTCCTGTTGATTTATATGCTGTCCGCATGACGTGTGCTTTTGCCTCCAATTTTTCCATGAAGAAAATTTTTGATCGTAAATATTTGATGACTGCTTTGTTTACCCATTATTTGAGACATTTTTGCTTTGCCTGAATGCATTTTACAAATGACTGCAGAAATGTGTTACCATGGAAATGAGATTCAAAAACTGACTTACCTGTACAGGGAAAATGCTCTGTGATGTCCAACTTCGGAAGGACACCATGTTCCCCTGTAGACTTTCTGTTTATTGCCTCTCAGTGTTATAATCTTTAGCACCATTTCCCTGCACATTGTGTTTATGTAATTAAAACAGTCACACAGTCTTCATCGGCTGACTATTGTGCAAGATCTTTTTATATATATATATATATATATATATATATATATATATGCATGTACACATATTTTTTTACTACTTTAATTCCTGCTGATGGCTTTAGTCCCTCTTTTAGATGAATAAAGTTCACTAAAGTCTCAGTTTGATTGTACCAGTCTTTCAGAATGTGGAATATTTAACAGTGATATGTTAAAAAATAAAGGCAAAAGATGAATAAAGAGATGATTCAATTCATGAATGATTTAACTTATAGTAATGAAATCAGGGGGTAGTTTTTATGTATATGTGTGTATATTTACAAAAACACATGCCTAAATATACTGTATGTGTAACTACACCCTTACATAACACCTGCGCATCTTACCAGAGTGTTAATGATTTGATTCTAAATGCGTAACTTGAGGGTGCAAGAATCAAGGGCCAAATTATGGAGTTCACAGTTCATAAGTTATAGGGTTATGAAGTGAAATGGGAGGTAGTTGTTCTCAGTACCTGTTATTTAAGCATGTGTTGAATAAAACAGTTGGCATGTTCCCTTTTTTAATACGAAGGAGAGCAAGGGAATGTGCTTATATGTCCCCGGTAATAAAATTTCTCCATCTGTTTCCATTTTTTAATTTATCAAATTATTTTTCTGTTTGTGCGACGATTAAAGAATTCTATATCGAGCACACATATGTCATTATTGATGCTGTATGCAATTATGGTGCATGGCCATAAATTGACAACACAGATCACACAGCATTTTACCCAAAATACATATGGTTAAAAACATACATTAAAAACTCAGAACGAGTGTAATAATATTGTATTACTGTATTGTGAACAAGAGAAAAATTTAATTAAAGCTTTGATTCACTTCAATGGACCATTCTTAACAAATAAAAGCCTTGATATGCTTGCATCATATTACTAGTGTAATGGTTCCTGCATATATTTTAAAAATATCTGTTGTCTATTTCAGCAAAGAACATTTGTTTAAATGAATCTGTCATGAATGCGAGTCACTCATTATTGTGTTCTGATGAAATCAGGACCTCAGAGGCTATATTTCAAGTCAGTCATTTTCACGATAACTGCTTCTGAATAAATGACGACTATAAAAAGCAAAAAGATGAGTGATAAAGAAGTAACAGTGCTTGGATATTTAAATTCATTTCTCATCATCAATCTTGCGATATGTACTGTACATTCTCAACTACTTTCCCAAATTGCATTTATGTTGAATTTGCGTCTGTATTTTAATCATCTTAAGAGCTAATTCATATGACTTATTACAACTAGATAGTGGTCAAATTTACAGTGTTACATTGTTTATGTGACTTTTGAATAAGAAATAAGAAAGAAAATATCCTCTACCATGGTGGATTAGATAATAGTTGTTATAAGCATCCAGAGTAAGAACCTCTTCAGGTCGGAGAGATGAGGTTGTAACATTCAGTGGACCTTTTGAATTCCTTCATTCATTATTTTGCGATTCAGCTGCCAATATTCAGATTTTATGGCTTATTTGGGGAACCATCCATACTTTACACTGTGGAGCAGAGTATAAAGACCAAAACTTTCCTAATTTAAGGATACAAATGCATTTGGAAACCAAGAGGGCACATCGCTGGGATCCCAATCAAATCTGGCCATAATACGGTATTCAGCGCATTCCCAAGGAGGCACGAGTGAGCAATGTACAGTATGAGAGGAAATGCTGCATGCTTTACTTAGTCAGTTCTACCATGGAAAACGATTTCTTTCAAATCTAAATAGTAATACTATTAAAATTAACCCTTAGAGCAATAAATGCAGCTATTGTTGCTCAATGATGTAGGATATCAAAAATCAAAGCTGTTGAAAACCTATCATGTGGCGACTTGTTTAGAAGAACTCCCCTGTGGACAAAATTTAATACAAGACAAAGACAGTGGGAGAAACACAAAATACAGTTTTTAAATTATCACTTCATTTATGGACAGAAAAAGTAATACAACATCAACAGGCCCAGTATGAAAAAATGTATATATTTCCCCCTCAGTCACTCAATCTGCCAATTATCCAAATTTGATGGATATTTGGGTTAAATTGGACCAGTCAAACCCAGGCTTAATTAACACTAGCCTTTTTGCATCAAACTTCTCTACAACTTTTCCAGAAATGTGAAGTAGGCTAAAAGGCCTCAACAGGTAGCAACTATGCTGCATTCAAAAGAAATTCCAGAAGAGATGAGAAAAAAGGTTATTGATATACAACATACATCATTCTGGAAAGTTTGATAGAACAAACATTTCTGCTCTGTATCCGAAAAGACGGAACCAACATTTCTACTCTTTACCCAAAAATCCTGAATGAGAATGTCTGGTCATCTGCCCAAGATATGAAATGCAAGAACATTTGAGTTATTTAGCAAAATAACTATCCAAACAGAAGCGCAACACGCCTCTAAATTGCTTGAAAAAAACTTAAAGTTAAGAGTGGCCTTGACAGTCTTGACTTAAACGCAACTGAGATGCAGTGGCAGGACCTTAAATGAGCAGTTCATACTTGTAAATCCTCTAGTGAGGCCAAATTAAAGCAATTCTACAGAAAGGAGGAGACCAAAATTCCATCCCTGCAGTGATGTGAAAGACAGATCTCTCGTTATTGGAATAATTTAGCGGCCGATGTCACAGCTAAAGCTGTAACTGTGAATTATTAAAATTTGAAGGTCAATTACTGTTTCACAAGGGTGTAGGTGTTGAATAACTTCCCTTCAACAGATGAAATGATCTTTTAAATACTGCATTTTTTGTTTCCTGGTGTTCTCCTTGTCTTGTTTCACTGCTGAATGAAGATCTGAAACTATTTAGTAATATATACGGTAATAATATAGCGGGAATTAGGAGGGAGTACATCGTTTTTCATGGCACAGTATCATCATATTACCAAACCAGCTCACGGTACCCACACAAAGCATGAGTAATAAAAAATAATGAACAAAAAGCTAATTTGTGACCAACTGCCTCTGAAGAAAACATCTACTGTCGTCAACATGATTCAGCTTGGATCAAGATCCAACTGGCATCAAGAGAAACACTTTGTAGGCAAGAACGGAACGAATTTTGCAGCTCTGCTAGTGACAAAGTAAGTTTTTGCTGGAGCACTTTATTAGAGCTGTCATCATCTTATTCAGCAATGCATCTGTATTTATTCATGGAAAAATTGAGGGCAGGATTTATTCTTTTTTTGTGTGTATCCCATTTAGAATAGTTGCCCATAATCCAAAATCCACCAAGAATAACACTGTTCATATGAAATGTGATTCTTCTGAAAGTGGTTTTAGGGAATTTTATGCTTTAATGTCTCTTAATCTCGAAAAATTTTAAACAGGTTATATGTGTTTTCTGATTTAGCTAAGAATGTGACTAGTTGGAGCACTGCTGTAGCAATTAATGACCTAAATGCTTTAAACTTGCATGGAAATACTATCAGAAACAACACAATTTATGACAGAAAAATGTAAGTGCAAAAGGGACATCACTGAATTCAGTTGGAGTTTGAGCGCAAGATTGCTCTGTACTGAATGTATCTCTCACTCTTTCTCACTTTTTATATCTTCAATATTTGGTAAGGTTTTTGCTTTTCTAAACACATACGCGGGAGAGGAACCAATGTCATGAAACAGACAAAGAGTAAGAAACCAGAGAGTAAAGAATTTGCGCTAATCTACGAATAGTGTGCTAACAAATGTTAGTGTGCTAACATTTCAATAAGATAATAATGGGGGGGGGCATTCCATAAATACATTTAGTTAAATGCTGTTAGATGGAAGAAGAGTATTTTTTTTTTTTCATGACACTGAGGAGTCTGGGTTGTGTTATTTCTCTGCTTCAAGGAACTGAGCGAATAGCGCTGCTTGATTTGACACGAGACAGAAACGAATATGGCCCTGACTCAGAGCTGACAACTCTGCAGTAAGATGACAGATTGCCCTTAAAATTTATTTTCAGAAACAGAGGTTGTAGGAGCTTGTCCAAAAGGTAATGTCTGTTTATTTTTATACTTTTAGGACCATGATCTAGAAGAAACTACATAAATAAATACATAAAATGTAAACCTGCTGCGCGGTAAAGAAGGCAATTAAAGCTGCTTTCCTGCTCCATCTCCAGTGCAAACGAGATTGTGGCTTGGCTTTATCCTGCTGGAACAAGCATCGAGTTTCCCTGGAAGAGAAAGCGTCTGGGACGCAAGATAGGTTGCTCCAAATTGCATGTGTACTATTCTCCATTAATTATGTCCTCACAATCCAGCATCTGCTTGCAACTGTCCATACAAGTTGACCATGCCATGGGCGCTAATGCCGCCCCAGAATATGACAGATGCTGGCTTCTGAACACGTCACAATAACAGTCGAGATGGCCCATCTTTTTGACCCTGAGAATATCACATCTATCATTTCCAGAAACAATTTGAAAAATAGACTTGTCAGATCACAGCACTCATTTTATCTTTGTGTCCAGCCACTTCAGATGGGTTTGGGCCCAGAGAAGTTGGTTGTGCTTCTGAATGGTGTTGATACAGGGCTTCCTCTTTGTGTAGTTTTAACTTACATATGATGATGCCTCCAAGAACTGTAATCACTGACACAGGGGTTCTGAAGTACTTCAAGCTCATGTGGTTGTATCAATTACTGAAGTTCTTAATGTAGTGGTCTTTCAGGACTCCAAGGTTACGTGTATTCAATATTAGTGGCCTCGTCTCTTACGCATGGTGACAGCTCTGGTTTCTCTGGATTCTTGGAATCATTCACCGACATTATGACCGTCTTTTGCAAAATCCATGAATTCCGTGTAACTGCACATTAAGAAACTTACTTGAACTACTTGCCTATTCGTGTTTGCAGCTTTTGGCAAAGAGGCAAACCTCAAACCTCATCTTACTGATGAATGACCATGCCATTTGTGACTGCTCATTTTAGACTAATACTTATGTTATACATCAAAACTAAATTAGCACTTACCCTTTCACCTGTACACCATGCTCCACACAAGAGTTTTTCAGAATATTCAATAACTTTAACAGTCTTTCCACGCCCCTGTCCTGCTTGTCTTGGAATGTGTCGCAGGCATCAAAGGAATTTGTAGATATTTGTAAAATAAATACAGTTGATAAGGTGGCACTTTAAATATTTTTCATTGTGCTGTTTTAAACTAAATGTGGAAAATACATTGACAGATCATTTCATTCCTTTTTTTTATCTGCATTTTGCACACTGTGCCATTGAAGTATTCAATATTAGTTTCTGAAATTAAACCCCAGAAACAAGGGCATGGATTAATCCCAACTACAGACTGCATGTCCCACAATTCCTCCATCACATTTTTTGTACCATCCTTATTCCGTCCGTATATTTAATGCTCCCAGCACATTCTGACTTCAATTTGTACCGTTATTTTTTAAAATTGAGTTGAATTAAATGTGTTTTGTAGTAGCCAGACATGGGTAAATTCTTGTATTACTTGTTGAAGATGGATTAATGTAATCAATTTCAGTAATATTAATTTGATGTACAGAAATAACAGCACTGGAAAGCTGCCGGCAACGCTCATATTTATGATCGGTTTCCTCAAGATTGGCCCCTCAATGCCACAGAAGAAATGTGTGCTGCAATCCAAAGAATGACTCATTAACAGAAATGTGCGCAAGAGGACTTCCAGATGACTGGTTTGCAGGCAGAGTGGACTGCTATTTATAGGTTTATTGCCGGTCGGGGAAAAATAGTTCTGGATGTATCATTTTATTGCACGATTGGTAATGTGCAGCACTATTTTTACTCAGATTTAAAAGAACGGGAGACAGCCATCCTGGTTCTGAAAGCTGATAACCGGACAAGTGAGAGGAGCAGAGCACTTATAACAATGAGGACATTGAGTTAGGATGGCATCGTGGCGAACATTAAAGCCCAGATAATATGAGCTTGGCATTGATTGTAGTCGAGTACACTATAGATGATTATCGTGCTTTCTGAAACATGAAATTTTTCTTTTTGTCAGCCTTTGCCAGTATGCTCCCTTCAAAAAATATGTGTATTGATGATTATATGTATTCATTATTATTATTATTATTATTATGTGAAATAAGAGCACCCACCTCAAGTTTCTCTTGAAGAATGTTTCTTATACAATGTTGTGGTTCTGCTAAATAAAATAAAAAATGAGAGAAAATATCTGAATATTTCACTTGCAAAGACAGCAGTCATTTGTTGCCAACCTAAGTTCTGCACCATAAGTGATGTGGGATGTATGTTGTCTTCTTTGAAGGTAAGTCATCACTTGTCTGAAATGTGCAGCATATTGCTCATTTGCATATACACCCCCACTCATACCTATCCATCACTGACCCAATTACATTCATGTGCCAAAATGCATATAATGCTTAGTTCCCACTGTCGTGCGCTCTGTTACAAACGCTACGATTGGCCATTCATTGCTGACCGTGGAACTTCTCTGAAGCTGCTTTCACACCGGACGCGAAAGAAATTTTTGGCACGACAGATTACATTCAAAGTCAATGCAAAGACGCATCTTTGCATTGACTTTGAATGTAATCTGTCCTGCGAAAAATTTCATTTCGCGTCCGGTGTGAAAGCGACTTAAAATTTCAGGTTTGGATACGAGGTGATGCGATAATCACGATTGACAATTAATCTCTTTTTGAACCGTCCAAAACTTTTCTACGATCAACATGATTGCCGCGACTGACCTCAAGATCTGATGAGATCTGATAGGATCGCCACGATTACTCCACGATTAAGTCCACGATTTCAATCGTGCCGCGAATCGTGATAGTGGGAACCTAGCATAAGGGATCTCACTGTTTGTCAGGCTTCAGATAAACTTGCTCCTTGAGTTTATTCTGTAAATGCCTGCTGCCAGCACTTATTCAATTAATTAATTTTCGCGTCAACTGTAAAATGCCACACCTCGTGCCCTTGTGCTTGGGTTTCAAAGTATGCTCTGGCTTTTCTTCTGTTCTGTCTTTTCCTGGTAATGGGATTGTTGTTAATTTGTTAATCTCCTCATTCCCTGGTTAGCCCTCTGTGGATTCCTTAAACCTTCCCTGCCTCTGTTTCTTTTCTCCTCTCGTTATCTCTGTGTATTTAGGTTCTGCTGTTTCTATGGCACATTTGTTTAGTCATTCATCGTACAGCTATAGTCTTGCATTCTGATACCCGTGCCCTAGCTCTTACCAGTTCCCAGCTCTTGTTCACTGCCCCGTGGTTTATCAGTGATGCCCAGTCCTCGGTCTTCTCCTTGCCCCGTCCCATGATTCCCAACCTCTGTGTTCCTGCTCCCTCCTGGACTGATTACTCTGCGTTGATCTCGGACTCAACTCGGACTCGCCGTACCGGATCCAGACTGCCTCTGCCCGACCTCTGCCTGACCTCTGCCGGCCCACGGACGCTGCACTGCCCATCCTGTATTGCTGAGGTCGCCGGCTCTTGACCTTGGACTGTCAACTTTGCTCTGATTTTTTTACTCCTGGGTCTAGTGATTGATTCCCCCCACCCTTTCCTGACAGGGGAGACTGATTGAGGAGCTGTGAGACTGTAGTTTTTCAGGGAGTGGCGAGCAGCAGACCCAGAGTTTATTGGACGTGATGTCTGATGAGGGAGACAGATGTCGGCCTGGAAAATCCGACTTCAGAAAGAATTCCTGTCCGGGTTTTTTCAGTCACCTTGATGTTTGATTAAGTGCTGTTCATCAGTCAGAAAATACTGTAGATCAAGTGAGTAAAATTGGCCGTCTGAGTTCATGGAAGGAAGAAAAACAGGGCAGGATTTTTACTGTCTGAATCCTGGATTTTACACCTCTGGACTACGGTAATTGTGGAACATTTCAATAGGTCGGAGGTGTGGGTCTGTCTCATTGGACTGGGGTGATTTACTCATCAGAAATGGCCTAAAGGGTGTAAAAAGAGGGAAGGAGTTGGGTGATGCTGCCATCTTTGTTAGCATTAGATCCCAGCTTACATTTCTGTACAGTCCCAGTGAGGGTTACTCATGAGTACAGACTGTGCTTTTATAGTATCAATTTGACATTTCAGCCATAGGAGTCCACATCCCATTGTTTTTGAGGTTTTTTTTCTTCGCCACACATCTGCAAAAATATATCCAACTTACCCCTTCGCAGCCCACTTTCTAAGTTTATTCTCACCCACAGCTGGAATTCTGCTCATTTTGGCATTTTTTTCTGTGCTCATCTTTCATGTGCACTGCAAGGATATTAATGTTGATTTAAACAAAATGTTTTCAGAGAGAAAAAAAATGGGTGGATATGATACTGGGTTTTGGATCTGTGTGAACTATGATTATTAATTCGGATCATTTGATGGACTCATTTGCATTAAACAGCATGCCTCATCGTAAGCAAAAGAAAAAAAAACTGCCCTTATGCCAAGACATTTTTGTTCGTTAAAATAGGCCATATGTTGCCCTCTGTCTGAGGTAAATAATGCAAGATTATCATTTTAGATGCCATCAGGCTATATTTGCACCTTACTATCAATACCGCCTAAAAATTAGTAACTGTCCGTTAAAAAGGGATTTTTAAGAAATGTTTATTTAAAATGTGACATTCACACACACGCACGCACACAAACACATATTGGCCTAAATTGACGAATGACTGTGGCATTGTTGTCAAAAAGGTTTGTCAAAGATGAATTAATTACCTGTGGATGTGGTGGGGGTTTGATTTCATTACGGCCATTGGAATTGTCCCCTGTCATTCCCATGAAAACCCGTGTGTAAATACTGCAGGGAACTGACTATATCATCATGTCAGGTGAAGAAGAAGCACCTATAACTTTGACAAGCTCTGCCAGGAACATTTTTCTCAGGAGGAAAGAGATCTACTTGTTATGACAAACAGAGATTGGTTCACCAGATAATGCATGTGTATGAGACAATATGGGCCATTAGACGATACAAAATGGTGCTCAAGGTATTAAAACAAAGGCGAAACTAAAGTAAATTATTTGTACTCCCCTCCACACAAAGAAAATATTCACATCAGTAAAAATACCCCTGCACCTTCACCTTTCTATTCTACCCTGCCACCATTTCATTGGCATAATTATAAGGTACGTAAAGGCATTACCAGCTGTCTTCATTGAAGCACCCCTTAATGAGTTGTTCAACCCATTGTGACACAAACGGCTCTATTGTAGAGCACAAATCTAGCAGACTAGGCTAAAGTGTTAAATATGCCATTTGCAAAGGACAAAATTTTGATGTACATATTCGTTATGCACGCGTTTCCATTTGCAAAGGCACACCCATTGAGTCCTTGATGTACTGTATATATCATCAACAAGCAAATCTTAGGTGAAATCCGGGTGCAGTGATGGAAGTGCAGGTGCTTTTAAGCCCAAAACCCGTAATCATGACCAGATTTTGAGCACTTGCGGTCAAAATATTCTTAGCTGTTTATTAAGCTCCATCCCAGCTTCCCACAGTGCATGCAACTGATGCATCACTAAAGGGAGCCATTACTCATTTAGCTAATTGAATACAGAATGAAGAAGTGAAAAATATATGAGGAATGGCTCTGAACTCGAATGATGTTTTACAATCTGAGCACAACGACCCAGCGGTGATTACCGAGTTGCTGGGCTTAAACTTGGAACGATAACTATGCCAAAATGGATCACTAAAAGACTCTATACACCCCCGCAGTGCACACAGACAGTGTGCTTATCATCCTCAACTCCCTCTGCTGAAAAAACTCATTATATTCACTGAAGACTCGTGATGACTACCATAAACTATTGGACAGTGGGTAGACAGTGGGTATTCGTGGCTTAGGGTCTGTGTCACACAATGAATGCCCCTTGCAGATCTATACCAGCTGTTGATGTAAAAGCCTTAATTCATGACCATCCCCCTCCATCCAAGACCCTGAGTGTTTTTTTATATTTTTGAAACTCCACTTATAAGCTCTTTTTTTTTTTCATTTTCAGCAGAAGTGGGACCCTCAGACACCCGTAATGGTGACCTTCTGACCGCCTAAAAGCCAATCAAGCGGATCCTTGAGCCAGCTCGCCCTTGGGGTGCCACCTCGGGCCTCCACTCAAATCAAGACGCTGGGATTGCGCGGCCGCAATCCTCCTCTCTTATGAAATCAGAGCGATCAAGCCAGACATGAATGGGGCCTGATCCACCGCGCGTCTCCTGGAGGGTCACTCTAATGGACCTCAGGACCCCCTACTCCAACCAGAGAGGCCAGACCGTGGAAATTATGATAAATGGGGTGGTGCCTGGTGTCCATAAGTGGGGAAAGACAAGGGGAAAGTATGGGAATGAATACGTGGGCTGAAAATCAGAACAGAGAGGCGGCAGGAAATGGCTGCACATGAATCCAGTGTCCAGCACAGGGAAGAGCTACGTTCATAACATTCCAGCTAACTGTGGTTAGAGCAGATTCTCGCCAAGTGGATTTTCCAGCCTGTGTATCTGTGATTGTCTATTCCAAATTGGTCTGATCAGAGTGATTTACCAGTTCACTGCTGTGTCACACATGAGATCTGAACACTCAGGCAAACAGCGTGAAAACTCTCCTGAGGCTGTATCAGAATTATATTCAAGCCTTTTCTGTTATAAGAAGACACAAATCTTCAAATTAGAGAGATCAATTCAGTCATATATTAAGATAGAATTAATTTAATGGAAATGGATTTAATTTACCTCAGCTGGAATCAATGAAAATATCACAATTTATGTTTGTATTACATGCCAATTTGTTACGTGGATTATTATGAACTTTCAGACCCTGCCTAAATCTAGATTATTATCTGTATCGTTTACCGTGCTCAAAGGCCATTTGTTAGAGACAGAAATAGCATCGAAATGTTGGTTTCTTTCAGTTGGTACTTAAAGGGATTTTACAAATATGTGGGTTTCTTCCAGATGTTATTTATATTTTAGATTTGAGCCCAAAAGCCTATTTCTCACCACGAAAAGCATCATTAAATTTTGCTCTCTTATGTACTATTCTTGCTCTAGAAAGTTCTTCAGTGCTCGGTTCACAAGGGCAAAAAAGTATGATATGAGACTGTGATTCAGAAATCAGCTTGACTAGTGCACAACAACTCAAGCAGCAAGGCATGAAATTGCCTACTCTATCATATTCCCGAGGATAATTGTTTCTGTGATGGGTTTTCTATATTTGCAAAGGCCAATAGTTAATAAGAAAGTGTGTTAAGAAGCATTATCACAGGGCTGTTGGAATGTGGAATATGGCACGGCTGGGGAGTTTTGGGGTCAGTGTTAGTCTTAACCTTTTTTATTTCAAACTACTTGTATACCAGTCTTGTGCGTGTGTATGTGTGTGTGAGAGAGAGAGAGAGAGAGAGAGAGGGAGAGAAATGGACAGTGAGCAAAGAATTCAAAATATCTATTGCTAAAAATTGCTTCACAGAGCTTATTGTGTTTAATTTGAACCTTGACTGCCAGTGTGTGTTCTAACTCTGATGCCTGAACGAAGGCCAAGGTTTCATTTCCAGGCTCTCTGATTGGACACCTCATTTCTGCTTCCTTGCAGGTCTTTTTCAGGAGGCGCTCTTGTGATATGTGTGGTTTCCGAAGGCCCAGTGCGCTGGAATCACTGGTGCAGGCAAATGGAAAATAACGTTTATTCAAGAGCTTCCAGGCGAAGGCATAGAGTTTACCCAGCATCCTCCTCTAGAGGTCTAATTGTGTTGCACTTAGCAGATAAGAGTGCAGGCATGAGGAGAGGCTGAGACGTTGCTAATTGAACTGAAATGATTCCCGCTATTCATTTTAAGCCTGTGCTCCATACAGCAGGAACATTTCTCAATAATTTAAAGCAGCAGCTATGGTGTTGAGTGTGTATTGCATACAGTACATCAATAGGATTAATTTTGAGTAATTTTAAAATATTTCTGCAAGGAATGTTTTTTTTCGCTTCCAAGTGGAGTTTAGTTAAAAAAAAAAAAAAAAAATAGCAAGGGGTACATTGATCATTCCTATTCTTCCTGATGCTGACATTGAAACAAACACCAACAAAGTGGAAATATGACAAACTTAACCTTGTGACACCCAGCTTTTACAAAACCAAACATGCCTGCTCTGCTCAAGTGAATTAAGACCACTTATATCCAATTCAGAATTGCTCAAAGGTTTTATTAAATTCTACGTTGACAATAGCATTTCAGGGTGTGAAATAGTAAAATTAAATGTTGCTTGTACATTTCAGCACAAGTTGGATGCATTTCTTTTCAGCAAAATGTAGTAGATTTTGCATATCGAGAGAAAATAATCGGAGAAACATGATCAGTAGGACTTTGAATCTTTGCTGAAGACCGTGATTAGTAGTATCAGGTGTGTAACTGCTTAGTTGGAATGAAAGCCCGCACCCACACTGGCCCTTTCTGGGTAAGATTGTGGACCCCATGGCAATTGAAAAACACTGAAAAATTTGAATTCGGGCAGAGGAGTCAGTTAACATAATACAGAAATTTCCGTATGCAGGCACGAAAGGGTTAAGCAGGACAGAATGTGATTGAGGTTTTGAGGGTGAATGTATCTGGTTCTAACTGACAGTCCAGATAGTTTAATCTGTCACATAAATATCTCCAGACCTGACAGTTCTCACCTCCGCTCTGTTTTACTGTTCTTTCACCAGATGTGGCCATGCTGCACCCATTAGTGATTGAGCCATACTATTGAAGGGTAATATGTATACACTAAATACGTCACATGATAAGTAAACTAATTCCGCACAACTGAATTAAATAACTCGCAGTTCATTTGATTAATCAAATTGTTCATTGTTACCGTATTTCAGAAAAGTTGCTATGATGTGGTGAATTGTGTGCAACTAGCAGAGCCAGTTCAGATAGGCACATGCTGTCATTCTCAAACACTCTCACATGCACACCTGCCATTGCCCCACCCCTGCTGCAAAAACCATGTCTCTGCCTACTGCTCTGCTGCATTCATCTCGCTGCTGCATCACTCTTGCATGCTGCCAATCACAGGGCTCCCAACTCTCCCGCATTCCGCGTGAGATTTAGTGGCATATTCACGTTCCCGTGCTGTATGTCAGCAATTATTCAATCAGCGCGTTGGTAAGAGATTCTCAGGCGGAACTGAAGTTCTTGTGCATGGAGGTTTATCAGTCTCACATGCGTCACGGTGGATTTCACCACTAGTAACATGGAAATCAATTATGACTCCGGACTTCTCACGCTTTTCTTTACTCGGGTTGAAAGCAACAAAATTGCATAAAAACGTTTCAAATGGTCTTATTTCATTAAACAATTTGAACGATCGTGAAACACATGCATTGCGTTGATTGAATAATTGCTGACTACGGCACGGGAACGTGAATATGCCACTAAATCTCACGCGGAATGCGGGAGAGTTGGGAGCCCTGAGGTCAGCATAATCTTTCTCCAGCATGCAAGCTGCCCCATGTGCCTAGTCTAAATCTGCTTTATTCTTATGCCCACAGTATTCGCTGTGACCCAAAGTGTAGCTGTAGACTGCATACTAAAAATAGCCTTGGAATTTATTTGGCTGTTTTTACCTGAGTTCTCTTTAACCACAGCATGCAGGCAATCAATTATGGGTTGGCCACGAAGTATTGTTCATTAAAGTGTTCCCAAATTGGCCACCCCACCTGGGTCCCTCATTGTGGACGGCTCTTTGGCAATATCCAGCTACATTTCCAATATGCCCTTGCTATTTAGCACTGCGGGGAAAAAAGTGAGGAAGTGTAATTGGGTTGATTTGGACTTAGGAGCAATATTTAAATGGTGCTTTAGGGACTTGTTGATATTTTATTCAAGTAATTCTGAAATAACTCATATTTTAAGGGAGTAAAAGGATATGTTCCCAAGGTAAGACTTGTGTTACCTTCAAAAGGCAGAAAGGAAATTATCCACCCATTTGACCCCCATTACAAATTCAACTAGCTGGTAACTGGTTAGGTAATTTGACTGCTTTTTTGCCCATTTTAAAGCAAATGGACAAGTTTGGTGAAGTGCATAAGTACTTAGAATACATAAGTACATGAACTGTCGAGGGATTTTCTGTAATTTTGCCAGCATTAATTCCACCTGATTACAATTTAAATGTTGTGCTTGAAAGGGTGCCCTTCTTGGGTTTATCACTTTAATGCTCTCTCACTGCTCAGGGGCACGCTAGTCTCACGCCTTGGTCTGAGATATTTTTCTTCTTCTATGATTATTGGCGATGGCAAACCAGCGTACATTCTTCATATCCATTGGTTAAGCGCTTAAATAGTGCTTTGAATCCTCAAATTTCCACAGAAAACGCCTTAAGCATAATACCTAAGTGAAATAAATAAATACAATGCAGAATGGTGACAGACTTGCAAGGATGAAATCAGATAATGACTTGCAGTCTACCAGATTCACTTTATTAAAATGTAAGTTCTGAGCATGCATAGTTATCGTTACACAGCTCCTTTAACTCGTATGACAATCACCGGAGCACTGTAAGTGTCAACTGCTGCTTTCAAATCTTTGTCACTTTTCATGGCTATTGGCCAATGTTTAAATAATGAGATGTGCTGTTTAAATTTCAATATTCCCAAGCCACGTACATACTGTTATCTACATCTTAATATTATCACTGCCGCTAAACACGAAATTAAAGTCACAGCAGATGCTAGCATTAGCCTGAACATCCATGTAAATGAAGGTGGCAATAGTAGGCCAAGACTACATGCACAGCTGTGCTGCAGTTTATAGGAAAAATGATTGCTCTGTATTTGCTACATCAGATGGACTTGTGGTTTCAGCTGATGAAATCATCATCAGAGGTTAAGGGAATGCGCAGTGCCCTGGATACAGGGATAAGACTCCAGTGTGGCTGACAGTACTTGTTATATTTTATAAAAATGTTAATTCAGATGGTAGGAATATAGAATTGGAATTCATCAGACAGGGTACTTACTGGCAGAGTAGCAAATAAGAGACCAGAGCTGAATCACACTTAATATTCCTATTGCTTTTATTGTGTTGGGATTACTATATTTCAATCTGGTCAATCAGCTTTCATCTTAGGTAAATTACATTCTAATTGGTTAACTATATTAATCCACATTCAGCCTTTCTAAGCTCTCCGGGAAATGCATTTTAAGCTTTCATTTGTATATTTGAGTTTTGTCCGTGCATTCAGGTGTGTCAGATGTCGTAAAGTCAATCTGATGAGAAACTTCTCATCTCAGTTTCGCAACTGTTCAAAAAATGTATAATACACATAAATATTTTTGGGGCTAAAGCTGCTTTTAAGTTGAATTGGTTAACTGCTCATCTGAGATCGTGTTGATTTATTCTGCCCGTAATATGCAAATTGCTCTTTTTCTCTCTCCTGTGTTGTAAGCCGTTCCATTTTTTTTTTTTTTTTTTTGATGCTGTAGCATTTTCAATTTTTTTGGTTGGCTTTATGTAGCCTATTGACCACACCCTAAAGAACAAGTCAAGCATCACTGTACTCTTCCCAAACAGTTCTGTAATGGGCGGTGATAGGACGCCAGGTGCCGCGACCAGTGAGAGAAAGAACTGAGAGCAGCCCAGATAAGAGACAAACACAAAAGAGGTACACACCTCCGGTAAAAGCTCGCACTTCCATGGATGAATAAAAGTCCGCAACACGGACGCAGTGCGAGAGAGAATAAACAACAAGAGAGAAGAGAGAAAATTTCTAAAAGAAGCAATTCCTAACAATAAATGGAATATCACAAATCACTAGGAAATCTGACTAGAGATTTTCTCCGGCCGAAGTGCTAGAAACAAACAGGCACTCTTGCGATAGGCGTGGCGAACCCCCGGCCATATATATAGAGTCCGAAAAACTCCGCCCCAGCTCAATCAGCCAGCTGGGCCAGGAATTCGATGGAAAAGAAATCCGATATCGTCCCGGACGATAGAACAAAGAAAACTCCAACCAACAAACGCACGTCTAAACCATGACACATTCAATGTTTGTTATTACTGAAGTGCTTGGCATGTCCATGTGGGGCATGTCGACATTACAATACCACGCGCTTTTATTATTTCCACTCATATCTCACTGGAAAAGGGCGCCTCGGTACCACATCAATCTAAGTGCGCGTACCATGAAGGCTGTGTCCTTCTTGCGGCGACCTGGGTTCGATTCCGGCTCGAGTCATTTGCCGCATGTCAAACTCATTCTTCTCCCCAACTTTCCTGTCTCTCTATCTGTAACTGTCAAATAAAGGTAAAAATCCCAAAAAAATAATATTAAAAAAAAATATCTCACTGTAAAAGCTATAAAAACCGATTGATTCTTCAATTTGAGACAAATACAGTACATACTCCACCGATGCAAGTATACCATCTTCAGCAGTATTTACTACATAACATTCTACTTCAATTCAATCGAATTTCGAGAAATTTCAGTTAATTACTGTCCATGCAATCTCACATTGTAGCCTTCCTCTTTGATACAAAGCGATATCTGAATCATTAATGGCAACACAGCTTGTTGGTAGCCTATTTGCTCAGTAAATTAATTTAATTAATTGTCCGACTCTTAATCGGAAACAGAGAGTTAACCTGCATTATGGTAATATCACTGGTTGTCCTCAAACTTTTATTTTTACGAAAGCAAACTTAACATGCGGACCTGAGTCGGCAAAACCACATTTTTTTAAATGTTTAGTTAGGTGTATCAAGCCAATCGGACGCAGAAAAAAATATACCGTTTTGTGAACTACTGGAATTCAGAAGCCTTAAAAGACAATGATGTTTTATATCATCATTAATTTGGATAGGAAAATGCTTGATAACTATTGCACTCAACAATAATGCAAGCTTTGGGGAAATGGACAGTAATTCTACTGATTGATCCTCGCAACTAAAGGAATGAACACTTAGCTGCTAATTAGGAAATGTAACTGAAGACAGATTTGGTGATGTAATGCGCTTTAAGGCGAGGTGAGAGCAGGAATATAATCCTTCCGATGGCAAGTCCCGGGTGGAAGAGGTTAATATACAAGCATGATAGCATCACCAGTTCAGTATCCAACTTTTTTCAGAAATGGAGTTGTAGAAGTTGCTGAGAACAGTTGTGATGAGTCATTTGACATGACATTTTTAAATAAATTTAACAATTAACCTTTTTTAAGTGTAATGAACAGAGTTCATTTATTTGAGCTGGTCAAAATACTAACGTCTCAACAGATGGATAGTATGATGAGTTCAAGTGACTGATAATAACTATCAGCACTTTTGTTGTTTACAAATCTGAAACAATTTATCCAGACAAGAGCTGTCTGCCTAGGATGTATTCGGTGACTCACAGTGACACTGTGGTACCATCTTTGTGCAGGTCAAAAGCAAATTCTGTCAGATTGTTTAATTAAAACTAAATATACATTCATTTTTCTCATGTATTGTTCTTCAGAGGCCTTGATGCTGTTTTTATTTTTGGACTGTGATGTTCTCAGATTGATGGAAACTTGAGGCAACTCTGCATGATCTAATTAGTTCTATAACTGTTTTTTTTTACAACTGTGAAATCTTAAAGAAGCAAACTAAAGGCTTCTTTAGTCTAAAAAAAGGAAAGATCCAACGGAACGGGTGACAAGCCTTTGTTCTGCTGCATTTCAAATTAGGCCCCTCAGAAACTGATGACGATGCACCAGGCCCAGGTCATGTGGTTGCTGTGGTCGCAGTCAGAACCAGAGCTCTCGGGTGACTTTTATAGTAGCCTCACCGCACATCCTTGGCAAGGCGATATGTGTTTATTTGGTTTTTAGGAGGGCTGAAGCTTGGTTTTGGTTCCAGTGGAAATTGCCCTTTTCGTGCTGTGGGTTTGTGGGAGGGAGTGTAATGGACTCCATGTGTCTGCTGTGCCACGTTGCTCGGGCCTCGCTCTACTCTCGTCAAGTCCCTGTTTTATTTAATGACAAAAACAAACCATTCAGTCCATCAAAGCTCGCCACATAGCCCTTTGTCTTGAGCTCTGGTGTTCATCTTAAGTCTTGTCATCGTTTCATTGCCATTTTAATCATCAGCGAATAAACTTACCTTACCTGCTTCCTTCCACCTGAATTTATTCCTGAAGTTATGATGACCGTGAATCCCAGCAGACCCTGTGCCTCACCTGTACTTGGGGTGGAGACATCTGCTGGAGAACGTTAGTCCTCAGGTCTACACAGTAAAACGTTCAGTGTTAAATCAACACTTAAAGAGTCTATTTGGATCCACGCGGATCCGCTTGGATCCAAATAGACTCTTTAAGTGTTGATTTAACACTGAACGTTTTGCTGTGTACCTGTGTCCAGCCAGCAGGCATCCAAGTTCTACCGCATGTGGCCTGTTGCATGATTGCTGTTCACTAAAATTTGACTCTGATTAAAAAAATAATAATAATTCAGTTTTTGTGTTCAGGGTGTTAGCTGATTGTCACCAGAACAGACTGAAAAAAGTAGGTATTTACATCTCAACATTGAATACTAGTGTTTATTGAATCCTTGTGTGACAAAATTTTTCCTGCAATGAGTTCTATATTTATATCCTGACGTTTAGAACAATGGGTGTGAACATGAATCTGTGACTATGAGTAGCATTTTGACAGCATTTCAATTTGTGGTTGTCGCACAGCTCAAAACATTATTCCTCCTGTTTGATTCTGCTGCTCTTTGGGAGTTTGCCTCCAGCAGACCTGCACTGTCTGGGCCAATTCACCCTATTTTTAAATCAGTTTTATTTGCCATTCTCCAGGACTTTATAAGGCAAAGTCTGTGACCACCTTACAGGATATGGCCTGTTCTGGTGAAAGTATGAAGGATTCACTTCAGTATCAGTCAGAATAGTGTATTTGTGTGGAAAGAAATGAATCCTAATGGATTCTGGTTGATGTCAGCCTCACGTCTACTGGTGGCTAGTGGTCCCTCACACCACAGAAATGCATTCATTGGTTTTTATCGCCAAAATATATATTAAATGCATCCATCTCATCTGAGAGTGCTAACTTTCCTGTGCAGTCCTGCAAATAACTATCTGAAGTAAACAAGAGGTGCAAAGTTAAATAGAAGTTAATTGGGGCCATGTTTATTAATTACTATTATTTTTTCATTGACTGACTCTAATGGAACGAGGGACTTTGGGCCGTTCACCTGCCATTCAATGGAGGTGTGGATAAACCATAGGGTCCATTTGTTGTCTCCTTCTCCCTCTGTCCCCTGGTGACAGTGGTTCAACCCCAAAGCCCTTCAAGGAGCTGCTGTGGGTGCGATTACTCCCTGCTTTAATTATGCCGTGGTTAATCTTGAAGGCAAAGACCAGGTTTAGCTCTCAGAATCTCCTCAGCTATCCCCTTCAGCATGAAAGCTAAGCAAAAATTAAAATGGCTGCCAGCCTGAGTGGGTTTAAATAAATGCTTTCATGCACGGCCAACAGCTGTCTAAAGATGTTTCTTTTTTAAGTGTTCTAATGCCAAACTATGTAAACCATGGCAGCATTACTTTTAAAATACAGCAGCAGGGAAATAAATAAATAAAACAGTGATAGTCCTGTACTTAAAATGTAAAAAAAGAAAAAGGTTATGGAACTCTGAAGGCTTCCTAATGCTCGTCATCTACATTTGTCTTTGAGACATTGTTTCCAGCAGGCGTAGATGCGCCGAGCTCTCTGATTCCTCCCACAGGCAGGCTTGGAGGGCGGTGGGTTTCCCTGGAATGCAGATGAGGGCCCGGCAGGATTCTCGGGGCCCGTAAGCAGCTGTAATTCAAACAGATAGAAATCGGGCAGGTCTGCACTCCTAACCGATCACTGGTCCTTCCTCTCTCTGAGCTGCAACTCCGAGACCTTTGAAGCAGGAAAGTCATCAGTCATATTCCAGCACAGCTTGAAGTAAATGCTCACCAACGGCCTGTTTAACTCCGCTTTTTTTCCATCCAAGACTCACAGCATCAACCGCTGCTAACGATTAGCAATACACGGAGTGTGTATACTGCTGTGGTAAGAGCTATTAGACACACAAATTAATGTAGATTTTCTTTTCACCTTTCGTTCAATCATGACTCTGACAATCCTGAACAACAAAGATGCAATAATTATTTTGCAATACAATTGTTTTTGTTGACAAGCAATTGATTTTACTCGATTGTAGGGCAATGTCTTTCAAAAACAGGCAGCTCAGCCTTCATGTCCTTGACTTATGACAGCGAATTGTACATCCATTATTGTTTTAAAGTGACAGTGGACTTGTTTTTTCAGAGTCTGACTTAAAATCAGCATAGAGTGAGCAATATCATATGCACCAAGATGAACTATTACTATAACAAAGCACAATATTGGACACTGAATATAAAGTCTTATTAGCATATTGGACAGAAGCAGCAAGGTTGTGAGGTATTTTTGAGCAGGGAAAATTGACAGGCTAAAGAAAAAATAATAATAAAAAATTCTGAGCTCCATTGCATAAGAAGCACAATGAACCAAAAAATAGCTTTATGTTTAACTAAAACGGGATGCTACTGAATTGAAATTATCAGTCCTACTAAGAGCTGAGAAAGGGAATTAGAGAGTGAGAGAGAGAGAGAGAGAGAGAGAGAGAGAGAGAGAGAGACTATTATAAAAATAAGAAAATAATGGAGCCCAGCCTAGCGGAGTAATCATGAATGCAGGCACTTGTATTACCACAGCCTGCAGTCAGTGTACCCAGGCCAGGAGATTATATGCAGAAAAATGCATACAACATTACAAGTGGTATCATGTAGTGACAATATTTCAAACATCACATATAAAATACATACAGAAAACTGAATGTGAACTTTTTGTTGTTCCATAGTTTATAGCTCTGGACTGTAAAACCTCAGCTAATAACAGATATATCCAGTGAGTTCTGCTGTCCTGCTGCAATGTTTGCAATTTAATGGCAACGTAAACAAACCCAGCCTGATCGTATGACTGGTAAAGTGGCTTATGGTATGAAAAAAAATCATGCTAATTACTGCCTGAGTAAATTTGTATGAAATCCATTACACAGCAGTTTTGATGTTCAGATTACTTTGTAGTGTAATGCAGCGTCCTCGTATAAATGGAAACTCTTCTTCTTGAGCTTAATTGACCTTTATAAAAAATAAATTAGCCAACATGTTTCAGCAAAGCAGTACATGGAGCTTTAATACACAGAGTGTATTCTGATGACAGTGAGGGCATGAATGAAATAATAATCAGCTAAACTCCAGGGTGTGTGTGTATGTGCATGCGTGCGTGTGCGTGTGTGTATATGTGTGTGTGTGTGTGTGTGTGTGTGTGTTCTTGTACTTGGTACAAAGTGAAAACCAGAAAATGTTTTCTTTTCCCCTCCAAAGTGGGGACATTTTTGGGAAGCGAGGACATTTTCACCTGTCTTCACAACTGCAAAGGCAAATGGTGAGTAATTAGCCCACCCCGCCCGAAGGGGGAGGGCAAGGGGTATTGTTTTTGGTTCGGTTTGTGTGTTTGTTTCTTTGTTTGTTTGTTAACACTTAAGCAACAAAACTAATGGCCAGATTCACCCCAAATTGGGTTTAGGGATTGCGATTGACCCAGAATAGATGCTTATCGAATTTAGGAAAAGTAGGTCAAAGTATGTGTGAGAGGTGGGGTTCGTTGTGCTTGGCACCACTTGTTAGTTAAGGTTAGGGTTAAGGTTAGAATTAGGGATAGGTCAAGGTTAGGGTAAGAGTTCGGATTAGGCATTCGTTGCTTATTGTCAAGAAAGGGCAAGGCTATGGAGACAGATGAAGAATGAATGGAAGTCAATTTCATGTTTTGAAAAGAACAGAAGTGTAAGGATACACGTGTGTGTGTGTGTGTGTGTGCGCGCGCGCACGTATATATGTGTGTGTGTGTACGTGTGTACATGCGTGTGTGTGCGCGCACACATGTGTGTGTGTTTGTGTGTGTCCGTTTGTTGGGGGGCAATCAGCAATCATAAGCTGACGCTGCCCATCCACACCAAAATAAGAGAAGAAGATCTGAGAGAATTTGTACAGCAGAGGCACAGTCTGCTTCACTGCTGAAAATGACCTGAGCTGGTCTGGGAGGTTTGGGGCGTAATTCTGGTGGTGCCTTCAAAAGCAGTCGTTGGATCCTCTGAAGATGCAGTGGTTCGAACACTGATTGGCTGATCCCAGGCCTGTGAGAGGCACGCACATAAGCTGCCCAAGGCCTGCAGCACAGCAGGACAGTGTGGGAGCCCTGCTTTAAACCCAAAGCTGCAATCCTGTGTGACGCCTTCTTCTTGGGCACCTCAGAAAGGCTTTGTTCTTTCCAACATACCTGTAGATGGATGAGGAAGAACATTTTAGGCGAATGAATTGATCCATGGAGTATTTTTAGCATCACTTGGAATTGAAAACTTGCTCCCTTTAAGAAAGGTAGAGAATTCATTTTTTGCCCACAGGTCTTCCTCAGAGGAATGCAGTGTGGAGGTACAACAATATGACCTGTGGATGATTACATTAACTGTCCCTTGTATACTGTAATACTCACATAGTCTTTGTAATGGGACTGCAGCTTTTCATTTTATGGGGGAGACTGGGGTCCCATGAGCCATGGGGACCAATGAGCCGTATCACGTATTTGTAATCAATAGATGTAAGAGCTGCTTAAAATAGGCAAAATAGTGATATGGCTCATCGGACCCCAGTCTCCCCTATTTCCCAATGTGACTGCACTTTACGCCAGTGATCTTCATTCCCGATCCTGCTCCTGCCAGTTTCTGTTGTCAGTCAGCACTTAATTGATCAATTAAAACAGACTCTTATTCAGTTACCCAACCTCACCTGGTAACTAGGGTCCAAATTGATAGTTGATATACAGGTGCTTACAAAATCCAGAAGAACCAGTGGCTCTTCAGGACCTGGAATGAAGACAGCTGCTTTACACCATGAATGTTTCTGTTTCATTGTTTTACCCCAGTTTTTTTTCAAATGTAATGAAAAAATGTTATATAAACAAATACAAATGGAGAGCTGAAGGTAATGGCCGCCAAACAGCTCCGTGTTCTGAAATGCTGTCGGCAGATATTGAACTCTAAATGGCGGCAGGAAACGGCCGGCGATGGAAGAGTTATTTCACGGCTAAAGCAGAGGGACAGGGCCACAGGAGGGGAAAATGTGCTGTGAGCGCTGCCTCGTTCTATCAATAACATCGCCTGTTCCCTCGGCCTGCCAGACAGAATGGCATGCAGGGGTGTTCTGGCGAGATTTTGTGGCGAGCCTTTAAAGTGACTGATCTCGGTTTTCGTCGCTGAAAGATCGCCGCCAGGAGCCACTGCCGCGGCGGTAACACAACAGCATGTTTGCAGAGAGACGGCATCCATTTCCGCGTCCACGTGACTCGACTGCGTTATATAAATATGCTCTATGAATCATCAAGAAGTGTGATACCGCTCCTCTGTTGTGAAGTTTATCACAAAATGATGTGTTTTATTGTGTGAAGGGATGCAAAGAACAGAAAAAAAAACATGAGGGTGTGAATCTTTACATTGTGCTGAGAATTCGCGCTTATTTTGGGCGCATCTGAGGTGCGAGTTCAAAGCAGCCCTTTGCACCAAGGTACTTCAGAACTAAGGATGTGTTGTTGATTTGCTCAGTGTGGCGCATATACCGAAAAACACTTCCTTGCCAGCTTATTATTACAAAAATACTGAAAGCAGAGCATTAGCGCACAGAAAATGGCAAAATTTTGAGCTTTCATCATGCTAGTGTAGGCCTCTTGTTTAAGAAAAGTCCCTCTAAACCCTGGGAAACTGAAGGAGGCTGTGCAAATAGGCTAACATTTTTTCCCTCATTTCCAATTTCTTTTGTTAGTCGGCTTCAAGGCATCTCCTCATTGCCGACACTTTTCTCTCCCGCATCTGTGAGTGACTAAATCCCAAAAAAAGCCCCAACTCTCTAATTGAGTGGAAAGAGCTCTCTGTCAGGCGGACTGACGTGAAGTCGTGGGATCAGCTTTTAAGTTTTGATCGATCGAGACTGTCAAACTGGGGCCTTAGTCACAGTGCAGGAGGGAGGGGGGGGGTGTTGGCAGAGACCAGAGGGAGGAGATGCTGATCCACACTTGAAAACTTGCCCAAAAAAAAACACGCTAATTAACTAATGTGAAATGCACTTGACGTGGATTTCAAACCAGTGTTGTTTCTGCAATTAGCTGTGATGGAGCAAAGGGTTTTTATACGCAGTAAACAGCGGAATTGCTGACCTTTAATTTGGATGAAAGTGACATTTGATTTAGTACAAACCTTTCATGCATTCATGTAAATAATATTATTTCATAAAAACTTTGAATCGTTGCAAAACAATGTATTAAAATGAAAATATGCGCACATGATTCAAAATTTTATGACTGCTCACAGATGATGAGGTGACGCAATTAACGTTGATTATCCTATAAAACAGTGCACGTCGAGGTCTTGGATATCTTAGATAGTGAGTGAATGGGCTCTTTTCACAGGAGATGTGTTGGATGCGGAAGAAATGGGGGAGGTGTAAAGGTCTGACTGACCAGGGCCGAACCTTTAGGGCCAGATGACAGTATCGGAGCGTCTCGGACACATCTCTGAGGTGAGGGATGTCTGTGGGATTCTCCTGGTCAGCAGCGTTCTGAGGACGGACAAACCATGAACCAACATCAGGGAATCCTGCTAACTCGTCCGATCTTGTCTGTGGCACAAGTCGCCGAAAATTTTATGACGGTTATGAAAGGGATGTGTCACAACACAGACCCTGCTGCATATGGGGCTTTGTAGCCAGAGACGGATTAGAGCGCGCATGCTATCCCCTGTCCACTGCAGAAGAATCCTACCGAGAGCATTGCAACTGGACCTTGGGGCAATGAAGGAAGGTTGCCTGGTCCGATGAGTCCTGTTTCCTTTAACACTAAGTGGATGGCCGGGTGCATGTGTGCCTGGGAAACGGACTAACCCGGGATACACTGTTGAAACAAACAAGCTAAGGGAGGGAGTGCAATGCTCCAGGGAAATTACTGGAAAACCCTAGATCTAGGTATTCATGTGGACGCCAATTTGACTGAGATGTGTCTGCGGCATGGAGAGGACCGAGAGCATATGATGCAGGTGGTCATAATGAGTTGACTCACTGGCATATGTTTGAAATGAATATGTAGAATGCAGCAGATGAGGCATAGCTAACGCTAGTCCTGGAGGGCTGCAGCGTCTGCAAGCTTTTGTGATCTTCTCTCAGTCAGCAGGCAGTTAATGCCTGGAGAGGTAAGTGCATCGACTGATTTCCTTGTCAGAGACTTAAATTAATTACTTGTGCAGAAACACACCAGTTACCTGCAGGCACTGCGATCCTCCAGAACCAGAGTTGCCCTTCCCTGCTCTAGATTATTAACTTTGTTTACTTTTTATTTGTAACATTTTTTATTTTCAGAATTATTATCAATGGTCAATAATTCTGAACCTGATCTTATAGTTGCTGAGCCTAGTTCCAGCTGAATTTTCAATTTTCATTTTGTGAAACAGCTTTTTAATAGAAATTAAAGCAACTATGAGGTTCATTTTCAATTAGGCTTCTGCAATATTAAAGGGTCTCATTAATACTGATCCTCTCAGCAAGACATGTATAAATGTGCAACACTGTCAGTAGTGAAGTAGAGTAGTGAAACACGACAGCCAAAATCACATCACGCCTCGGAATTTCACTGTCTTCTCCTTTGGAAGCAATTTTTGTTTTCAACATGTTTTCAGACGGATTTGTGAATATTAGCGAGCGTCCATGCTCAACTGAAAAAGGTTTGAAAAAGTGGGTGATGTTAGCTAATATTCGCCATCTCTCAAACACAAGTCTGCTTAGTGCATAACCATAACAATGTCAGATTTAGAAAATGACAAATTCAAGGACAAATCAGGTGTTAATGAGTGAAGACTTCTTAAAGAAATCTGTTTTTTTTTTTACTCACCCCATGCCAGATTAAACACGGGTGAAGTTTGTTAGTCCATAAAACACACTGAAAGGTTGCCAGCCAACTCTATAACGGCCTTCTCCAAAATATTGGCAAGTTTTTTTAGATCAGCAAGCTGATCAATGGAGTCCTTACAACTAAGAGTATCAAATTGCTTTGCAATCAAAAAAGTGTTGGGGAAAGGGAAAATTGTTAGTCGTCACACAATTAAACTACCATCGCGTAATGTGACGTCAGTAATAGCCATTTTGCACGGTAGTTCAATTGTGGGACGGCTAATTTTATTAGCTATTTACCAGTGAAATTGAATTTGTCTGCAAAGTGTGCGCAGTAAAATGAGACGTGTGGTGAGATACCGTCCTAATGAGGGTTTTGGCTGAATTTTAGAAGGATCCATGGCATTTTGAAGGTGAGAGACGAGAACTTGAAAATGCTCCAAATGGACTCTATGGGATGGACCATTACCTAAGCTAGCAATGGTATAGCCTATGCCCAAACTATAAATATCAGCTAGGGAAGGCACGCATGGTCTGCTTCGAACCATATGTTACACAATGGTGTGACATGCAATAATTAGGCTCATTAGTGGTAGGGGTCAAATTTCAGTTGGGTCCCAGGTCACTCTGCACCCGAGCACAAAAAGGTGTCCTTTGCTTTCTTGCATTGCGGCAGAAACAGTGCAATTTAATCTGTATTGTTTGTATCTGAGAGATTTGATTGGTCACTTTGTCTCTTTGTTGTCGTGAGGGTCGGGTTTGAGTTTGCTTGTTATCTGAAAGTTACGTGGAGTGTGGAATCACATCACACAGTGAAGCTCAGGGCCCCAAACACTGGGCCAAGATATTTTTTTTCACACCCTTTAAAGAAGAAATGCACCATGGGAAGGGAATGGAAGGCTTGTGGAGGGGCTCTGGATTGATAATCAGAGATTCCCATCTTGGTTACAGATCATGTATCATTTATAATTATCAGAGAAAATCATATAAAATGTACACGCATGTACGCCGACAGGTGCGCCTCATATAACACTTATGTACATATACCACAGTATGTTCAAATGAAGCATGGGATCACAAAACATTTTAACTCAGGCATTGTAGAAATGGGTTGCTAATATTATTATTTATATCTCATGAATGGTAGCGGCTGATGTATAGTT
Organism: Gymnothorax javanicus; assembly: GCA_029692085.1. Classification (NCBI taxonomy): domain Eukaryota; kingdom Metazoa; phylum Chordata; class Actinopteri; order Anguilliformes; family Muraenidae; genus Gymnothorax; species Gymnothorax javanicus. Next base: position 3,784,463 of record CM056209.1, on the reverse strand, counting down.
ACTAATACAGTGTTTGTTCATACAATACTTAAAAATATAAGATTATTGATTATTCTAGCTTTAAAAATAGCCCAAGAAATAAATAAATAAGAAAAAGGAGGCCAAATAAGTGTATAAACTTTTTTTCCCCCAGTTTTCCTGAAACTTTTTTGGTTTTTTCTTGACTGATGGTTTGCAACCTCTTATCTCCAAACTCACATGCATGGGAAGACTTTTAAGCTCCTGAAATTTGGCATTAGGACTACTGATTTTAACTTCACCTAACAGTGCAGTGCTAGCCAAGAAAAGAGTACAACAAAAATGGCTGCAAGTCCATTTTAGTGTCTTACATAATAAATAATAATAATTACTGTATTATAATAATAATAACTGCAACTACTTGTCATGCAGTTCTCTTTCTCTCTCTCTTTCACTCTCTCTGCATGTGTCCAAGTGTTTATCTGTTTTTGCCAGTCTGTCCATGTAATAATTGAAATTTAAACAGATTATCCCTGTCAGTGAGGTCATCCCTGTGTTCTAAGGTGTTCTAAGCTAAAAAAATATATATCATTTTCTCTGAACAGACAGGCTGGAGATGTGGAACACAGGAAAAGTAGGCTCATTGTTCATTCAGGGTCCATCCCACCCCTGGCTCTCCGCAGTGCTGCCTCATAATTAGTTCACATCACTTCCATGAAAGAGGTTTCCGTTTCTTGGAGGAATCAATGGCACTTAGATGTGGGTCTCATTCCTCATTGTTAGCTTTGTTGCTGCTATGTTCTCCAGGCTGGTTTCATGCCCTTTCCTTTCTTCTCTCGACATGGTCCTTTCTTTCACCGCTCTCTGCCACACCAGGTGTTAATGTCGTAGCCTCTAACCATGGCAGGTTATTAGTGTGCTTTCATGTGACAACACATACTGTAATCTATTTCAAACTGGTTAAATTTCGAAAGGAAAGTTCACCTGCTGTCTTAAAAATGTGAGTGAACTCAGGTGAATGTGATCAAACTCAACTTGAAGGTAAGCTTAGTTTTAACTTAAAGAAACAAAGACAATGTCAAGATAGTGGATAACCGTAACTTTAACTTTGAAAACTTTTGAACTTGAGTTCAAAATCTAGAACCTGTCGAGACAAGTGGAGTTAAAGAGTGGAAATGAGTTGACGTAACTTATTGGGGAAACATATTTTTGTTTTACAGTGCATAATAAGTTGCGCTGTGAACTCTCCTCTTAAAAGAGACTTGAACTTATGAGGCGTCAGTTCTTTGGGATTTTCCAAAATATCTAAATCAGTGTTCTAGAACTTGTCGACTAGCATGAAGCCATTCCCTCACTTACCAACAATGATTGTCACTTTAGCATTTGAATCTATAAAGACATTATAATCACATATTTGCGATTTTACTGTTATTGATGTTAGTCACCCTATGACCTTTGCTGTAGCGCAGACCAAACTTTTAATTTTTAAAAATAGCAATAACTTGAATGGCTTGAATGGGAATCGTGTCAAATCTACAGTCGACATTCCTGCTGCAAAGAGGAGGAACCTGATTGAGTTTGACGGCTCTCACTGTTGCGACACCATCAGGTGAAGCTAAATTTACAAATGCAAGAGGTCTAACTACTCTAATGAGTGTCAGATCAACCTTGCTATGAACATCTTGGCACTCAAAGGAGAAATCCTGTTGTACAAGATCGTGACACTATATGCCGTCGTCAGACCTAATTTCACTTTTTGAAAAATGCAGTAAGTCAAATAGTTCTCATTGAAATCAAGTAAAATTTGCTGTGAACATTCCTGTAGCCAAGAATAGTTCCACGTTGAATTTATGGACCCTATGCCCAATACAGTAGGGCTACAACTAGGCCAAACTATGAATTCTGCATGTGGGGAAATGGTACCATTTTGGAATATGCCCTGCTGTAGTCCACCAGCAGTATTTGTCAAGATCACTTACACTTTACAATATTTTAAGTTAACAACTAAAGCAAATTTTGTATAATCTCAGAACTATCATCTTATAGAAAGTAGAAGATATGTATGAAAATGCATTGCTTATTTAAATCTGGCATGCATATACTGACAAACACGCATACAGATGTGCCCACACACACACACGCACACACACACACACACACACACACACACACACAATCATACAAACAAGCATATTGACAGTAAGAAAACAGGCAGAATAAATCTAACTGATCAACAGGAAAAAAAACCTGACATCATAACAGTCATGGAAAGGTATCCATAGTTGTACGCATCTCACACCAGTGGTTAAGTGGGCCAGTTTATACTCCAGCACACAAATAGAGGGTAATTGTTCTTACTGTTTGAAATGAGGTCAGAACCGTGGCATTAACACTTTTCTTATTTTTGTGTGCCATGTCCTCTCGATAATAACTGTGAAATAACATCAAACGCACAGAATCAATTTCACCAATTTTTTTTCAGCCTCCTGATAGATCCAGTGCTGCATATAAGGACTACAGCAGAGAGAGGAAGCAATGCTTTATTACACTTTCTAATAGCCAACATAAACCCCGGCCACTTATTTTGTGCGACACAAATTTGATTTGGCAGCCCTTCAGTCCTCTGCTGTGGTTGAGGATAACACAGCACCTTACGTTCATTGGAGGAAAATCCTTTGTTTTCTCAGGGGAGTAGGCTTGTTTTTTGATGGATGAGTAATTTTTAGTTCCTGTCAAAATAATAAAATAAAACAAAATAAAATAAAAAGCAATAACTTTGCTCATGTATCATGTTTCTTACCGAAGTTATGGACTTAAATGCTCCAAACGGAGTGGCAGATTCATTGTACCAATATACTCAAGACAATACCAATTTATTCTGTAACATTTTATAGCTAAGGTCTCATTTAGTACTCATTACTTAAAACTGATCGTTAATAGATCATTATTTGTTGCATAGCCCATGCCAGTGTACACCATTTCACCATTACACATAACTTTATGAACAGCACTGCAAAACAAATCAATTTGACAAGTAATAACCTGCTGTATAGACTAATTGATGTTTGAAGCATTTACAAGTGCAGTTATTTTAAGACTTAGTAGTCTACTTTAGGACAGGGATCAGAAAACATGGAATTACGGTCAAGATCATAAATTAGAATGAATGCTTTATTAATCTAGTTGTAAAAAGTTAATTAACAGGAATTTATCTCAATATTTACCCTGCATGGTAAGAAGCTCGTAGAACAAATTGCAGCATAAAAATAGCTGCCATTTGATCAACCATTGGAGTCTTTTTTTATGAATAGTGTGTGTCAAGACAGTTGGGATATCATAAAAACCATAAAAATAAAGAAGAGTTTATGGGTGTTTTAATGGCTAATACAACATATAATCTTTGTTGTTGCCAAATAGATTTGTCAAACCCCTGCTTCACATTCCTTATATCTGTGTATTATTGTAAAAAAAAAAAATGACGGTGCAGTTACTGACCTGATTCTGCTGAATATATTACTCCAGCAGAGTGGTCTCCAACACTGTTCCTGGGGATCTACCATCCTGTTGCTTTTTACTCCAACCACAATTCAGCACATCTGATTTGGCTGATTAGCAGCTCATTAAGATATCTAACTGGAAAATGAGTTGCTCTTTGCTTTAGTTGGAGTAAAAGCCCTCAGGATGGTAGTTCTCCAGGAACAGTTTTTGACTATTGGGGGCGCCTGCAGTACCTGGTAAAGTGGGAGGGATAATTCTGAAGATCCCAGCTAAGTGCTATTGATCATCACACCCCCAAAATCTTCCCCTGACTCCATCCTACCGCTGCTTGGCTTCGCTGGTCTTCTAATAACCCGTCCTTTTCTTCAATCATCAGTTAAGCCAAATCCTTGTTACCACATTCACTCCCCATTCAAACCAGTCTTGTGTGTTTTGCCAGCAGATTGCATTTGAATTTCTGTCCACTTGTTTGGTCGTTTTTGCCCGTAATAATCTGTGTCCTTGTTCTTGTGTATGTAGTTGTTTTGGGGTGTTTTGCATGCCTGTTCACCGGGATAAACTTAGCTTTGACTTGGAGTTGTGTTGAGATGGAGGTATGATTACACCTGTCTTTTGAGGCATTCAGACATCTCACTTTAAACATATATATATATTCTTAGATCATAAAAGCTCATGGTGGCAGCAGCAGCTGGACTGCTATTAGTGAGATGGTACAGAAAAGCACGCTCTATAGAAACACTCCCACCGGTGTCCCTGACCGAGGCTCTGGCTTTAGACCTGGAGCTGGTCCCCAGGCGCTGCTCTGTGGCTGCCCACTGCTCCTAATGATAGGATGGGTCAAATGCAGAGGACAAATTACCCCACGGGGTTCAGTAAAGTAAATCTTATCTTATATAGACACATAATCTCAGTCTTCTTTGGGATGGAGAAAAGGGACATTTTATTTAGTTATTTTATTTATTTATTTAACCCTTATTTTACCAGGTAGTCCCATTGAGATCAATGATTTGCATTGGTTTTGACTGGATCCAGCCACCCCCTATAGCAAACACACAAATCCAAATGCACGCAGACATAATTCATAGCCTTTCAACCATAAATAAGGAATGTCAATTCAGCTGAAATAAAGTGACCTTATATAAAACCTGCATGTGTACGCCGGGCACCAGATCAATATTGTGAGAAATTGACTACATCGCTCACGTCACTTATCCTCCAATCCACAACTCTATTCCTCTGCTAAGAAAAGCAATACAAATAAAAACAGCCACTTCATCAGTTCAACAAACTGGATGCTCGAGGGAAACCAAAATCTAATTAATATTAAACCCGTCATTCAGTGGTGGACACGCATGAGTGCATAATTAAATTGACGTTCAAAAACAGTAAACATGAATTGGAGGTTCAAAGGCTAATGGATAAATTGTTCTTAAATAGCCTTCAGTTTGTGTATACTTATTTTAACTAACTGTACTTAACTGGCACACATCTGCTGACAATAATTCATTTAACAGTCTTGCCTGTGATTAATAAATAATTGTAGGTATGTAAATGCCTGGCTCATACAGAATGAAAATAGCCTCAAATGATGAACCTTTTTTTCATACACTCAGCATCTACTGCTTTCTATCTTTTTGAATCTGTTGCCATATCCTGGCAACGTCTTCATAATTTAATCTCCAAACTTGCATGAAGGACATGTTCAAATCCCATTCTGTTTTTTTGCGATGTACTTTAAACCATTAATAGGATGGTATAATAGTTGCCAATTCAGCATAGTCCTGGAATAAATGTAATTATTTATGCAGAATTTCAATTCAGAATTGAATTTAGTCCTGGACTAGACTTCGTCTGCTAAATTGAAATCGAATCAATGTGGCATTAATTTCTCACAATTGTCTTCCCATCATCATGTCAAACCTGGGAATTTGCAGAAACCCTGCATTCTAGAAATAGCTTGGAGTTATAAATTACTTTACTTATGCCCATGATTTCATTTGTCATAATATTCTACTGAATTTGCCCTTACAATAGATAGGGCATTTATCATTTCCAGTCCAGTTCATAAATCATTAATGTCAGTTAATTAACTTTATATATCAAATTGCAATAGGACAAGGGGTTTATGAGGGTTTGCTGTATGTCTTGTCCCTGAGGTAAACTTGGAAAAATTAATGTAGCAGCAGTCCCATATGTAGTATTTTGTATCGATAAGAGAAATTGCACACTGATATAGCATACAAATACTGAGTGTGGCAACAAATATGATCAATGTTCCAACAATGGAAGGTGATGTGTTCGACCCCGCTAAGCACAGGCGGCCTTAGTCACAAATCCACCGCATCCTCAGCCTTGTCCTGAGACCACCGCGTGCAGTAAGAGAGAGGAATCGTTCGGCCGAGCCCCTGTCCCCTGAGGCCTCTCTCGTACTGGAATTATCTTTGGAGGTTCAGACGAGTGCAAAGCATGCTCGCGTGTCCCCAACCATCCAAATGCATTTCCTCAGAGTAGAAATAATGCTGGTCATTTTTTTACATTCATTTTTTTTCCCCTTTCATCTGGTGAGTGAAAGCTCCTTTTGCCTCCGAGAGCAGTAGAAAACGTGCTCGTGTGCTGATGACAACATCCGTTACCTGGCCACGCTCCGCACTCTTAAGGGTCTCAGAAGGTAATCTTCAAATGAATGAGCTGCTTGCATAGGCTGCACCACATTCAACTTTCCCAGGGCTGTTTGCGGGACATGGGGCCAGTATAGCACAGGATCATGTGTTAATGGCCTTTTCTGCATGAGGGTGCAGGTGTAGGGAAAAATAGTGAGACACTGCCACATGAAATTAATGCTTCATAATTATTATTAGTGACTCTTATTATATATGCTAATGCGTCAAAACATTATGACCATGTGTTGGTCCACAGTGGGCCATAAAATTTACATCCACATGAATGTTCCACCCAGGGTTGCCCGGCAGAATATTAACCAGAGCATCACACTCCCTCCACTAGCTTCTCTTGTTCCCACAGTGCATGTCTTCTCCTGTGAAATGGTGGACAGGTACTCGGCTGATATATGTGATGTTTTTTTTTTATTCTTTTATTTACAAGATGCATTAGACTGGTCTGCAGTGACAAAGCCCTATGCAGTTAGGTCCAGAAATATTTGGACAACGTTATTATTAATTTACCTGTCGACCATAGAATATTGGACTTGAAATTGAATGATAAATACAAGCTCAAAGTGGAGACATTTTGCTTCAGTTTGAGGGTTAAGAAATTAGGTTGGCGGTGCCAGAATTTCAGGAAAGAGGTTTTCTTTTTTATTGTCCAAAAGTATTTGGACAATAGGATGCTCAGGTGTTCCATGGCCATTTGCATTTTTTTTCCCCCCAAAGAAGTCATGTAAGAGTGACCTCATTAAAGGCCTACAGTTGATTTCAAGAGTTACATTTTCATTTGGAATCTGTTGCCGTTAACTCTCAATATGTAATATAAAGAGATGTCCATGCAAATAAACCAAGCCATTCTTAGGGTGAAAAATCAAAACAAACCCACCAGAGAATAAGGGAAACTATTTGATGATAACAGAACCTTTTGGTATTTGGTTCAAGTGCAGTTGGGTTATGCAGCAGGACAATGATCCAAAGTACGCAAGCAAGTCCATCTCTGAATGGCTCTAAAGAAACAAGATGAAGGTTTTGGAGTGGTCTAGTCAAAGTGCTGAACTTAATCCAATAGAGATGCTGAGGCATGACCTGAAACAGGCAGTTCATGCTCAAAAACAAAAAAGTGGCAGAACTAAAACAATTCTGTAAGAAAGAGTGGGCCAACATTCTTCCACAGTGATGTAAAAGACTCATCTCATTGACAGTTCTCCCAAATATTTGTTTCCAGTTGCAGTTCTCAAGGGTATCACAACCAGTTGTTCGATTAAGGGGGCAATCTTTTTTTTTCCACATATGTGATGTAAGTTTTGGAAAACTGTTTAACTTCAGTAAATGAAAAGATCATTTGATTGCTGCATTTGTGTTCATAGATATCCCCCCAACAACAACTGTTGGGTAACAATGCCAGCTATATACACCTGATTCCATACATTTAGTCAGTGTGTAGATTGAGAACAGAGACCAGCATCCTCCCCATGTCTGAGGGTAGCACACACTGCTGAAGAACCGTGTTTGGAAGATGAGTTAGACAGCATTAGCGTCTGCAAAGCCAAGCAGCGGCCACTGTCCATCACACTTACAGTCGAGAGCTTGTCACTGCCTTTACTGACAGGATCTTCCACACCAGATGCCGGAGAGAATTCTAAGCGATGTGATTTCCCTGGTGTTTATGGAGGGGCTGTGCAGACCAAGGACGCTGCAGTTTTACAGGCTGCGCTAGCTGACAATGGAATATTGTTCATCTGCCTGATTTTACGGCCTGTGAGTCAGGTTGCTGGCCAGATTGCTAAGTCAGTAAAAGTTTGCAGTCCAGTAGATTCTCACTGCTCATGGTTTCAGCAGAGTATTATTGATAAAGCAAAATAAATGAATGACTAATTGAGGCGGGAAAAAAAAAATCTTTGATCAGATGTAGCATTAAGTAAGGTCAGATACCCTGAATTGCAGGTGCTTGTGTGCAGAGTTAAATTTAGTCATCGAAATCTGGCAATCTGTGACAGTGCAAAGTCTTTTAATTATTAATTTTCCGCCTTATTTTTTGGCCACTTACAAATTAGCCTAAGAATACATTTTTGGAATGGTGCAATTTCTTTAAAAATTTTGTCAGTGTTCTTGTCCTTATTCTAGCGCTCCATTGCTTTCAGTAATCAGCAGTGTTGGATCTGCATTTGACTGTTAAGGAAACGGAAATTTTAATCATATTTTCGTGGCGTTACATATTTTAGGGTTAAACCTTATTCCCTCCCCACTGGAGCTCGTCAAATCACTGGAGCAGGACTCTAAGTAATAGTTGGGTAATGATACTTCAGACCACTCTAAATGAGGCTGTGCTCGTGGTGGAATGCCTTTTCTGGACGAAGCCATTCAGTGAATAAAAGGCAAATATAAGGCTATGAATGCTTTGGTTTCAGATGTACGGCTCATGTGAAGCAGTTCGGTTACCTCTTAGTTCTTCAAGCATAAGAATGACATGCTGAACGGATGTTTCTGGGACACCAGTATTCAATATTCATCGAATGTTTGGGCCAGGAAAATTTGTGTGGTTTGTGCTGAACTTCCCTTTGTGGACCTCTAGCATGTGAGGGCAGCTGCTGTGATTCAGTTTCCGCTGAAATAGTTGCGTCTCTCAGGGAACGGCACGTGCTATTCAGTGGAAATATTTTTTTATTTTCAGATGGTAGCACAGACAGGAAAGTAGGGACGATGACTTCTAATGAGACGATAGGGGGAAGGATGGGACTACGAGCATCTACTGTACCATATCCAAGTGATCCCGCCTTTTTTTTTTTTTTTTTTGCTTTGAAGCGGCCAATCAGAATTGTGATAAAATACCTGAATCGTACAGATAGATCAGCCACCTCCTGTTTAGTACACTGAAAATGGAGGGGGTGCTTTGTGATGCCAAGAGGCGTCTTCGAGAAAATGTTAACACAGTGACTTTGCTGGCACTTGCTGTTGACAGCGCGATACTCGCGGCTTATTTTTAGAGCAAGGTGGGGTAAAAATAGATATGGATTTTTGCCTGATGCAGGTGAGCACGGGAGAGCTGCCCGTGAGGGCTCGATCACACATACCGAAGGCCCGTGCAGATGGTCGAGCATGTCTGATGAAGCCGCGATGGCGAGCAATTACACCCAAACACAGCTCCTTTTGTTCATGGCTGTGTCTCAAACACCCATTCCACCCCCCTCCCCACAGTGGGGGTTCAGGTCGACTTACACAGCCTTGGAGTCTTCTGCCTGAAACAGGGAAAATGTTCTTATTTAATTGACCAGCCCCTTGAGACGTGAAAGGAATGCTCGGCTCATTTAATCAGCCCTTCAACACTCAGCATTGTTAATGTGAACATTTTTTTCTCTTTTCTCTGTTGATATTTCCCTGTTTAGAATAATTTTGCATTTATATTGTTCAATGGCACTTTTCTTCATCTTCAAACTTTTTCTTTCCTTAGAAAAAGGGGAAAATATAAGCAGAAATGCTGTCTTTTGTTGGACGCCGCTGAATGGCCTCAATACAATGAGCATTACAGTGCATGGATATGCAATTCAGTGCTTTCATTTTTCATTTAAAAAAATTATATTATGGCTTGAATGGGCAAAAAAATGAAAATGATGCAAACAAAATTTTAATAAATAAAGGCATGTCATAACAGATAGATGTGTCCCAGTTAGACGAGTGGGTATTTTATGTGAAAAGCCATTGTATTTTTTGGGATTATTTTGCTGGATTCTATGTCACAGATAATTGGTACAGCATCAAATTAAATGGTAAATGGTAAATGAATTAGCCCTGTGGGAGAGTTTCTAATCCAGGCTATAGGAGCTGTGGGTGGCATCGAACTGGGATGCGACAATCTGCCCAGGTCTAACTGGGATACCTCTCTAAGATGAAACCAATAAAGGTCCTATGTTGCCAAAGTGTAAAAGGATTGTAGCATGACAAAAAGGGGCTTCCCAGACTTTTCAGGCTACCTATAATAGCTTGTAGACTGATTTATATGTGGAAGTATTGGGTTGGTTTTTCTGTGAAAATCCAATGAAAGTGATGTTATGCCCGCCTCAGACTGCCAAACCTACCAGAAAGCTAGCTACATTGCTGGGGACTTCTCATTTCTACAGCTAATATTTGCTCAGAAATGGAGTCTGCTAATGTCAACAAACAACGGGCACCTACCACGACTCAGAGTCCACCACAATGTCCATGTGAGCACAATAAAAGTTTTATTTCGTGAAGCCTGTCGCCAAAGAGGAATCTGACCGACATCGGGGGAAAACTAGGAAGGTAAAGATTGGCAGGGAGGGCAATCGATTCACAGAGCAACCTTATTTTGTTTTGACATGCCGATTGACAGTAACAATGAAATAGACAATGCTAAGCTCAATGATACAGCAAGATAAACGACAGTAATACATGAAATGATGAATACATGGACTGTTCCAGGATAAATGCCAATAACGTCTGGGGCCGTATTCACAAAGAATCTTCAACCCAAAAGTTGCTCCTGACTAATTGAGAAATACTTGCTTAAAAAATAAATGGGCATGTCACTCACAACATTAGGACTAATATATGATTTTTTTTCCACTAAGAGTAATTCACGAAGACTTTTATAACTAAAAGTAGCTCCTAAGTGTCAGATTTTCCAAGGGTAATAAAGTGGACTTTATGAAAGCTTCATGACCCGTAATATAAAACCTTCATGATCAATGCAATCAAATTTAGAAAATGTGGGAAATGTATTTGAAAGATGGAGATCGCTGCAGCCCAGAAAATTTTAAGATGGATGCAGTTTGCTAATGTTCACATGAAGAGGTGGGCACTGAGCTTCAGCTAATATCTGCTAATCTTATCTACAAACTAATTTATCACAGGTACTACTATTTATCTATCTTATCTATTTGAAACCATATACCGTTTTAGAACAGTTCATTCAATTTTTGTGACTGAATCAACAAATAAATAAATGTGTTCAAATTTTGTGAGCATTAGATTGCAAGCTTAGGTAGCTACATGTACACCAGCGATGTACCTACAGATAACCTACAGATAATTCTAGGCTGTGCCAGCCAAACAAAGAAAGTTTGTTCTCTTTTAGCTAATGTCACATTTTCTAAGTAATCGGCCCAACGGTATTTGTAAGTCAGCGCATGGCTTGTGCCAGTAGCTTGTGTTTTTCTTTGTTTTTCCACTGGTGTTTTGATTTAGGCAGTGACCATGTTAACTGGTCACTTTCAGCTAAATGTTTATAGGAAATGTTACAAGAGGTGAAGTTTCTTGTCGAGTGCAGTTTGACTTGTGAAAACAATTGTGTATAGGTAATAAACACAGACAAACAGGCATTTATAAATGTAAAATTAATGACACTTTTTTTCGTTTGCATAGGGTCAGTGTCCCCAAACTGGCAATTGCGTGAGCTTCGAGTCTTGGGAGGAGAGAGCAGTGACTCTCTCCAATATTTTGAATTTAGACAGCAGTGCCAATTTTAAAATCTTGCTGTCAGTGTTACATATTGGTCCCTTGAGTGATTAATATGACATTCATAACCATAGGCAATAGGACCTCAGGGACAATATTATCTGTCTGGGAAATGTTCATGTCACCGAAGTGATATGCCTCATTTCTCTTAAAGGGTCTTTTATACTTATTCAGAGCAAAAGCTCCAAATTGAGAGCCAGATTTACTAAGACCTTTGGCAAGCGCAAAACCTTTTCGCTCATGCAAACCCAATAACATCACCAACGATTGGTTCAAAATGAAAACCCCAGCTAATTACTGGCCATGCAATTGGTTTTGCAAGTAGAAAAACATTTTATGTCTGCAAAAGGTCCAGGTGAATCTGACGCTTAGTGAGTTTTTTAAATGGAAACTTCACTCTAATCTGCTGGCAACATATGCAGCAATCCTACATGCTCAACAAATCTTTGCCCTGAATTACATTACTGCTGATGCTCATCCTGATATGACCAATGTTGGATAAAATGTAAGCTTTTAAGAGGCCCAGTTTGATGATGCTTCTGAAATTGGCCAGTAACAGGATTTTAGGAACTGCGGCTGTGGCGAGGTCTTGGATGACGAAAGTGCTCTCCTTCATCAAACAACTTAGAGCAAATGGTATCGATCTGACCAAGGACAATCCGTATGCTAAATTAACTGCAGTATCATTTTACATTTAAGTAGCCCTCTTTTCAAGTCTGTTTATTGTTGCCTCAATAAATGGTTCATTGTGCTCCAGCTGTGGGGAAGGCTTGCTGTGTTCACTTGCCAACGCTGAGGTATGCGAAGGTATTCAATTACAAAAACCTGTTCTTTATTAATTCTATAATGGTTTGACATTAGTTGAATTAAATAAATTGGCAATTAAATAAACGTAATAGATGTTGTCGCTACCCGGCTACCAGGAGCAGGATAAGAATGCAGCCAGAAAAATGAGACATTAGCCTGGGGGCCAGTCTGTTGAAGGTCTGGCCAGAAATGCAGCCAAACCAAACAGTATATGGACTCATATTTATAAAAAAAACTATGCTCATTGCCAATAGTTCTTTTGAGGAAGTGTCACTGAGTTATCAGTGTCAGAATGTGTCATTTGTCGTCGCACTGTACTGTAAAGAATTCATATCCTTAATTTTGAAGCTTCATGCTTTATCTGAGCTGCTGAAGTGACTCTGAGCATGGCGATTAAGTGAACACTGTTGTGGATGTAGCTGGTTTCCTGTGTCTCACCGGGTGGTTTATTGCAAGGAGGGAAAGCTTCATGTGGCAAACACACAGCACAATAAAGTGCTGACCCAAAGTCTTTAGGGAGCCTTAGCACAGAGACGGCTGTCAGTCAAGGAGAATGAGAAGAGATAAGACTGCACTGCTAAACCATAAACTCTGATGTCAAGGGGCAGCCTTTCATTTCCCCGTACGAGCCTTTCCTGCACTCATTTGTTAGTTCCTGGGAGCCTTTTCATTTTTACCATCATTATTTTTATATTTTCAAATAGAGGAGGGCTTACTATTGACCTGTCCAGCCAATATTTTTGTATTATCGGGTTCAATTCCATTAATGTCGAAATTCAATCTGCGTTTGCTTAAAGGCACAATGAGTAGGATTTTCCTGAAAAAAACAATTTGGACTAACACAAAAATAATCCCTCTCAATCATCACTTATGACTCACTAGAAATGCGTGGCAGTGTCTGTATCTGCAGAGACTGTCCCCCTTGCCTGGGATTTCCCAGTTATTTTTCTGTTTTGGTGAGCTCGGGACGTTTATGGGCGTCAACGTTTGTGCAGTAGGGGAGTACCCCCCAGCCAATCAGAGCACAGAGGCGGGACTCCATAACATAGCAAGCAGGTGCCAGTCGTGAGTACACATCCGAATGGAAGCTAAGGAAAATGGCAGATACAGTGAAAAAACGCAAATGCAGCGAGGCTAAACGCCAAGCCGACAAAGCTCGTTCGAAAACAAGAGTCAATCTGGGATTGGCTTTCACCCGCTGGCGAGCACTGAAGGAGAAAATGGGAATGAAGAGAGACGCAGAGTTGGCCTGTTTTCTGTTGGACAGGTATGTGTTCACGTTTAGCTATGGTAGCCTAGTGAAGTAATGCTACCGGCTTTTCCATTATAGCAGATGTAACATTCCACAAATAGTTGCTGGAAGTATGCTGTCTTCATGAGCGTCGCCGAACTCAAGTGGAAATTTTCCTGAAAGCAACGAATTGGAACTTGTTTACACAACATAGAATCTCATAAATACGAGTTCACGACGTCCGTTTCAATTAAGCATATATGCAACGTTACACAATATAAGTCCTACTATCCAACAATGCAAATAATCCTTGAGGTCTATAGTGCTGAGTACACACAACCCACGTCGTGCATCGTCCCGCAGGTAGTCAAATAAAATTACACCGCTCCAGTCGCTGCGTTACGTTCCGAGATGCTGCAGGGGGTAAACTCAGCTGTGTTCTGGACACCGCGGTAAGGGGGCGGGCGCTTCAGGTGTCATTCAGCTGGGGAGGAGGTGGCAATTTTGAATGCTGTGTTTATTAACTGCAACTGAGAAATCTTACTCATTGTGCCTTTAAAGGAGCCGTATGTAAGTTTGTGGCCAAAACTGGTACTGCAATCACATTCAAAATACTGCAGAGCGCAGTATCCCCTCCCCCTCTCCACCAGAGGAGAGGTTGCCTGCTAGGTTGCCGGATCCAGCAAGAACGTCTACTACAAGGAGCTACCATGGCAAGCAACAAGTCCTACGCTGTAAGTATCGTCTGTTAATTATGTTTGTGCTTCATGCGTGATGGTTTGCAAAGTAATTATGTATAGCAAAAATTATGTTATCTTTACAATTATATTTGGTGATAAGTACTGTAATAGCTCATTCCTGTCGAAGGATAGATTGTTTTCATTAGCCTACCATGCTAAAATGTCTTCGTTAGGCTAATGGTGCGATATAAAGCTTTTTACGAATGCATTTAGTACGACTGTACGGGCTACCACAGAAAATTACTTGTCGATAATGTATAGATTGAAAGGAACGGGCATAGACTCCAAATGCAGTTCAGCATCGGCAGGGCGTTTATTGGGATTCACAAAGCTCATGGTCAAGACAGAAATGGATCAATAGCCAGGCAAACAGAGAAATGCAGAATAGGCAGAATCGAAGTCAGGGGACAAGCAAAATAATCCAGTAACCAGAGAATCAGTCCATACAAAGACAGTAACAAAGAGGGCTGAAACTAAGGGAATGGAAGGGGAAGGAAAAAGGGAGTTGGATGGAATAAGGGAGAACACAGGAGATACTAAACAGATTGGTACAAAATGGGAATCAGGGAGAACGAAGTACTAATCAAACAAACCACAATCTCACAACGCAATCCAAACAATCAAATGCAAGACTTACGGGAGAATCACAAGAAACGAGCTTTCAACAATCGAAACGAGAAAAGAGCGCAGAAACGAGACTGACCAAGAACGAGCTGTGGTAGAAACGAGTCGACAAGAAGCTGAGGGAAAGTGGGTCTTTTATACACAAACAAATTAAGTGGAATCCCAGCTAAACACAGGACAGCTGTAGAGAGAGGTGGAACTAGAAAAGCAAGGACGGTGATAGGAGAGAGGGAAACGGGTGGAGTCCTAACTCTAATCTAACTAAACACCCGTGCCTCACTAAACTACTCTCAGGTGCGGATAGTCAATGAGAACAGCGAGAGAGAAGGAAGTGGAAAAACCCAACCGAAATTACAGGGAAGAGAGTGTGATGAAAAAGACAAGACGCCACGAGACAGAAACGAGAGGAAGACACTGAAGACCAGAGACAGCAATCATCCAGAAACATACATGCTCTAAACGAATAAATATATAAATAATTAGCAATACTAAAAACCAACGAGAAACATACTAGAAACTAGAAACATGCTAAAACAGAACCAGAAACATACTAGGAATTAAAACCAGAGACATACTAGGAATAAAACCAGAAACATACTAGAAATAAAACCAGAAACTAAAACCAGAAACTAACTAGAAACAAGCTAAAAACAAACATACAAATCACCGATCTCTAACATAGATAATGTTCGGCGTCAGTCTTCAAATTCTTCTCCGCTTTCAGCCATCTCCATCTTTCAAAGGCATGTCCTATACAGATCCTTATTTTGTCTCTGACTTTGTCACGACGTATTTCGGAGTAATATCGAGGTCTTTTAGGTTTAGTAACGTCAGACATTTGTGCTCCGAAACGCTGGTAGCTGCAGCTCAGTGGTAACTGGCAACCTGGATGCCGAAATGCTACTGACTTCGTGATTGGGAGATAGGTGGAGGGCGGCGCAACAGGCCAAAACACAAAATGACAACATACAGCGCCCTCCATAATTATTGGCACCCCTGGTTAAGATGTGTTAAAAGCCTTAAAATAAATTCAATTTTTATTGCAGAAGCATACTCTCACACTGAAAACTGTAGAAAAATGTAACCTTCAACTCAAGTGAATTTTAAAGGAAAAAAAAATCCCTGACTAAGAAATAATTATTTTTCATAAAATCACCTGTTCCACAATGATTGGCACCCCTAACAATTCCTAGGAAATAAATGTAATTGAAGTATTTCTGTCATTTCTACAGTAGTTTACAAAGTTGATCAGAGTATCTAGGAACATTTAATTAGTAATTCATCACTTCCTGATTCCCTGGGGTATAAATATGACGTGACACAGAGGCCATTTCTCTTATCCACTCTTCAACATGGGAAAGACAAAGGAACACACCATTCAAGTAAGGCAGATGTGTGCTGACCTTCACAAGTCAGGCAATGGCTATAAGAAAATAGCCACTCGCCTGCACCTGCCCATATCTACTGTCAGAGGAATCATTAAGAAGTTTAAAACAACTGGAACAGTGGTAAACAAGCCTGGACGAGGACACAAGGTTATTTTGCCACCACGCACAGTGAGGAGGATGGTAAGAGAAATAAAAAGTTCTCCAAAGCTCACTGTTAAAGAATTGCAACAAATGGTAGCATCTTGGGGTCACAAAGTCTCCAAAACAACCATCAGGTGCTATCTACATGCTAACAAGCTGTTTGGGAGGCATGCACAGAAAAAACCTTTTCTCACTCACAATCATAAACGCAAACGTCTGGAGTTCGCTAAGTGGTACTGGGACTTCAACTGGGACCTTGTGCTTTGGTCAGATGAGACCAAGATAGAGCTTTTTGGCAACAAACACTCTAAGTGGGTCTGGCGGAACACAAAAGATGAGTATGCAGAAAAGCACCTCATGCCCACTGTGAAGTATGGGGGAGGATCGGTGATGCTGTGGGCCTGTTTCTCTTCCAGAGGCCCTGGGAACCCTGTTAGAGTGCATGGCATCATGAACGCTTTGAAATACCAGGACATTTTAAATCAAAATCTGGTGGCCTCTGCCCGAAAGCTGAAGATGGGTCGTCACTGGGTCTTTCAGCAAGATAATGACCCTAAACATGTGGCCAAATCTACACAGAAATGGTTCACCAGACACAGAATCAAGCTCCTCCCATGGCCATTTCAGTCCCCAGACCTCAACCCCATTGAAAACCTGTGGAGTGAGCTGAAGAGGAGAGTGCAGAGGAGAGGACCCAGGTCGCTGGATGATTTAGAGAGATTGTGCAAAGAGGAATGGTCAAAGATCCCTCTTTCTGTATTCTCCCATGTTGTGAAACATTATAGGAGAAGATTAGGTGCTGTTTTGTTGGCAAAAGGGGGTTGTACAAAGTATTAACATTAGGGGTGCTAATAATTGTGGCACCCATGATTTGATGTAAAAGAATTATTTCTTAATGTGGGATTTTTTTCCCACTGAATGAATGCACTTGAATTAATGGTTGGATTTTCCTCTTTTTTCCATTGTGGTCCTATATTACTTGAGAAAAAAACTGAATTTATTAGAAGCTAAAGAACACATCTTAACCAGGGGTGCCAATAATTATGGAGGGCAGTGTAAACATTAGTTGTGGGCTGCAACTTCGCTTTTGTAATGAGAATATGCTGGCTGGACTACTGTTGTCAGTGATATAAGTATTTGAAATTAACATTATTCCTTAATGTCTGGTGATATATCAGGGCCATTTCATGATTAATCAACATACATTTCTTACATACGGCTCCTTTAAGTTTCTCTTCAATGGCAGATTGAGAAGTTCAGTGATCAATGAAATTAATGACAAGTGTGGGTGCTCATATCAATAAAAAGTATTAATTTTTAAATCAATGTTTCATCAGACTCCTGCATTTCATATGAGTGTCATGTCACTCTTAACAACATGATATATACAATTCACTTGGATTTTTTTTTTATAGAATTCTCAAGCAATGGTTTTTTTTTTTTTTTACCTTCAACATTAAACTATTGAGGCATAAATATCAGCTCATAATTCCCATGAAAAAATAGGGAGACAGGCAAAATCTGTGTTATTTTTCAGGAACATGAATAAAAACCTTTGCACCTCTAGACGCATGAGAACTGGCATCTTTGACCTAGATAAGATGTGTAAGTTTCATGGATCCAGAAAATTTTAACATTCTCATTCCAGGTCCAATTGAATGACCATTGAATTCCCTTTTTCCCACAGAAGAATTAACTGATGATTGCCTCGCCATAGTCATGGCGGTGTCCTTACCGCAAATGTATAACCTGTTGAGTTGTTCAGAGAAAAGAGAGATTGTATTTCTTGTGCTTCTTTTAGTTGGAGAGCTTTAGTGTACTAATCAGAGCAACTACAAATAACGTGCATCTCATCTGCATTTAAGAACCAGTGTTACGTTTTTTTCTTTTGAAGAGAGTTTACATTCCTACAGCATGTCAATGCATATTTTTTCAATAAGTTTGAAACCCCTGTGAATTATGCCAATAAATCGCAAAATGTCAGGGTTCCCAAAGAGGAGCAGAGAAATACGTGGTTTATGTGCTTATGAAATGGCCGGGGCTTCAAGTTAAAATTACATTAAAGGTCATTTCCTAACAAGAGACAAATTCAAACCTGAGCTCTGTTATAGCCTTTATCCTCCAATAAATTTCACCTTGTTTCAATTCAACTGGATAATAATAATAAATTGCATTGGGAAATTCATCTGGATTTGCGGAATTTCTTTGAATGTCATTCTTGTAGCCATTTTTCATTTCATGAGAAGAAATGAGCTTTGTATGAAGAAAAAATAAATACATAAAATAAAACAATTGCATTCGGGCTCATATATGCATTCCAACACAGGTTAGTCATTTATTTTTTTGTTTTTATTCATGAATAATTAATTTCATTAATCAACTGGTAGCTGTTACCATACGCTGACAGTTTTAGTCATGGTCTAATTCATCGTCTACTAACGGTAGAGGAACACGTGATAAGACAAAAATAGTGCACTTTGAGACATCCTTTTTGAAATTCGGCCTGATGATTAGGCAGGTCATGAAATTTTCAAAAATTTTGTATTTTAACTCAAATGCCCTCATAGTTCATGGTTTCCAAAACAACTGCAATTCAGCAACTCTTTATCTGAAGCTAATTTGTGGGTTGGGTTCTGCATTTCAATGCAGAACATTACACAATACAGTTGGTAATTTGTATATTCACCGCCATTCAAAAGCTTGAAATCGCGTCTTATTTGAGAAGTTTGCCATTTTATGCTGTACAAGTGTATAACGTGAAACAGACACCAAAATGTATTTTGAGATATTTTATTTAGATTCGTTATTGGTACGATTTGGAACTGAGAGCCGTAGCTTTCATCAGACCCAGGGCTTGTAGTGATGCCACTATGGTCATTTGATTCCTTTATATATGAAGAGTTTGTTTTCAAAATTACAAAAATTGAGATAATACCATAAAGAGATAGCCCTGTGCTTCTCACGCGTGGTGCAAAAATCCGTTTTTAGAAATTCATACTGTAAGGTGTATTTTTTCACGGTAAAAGTTTGTGCCTTTCTATAAAATGCAATAGGCGCCAACATAGAAAAAGCCGATTTACTCAAAATGAGTAAAATTGATATATTGCGTTTTGGAAACAAACTCCTCGTATCAATGTCTAGCAGTTGCAAATTCATGATGGGCCTTAAACATACTGGAGTGTGAATTACAGGAGAGCAGGCAATGTGGACCATTGTAAGAAACTGAACAGGATCTCATCTGAATGGTTTAATTCAAAGCTCAATGGGGCTACGCTTGCACTGGTGGTGTTATTCCCTCGGGACTAAGAGAGATAACCTCAAAGAATAATTTACCCAGAAGCAGGAAACACGCATGTAGGAGAAACACATATGTGCGCTTACATATCTGCAGACAATGGCAGGGGCGGTGTGTTTACAAAAGCAGTAGACCAGTTTTATTTGTGCGACGGGAACACAAACAGGAATAATAATGCAGGTGACGGTGAGCAGACCCAAATCCAATCTCCAGCCGACGCTAAACAAATGCATAATTGAAATGGAACAGCTGGACCAAAACCAAAACAAGGAAGTGGCAGGGCTGCCGTGTGACGGATGTCAGGGGACACAAAAGGGGCGGCCATCAGGTGGGTGACAGCCTCTCGGTGTGAACGTCACGGTCGAGCCAGGCCCTCTCGTCCCTCCTCATCAACACGCTCTCGTCGTTACTCTCGTCTGATTGGGTGGGAGGAGAGCGCCATCTATTCTCTCGGACCCGAGAGAGGGCTGCCACAGGTGCCTGAATATAAATGCGCAGAATCAGCCGCTGGAGTCCCGCGCTGCACGTCAGGCGTGAAGCCAGGCCTCCTGCCGTGCTCACTCTGATTCTATCTGACACTCGCACGCCGCCCTAATTACCCTGGCAGCGCACGCTGCTCTCCATTTTGTTTGGTTTTGATAAGCGCACAGATGAGCACCTTCAGAGACGGCCGGGGCAGCTAAGCCAGTATCAGCGAAGCAGGAATAATGTTCGGTGTTACAAAAGGCCAGCATTTGTACATGATTCTGCTTTTGCTATCAGACTTTGTACGTCAGGATTATCCTTGTGCGAATGTTTGGTGAGCATAAATGAATATTTCCCAGGTCTCGGTAATTTTTAAATGATTATTTTTCTGCTTTTCGATGGCAGTTACTGCTCCTTTTGAGTTCTATTGAAATATAGTTTTCTTATGAAAGAAGGTGAGTGCTTTATTGGAGGAGTATAAACATTTAAACAGTTTCTACATGGTGATGGCAAAAATCTATAAAAACCCTCTCACAAAAGATGAGCATCTTTAACAGCGTACTTTAACAGCATCTCAATAGAAAGGTCTAAACACTGTGTCATGCTGAGCCCAATCAAGAAAAGAATGTCATCCTCTTGCTCTGTACTGATTAAGTGCCACCGTATGAGCTTAGCTCCACAGGCTACACACTGCGGGTTGTATTTACTAACAGAATCGCTACCTCTGTTCCAGCAGGCGATACAAGGACTGTGCGGGATTTACTTAACGGTCTCAATGGGACAAAATTGCCATTAGGATGTCATTTGTGAGGATTTGGGGACTCTGAAACTTTCCTTGTGATAAGTTATTGAATATGTTCATTCAAACAAATATCCACAAAGATGGTGCCAAAACGCGGGAGAGATTATGTAAATTAGGTCAATTTAGTATTCTGTCTGATTTACTTTGACTGCAACTTCTGTCTGCTTGCAAATTTTTTTTCCTAAGAGCTGGCGGTAATTTTTGCTGAGAGCCTGTGTTACTCGGTCTCGGGCATCAAGGCTGTACACACCTCACTCAAATTTCATAAAAATTTGGTTGATACATATTCCTAGCAATCACTTGCTCATGATTTTCAAGTTTAATATGAAATTATTTTTTGTAACAATGCAAGACTTATGTTGAAGTGATCAGCAGTTACGAACCCACAAAATTCTGTGATGGATAAAAAAAAAAAAAAATTGTTTGCGTTACATGCGTGCAGTCTAGTATTCCATTTTATACCACAGGTCTGTTGAATATTTAATTTTGATTGGTTGTGGGATCCTCTAAGGGTGCGCATTATTTTCCTATAACTATACAAATATAAAGTAGTTCCACCACAAGTGTGTTAGTCTTTTGACATCTTCTATCAATGTGCCACATTTGAATTCCAGGCTATATTTTACCATCAATCTGTGTCAAAAACTTGCAGAAATCGGAGGTGAAGGCAAAAAGTAGGCACCAAAAACATGGCGTAAGTTTTCTGGTATAATTATGCCTCGGTGCGCATACGCAAGCAGGGCGTACAGTAGTTCGTTTGTGTGTCATTCATTCTGTCTGCTACCAGGATAGCCGCTACGCCGGTCAAAATCAAGTCCTAGAATATGGCTCTATGGGTTAAATGCCACAATCTCTTGGATTTCCCTTGTCTGCCATGGACAGTTGGCATTGATCTCTCATTTAGGAGAAGTTTAATTGCCAGGCATGCGTTGTAGCTGAGCTACTAATCCAGGTTGGAGAAGTAGTCAGACACATTGTGATGCGTGCACACATACAAGGTTTGTGCCGACTGTAGCCGGGACATTGTCATTGTTGCTGGAAATAAGCCTCATCCACTCAGCTCTTGTGTCTGCTGGGGCCAATGGGCGATGTAGCGCTTTGTGCTAGCATGTGCAGCCAACTGCAGAGCAGTTCCAGGGCTTCGCTCTCAGCTTCAACAAAATGTTAGTGGTGATAATGCTTGTGAGAGAAAAATGGTGTACCTTTGTAAAGGCACTTCTCATGGGGTGGGGGGATATAATTGTAATGAGCCTGCAGTTGATGTAGAGAGGAGAGTCAAATCTGAATCACTTGTTAGCTCTGATGTTCTCTGACCTGCAAAAATCGATTGGGTTGTCTTACTTCGCAGTTTTTGGATTGGTAGCCATACCAGACACCCAAGTGTACAGTGTGTGCACAGGCATTTAAAAAGTTTTTCATAATATGTCCCTTTTAAGAGTGGGGGGGACAAATAATCTGCATATAAATGCAATTTTTTGACAACAACAAAAAATTTATGTTTCTAGCCATGCATATGTGTGTGGTAACCACGGTGTCAGTACAATATTCAATTCCATGCCAGTCACTGTATAAAAATAACTGAAAACCTTCTTAATTGGTGTAATTTAGCCCAAAGCGAACCCTGTGGTGAGTCGAGGCTGTATAATGACGTCATCTTGTTGTATTTTGCTTACAGAATGATTGGGGAGCTCGTACATTCAGAGAGTCTGCGTCACATCTCGGTTTATTTCATTGTGTTCTCCTCCTTTCATAACCACAAGTTGTACACACTGCAGGTAATGTTCAACCTGCCCGTCAAACGGATTTTTTCCTTCCTTTGTTGGGCTGCCAGTGGTATTTGAAGTCCTGGTAGTTATTTTTTTCTCCTCGCTTTGTGCCATCTTTCTTTCAAATAATATTTGTATTATTATCCCTGAAGAGTGAATTTTGTTGGTCCTTTGGATCCAAATCTTGTGTCCGATATTTTTTGATCTGCTTTCTTTTGCCTGTGGTTGTCCAGCTTGTTTTTGTGCTGTGACTGTTTCGCGAGTCGATCGAGCCCCCGGCCTCACAGTTCAGCCGTGTAAGAGTAACTGACCCCCATCTTGCAGACAGACTGCACACTTCTCCATTGTACACACAGATCCCTGCAGAGAGCAAGCCACAGACACCCGACTTTGGAAATCTGTTTGGACAGAGGAATTTGAGGAAGCGAAAGGGTCACGCAGTGCGTGCTGACTAGCTGTCAGGGCACATAACATTCCTTTACTCGGCTCTCAGAACAAATTCTGCTTTGTGTTAAATGCCATGTCTGGCACATCAACACCTTATTCTTCAACATTATACCTCAGAGGACCTTTACCAGAGGCTGGAGAATACACGTTGATTAAAGGTTGATAATACGGCGGATTTTCAGCGGCATTAACCCCACTGGTGTGCTTTGGCGTTATGATACCTTAAGACCCGGGGCTAACTCAAATGGCAGTGTCGGCACAGACAAAGTAAAGCCAGTGCTCTTTGGTTTTTCCCAGGATCTGCGTATCGCTGGAAGTGAGTGATGTTTTAAACATGACATTAAATCAGCAAGGACTGGAGATATGGAATCCAGACAGTTTATGATTCATTTATCCAAATCAATATTTCATGTCATGACTTCAGAGGTCAAAAATTATCCTGCACTTGCAGCCCCTTCCCACTGCTCAACCGTCTCTTATTAAACGCTCTGTTACGGCTCGACTGCTTCTAAACGGCGGCATCTAAACATTGTGTTTTCACTAAGGCATCTGGGAGCGACATACTGGGGTAACGCTAGTTTTTTTCTTACTGAAACGTGTTCTCAATGCAGTGGCTGTTATAATAATCAGTTAAAATCAGGTTGCCAGTTAAAGCAGAGAGGAGGCGGGCCAATTTCAAACTTTGAGAGGAACTGTAATAGGCTGAAATGGCTGGCATTGTCTGGGACGAGCACATGATCGGCTGCTGGGTTGGCTCGCGTGGCTAAGGCTTTGCTTTCAGTGCTAGGGTAACCACCAAAGTCTCAGATGAAATCCCTGTGCACCAAGTAGGAAATAGTTTTAATCATATCAGAAGCAATATTTTTTTTTTCTTGAGAAATAATAAATAGTTTTTGTAGGTTTTTACATCACATTTTATTAACTGAAAGACAAAAAAACCTTTCTTTTAGCTATCTTACTTCAGACAATGCCATCTTCTGCCCATTTCAATTTGGCCCGCCTCCTCATTGTTTTCATTGGTTGCCTGATTGAACCAATCATAACAGTTTCTGCTCCTAAGGGCATGTTTCAGTAACTAAAACTCCAGTCTGCATGTTTTGGCAGGAAATAGACCTGGCAAAATACAACGACAAACAGCACAGCCCAGCTCATCCAGTTTGTCCGTATGGCAGACTGGCACCGGTATTCTCCAGACAGATTTGGGTGTGCGGGGAGGCTGGAGCTGAAGACAGACTGGATCTTTGAGACAGTCAGTGTGGCTTCCTGCTGGGAACAGGAATCTAACCCCCCTGGGCAGATAGGAGTTTTGGGGTCAAGGTTTCCCCACTCGCCTGGAGATCTGACACAAGCTGGCAGCTCAGGACCTGCAGTTTAAACGCACTCCTGACTAGCCCTCAAATACACACACGAGCACCCGAACTCTGTTGCCTGATACTAACTAATGAAGACCTGTTCATGCCTAAAGACAAATTGTCCTGACAGACACTTGAGAAAAGTGGCCCTTCAGAGTCCAGTATAAGGTTTAAGGTGGGAGACAATTTAAAGATTTAAATTACAGCGCTCTGGCTGTCCCGTTTGGGGCTTAGAACAGGCTCTCTGATCAACTGGAGGAAAGGTAGAGATGAGAGGAAAAATGAGGCCTTTGTCTTTTGTCTTCAGGAATGAGGAATCTCAGTCTTCAGTCGAAGATAGTGTCTCACTAATCACATCCAGGGTCAAGGGTCACTAAGCACACCAGCTGAAAACAATACACGGCAACGTGTTTCATGCCCCATTTAATGAGAACACATCAGGAATAGTCCTATTCTATAAAATCTGAGTTTCATTTCTACCATTTCTGTCATACTGACACATCAAAAAAGTGATAATTATTTTACCTGTGAAAAAATGACTATAAAAATCCATGAATGTGACAAAAAACTGTCTCCAATGCTTAATGTGTTAACCTCTTAAGCCCTGAGCCTCTGGCTCGAAAGTGACATCCCCAAAATGAAATGACTATATCTCTGCACTACTTGGTCCATTTGAATAATCTTGGTATCATAATAAAGGTAACACCTTGGGGATTTTTTTCATGGTGTAAAAATCAGTGTATATGTCACTGAGTCAGAGTAAATGAAGATGGAACACAGCATAAATGAAAGATCTCATTTCCACCTAACAAAGTTTTCCTTTTATCCCACGTAAAATGATTCACTTGCAGTCTGAAAGCTCTGAAAAAATTACAGCACAGAATCTCACCATTATCTGTGCCAAAGTTTATTCTAATCAAGAAAATCAGCGCAAAATTAGAGAGGTTTTTGTTCGGGAATATCTAGATGGCCTGTCCAAATTGGCACAGTGTGCCACTTCAGATTTCTGTAAAACTGTAAAACTCGTTTAATTTAACTTATATGTCACTACAGGCATATATTGCATATAATTATAACAAATAAATAAATAAAAAATTATTGAAACCAGTCTTGTATATATTTTCCCATTCAAAGAAAATACATACATAGGAAATGAAGTTTGACTCCACTGGAGCAGATTTATTTTCTATAAAACAAGCAAATAAACAAAATTATTAATACAAAGATAAAGTAAAAAAGGTAAAAAGTAAAAACAACAAACACTCAGCAAGTATTTATACAAGAACTATGCCCCTGCTGCTCAAAAAAGTCTTCTACCTGAGGCGGGATTTGAAGCTCAAACTTCTCGCAATTAAATGCAACACCTTAACCACTAAGCTAGCTGAATAGACTGTCATGTGTGGGCCGCATTGTAAACTTCACGAGTGAGTCAGCAAAACACATCATCGTTCACTTAGTAATTGCCATTAATTATTTCAAAAGACGACTTTGAAAACGACTGTTGAATAATGTTTAATGGACAATCCAAGCGAAAATATCAAAAACAAACCGGTTTAGGGACTGTATATCTGCACTCATTGCTGCGCTCTGAGTCTTTGTGCATAATGATGCTTGGCAGCCGGAACACAGAAAAATCAAAACAGCAATCAGAAGAAACACCCCAGCAACTACATACACAAAAACTGTGATTGAAATGGTGTATGCTCAACTGTGTGTGCTCAAAATGCAAGTATATATATGGCCGTCACCTGCACAATAGCTCAGTGACTTACCCACTAAGCTATTTCCAATGAGTCATCTAGTTGTGCTTCATTGCCATAGGAGGAGTCAGCCAGCGAGCCATAGAAACTACTTCAATAACATCTGCTGAATGTTTAGTGGGTAATTATAGCAAAAATACCAAAAACAAATCAGTTTGATGTTTATACTGTAGTGCTCTACAAGCAGATGTGCGTAATGGCGCATGGACTCTGAGTTTCATGCACTGGGAACGCAAGGCTCCAGCTCAGGCTAGGTTTGTGTGTGATTACAGTCGTTGAGGGCTCGTTGGAAATGTCAGAGAATCTAATGACCACCCCCAATATCAAATTGACCGCATCACGAGCCAATCACAGAGAAGAAAATACATTGGTCCAATGGGAATGCTCAGGGCTTGTCCTCTTTGGAAGCTGTGCCGTGGAAAAAAACATGCATGGGAACTGGGAGATGTAGTTTAAATATAATGCGGACGCATTGCACTTACAATAGACAGCGCAGATTTACCCTTGAATGCAGTTTTTTTTAATAACAAAATAGTAGATCATCAATGTAAAGTGTATGCCTGCTGTTCTTTGAGTGTGGTGTCGGTTTAATTTGACAAGGCTTATATCACTGGATTCTGAAGACTTTCCTCTTTCATTTTATGTATGGTTTGTATGCATAGTACACATTCTGTAGAAATGCTGGCGATGGAGAACTGATATTATTTTATCCTATATTTTGCTACATGCTCATTTACTTGTGTGATGCTAGAATTGTGTTCCGTTTAGGTAAAAATGGTCATCATAAACTTTTTGCTGAGTTTCTTCCCTTTAATAGGATATGCCGCATTAAGATGATGCTGTTAGAAAACATGCTGTATTTCAGGCGTTCCCAAACTCAGTCCTGGGGCCTCCCTGTGTATGCTGGTTTTTGTCTCAACCATAATTGCCATCATAGGACTTTAACAAGCTGTTCATTTGTCCAAATTAGGTGCATTTTGTGTTTAAATATGTTATTTGCTGTTTTAAGCTAAATTTTAATTGAAATATCCATTTGTGCCATGAAGAATAAAAGACCGAATAAAAGAACCTTGCATATCAAGTTTTTTTTTTTCTGTGTGGCAAGCAATTTCAGGTAATAACATTTTTAAACAGATCAAATCAGGTACTGAGAAAATCAGTAACCACCAAATTAGGTTACTGAAGACCGGTGATTAGAGTTCTTTCAAAATAATTTGCTTGCACTCAATCACAAAAACATAACATAAAACAGGTTTGACTCTGTCATTTGCTTGTTTAGTAAATTGTTAGTTTTTGCAACCATGTGCCCACAGTTTCACCAGTTAGGAACCCATTGATTTTTTTCCTTTGATTGAGTACATTTTTTCCCTCTTTTTTATGCAGTTGTTACTCATATATTGCACTGTTTGTATGCATATCTGTCAAAATAATGTTTGTCAAGAGAGGATAAATTGCTGCTCTGAACAAAAATGCACCTAATTAAGACAAATTAACAGCTTGTTAAAATCCTATGATTGCAAACCAAGGTGGAGCAAAAACCAGCATACACAGGGAGGCCTGAGGACCGAGTTTGGGAACCCCTGCTGTATTTATAATGCATAATGATTGCCCCTGGTACTGGGGGTGTTCGTGTTTAAGAGGGTAACAGCCTGTGTGCTAGTTTCTGCAAATGGCAAAGAGAAGTATCGTCCTGCCAATGAGTTCAATGACATTCAGTCAGTCTATCTCTCGCTTTTCCTTTGCCATGCAGACCATCAAGCTTAAAACCTGATTCTGTCTTAATTGTCACCCAGAGCAGATTAAATTGGATTGAAAATCATCGAACAGAATTAATATTGATTAGTCATGACTGAGTCTGGGATGTACTGCACAGTACTGTAAGTATACAGTGTTTATACGAAAGAAACAGTAGTATCTGTCCTAATACTGACAGTTGACAGCAATGCCTCACAAGTCAAGAAAAAGGTGGAAAGGAGTTGCACTTGCATTTGCAGTTGGAGGCAAATATTCATATTCTGAATTACAGCCTTGAATAGCCTGACAGTTTTTACAATTGCTGTTCATGAGTTCACTGTATGTTTGGTTGCATAAACAATGAAGAGTGAGTGAAAACTAATTGAGGTTAGATTTGCTGGTAGAACTTGAGATTATGTCCCACTGATACAATTTATGAAAATTTAAAAGGAGACTTAATTACTTACTAAGTTACTCCTTAGTAACATCATCAGATTCATTTACTTACATTTGCATGCGTATTAAAATCTGCACAGCTAGATGTTATCAGTCAGTTAAAGTGTGGCTTTCAATCTTATGTATTTTTTTATTATTTAAAAAAAATCCTTTTGTCCTTATTTATTTTTCTTCTCATGCATAACCCCAATGATCCAAACTACTGTTTTCAGTGAAGGTGTTTTACAAAAAAAATGCCTTAGTCAGCG
Organism: Gymnothorax javanicus; assembly: GCA_029692085.1. Lineage (NCBI taxonomy): Eukaryota > Metazoa > Chordata > Actinopteri > Anguilliformes > Muraenidae > Gymnothorax > Gymnothorax javanicus. The sequence goes on along the minus strand of CM056209.1, from coordinate 3,755,616 downwards.
TGTGCAGTAGTGCCTTTTAAGAACTCTGGGAAAATGAGTTTCTGCATGGAAATGTTCCATCATAACAGTTCCTAAGAGTGTGTGATGCCAAGAATGCATTATTTTTTTAACATAATTTTGCACCATATTCAATGTTAGGCCCCAGTGTGGTCGAAACCTGATGGATGTTTTGTAGTTTGATGGTCTCTTTTCTTCAGGAATAAATTTACACCTGATTTTTTTTCTTCCTTTTATAAAGATGCACCACGTGCAAAACTAAACACAGTTTTCATTAATGTCCAGCGAGAAATAAAGATGAGTGGCTATTAAATGTTGGCTAAGTCCACCTAAGGAAACTCTATTCACAGTTAGATTAGGGGATATGCAAGATCTGCATGTGTCCCTCAATATAGTCTGTCCTCATCTGTTCGTGGCTCACTGCAATGGACAAAGAAAGCCAATTAGGTCTATGCATACACTAGTCTTACCATCAAAAAAAAAAAATCTGCTAAAATTATCCCCAGTCTCATTACATGCATGGATACTGGTGGAGGACCTCTGGTGGAAAAGCATTATGTGCTCCCTGAGCAGTTAAAATGCATGCAGTGAGACTTATGGTGTTAAATAAGCTCTGATAGTGTATGTAGAGTCCCTCTCGGACTCAAATTAACTCTGTTAATGGTGAGGCAGACCTCAAGGACCAACCCTTTGAGATTTCAGCCAGAACAGCAACTGCTTTGTTCAGATTTTAAATAAAAATGAAATATTTTGCAGTTTGGTTAGTGAATATTCATTGCTTTCATGGTTCAGAGTGTGTGGGCAGGTTTATCTATACTTGTGGGGACTAAAAGACCCCACAAGGATAAAAAAAAAAAAGAAAGAAAAACCCAGCAGTGTGGCAGCCTTTTTCTAAGTCCCCAAGAGGAAAAGTCTTATTGCTGGGCCAACGGTGAGGTTAAGGGCCAGGCTTACCATTAGCAAATCATAGTCTTGGACCCTGGGCTTTCAACATGACAATGGGTCCACAGGTGGAAATCCCAATCAAACGGAGCAATTTTAATCATAGCCAGAACCCAACCGACATCACCACATTTAATTATGACATGTAACTCAACTGGATTATTTTGTGTAAACAAATGGTACAAGCAGATCATCCTAATTTATCGTACATCTGTTTAACTGAAAGTAAAATGTCAGAAGGAGCGGTTCTCAAACTCCGGGGGGACTCTGGTGTACGCTGATTTTAACTCAAACTGCAACTACTTCATTTTTACCAACTCTTCATTTCTCTAAACCAGGACTGAGTGATTAAAGTAACTAATAATTCATTTTATCAGAAATATCTATGGATACTATGAATAACAAATCTGTTGGCATGTAATGCCCATTGGTCTCTATTGCAAACAATGAGTATATTTTAATATGCATTACCATGCATCAGAACAGGACAGTGATCTAAATCAGATTAAACCAATGACTAAGACCAGTAAATAAGCCCCTAATTGGTGACAGAAAGGGTACCTGGCTACCAAAAATATCCATCTAAAAGGTAAGGGAGCGCTCAATTACACGGCAAATGACGATGGGGCAAACCTTAATTGCATTGGATTTTAAGGAAAAATAAAATCACAAATTAAATGATCAAGTATCCAGCAAAATCGTTAACCTAGTGAACTGTAACCTTAGTCGTTCATAGTTACCTGGTGACCTCTTTGTATGTAATTGTTGGCCATATAATTGCAATGGGAACTTTGTCGCATTACACAGCTACGTATGTGCGCCATAGTGCGGATGAGAAGGAGCATAACTCCACTGTGCAACAACAGCACCTGAGAAAAAGCAACAGCTGGTTTGAAATGTAGAATTCGGTTTTGAGAAGAAGCGGTCTGTAATTACGATTGAGACCGGTATTATGCAAAGTGAAAAACACTTCAGGTATAACCATAGTCCTCAAATGATACTTGACGGATAGTTTGTGGTTGCCAAACACAATCTTGCCAAGTTTAATAAACCGGAAGCAAGTTTTTTACAGCACTTGTTCAGAACATCAGTCGGCTCGCAATTGAGGAGGTAATAAACATAACGATAGTCTTATGATCTACTGTTACTTTTAGTGAGAAACAGACATCGATAGCCCAAGACATAGTAGCCCATCACTATGTCGATATCCAGCAATAGCTTGCGAGAACAAATAATTACAAGTGTCATTACAGAACAGTGAAAGCCATTTTTTTGTAGCTGATCGATACCAGAAAGCAGCAACAGAAAAGACTTGCCCCTCCGTTATCAAAAAAACTGCACATAATTTGAAAGCGGGGATTTCAGGAATACATGGAAGACGTAAGGAAATTATCCCACCCACGGAATTTTCTACTCACGGAATTCTGTTGAAAAGCCAAGTCAATAACTAACCTGAAAATGTATTTAATTTGCTGCAGAAAATGATCACACTGACGTGGATCCAATTAACATCTAAGTAAAGGCAGCAGACTGCAGTTAAACCTCATCCTCTTTCTTTTATTTTAAATCTACAACAGCAGCAGTAATGAGATTCATCATATCAATCATAGAACACGCAGGCGATTTTTGTTTCACTGATAAGACCTCTTTGTTTATAATCTCCTAGATTGGATTTGGGCCACAATATTGGAAGATGAGCTTTCCTCAGCCATCACTGAAGGCTTGCCGCTCAGGTTTTACAGCATGCATATTCAAGAAAAATGAAAATATGATAGAAAGTACAGCCAGCCAGCCGGTTTCTGCAATGCACTGTAATGCTTTATTACACAAGAGTATTTTTTATGGGGTATTTTCCATTGCAAGTGCTGAAATTTCCACAGTAAGTTTAACTCTGGTGAGTCATGTACTGTTATACATTTCAGGCTGGTTAAACTTAGGAACATAAGTTCATCGGCTGCCTTAAAAATGTCAGTTAACTAAATGCGAGTTAACTCAACCTGAAGATAAGCTTTGTTTCAACTCAAAATTAGTCAAGACAACGGATAACTTTAAGTTTAACCTCTGAAAACTTATCAACTTGAGTTCAATATCTAACACTTGTCATGAATAGTGGACTTAAGGGGAAGAAATAAGTTCACTACACTTAATGGGGCTATCATGTTTTACAGTGTACATACTTATTTTAGTTTTAGAATGACTATATCCTTATTATTCAGAAGGTGTATTTTTTTGTTGAATATGAAGTAAATGTTTGAATGACTTCACCAGCTGATAGATATTGCAGGTAAATTTCACCTGTTTGCAAATGTGGGAACCAATTATGAATCACTAACTATGCTGGAAGGCTTAAAAATGTTAGTCTTGCAGATTCATTTGCAGAAAGATCTTATATCTAGTTTAGAGAGTAAAAATGCAGGATTAGAAGTATACTTACATTATGAAGAATTACTTATAAGGTATTTGACAATAAATAACGATTGCCATGATATTATGATGGTTCCCAAGAATCACAGCTGGTAAAAGCACCATAAATGCTGGCTGGGCCCAAGTGTGTAGACATCAGAGGTTTGAGTGACTGTGTGCGTGTGTGCATGCGTATGTGTGTGTGTGCGTGTGTGTGAATGTGCTCAGTGTCAGAGCAGCAAAAGGAAGGGCACATTTCGAAGCTGAAGAAAAAAAATGGAAAATTGAATTGGACGTAAGTAAATTGTGTTTGGGCTTACAGCACTGGTGTGACTCAGGGACTGAATTTCTTTCTTATTATACGTTAGCTTAGCATGCTACTATTCTGAGTTGTGTGCAATGCTTCCACCAACGGTTAGGGGAATAGCCACCTCGTTCAGCAAAACTCAAACTTCCTGTCACTCTTTTTTTTTGTTCTCCATGTTGTCGGTGTTAATTGCAAAATGAATGAAAAAATGAAACTGTGCTGAGTCATATGTGTTTTAATTCTTTCAATATTACCCCTAACTGTCAGTCGTCAAGGTTCTTTGGCTTCTGGTGTCTGTGACGGTTTCGGATCCATCAGGTGTATAAATGAACGTGCACAGCTCCTCATGAAGGGGGTCGGGGTCAAAGGGTGCAACTTGCATTTATGACAGTGATGTAATAGTAAATTGCACTTTGGAACTGTGTGGGTGCATATTGCTGCTTTATTGTGGGCAACAAACTTTCATCTGTGAAATTACATGGGTAGATATAGAGATGACTCAGATTTCCATCTCCTTCTGTGCAAATGAGAGAAACATAACTGTGAAAGCATGATTTGAGTTTATACAGGTCAAAGCAGCAAAAAAAATAGTTTATTTCTTTAGCGCTGACTACAGTTAACAAGCTTTAGGGCTCTGTTATCATTAACACCTCTTGACAGAGACATTCGGTTGTTCTATGTTTTTTACACCTGAGACGAGGGGACCACCACTTTGATCTCCATCTTATACACATTTGTGCAGACAAATACACACGCACACACACACACACACATTTGTACACTCAGAAGTGCGCGTATATGTATGTACCCGCACACACAGATATAGGCATACACAAACAGTTGTATTCGCAGCCTGTCAAAGCTGTCAGCTAGAAATCAGCAGGCTTCAAAATGAGGAGCTATTTTTAGCTTCTCTTCTCTGTCGTCTCCTGTCTTCTTTGTCTGATACAACTGAGGTTTTAATTCAAAGCAACTGTAACCTCCCAACCAGTCTGGCCGCCATCACCCCAAACCCACACGCGTCTCGTCAGTAAACACATGCCTGACCATGGGCAAGAATATATCAAATATGCTTAGGTCTCATTTTTGAATCATTGCATCATGTCAGTTTCTTTGCAGTTGCAGTTTTCAGCTTTTAAAGATTTTAAAATATAATTAGCATATTTTCTGACTGTTTAGCTTGTCTGTCTCAACTTGTTGCACTGCACTAGATCTGTGGAGTCCTTCATTTTGTTTAGGTCATCTGTAGAGACTTCTTGCAGAATACACACAGCCTGGATGACTAGATTCTACTGAATAACACAATATTTTTCCACTAGTAATTGACACATTAAATGCGGTGAGTTGAGGTGTTTGTTTTTGAAGTTTCAAAATTTTATCAGTGGAAGACATTAATTTACATGGAACTCAAGCGCTGTGTGTTTTGTGGGGTGCAACACTATCTATAGAATGTAACAGAATGCATTAACAAGATATTAATACTATTGTGAAAGGGTGCATCATAGTCACCATTAATTCAGAAATGTACACTGAAACTTTGGAGACAAATACGATACCTTTAAGACAACATCTTTTTCTGGGATGCCCGTTCACTTTTAAACAAGACAATGCTTAAACACATAAGAAAAGGGTACAGGTGCTGGACCAGCCTGCCTGCAGTCCTGACTTGTCCCCGATAGAAAATGTGTTTCATTTTGAAACAAGGACCTGCACTGTTTCACAGGTTGAGACTTGTTTGCAGGAGGAATGGGACAAAATTACACCTGAAACACTGGATTACCTGGTGTCTTCAGTCAATAAACATTTATTACGTGTGAAAATGATTGGTAACATTGCAAAGTGGTAAATAATTTACTGATCCAACTTTTTTTGAAATATGTCACAAGAATCAAAGCTGAAATTTGTGTGTGTGTGTGTGTTTTTTTTTTTTTAATTCAAAAAAATTAATGTGGAGAATCATAATGTCATGTGCTCTTGAATTGTTTTCAACATGATGCAGGTCAAAAATAATTTACAAATCACTGTTTTCAGTTTTGATTTTAATTTACATAGCGTTTCGCCTTTCTGATTTGGGGTCGTACAATTGCCAAATTTCACTGTGCGCAGCCAGAGCCGTCTTTGTGGTGAACTGTGAGCCATAATTTAACACGCTCAATGGTAATAATCTATGAGACTCAAGCGATCTTGAGTAGCTTGGCATTCCCGTGATTTTGTCACCTACAACATGGCTATTTTCATGCACTGGCTACTACACTGTATATTACAATGGAGATTAGCATTGAGTACTTAGGATACACAGTGCAGTGTTTGGTAAATGAGCATGTGATTTTAAACAGAGCTGCTGTTCCCGTTGTGAATACCCTGAATTCATTTGTTTTTTTTTTCTTTATATAACATAAATGCATCAGAGAACTTTCTTCAATATTTTAAATACAATGTAATAGAATGAATAAAATGCTCTATAAATGTCCACAAAATAAAGCAAGCGCTGAAACAAAAACAAAAAATTTACACACGTGTGCGCCTTCCTCTTGTGCGTATATCAGAGGCCCGGCATTCACCCAACCTTTTTCAAGTAATTACCATGGCAATACAGGGTCATTGCAGAGCAGTGCCAGTATGGAAGAAGAGCCACTCCCATCGATGGAGCAGTAAGAAGTTTCAATAAACCGCATTTGACTGGGAGAATAGGGGCCTGTAACACTCAAGGACAACACTGAATGGAAACCACAATAACCTCATTGTTCATCATGAATTTCAATTTATTTTCGGGAAGGAATATTTTTGGAGTTGGACATAATCAGAGATGTAATAAGGAAGTTGTTTAACCCATTTAAACCGGGACAGCATGTGCGCATTTTAACCTTTAAAACCGGGGACGCTGTTACGCATTTCTACCCTTCAGGCCGGGAAAGCGGATACGTCATTTTGTAGTTTACATTACTTTTCCGACCATTTCCGGCTCATAGCTGTTCTTTTACTGGCACTTTATACTAGGGCAGATGCCATAGTAACACTTCAAGACACTTTATTTTTTATATTTTTATGTTTATTTTTATTTTATTTGAACGGACACTTTATCATGCCTGCCACCCAGTAGCGGAGCTACAGGGGGGGCAAAGACATGTCCCTTTTAGTCCTGGCTAGATCTCAATCATTTTCCTTTATTGACGTCTTTTCCAATTATCGTAATTGGCAACTGAAGACACGGTTTCTCACCGTATGCAATCTAACAGCGATGAAATCATAGGCTAAATTCAGTGCAGAAAAATAATTTTCTTATTAATTGGCCAATGCTTCGCGTGATTGAACTGGTCATTGGTGTTCCAATGAAACGCAGACTTTCACTCTCGGTATTTCGTGGGTTGATTTAAAAAAAAAAAAAAACTGTGGCACTCGGCAGTTAAATAGCCTAGGTTATAACAAGCGTGCGGCTCAAGCCATTTGCGTGAGAGTCGACAGGTAGGCTATGCAATTTTGAATAACGTAGATTTAAATACAGCAAATACGTGTCCAGAGGAATGATTGTCGTCTTACCTAATAGGGGAGAACAAGCAGCACCTGTTAAGTGCGGAGCGCTCTCGGAGTGAACCTTTTGTTAATCATGAAGATGACTGAGAACAGGTCAGGATTTATAATTGTTTTAAATGGCTGTTTTGTGCAACCCAATTCTCTGTTCCACTACTGTGTTGAATTTAACCCGCGATTTAATCGCTGTTAGATTGCATGTGGAGAGAAACCGTGTCTTCAGTTGCCAATTACAATAATTGGAAAAGACGTCAATAAAGGAAAATGATTGAGATCTAGCCAGGACTAAAAGGGACGTGTCTTTGCCCCCCCTGTAGCTCCGCCACTGCTGCCACCTGTTCCAGAGAAAGAAAAAATGTTTGTTATTCTCTGGTGCAGAGCTTATACTTTTATTTATTAGGCCTCTTTATTCCATTTGAGTTGTGCATGTTATGTAGATAGAGATTTGTTATTTATTTTATTGGTATTATATTTTATAGTTTGTTATAGTTTGTTCAGTGTTTTAAATATTGTGATGAAGATTTGCACAAATAAAAAAAAAACATAATTCTTATGAAAGCCACAGGTGTAAGCTCTCAAATACTTTTTGAATTTTGTTTCTATCTGCTACAGAGGCTGAGATATCAGCTTTTTACTAGACGTTGACACATGGGTGCTGTTTTCCAGAAAACCTCAGGTTTTAGGGGTTCTTTTCAAAATCGCAAATAGGTTTTCATAGGCGTTTTTTGAATAGGCCTCAGGCCTAAATGGGTTAATGGCGAAGACTAAAAGGTCAACTGGGGGTCATTTGAGTGATAACAGTTGTAAAACTTTAAAGATGCCGATGAAAATGATATAATATTGAGAGCAAGTGAGCTTGCTTTTTTAGCGGAGAGCTTAAAAATGCACTGTGTTTGATGTTGTACACATTGTGCACGCTCAGATTAGAATCAATTTGGGGATTTCACAGTGGAGGATGACTGACGGATGTTTATTCACAGTGTCAGCTCGATTGAGCTTGGCAGTTTAGTAACATTTGACAGAGACGTGAGACGTTATTGGTCATCCAACAGGCCCATCTGTGCCTGTTCCTCTGCCTCCTCCTGCCACATTTTCCAAGCCAGTAAAATCTATTACATTTGCACATTAGTCAGATATGTTCAAATTGAAAAAAAAAAACATGCCAAGAGAAAGAGGAAGAAGAAGGTGAGGTACAGAAGAAGATGAGAAGGTATTGATTCCCTTGAGGATATTTGTCTGCATTTTACCCATCCTTGGCCAAACAAAAAAAAAATGCTGTGTTTCTGGCGAGCCAACCGACCCCCTATAAAACCGCTGACCCCTGAAGTGACTGCTTTTCAAAAGTAATATTAACGCTGCCGGATAGCTCACTCGGTTAAAGCACCGCATTGCGGAGCAGAAGTGACTATCACGGCACGGGTTCGAGCCCTGGTCGTACCAACCGGCAGTGGTCTGCAGCTTTTTCAAACGTAGCGCACAATTGGCTATTGTGTTACAGGGATGCAAATTGGGAAGGGTCTGCCCGGAAGGGAAATATAAGTTGCTTTGTTCGTTGCTTAGGTGCCTCCTTTTGGCCAGCCAGGCACTCGTCAGGAAGATTCTAAGCTCGTTCATGTTCGGATATCCTCCGCCCTCGTCTGAACTTGCGAGGATTCAACCAATGAGTGTATAAGAAGCAGTATTGATGGTCACGTGCTTTGGAGGAGAGCCGTGAACCATCCCTCTCTCCTGAATTGGCAACAAAGGGTCGCATATGAGCAAGGCTTGTACATAGTTCCTCAATTCGGCATTCCAGATTCGGGTGGGATTGGAGATGCCAAATTATTAAGATAAAAAAAAGTAATATTAACGAATACTGGTCTGACCCTATCTCTCCTTGTGAAGCATCTGGATTTTTTTTTTTTTTTTTTTTTAAGTTTAATTTAATGTAGCACAGCACCGATTCTGACAGGTCTCGCCATTAAGCTATCCGATCAGCTCGTCAGTCTCCTGATCACACTCGACGGTCACCAGACATTGCCCAGTCAGACGATTGCTTGATTGTTAAATCCACAGTCTTATTTAAGCTCACCATCTAAAGAAGCTGTTCGCCGTGTTCACTTCACAAAACAAACGTTCGTTTCACATTCTGACCCGCATGTTACCAAGGTTCATGTGTTGTTTTTTCTCCCTTTTCAATCAATCAATCAATCAATCAATCAATCAATCAATCAGACCTTATTGGCAATGTACAAATACAACAAGATTATAGAGCTTCCTCAATTGCACACATAAGGAGACAGAAAAGATGAAAAAAAAAGACCAACATTTAGCACATGGACGTATTTAAAAGTGCAAAGTGCTTAAAAATTATTGCAGGGTGGAGGTAGTGTTATAAAGTGTAAAAAAGAAAAAAAAATTGTTTTGAGAACAATGTGTACAGGTAAAGCAAAAACGCATCACAATATTCACAAACTTCTGAGCCGATCCTTCCTGTGGCTGCTACAATTTAATGTCACCCAAGCAGCCAGCTACTCTATCCATTTCAATATGAGATGCTCCCACGTTTCTTGCCAATGGCTGAGGAAAAAGATTGGGAAAAGCAAGCGCCCCCCCCAAATAAAATCAAGAAGGCAATATGACCATGGTGAGCATGCAGACTCCACACAGGGAGGTCCTGTCTGAGACTCGCTCTGCTTTATTGCGAAGCCAAAGTGTAAACCGCAGCACCTGATGTCACCCAAGAAGAAGAAAAAGAAGAGGAATAAGTCAGCAGATTAGTCCAAAAAATGCCAGTTTCATTTCAAGCTGTGGGTTAATGTCTGCAAATGAAACCACTTCATTATCTCAGACTAAGCAGTCTAACTGAATGGCAATCGATTTATTTTTATTTATTTATTTATTTTTTGCTCATGGGGGTAAGTTCAGAGCAGCTTTTGTTTATTTTTCTGACCCTTAATTTTACTTTTTTCAGTCATTACTCTACAAACGGGGGACTGTTTTGCGAGCCACAGACGCGAGTGAGGTTTGAGCGACAGAGCACTGAGACAGCGGGGAGCCAGGGGCCGCCTCAGTCTGTGGCAGTTTGTATTTTAATATGAATAAAAGCCCTTTCAGGAGTGCGGAGATGCAGGGCATTAAAATAAATGACAGAGGTAATGACTCTGTTGATCTGCATAAGCATGTGAGGCCGATGCCAGGGGAGGGCAGAATTCGTACAGGGGGCTCATTACTGGGTAGGTAATGCAAGAGAAGACCTTTCTTTTGCAGGTCAGATTCTCGTCACCGCGGGAAGAAAGGCATCCGAGTGCACGTCTTCATTTGGCTTCACGGTCGCTGACGCTGAGTCTTATCTGCCGACAACATACTTGTGGAAATAAAAGGACTGTTCTCCCACCGGCCCTCGGTGGCTGCGCTCGGGCAAAAAGGAGTTTTTATTTATTTATTTATCAATCAGAGACTCTCCGCATATGTTTTGAGTTCCTGCAATCAGCCCAGGCACTGATTTCCACTCTGTCATAAGTTGCCTTCTGCACTTGAAAGCATAAAAATATCACCACCCCATCCGTCTGCCATTTTGTCCTATCTCCGCTCGGGCGCAGTCGTGTATAAAGTGTTTCAGTGATGCTCAGTACACGCCAAATGCCATCATCTGGCTTAACTCCCACAAGGTCCACTCAGAATCTTCATGACGTTGGTTTTTATTAAGAATGATGGTTAGTGCTGATGGTTATCATATCTGAAACAGCTAACATTTCGATTTAGAGAAAAGGAAGGGGGAGGGGATGGTGGGAATTCTGGGAGATAAACGAGGATAAGATAGACTCCACAACTTAATGTGCAGAGTTTGCATATAAAGGTTCATTATATGTCAAAGTCGTTGGCCTCTCGCTTTCTGCGGTAAATATTTTGAGCTTGATAACAGATACACAGAAACTCTGCAACTTGACCTTTTCACCAGCCTTTGACTAAAGAATATTCAGAAATAAGTGGGTGATTTTACATGGCCGCGTCAGCAGAAGTAGCTTCAAAGTGAAATGTAAAACCAAAGGTCCTGACTGTGTGCGGTCATTAATGGCACCAATTAGCAAAGAGTAGCAGGGTTCCCTGGGGTCCTGTCCTGGACTAACTCTTCATCAATCTGGCCATCGAACCTGTCCTGTTCAGCAGAATAATTCTCTCCATCATCCCCTCAACCAATGGATAGTGTCCATTCTGGTGTAAAAAAAAAAAACTTCCTGGCATCACCCAGGTGGCTCTCACTCCAGGGCAGATTCCCATAACCTGAGTAACATGACTTTGGACTTTGAGGGCTGCAATATAAACAAAACGCGGCATGAAACTGTCGTCATTATCCAGGTCTGTGGAAGCCTGACAGGGCAGAGGAGAGGTTGATGCTCCTGGGGAGAGTAATATTAAAATGCGCTTCACTTGTCACAGGGTTATCAGGGCGAAATCTGCCGTCAGCGCAGGACAGCTGAGTGAAGGGAAAATTATGTGATTATAAGTCTTATCACATGCAGAACTGCACACCTCCACCCCTACCCCCAAACACTGCCGAACTGTTATTAATCCAAATAATGATATATGCCCACGACATCTTCAAGGGTGACGGGAAATAATAAAATTCATATTATGCAACTTAATAAAAGTGTCACCTCATTATTTAAAAAAATAATTTTCCAAATCAGATTTGTGATATTGGTGGTATATACTGTAGCTTATTATTCTTCAAATCACTGAACCTGTCCCTCAGCTCTCTTTGAGAGTTTCGATTGCTTCCATTTCCAAGATGTCCCAAAAAAGCTGTGTTCATACTTTGAATGATTATAAATGCAGTGTTTTGTTCTCGCACCTTGATTAGCACTTTAAGATAAATTTCCTTTTTTTCTGAGCTTAGTCTTGCTTCTGCCATCACGTCAAATCAGTTGCACCTGCATATAAAGAAAGTTTGGTCACACTTTACTTGAAGGTACCATCATAAGAGTGACATGACACTGTCATAACTGTTACATGACATGTAACAGTTATGACAGTGTCATGTCACTCTAATGACGAAGTTGCCATAATCAAGACAACCCAAACAATGTCAACTTGTCATCTCAAAAACCGAATGACACTTAATGACAACGTTTATGACATTGACATAATGTTTATGACACGTTCATGACTGTGTCATGTCACTCTTATGACGATACCTTCAAGTAAAGTGTTACCGAAAGTTTTAGTGAGTTATAGTCATTCAAAGTGTGGATACATTTTTGGGACACCCTGTATGTATGTACATGTGTACTCTCTCTCTCACACACACACACACACACACACGCACACATGCGCGCCTCACACATGCACACACACACACATACACACACGCACACATGCGCGCCTCACACATGCGCACACACACACACACACACACACACACACACACACACACACACCCAGACGCATATACGACTTTACAAGATCATCTTTAACTGACATCCCGGACATATATTTATTTATCCACGCAAGCAAATGCAAATGCTCCTGCTGCCACCGAGCAGGTCTCTCAGCAGGGATGTTTCCGGACCTTTAGCCGCTGCGGTGGAAAGAGGAGCTGTAGCTCTCTCACCGGCTAACGTCTCCCCTTTACAGAGCTTCCGGTTGTCAGTGAATGGGAAAGGAGACCGTGCCCTAGAATTGCAGATGAATGCCCTCCCTTGTATTGCGTCACATAGTAAAGAGAGTAATCAAATAGTGTAGGGTGAAGTAATTTGATTAAATAATTCAAATACGTTTAAGCGTGCTTGTTGACTGCATCTTAACCTCACACATTCAAGCATAGCTTTTAAATAATTCATTAACTCTCCTACACTTTCTTTCATGTCTTTTTCCGTGTGGATCTTAAAAGGGTAACATATGGTGACAGCACTATACTCTACATGCAGCATAACATCCGCTGATGTCCCGCTATGAGTCGATTTGAGACAACAGAGTGTGTTGATATGGATGAGACAGGGAGAATATAACATGCAAATTGATTTAAAAAAAAAAAAAATCACATGCAAATCATTTCTAGCACAAGACTCACACACACTCACAACATACTGTGGGCACAGTGATTTGTACCTCGGTCTAAAATTACTCCCTGGACACGAGCGCAACAGTCATTTTTGAATAAATCTTGCGTGTCCCTCGAAGATTTTGCAGGAGCTTAACCGAAGAAACGTAAACAGGCCTTTGGGGCTACAAGGGATAATTGCAGAGGATCTGGGATGGGAACGAAACTCGATTGTACGTTAAGAGCGCCACTCCTCCGAGATCCGGCCCTGTAATTTTAAGACGGTTCCACTTTCCACTCCGAGTGGTTTGCTCATTTGTTTTTGTTGCTCTGCAAGTAAATGGAGAGGGCCGGTCTGTAAAGGCATCCTGGAGAGGGAGGGAGGGATAAAACAGAGGGAGGAATTACATGCTGGAGAAATCCAAATTACTACCCCGGCAGTTTTAGAAATTACACGGAAACTAGACTCTCCGCCGTCAAATTTATGCAGAGGTCCCACCGAGGAGTACCGCAAAGCACTGCATCGGTCGACGCCAGCCCTGATGGCGACCTGCGGATTTAGGCCTCAGCTTGGCTGAGCAAATTCTGGCTTCTTTCCCTCAGGCCAAACCCTTGAATTGCTCAAAATGGACTCCAGAAACCAGACTGTGCTGTATTCTCAGCCGGCCTCTAATTCGTAATCGACTAGTTTTATCTCATAATTTTTTTCCGTCTCTCTTATGGTTAAAAAAAAACTCCCTTGATCTCTTAAGAGTGGTAAGCTACTTCTTACATGCACGCCAACAGATTATAGCTTATTTAAAACATTCCCATGATCTGTATAATGATATTTCTGAACTTTCAGTAAAGTCTACAATAAGTGAGGTTCATGTATTTCAAAAACTCTGGATTTTCCTTTTTTTCCTGGTTCAGCTCACAAAGAAGGTTTTTTTTCCTGTGGGGGAAACAGAACGGAGCAAAAGGTCTTACTTCGAACACCACTGCTGCCTGTCACAAGGTCATTGGGCCTATCCATCTGAGCCCAGCCAGTAGCGAGGACGTTCGCATTATCAGGTTTAGCATGACAGTGAGTCTGGATCCAGGGGGCACCAGCATAGAGGATCATCTACTCTAGTCGCTAGACGACAAAAAAGAAATATGTTTGAAGGATAAAATCAATGTATTCTTGACTTGTGATGACTTACATACCATATAAATTGTGAAACTCAGGAATATTTAGGGAATTCAGGCAAACATACACACATGCTGCTGCTAGCACTGGGCAGATGCGTCTTTCACATTGATATAATGTGTATTTTCTTACACTGTTTAGTAATTAGGCTAATGTGTGCCTCGGCTTTTAACCCTTCAGGAGATGCTTTTCTCGTCAGTGCCTCCTGCCCTGAATTAATTTTTCATTTCAAACCCAGGGAACGCTTTCTTCCAGGACATATATATTTTATTCATGACGGGCTTTCAAAACACAATCTTAATAATCAAAATATCCCGTTCGCCATCCTGTGTAGTGCTAACATTAATTTTAACCATAGCTGTTGTTCATTCTGGAAAAAAAATAATTAATTGTGCCCTGATTTGATGAGTTTTGATGATCCATTATCTTCTGATTCTATGATAACTTCTCATAAATATAATCAGTCTCAGTAATATCATTCATCCAAAGCTGAGGAGCGTTCCTCCTCTCTGTTTTGATTTAGTACGACAGTGGTAAAATTCAATTTCAATTTAAGTATCAAGAGCAGCAATTAACTGCGAAGAGCCAGTAAACAGAAGTTTGTGGGGCCACATCCCAGATGGGGCTCTCTTGTTTTTAGCAGCAGGGTACTTACACTGAATGGCTGTCCAGCCATGAGACTGGATAATGAGGAGAGGGGAAAATGCAGCATCCTTTAGTTTTACAAGGGAGTTTATTCTGAAGAGCCTTATTCACGCAAAGAGAAAACTGTCAGTAATTTACAATTTATTCATCATCCACATACTGATTAAGCTTCCCACATGAAATAATTTATTTGTACACATGGTCAAACGAACAAACGAACAAAAAAAAAAAAAACAATCAACAATCAACAAAGTCTATTCATGAACCTCTTGACTGGGTTGTGGTCAGAAAGTCATAATCATAGTCTAATTATGAACAGTTATGCACTTAATTTACATATTTTAAAACCTCAATCCCACAAGAAATAGGACAGTATATAAGATACATATAAAATAGAATGAAGCGATTTGTAAATTTTCTTTTACCTTCATTTAGTGGAAGACAGCACAAAGAAAAATATTTTATGTTTCACCTCATCAGCTCTATTGATTTTTGCAAATATTGGTAAATTCCGATTCTGATGCCTGCAACATATTCAAAAACAATTGCATTAGTGGAGTCATCAGAAAGACACCCATCTTGAACTCTCAGTGGGTTAACAGGTAAACAGGCAATTGGTGATTCAGTTATGATTGGGTATAAAATGAGCAGCGAAAAAAAGCAAAGAGGTTCACCAACAAGATGTTTCACGGTTTGCCACTTTGCACAAAACTGTCTGAGCAAATAGTCAATTGCACAGAATTTTAACAATCTCACTACAGACAGCTCATAATATCATGAACAGATTCTGACAATCTGGAGAATCGGGAGTTCTCTTCACGCATAAAAGACAAGGGAAAATACTAAAGCCAAATACTGAATAGGAGTGACCTTCGAGCCCTCAGATGGCACAGCATTAACATCCTACAGGTCTCTGACATGGACATTACCATGTTGGCTCGTAAATACTTCAAAAGACCTGTGTCAGTGAAAATAATTAATCCTTGGCATCATCAAATGCAAGTTAAGACTCTACCATGCAAAGAGGAAGCCAAATATTGACACTGTCCAGATGCACTGCTGACTTTTTCTGGCTTGAATTTGTCTAAAATGGATAGATAGGGATGTGGAAATGTGTGCTGTGGTCTGACAAGTCCATATTTTTGGAAATAATAAATGCTGTGTTCTCAGAGCCAAAGACGAGTCGGATTGAACTGTTTTCAGCAATTTGTTCAAGAGCCAGCGTCAGTGATGGTCTGGGGCCGTATTGGTGCACTATGCATGGGCAATGTGCATATCTGGAAGGCAAAATTGATGGAGAGGGGTAAATTGCCAGTTTGGAACAACATACACCGATGAGCCAAAACATCGAAACCACACAAAGAAGCCAACAACATTGATTATCTTGCAACAAAAGCACGTCAGGGTCTGCTAACAAACCTTAGATCAGGGCTATTCAACATTTTCCTGCAAGGGCCGGTGTGGGTGCCGGCTTTCATTCCAACCAAGCACTTACACACCTGACACCACTAATCAACTCCAAGAGTCCTTGGTAAAGAGCTTGATTAGTAGTATCAGGTGTGTAAGTGCTTGGTTGGAATGAAAGCCGGCACCCACACCGGCCCTTGCAGAATAATGTTGAATTGCCCTGCCTTAGATGATAAGCAAACAGTTGGTTCTTGTCATTAAAGTGTCAAAGGTGGGCAAAATGGGACCTGTGCGACATTCACAGGAGCTAAAACATTACGGCCAGACAAATGGCTAAGAGCATCTCCATAACGGCAGTGCTTCTGGGGTGCTCCCAGTCAGCAGTGGTGAGAAACCCTCCAACAGTCTTCCAAGAAGGGACAAACCGTGAACCGGCGACAGGGTGTCAGGCACCCGAGGTTCATCGATGTACAAAGGCAATAAAGGCTCTCCCATCTGCTCCAAACCAACAGGTAAATATTAAACAGAGCGAAGGTGTTAAGCATGCCTTTTGTGATGAATAAAATTGTCAATGATGTTACCATCGCATGTGTTTCCATTCACGAAGGCACGAAAATGGAGCACCATGCATTCGAACATTTTGCGTTTGCAGTCTTTTCCATTGAATACAAGTTAAGATGGATTTGCAAAACTACTGCCTGCTTTTTTATGTTTTACACAGCGCTCCAGTCCCTCTGGAATTGAGATTGTAGATGATGGACAGAGTGTGCTCCTGGAATCCACCTTCAGTCATGCCGTCTAGGTATGTTCACAGTCAAGTGAAGTTAAGCTTGACTGGACAATCTCAGTCCAGGTTTTCAGATTGTTTCAACAATGCAACCATGTGACGCAGAGTGTAGTTAAGACTCAGGGGAAGTGACATCAGGCATTCTCATCGCCCAGGCATGAATATATGCTTTATAATAAACAGCCAGAGGGGAGATCATCATAAAAAAACCTTTTGAGCCCCAAAAGCTTATGAAACGTGAAGATTTTGGTCATTTGTCTCCAGGTCTCCATCTACAGCTGCTGTGGCATGAATCGCTGTCGCTGGGAGTGCAGAGGGGCAGCCTTTTCTCAGAATGTGTCATCTTAAGTAAGTCAGACAGCAGTCCCATAGATACATCTAAGTGGACACAGCATTTCCATGATCAAATGAGTGTAATGAATTCATGAAAGTGCTTCTCCTTCCTTAAATCTCTGGCTAAAACAGTTTCTCGATCTGTGACCAAGATTCTCCCGTGGCAGAGAGCGCTGGCAGATTCATCCTGTGCGAAAGTGAGAGTGAGAAAAGTTGCTACTTTGAAATAATGTGCGATGTGTCTTCAGGTCTCGAGTCCCCAAACACTGCCGCGCGGTGTCGAGACGAGGACGTGCAAAGGTTTTCCCCTGTTCCTGTCACCCGCGGCATCACCGGATCAGTTATACCTTCTGGCTCACTGAGGTGAAATCATCCCGCTAAAAAAAGTACAAAAGACATCTGTTTGTCTGTTTTTTCTTCCGATTTTTTTTTTTTTTTTTTTTTACATTCACAATACTACCACGTAAATGAAGCTGAGTTCTGTAAAATGCCTGTCAAAATCTGATTTGGAGGAAAAGTTCTCCTTCACAACCCAAGTTTAGATTTACAATAGACTATTAGTTTGGGATATAAAAGGTATAAATTATGAATACGCAATGATGTTTGCATACCGTGTACAAACATACATACATCATATGGAAAAGTTGAGAACAAATGCTACTAAAATACAGGTACGCTGCAAACGCTGGGAGATGCCAGTCTGTGCGTATCGGCACCTAAATTCTGTAATGGAGAGCTGGGTTCTAACAGATGCTGTGACCCCACAGTTGCTGTGTGTGAAGCGAAGGTCGTGTCAGTGTAGTCACAGAATTCCAGAGCTGTACCTTGTGGTGAGGTTGGTACGTAGATGCTTTTCAGTTTTTATGTCAAATGTTGGAGGAAACTGCGGCAATAAAACTGTCTGGCAGTTTTTTGCTGGTGCAGACAGAATAACCCATTCCTCTGACATTGGGGAGGGCAGCCAGACCTGACCCTGTCAATGTGAATTCATAGCGATGGGAGGATATTTGTGGCCTTCAGCAAAGGTGTCTGGGTACGGAGTTGACCCGCAGTCTGTGATTCACTGAATAACTCTTGACAGGCACAGGAATACATTCAATTCAATGTAAATTTTAATTATATAGAACTTTCTACAAGGCTTATGTCCTGGGCTCCTTACTGTTTTTCCTCAATCCAGCTGTCCTTGTCAGTTTCTCCCCTTCTTTTTCCCCTAATTAGTTCTCATTATTTCATTATTGTCTTATACTTTTTCCTTCCCTTTGTGCCCCTAACTCCTACCGGTTTCCCATGGTTAACTGTGCTCATTTGCATTTAAGTTCCTGGTCTGCATTCCCTCCTCGCTGGATTGTTCCTCCTCGCTGAGTCGTTACCACTTTAAGCTCCTCTTCCTCTGTCTGTGGAAATAACAGAATTTTGTGATGTCTTTATCTGGGATATTGCCCTGTGCAGTCTGGCTCAGTGTGGCGAGTACGAGTTCGAGAGTGGCCATCACTCATCGTGCCCTGTACCTCCAGATTGCCTTCCCCGTACTTATCTTGGACTTTTCCCAGTCTATGGCTAATTTGTTGATGCTGTCCGCCCGTCAGCCGACCCAGACTGTTCCTGACTATTCTACAGCTCTGAACTGTTTTAGTTTTTCCCTCTGTTTGTGCCACTTGCAGCTGTGACTCCTTATTAAATGTAGCTTTAGCGCCTTCTGCAGATCCCCGCTTGGTGTTGTCACTGCTGTACGTTACAGACTGTCATGAAGACGCATTTGAGAGAAGAAAATTAGTGTAAAAAGTAAATGGGATTAATTAAAATAAAATAAACATAAAAATAATTTGCAGTGAGAAAAAACCCTCAAAGGTAAAAAAAAAAAAAACTCCCCAGTGGGAAGGAATGAAGAGCCCAGCCACAGTGGGGAAACCCAGCATCTGCTGGCTGACAAAATCAAAGGTAACTGGGTGTAAGAAGCTTATTGTAATATCTGCAGGTGGGCCGAAGTCCAAATGAGAAGGAATATAGTAATGAAAATGTAGTCTTCCCATATCTGTTGTTAGTATTCTCTGAATAGCATCATCTACTATACATGCCTGTCAGGGAACTCAGGAACTCAGGCATAGAGAGCGAGCGGCAAAATATAAACTGAAGCTTATTTCCAAAAACAGGGTCAGACAAGCAGGGTCAAAAATCCAGAGAGCAGGAATGTGGAGCCGAATCACAAAGCAGGTGCGCTGTCGGGTAACAGAGTTCAGGAAACCAAGAGGGCAGAATGCAGTAAAAAACAATTGAAAAACTGGACGTCAAAAAATTGGAAACGGTTCGTAATCAAGTGAGCACAGAAACAAGGCAAAGTCCAAAAATCAAAACACCAGGACAAACCAGGTCACGACACATACCAGCCCAGCAGACAGAGAAAGAGCTCATTCACCGTGGGGCCAAACTCAACTGGGAAAAACTCGCAACGACCAAGAGAAAGACGAGGGCTTAGATCAGGAGCGAGGAACTTCATCCAGAAAGGGCCAGTGGGGGGGGGGGCAGTCTTTCATTCCTGCCTAGCAGATGCTCACCTTATTCCACTAATTAAGGTCTTTAGCAAAGACTCCAGAGCTTGATTAGTGGTGTCAGGTGTGTAACTTGCTTGGTTGGAATGAAAGCCCGCGCCTACTGCGGCCCTTTCTGGATGAGGTTCCCAACCCCTGGTTTGGATACACACAGATGGACAAGCAAACAGGAATCAGGTAAGGAATGGGGCGAGAGGAATGCAAGGAGGTTGGGGCGAGAAATGACAATCAAACAATGAATTGTGAAGGAGAGACCAGGAGCTGAGGAAGACAGAGAGAACAGAAGCGCACGGACAAGGACAAACACCGAATTAAGTGACACGAGCGAAACTGGCATAAAAACATGAAAAAAACTGACAATCGCTTCAGAGGACTGACCACGCCTGTGTGCGTCTGTAGAAGTCCTTTTCTAGGTAAAAGGTCTGAAATGTTCCCAACCTGCTTTTCTAACGCAGAATGTGAAATTAAAGTGCTCTGGTGATCTTGTACCAATATTTTACGATACATTATTGATGTTTCGCAAACATATAGGTTGAAAGTTTGTGCTGAGAACAAAAAATAAGAATAACTGCTTTAATGGCAAATTGGGGGGGACCTGACAATTAATTATTAACCACGAGGGGAAAGGGAGAATATAATTGGATTCACTATGATGAATAATACTAATAACTGCTCAGTCAGGAGAAATGTTGTGGTAAATTATTTATGCTGTAGTGCTAGAGGTGGAAAATCTCTGAAGCTTTTGGCCTTGTCTGTACCCATCAAGGCGCGGACCTTGAGCCGAGAAGTTCAGTAGCCCTATGGCAAGCTCCGGGCAGGAGAGACTGACAGTCATTGACCCTTGCGATACGGCCGAGGATCTGGGGGAAAATTGAGAGGAGGAATTTGGCAAAAGGGCGTGGGAGGGTCTCCGGGCTAAGAAAGGGCCAACGTCTGCCTCAATGTTTCACTGTCATTTCAGATGATATCTAATTTCCTCCACCAGCAATTCTGATTTATGGTTCACAGAGCATTTGCCATTTTTGTCAGTCAGGTTGCTATGGTAGCTACGACATACATGACATCGAGGCCGTGCAAATGCTGTGAAAACATTGATGAAATTACGCACATGAAGCGTGGCGAGGGTTACTCCTTTAATGCTCGAGAGGCTGACAATCTGCTGATTGATGCCAATGGAAAGTATTGCCGAGTGATGTGAACGACTCTGTCGCAGACCATGTTTGCCAGCGGAGGGGCGTGACTTTAATTTGCATGTTTCTTTTACTGCTGACTGAAACATGTGAAGGTTCAGTGATAAACAGAGTGGCATTTTAAATTCCTTTGGAGCGGTCCATCTGTGCACCATTTCTGCACAGTATTTGTCAGTGCAGATTCGAAGTTAAAGAAAAAAGAAATGCCACAGCACCTCCAGCATTTCAAGTTTTAGTTACCTACATGACTCTAGCTAGAGCACACCCACAACAGGAAGAGAATGATTCTCCCGAATTAAAAGTGATGAGAAGACAAACCAAAACAAACAAAAAATAAATAAAAATATGCTGATTTCCATATTTTTGCCAGCTTGTCAGGGGTTAGATAACTAAGGAAATAAGATAGTTCCTTCCACATATGGTCCAGGTACCAAGAGGCTATAAGTGGCCTACAAATGAAATTAATACCTTATTCACCTGTTATACATAAGGCCACCAGTATAAATACAAGGCACTGGCTCATACAATAGTGGCTTGGTAAACACAGAAAACATAAACACGGGTGTGTGTAATAAGATAATGAAGAAACACACTCACTTATTTCAAAAAAAGAGCTGACACGTGGCCTGTCCTCACATCTAAGTTTTCTTCCTTTAAAGGGATAGTTAACTTTTTTTGAAGTGGGGTTGTATGAGCTACAAATTGCTACATTAGATGCAGTAGAAAGCTCTCTGATCTCCTCCAGGTAGGCGCACCAGGGCATAGTGCTGGGTGGAAATTTAGGCGATACACTGTTGTGAACGGGACCAGGGAAACAGCGTATTTTTGCGGCCTGAAAGAGGTCCTACTTGAAAATAATACACCACTTCAGTTGTACACTATATTAAAAAGAATTACAGCGCTTTACCTGCTCGGAAAAAAACGCAGTTGCTCTTGAACTAACCAACTGACGTATTCCATCGGAGTAAACTGCGCGCTGTTGCGATCAGCTGTTTGGGTCACAGTAAAGCTGCTTGCAGGCTGGACGCGAAACAAATTTTTTGCACGACAGATTACGTTCAAAGTCAATGCGAAGACGCGAATACACGCGAAATGCGTTTCGCGTCCAGTCTGCAAGCGGCTTAACTGTGGTTGCGAGGTCGGACGGTCGTTAAACTTGTGCAGATATTTTGAAAATGGTCCGTGTGTGTTGCTTTCCTGGACGTGAAAGCAAAGCTGTATCCTGGTGCACTTACAGCTTCCACCGCATTCCTCTGCGGGATGGACTTCGGCAGCTGTGGCTAGCTGCGCTCAACATGGATATTGATACGCCCGCCGTATCCCTAAAAGAGCTCCGTGTTTGCAGTATTCATTTTTCCAAAGAGGATTTCGTGACGCTACATTCAGGGAAATCTCAACGGTGCACGCTGAAGAGCACAGCTGTACCCATGCATCAGGTAAGAGAGTGAAACACCTGTGAAAAAGTCTAATGTAACATTGCAGCACCAATTGATATCGCATAGGGTCTACGCAGCCACATACTGTGTATCTGCTGTGCTGGTTATTAAAGGGATTTTTTTTTTTAATTTGAGACGTAATTCTATGTCATTGAAATGCTGCCTCTGCCACAAACCGCTCAGAGTCTGACCCAAACAGCTGATCGCTACAGCGCGCAGTTTACTCCGATGGAATACGTCAGTTGGTTAGTTCAAGAGCAACTGTGTTTTTTCCCGAGCACGTAAAGCGCTGTAATTCTTTTTAATATAGAGTACAACTGAAATGGTGTATTATTTTCAAGTAGGACCTCTTTTAGGCCACAAAAATACGCTGTTTCCCTGGTCCCGTTCACAACAGTGTATCGCCTAAATTTCCACCCAGCGCTATGCGCTGGTGCGGCTACCTGGAGGAGATCAGAGAGCTTTCTACTGCATCTAATGTAAGTAGTGGCAATTTGTAGCTCATACAACCCCACTTCAAAAAAAAGTGAACTATCCCTTTAAGCAAGGCATTTTTCCTCCATCAGGTGACCTCAGTGATGACTGAGGGAAGTCAAACTATTAAATTGTTGAAAATACCTTAGGCTGAAAGGAAAATCATAAACCTTACACTGCAGATGACTTATTTCTTATATCAGATTTTATCATTCATTTTTCACATTTTTCAATAGCACTGATGCTCATCATTTCCAAACTGGGGACAGGAGAGTGCCCAGTCCATTAAATATAACATCCTCTGTGATAAAGTCTCTGTTTACAGAGCAAAACACATTCCCAGTCAGCTCAAATATTATTGTTTACTTTCACTTGAAATATCAAGCAATGGAAGGTGAGAAGATTGAGAAAGGGGACCTTACCCTTTCATTTAAAAAAAGATGAAAAACATTATAAACTCTTTTTAAAGGTTCTGCCATTTTGGTTTTAAGTAGGTTGCTCCCACATCAATGATGTCAAAACAAATACTGAAAAGAGAACAGAGTCAAATATTTTTTTTCCCCTAAAGGCCAATGGATTATGTACAGTATATTTTGTTTATTTTAAGGTTAAAAAAGGGTAATAATGATTCTGCCAGAATGAACAGTTTTATTCTAAGCATATACCTGATTAAAAACATGTCTAGCTTACATGGAGGTTACAAGTTTGGTGAAAAATATTGTTGCGCATGTGTCAACCATCTTTGCAGGACCTCGGTGAAAAATATTTAACAGGACATTGTGATTTCTTTTTTTGCTGTGGAGCAATTTCTTATCAGGAGAATATCAATCCACATAGAGAGCAACTTGTTTTTCTAACAGTGAGCATTAAGTTCCAATGAATCTTGTTTGTGACACTGAAAAATGACTGTTAGCTCTAAATAAGCGTGACCAACCTTTACGATATTTCTCTGAAGCATTATCTGGCGAATGACTTGTCAACTATACAATTACCCTCACAAGCGGCTGTTGGTGAGGGTTTCATATATTACCGTGAAACATGACCACACACGAGCAAAGCAATACATCGAACACATTTTCATGTCCGCTTTTTTCCTTGTCCTCTGAAGCACTTGGCATTCTGCGCGTGACGGCGCGAAAGCCTTTGATGGCGCGCCCATTGATCACCGAGCCGTCCTGGTGTGAGACACCACCATTCCTCTCCCGTCTCGTTCTGCTCCCCCTCCGGAACTTTCCGAGCTCTGATGCAGAGCCTGGCGATGCTGGCACGCGCCTCCATCTGTCAGTCAGCCTCCGCTGCTTCCCGCCACCGCTGCTAACAGGGTAAAGCAGGAGCTGTGGTGTGCCGATCGGTGCGCTAAAGCTCTTCGCTGACCTTCACTCAGAATGGTGTTTGAACACTGTGAAACGTGACAGCCCCTTTAAGTTATGTAAACTTATCTTTTCTCCTTAATGGTGCAGTCAGCGATGTGGGAGAAAACGAGTAGAGAGGTTGTTGATATTTGAAGTGTAAATGAAAACAGACCCACCTCTCCCTTCATACTCCCCCCCGGGGTACACCCCCGAAGTTCATGGACGCGCATTGTCATGTAAAGGGCAGTAGAAACTGCGTAGCTGACCAATATGGCGGAGGCCGGACCCTCCAATGCTCGAGGCTAAGTTGGCGAGGGGAAGCCGTATTTATCGCTTTGAAAGTACATGTGACGAGTTTTAGTAGTATTGTAGCAAAGGTGATAATAAGCCTGTCATATAAAGAACTGCTAAAGCATGCTTGTCAGCGCAATGCCTCAAATAGGAGACCGTGTCCACGAACAGACTACGGTCAGGAATGCATTTAAAAATCGTTCTGGCTAATTACAAGCTGAAAAAGTGGAAAATGGATTCGGAATTTTTCCCGGTACAAGTTATCGATTCGCGAGCTCCACACAAGCAATGCTAAGACCGTTTGCGTGTTTCTGCTATGAGCTCATTTAGTAGCTTGCTGTCGGAATTGTTTCGTTTTGGAAGAAATGGTTATCAGGAGCTTATAGCAAAATTTCTTCCTGAACAGTGGGTATATAACAGTACAGCTACAACCGCATGCATGCAAAGCGAGACAGTACAAGCAAAACAATAAGCTGAGACGAAGGCGGTTCATTTCATTCTATCTAGTCGCACGTATGTACAGCGTTTGATTGCGTAATTCCCCGTCGATTCCTTACATAAGATGCCAGACATTCACAAGAACTCGTAGCCACAAGTTCAATTTGCGAAGCTAAGGTTTGCTGACCCATCAGACAACTGTACCCACAACTCGACTGCTATTATAAATAGATAACATCACAACAATGGTATATTTTGGCTGATTAGACAATATGATGAATGCCTGACGGTTGTTACTGTTGTGTGAAGCACCGCAAAGCTAATGTTGCTCACCTGTCCAGCAGAAAGACGGCAACCTCCGCGTCCGTTTTCAGACCCTTCAATTCGCGGAGTTCCCTCTACCGTCGGAAAGCCACACCAATGTTGACCTAGGTATTCGCTCTTTCATGGTCGTAGCCCTTCTTTTTTAATTTATGTTCCTCCGACCGTTTTCTTTTGGGCTGTTTTTCAGCCATCGCAAATGCTGCAATGCCGTGTCTCTCTCTCTACTCTAACTGCCACGCTACACGACCCGCTACTCCCCCTCCCCCCTTTGTCTGACCTGTGCAGTATGAACCCGCCCCTGGGCGTGGAGGGTGGACCCATGTTCTGGTGGCTCGGTCCTGAGCCACAGATTTACCTGCTTAAATTCAGAGCCCAGGCTGTGTATTGAAACCGGACTTTTTTTTCCAGCATGCTCTCAGAAGTGACAGCTTGCAGATAGTGAGGAGAAATATGGTGATTTTGACAAAAAGTGCGTGGATTATGATCGCTGACTATACCTTTAACTCCACTTACTGTATCATGACAAGTTTTCAATATTGAATTCAGGTTTTTATGTTTTCAAAAGCTGAACTTAGTTATCCATTTTCTCATTGAATTGCGAGTTGAAACAAAGGTTATAAACATATAAACATGAGCAGGTACTTACGTCACACATTGGAGGCATGCCTATAAGATTTTAAACGTTATTTTAAAGGGAAGTGTATATAGCTATTGTTTTGACACGGTAAGCTCCCACATGAAGCTTTTCACCGGCTGATATTTACTTTGTGTCAGTACTTAGATTTCACTGGATCATTAATTGTTTAATTTTACTTTATTGATCAATTTTTTTTTTTTACCTTCCTGTTCATGGTACAAAGACAATACAATCCAAATAATTTTCTATAATCTGTCACAACTGTCGTGTCTTCCTAATTAATTATTTTCCTGTTCCAGCAGTCTGCATTAGTTTAGCAGTTTGTTCCCACAAATTGATTGCTTGTCTCCTTGACTACCCTGTTCGCTTAGTGTGAGCACCTGTGGCCCCTCCCTTCTGTCTGGTTGTCGTGTGTATCTAAGTTTCTGGTCTTGTCTCAGTTGGGGCTGGATTGGCTTACCCTAACCTTTTAGTTAACCTTCCTGGTGATTCTTCTAGTGAGCTAATTATTAGGTACAGCCGATTTGCCAAGTCCACTTCCATTTACTTTTATCCTGCATATTATAAACACACCCTAGTGGCTCTTCTTCAATCTGCAATTGGCTTCCTGTGTTCAGTTCATAACAATTCTCCACCTTTGACTAATTCTTCCTTAGTTTGGAATTTTAGCTGTATTGTATCTTATCAACTGTACGTAGAGATAATGAAAGTTGAAAGTGTAAAGGGGAAAGTTTTGCATTTTAGCTTGGGTATATATATGATGCCCTGAACCCGTTCCCCTTAGCAATAGCGGGATTCATCATTATCTTCACGACAGTTAGAAACAGAGGCAGGCACGACGCCCTCACACAAATCCCCACCTGCTGAGGCAAAGCACTGAAATTTTACAGAGCCAAATAAGACTTTGTGAAATGATTTTTACGCAAGTATCTGCCTGTCACTCCTCATTTCAATCCAAACTGATGAGAGCAATGAACAGGTTTTCCAGAAGCGTTTCCTGTCTTTAAAGACCGGTGACAGACGTTCCCCGATGATTAGTATCAACAAGCACTTTCTGTGCAGGAAACAATGTGCATATCGACCCCAGTCGCGCTTCGTTCCCACCTACAGGCGCTGCTAAGATCGGCGCTGATGACATGCGAGAAAAGTTGCATCAAAAGACAGAGACATGACTCAAACTGACAGCGATCAGGGAGAGGATTCTCAACTGACTACTTACCCACCCCCAACCTCAAAAGGTTATGCATGTCGCTTTCAGTTGATCTGTACACCCTCAGTGTGCTTGGGGATCTTCAATTTTATTGTATTCATTTATTTTCCGAGTAAACAAAGCCTGATATTCAGTTTGGATTAATAAAGAAGCCTGTTATTTCAATGCAGGGGTAGGCAACTGTGGTCTTGAAGAGCAAATGCCCTCTCTGGTGTTCGTTCAGTCCAAGCTTGACGTCCTGAGTTTGATGATTGATCAGAATTCTGGGCACGAATTGCTGAATATTCCGAATGGTGAACTCAGAGCTCCTCAGCACATGTTCAACTGTGTGCACAGAAGCCAAATCAATTAAAATCAACCCAGTGATTCAGATATAAGAGCAAAGCCATAAACAGACACTCCAGGACCAGGGGTGCCAATGAATTACAACACTTTTTTTTTTTTACTTTCATACCCACCTGTTCTGTGTTATATAATGGTTTGAATACACATTAGTGGTCATCTTAGTTTGTCACAAACCCTTTAACGCCTGCTTGAAGTCTTTGACCTGCAGACATCGCCAGGACTGTGTTCACTGGTGAAGTTATCCGTGGCCTCCAGTGCCGTCAGATTTGGCAGTAATTACACCTATTAAAGGGGGACTGCTTTCCATCTGTTCTTCCATGGCCTGATTAATCAAAAATTTTAATTGGTGAATAAAGAAGGCCAAAACCGAGCCTATAATGATTAAGAAATTATTATGACTAATAGATACTTTTTATACGTGATACTATGGTGCTGGCAATAATCAAAAAGAAACGTTAGTGCCTTAACTCGACAAGATGAAAAATCTCCTGTATATCGTCATTTTAAACAGGCAAATCATGGTAATTCAGACTTCTATTTTTGAGCCATTGAGAAGGTTGTGCCTCATCGTAAAGATGGTAACCTAGAGGTTAGGTTGCTCCAAAGGGAACCTTTTTATGTTTTTGATTTTCAGTCTTTATTTCCAGGTGGGATGAATGAGGACCATAATTTCTCATCTTTTTTGTAAGCTATTTCCAGTCATGTTTTACTGATTTGTCTTCATTATCTGATATATTACTACATTTATGGTACATAATGGGCTAGATTTTTGAATATTCCAATGAGACTATTTTTGTGATGTCTCCTAATGTGCATGTATCTTTAATGGTTATAATACTTCTGTTTTTCATATCCTTGTTCTTACATGTTTAAGTGTGTGGTCTCTTTGCATAATTACATGCTCAAAGGCTCAATGTATATTCTAATTTCAATTATGATCATGGCCTTCTTTAGAGCATTCTCAGTACAAATTTCAATTATTCAAGCATGAGCTTGGATTTAACCACTTTCAAAAATCCAATTATAAAACGGGTGCTTCCCATCCTTAAATGTGATTGGCTGAGCCGCGTTCCATGCCGGTATAAAATCAGTGTAACCCACTGTATTCTGAGGCAGACTGCAGCACAAAATATCCCTGCGCGCCTGGCCTAGCAACCAACTACTCTGCGCTCAACTGACTCGTTAGGTTAAGTTTGTGTCAAGACTTTTAGCTCGCTGTTTCAGTGTTAGCGAAGTTTAGCCTTTTAACCCGCCAACCAGTCGGCTATCTACCTAGCTAGCTATAACATTATAGAGTTCGATATCACTTTAGCTTGCTAGCGACGTTGCTAACTACTTCGCTATTTCAGTATTAGCGATAAATTGTTGATTTTTTCCTTGTGTGTTTATTTTATGGGCTATGTGTAGGGTAACCACATCCATTGTAGAGAACGCTAGCTAGTTGACAACCTGGCTTACAAACTAATGCACAATTCAACATATTTTCCTGGACGCCGGCAAGTGTGGAGGACAAAAGTCAGTCTTGTTCCCTACTCTCGCTGCTGGTTGAAATGATATGGCCGATCGGCGCGAGTTGAGAACAAGGAAGCTCTAAAACCGACACGAACGTAAAATTATTTAACGGGGCCTTCGGGAGACCGAAGGAAACATTTAAAATAGCCTGCTTTCATTGTATATCTACATTAACAAGCCCAAATAGCCTGATGTGACATGATAATGGCGCAGATGAAAAAGCAATCTTAGTGTCTCTGTTGCTTGCCAATCATTCTGTCCACTCGATCTTGCTTGGTGGAAGAACGAATAGTTCTCAATTTTATTGTTGCATTATTACCAATAAATTGTTGATTTTTTTTTCTTGTGTGTTTATTTAATGGGCTATATTTAGGGTAACCGTTTTATAAAAGCAATAAGCCCCTTGAAGCAGTGGGTTACAGTGATTTTATAACGGCGGAGGGGCACTAAGGCACTCCGCTGCACGTTGTGCCTTAGAACGCCCCTCCGCCGTTATAAAATCACTGTAACCCACTGCTTCTCGGGGCTTATTCCTTTATTATCTGCACTCCAACCTTTATGATCGGTAATTCCAATGAAGAATTCTACTGATTGTTTAATTGTCTTCCTCTGGTGAAGGTGATTGCTTTCCGGCTTGAGAGGACAGACCCAGTGGGATTCCTTCATTTAAGTGCTTGTGACTGATGCACTTTTAGCACTGATGATGGTCTGATAGTGACTGAAATTTCGTTTCGTTTTTCACCTTTTTTGTTTCTTTGTTTTTGTTTTTGTGCATTTTAACACTTTTTGTGCACTTTTGTTATTGGTATGTGAGTTGCCATAAACGTGCTTTTTAACGAGCCAGACTGATGTTCTTTTTCTCACAGTGTGCGGTTAGCATTTCTTCTTCCTGCTATACTAGCTCTACGCACCTGTAGTACTCATCAGTTCAGTGTGTTGACCGAGCTCAACAATTTTTCATTTTTTAAATAATCAGAAAGATAAATCAGATTTTTAAAAATAAATAAATAAATTTTCTTTGAATTTTATCTAAACCTACAATTGGGCCATTGCACACTTTCTTTTAATTATTTTTTTTCATCGGAAATCAGGAATGATTAACCCTGTGCAGTCCATTTTTCTAACATTATTTATAACATTTATGCTATTCTACTCATTATTTTCAGTGCTGCTATTTTGAGTATAAATCTGTAGATAGTGGGGATGGGAGAATCTGGAGCTATTCCATTGCACAATGTGTTTGAGATTAGTGCTGCCAAGTATGGCCGCTACAAACATTACCCGTCAGGAACACAGCCTCGGATTGGTCAAAAGTCAGGAACGCAGGGTCTAATTGGACAAAAAGGGAATGTGGAACTGAGCAAAAAACGGATAAATAATCATAGAAGATGTTTTGTGTAGCATTTATTAATTGCTCGTGCAGTGCCAGTTCAATCGCCGCTTGAGTGGCATTGATGCAGCTTTCTTAATTTCTTGAGAAGCACTCAGCCAAACTTCAACACTGCTCATCCTTTGGTCCTTAACAATATCCCACCTAGTTTGGATTTGATCGAATGAACGGCTTTTGTGATATGCGAAAGACACATGAATACGTACATATACACACAGTCAGAAATTCCCTGCTTTTTACCATAATTGATTTATATTACAAATTTTCGAAACAAAGAACACTTCAGACCGTTCAAAGCTTCTGAAAGAGATACGATTGCCCCGAAGCCTTTGCTAAAATTACTGTTGCAACAGTTAGCCTCTGGGCAAATAAATACATAAATAAACAAATAAAAGACGTAGTTAATCACATTCAGCATTCTGGAGACATTTAACATAATATACGTAGTACTTTGATGTCAAATGCGGCAACGTTGAGCTCAGAGATTCACTTAAATCATGAGAGATTTAAGATGGCACTATGTTTACTTTTTAGCGGTAATAGCATACACTTAATCTAGAAAAAATCGTGTTAACCATATCGAACCATTGTACAACGCAACATATTAAAAATTGACAGACTGATGTGAGACGGCTTTGCTTACATCATGCCTAGCAACCAAATTAATGCAAATTTGTGTTGTTTATTGGGCACTTTAAGGGCAGGTTTGCTTTTGCTTTCTATTCTGCATATGAAATACATACTCAATTCTATTCAGACGGAACAAATTACTTGGCTCTTGAAGGATTTTTTTTTTGTAATTTTGGCTTTGAATACCTCCTTTGAAAATCTGTTGCTATGGAGAGTAGTTTTGAAATTATTTCCTGTATTAAGATAAAGCACAATTCACTTACTTCGGAGGCATTTACTTGTGCAGAAATGTGATTATTTATACTTCAGAATGAATTCTATGGCTGTTTTCAGGAGTTACATTTTCAATGAATGCAAGTTAGCACAATTTGCGAAGGGTAAATTGGTCAAATTTTTTCCACAGCACATATTTTCGCTCTCTTTGTGGGCTCTTTAACAATAGGGAAGCTGCAACCTGGCTGTACAATTTTGATGGCCGAAAAGTGGCTTCAATCTTGCAGTGTTGCCAAATTTTTTTTCATATGGTGAGTAGAGTCATCAACTACTGATGTCTTCAGCCCCGGCCAGTTTTCCCTTATCTACATATGAATTGATTAAAATGAGAAAAAAAAAAAAAAAATTTTTAGAAAATTGCGCTGTGCAAAGCTGAATCAAGACCAAAAAAATTTTGTCCCAAACATTGTGGAATTCAGTGCATATGCATTCCCTCATCCTACAACTCAGCTTTAGAACCCCAATGTCGATCGAATGAGGTAAAGTTTTGAGGTGGTTTGAGGTGAAAATTATAGGAATAATAAAGAGGAATGACAGAGACGAGGAATCGCTCCTGAGAGCCTGAAGCTCGCTGCTGTTCGCCAGCGAGGGGTACATCTCGAATAACTCAAAGAAATAACTGAGTCGTGCGAGCGATGAATTGGGGAGCTGAGACAGAGAGTGGGGATCAGGGGAAGAGAGAGGAGTCCTGCTGATGAGTTGGGGGAACAGCTGCCCTTCAGGGGGTGATTAGACTCGTCTTCATGGACATTCAACCAACACTATTACTGCAGCAGGGAAAGAACCAAGCAGCCACCCGGGATATTAAAGGGGAACTTCGCCAGAAAACAATAACAAAAACAATGTGCTGAGAAAATATGCGGTTCCAGCTCGCTCTCAAGCCTCCATCTGAGAGTGGTGCACCAGAATTTACATCCCTTTTCAATGTGTCTTGGGCCAAGACTGTATCAATATTTGTCCTTCATTTTGAAATACATTTTTTTTTTTTTTAACTTCAACAACCTGTTCTGATTATGAAAAGTAAAATAGCCTGGATTTGGCAGTGAGCCAGACTGGTTTTTGATCAGTCAAAAGAGCTTCCAGGTCAGCATATAAATGCCCCTGAACCAATATTTTTCAAAGGGATATACAGTTAAGTCCGTAAATATTTGTTCATTGACAAAGTTATTGTCATTTTAGCTGTCTACAACACCATATTGGAGATGGAATCAAATAATGAATACAAGCTCAATGCGTGGACTTTAGCCAAAAGTTGCCTTTCACTTCACAGTGAACTGCAAACGAAAGCACTGTGCTTTAGGTGTTGCAAAATATATATTTTTGGTAACTTAATGACTGAACTTAGCTGAATGGTAAAACTTAAACATCTGAATTGGAACAATCACAAAATCTGCAATTTTCACAGTAACAGTGAGCTTTAGTGATGTTGAATGTTCTCTAGCATTTCAATGGCAGGAGGTAAAAAAGTGTCCGCTTTCCCTTGATATTCTGATGGCCAACAGCTGAACGCACCAGAATTTTAACGATCTATGAAGAATTATATACATCAATACAACAAATGCTCTGCTAGGCCTATATAACCAAACAGACACAATTGTAGTACTATGGAAACAACTCTGTGTTTTGTAAATACTGCGGATATACTGTAAGTCAACGAAGCACATATAAACAGCTATGATTGAAGCTATGGTCATCTGACGTCACTGTCACATGACTGCCAAAGCGTTTCCTGGCCTCTTACTGGCTAAACTTTTCCAAGGGATGGGAAGATGACAAGCTTAGTTTTTTTTTTTTTTTTGAAATCTTGTTATTTGAAGCACTGTACAAGTTTAAAAAAAAAAAAAAATCCAAGTCACAATAATACATTGTTCGAGAAAGTTGTCTTTCCATTTAAACTTTAATTAGAGGGCATTTAACGCCATAATGGGCAAACATTAGAATCACACCACTTAGTGTTTGTGTGTCTCTCCCCCACTTCAAAGGACCAAAAGTAATTTGACATCACTGCTGAGCTGTTCCATGGCCTGTTATGAGTTATTCGCTCATTATTTCAGATACAATAAGCAGATGAAATGTATAAAGTTGATTTGAAGTCTGACATTTGCATTTGGAAACTGACACTGTTTACTTTCAATTTGAATTATAAAGAGCTGCCCTGCTGTTGAAGCAAGCCATCATTAGGCTGGAAAATTGAAAGAAAAGCTTTAGAGAAATAGCAAAAACATCAGGAGTAGCCAAATCAAATATTTTGTTCATATTTAAATTCAATCAACACTCCAGTGAGCTCAGGCATACCAAAAGCCCCAGCAGACAACTGATAACTGTGGTAATTAACAAAAGTATTGTTTCCTGGTGAAGTAAAATCCTTTTAAGACAGTCAATCTCATAAAGTAAAGAACACTCTCCAGGAGGTAAGCATATATGTGCCAATATAAAAATCAAGAGAAGACTTCGTCAGAGTACAAAGTGACAATAAAAAAAAACATCCAATACAGTTTTGGAACAACATCCTTTGTGGAGATAAGACAAAAATGAACATGTGCCACGAATGATGGGGGAGAAAAGAGCTTGAATAAGAGAAGGAACTGCTCACGATTCAAAGCACCACCTCGTCTGTGAAGCATGGTCATGTGTGGACATTTATGGATTCCATTGGAACCAGTTCCATTGTATTTATTGATGATGTGTCTGCCGGCTGGAGCAGCAGGATTCTGTATTCTGAATTCTAAAGGGATCCACTATCTGCAGAACAGCATTAACCCTCTAACTGCCTGCTCTGCCTTCTGGTAGAGCACATTTTGAGTCACTGTATCTAACTGAAAAATGTGTAGAGCTTAACTGATTGGGTTCTTTTCAACATGAAATACCTCAGCCGAGTGTTAGTGATGGCTTAATTAGTTCAACTGAAGACCCGCTTTACGAAAAATGGGGGAAATTTTGCTTGCAAGACCAACTGGTGTCTTCAGTTCATGAATGCATGAGCGTGATTAAAAACATATGATCACTCAGTGGCAAACATTCGAGTGTAGCAACTTTTTTGGACTATATTGCGGTCATCACATTGCATATTTTCATAGCACAATTAAATTCACGTTATAACATTACATACAGTAATGTGTCCTTGTACAGCTTTCAATGTTGTAAGGGTGAATGGATTTTTAAATCAGTCCTTTTTGATTTTAGTTGCATTTTCCACGATATGTCAACTTTTCTGGAACTGGGGCTGTATTACAAAATGCATTGATGCTGTGTAAATGTAATGAACATCAATACTAATTGAAAGGGCGCAAGAAAAAGAGTGGATATTGATGATACTAATTTATGATGTCTATGAATGGGAATTATTGATTGGAAGTCAGAAGTTTAAGGCACTTCACATGCTTACCTAAAATGATTATCATGTGCAACTTAACATTAGAATATGACATGACTGCCAATCAGATGAAAGTTTTTTGTGAACTGCAGATATTTGAAGTAAAATTTGAAACCTCAAACAAAGTTATGTTCTGAAGCTTCGAATAAATGCTCTCTTCTCTCTCCTTTAGCAACTTTTGATTTCGTCAGAAAGCCTTGTTATGTTAAATAACTAAAAAAAAAAATTTTATCAGGCAATTCGAATAAAGCAGACAACTAGAAGGCTGTTGAAGTCTAGAAAAAAAAAAAAAAAAAAAAAAAAAAGTGGTTAGGTTTCTGAATTTTATCATTAAATAGGTTTTTTTTTTTTAAATCACTTTTTTCACTGTGGATTAATATTAGAATTTGTGGCAAACTCTGTGATGCAAACAGTTCACTGACAGCACGTAACCCAGCGGTGTGTGTTTTTTTTGCGCAGTAAATATGAAAGAGCGCTCCATGAGTTTCTCTGATTCTTCAGCAATCAGTAATGTATTCAATAATAAATAGATCAGATCTATATATCTATAAGATCAGAAAACAGAATGGTGTAATATCCAAGATCAGAAAACAAAAGACTTCTGTGGGATTTTCTTCAAACTGCTTAGGTTTGCTTATTTGTGCCTGTTCTTATCCAGAAAGACTTAAGGGCACCAAGGTGAAATCACGACAGAAATTTTACTTCCAGACCCCTTGACGATACATCTCTGGAATCTCCTTGCTGAGATTAAACCAATTAGATGAGAGGATCAGCACAAACCTATTCCTGGACCTCACTCAGCATATTACTTAAAATATGTAGCAGTGTAATTGTTAGAATACCAATTCAATCAGGGTTATCAGTGGGAGGTAAGAAAATCACGGCTTTATCCAAATACAGTCATGAAATATTGCATGAGGTGAAATGCTGATTGTCGGATGTGTGACGGTGCGTTCAGGAACCACAAGCGAGAGAGGGAAATCCAAAAAAAGGTATGCCTTTATTGAATGCCGGGTCAAGACCAATAGACACAAGAATAGCCAAGCCACAAAACAAAATCCAAAAACAAAGTCGACTTGACAGGCCGGGGTCAGAACCAGAAAAACAGAGGTGCAACGGTACGTAGACAGTAGGCAAAAAGTCGTAGTCGAATTCCAAAGCAGTTGGTCATACACAGGGCATCCAAACACAAAAGACGTGGTCATACAAAAATGGGTCAAAAATCCAGAAAGGCAAAACAAGACAAAAAGGGCTAAGGCTAGATTCTTGGTCGGACGAAACAGTCGAAGAAGCAATAATCAATGGCATACACGAGACTCTGCACAAAGAAATATTGATCAACGTTCTGACAAAGTCAGCACAGTAGTGAGGACTCTAAATAGACAGAAGGGAAGTCACATGCTATGCAGGGAACAGGTGAATGGGATTAGAGCTAATTACAAAGGAAGGTACACATGGGGAAATCCTAAACCACAACAATTGGCGAAAGCCAAGACACGGACGGGATTCACGCAGACATCCCACGACAATTAAACAGCTCCGGTCAGGGAGTTCTAAGTGCACAGACAATGAGTGCAGGAAAGCAATTAAGCACGTGCGAGAGATCTCACAGAAACGTAGAGAGAGACAGGGAAGTCAAGCAAGAGGCGGAGACTAGAACAGGGCGATTGCTGAGACTGAATTAGTACTAATTAGTAGCGGTGCAACTTTACAGAGTAACTAAAGTGTTCGTTAGTAAGTTAGTAATATATACATGGATTAGTTGGGTTAGTAGACTATGATACAAAATATAAATGTCAATCTTGTTAGTAATCTAGAACAGCAAGGCAAAGGAAGTAAACGAGAATTGAAGTAATAATATGAAATACCAGAAACCATTGAAATCACCCGAAGCAGGTAAGCACACAGACTGGGGAGACGGACTGAACCAACTAGATCACAAGACAGGGGTGACAAGTGCAATGAAACTGAAAATGGCATAAACTGAAAACCTGAGAATACAATAACCAAAAAGAATAAAGAAAAGACATAATCATGAACATAAAACATGAACACAAAAACTAGAACCATGACAGGATGCCTGTTTCAGGGTGTTTAGGAAATGTGTCTTATCTCCCACGATGCTCCAGGTTTGATTCCCGAGCTGAGTTATTTTTCGCCATGAGCAAAATAATTCGATACGCAGACTTGTTCAAACTGCATCAGCACATGTCCACCAGTACATGTTGATAAACTGAGAAAATGGAAAAAGTTAAAGCTATCCGTTAAGGAGATAAATAATATACATTTTATTCTCAGCATTTTTGCCAGCAATAACAAATATTCCTGCACACATCGCACATTTAGTTTATTCTGATACAAGAGAAAAGTTGCAGCACTCTTCTCTCATGTGAAACTTTGTTAGGTATGATTCATTAACAAAACAGTGAAAGCATATAATAACATGGTAGATTTCAAACAACAGTCAAGGCAATATTTCAAGATAAATCAGTTGTAGCCCCCGCGTCCAGATAGAGAGAGCTCTACAGGGCTATTTCTTTTTATATTTGGAATTGGGACACAGCGCCCATCAATTTTGGTTGCCATGGTAACATAATTTTACTAAATCATAGCCAATTTTCTGTCAAAAAATAAGAAAAATGAAAAAGAGATTACATCCATTGGTTGTGGGCAACCAACCTGGACGCATAAATGAGCCCCTACAGGCCAACCCAAATTTCAAAGTTGCTATTTCTTTTTATATTTGGATATGTATATGGGCTTTGGTGGTTTCATTTTGGGACTGGCGAACCATCATCAATTTTGGTTGCCATGGTAACATAATTTTACTAAATGATAGCCAATTTTCTGTCAAAAATAAGCAAAAATGAAAAATGTGGGCGATAGGGGGCTACATCCATTGGTCGCGGGCAACCAACCTGTCTAGTTATGCATGCATAAATAGTAGTTCTCTAATTTGTTCTGCATTGTCCGGTGATTATATTAGCCATCATCCTCATGTCTACTCATATCCTATTGTCGCTTAATCTTCCTGTCAAATTATATGATGATTATGTTATCCGTATGTGATCCGTGCATTTTGCACTGTCAAATCAAGTGCTTTACTGCTTTATGTTGTGTGTTCTGTGTGGTTTATGTTGTGTGCAGTTTTAAGACTGCAGCATCCAAGAACAAACCTTTCAAGCTAGCTTAAGCTATAAATGTTGTGTTACAACAATGTTACAATGGAGTGTCATGCACAATGTGTAATGTACGTACATCTGTCCATGACAAATTATCAGGAAAAGATAGCAAAAATTTTTCCTGCATAACACATTGGCAAAAAACAAACACACACACACACACACACACACGCACGCACACATGCACCTGGTAATTTATTTTTGTGTGAGCGCTCAGTCTGCTGCTGATTTAATGTTAATACATATATTTTTCATTAAAACTCTATTTATTCTCATTTTTTTGACCTGCATATCCTCTGAGACATAATGATGTATAGCACCACACATATGGACAGCTGTGAATTGCTTGCTTACTAACTGCAAGGATGCCTTTTTAAGCCCTTTATATCTTTTATCTATTTGTGAAAATAATTATTTAGCCTTCTGTCTTTTTTTCTCTTTTCCTTATCATCACATCACAATTATTACAGCACCTGACATTATTAAACTACTCCAGAGGAAGCGATGTGCAGTTGTGTTTTCCTGCTGTGGCTAATTGAGGTGTTTTGTATCTGAGGCTGTTTATACTCATATCCTGACCGGCTGTCGGAGGAGACGAGCTCCTCTTTTCAGCATTAAGGCTTCAAACAGCGTGACGGATGTCTGAGAGGAAATAGATGCGTGGCGTACAATGGCCCAGCCCAACTCAAAAGCTCAGCCTCTTTGCTGTTCAATTAATCATGTCTGACTCGCCTGGTACCTTGTTTGTGATTGCACACTGGCCCCACTGATGAAATGTTTTCTTTTTAGTTTTTTCTCCGATATTATTGACATGAAACACAAAGGCAATCACGCAATCAAAAAGCCTCCACAGCCTCATTTTTTGTTCTGTATTTTTTAAAAGAAATATTCCTATTCCTGATTTTTATTTATTATTTATTTATACGGATCATTTTTTTGTTTCGTTTACGAGAGGTTGGTATATTAATTATGCTAAGATACTGAATCTGTGTCGTTGGCATGGAGATTTCTACTATGGCACAATAGCGCAGGCATTACACTGATGAGTTATTGAGACATCAGCTGACCAGGATTAATTTGTATGACCCACGATTACAGTTAAGGGCAATACCTAAATCAGACGGTCTGATAGGATTCTGTATTGGAATCCATGAGCAAAATATCCTTCCATCCGTCAATCTATTATTTCGACTGCCTCTCCCTCTTTAGGTTGGTGAGGTAGCTGCATTCTACCCCAGCTGACTTCGGGGCAAAAGGCAGGGACACACCCTGTACAGCTCGCCAATCCATCGCAGGGTGCACCCACCATTCTCTCAGACATTCATGCCTATGGGCTACAGAGAGTCAGAAAAAAATATTTTACCAATATTTCTTAACTGTGCATCTTTCCACGGTGTAACTGAGTGGACATACATGTATGTTAGAGACTCAGTTAGCAGTTGTTCGGATAGAAATTAGCATTCCCACAGAATTGCTGTACCAAAATACTAAATAGCTCTCACTCTGCCAGTGTCTGACTGTTACTAACATGCTCTCCAGGAAAAACAGATGACGGGGTTTAGATAGTGCCCAGAAAATCAACAGAATTGAAATAGTAACCTTTGGTCAATTGTTCAGAATTAGCCTATGAACCTGCATGAAATGGCTTCGCAAACTCATTCAAATTTCAGAGCAAAATGCAGGAAGGTGGAATGTGGACTCTCATATGCTCCCTGGTCTGGGCTGGGACTGAATGATTTAAAGGCATTTTGCCAGTGAGCGCGTTTGCGTCGTCAATCTCATCTGCCCACCGGACCCCACTGTCAGCGTCACGGGGCAAGTGACCATCTGAAATCAAAGCAGCCGAAAAAGCAGCCATCATGATGTAGTCCAGCGGTCCTGCACCTTGGGTCCAGTGTTTTAGGAGGTTTTTAACCCCCTGCACCCCGTCCGAAATATTATGTACAACAGAGTACTATCAGGGTGTATAATTATTCCGGGGGAGTGTAATTGAAAGGAAGCAGGTTGTATTTATAGCCAGGATAATGCTGTTTTACCCTTGAGTGAGACACTTAACCTACATTGTTAGTGTATGTACACAGCAGTATAAGCTGAACACAGTACAAAAATGGGATAAAGCTGTGTTGCTCCAAAGAAATGTCATGTATTTTTTTTTCCTCTTGAATGAAAGAGAATGAATGTACAATTGAAAGATTTACCCAAAGACACTTGTTTCATTACCTGCTCGTGTCTCTTCATTTGCGTGTTCGCCTGGTTTGCATATTGGTGAGGTTTTTTTGGCTTTTATGCTGTGCTGATGAAACACAAACTGGAATGACAGTGAACAGAAACTCCATTTGATCATTTCAGCAACATCCAGAAGCAGTTTTCAGTTGTTTTGTGTACAAAATAGCATCCCAGTTTAAATGAGCATAATCTTTTAGCTGCCACTACCTTTAGATTTCATTGCAACTTAAGTAGCTTAACTACACCTTCGCTCACTTCGAGCACATTCATCAGAATTACTCTGAAAGAAATCCATTCTTACCCTGGCTCATTCCCTGCCATTGACAAGATTTCCTGTCAATTATGACCGAACACTTCCCTTCCAATTGACAAGATATTCCAGCAAACAAAATTTTCACTTTTATGAAGCACAGGGCGTGGTTACAGATCCTCCAACAAAAATAGGTATCGAAAGATCAATGAATATGTTCAAAAATGCTGGCTGTGGATAGCAACCTTATAAGAATTCACTGGCAGGGAAAGAGTTAACCAAATATATTCTGATTATACTCTATAAATTGATTATAAATTTAATATGCCCATCGCCTTGATTTCATTGAAGGATCTACTCTTGATGGAGTGCGGCTAGCCTAGCTCTAGCTTAGCTCTCTCCTTACATTCCCTCACCTGTATCGAACATAGGCGAGAGTAGAAGTGTCAGCTGTAAAAGCCTTTATGTACACAATTTCTGAAGGACATTTAAAAAGCAAACAAAACAAATTTTATAAGGAGCCTGCTTTTCTCCACCATCTGGGGTGCGACAATTGATGACAGGCTTTACGAGCCCCCGCCCCTGTTATTTTTCACAGAACCAATCCAGTGTGGAAGGTACTGGAACTTTGAAGTGACAGGACAGGCTTATAACAAATGGAAAAATGTCAGAGTGGGGGAGTTGGGCGGCAGGACGTGATTAGTGATCTAGTCACACCCCGGAAAGGTCTGACCTTTCTTGTGCCGCAGTGATTCCTGTTCTGAGAACAGGTGTCTGAGAGCCAGATGAAAGTCGTGGGTTGGATCTGTGAACACGGCGTGTATCTGTGCTTTTCTGAGCTCTCCCAAGGGCCAGGGTGGCAGCCGACTGTTTCCTCAACATGGAGGTGACGAGTCAGGTAGTTGGGAGCTGAATTGAAGTGTTAATGAATCACAAATACTGCCAGCACTTTATAATTAGCAAGCTTGCCCGATTTAGAGATCACCCATTTTTTTGGGGGCGACCAGTAAGGAAGCTTGAGTCTAGGTTCACCATTCTGTCTGTCTGTCTGTCTGGCTAACTGGTTCTGACACTAGCGGCTGGTGAACCAAAATTAGAGGAGGCACAGAACACCCCTTTAAAGTAATGATGTTATGTGTGAGTGTTTTATGTAAAGTACTGTATATCATTTGTAAATGGAGATTTGTTACATACTATTTGTGCTGCCTTACTGGACAGCTATTTGTTTATTTTGTTCATCATTTAGCATCCTCTGGTGGTATGTCTGTAGAAAAACAGGATCTGATGCAATACCACTTGTGTGTGAAGAAATAGACTAGTGCTTTCTAGAAGTTTCTGGCTTCTTCTTGCCTGGAGGGGGCCGGATCACTCAGAAATCCTGTAGATCTTTCCAGAATGTTGCTAGTCTATATAAATGCTGTGATTTTGGTCAGTAGAGGCAGAGTTTTTGTTTTGGCAAGAGAGTTAAATAGTGGCATTAGAGTGTTATTATAAGATTGCACAGTGGATTATTTGTTGAAGTTTTTTTTTTAATCAGTGAAGAATTAATTTGTTTAAGTTGTCATTGCTGGTTTTCTTTGTTGTGATTTTCAAGTCATAACAATGATTAGTCGTGACCTGTTTTCAATCATTTATCTTCATTAGCATCACGTTAACTCTGAAAACACTCTGCACCATGACGTGTGGCCAGTTCTCCTTATGTAAGTAAAATGAGAAATAAAACGCTTCATTTGGATGGGAAATAACGCGCATTTCAATGAAGTCAATTCACAATTATGGATATGCGTATGTTGCTACTTGTTTTGTTTGTCGTAGTTAAAACAACCATACACCGCAGGTTTTGCAGCCTACATTGCAGGATGCGCTAAAAGAAAATGCCGAAGTTAACAAGGTAGTTTACCTTTTTTGTAAAGCATACATTAAATTTAATTAAAATAACATTAGATTAAGGTGGAAGGTGTGCGTTTAACTGGCAATAGATTACTTTAATACTTGGAGAACTTCTTAATTTAAGAAAATCGTTGAAAACAGACTGAAGTTTTTATCGTATGCCTAATGAAAGCACTGCATACTTCTCATTCTAATGTGCA
The DNA here is from genome assembly GCA_029692085.1 of Gymnothorax javanicus. Lineage (NCBI taxonomy): Eukaryota > Metazoa > Chordata > Actinopteri > Anguilliformes > Muraenidae > Gymnothorax > Gymnothorax javanicus. The sequence continues at coordinate 3,712,905 of CM056209.1, read as the reverse complement.
CTGTAATCCAATATTTGCCGAGAAAAGTCGGCCCACCCACATTTATTTAGCTCCACCGAAAACACAATTTTGGAATACGTCATTGCCCTGAAAATTAAAGGTGCATGCAAAAAATCTCAAAAAACAAAGAGGCAACCTTTCATCCACAGCAACATGATGCTGCAATAATACATTCCATCAATAAGTAAAAGCATTTTAAAAAAAACGAAGTAAAAAAGGCAACTGTTTTGCGGAGATTCGCCACAAAGCGCTGCGACCGAAATCTATTAATAGCACAGAGAGGTTCTCCACAGCTGTACGTGCACACCCACCGGAGAACTCTTCCTGTCAAGAGCATCAACGATGGCTCAATCGGGATGTTTGTACACTGTTTTAGGCTTCCTTGAGTTCTGAATACATTTCAGAATGAAGTTTCAGGTGAAGAGAATAAGGTTTGCTTGAAATACGTTCTGTAGTTTACATACATGCATGCAGACTAGACACACTGGCTTTACCTGCTGATGCAGTCTCGCATACTGCATGACTTCACCATTTACGCGCGTCCTGGTCCATGTTTACAACAGCTAGGCTCCAAAATCAACCGTGCTCAATTTGTGAGTTGTGTTGTGATACTGACAACGTGGTCGGAAGCTTTAGGTCATCTGACTCCCCTTCATTTCAATGTCACCATGGCAGTTTAGTGCCTGAAATCATCATTTATTTTATAATACTTTAACTGTCTTGATGGAATGCATCATTTTACCGTTGCAGTCCTGAGGATGAAAGTCAGTCTTTTTTTTTTTTTTTAAGATACTCTACACGCACCTCTAAGCCATTTCAACAAATGTACTCAGTGTATATGTCATATCGTCAGGCAGCATTTAATAATATGGATGAGTCAAACATGAATACAGATGGAAAAGATTAAAACAACCAAATAGCCAACTGTTAATTTTCTTTTTGGCTACTTTTCACTGGCACACTACCTCCCACAGAACACAAATTTCCATCGTTGTGACGTAGGACTCCCATCCTCTGGCACAATCTCCTGTGCTCCTGTACAGATGATAAGATGTAAAATAGTCACTGTATTGTATTTGAGTAAATCGGAAGAAAGCTGCTGACGCACACAGGAAATGCTCAGCTGTTCAGTGTTATACTGTCCTGTGGGCGGCACGTTGGCGCTGTGGGTAACACTGCCACCTCACAGCAAGACGGATGTGGGTTTGAATCCAGTCTGGGGCCTTTCTGTGTGGAGTTTGCATCCTCCCTGTGTTCACATGGGTTTCTTCCCACAGTCTAAAGACATGCATGTCCGGCTAACTGGAGACTCTAAACTGCCCGTAAGTGTGAATGGCGTGTGAATGCTCTCCGTGGAAAAGATTAAAGCCTCACCACGTAACTTTCCTTCAGCAGTATGCTAGGCATCTTGGTGAATAGCCGCCACCTCCAGATCTGGGACCGCACTCAGACTGACTGATACAGTCCATGCAGTTCTCATATGAGCCCACGAGCTGCAGTGGTTAACCGCGGGAGAAGTTCAAAAGAAAGAAAACAGTTGAGCTGCTCACCGCATCATCTGTGAATTATCTTGAGTAACCGGGTCACGATTTCCAGAATAAGACTTTGGTTTTAAATTTTTCAAATGTTTTTGGCACTTTGAGCATCGCGAGACGAATGGAATTTAGTTCCAGTGTACTCAAGAGAAGGCAGACATCTCTAATGCTGATATCTCCAAGACACAGCAACTTGCACAAAAACAATCTAGGTGGATACATAACACTACAGGTGAGAGGAAACATGAATTTTTCATTTTGGGGTGAACTGCCTTTTAAATTTATCTGTCCATCAATCCATGTTCTAATCTGTGTGTTTCAGTTCAGGGTCACGGTGAGGATGGGACCTGCGTCAGGAGCCAATGAGCAGGAGGCAGGAATCATCTTGGACAAGGTGTCAATCCATCAGAGGGATCAAGCGCCATTCTCTCTCTCTCTCTCTCTCTCTCTCTCTCTCACACATACTCACACACACACACACGCACATACACACACACGCAAACACACACACACGCAGCGTGTACACACACACACAAACACACTTACACCCAAGGGCAATTTATGTCTCCAATTCAGCAAACATACATCTTTTTGGACTGTGGCAGGAAAGCACAGTATGAGGAGGAAGCCCATGTGAACACTAACTCCACACAGAAAGGCCCACACTGGATCTGCACCGACAGCGTTCTTGTGGAAAGGCAATAGTGCTCTCTCATTTATTTATTTATTTTAAGAATCAGAAATACTAGTGGAGCATACTGCCAAGTGCTGTGCAGTATTCTTTGCTATCGTCTCTGGCTTTCTTCCTGTAAACTGCTGTATAACATCTGTTGTGTAATTTTTTTGTGTCATTTTCCATTTGTATGGCGCAAATCCCCAAGAAAATAAATCACAACAGAAGTGTGATTTGTACTTAAACAAATTGACTCGGCGTGAAATCCACTTACGAACTCACAGTTAGTAAACACCAGGTTTTCATACCACGCTGGTGAATAATATTTAATTGCAGTAAGAAACTTGTAAATTAATTAAAGGATATTCATATCCAGATTCATCCCCATCTCAGTAAATTGACTCACTATGTGTGATATTCTATGTGACGACACAAGAATTTATGCGGACAACAATTTTTTGAAATAAGACCTAACAGTGAGAGCCTCATTTTAAAAAAAAAATGCAAATTACATATTTAGGTTTGAGTTTAACACGTACAGAATGTTGATTCTTGAAACAGCATTTGGTTGGTGGTAATGAATTTGTGCAATAGCAAATTTAGTTGCTCCAACACAAAGCTAAAAGCTAACCCCGATGCTGGGGCTAAATATCCTCTTCTCACCAAAAGTGCCTCCTGTGGGCTGGTGAGTATTGGAACTGGACCTTGGAGCGATTGAAGAGAGCCGCTTGGTTCAGTGACTCCTGTTTTCCTCTGAATCTTCAGCATTAGCCTCATACAGGTCTGTACTTCACTGCCCAGGGGAAGAGCTGACACCAGGATGCACTGTGGGTAGAAGACAAGCTGGTGGAGAGTGTGTGACGCTCTATGGAATGTTCTGCTAGGAAATGTTGGGTCCGGGAGTTTAAGTGGACGTCAGTCAGGTGAATTTGTGGCAAGGAGAGGGATATATCATAGAGGTGCTTTTAATGTTGTGGCTGATCAGTGCATATACAAAATTTAATTTAAATAAATCATAAATAAATTCTTTTAAAGCTTCATTTCTGAGAAAGTTGGGACGATAGGGAAAATGTAAATAAAAACAGAAAACGGTGATTCGCTAAATTTTTGTCTGCAAAAAATTCTGGAAAAGTGAATAAAAGTGTTCACTGCAGTTGCAATGGCCAACAGACGGTTCTGTTTATCAGACTCTGGAACAGCATAAGCCAACGATAAAGATTATCGAGCAGCACTGAAGGGGACTGAGGATTCATAGATTGTGCAGTTCATAACATGTTTACCTGTGCACCAGCCTCACTCCGCGGGATTTTCGCTTTGAGTCATCTTCCTCCAATAAAGTATAAGCCAACCAGCCAAAAGGTACTATTCCTGACAAAATGGAGCATTTTATGGGCAGGGTTCCAACTGCTGGCAGTGAATTAAAACAGCACAGTCCCCAGAGGTGCCAAATTATTTACTGTGCAAACTCGCCACACTTTCTATTCGTACACAGGAGTCCAAATAATCCCTTGTCTGATTTTTTTCTGAGAGCCCCTCTCAATCAGAGTCCTTTAAACAGATTTTACCTGGGAAAGGCAGCGTGATTCCTCAGCTAATGAAAAATGAGAGCCAAATGAACTGTGTGACCAACCCAAAAAACCATTCTCAAAAATCTTTTTAGCACCAGTGAAACTCAAGAGAGCTGAGGCCAGTAAAATGAACGCTTTTCTGAAGCTCTATCTCACGCGGAGTAAAGAGAATTAGCGACACAAAAGCATTAGCATCATACCTGGTGATACTTCCAGTGATATTACCGTGACTCCACAGTGTATCGTAACTGTGAGAAAATGTTTGATCTTCCATTTGAGCAAAATCGAAAAGATTGTTCCAACTGTAACGTAGAAAATGCAAATAAAATCAAAAAGAAGTGATTTGAATAGTGCATTCACCTGTACTATATTGAAAACAGTGGAACAACACATTTTTTGATGTGAATTCATTTGCTCATGGAAAATATGGTTACGGCATCATATTCCAAAAAAAGTCTCCATAAGGGCAAATTATGACTAACAGTTGCAGTAATGATGTGAAGCAGCTGATGTGGAATATCAACTAATCGTATAAAAGTAAAAAGCAATCTCCCAAAAAAAGACCTCATCTCTCAAGAGAAAAGATGAGCCATGGCTGACCAATTTGCTAACAGTTGCATGATAATCCAAAGGCAAATCGGTTTGATTTTGGGCATTTCGCCCTCTGAAGCTGGGTTGTTCAACTGACCGCCCACAGGCTGAATGTGGCCCGCAAAATTATTCAGACAGGCTCTCTAAACAGTTCTTTTAACAAATAAATAAGTAAATAATTTGGCAGAATATCTGTGCGAATATCTGACAAAATAAACCAAATTCTCCCACCTTCCAATGAGCGAATCGAGGACTCCTACAGTCCAGTCAATAGCAGCCCATCACAGGTATGCATTGTAGTGACTCACTAGCATGACTGTCACATGATTGAAAATGACTTCCTCATAACAGGACATCCAAGAAAAGGAGAGAAAAATGGAGGCAAATGAGGACTGGTGCAACAAACACATCTTTAATAATCCTCATTATTTTAATAGTGGCACATTCACCAAACATACCTCACCATGGATGCAAATCATCATCACCACACCTGATACTTACCTCCGCCAGGAGGTTATGTTTTTACTTCCGTTTGTTTATTTATTTGTTTGTCTGTCTGTCAGCAGGATATCTCAAAAAGCGGTTGCATAGATTTTAACCAAACTTTGCAGGATGTTAGAGTAGCACAAAAGGAATAAGTGATTACATTTAGGCATATATAGGCTAAAGTACAGCTGAGATATAGGCCAGAGTTTAAATCCAACTACGCTGGCGGAGGTGTGGGCTATCGCGAGTCCAGCTCTAGTTCACTATTTTATCACGAGAGGAAAGTGGCCCAAATAAAGTTCCATGTAATTGTACCCTCATCTGACCACTAACGTGTGCATTTACAGAGGTCTGACTGATCTTCATTTCGCCAACCCACCTGCAAATGGTCTTCCGTCATTGCATGCACTGTTTGCATTGACTCATTTGAATGTTAAATCTCAGGAACATTTCTTCAGACAGTGTCAAGGATTATTTTTCAGTCACTTCTGCTTTGCATTTTTCTTGCTGCTTTGGAGTTTAAATTGGTTATTTGCAAGTTTGAGTCAGAGATCAATGGCCAATTTAACTTGGGCCTGTACTTTTCAGGTCTGCTATAAGCATCTGAGCAACTCTAGGTCTCAAACAGTCTGGCATATCTAATAGATTGAGCTGATTTACATCTCCTGGAGAGCAACTGAATGATCCAGATGTTTGGTTTCGAAACCTAAAGGAAAAAACTAAGAAAAAAAGCCATTTGTGATTTTGCCACATTCAGCTCTCGCCTCAAGTGTCATGGTTTTTACAGGATAGGATTTTATATTAAGAGATTGACATGGTACCAGGCATTGAATAGCGTCCCGCTGGTCCTCAGCGACATCTGGAATGCTGAATCATGGAATTCAGCCTTCGGCCCGAAGTTTCACTCACAAATAAATGCAAGTAGTCATTTTTTTATTTTGCAAACAAAGTTTGTTGAGTTCAGCAAGCCCTCAGATTAAGTCAGCAAACTGTATGCCTTTCTCCTCAGAGAAAACATCCAAAAACAAATTATCATCCAATGCATGAATTATTTAATGTTGAGGACAAAATGTGATTGAATCATGAGTTTTGAGTCTTTGTGTATTCAAAGGTCTTGTACATCTTCCTTGAATACTTTTTCCGTGCAACATTATACAACGCAGTTCCCTTCATACTACTCTCTCGCCAGTAACCTCCTCTGGGTTCTTCCAATCGCTTAATGCCCTATCTGCCTGCATCAGTTGTTTGGTACAGCAACGCTTTGAGAAATGTTTGATACAGAAATTTATATCCTTACTCTTTTTCAATGTCTCTTTAACTATCTCCATGAGGTGTCTTTGACAAACCCACAGCGGACTCCACAAGGCTTAGGCTCCATAATGCTACATGCCACTGATTACTGAGCACGGACTTCCTGTCATCGTCAAAATGAATTGTATTTGGAAACTGCCACAGAAGACTAGCACAAGATTCAAATGTAACGAGTTTGTATGATGCGTATACTTTCATCAGTCCGAACCTTTCATCAACCAAAATGTTTTGGAGATAATTGCCCGAAAATAATCAAATGTAAACTTCAAACACACACTCACCACTTATTGTGATTACATGAGATAATTGCCCGAAAAAAAATCAACTGTAAACTTCAAACACATATTCGCTGCTTATTATGATTACATGGCTGGTTTAACAGGAGACCATCAAAGGTAAATATCTTCCTATTCGCATGCCTTACTCATTACTCATGCATGGATTGACCTCTCTGATGAACGATAACTACAATCAGCAGGAAACAATTACACAGATCCTGACTTTCACGTACCTTGAGAGAACTGAAATTTTGTGCAGAGCTGCATTTTTGCTGTTGCTCATGTTATTAGGCCTCGCTTTTATTTTTCTGTTTGTTTTATGCCATAGTCCTTTTCAATAATACCTTTTTGTCTTTGTAGCAGATGTGGAAAACAAGGCACTGTTGTTTATAACACTACCGAATGTGTGTGCATGCAGAGACAGAGCTGATGCATCAGAAATAGAGAAAAGTCTTAAAATATATATTGTAGTCTTTTTCAGTGCCTTATGTCTTTATACTGTACAAAACAATGCTTAGCTGAGAAAAAAATATCTCTCTCTTTATGAATAGATTCTTGAAGTTGTTTCCCGAAGACCTTCTGAATATAATGCTCTGTTATAAAGGCAAACACACGACCAATTTAAATTGTGACAGGCTGTTGTGTTGTTGCAATTGTGTGTAGTGATGTCACTTAGGAAAAATGTAGAGTCTGAAAGCGTGTAGCAAACTAAGAACTCATTTGTCCGGTGATGTTGTTATTTATTCACTTGAAATCCCTTTTGTTAAACTTTGAGAAGAAATACAAAAATGTAAATGTGGAGGTGTAAGCATTTTAAAAATGCAATTAGTAATTTAGCAGTTGAAGTGCCATGAATCTCCATATGAAAAGCGTACCTGGATTATTAAAAAGGCCCCAAACAATGTCCAGAATCCACCAATAAATCAAATATTGTGGGACGGAGGGACATCATACGAAATCTCTCAGCATTTCAGAACCCATCAGGCTTTTTATGGCTTTGCTCCTGTAGTGCGGCATGACACTTCAGACTTAAACGCATGACTTGTATTTCGAATCAGATTTCACCATACATTAACCTTTAGAGTGACAAAAAAGGGAAAAAGTAAATGATATCGTTATTATATATTAGCATCAAATAGATAGAGGTTTACGGTCTTGGTTTGCAATGCCCTATCTGCCCAGAAACTAAACACTCAGCAACAGTGCACAGTCTTAACCACTTCAGGGTAGATAAAATCGATTCTGCTCCCCATCTCCCACTGTCTCTCTCTGACTCTAATCCCTCGTTAAAAGAACGGGGGGGCGGGGGGTAGTTAGCAAGAGGGAGGAGGCGCCTGTCACTCATCCTGTTGTCTCTGCCAATCAGTCAACAATGTTTCCTTCCAGCAGTTTTCTTCATCCCTGCAGCCCCAACAGACATTTATTTCCTCACTGCGAGCCCACAGGGACCCAGCCGTATATGAGCTGTGCTTTAATGAGCCCAACAAATGAAACAATGTCCATCCAGGATGCAGTTCCAGGGGAACAGGAGCGACACCAGGCACTCGTAAAGCAACCTCGGGGCAAATAAATCACTTCACCCCGAGCCTGGAAACTGGAGAACTGACTGAATTCAGACACTGAGATTGAGAGTCAGGGGGAGTGCGGAGCTCTTAAGTGGGGAAGCGTCGTTCTCAAATCGCCCACTGAAATGGCGGCTGCCCGGGCCTGCGGTGGCATTTCGAGCAGTTTGGAGGAGTCGCTGTGTTTGGAGAGGGGCAGTAAGAGCAGCGTGGAGTGAGTCTGAGGTGGGTGACTGATGCTGGCGCCCTCAACTGAAAGCCAGCCAAGAGCGACGTGTGAGCGGCCTATCAATCACGACGTGCTCTCTGCCCCCCGGCTGGCACAGGGAGGGGGCATCACCCGGAGCCAGCTGGTTGCCGCCTCCCACCAGGGGTTCAGTGTGGGACTCGCGCCCACTCCAGCACCAGCCTCCAAAATCCATGTTAATGTTGACTGATGCATAGAATAAAGCAACAAAACACGCACAAAAAATGAAGGGATAAATCAAAAATGAGAAATAACAGATTTCGAGAAAATTTATGTCACGGCTCTGTATCTGGGCTAATCTCCCTCAAGCGTTGTTTCATTTTCCGGGGAGAAGGTCGTCCCCAGCTATGGCAAAGTAAAAAAATATTTACAAAGAGGTCACTTAATGCGTCCGCAATCTTACGGCCGGTGGGGGTTTTGATTTGCAGCTCAAACAGCTGCACCCCTCAGTGTAAATAAATCATTTTCCATCCTCGCCCCCAGCTGATGGCCGAACACAAGGCATTCAGGGGAGTGAGCCCGCGCCACAAAAAGCGGACGTGTTTGTTTCTTTGTGTAAATCAGTTTGACTGATGGGCACTGCTACGACAGCACAGTTTGGACCTTGAGTGGCGTACCATGGCATTCTAAAACAGGGAGAGCGAGGGCTTGGAGGTGCTGACCCCTGTCATCATATTGGGAGAGTGATTGAAAAGCTTTCACCCCAGGGACGACGTCCCTTGTGTCTCACACGATTAGGTGATGCTATCCTACGGTAACCAAATCGCGAAAATGAGCAGATTCCCCACTGTACGGGACATTGTGCTAAAATCAATTTCCTAACCTTGCTTGGTCTATCTTTTAGTGAAGATTGTAAGTCAAGGTCTAGAATGATGATGGATGTTAAAATCCCAAAACACATATTTCAAAGAGTGGAGGGTTCCACAGCAGCCAAAATTTCAATCCTGGGTCGCTCAAGCTGCAAGCTAATCATCTTCCTGTGCGAGTGAATAAAAATGTTCTCTCCCTCTCCACCTGAGCAGATGGCCGGTGAGTCTTCTGCTGTGGTTTGGCTACTGTGCAGCACCCAGATGGCTGCTAATCATTGGTCGAGGATGACGAGTTTCACGCTCTTCAATGTTGAGAGCTCCGTGCACAAGATAAGGACGATATTATTGATTACCTCTTGTGAAACAAACAGAGAAATAACATTAATAATTATCCCACCACATTACCTGAATTTATGATAAAAAACATCGACTATTGAAAGTCAGTTCCAATGTAAACATGAACGGCAGAACAGAATAAACACAAGCTCTGACGATACGTACACAGGTGAATCAATGCCTCTAACCCTATTTTGCTCAGGTTGCACAATCTGATTGATCCCATCATTTGATACCTGTCCCATTGCATTCTACAACCTTACAGTATTTCCAAAAAAGTCAGAATGATAAGGAAAATGTAAATAAACATAGATAAAACGATTTTTTTTTAATAACATTCTTGGGCTGTATTAGATTGATAACAGTGGGAAGATATTTAATTTTTTTTCCTTCTCTTTTTAATTCAAAATTTTATGCTTGCATCATTTTACAGAAAAGCAGGGACAGAAGTGCCTCTTTAGTACTTTGTTAAATCACCATCCCTTTTAATAACGCTGTGAAAAATAATTTTGAGCTCTGAGGACACAAAATGTTTCAGTTTTGAAAACACATCATATGCAAGACAGCACATGCTGCTCGAAATAGCGTGTATAGCCTGCAGCATCAATGGTACATACACAGATACTGAAGTTACCCAGTGTCATGGGCTCTATCACACCCCTATACCGTGAAAGATGCTGGATTTTGAACCTTAGTTTGGCAACAGCTGGTACTGTCTTCTTTTTCTTTGACCTGGAGAACAGAACATCCATAATTACCGCAAACAATTTTAAAAGTTGACTGGTCTGTCAACAATGCATGTTTCAAGCCCAGAGAAGACGGCAGGGTTTCTGGACATTTTCCCCTGATGGCTTCCGTGGTGGATAGTACATTTTTCTTCTTTTTTTTTTCCAGCCCATTTATAAAATTAATGCACCAACTAACTTTCTTTAACCCTTTAAGGCCTAATGCAAAAATCCCAGCAGAGAATCATGCTGCCATGTTTACCATAGTAACCTGTATTTGGGCTGAAGCACAGCTTCTCAGCTTTCAGGAACAGTTGGAATTTTTTTTCTATTGCGCAAAACTTACAGTAATTACGGTACTTTCAAAATTACGCGTATATCTGTGTCAGCAACGACACGTTCTTAAAATGCGCACATGCTGTCCCGGTTTAAATGGGTTAAATAACTGAATAAAATTATATTAATGTCCACAAAATGAAGACAAGCGCCTCAGTAAACAAAAGAAGTTAATCATGTACACCGTACATGTGCCTAACTGTTTTGTGCACACCAGAGGCTCAATGTAGCATAGCAACATTGGGATTGTAGTGTACCCATCCTCTATTAATTGCTCATTTTATCATTCATAACACGAGCGGGACACAAAAGAACCACTCCCAGTGAACACTAAGAGGCTGCGATAGCTCAGTGCAATAGGCTGGTGAATGGATCCAAATGCAAGCAGTTGTCAAATAGTACAAACAGTTTAATGAGGCTGGAATCAAGGTCAGACAGCCTGAGTCCAAAACCTGTCATGAGATTACGGCACCAAATCAATGGGGAACAATCAGGGTCTAAAAAAACAGGCTGGGATCCAAAAACCAGCCAGCCAATATGCAACACAAAAACAGAAACAAAATCTAAAAAACAGCAATCTGAAAAGATTACCGTGGAGAACAAAAGGCAGTGATACACAATGAGCGAGCTAAAAACTTGCAATCTGTGAAACAAAGAAAGTCAGAACACAGGGAATCAAAAATTCAGAAAAAAGCTCATAAGAAACACGACAAGAACTGAGACAAACGCGCAACAAGGGAGAAAACAGACAGCTTAAATAGAGGAAGAGGTGATCATAGGTGGTTTGTCACTGCATGCAAAGGTGAACCGTCAGTCTATAGCAAGCAACATAGGATGAAGGAGCGCTGGGATTACTTGCGAGTTTTTGTCCTGTTACTACTGTTTTTTCTGTTTATCCAGACTAGAAACATGGCCCTGCTACTCACAATAATAAGACTTCGGCAACTGTTACGTGCAAGACGATTGGTATATAAAAGGTTTTCAGGTGTAACTTAACTTGAACGTAAAAATAGAAATAACAACTAACTGTCTTAAGGCTAGCTTACAGTGAAACTTTCATGCAACTGTAAATTGGCTGAAAAACTTAAAACTGACAAAATTGAAACTCACCTGAATACCAGTGGAAAAGGTTGCAAAACTCTCAACTTTGTGAAACTAGTTTTTACGCAACAACCAATAAAAGATGCTGATCGTCTCAGGTCAAAAATTGATTCATGTCAACCACCAAACATCAGCTGACGTGAGGCAAGCTAACTGCGAAAGGCTACCATTATACTGAATAAAATAATACAACACAACGTGGTATTTTGGTGGCTACACACATTCAAATGTAAGATTATCCTCACTGTCCTCTTGCACGGTTAGTAACGTTATGGTGAAGTTTTCCCGTTTTCTCAAATGGCTGAACCATGTCAACAAACCAATGCTGTGGCTAACATCATCACGGTTCGCTCAAAGAACCTGCTATTTTTTGGTTCCAGCCGGGAACCAACTCCTTAGGTTCCGAATCTATTTATTTTTGGGCGAAATGCGCGGAACGGTTTAAAAATTAGGTTCCGGAACTGGCTCTGTGCCGGCTCTGTGTCAGTGGAAATGCACTAAATGAGAGCTGTGCCAACTTGTTTCATTTGGTTATGTAATCTTCCATTATTTTCTCACATTTTTAGGTTTGTTTGTTTGTGTGTGTGTGTGCATGTGTGTGTGTGCTTTTCCTCATTGTAGAAATTTGCCTTGAAGGTCATCTACACATTACTCCCCTGGGTGACTGTATCAGACAGGTTTGACTGTGTATTTGTGTACTAACATTTATTATGTCCCCCCCCTCGAAGGGCGGGGGGACATTGTTTTTGTCCGATTTCCTGTGTGTGTGCGCGTCAGCGTTCCCACCATTTCCGGACCATAACTCAGAAACAGTTTCATATATTTCCATGAAAATTTGCGCACATTTGCATCAGGTCGTGCAGATGTGCCTTTTGCTATTTTAAGGTTATTAACTTTTCTAGTTTCTTCATAAATGTCTGTTAACATCAATGAGGGGCGGCTGGGTTGGGGTGGGGGGAGACAATTTTTTTTTTTTTTTTTTGCCTTAAAAGCACTCTCTAGTTTATTCACTTGTGGGTGTTCACATTTTCGACAACACCCATACGTAGTGCATTACATGTATACTTTTTTTTTAATGCAAAATTGTAATCACCTTTGTCACTTGTACCGCTTTGAACTGATTTTTTTCACCAGGCTGGCTGGCTGCTCCTCTCCCGGCCAATCCGAGGAGCGGCATCAGGAGTGTATCCGTTCAAAGGACTCATTTTTGAGACTCGCCTGGGCCCCTGGCCCTGGGCTTACAGATCCCTGCAGGACCCAATCCTATTTAGAGGATATCACGGCCACAGCAAGCCCCTCCATATGGGCCGCGAGATTCCCATTCCAGCCCAGCTGCCTGTTTCCTTTCCATTAGCCAGCGCGGCGCACTTCGCCGTTCATTCGATTACACCCTCTGTACCTGCCAGTGCCTGCTCGCACCCCCCGCCGATACGGTCGCTCTTTGGCGGCGAGCGCGCCAGGGCTGTTGCCAACGGCAGCACCGCACATCCGAGATGGTCAAATTCAGTGTCTGTAATAAAGTCATGCCACGTTCTCGTAACAGTCAATTTTGTTCACCAGCATGGGTTTACTGACGGCAGCACCAGAAACCCAAAATATTCAAACTCAGTATCTGTAGTAACGGTATGCCATGTTCCAGTTAAAGTCCATTTTTGTTTAGCAAGTGTGGTGATGAATTTACAGACTACATGACCTGTTTGACCTTTGACCCTGGATTGGATCTGCCTGCCCTTGGATATTTTATATATGTATGTATTCTGAGAGCAAGAGGAATGTTTGGATCATTAATGGAACTGTAAAACAGCATTTATTGGCTACTAGCGCATTAAATTAGGATTTCTTTTCTAACATTTATTTCATTTTATATATTATTTGTCCGCTGACAGTCTTAAACTAGAGCTGAGCTCTGAGAGTGCAAGTACTTTCGCCAATGTACTCATTGTTATTTTTGCCAGTATTAGCTAGCAACCCCTGTGCTTATGCAGTGATGTAGTTTTCGCGCAAATATGTTTTTAATGTTTTTTTGACCTTTTGCATGCCCTTGACCTTGACCTTTGACCTTGACCTCCCAAAATCAAATCACCTTTCCCTTGAACAATACTTCATCATTCCACAAAATTTGATGAAAATCCATCCATAACTTTTTGCGTAATCCTGCTTACAAACAAACCAACAAACCAAACAACAGACAAACGGTAATGATCACATGACCTCCTCCAGCTTCGTTGGGTGGAGGTAAAAATGTATAAATATATCGACAAACAACAAGTTAGTTTATGAAGCTGATTTGCTATGTCAGTGACCCCCTCGGTATCTGAACCCAGTAGAGCACCTTTGGGATGTGGTAAAACAGGTGATTTGCGGCATAACTGTGCAGTCGACAAGACCATAAAAGATCTGTGATGATGTCATGTCTGCATGGAACAGAAGCTCACAGGAATGTTCCCATCATCTTGTGAAACTGATGCCACCAATAACTGAGGCTGTGCAGAGAGCAAAAGGAGGCCCACCCAGGATTAGTATGGTGTTCCTAATAAAGTGCTCAAGGAGTGTGCATATCAACACCTTCAGTACAACTGTTTAGTAGCACACTGCTATCACTGAACATGTTATTGCACAGAAGGTCTTTTCATACTCACGCTCCCATGACTGTGAATTGACTCATGCAAAAACTGCAACCTAAGTAGCCGCTCAAGCTTGCCAGTGAAATTGAAATTAAGTGTCGTGCAAGAAAGACTACACCTGTTATTTCACATTGTCTGAAAATGTGACCGGACGTTATCTTGCCTTTACTGTAACACGAGATTCCAAGACTGCAAAGTGCCTAACCTGAAAAATTCCTCTTTGGAATTAAAGGAATAAATTAAAAGAATGACCAGAATATACAAACACTGTAGATTTACCAGTGAGTGTGCATTAAGCAGTCTTAATCTGTGGTCTGATTGACATCTCAGCCACAAATATAATCTGTGTAAACTGATAAAACAGTGATGGATGAATCTTTTTATACGGTGGCCAACAGGGGCAAACGCGCTGCAACAGCCTAAAACATCTTCGATTGGAGAATCACGCTGCAAAACAGAAACGATGCAAATTCACAAACACGCAAACCGCAAGAGCAAACGCAGGAGAAAAACGCTGCATATCCACATCAACACAATAGCAGTACTCCAAGCTACTATGTGGAGTGGGTGTTACTTAAATTTTAGAGGAATCGTTAAGTTATATAATTTTTTACTTTATCTGTAAAAATAAATAAATAAATAAATAAATCACTGAGTGGTACTGTATGGCTGGAGGAAAACCAACCGATAAAAGGATAAATAATGGCCTGTTCTTACATAACATACACAAAAGTGATTATTGAAAATTCTTTCTTCACAAGATGACAAGGTGATATGAAGCAGTCACGAATCAAAAGAGATTCGTTATCACCCCATTTGAAGATTCGTTGAAACAAAGAGCAGGAAAGGGCTACAGATGTATTTGCTTGGGCCAGGGTGTTAAATAAGCCACAGAAAGGCACACTATCGACACGTGGATTAAATGAGTAATGTGTTTTAAATATTACCAAACTGGCTGAGAGTGGGTATTGTTCAAAGATCTCTGCAACAGCACAAAGTGAAGTCCTCAAGGAGGTGAAAACGAACCCCAGCATAACAGCCGAGGATCTGCCAAAATCCCTTAAAGTTTAATCATCACTTCATGTGTCTATGATTACAGAAATATAGTGCAAGAATAGAGCACAAGGGACACCCCCACACAAAAGCACTGCTCATCGTTAAAATAAATAAGCGAAGATGCAACACTTAAACTCGCAATCTGAAAGTTCTGAAATGCCACTGAAACAATGTTCTGACGACATGCGAATCAAAAGTTCAAGTTTTTGGCAGGAGGATCCAGCGCTATCATTGGGCATTACACATCAACACTTCTGAAGAACTGGAGCGGAGTGAAAGGATCATCTAAATTCTGGCTGCCTTGCTGCTCACAGACCTGGAGGATAAATAAATATTTTAAAAAGCTCAAATGAGAGTCCTTACCTCAAATCAACTGGGATGCTGTGATACAATCTGTAGAGAGCCATTCATGAATGGCTTTTCATAACTATCAAATGTACGAACTAAGAATGGTCTAAGTCTTCTGAACTACTGTGCACATCAGATCAGTACATACAGTAAACAATGCAGTAAACAATGGGGATACCACTGTGAAATGAAGGTTCACCACATACTAACTCGAAAGGGTCACATACTCTTTCCAATAAGACCAGTGAATGATCAAGCAAATTGCCAATACAGAAATGAGGGAGTACAGTTATTTCATGTAATTATTTTGGGCAGATCACACAGTTTATTGAAACAAAATAATCAAATAAAAAAAATGCCAAGGGGTTTGCATATTTGCCACTGCAAATAAATACCATGCAGTTTCCCATGTTTTGTTTTGCCGACGTACACATAACCCCCCCACTAACAAGGAAGCCTCCGATTCCTTATGTGAGAGCAAAGTGACATGTAAAACAAGATTACATGGTCATCACTATCCCCCGCCACAATCAAGGGCAATAAGGGCCATTAATCAATGTGCGAAATTTCAATAATTTGCCTGAAATACTATCTGGGAAAGCTTGTCTCTATCAGACTCTACGCACAAAGTAAGATGTTTCCATCCAAGGGCCATAACTCCGTTAATAAAAAAGCTGCAACATTGATTTTCGAACTCAACCTAGATCATGACTGGTTCAGCAGGCATGCAAAATTAGACTCATGTATCTCTCATAGTTTTTCAGAAAACAAGTCTCCATTGAAAGGGTGACGGATGGACAGATGGATGGAAGGATGGACAGACCGACAGAACCAAATCCTATATGCCCCAGTCTGTTTATCCGCTTTGTCATATATTTGGTGGGGTATGCAACAGGCATTCTTTAATGATTCCTCATCTCCAGCTGGTATTGTTTCCACATGAAAAATGGAATAAATGGCAAACAACTTTGGGTGTTTACTGATATTCAGAGCAGCTGGGTTCCAAGACCAATAGTCTTTGCGCATACAGTACAGTTGGTTATGAGGGCCACTGCGCAGTAATTTGTTCACCCACCCATGGACTGTAGCACCACCTGACAGCTCACCTGCTTTCACTGTCCGGCACAGCAGACCAGAAACACACACAAATAAGCTGCAACATTAAGACGACCTGCAGAATATATTGTGTAGTTCTCCCTCTTGCCGCCAGAATAGCTCCGTAAAAGTGCAGTCCAGTTGTAATCCAAAACCCAGACTTTCCCGGCAGAAAATTTCCCACAGCATCACAATCCCTCCACCACCTTGCCCTCTTCCCTTAGTGCATCTCAGTGCCATTCCTTCCCCAGGTAAACAGTCCATACATGCCCACCAATGCACATTCTGAAAAAGAAAATGGATTCATTGGCTCAGACAACTTTCTACATTTGCTCAAGGTCCAGTTCAAACAGTCTTGGTCCCATTGTAGGTGCTTCGAGTGTTGGACTGGGGTTAGAATGGGCACTCCGACTGCTCTGCAGCTACAGAGCCTAATACGCTGCTGGATGTGACGCACAGTGCCATGTTACACATTCCGAATCTACGTATCATTAAAATTCTTGTCAAATTGTGCTGCAGTAACCCTACAGTCCGATCAGTAGCCTTCATTACCTTCGTCCGTCAAAGAGCCTATGGTGCCAAACATCCTGTTGCTGGTTCATGGTTCGGCGCTGCTTGGATAGGCTGGTAGGTACTCACACTGCGGAAAGGAAGCACCCCAGAAGCCTTGCCACTTAAAAGATGCTCAGGCCCACTCCTGGCCACAACAATTTTGCCCTCGTCAAAGTCACTCAGGTCCCATTTCACCCACATCCAACTCATCAACCACTAGAACTGACTGTTTGCTTACTGTCTAAGGTGCGTGGACCTCGGCATTTGGTTTTGTTATGGGATAATCAACATTACTTGCTTAATCTGTGGGTGGTTGTAATTTTTCGGCTTATCAGTCTACATCCAGTGTGGACAACTTTTATCAGTCGTTGTCTTCACGCGACATTGATAATTTGTGCCTAAAATTGAGCTGATGAAAACTTTCCTTTATTGATTACAACATAGTCATTTTCTCTCACAACAGATGCAGGCCTCTTTAATTTATTTCTTCGTTCATTTGTGACTGCAGTTCGGCTAATATCAATAAGTCAATGACCTCAGCTTCAATTTTACTCAGATCTGACAAACGGCAATGATCAGGTAAAGATTACTGGCGATTTGCAGTCATGCAGGTGCATGCAAGTTGATTTCCCTCCCCCACGAAAAATCGGCAATTGGTGGAACCCATGCCAGATTATCTGGCTTTATGACAGCAATATCCACTAGGGATTAAATGTGAATTTTGGCAAGCCTGGACGCGTCTGCTCAATGTGATTAATGAGTGGCTTGCTGGAATACAGCTGAAAACAAGCAAAATCAGCCCCTGAAATTAACTAAAAATACAAACCGAATGCACTTAATACTTGGAATATAAAACCTAAATACTTACATACATACATACATACCTATATACATGCATACATTCACAATTTCACTTGCCCACCTACCTGCCTGCACACCAGCCAGCCTGCATACCCGCTTACCTTACCTACCCACTGACCTCTCACTAACTTACTTTCTTATACTGTGGCTAAATTAATGAAGTTGATATCAAACTCACGTGGCCATCAATAGCAATTAGCTGTTATTTCTGTGTTCCTGATCCACTCAAAAATAGAAGCAGAGGTTTATTGTCAGCAAAACTGTCATGCTCGTTGAAAGGTTCAAATTATAATTGCCTCTGCTGCATTTGGAACCGCAATTATCTCACGCAATTCACAGAGAAAAGGTTCACCGAGGTGACCTCGATATTAGTTTTCTTAAGATGTTTCTGATACCCCTGGAGAATTCGAGACTAAAAACACGCAGACTGACGTCTCGAATAAAGCCAGCGGAGCTATATTCACACATGGGAATAAAAGCAATTTGAAACGACGATGATTAGAGGAAGATGGGGCAATTTTTAACTTGAAAATTCAAAAGATCTTTTACTTCATTTGTGAAGCAACAGCAGCCATTTACCACTTGCTTACGAACATTCCCCTAAAGTGACTCTGTAGGAGCTACGTGTGCCTCCACAAAATTTGCTCAATATGACGGAGTGTGTTTGCTTTACGTGGCTGAATCGACTGACGTAAATAGTTTAGATGTAAGAGCCAGCGCATTCAGTTATCCTTTCACGTCAAGTGGGAGCAATTTCATTGACATCACTCCCCAACTGGGGGGCATTTACTTCCACGGATGCCGAGAGATTGTATTGAATATTTTGTGACAATTTTTCCCTTTCAGAGGACCCGAGTGCCAAGCAGCACATCGTCAACTCGCCCATTCGATTGGTCGGAGGCTTCTGAAACCAGTTTAACCATTCCAGCTACTACTTTGCGCTTGCTGGGGCGGTGTGACAAATGAGAAACTGCTTCCATCAAGAAACATAAAAAAACGGGGCAGACTCTAGTTAGTCACCAACGGCGAAGAAGAAGCGCCTGCCCAGCATGGCAATGAGCGTCATTTCGTTTTGCTGAGACGGGAGAGAGGACGTGCGCTACGGAACTGCTGCGCCGGATTGATTGTGGTGGATGCTTCAGTTTTATTCTTCTATAAAACTGTACCTTATGCTCGCGTTGCTTAAATTTCACTCAACTCTCAATCTGGCTATTTTTCTGCCTAATTGAAGCTGAAGAGACGTCTTTTTCTGGAGTGTTCATAAAGACTGATTGTGTGGAATGTTCTGCCGTAGAAAAATATACGCAGTCTGAACGCTAATGGGACCGTTCGTTGGAACACTAAGGTGACGGAGGCATATCTGGCTATTCGAAAAGGTGAGGGCTGTGTGTGATTTCATTCATCATTTGAATTATTTTGAATAGGCTACGTGTGCTCCGTCTGAATCTCGCACAATGTCTATGCTGAAAAGAGATTCACCAGTACCTGGACATAATACTTAAAATGACATCGATTGAGTTTTGGTGGTCTATGATAAACGGGACTTGTCTCGCAAACTCAACGAGGATAACAGGCAACAGCACATTGAAACACGGATGTAGCTGTGATTGTGGGTGGAAACTACAAGTTAAATTAATTGCCACTTTGATTATAGTTCATCATTACGTGTTCGATTGGAGACTCATGCAGAATACTGAAGCTAATGCACGAAAAAAAAGCTTGTGTTGAAGAGAAAGAGATGGTATGTATTTAAAGGCAATAACTGTATGAACATTATAAGCAATAGCCGTTTTAACATGTCTAATGCATATTTGCAAATATACAGGATGAATCGCATACATTGCCAGTTAGATTCCGAACTTAGAAAATCATACCATAACGCGTCTTCGACCGCTGCACAATTTCTGCATCTCATTCCGTTGCCTGAAAAAATTCTATAATCGTTATGAATTCATTGAACATGTAAATTTCAGTTTGCTGTTAAGAAAAAGCATTTTATTCGCTTCTGAATTTGTGGAACATAATGCAGATTAGTTGGACAGGCATCGACGTATTCAAACTTCAGGGGGAAAAATACTAACTGAAAGTAAAGCTGACTAGAATACAAGATTGGCTGAGCAGGATCCTGAGATGGAAGTGGCTACTAATCATTGCTATGCAGCAAGTGATTTCGTCGTTCTTTCATGTTCACTCTTCCATTCAAGTCGGTTATTCAGCTGTTGGTCAACTGGTGATTTACATTCATGCATGTAATTGCATTTTGAAATTGATGTAAGCAAATATTTATATCGCCGATTAACTACACATTTCATTGAGCATGCGAAGGATTACAGTCTTATAAATATTTTTTCAAAAATGAAATGACATCATAATTACAACCATGTGCGTTAAACGGTCAATAGGCAACGTGTGATGACCGTGCAAAGCCGTGATCGATTGCTCATAGATGAAAAAAAAAAGCCTAACACAAAGCGGTGGACAGCATGCAAAAAAAAAAAAAAAAAAAAATATTGTGAATACATTCCGGTAAGGGAGATTTATGCAGCATGTATTGCCCACGTGACTGAATAATATTAATGATGATAATAATAATATTATTATTTTGGAGCACTGCATTACTAAGACACAAGTGCCTGTAGTTGGTTCTGTTGACTATCGGCTCCAGCCTGTTCAGGAACACTTTCAGACCGCGCGCCCGCTGCAGAACATTTCTTTCTTCAAGCTGGCGGAGATGCTGAAGTCCCTCTCCTATCTTAACGGTACCGTCAGGCTTTCCAGCGAAACAAACACTCCTCCCATCCCCCACCCGCATTCGGTCTTTACTCCTCTACTCGAATAATAACTATTATACCCATGACTTGTAGTCTGCAAGGACGAATTATTGTATTCGAAAAGCTTTTTCAGACTCCTCAGCATATAGAACATTCAATACTTACGCATTTAAACCCTGTTTTGAGGCGAGTCTTGGCGGCTAACTTTTGCTGTCCGACTGAGGCAATGCCGACTGACCTCTCACGAATGCCGTTTTTTAATTGTCGCGACTGTTTGTATTTATTGTTATTTCTTCAGATGAAAGCCTCAAGACTGGGTCACTGACTGATAATGACTTATTATAATTACCCCCGCCCCGTAAGAAACTTGACGTGTGCAGGTTGAGTGAACCTATTCATTAAAACACATTCTTAGAGAGCACGGTTTTTTTTTTTTTTTTGCAATAATAATAATAATAATAATAGTTATAATAATAATATTAGCCTAATACTTTTTAAGAAGCATGCTTTTTTGATCAGTTCGACACTTATATGAATAAAGCAGTAAAATATGCAAGCCGTGCAGTTTGAAGGAAAAGCCTGAGAAATGAGGCATCCTCAGCGCGAGCACTGTCCTTGCCGATGGGACAAAACCAGTAGCAAAAACCAAGCAGTCACCAAGCTGAAGCCGCTGGGAAATTTCGAAGCGAACAGGGGAGAACAAATTCCCTTGGACGGTGTTATACTTTCAATAGAGGGTGCTGTTGTTCTTTTGCTGGGTAGTGATCTGCTTGTAAGCAGCGAAGCTTCTTGGGGACTTTCAAAAAGACGGAGCGCCACCACCGGTGTTACCCGTGGTCTCTGGGGACGCAGAATACTATCTCGTTGCGGCCCCGGCTAATGCTATCTCACTTTGTCAGGATTAACATCTGTGTAGTAAGTAGCTTCTGTTACAGTCGGAGTCACATTACTAACATTGAGTTTGAGAAAGTGAAGAAGAATAAGAGCTCTCGTCATATTACGCTTTTCCACATTGTTGTAGGTCGATAGAGCGGACCAATCATCTTTATCAGATAAAAAAAAGGCCAAATACAGGCCTGATTTTTTTTTTTTACTAGTGGATTCTTCAGTAGACCTTGTCTCCCGTCAGAATAATAATTAAAAAACAGGAACACGAAACATTGCCATGAAGTGAAAGTTGATTCAGTGCCCTATTGGACTCTTAGAACTGTTTTCATCAGCCAGTATCGCGTGTCACACATGATGCATTGGGTTTTGGTGCGATATTTTCTGTCTTGTCTGCCTTTGCTCGTAAATGGCTCATTCCACACTTATATTCACAACATTACAGCATTTGGTCTCTTACTAATTTGGCAATGATACAGCGCCAAGTTTCAGCTCTTTTGCCAGTTCAGAAATCATATTGCTAATGACTGACCCATGGAGAATTAGGAGTCGGCTAACGTTACTTATTCAGTCTCTCTCACACTGCTCCTGCTGTCCCTGTGGAGGCATTGTTGGGATCAGTGCTGCCCTGGAGTTATTCGCGCTTGGATGTTCACGTGATCCGACAGGCAGCTTTCAAGACCAGTCATTTACTCCCTCTCATTCCCTGTCAATAGTGCGGCCGCCTTATTTATTTTTTTACGAATCCAGTTTATGCTATGTTTTTGAGTCATATTTGTTTTGGTTTTATTTTTCTCTTGTCAGTGTCTTGTGTGAATATAACTCATAACCATGTATTTGTGATTTGAACGTTGGTTTTTGGTCTGCAAATTTAATTTTATCTGGTGCTGCCTTGAAGGTTGTAATGGGTAATCTGGGAATGTTCGTAATATCTGTTACTGTTGCTTATGCAAGTCTGATGACCTGCTTTTTGTTTTGGCTGTACCTTTAGCCACTCTCCAAAAAAAGATTGTTCACTAAATTATTCTAATGCTTTTTAATGTGTAGGCTATTTAACTGGCCATATTACTGCAAACATAATCTCATAATTTAGTGTTGTGCTTCTGTAGCCTGCTGCCCAGCAGCTGTATCACACATTTGCGATTTGTCTGTTACTGGCCAAAATCTCATTTTTGGTGGTAGGGATGGAAAATATCAGTAGTGTGCTGTAGGGGTGAGTTAAAAATAGGAATCATTGTTTTGAATGGAAATAAAGTGGCTTGGTTTTGACCCAATTAACTGAGTGGCTCACTTTTCCATTCATTGCATGCACTGTAAACCCAGATAGTGAGGTGCACTCTGTTGTTTTGTGGAAACTGATGACCTCACAAAATTGTGTAAGCCAACTTAGTGATCTTTTGCTCACAGCACTTAAAGTGAGTTACAATGTTTATTAGTTTTCATGTGTATTTTGCATGTCCCTTAAACTTGGCCTACCTACTGTTAGGCCTTGGATCTGTGGACTGTGTTTGGAGTTTGATTTGATGATTCTGCCCCTTCTGAATTGCCAAGATCTCACACAAAACCGCTGAACTGAGCCTTTGTCTGCAAATGTGATCTGAAACCTCCTTCTGTCACCTGAAGTTTGTTCAGCTAACTTGGTTAATGGATCAAATAGAACAATCATGTGAATTCAAATGGGAATAATTGTGCAAATATCTTTTGATTGCAGATGTAGCCCCTCTGATTGGATTAAAATGTAAATAATCATCCCTTTTTGTGAGGATTTTACCAGATCAATTGTGAATTGAATAATTGAAACTTTATTTTGGGGCATTTGTGAGGATACTGTGATTGTTCACTTTAAAAGAATGTGGGACGGGGGCAGTAAGTGGGGGGGGGCAGCGGCCCTTTGGCCCCCCTTCTTCCGGTGCCCTTCAGCTGAGGGTAGCAAAATGCTATAATCCCATTCCGGTGTCACAGTCTCCATCCAGGAAGCAGCATGGTGGGAATCCATGCATGCACTACTGCTGTTCGCAGCTCCACAACAAATGCTATTTACACCAGCAGCAGAGTAATGCAAGCAGCAGGCGAGAGGAAGGTTTAACACTGTAGCAGGTTGTGTAAGGATGCATCCAGCTGGTGGAAAAAAAAATTTGACTTCACACACTAACTGAACAAAGGTAAAGTGAGCAAATGTCATGTGAAAGCTTGCGTAATATTGAGTGATACACCCTGTTATCCTATGCAGCACCACAGCATGACTGTGATTGGTGAACAGAGTTGCTCCATTCTTCTGTGGAGAATAATAAAGATTACTGTACTGCCCTTGACCCCACAACCGGAGAATCAGTTCTTTCTCTAAGGTGTACGTGAATGTATGAGGCTATTGCCGACTGAAACTTGTTCTCAGAGCAGAAGCTGTTATGATCTGTTCAAAACAGGTGGCCAATCAAAGCAGAGAGGAGGCGGGCCAATTTCAAACTTTTTGTTAACGGGCTGAGCTTGTATTGTCCAGGACCAGCACATTTTTGGCTGCTGTACTGGCTCACTGGGCTAAGGCATTGCTCGTGGTGCAACAGCAATCACCATAGTCTCCAAACAAATCCCGCTGTGCCAACGGTAAAACTTTCTTTACTGCACCAGAAACAACATGGTTTTCATGGAGTGAAAAAAAATTGTTTTCTATGTATTTATATTGCATTTACTGAATTTATCAATTAATAAAAAAAATGTGTTAGCTATCTTACCTCTGTTTGACACTGCCAGCTCTTCCTGATATGGCACAGTGGAAGTGTTTGGTGGCCTGATTGAATCGGTCATGTCAGTTTGTGCCATGAGAACGTTTCAGTGACTAAAACTCCTGTCTGCATCCTTGAGTTGACGTGAAAAAGCCTATTGCTCTATTCGCAGAGTGGACATTTTGAATGGACTCCACGTGCTCTCATTCTGTGACAGAAATGAGGAAGGACGCAAACAGTCTGCGAAAGCACCGAGCTCAGGAATATCAGGATTCATCCTCTTCATTATTCCGTTATAATTATGCACTGTATGCTCTTTTGCCTGACCATGGCATGACTTGTCTGCTTAGTTGCATAAAGGCACAGCTCTCTCTACAAAATTAACTATATCATCAATGTTTTGGCCTTGCATGGGATGATTAAAAAGTTGGCTGAATCAAAATACACACTTTCTTCTTGTTTATAGCATATACACTGATTGGCCACAACATTAAACCACTAGCCCAGTATTGTGGAGGTCCCCATTGTGCTGCAAAAACAGCTCTGTGAGACTAACGTCAACTTGAATTCCTGGACCCAGGTTTTTCCAGCAGAACACGTCTCTGAGCATCACACTCTCTCCATCAGCTTGTCCTCGCCCCACAGTGCATTGTGCTGCCATCTATTTCCCAGGTAAATGGTGCAGCCGTACCCAGCCAATGCACGTGACGTAAAAGAAAATGGGACTCGGTGAACCTGGCAACCTTTTTCAGTTGCTCCAAGGTCCACTGTTGGCGCTTTCAAGCAGGCGACTGGGGTTAGAATCGACACTTACACTGGTCTGCAGCAACAAAGTGTTGAGCACAGCAGGGTGTGATGCACTGTGTGTTGTGACACATTCCTCGCATAAGTATCATTCACATTCTAGTGACGTGTGCCACAGTTGCTCTGCTGCTGGTTTCAGATCAGACTGGATAGCCTATGTTGCCCTTCTACATCGGTGAGCCTTGGGCACCTCAAACCCTGTAGCTGGGACATGGTTTGTCCCTCCGTGGACCACTGTCACTAGGTTGTCACCACTGCTGACTGGGAGCACCCTGGAAGCCTTGCTGCTTCAGAGATGCTGTCACCTGCTCGTTTCGCCATGACAATTTGGCCCTTGTCAAAATCGCTCTGGTCCCATTTTACCCATGTCCAACACTTAGATAAGAAGAACTGCCCTGGTCATTTGGCTATAATAACTTGGCCCTTGTCCAAGTCGCTCAGGTTCCATTCTCCTGTATCCAACACATCGAGAACCTAGTGTTTGCATATCATCTATGGTCTGTCCACAGACCGAGACACAGGCCGATGTAATGAAATAATTGATGTTTTTGCATCGTTTGTGATTGGTCATAATGTTTTGACTTACATAGCAGTGTGTATTTATGTATGAGCACCATTATTTGTTGGACAGTGAGTCAAGCGCTGTGTTTGAATCCGATTGAACTAGTATTTCACATGTGGAGGAGAAGACTGTCCACCTGAAACAAGCAGGAACTGAAGATGGCTGCAGCACTGGCCTGGCAGAGCAGCACCAGGAGAGATACTCAGTTTCTGATGGTTTCTATGTGTCACAGACTTCAAGCGGTCACTGCATGCCATGGATATGAGACCAAATATTAAAAATATGATTACTTAATTCTACATTATGTTCTGCTGTCTAGTATATTTTATATGGCTGAAAATGGAAGGAGGAGGACTTTGAACAAAAGGTGCGGTCATTTCAACTCGGTCCATGCAATCGAAGTTGGGTGGTTGGTTGTTGGTTATGATTTTGTCCCAATTTGTTTGCCTTCATGTCCATTTGTTAGCAGGGTTATGAAAAAAAAAAAGTTCTGGACCGATTATGATAACCATTTGCGGGAAGGTTACACTGTATGTGACAACTGTTAGAGGTGGTAGGATTGTCACAGATCAAAGTCAAAGGTCAAGGTCAACATCCAAGAGAAGGGCAAAAATATGCAAGCAGAGGTATGAGCTCTACCGAGTGCCCTTCTAGTCATTACTGTAAAAAGGCTCTCTTAAAAGCAAGAGCTTGAGTCATCATGATTAAAGAATGGTTTAATGAAATGAGATTTTTCCTGGCATGTGTGGGTGGATATGCAGCGCACACTGAGAAGGGTATAAAAGGGTTCATTTTTAAGTTATGGCATTGTTTAATTTGTCCCACCGTATCCTATTCCCACAGTTGAATTCAATTCAGTAGAAATGTATGCTGACATGGTTTTAGTGGGGAAGGACATTTTGTGCATTTTCCTACACAGAAAGTGCTGTCACATCTGCTCTTTGATCAGCCTATGCATGAACATTTAAAACAAATCGCTTTTATTTTCACTGTGTGGGCAGGTTATTGTGAATTACTGACACTCAGACTCTTATAATCCATATGTATCACTGCCCTGAAAGAGTGGGCTGTTGACCGTTGTTGCTCAAGCTACTTATAATCTTGCTTAGCCAGTTAAAAGTGCAAAATTGCCAAAATATGGATCTTACCAAGTTACAACAAGCATGCTCGTCTCTTTAAGCCATCATACTGTTGTTGAACTGGTGCCTTTATCATCACACGCCTACCTACCATGAACATTTGAGAAGAAGAAATACTGCTAACTACTTGCAGTGTACAACCGTTAGAAAATTGAGGTCCTGATGGTAGCCGGGAAATGATCTTTGCTTGAGCACAGTCTCATCCCGACGCGTCATATAGTGACGCTACCTGAGTGTTGATATACTACGCAACAGGAGGCTTATGGCCTCATTAGTTTAAAATGAGCCCTACCCCCTAACCTTTTACCCTTCACCTGAACCCTAACCATAAGGGCCAAAGAAGGATGCTTAAAGCCTCCGTTTTCGTCGTTTATCGACGCTTGGTCAGGTAGCGTCACTACATGAGGAGTCGGAATGAGAATGTGTTGTTTGCTTGCATTTGGAATGCATGATATTGGTCTGCCTACATTGCAGGCCTCTGGATCTCCCTTGGGTTTGGGCTGTAGTTGGCGCCGTGTGTAAGGGCTCACTAATAATAACCCAATAATTGCTCTTGTGATCAGTGAGAGGATATTGAGCCGATTCACCGATGCCGTTTTCATTGCCGGGTTTCAGTAGCAGCGAGGGGCCCTCAATGGCTGCGGAAAAATGACCGTGTAATAACATAATGCGCCCACAGGAAAACACAAGCTGCTCACCGCTGTTAGCGTGTGCTGCAAAACTGCAGTAAAAACAGCGAGGGAGCCGAGGAATCATATAGATCGAGGGGAGAGCTCACCGGGTGTGCAGTGAAGAGGGCACTGAGCTGTGGCAGATATAGGGACTACAAACGCTGCAAACGGTAGTGGAAATAAATGACGGGACAGCAGCACATTATCGGTGACTTTGTGCATCCTGTGTAGCAGGGATGCAGAAATCAGGCCCTGGAGGCCAATTACACTGCAAAATTTCTTCTCTACGCGGAGATTTAAATCGCCACACGTCCTGCGCTGAAGTGCATCCTGATAAGTGGGGTAGG
Source organism: Gymnothorax javanicus (assembly GCA_029692085.1). NCBI lineage: Eukaryota > Metazoa > Chordata > Actinopteri > Anguilliformes > Muraenidae > Gymnothorax > Gymnothorax javanicus. The sequence continues at coordinate 3,684,912 of CM056209.1, read as the reverse complement.
AGTGAAAACCAGCAGTACTACTGCGCCTGCCTTCAGGGCTAGGCTTGAGTATACCTGCTTTATACTCATTACTGAATACTTTATAGGGCCACATTAGGTTTAGAACACGAACGCTCAACTATGCCCTCTGAATCCAAACCTGCCCTTTGTATTGTTTATGTCTAGGCAGGTCGTGACCTCAGTATTATAAGGTTCTATCACGTATACGTTTCTGGGGCAGATAGAACCTGATAATACCAAGGTCATGAGCTATCTGAACAATTAATACATCTTTTTGTCCAGACTGTCTTCAGACCGGACTCCCCAGTTAAAGAGTGCGGATAACCAGCAGTTCTCCACCCCCTCGGACTGTGATTGATTAGGTTAGTATGGATGGAGCAGTATTACTGCAGCACTGTTACAGAGCCTTTAGTTGTGACACATAATGCAATGCCCTGCTACAAATAGCCTACTTTTATTATCACGTTATAAATCACCAGGAATATGAATACCTTTGTTACATTCCACAATATAAGCTGTTTTATTTAAAAAAAAAATAAATAAAAGTCTTTTCTGCAGTACAAAGGCTGAAAGCAAGTACACTTGTAATCAATCAGGAACAAAAAAAAATGGATTAAATAGCTGTCATATTTCTGCTTACATCTCTATAGTATTTTTATCCCAAATGAAATGAGTCAGATTGAGATTTCAGTGCCTTTATCTTGCTTAATTTCCTTAACTCTACAGAACTTATTCAGGTCTGCTTCCGCTTTCCGCAGACACAGTACATGTTTTGTGTCTTTCTCATATCTAAAAATACACAGACATGTATGTACTGAGCGAATATGTAGGGCGTGCATGAGGACTTTCTGAGCAGTGTTTGGATTCATCCTTTAATTGGAAGTGAAATGTTCTCCCCATCGGATTGCTGTTTATGCTGTTCCCTTTCCAGATAAACTGCCGAATAGACCTCACCTGGCATAGACGGATATCTTTGGCTTATTTATAGATCAGAATCCCCTGAAATAACAGTGCAAACTTGACATTTCTGATTGAGATTTTTAGCTGGAAAAAACTTCAGAGTCAGTGAGCAGAGCTGCAGATTAAGCTCTTCACCCTCTCATGCCCTGTCAACTTTGCCAGAGTTTGAGATTTGTGCCTGTGATGGAAAAATAAATAAATAAATAAAAATAGGAAAGTAATTAAAAAAATGAAAATAACAAGCAGTGCTCAAGCACACATAAAGCAACTCACAAACACATGCACACAAATATACACACAAGCATATGCACACATACACATGCACACAGACATACACACAAGCATACACTTAAACATACTCATACATGCACGCAAATATATACACACACATGCACACACAAACACAAAATGTCACGATACATTGCGACGAATCATCAAGGATTGTTTACGGAGCTATATAAGAGTGAGTCACATGGTAAACTTTTATTTAGGCCGACAGAAGCAATGAACTTAATAAACACTTTTTTGAAGTTCTGAGCTCCAGTTTCACAGATTATGCTTAATCCGGAACTAAAATAAGTTCTGAGGACCTCAATTAAAGATTAACTCAGTCTAAAATTGGGCTTAATATTCGTTTGCTGAACTGGCCGGTGATCTTTATTATCTCAGTGACCTTTTGAGAGTTTGTGGGATGTGTGAAGGGAATCAAATATAATAGTTACGCAAATTCTCATCACAGTGAATCATATATTGTATTGCGATTAATCAATACTAAATGTATTATTTTTTATTTATTATTTTAGAGAATAGGGACAGTGCATATTAATAAACATTTACATGCAAATATGATGGATTATAGCCTGTGGCTAATTTACATCCGTATTTCCTAGGCAGGTTGATGGTAACATAGTTAAAAGAAAGCCAGATAAACAAAACAGAACAGTACAGTATCACATCATTCTTATCACTAGTGGACAATCCGGATTCAGAAAGTAAAACTGCTCCCCAGTCTTTTGCGCCAACCACCTGGATTAGCCAATCAGAACAACCCTTTAGCCTGGAGGTGGAGCTTAATAAGTGAAATTACCTGGCTGAGCTCATGGGAGGGAGAGAAAAATGGCAGGATTTTTACTTTCAGACCCTGGAATGTGCCACCTTGGCTTGTAATTATGAGATTTCTTATTATGTGATGTCCACACTGTAATAACAGGTGATTCTTATGGAAAATGTGTAATGACAGAGCGAGCAGGTAGCCTCTTTTAACTCTGGATTTATGCAGTCTTGAAGGGGTGAATGCATTGGTCAAATTAGGCTATTTTGTTTGTTCCAGCAGCTCAATAAAGATGGGGTACTATCTGGAACTGGTAGAAAAATATTCACTCTGATGAAGGTAAATGCTGAAACGCGTTAGCGTTGAATTAAAAGTGTGCAAAGGTGCCTTTGGGTTTCTTTATTTAGGTGGGCTTTTTGGGAATTATTGAGGATACAATTCTGTTTTCACATTTAAAATTGTGCTCAAACCACCTCTAACTTTTAAACTTATACTCTCCCCAAGCTTACATTTTATTTGCAAAATAATTAAATGAATAAGTAAATACTGATCCACTTTTCAGGTACATGTGTGCTTGGGTTTGACTTTCAAGGTTGGTCAAGGTCAAAGGTCATGATGCCATTTAACTTGCCATATAAGAGTTCCTATATGATTTAAATAGTAACCGAGTACAGTAGTTTTTGTGATATAGTGTAAATTAGGTGATTCAGATCGAAGACCTTAACCCCGCAGAACTTTGACCCCTACAGATCTTTGAGACTATGCACTTTTCACAATAGCAATGGATAAGATTATATTCCACACATTAAAAAAGGAAACTTTTGGAGTTGGTTAGATGTAGATGGGACCATTTTTTACGAGCTAGTATTATAGCTGAATTGGATTGGTCCAATTATTTTTTTGCTAATTAAATATAAGCAGCACTTGGTGAGAGTATTAGTTTACAAGACTCGATTCATCAATGAGGTTCAGATCTGTTGTACAAGATCAACTGCTGCTGCGTGGATTAACGAGACATCTGGAAATGGACTAAACCATAAAAAGCCAACACATACATGCTATGGTCCAGCACAGTTCTCCCAACTATCGAACAGAGACTGCAGGTGCTGCCCCGATCACTAGCTTGTTTAACCTGTCCCTCCAATCATCTGTATTCCCGCTTGAATGGTAATCTGCCTTAATTCTACCCCTTTTCAAAGGTGGCTCTAGCTCTGATCCTAACTGTTACCAACCTATCTCAATCCTGCCCTGTCTAGCTAAGGTTATGGAGAAACTGGTTCAAAGGCAGCTGTCCCACTTTATTGACTCCAACCACATCCTGTCTGGCCTGCAGTCTGGGTTTAGGAAAGGCCATGGATGCATCACTGCTACCCTGAAGGTCCTGGATGACATCATTGGCGCTTTGGATAATAAGCTTGTCTGCGTCGCTGCCTTTGTGGATCTAGCTAAGGCCTTTGACTCGGTCAATCACAACATCCTCCTACAAAGACTTACCAACATTGGCCTGTCTAGTAGTTGCTGCAGCTGGTTTGCCAGCTATCTTGACAATCGGGTCCAGCGGGTGAGGGCAGAAAACATTGTGTCGGAACAACTTCCCATCTCCAAAGGTGTGCCTCAAGGCTCCATCTTAGGCCCAACCTTGTTCGCCATTTACATAAATGATGTAACCAAGGCTGCTGGTGATTCTGGTATACATCTTTTTGCTGACGACACCATTATCTACTCGACTGGCCCTTCTGCTCATTCTGCTGCATCTACTCTTCAGCACAGTCTCACCTCCGTCCAACAGTCTTTCCACAACCTCCACCTGTCTCTCAATTCCAAGAAGACCAAATGCATTTTATTTGATCAAAAAAATCTCAATGCCTCCTGTACCCCTAAGATTTTCTGTGCCGATGGCTCAGAGTTGGAGTTTGTTAGCGCCTTTAAATACCTTGGCCTTTGGCTGGATTCATCTTTGACATTTAATGCACACATCGATAACCTTCGGTCAAAAGTCAAAACCAGACTTAGCTTTTTGTATCGTAACAAATCCTTGTTCACACACCCTGCCAAACACGCACTCGTGAAAATGACTATCCTTCCTATGTTTGATTATGAGGACACAATCTATAAAGTGGCACCTAAAGGCACCCTCAATAAGCTCAACTCCTGGTTTCATTCGGCAATTCGCTTTGCCACCGGTGCACCTTTCACCACCCATCACTGTGTTCTCTATAAACTAGTAGCTTGGCCCTTCCTTCACACCAGGCGCCGGCTACACTGGCTGCAATTGGTCTATAAAACCATCCTCAGAATGACGCCGCACTACCTTTCAAATCTCTTGCACTTTACTGGCAGCACTTACCACTTAAGATCCACTGATTTCATTATGTTATCCATCCCTAAGGTCCGTACTGCCCTTGGCCGTAATTCATTTCGTTTCGCTGCTGCGCATGATTGGAATAAATTGCAAGACACGTTTAAACTTACAGCCTTTACATCATTTAATATGTTCAAGCAAAATCTGCAAAAGATCATTGTTGACTGCTGTACTTGCTGATGACCCCACCCCTCTCTCTTAGCCTTTAAAACTCCATGAATAATACCCCGTTACTCGCTTTTATGTACTTTTGCCTTTTGCCTGTTTCCATCTCCTATGCTGTTTGTACCCATCTTTGCTTCGTGTTTTTGTTGTCTGTTGACTATGTTGATTTTACGTGCTCCTTTATGTGCTTATGAGCTCTTGCCGAGGCCTCTTGGCTAGGTCATCATTGTGAATGGAACTGGTTCTCAATGATTCGCCTAGTTAAATAAAGGTTAAATTAAAAAAAAAAAAAAAAAGGTGTACGGGTTTGAACCGCTACAAATCAGAAAGTCAATCACCATTAGCCTGTTGTGTGTTTAGTGGATTAGACCTGCTGTTTGACCTGGCAGTACCCTTGCCTCTGTTTGAGATTATGAAAGAGCGGTGAGAGGAAGGAAATTGATTAGCAATACTGGCTGTGTTACCTTCCCTCACATCTGTACTCATCTTAAATTGGAAATGTCAACCTCTCCATTTCCTGAGGTCTAAACGGTACCCCCATGACCTGCTGGAACGCAGGCAGTAATTTAAAGAAGCATTTGTGTCAGTGGAAACAACCCAGGAAGAGCTGTTATTTACATACCTTCCGTAAAACACCGTACTTAAATCCTGATGCTCTAATTCACAAGTAATGTCTTTTTCACTTACAGATCATCCTTACGCTGTGACCGAGCAATTAAACTCACATGGTTCACTCATTATCAGGTGACATACGGTGGAACTGCTTATTTGCATAATCAGCTAATGCCTATTTCCACTCTCTCCTCTTTATCTTCAGTGCTCTATAGATGGTTTTAAGATTTGCCGCAATTGAGCATCGCGGAAAGATTTGTGCGTTTGCTTTCAGTGGTCAAATGAAGAGACTGCAGGAATCATGGGGTAAAGACAACTAATCAAAACCTGTTTGCCGTCACAGTTTGGATTGGCGCATTTCAAACACTGGAACTTTTTAAATAGCCCATCATGAATGTGTGGTAATATTCTGTCTCTGAATGTTTAATCACTGGCTTTGCAGCTTAGCGCATAGGGAAAGGATTGCTGAGTAATACACTGCAGCTTCACAGAATCTTAAACCCTCTTCAGTGCCTTTGCAGAATCCTAATCTTAACAGATCCAATGCTTTGTATCTCGCTGGTGGTCTGCTACTTTATGAGCGTTGATTATCCGTTCTTATGAAATACATCTCCCTGTTACCACCGATACATGAGCACAGACATATGTTCTTTGTCAGACTGATTTTGCTAATTGCGATTCGGCTGATTATTTGTATTCTTGCATGGACAGTGGAGAGGGACGGAGGTGATGTCAGTCTAAAGCCCTGTAGAGCAGTTGTGTGGTCGGAGAGCAGCCCTCGCGTGTCAACAGATAGTCCATTTTTCCCATCTATCAGCTGATTCACTTCCTTTACATTTTTAATACGTCTGAAGTTCTGCAGGGCTTTTAAGAAAGTGAGAGGTCACGGGCAGTGACCAGCACCTCCCGCGGGGTCCTTGGAGCCGTAATGAAGGACACTGACTTCTCTCCATGCATTATTCTGGATCAGATATACAGCACAGGCATTTGGAGGATGATCTTGTTTAATGCTGCTTACACATACAGTTCTTATCCATCTCAATATTTTAATACAGCAATTCGAGCTGAGTAACTCGCCTCGAGATACACAGGATGTAGGCCCCAGCGTGGCATTGAACCCACAACTGTTGAGTTAAGCCCACATCCCCAGCCCCTGCATGTTCTGAGATGCCAAAGGTGCACCACTTTTAACAAAGGAGCCAAAAAAGATCATTGAATCCAATCTCCCTCTCTCTCTCTCTCTCTCTGTCTCTCTCTCTCTCTCTCTCCCTGGGTACTTGTATAGTTATACTTGTTGGAACCTATTCTTGAGAGACCACTGATGTTGTGATTGAATTTGGGGTTGTGAGGACATTTTGGGTGGTCCTCACAGAGGATAATGGAGGATTTCGGCAAATAGGTTGAAGTTGGGGTTACAGTTATAGATCAAGGTCAGGCTTTATTTGGTTACGCTTATGTTTTGGGAAGGGCTGTAAGGAATGCGTGTGAGTGTGTGTGTGTTTGTGTGTGTGTGTGTGTGTGTGTGTGTGTGTGAGCGTGTGTGTGTAAGTGTATGCCAAAAGCTAGCCACCTTTCCCACAGTAATCAATTACTAAAAATGGATTTGCGATACCAAATAGTTAAGTATTTAAAAAGCCAACCACATATTGATTCCTTACATCAATCAGAAGCTATATTATTTTTCATCATCCTAAATAGTTAATATGGTATTAAAATATATCATAATTAATTGGAATGCATTATTTTGAAAATCCTGGCTGGAAATAAATGCAGAGCAAAGATGGGTAGTATTATGAGGTGCCTGGGGAAAAACAGGAAATCTGCACCTGATTGGATAAATGTCCAGTAGAATTGATTGGATGGGATCTGATTTACTGACACATTAATCCTGTCCTCAGTCTCCCCAGGTTGACATAACCTCATGTGACTAAACTAGACAAGACTCAGTTTGTGCATTTCCTATTTGAGAAGATCTTGCTGAATGGATGGCAGTGGTACTTTTATGTCAGATTGCATGCACACTGATTGAGTCAAGCTCTGGATAAAATTGAGTTTTCCTCCGAATCTCCAGTTGTTTAATCATTTTCTATGAACAGGAGCTGGACTGTGCTTCGCATAGTTTGAGGCAGAGAGAAAGGGGAAAAAAACCAAAACTTGGCAGTTGATCATGACCATTCTGCCAGTGGTTGCAGAATGACAATCAGTAGAATGATTAGTGGGTGACAATTATCAGACCCAGACAGCTTTCTTTTTTATTTCAAAGACACTACAATACTGCTCAATATCGCGTCACTCTACGCCCCAAAAAAAAAAAAAAAAAAAAAATAATAATTAAAGAAGAAAAATGATCATATTGGCTTAGCTGTGCTGCTGCATGTGAGTAAAAATGGCCATAATCATTAACTGTTAATTTTCTATCAAACTCTTCCTGCATTCCTCAGGCTCATAGACTTGGTGAAAAAGAAATGGTCATTAAGTCACAAAATGAAATCAGTGAAACTGTACAAAATGTAAACAAGCCGGATTGTGATATCACATCTGGCGGCCCACTCAAATTGTTTTTATATGCAAATCCGACTTCAATGCGCACCCTTGTAGAGCCGAGCACAACAGCCATTATTTAGCACTGCACATTTGTTTTCCACTTATCAAGGGATTTTTTTTTTTTTTTACAATATTTTCTTTTCAGCATTTTGGGTTCTGTGCCTTTGTTGTGCAAAGATGAGCACTTCAGCAAGGGCTTTAACATAACACCATCAAGCAAGGCAGAAAATCGTATTTGGTTCTGCTTGTAGTGGTTTTTCTAATGGGCTCTTATTGGGCATGCATGTACAAGTAGGGGGTTTGCAATAAACCTTTCAGCGGACAAGGAGCGTTTTGTGGACACTAGAATTCTATTGTGTGCCGTTTCAGTCGTCAAGTGCCCAGAGAAGGCAGTAAGCGTAATGGCGGTTCGGCGGAGAGGCTTGCAGCCCGTGAGATTGTGTGCTGCCCCTTTTCATTGGCTTTAAGCTCTTTATCAGTTTCCAACAATGGAGAATTTAACACAGCTCTGCTTCGCCAAGGCCTGTCTGTTGAGTGAACACAATTGGGGCAAACTGTGGGATGCGGGGATATGAGATTGTGCGGGTTGGGGGTTGGGTGCGCAGACGAGAATGTCCAACCGCTGTTGAGCGTTGTTTGTGCCGAGCCAAGTGAGCAAGACTCTCGGAAATTTTCTAGCCCTGACCCTGGGAAGTCGTCAAGTGAAAGAAATTAGAGGAAAGCTCGCCCAGAAAAGACACTCGGTGGGTGGTGCAAGATGTTTGCCAAGGAGTCGAGCGGCTTCATGCTCCATCCCCACTACAGCCGTGGAAAAAATGTGTTTGCTGTGACTGTCGAAGTCACTTTGCAACAGTAAGCCCATTCACCGGGCTTTCAGATGGGGAAACATTAAAATGGCATCGCTCTTCCACACTCTGCCTGATGAGAGCCATCTTGACTTTGGCTGTTTTGCTGTTCTTACTGGGCTGGCTTTTCCATTCATTGCGGTGTCGTGAGGTACACTGAACAGAGTGCTGCTGAGATACAGTTATACATTATGTATATGTTCTGTATGTGGAGATGGAGAGACTAAGAGAGAGAAAGAGAGAGAGAGAGGGAGGACCCATTATGCTGGATCTGAATGGTCTGTCATGTTGTTTTTTTGTATGCTTTGGCAATATGGAATGTACATTTTTGTCATGTCAATGAAGCCAGTATTGAATTTGAATTTGAGAGAGAAAGAGAGAGAGAGAGAGAGAACCCGTGTTGAAGAAGAGGCTGTTCTGCACTCGTTTACCTTTGCATGAAACTGTTGTCCTTTCACAGGTATGGAAATACTCAACTGATCCATTACGGCTCCAACTTGACTCTAAAAAAATAAAAATCCATCAACGAGCTTTGCAGCTGCTACCTTTCAGATCCATTTGGTCAGAAAAACGTTCTATCAAGCAAGGTGGTGCTGTTGATTATGCATTAGCAGGTCCTTTTCTGCATCATGTTCTCACTTGTATGAAACAGTTTTGTTTTCCAAAGAAAGGCATTACATTGCAATAACATAAATTGGCCAGAATCAAGTTTGAACATTTGAGTCAAAGTGACCATATATATGTATAGTAGCTGCACACTGAGATGTTGAATTGTAAGGTGTATGCTTTATTGGCTATCAATGTTAGCCAATGTACAGTAGTTGTCAAATTACGCCTTAATGTGTGTGTTGCTACACTGGCACAGTCTCAAGCTAAGTCTCACACGTCAAAGAGACTGTAATCTCAGGGTGAAATTCAAGTGTCATCAAGGTTGATAATGTCATGAGTGTGTGATGATGTCATGAGTGTGGTCAAGGCTGCTCTCTTCCCAGGCCTCATCTTGCATCCAATCCAGCGACGACCCAGTCATTTATTACAAGTGTGAATAACACTCTAATAATATACATTGAATTTATACATTTTCACATGATGCTAAACTGCTAGGGTAACATACCTGCTTCTTAACCCCTTAGACTCTTACCTTTCACTTAAGTTTTCCCTTAAGTGGGTTCAGTCAGGAAAAGCATTTTTTTCATACCGTAGGACGATGTAATACACATATCCCGTATCTGCTTCTTGCAGGGCTTCACTAAAGCTACATCACACTCATATTGGGAGAAATATTTAAACCCAGGACGCCATGTTTTTTATGGCCACAGCATTACATAAAATGGAAAATATCTAGATCTTGAAAATCATTTATACTCATTTCCCTGTAATTCAGCAGGACATGTTTGGGATTGTTGGAGACCTTGGGACCTCTGCTAGAATTTAAAACAGGCCTGAAGTTCCACAGGTTTGAATACAGCAGCTGCGTTTGAAGGACTTGTGTATGGGACCTTAGGTGTTACGGGGTTACGGTGTAGCATCTTACCAGAGTTGAATGAATAAGGTGACTCCATGCGGTATTTTATTGCAATTACAGGCCCTGCACATGAGCAGTCTTTGAGGGGCGGTAGTCCGTGTTTATGTCTCCCACCCTCCCCCCTGAGTTCCTCGCAGACTAAGTGTTCTGTCAGCGAACAAACGACGGGACCGGACCGGCCAGTGTGCTTATTAGGCTCCTGGAAGGTAACGCCTGAGAGCAGGCGCTGTGATTTGTGCGCCGTGGAAACGCTGACATGTCGTGTACTCTTGTCCTTCGAGTCCCTTATCCGCGGCCCATCTCCTGTTTGGGCTCGGCAGGTTGCCGTGGTAACTGCCAAAGGCGAGATGAATTGGACTTTTCTATCGCTCCCTTCTCTTAGCGGTAATGAAACGCTCGAGCCTTACCCTGCTGGAGAGGTAAACATCCCGCATACAATCCTCCGAAGCTGTAACGTGAATGTCCACCTGCTGGGAAGCACTATTACAGCTACTGCATAACAGGAAATGAGAAAAATATCAGTTGTATAGCGCTGTTATAGTCGCTTCTTCTATCTGTCCGACGAATAGCGTGGAAAGTGTTGTATGGTACTAATTACAACCTGACAAATTGGTGATTTCTGGGTCTGTTGATGATTTCGAGGACAGAAAATGAATAGATTATGGATACTGCAGTTGAATATGAATTTTTTTTCAGTTGGAATGAAAGTTTAACTTTTTCGTCCTGGAATGATTGTACAACAGTAGCCAGAGGACTGCCTTCAAATAAAATCAATAATATGTTGTCTGTCAGTCTGTCAGTAATCTTGACCATCAGTCAATTTAACTTCAAATGTTGTGACCTTAAGTACATATCAGTGTCCTTAACAGCAAGAAATTACCTGCCATAAATAAAGCAAATCAGTTTTGAATTCTGATTGATATAAACCGACGTCTGAGGCCTTGCAAGGATTAAAAAGCGTAATCAGATTAGTGATCCGTGTTGTAGGTGGTATGTAATTACAGATGGTGTGAGGACCACTGAGGCTGGCGAAGGCAGGTGCAGACCAGTGGAGGAGGGAAATTATGTGAACAGATCATAAAAATGTACACAAATAAAAATTATTGTCAAAATTAGAATTTGTATCTTCAATGGCGCGTCCATAAATTTTACAACATTGCTAGTCTGTATCAGCCAGATTATGTCTTTGATTAGCTATACAGATGGTCCATGGATAAAAATGTCAGCCTGATATATTGGTCGTATGATATATAGGTTGGGCTGTAGTACTAATGGGTAGTTTACTAGCTGAGCTATAATAGTCTAAACCAGTGGTCTTCAACGTTGTTTCTGGGGCCCCACTGTGTATACTGGTTTTTTGTTCCAACCACAATTTTAATCGCAAGATTTTAATAAGCAGTTAATTTGTCTTAAGTGTATTTAATGTTTAGAGCAGTTATTTGCCCTTTTAACTCACAAGTTAACAGAAATATCTATGTTTGCCGTCAAGATTGAAAAATACCATACCCACATTGCGATGCATTGGAAATAACAGCATAAAACGAGGGAAAACAATGTAACCAATTAAAATAAAGATGTAGTTGGCTCCTAATTGGTGAAAACTAATTGGCACATTATGACAAATTATTCGCCATGAAAATGGTAAAGAGTCAAACCAGTTTTGTGTCATGTTAATCAAATTAAGTTCACCTGAAGTTTTTTGAAGAACTTGAAACAGTTGTGTACGGCAGCCTAATTTGATGTTTCCTGATTTCCTCAGTGTCTAATTTGATCTGTTGAAATGTTATATTACTTGAAATTTCTTGCAGTATGGAAATAAACACGCTATCTTCTTGGGTGTTTTATTCTTCATAGCATGTATGGATATTTCTATGTAACATTTGGCTAAAGAGAGTAATTAAAAAAAAATAAACCAGCATACACAGTGGGTCCCCAGGAACAACGTTGAAGACCACTGGTCTAAACTCATGGCTGAGTTTCTATTTCCGGCATTATAGACTGCGACTGTTAATCCCAAGACTGGGGTTCTGCCCAGTGTGATTCCAGATATTAGCAAATATATTTCTATCTCGAGTGTAAGAGCATGTCTGATTTTGGTGAAGACCCAGACCTTTTTCGGGGATAATGATACATACAGTTTATCTTTTTTAATTTCCCAAGCTGTCCGTGCCACGGTCTTGCAACCAGGCCCATAAATGAATGAGATGCATCGGTCGGCAGGACTGTTTTCTTCTTTTAGGGTTCCAGCGGTAACTATCTTCTGAGTTTTACTGGGGAAATTTAAGCAGTGCAGGCTGGCGCTCGCGGGCAGATGCGACTATTTATCTCGAGCCCGAGCCTTGAAAGCGAATCAGCACCTGGGGGCCGGGCAGAAGATTGAAGAGAGAGATGGACTGTGAGAGGGTGGGAGGAGAGGAGACGTGAACTGAAGTGAGAGAAATGGGAGCTGGTTTTTTTGGCCTGAAATGGGGGTCGGAGGTTTGCAGGTCATGGCGGTTTTGGGGACGGGCTTTAAACATAGATTAGAGAGTAGATCTGCTCAGTCAGACACAGAGAGCATTTATGATCCAACTCCTCTTTTCTCTCTATCGCTCCCTCCCTTCCCCTCCCCTCCCCCGACCCATCTGGGGCACACACACTTCCAAACTCATCACAGCTCATCCCTGCAAATCTACTGCATTCCCCCCCCACACACACACACACCCACCTGGCTCTCCAAAGGCACTCATCACTGGCAGCTGAATGGGTTCAGTGGGGCAAAACTCCTAAATCGGAACAATTGTAAGTCGGGGAGTTAGTTTCGTCCCCAGGCTTGGAAAGAAGCTAAATGGCGTTAGCCTTCGCCTCCCAAGGATAGCCCCTCCCCCACCCCAAAAACCGCAGCCGGTCACCCCTATTTTACTCGGAGATGGCTTTTCAATTACATAGCAGGCTGCAGGGAAGGGCCGCTCGACAAAAGCTGTGACATAAAGCATTTGTACTGCAGGTCCATCATCGCTCCCATTGCGAAAGCAGGCCGGACAGTCGATTTAAAAGAGAAATTAATCGCACATGGTTTCCGGGAAACAATAACAGATTATGGCTGGCCGATGGCAGCTCACTAAATCCACATGTTTGAACGTCAAAAATAAAAGGTTTTGCACTCAGTCTGAATGAATGGTTGGCCCTAAAAGTTTTCTGTGATTTCTTTGAAGCTACAAAACTTGATTTACTTGCGTGCGTGTTGGTGTGTGAGGGTATGTATACAGTGTGTCCAAGGACAGTGCTTGTGTTTATGTGCGTATCACCTTTTCAGTATTAATTGAAGAGCCTATTGCCAAAAGTACTTAAGTCACATTTTCACATACTGTAAGGTAAGGATGGGAAAATGTCTTTCATAGTTACTCAGATCTATTTTCTCAATTTCCTCAAAATGGACATTCTGTGACGTAAGTATTTTTAGCTTTGGAGTCTTCAATGGTGCAGTCAATGCCAGTGAAGTATTTTTTGAGGGACAGGTTCACAATGGTGTCTGTTGATAAAGTGGCTGCTTACATTTTTTTTTGTAATATATTGTGCACGGCTCTCATTACGCGACTGATAGGATCCATTTATTGCTCTCTTAATGGAGACTAGCGCTGGATTGTGATGAAAAAGACTCGACTACAAAATGCTGTTGCACCTCTGAGTCTCTGTGCTCTTATAGATGGTGGTCACAGATAATTAGATGGCCTGCAGAACTCAGTGAGAACTTGGCAATTCAGTCATCAAAATTATTCATTAGATAGTGTGCAGTAATGCATTTTCTTGAATTAGCATGCAACAAGGCTGGCCGTCCGGTTCCAGGGCAGAATTAATCTGAGACAGACAGCGGACTCTGAGCATTAAGGGGACTGGAAGCGTGCATTATCATTTCAGCAGGAAGTGGCTTGTGAGATCAGGCTGTTTTCAGCGCGATTCTCCAGCAGGGCTTCCTCCATCCATCAAAATGTGTGCGTTTGATTGGAGTCGTAAACAAATAGGGTAAGTGAGACGGTGTGTGGGGAAGGTGTTATTCGGGCGGAGGCAGGAAAAGGAAGGATGAGAGAGGACACGTGCGAGAGGACTGCGGAGCTTTGAGGTGGAGCCGGGAAGCGAGGAGCTCATTTCACAGTGGATGTATCGCACCAGAACTAATCAGCCGTGATAGAGCTGTGGGCTCGGCTGGATAGGAACATTTGCAGCGCTGAAGATGACAGATTTAGTCATTAGCAGGGGAATGGCGTGTGGAGTATAGATCTCCTTTAGTCTATGAGCCAGTGTGTGTGTGTGTGTGTGTGTGTGTGTGTGAGTGGTTGGATCTTAAGGACTGCGCGAAATTTGTTCAGTTTGGCAGTCAGGATGAACTAATCTGAATGGATAATTGTTGATTAAAAATAAAATAGAAACAAAAACAGTCTAACATAGGTAAGCATGCAGAATTTACCGTGTTAACTCTTGAACTCTACCTTTTCTCTCTAGTTTTCTCTTAAGTAGGTTTCAAGTGAAAAAAAAAAATCCATATTGCAGGACAAATTCACACACATATTCTGTATCTGCCGGTTGTAGCACTTCACTGAGACTGTATCATATTTATATGAAGAGAATTATTCGTATCTAGGATGCCATGTTTTTGTGACCACTGTATTACATCAAATAGACAATGTCTTGATCTTCTACATCATTTCATACACATTTCCTTGCAATTCAGCAGGACATATTTAGTTAGCCGATCAGGTCTCAGTGAATGGCACATTGACGGGTCAATACTGCATGAACACAATTATAGGTTGATATCAGGAGAGTTTGGCTGGTCAACGGCCGAAATAGAGTCATTTGCTATCAGTGATTCAATTTGAACCAACTAAAGGGTCTTTTTATTTGGAACGAATTTCCTTCGATCAGCGACTTCGTTTATGACGCACGGCTGCTCGATACACATGCACCGCAGGGTTGATGAAGCTTCATTGGCTGAGCACGGAGCTCAGTTTGAGCCCTTATCCATGAGTAAGCTTTGTTCAGTTCTTTCCAGAAGGCTTCATGTAATAGATTTTCCTTCATAACTTTGGCCTTAGCGCGGATTCAGAGCCCAGTTAGATAATGAGAGTTAAATATAAGCAGAAGAATCGGTGGTGGAAAGGTAGAAGAGGACAGGAAGACAGTATTTACCTTTCAGTAAGCTGGGTTTAACTTTCCCTCAGGTGAGTGTCATGGGAAGTAATGTCTCTTTACATATAGAATGTAAAGCTAACAGGAAGAGTCATTCATTCGTTTGGAACCATTTGTTAGTTCAGTTTAGAGAAAAAGAAGAGCATTGTGTAAATCTCTACTCTTGGTTTGCAAATCCATGAGCCCCGTTTATGAACTGTGCTCTCAGATTCATAATCCGTGGTCAGGGATTCATAGTCTGTGCCCACAGTTTTGGAATCCGCGTTCACGGTTTTGTCATTTCTGCCCACAGGTTTGTACTTTAAAACGTAGGCGCAGATCGCTAAACTGTGGGTGCGTATTCCAGAAACCGCGGGCTCGTATCACAAAACTGTGGGGGTGGATTCCAAAAATTGTCTGCTCGTGCTGCAAAACTGTGGGCACAGATCGCAAAACCGTAGACACAGACTGCAAAACCATGGGCGTGGACTGCGATACCGTGGGATTCCAAAAGCGTGGGCTGGAATTATGCATGTGAGAGCATGGGAGTGCAGATTTACCCAGAGTACAGAATTACACATCGGGTCTATTTTATTTTCTCATCTGACCCCAGGGCGGAGTTCGGTATATTTTAAGGGCATCTGTGTGCAGCCTATCGTGTAGTTCTTATCAAGATTATGATTTGGCATTCCTCCGCAATCTGACTGCTGAAATAAATAAATAATGCTTCAATAGGTCATTTCCCCGGAGAGAAAAGGACAGAAATTGCTCTTCCTTATCACGGTGAGGTGGAGATTCCTTATCTCATGAGGCTGCCCTTGGCTTTAAGGGGAAGATGGTCTGCTGGGTCAATTCTAATGATGTCGAAGCCGCATTCTGAAGGGGACGATCAATTTTTGTTTTTGGTGACAGTGTGCCGTTTGGGTGGGCAGTGGGGGGACCTGTGATGATGAAGTCAAAATAACTACGGAAGGCAAATAAAAATGAACATTCCCAAATTTTCCAAAATGGATGAAAAAAGAGGCGTTAAACCGCAAGGGTGTGCATACTTAATCTTCACTCCTGCTTTCATGAATTTTAATTTGATAATGTATATAAATAACCATCTGCAGTGGGGGGGACGAGTTCAAATAAGCTACATCCTCAAGACAATGGCGTGTTAAAGACCGGTTCAGGACTGGCACCATGGGGGGGGGGCCATGTCCTTTTTGACATGTAGAATATGCTCGTCAAATTTCATGACAGTATTTCAGTAATAATGGAGGAGTAGCGCTTCAAAGGTAGAGTCCAAACCAAGAAGAAAAACCAGAAGAAGAAACTGAATGAGTTTTTGGTCTTTCATCCCAAGAACAAAAACTCCTGAGATAGCCTTTCTGACACCACCCCTGTCACAAAGCTCACCGCGCGTCACTGCGCCCTGGATGATTAATCTGTTTAAGGTTAAGAGGCTGGTCAGTCCTATTAAAATGAGCGTCTTCTTAAAGAGTCCTTAGCATTCTGCTCTTCGGATGCTCCCCGTGTGCCGTACATCGCCCAAGGTAAGTAAAGTGCTTTGTATTACAGAGCTCATTCTCAGGAAAACACAGTCCTCACAGAGACCCAAAATACCACGGCGTCTAAGCACCGCTATATTTAGTCTCACTCTCATACCTACACAGTTTTGCAGACCTTGGCAATAAATTAATAAAACAGAGTTTCAGCAATATCAATCCAACTGCAGTACAAATCTGTAATGCGAACCAAATCATTTGTGCTGAGAGGCAAATAACATATACCACAGAGTTTTTTTCCTCTTCCGTCCTCGACTGGAACATTGTTTATATTGGGTATAAATCACAGCAAATCTGACACTCAGGCCGTTGGGCTAAATGCATGTTGAAAGCGTACTGAGTTTCTCCCAAATGGCTGGTTTTTGTGCCAGTAACACGATGCTCTCGCTTCAAAATGAGCGGCAGTCTGAGAGATGGGGCCCTGCGATTTCTTCTCCCGGGGCCTGATGAAGTGAGCGTGTGCAGGGGAGGGTCACCTGACCTCTATCTGGAGCAGTGAAGGACAGGTCTTCATAATCTGTCCAATACATATGCAAGAGCTTATCAATAAACATCACTCTGGGGGCCAAGGAGCTTCGAATATTTACGAACAAAATGAATTTATTCTTTTTTTTTTTTTTTTTTTGGAGGGGTAGAGGACTAGGACTTTGAAATCCTCTCCAAACCCCCCAAACCTAACTCTTCCAGGCACTACGCCTAAATTTATTTGCCGCACAATTTAGCTCAACCTGCTCCTTCTGCGCTGTTACATACAGTAGCTGTCTGTACCCCTCCCTGGCTCGGCAATCTTCTCCCCGGGAAAAAAATGCTGAGTTTCCCCGATAAGAGGAAGAAAAAGGGGGGAAAACTCATTACTCGGTACGCACCCTTTCCCTAGATTCATCTAAAAAAGATGCTTAGCCATTGGAAAAAAAAAAACGGAGCGGTCTTTCATTTTCCATCGACCGTCTCAAACATTAAACGCTTTTTTATTTGGGTGGGGTCGGGGAGGATGGAACGAACTTGAATAATCTAATTTTTTTTTATCAACAACTCAATGAATGTATTTAAAAGGGCACGGATGAGGTCGCCAGCTGACAGAGCCAGCGCTTTCTGAATTGAGACAGCAGCCTTAGCCAGTGTTTGTCGAAACAGGCGTATGGATGGGTGTTCGTGACCTTTTCTTCGGTTGCTCATCATTCTAGCGAACAGTTTTTGTTCTGGCGTTTGGCTGCTGATCACGAGACGGGCCACGAGTCTTTGCATTTATATTATTACTTTTCTTTCTCGTGGCTTTACATCGCGTTTGCCACGATCTCCGCATGTAGCCTGAAGCGTCAGATTTTCCACTGGCGGACACAAATATTAGATGGCAGAAGGCAATAGTGTAAGACGTCGCACACGTCTTCAAGAGTTTCACACTTTCATAGCGAGGCCAGCATTTGTATACCTTATTGTTTTTCTCCTCTGACATATACTACAATCAAACTGCTTCATGGGTTTGTTTGCTTATACAGTATTTGAATGGAAGCAGAATGTCTGAGCTCTGTCGAGCAGTCACTGGTGGTCCCACGCATTTTTGTCCTCCGAGGGTTGGGCCGTTACAGTGGAGATGCACATGATTACTTTATTTGGATAGTACATTACATGGGTATTTGAAAACCTTTAAAGGAGCCATATGTAAGTTTGTGGCCAAAGCTGGTACTACAATCACATTCAAAATACTGCAGAGCGCAGTATCCCCCCCCCCATCCCTCAGACGAGAGGTTGCCAGCTAGGTTGCCAGATCCAGCAAGAAGTCTACTACAAGGACTCATTTGACCGATGTACTGTCTCAGTTTCATTTCATATTGCCATAATGGCTGTGCTAATGTTGGAACGGTTTCCACAGTGTCTCAGCATAATGCCAGAGAAATGGACTCTAATAATGCATTGCTAATGTCAGCAATGACGAGTCGCGGTTTTTATTTCCCAAACAATTTGTTACCTAGTCAATTCGATGACCCACCTGCATACGCACTAACATACCATGAACGAACATACATAACATATTCGACTGTAAAGAATATTTGAAATGTCCGTGCCTACATTAAATAGAATTAAGTTAGCCAAACTTAGCTGAATCTTACCTGTCCAGGAGAAAATTAGCAACTTCGGCGTCGGTCTTCAAATTCTTCTCCGCTGTCAGCCGTCTCCATCTTTCAAAGGCATGTCCTATACAGATCCTTGTTTTGTTTCTGACTTTGTCACGACGTATTTCGGAATCATAACGAGGCTTTTTAGGTTTAGTAACGTCAGACATTTGTGCTCCGAAACGCTGGTAGCTGCAGCTCAGTGGTAACTGGCAACCTGGGTGCCGAAATGCTACTGACTTCGTGATTTGGAGATAGGTGGAGGGCGGTGCAACAGGCCAAAACACAAAATGAAACAGGAACATTAGTTGTGGGCTGCAACTTCGCTTTTGTAATGAGAATATTCTGGCTGGACTACTGTTGTCAGTGATGTAAGTATTTGAAATTAACATCATTCCTTAAGGTCTGGTGATATATCAGGGCCATTTTATGATTGATCTACATACATTTCTTACATACGGCTCCTTTAATACCTAAATTTACATTCAGCATGTTTTCCCATGAAACTTAACCTGGGCAGTGTGCAGGTAGGCTTTTCTGAATAAAACAGTTGCATAAATAATAGATTCTCTTCAGGCACGGGCCCATGCTGCCTGTAATCACACTGAGGAATATTTATTTCATGCACTCAAGCAGTACGAAAGGTGAGACTGTGATAAAACACAAAACTGCTATATTCCGAGGAAATACGTTTCAGATAAAGGGCTTAAAAACAAGAAATACAGAAATATACAAATGGATTTTTGGCAGTTCTTTTGTATTTCTATAGCAGTCACGATCATTTCTGGATAGAATACCCCAAACTGAAGATAATTTTGATGAAGGACTAAAAAAAGCCGTGTTAGCCCTTTGTTCTGGATACCTGAAGTTTGTCTTATGATTGGGCTCTTGAGGCACGATTAGTCTGCCACTTGGTATCACTGGGGTATCGCTTTCTCACACTGGTCAGTTTTTGTATGTAAATCTTAATTAGCAGAAGGGGCCCTGATTCTACCCGTGCCCTTAAATCACCCTCATTAGGTCAAGTTGTACTTGTACTCTCTCACCCAATTACAAATGAGAAATTAAAAAAAATTGTACATGCCTGATCTTAAATAAGGTGAATTTCCTGAGTGTAATTCTTATCATAGTTTTCAATGCTACATTTCTGCTCGTATAAAAATACAGTATACCTAACTGATCATGTGAAGTCAATTTTGCGACTGATTTTCATGAGTGCAAAAGCACTGAACCGTGGAGCACATTTTCTCCACTGCGGCTGTGTTGTCACCATTAAAACAATTCAAACACAGAGTGACATACAGTACTCCAGCTACAGGTCCTGCTACAGCCCCAGTGTGCTCACGTAGATGATGCCGAGCGCTGGAATCGAGTGCATTATTTGCCTGAGTGATAGGGACCATCTGGATGCGCATTTCTCGTAGGATAAACCGGTTGTGTCAGAGATTTCTATTGGCAAGAAAGTGAGAGGAATAATTATTTGCTGTTCAACAATCAAAATAAACCTAGAATAATGCTGTCTGTACCAGGTAAATGCATCTGAAGCAGAGAGATGCAAAAAACTTGGAAGTGGCATGGGAGGAGTTAGGGAACCCTCCGCATTTCTGGAAATTGTTCTGTTGAAAAAAGAAAAAAATCCATAATTGAAAATTTTGCAATACATGGACGCAAAACTACATATATATCTCTCCTGGAAAACATTATATTTGGCGAGCAAATCGTTTTTGACTTTTCATGCTTAATTTTTGCAAAGTCTGAACGTGTGGGCAGTAGGAGGGCTCGCTGCATGTGTGATACAGATGGAGGTCTTCAGTGTTAGGGGGCAGTTTGTGTTTATAGCGCTTCTATGGTGCGCTTGCCTTCTTATTAGGCGAGCTGGTAAAATCAGGACCCAGTTTCTCCGCAGTGTCCCACCAAGAAATACATTCCATGAGCAGATACAACAAATAAGAATCAAACCCTTTTATTTTTCCATCCACGAAACTGTGCTCCGAGCTCAGATCTGTCAGCATGAATACACATTAAATCTTGTCCTCATGGTTTACTGAACCATGTACTGTTCTGCATGTTACTCTGGTTGCACCACGGTGCAGCGAATTGCACTGCACTCTCTCTGTCGACTGCGCCAGTTCTTCTGAAGTCTCAGCATTGCTCTTCTCCAATTACTCCCACAGCCGAAAAGCATGCGTGTTCGGCTAATTGGGGCCTTTACGATGCTCTTGAGTGTGAGTCTGTTGAGTGTGACCTGAGATGGTTTCTGTGCCCTTTGGAGATTGCATTCCTGTCTCTTGCCTAGTGCATGCTGGGATAGAATCCAACCACCTGTCAAGCCCCAGACTCGGAATAAGTGGCTGAGATAATGGATGAATGGATGCCATTGTGCTAAGAGCATTACAGTCTGCTCTGCAGCTCACCTGTATGAGAGCACATGCAAAGCAGACTGAAGCTGGGTCTTTAGTTTGTTTACTTGTCTGCTTTGAGATGGTGAAATGCCACCACTTCAATTTTGAATGTACATTATCTCCCACATTATGAATATGTGATATCTCTCCCTCAGAATATCATCCATTTATAATTTAAAAGTGAGTGGTAAACACAGAAATGTCAATGTTAAAGTGGTTGTGATGTGTGCATTTTGACCTTATTACATGACAGCCGAAGACTATTATCTCAATCATGGCAGAAGGTAATGCTGTGCTTGCTTCTCTCCTGTGAACTCTCTTTGAGAGATTAAGCGACTGAGCACAGCTAACACAGCCCAGAGATGTGCAAAATCACCTCTTGTTTTTTCACAGGCATGTTGCTTTCACATTTATCGTGCCTCTATTATTCCTCTCTATAAGACATAGTCTCTCCTTGCAGATGAAAGAAATGCTCTCACTCTTAGCACGGTTCAGTCATTGCCTCAGCACTCACAATATTCACGTTGCGTCTTTCTTACTCTACAGTCCTCCAGCTTCACTGCTCGTTGCTGTGATTCTACAGGAAACTATGTGCCAAAAATGCTGCTGGCTCACTACACTGAATTGAAATTTTTACTGGCTCTTGGCACCTCTTGCCTTACAAAGTCTGACATCTCAACAAAATTTCCTGACTTGTCTGAAATTGAATAATAGCTGGAAGTTGCTTGAAAGAACCATTATTGTTGCTTGTGAGCTACTGGCGCAGTATTCCACATCAAGTGCAGGGGAGTGCGAGTTTTATTAATAATAATACCAAACCTAGTGTGCCTGTAATGTAGCTTGGCTGGGACTAAAGGCCTGAATTTCAAGCTTGTATGCCACAATATATTTTACTACAATACATGCTACTTCAGGGGTTTACTGTATATTGTGCTGTAAGAAAGTATTTGCCCCTTCCCGATTTCCTTTGATTTTGCTTACTTGTAATTTTATTAAATGTTTCAGATCATCCCAACTAATTTTCATATGAGACAAAAACAATGTTAGTGAATGCAAAATGCGGTTGTTAAATGACAATTTCATTACTCAAAATCTGTATTGACTATGTGAAAAAATTACTGCCCCCCTCAACCTTATAACTGGTTTTGCTACCCTTGGCCTAAACACCTGCAATAAAATGTTTTACATCACTGTGGAAGAATTCTTGCCCACTCCTCTTCGCCAAATTGTTTTTATTCAGCCACATATAAGGGTATTTGAGCAAGGAGTTCCTGGTTAAGGTCATGCTACAGTAGCTCAATCAGATTCAAGTCAGGACTTTGACTAGGCCACTCCAAGACCGTTTTTGTTTCGTTCGAGGCATTCAGTTGTGGATTTGCTGGTGTGCTTCGGATCATTGACCTTCTGCCTAACTCAACTGCGCTTGACCTTTTGGTGACGCACAAAATGCTGTGCATTCTCCTTCAGGATGCTCTGGTAGAGAGCAGAATTCATGGTTCTATGAATTATGGCAAGTCACCCAGGTCCTAACTCAGCCCCAGACCATCACACTACCACCACCGTGTTTGACTGTTGGTATGATGTTCTTATTGTGGAATGCAGTGTTTGCTTTACACCCGATGTAACAGGACTCATGTCTTCAAAAACGTTCCACTTTTGACTCATCAGTCCAAAGAATATTGTCCCAAAAGTCTTGGTAGTCATCAAGATCTTTTTTGGCAAATGTGTGATGAGCCTTTGTGTTCTTTGATGGTCAGCAGTGGTCTTCCCTCTCCCATGGATAGCATTTTGCCTAGTCTCTTTCTTATTGTGGAATCATGAACACTGACCTTAACTGAGATGTATGAGGCCTGCAGTTCTTTAAATTCTAGTCTGGGTTCTTTTGTGACCCCCTGGATGAGTCATCGATGCGCCCTTGGAGTAACTTTGGTAGGCCAGCCACCCTGTGAAGGATCACCACTGGTACAATTTTTTTTCTTATTTGTGGGTAATGGCTCTCAACATGGTGCACTGGAGTCCAAGAGCATTAGAAATTGCTTTGTAGCCCTTTAAAAACTGATGGCAATGACTCGGCTTCTCATCTGTTCTTGTATTTCTATATATTGTGGCATCCTGTGCTACTTTTCGCTTTCTTTATTTTGCAAGACAGTTTCTACTCAAGTGATGGCTAATTTCAACAGGACTGGCTGTAATCATGCCTGGGTGCGATGTGTGACGTTGAACCCAATTATCAATTAAATTTGTTTAATTGGCTGCTTTGGTAACTCAAGGGACAGTCGCTTTTTCCGCTTACAGCCAGATTCAGTTGCATTGCTTTTTGTCTTCATTAAATAACATCATGATTTAAAAACAGCATTTTGTGTTTACTCGGGTTATCTTTGTGTAATATTCAAATTAATCAGATGATCTGAAACATTTAAGTGTGAGAAATATGCAAAAATTGAGGAAAATTTGGAAGGGAGCAGATACTTTTTTTCACAACACTGTACAAAGTGCTTTTTGTTGTGATAACACCATTTTGACCTTGAGATTATCTAATTTGTTTTTCATTAATGTCCATTGCTGGTCTTTTTCATTCGTAATTTTGTCACTGAAGTTTCAAGCAAAGGAGTGCATCAAATATTTACTATTGCTTTGTAAAGGTCAAATTTAAAGGCTTTGCTTTAGTTATCAATGTGCACATTTAGTTTTGTGAGCCATGAAGCTCTGAGTCACCATGCTAACTACGCATTTCATGATACGACCGAAAGGGGCTCACTGGGCATCCTGGTCAAATTCCAAGACTGACGATCTATGTTGCGAATCGTCATCTCTGTAACTGCTGCCTTCAAACATTCTGTACGTATAACTGTGCTGAGAATTCTGGTAGGTTTCATGTATCACCTTGTTTCAGGCTAGATATTTGAGCTATTTGAGATGTAATTCAATACCACTACAACATCCCCCAACACAAACACACACATGCACTAACACCTGCAAACACACACACACACGCAAACCTTTTTTGAAGTGATATAAATTCAATGCTCAAGGATGGCCATGCAGGAATCACCCTTCAGCTAAACTGAAGCCGAAACAGAGGCTGGAATGTTCAGTGCTGAGCTTGACTCTGGGGTCCTCCCGCAGTAATTGTGGCAAAATAAGTCTGCTTCACTCCACTGCGCTAAAAGCATCTGCTTTTCATTAGCATTTGAGAAGCCAGAGCAAATGAGGAGAATACATTCTTGCAATAAATATGTACCAGGGCTGAACCATTTGAAAATTTGAATTTTTTATATACCACATAAAGACCTTGGATTTGAGTATCATCTTTCAATAATATTTTTCTTCAAAGCCTTGAGTAAGAACTGTTAAAGTGAATAAAATGGACTTATGCAGAAATAAACATAATACAACTTCACAATTTTTGTCAATACTATCCTCCATTATGTAATACCGGAAGGATATAGTTATTAGCAGATCTGTCGGTCCATCCATCGGTCTGTAATCATTTTTGTTTCTGGACTGTAACTCAATATTATATCACAAAACTTTCTACAAGCCACAAACAAGTGCTGGAGCAGTGCCATTTGCCATTTTGGAATTTTTATTTCAACTGACCTCAAGGTCATGCTGTAACAACAAATGTAACATTTTGGCCTGTAACTTTTGAAACTTAGAACCTCAGAAACATTTTTTTTTTTTTTTTTTTTTGCTGGATTTTATGTGGTTAGATTTAGATTTTTTGAAAAACCTTTAAACTCTGTGTCCTGACATGTTGCAGCCAATTCACATGAAATTTGGAAATCAACATTTTCAGACTACGATATAATAATGCGAAATGCACAAATAAGCTACGTGAAACAATGTGACCATAGCAAAGCAATGAATTTCATGGGGGTTGGCTCTATTGCTTAAATGAGCTCTAATCCTTGATTGCAGAGTCCAGTCATCACAATCTTGCTTCTACAGGCCATTAGACTCGAGCCGACCAAATTTAGTGTAAATCTGACGGTGCATTCAGGAACCACTCGCGGGAACAGAAATTCCAAAAAAAAAAAAAAAATCGAAAGTCTTTATTACAAAATGGGTTGGGACCAGAAGACACAGGAATTGCCAAGCCAAAAACAGTATCCAAAAAGCGAAGTCGAAATAACAGGCAGGGGTTAGAACCAGAGAGGCAGATGTGCAAAGGTACATAAACAGTAAGCCAAAAATCGTAGTCAGAATCCAGAAGGGTAGGTCATACACAGGGCATCAAAAACAGGAATTGTGTCATACAAAAATGGGTTGAAATCCAAACAGACAAAACAAGAATAGCAAGGGCAAGGCAATCTCAAGGTTGGGCAAAAATAGTCATGGAAGAAGCAGTAAACAAAAGGCCTACGAGGAGCTTTGCACAAGTGAATATTGATCAACGTTCTGACGAGGAACAAACTGCAGTGAAGACTTTAAATAGACAAGAGGGAAGTCACATGCTATGCAGAAACAGGTGAATTGGATAAGAACTAATTACAAAGGGAAGCACACATGGGGAAGTCCTTAACCACAAACAATTGGCAAAAGCCAAGACACGGACAGGATCCACGCAGGCATCCTATGACAGATAGACATCTCCAGTCAAGGAGTTCTAAGTGCACAGACAAAGAGTGTAGGATAGCAATTAAGCACGTGTGAGAGATTTCGCGGAAACGCAGGGAGAGGCAGAGAAAGTAAAGCAAGAGGCGGAGACTAGAACAGGGCGAGAGCTGAGATTGAATTAGTGGTAATTAGTAGCGGTGCAACTCTACAAATTAACCTAAGTGTTCATTAGTAGATAGTAATATATACATGGATTAGTTAGGTTAGTAAACCATGATACAAAATATAAATGTTAGTATTATTAGTAATCTAGAAAAGCAAGGCGAAGGAAGTAAACGAGAATTGAAGTAATAATATGAAACACCAGAAACCATTGAAATCACCCGAAGCAGGTAAGCACACAGACTGGGAGAACGGACTGAACCAAACTGATCACAAGACTGGGGTGACAAGTGCAATGAATACTGAAATGGCATGAACAGAAAACCGGGATGTATAATAAGCAAAAGGAATAAAGAAAAGACATGGCAACAAACACATAAGCATGGCAGCAAAACACAGAACCATAACAAAATCCATCCATAGTAGGTACTATAGCAAAGAAATAGTCCAAAAGCCATTGCCCTATCGGCTAAAAAATTTGTATGCTTCATGCTGGTCAAGAATCCTGTGGATATCTGATATCTGTATGCACAAGGTTATTTTGCAAACATGATGGCTGCCATCAGCCAATCATATTTCACCATCCCTTGAGCTATCATGTATCATCTTGAAACTTTACAAGATTATTTAGGATGCATGAAAGACTGATCAACTATGTGCTAGAGCACTGCCTTTTGCTATTTTGGAATTTTTAAAACTTGACATTTTGTGGCAGATATGCCTTCTGTTTGTTGTCAGTTAGGACCTCCTTTGCCTCCAGAACAGCATGGATTCTTCAAAGCATATGGTCAACAAGGTGTTGGAGGTGGTCCATGAGGACCTGCTGCCATAATGACTCATGGCATCATGCAGTTTTGGCAAATCTGTCCACCACACAATTCAAGCTGCTAACCTCTCATTCCATCTTACCCCAAAATCGCTCGAAAAGATTGATATCTCGGTCTGCACTGGCAATTGGAGAAAATCGAAGTGACTGTCATGGTCTTTTAAACTGGTTGATGTGTGTTCTATGATATTTTCTCATTGGAAGTATCCATTTGAATAAGATCAGACTATGTTTATTGAAGGATGCGTGTGGTCATAGGTATGCCCTAACATTGAAGTAATGTTCTATTCATACTCAAGGGCCTTGTACGTATACCAAAAGTAGTTCTGAAGAAGAAATCCCCCATGTTACTACACCACAAAACCTCCTATGGACTGTTGATACTGGTTTGAATGTATCCATAGATTAAAGCTGTTTACACCATTTTGTGAAACTGATATATTTGTTATATATTGTAGATCAAAATTTTTTGACCAGTAAAGGCATTTTTTCACTCTATTGTCATTATCGTAATATTGGTGATCACACACCCTACTGCATGTGGCCTGACATGAGTGGACGACCCCTGCTGTGGGTTTTTGCTTCCTGTTTGTTTATAGCACCAGTGTCAGGAAAAATCAGGGGAGGCCTGTTGTTTCCCGCATGCTGGTACCATCATGTCTGGAACCAACAGTCTCAGCTTGGCCAAAGTAGCCTTTTCTAATTTTTATAAATACATTTATTCTAATGTTTATGAATAAGTAAATTGCACTCATGTTAATGCTGCAGGCATTCTGGCAAAAGAAAATAAATTAATGCATTAAAATTAAAAATGAGGTCATTAAAAGGAGTGTGATCACACCATGTACCAAGGCCTCCACTGCAATATAAATTAGTTCATTTAGTTTTTGTTGTATGAAAGAAAAAAAAAATACATGGATATTAAAAGCTCTTGCTCCCTAAAACATCCAAAGCAGCACTGCGTGTGCGCATGTTGGCGTGCGTGTGTGTCTGTGTGTGTGTGTGTTTGTGTGTGCAGGTTTTGAGTGGATCTGCTGCGTATTTATATGTGCAAGTGTGCATTCAGTGCTAATAATTCTGCTCTGGTACAATCGCGGCATCACATTTCACATGTGTATCACTGCTTTGCAATTATGGCTCCATCAAGATTTATCTGGTTTGAAATACCTTTGAGATCATGCTCTTGAGTGCAGTTATAATAACATCCTCAGATGTAAATCACAAAGATACCAGGAAATGTAACAGCTCTTCGAGAACCACCCTGGTTACATGCTGGTCACGCAAGATGGGCCAAACTCCCCTGCATAGAGGCGGTAGAATAATGAGAGAACCGAGCTGCTGGATTTTCACGTGTGAAAGGAGCGAGGATAGTAGAATTGTTGGAGTAGAGCTAACGGTAGATGCCATTGTGAAAGGTGGATTTGGAGAGAATTGCTGAAAACAGCACAGCCGCGTTTAAGGCCTACCGGTGTCCTTGTGTCCTTTAGGTTGGCTGTCTTGTTATGAGTCATAAAATCTTTGAAGGGCTTGTCCCCACTCTAACTGTTTTTCTGAAACATTCTTTAAGGAGAAGTTTCAGTGGTCCAATTTATCCAAGATAATTCTTCCTTTTGTCTGTTTTTTAATGAATTGTGTAGGATCATAAGTGTGTGAGACTATGCAATTTTTGAAAACATGCAGTGACCAGTGTGGCATTCATGAGAACAGAAGTCTCTCTTCTCTTAACCTCTTCTCAACACAAGTACCCTTTTCCTCCGCTCTTTGGCTGGCAATTTTCATTGCGGATGGTCTCCTCGGTAAATTCTCAGACCAACACTCGCATTATTCATATTCATAACAGTCCCCCAGAGAATCGTTCTAATTAGCGGAATCGGGTGCATTAGAGTTGAATATTTCTGCACGATTTAGACATGTGACAAATGTGCTTACAGGAAACACAGCACATCTTTGTTTCCAGTGATTTTATGCGCTGCCTGATTTTGTTTCTATTCAATTTCAACTAATAAATAACAACTCTTTTAGGACGTGCAAAGGTAAAGTACAGAGGAGGATTACTCATGAAATATTTCCTTAATTTTGTTTAATGTGGTTCATTTGTAATCAAAGGTGTTGGTCAGTGTGCATAAGTTGTCACGGCACCAATTCCCTGCACAGTTTTCTTTGACGGTTCATTGGTAAGACATCCTTATGCATTACAAATTGCTGATTGGTTTGCTGGACCAAACATAGTCCATAACTAGAGGACTCAGCTGGCGGGTGACTGGATATAAAACCAGAGAGGAGGAGAAATAGATGTTAGGTCACCCTCTAAGCAAACATGGCTGTGTTGTTCAGGTAGTTTAATTTGATTTTGTGCTCGGACATCAGGTAGGTTACATAACCAGGCAAGTTCAGTTCGTATATGGCTTGTGTCCTGACATCAGACATTTATTCATTAACTCTCCATTATCCAAATGTTATGTCATCTTGGCATGCTAAGCCGCACTTGGTTCTCCAAAGACAGGCTCCGCTTGATTAGAAATGATTTTAAAAACACACAAACGGACTGCAGTGCCTCTTTATGTACGCATTCCAGCTGCACTTCAAAGGCAAAATTAAATGCTTGAATGCTTGTTTGCATCAGGGCCTTATTCGCCAAGTTTTCACTTGATAAACTATGACATGCATCTGCGAAGTCCTGGGAAGCAGATATTTCTTCTGCCGCACTGGAGAACAGCCGAAAGCAAATAAGTCATTGGATTCTCATTAAACTGGAAGAATTAGGCAGGAACTGACAGCCGCATGTGGTGAGGACATAAAGTAGAAAATATCTGTTGGTAGGCGCGGGTAAAATAGTTATAGATATTTGAACCATTTTATGCACCTTTCGTATTCCTATTAATCTCTGTTGATAAAAAGTTTGCATGGCATTACAGGACTTGTAATCATAATTCAAAAAAAAAAAAAAAAAAAAAGAAGGAAAAGCATTGAGTCTGACTGCTCCAAAGAGATAATCTTGTGGTGCACAGGCGCATTTTGTAAATGCCACTTTGCATGACAAAGCGGTATCAGAGCAGTGCTAAAGAAAGTTGAGTTTTTACAGACTTGTGTAATGACTTTACAGCAGAGAACTAGGCCTCAAGATCTCCTTTTTTTGCATTATTTAAATCAAACAGTCAGTAAATTGTTCTTGGTGAGCTGCTCTGCATTCAGGATTTAGAATACACTCCAGTCATTTTTTTTTGTGCTGGAAATCAGAGAAGACGTAAAGCTCCCTGCTTTGCATTCCAAATGTCGGGGCTCGGCATCCCTAAGCGCACTGGGGAAGCGGAGTGAATATGTGCACGGTCTGAACGCTCTAGGGGCGGCGTTCCTACATAAACCATGGGCTGCTTTCGACAGTGCAACTGCTCGATTCCTTTCAATCCATCACTCAGACTTTACTGGCGTTTTCTGAGAGCCAGGAGGAGAGAGAGAATATAAGCAAAATGAGAGAGCGAGTCCATCTTATTGGCAACTTCTGACCCGCCCGTTCAGGTTAATAAATCACGGTTTAATGGAATTATTAACGGAGGGGGTGACCTTTCACCTGGGCAAATTACCCTTTTGTTGCTGTCGATTTAACCGTAGCGGGTAGCATTGAGTTTGGCTGCAAACAGAGCAGTTATGTTTTTTCAACTCCAAATCACAGGTCTGCTCTGACAGATGTGAATGAGTGCCTAGATTTATGGTCTGGTTGTCATGGTTGAGGGCTGATGTTTATGCTCGGTCGGTACATTGGATGTCACTGAAAATAGACAGACTGCCTTTTCCTGGCAACAGCGGATCTGGTCCTTCAGAACTGTCAAAGCCACCTTCAGGATAGGGATGCAATTTAACAACTGTCTGTTTTGTCACATATTTCTTTACATGTGCACTGTAGATATAGAGATTTGACTAAAAATACACATCGGCACATTTAGCTAAAGTGTTTGTGTGCAAGATAGGGATGCGCCATATCATGTGGTTTCAATCCTGACCAATCACTACGGGACAATGAGCAAGTGCGGCATGTGTGAGTGACACTGGTCCTGTTACTCACCTGTACAATGACTCTTAGCTCTGAAGATTAGCTGTAGAGAGAAAAACACTAAATTCTCACCAGTTGCGATTATTCAGAATTTCTTAGGGCACTGTGATGTAGTGTTCAGTCTGTTTGATTAGTGGAGAACATTGTGAAAATGGGGGCTGGTCTTCAAAGGTAATTTAGCATTTTAAAATAATAGACAAAAACAAAACAGACAAATTTTGTGTGGAACATGCGCAGTTCTAGAGATAAAAAAATCTCTGCACTCAGCACTGCAGTGCTGCAGCTCTTAAGCCTGCCCCAGACAGAGCAACTTTGCCTGAGGCAAGTGACACGCGTGTATACTGCATCAGGCAATGCTGCACCATGTGGGGATGGTTTTTGCTGCGTAACTTCCTCGCCTGACAGTGCAGCAGCGTATCTAGCATGCTAGATATTTTCGCCTCACACAAGGAAGTTACTCAGGCTTTATTTTGGGTGTTTTCCCCATTTGGCTTCAGTTGAAGTTGTCATAAAGCTACATACCTTCAGTTAACTGCACTCCATTGGCTTCCACAGTCAACACATCTCAATCAAGCTGCTCATTTGGGATGTGGTGGAATTAAAGATTTGCAACCTGAATGTGCAGCCCGCAGAATTTGCTGCAAGTATGTTCTCATGCCAGGCTGGACTGGACGCTTGAAGTATTGTACCCAGAATCCCACTGAATCTATGCTACAAAAAGTCTGGCTGTTCTGGGGTTGAAGGAGGTCCAACCCCAGTCGTAAAAATGTGTACCTAATAAAGTGACCACCAAGTTTATGTCTTTCCAGAGCCTGTTCATTGTCCTGAGCTTTATGCCACTGTATGTGCCATGGTATATATCTCACATATTCATGTGTACACATTGTAAACGCGAGTGGGAATATCTTATGTTTAAAATCAATACTGACTTTATTTACCAATAACTCAGGCATATTTGTGTTTCTCTTTGTTTCATTGTACAAGTGTACTGATGAAAACCACATTGACGGCCTTTTCTATTCCTGTAAAGTCATGCTGAGAGGGCGACAGAAAGGACATAAAACAAATACTGGGGTGCAGCTGTAAATTGAGTTGGCCCTTCGGTATGGATTTTTGTTCTAAAGATGGTGATACAACAGTGACCAAACTAGACCAGAAACAGGCCTCGTTCCTGGTGTGAGTCCAATCTGTACACAATGTCGGAACCCAGAGAAGAAATTAAAGTCTCTTTCGGCAGGATTAACCACAACCAATAAATCCCGAAAGAATCAAATTGGAGGATACAGAAAACAATTGTAATCCCACGAGGATTAACAATCACATTACTCCATCCATCATGCGAGCGTAAAGGAGGATTTCACCCCTCCCGACCTCCTTTGATATCTGTCACGTTAATATCTTATTAATTTCTGAGGGTTTCTGCTCATGAACTGCCCTGTGAGGGCAATGCTTGAGAGCGTAGCGCTCTTTTATCCTGTCATCCTTTGTGTGTCGCTGAAATGCGGGACTGGACTCGCACTGGCTCAAAGGCATGAAGGACACACATTATGCCTCCCCCGCCTCTGCTAGTCTAAGAAAAGACCATTATACGCACTGTATGTAAAGAAAGAGTTATGAACCCGCACCCTGGGCAATACTGCATTAAGTGTCGGATTAGAACCAGAGTAGATCTAGCCCAAGGCCCACAGGCACCAGGAGACAAAGCCTGTGATTCGCCAGTGTCCCGCCACGGCTGTTTGAGTCCTCGAGCCAAAGGTCACTCCTATCATCAGTCTGGGGAATTACAGGCATTTTCCTGGTTATGAAGACCTGCTTTGTTTACAGGCTCACATTACGGATTGAGGCATCTCAACACTCGTGATGAAATTTCGATGATGCATCATGCCAGACGTTATGGGGTAATTCCCACCTGGGAGTTGAACCTACAACCTTTTGCTTATGTGCTCACTTCCTCAAATAAGCTGACATTATACTTGTTTTTAAAGACCTAGCTTCTTGACGTAGATGAGCTAGAGTCTTTTTCATGTTGTGTATGATTACAACATTAAGAACTGCAGTTGTGCGTACTATGGCACTAAATATGGCACCGCTGTGGAGCGTTCATTCTTCTGACGATTCTTAAACAGCACTTTGCTTTATTGATTATGCCTATTACAAGCAATATGCCGAGCAGTTCAGCTGCAGTGCACTATGGGAACCCACTGAGATTGTTAGCATTTGCTTTTATCCCGTGGGATAACGGCAAACAGCGCTGCTTGTTTAATGCACAAAAGCAGCCATTATTGTGTTTCCACCCCCTTTGCCTCAACAGCTCGCAAATAGACCACATTTAATGGGGAGCGAGAGCGTCAGTTAGATGAATTTCCCTCATAACGTCTTTACACAAAGGACTAAGAATCACTCTAATATTCCTTTCATCAATCTTCGGAGACCAAGCCCTCTTCAGAGACCAGCGTGCTACACCCCATCCTTCCATTTTGCTTCCAATTAGTAACCACAATAACACACTACAAAGAAGAGCATGATGAACGTTCTTCTCTCTCGGGACCTGTGGAAGATCTAAGGTGGATGCAGTCGACTATGTAATGAGCCTCATCTAGGCACAGCTGTTCAGTCGATCGCGTGTCATTCACGGGATTCCCATTCGTTAATAGCTGCATTGAGGCACTGTATGAGAATTGGGGGGACAGCTTATTAACTGTGGCATCCAGGCAAACCGGGATCATCTCTGACAAGTGGCTCTCATCTCGGCCCTGTCATCTTCTCCCATTGGCTCAGCCGCACCAATGCGTCACCGTGCGTTTAACCCGCAATCCTGTGATCAAAGTGCTTCAGGTTCCGACGCTTTGCATCAAAACGATAGTCATCTGAAGAAACCTCTTATCATGCGGCAGTAACAGGCATCTTTGAAGGGTCAATGTGTTGACAGATATTAAGAGAGACAGGGAGCCTTTGTTGAGGTTCCAACCATCCAGGAAAGGTTAGAACAATCGGAACCCTGTTCAGTGGAACATCACAATGAGCTTTTTAGGGGAGTTTTCCCCCTTTTTCGCCCCACCTGGAACACAGCTGAACTGCTTAGTCCACTGCAGCAACCTGCCTCCATCAGTTCAGGAGGATGCCGCAGTTCGTGATTCCTCAGACTCATCATGACTATCCCTCGCTTCTTTTACATTGTGCTGACAGGCCAATGTCAGTAGAGGACAAAGCGGTCAGCAAGCAGTCTGCTTGTACAACTTCACACACCTGACTGACCAGGTGTGGTCTACCGGTTTCGCCCCTACCATCTCCAGCAGGGCCTCGCACATTGCCGGTAATGGTGTGGCTGTGATGTAAACACCCAACCGCAGGGCTACCAGGTGCATTTCTAAGCAGTGAGCCACTCGAAGGCCTATAATTGGCTTTTAAGCATCAGTAATGCCAAGAAGAATTTTAATATCGTCTTGCTGGAAGATGTAGACTCGTCTCTTCCAATGAATTTTTTCAGAAGTGGATTTATTCACTACCAGGCGAATGTGCTGTTTCCTTTGCTGGTCTTGTGGAACAAGCAGTTGATTTTTATTTCTTACCAGCAATACAGTAATTTGGTTTATTTCATGTGAAGATAGAGGCCTGGAGCACTTTGAAGAGCATTTTTTTGTAAGAGACATGAGCGTAACAGTGAGATTCCTTCTGGGGGTTTGGAGTACAGTTAATGCATGAGGATTGGGACCCATAACTTGCAGGTTTCATATGTGAACATGATCTCTGGACGTGTGCTGTCTTTTTTCCGTTACATGTGCCATGCTGTGAGGGAAAAAAGTATTTTCCCCTTTCCCAATTTCCTCAAATTTTCCATATTTTTCACACTTAAACGTTTGGATCATCAAACTAATATGAATATTAGACGAAGATAACCTGACTAAATGCTGCAAAATGCAGTTTTTAAATGAGAATTTCATTGACTGAAGGAAAAAAGCTGTCCAAACCCTTCTGGTGCCATGCGAAAAAGTAAGTGCCCTCTAACTAAATCGGCCAAGTAAACAAATTGAATTGATAACTGGGTTCAATTTCATGGGGCCCAGGCTTGATTACTGTCTGCCCTGTTGAAACAAAATATCACTGAAAAAGAAAAAATGCGAAGTAGGCAAAAAGCAGCATTTAATGCTGCGATCTAAAGAAATACTAGAGCAGATGAGAGGCCATTTTTGGTCTGCAGAGGATTACAAAGCAATTTTTAAGGCTCTGGGGTCGGGAAAGAGGGTGAGAGTCGTTATCTACAATGGAGAAAACATGCAACAGTGATGCACCTTCCCAGGAGTGGCTGGCCAACTAAAATTCCTCCAGGAATGCAGCGACGACTCATCCTGGAAGTCCCAAACGAACCCAGTCAAAACATCTCAAGTACGGCAGGCGTCACTTGCCTCAGTTAAGGTCAGTGTTCACAACCCCGTTGAAACTGGGCAGAAATGGAATCCATGAGAGAGCTGGAGGGCAAAAACCACTGCTGACCAAAACACACAAAGGCTTGTGTCACGTTTACCCAAAAGAAAAAAAAAATGTTCATGCCCTCCAAGACTTTTTGGATAATATTCTGTTCTATGATGAGAAAAAAGTGTAACATTTTGGAAGACATGGGTCCCGTTACATCAGGCGTAATGCTCACAGCATTCCACAAGAAGAACCTCATGCCAGCACCCAGACAGAGTGGTGGTAGTGTGATGCTCTGGGGCTGCTTTGCAGCTACGGGACCTGGGCAACTTGCCATAATTGATAATTGGTGGAACTTGAGTTTTACTCTCTTCCAGAAAATCTTGATTGAGAATGTCCAGCCATCAGTTTGTGACCTAAGGTTCAAGAGCAGTTGGATTATGCTGCAAGACAATGATCTGAAGCGTACAAGCAAGTCCACCACTGAATGGCTCAAAAGAAACAAGTGAAGGTTTTGGAGTGGCCTAGTCAAGGCCTTACTTGAATCCAATTGAGATATTGTGGCTTGACAATAAACAGGAAGTTCACACTCAAAAACCCTCCGATGTGGCTGAAAAAAACAATTCTGTATAGGACAGTGGGCCAAAATTCTTCCACAGCAATGGAAAATACTCATTACCAGTTATTGCAAAGATATCACAAGGTTGGCTCAACCAGTTTTCAGATTTAAGGGGACATTTTTTTTTTCTCATGGATGATGAAGGTTTTGAGTAACTCTTTACCTGCATGAAAAGATCATTTAAAAGCTGCATTTTTCATTTACCCATGTTGTCTTTGTCTCATATTAAAATTAGTCGGGTGATCTAAAACATTTAAATATAACAAATATGCAAAAATAGAAGACATAGGGTGAATACTTTTTCATAGCTCTGCACTTGGTCTCGTTTCTCCCCTCCCCCTCCCTTTATCTTCTTGTCTTGACGTCTGCTTTGTTTCGTGAGTGATCAGGGAAGGAGTATTGAGCCCGTTTCATTCAACCTTGAGTGAGATCAGTTCATAGTTAAGCCCAGTGGCGTAGCCAGCGGGGGTGCTAAGACACGTCCCTCTTTGACTGCAATTAGTAGTTCTCAATACATTTTCCTTTATTGACGCGTTTTCTAATTATCGTAATTGGCAACCGAAGACACGGTTTCTCTCCATATGCGATCTAACAGCGATTAAATCATGGGCTAAATTCAGTACAGTTGCGGAACAAGAACAGAGAATTGGGTTGCACAAAACATCCATTTAAAACAATTATTAGTCCTGACCTGTTCTCAGTCATTTTCATAATTAACAGAAGGTTTGCTCCGAGAGCACTCAACAGATACTTGCTTGTTCTCCCCGATTAGATAAGACGACAATCATTCATCTGGACGCGTATTTGCTGTATTTAAATCAACGTCATTCAAGATTGCATACCTGTCGACTCTCACACAAATAGCTTGAGCTGCAGGCTTTTTATAGCCTATTTAACTGCCGAGTGCCACTTTTTTTTTCCAACCCACACAATACCGAGAATGAAAGTCCGTGTTTCATTGGAACGCAGACCAGGTCAATCATCGCAAAGCATTGGCCTATTAAGTAGCTAAATTATTTTTCCGTACTGAAGTTAGCCCATGATTTCATTGCTGTTAGATCGCATATGGAGAGAAACCGTGTCTTCAGTTGCCAATTAAGATAATTGGAAAATGCGTCAATAAAGGAAAATGATTGAGAACTACTAATTGCAGTCAAAAAAGGACGTGTCTTAGCACCCCCGTTGGCTATGCCACTGGTTAAGCCGCTTTCACACTGAACGTGAAACAAATTTTTCGCACGACAGATTACATTCAAAGTCAATGCAAAGACGCCGAATACACCCGCTTTGCGTGTATTCGCGTCTTTGCATTGACTTTTGAATGTAATCTGTCGTGCGAAAAATTTGTTTCACGTCCAGTGTGCAAGCAGCTTAACTATGAAATTTTAACGTATTTGCGATACATGACAGGAAAAGCGAGATGAACAGATGGATTGGTGTAGTTCTCTATTTCTCTTCCTTTTCTGCGTTGGAACAGACCGTTGGTCTGAGCATTTCTGTAAAAAGCATTCTCTTTAAGGAACTGAGTTTAGTCACTGCTTTTGAATTCCATTTTTGGCACAAGCTTACTGGTGTTCAGCACTCCTCTCGAAGTGCTATTTTGTATAATCAAAGCAATTATTTTATTTCATCAATGCTTTTAAGATATTTCTTATATGAAAGCCTGACTCAGTAATCTGCATGTGGCCGTGTGCCAGCTGGAGGGATTGAGTCTGTCCTTAGAAGTCTTTGGCCTTAACTTTTTTATTATGCAAAATTTTGATTTATTAATCTGAAGATATAAAATCACAGCATGAAAGACGTATAATTCAGCCATTAATTGGAAGGAAATCAAAAACATCAAGTACTCTGAAATGAAATGTAAAGACTTGAGTTGTCAGAACCTAGTTTTTAATATTGTTAGCGTTCACTTTATCATTTTCACCATGACAGTCATCATATTAAAATTGCCCCTCAAATTTCATTTATCAAGGTTTTCATAATTCTGGAGTGTAGATTCCCCAAAGAGCCTCTGGTTGAATGGTTTTCTTGGAGAATAATAAGAATAATAATAAGTCGAACAAAGAGATGTCAGTCATTCAGGGACAGATAAACGCCAGGCAGAAATAGCAGTAATGGAAAACACAAACGCAGAGAGACACACACACACACACACATATGCATGCACACGCATGTACGCGCAAAAACACACACACACACACTCACACACACCTATGCGCCTGCACACACACACATACACATGTATACATATACATGCACGCTTGCACACACATGCCTGCGTAAGCCCGCA
The DNA here is from genome assembly GCA_029692085.1 of Gymnothorax javanicus. Taxonomy (NCBI): domain Eukaryota; kingdom Metazoa; phylum Chordata; class Actinopteri; order Anguilliformes; family Muraenidae; genus Gymnothorax; species Gymnothorax javanicus. The sequence continues at coordinate 3,646,725 of CM056209.1, read as the reverse complement.
CACACACACACACACACGAATAGTGTTTTTTGAATGTTTAGAATAGCTGTAGAGGTCAAGGAGACCTGTGCCCCACAGTGAAGGAGTCTTTTTGCGTATGCATCTTCAGTAAAGTGTCTTCTATCAACGAGCTCACTTTCATTTTAAAAGCTTTCTTCTTCTTCTCATTGCTGCAATCTGCGGTCATTTCTCTCGAGTCACCGAGTTCAGAGAATCCTAAGCATTTTATTTACTTCTTATTTTTTCTTGAAATCAGTCCCAGATGCTGCAGTATCGCGCCCCCACATCGCGCCCCCATAGCCCCCCCCCATGGTCCTGACGGGATGGGGGTCGTCTGAAACGGGGGGTGCTTCTGTCCGCTGCTGCTCTTGACGGGGACCTGAAAAGGTCTGGAGAGGGCGGGGGTGTGGGTTGGGGAGAGGAATTGGCTGTTTGGAGTCTTTGTACAGCTAGAAAATAGATGCAGTCATTTCCCCCTTGTGTGAAAAGAATATTCTTAGCCTTTGTGTTGGACAAAAAGGGAAGAGACGCGACATTTATTAACCTCCCAAGTTTAATTATAGATGAGGCTCCGTGCAGCTGATGGTGGAGACTGTGGAGCCGCAGATGTCTTCAATGACTTTTTTATCGCTGAGTCATTAACATTCCTGGATGCGCATCAAAACTCTGAAATGGTAATTAGAATGGTAAAATAATTACAGCCCTAATTATGATGTTATTGATGTGTTCAGAAATCCGTCTTTACAAATTGGTGGCACCCTAGCATTTTCATAAGCAAAATTACTCGTGGAATTTGAAGCGCTGGCTTACCATTGGTCCTCGGTTTTTCATTTCAAGTCGGCCTTTTGTGCTATAAATACTGAATTAAAAATTGTGGTTGAGGCTGTTATCGCTCAAAATTGAAGTGTAATTACTTATTTTCATGTAATGCGACCAGCTGAAAATGTGCTAAGAAGGACTTTTTCCATTGATCCAGGTCAGCAATGTTTCCCTCGTCTTCTCCAATGCGCAAATAATTATGGATTTCTCAGGATGTGGATCAATTTAATAAACTGAGGAGGCATAAAAAAAATACCAATTTGTCTGTAAATCATTAATTTTTATGAATTGTTCAGTCGCTGGCCTATAAAATCTATGGTAGCTTTCATTATATAGCCAGTTGCATTGTTAAATCAATATCCTTTGTAGTCAAAACTGTTATTTTACCGTCTCATGGATTCAATATTCGTCTGCTGTATATTATCCCGTGATAAACAAGCCCTGTAATCACGCCGCAGTTGCATCATTTACCGTGTTGCTTTGCCGATATCGACACTTGCTTTAATGAATGTGAGAAATGAGAACAGGGAGATTCATCGCAATCTAATTCTCTCTATTTCTCCTGGCAGACAAGTAAAAAATGGGCAACAAGAATATTGCCACTTTAAATGGATATTTTGTTTACAACTTTGGATATAGTTAGTGCACAGAACCCTTCAGCTCTTCCTCTTTGTACTTTATTTCACACTACAATGGTTTCAGTCTCCGTAAGATTAAGTGATGAGTCAAGATGCCATTATTACCTTATAATACGTTCACTCATAACTAAAACTTAAAGAAAACTGTCTGATGGTCGGTTCCTCGGAAGCCACAGGAATATTTCATGCCTTAAGTACGTATTCTAACACTATAAAGCTACTAAATATGCTACTCACAGAATCTTATTCATCACAAACTTCACTGTGGAGGTTTTTTGAAATGCCACTCATTAACTGCTCTGTATGAAACAATCCAGTGAAACCCCTGTGATCAATTCTGGCAAAATTGATGATGTAATGTTTGTTTCTTCGACCTCCTGGTCACTAGGTCAGCTCCACTAAAGTGCACTACGGCCTACGGCTCTGACCCGTCTGGCTGGACGTGCCTGTCTGTGCAGCGCTAAGGCCCTGCAGACATTTCCGAGCCCCAGACGGATCACGGTTGCCTGACCATTTTGCTCTGCTTTTTTCAGCACCTTAAAAGTGTTTTCTGTCTAAAAAGGACCCTGCACTGTCACTCTTTAACTGCCTCAGCCTTCTGGTTGGGCTCGTTTTGAGTCACAGCATCTGACTGAAAGCTGTGTTAAACTGAACTCGGCCCGACTGAGCGATTGAGCCATCTCGAACACTCGGTTGAAGATGCTGAAAAAATAGTCACTTTAGTCCGACACATCTTTCAATTAGATACAGGGACTCAAAATGTGCTCTACAATATGGCTGAGCAGGCATTTAAGGGGTTAATGGGTGTCCACGGCGCATTGCTGCGAACGAGGCCAGCTTAAGGCTATTAGGACACGACGGAGCAGTTCCATTCCGCTCGCGTCTCCTCCGTCGGCGTGCCCATCTCTTTGACTGCACCGCATCTGCAGTTCCCGGCCTGGTGAATCACAGCTCGCCATGTTCCACTGCGTTTGAGCAGCTATCCACCACTGCTGTTGTGATCAGCAGCCTGTCTGGGCGTTGCTGTGACAGAGGAAACGATTTCAGCGAGTGCGCTGCCGTTTACCTGGGTCTTACCTGTCATCGCTCCTGTGTTAGTCAGAGGATCATCAGCGTATTTGCAATTCCTCCTCTACTTTCACATCCCGGGGAGAAAAGTGCTTCTGTCAGTCACTTGTTTGAATAAAAATCTGCCTGTCGCCACAAAAGGACGATTAGCGCTGCTCTGCTTTCAGTGCAATAAACTCCCACACCGATTAGCTTATCTAATTGAAAGACAATTAACCATCAGGTGGCATTCTGTAAGCTCGATCTCAGCTCTCTACCTGTCAGTAAGGTATACAGGAAGCAGACTGCAACACTGGGTAACTGCAGGTCTTATGCTATTGTGGGACAGGAATTCAGTTAATTCCCAGTGATGTCACAAGGTAAACCTTACATTTTATTACTATCCTGTGACATAGTCAGGTTTCAGCCTGTACACACATTTTCCATTTAGCCAAGCTGGGTATTTACTGAATAAGAGTAAGATATTAGGTCAGTTGTTTAATGATAGTGCTCCTTCAGATTATCAAACTTGTACATTTTGAACACGAGGATATGTTCTGCCGTGGGTGTCGTCCTCCAACGAATGCAACCAGTTGATTTGACTAATTAGTTTCACGTTGTACATCCTGGCTGTAGAGTTATGCTAATTATCAAATCCTGTCAGAGAAATGGTGGGGAGCACTCTCTGAACTTAGATTGTACACCTCTGCTATAGAATGACAAGCTCCAGTCCCTAACTACTGCGCCACAATTCCACCTCTGTAAGACCTGTCACCCTATAACACTATACTGTCATCCATTTTTCTGGCTGCAACATTTGTGGGCGCTTCTGTCTCTCTGAGTGTCACATGAAAGGGCACATTTTTGTGTGCACCTCACGTGGAGCTTTTAATTACGACCTGAATGTTGAACGCTCAAAATTATTCAAACTTGCCTGCGCTAAGTTGGCATCTCTTGACAGGATGATTCATACATAGCAGGCATTGTTTTTTTTTTTTTTTTTTTTTTTGAGCAGAGCTGTGATTTATTATTTTTTTTCCCCCCACTGGGTTTTGGAGTTTTGCTGATAGTCAAGGAGAGATAGCTATGCTACAAAACGCTTTCAGCTCTCAGAATTGGTTTTTGTCAGGAACAGGTGCAATTACTTGTCAAGCTGCAAAACTAGCGGGGGATCAAGAGATTACAGCAATCCACTTTGATCGCTTCACCCTAATTTGCTTGACTCCACATTGCAGCCATGTGGCTGTTATTTCATTAATTAATGTATTTATGAGGACACTTCCCTGCAAAAGATGGGCCAAGCCCAAAATGGCAAAATATTAAGCTTTTTATGGTCTTAACAACAAATCATTAGCAGGGATTAAACAAATGGACTCCCGAGACCTTTCTTTGCCTCCATTTGCTCATTAAATTCTGCTGCACTGAGCTGCTTGGGAAAAGCTGGAAGCTGCTTCGCTGTGACGCTGCGCTGCTGCACTGAGCTCGCAGTCAGTGTTTTAGACGGCAGGAGAATACTGCAGACAGACTTTCACCCCACAGTTGAAAAGTTTTTTCTCTTTTTTTGTCTTTCTGAAGAGGAACAATCAGACGTTATTTTTCTCCTCGGTAGAAGGCACCAGAAACTCGCTTTGTTTCGTCGTATTGCTGTTGTTGTTCTTCTTGTAGTGGACTCTAACTTTGAAGCGCTGCTCCTCCTTAATTACTCAACATGTCGTCACGAAACTTGACAAGCGTATTCTACATGTCCGCGCGCAGATGTTAACTGAGTTTGATTTAGCAAAAAAGGACAGGAAGCACGTACGGCCACCCTGCACAGGAACTCATTAATTACATGCCATCGTCCAAAGGACATAGTTCATTTACACTTGTTTCAAATCTTTTTATTTTTTATTTATTTATTTATTTTTCTGTGAAAAGCTGTCTGTAAGTTTACCCACAAAGCTAAAACCATTAAAGAATCAACAGGACTAACTATCCCATACCAAGTTTCTTTATGAATAAAAGTCAGCCAACTCATGTGCAAGTAGTTAATTTCAAATACAATGATAGTTTGGCATCGAGGGTCTGACCCTCACACTATTGAGCTTAAGGAAAAGAGAGCAGGGAGTGTCAACAAATACCTCCTCCTTCCACAGGTGGATGCTGGGGTGGAGGTGGGATGTTAACTAGCAGCAGGCAAGTGATGCAGCAGCAGAGAGTGATGCAGCACAACAGCAGGCAGAGGCATGTTTTTTTGCTGCAGAGTTGGATAGCTTGACCCTTTTAATCCGAATGTGTCTTCGCCGACACAAATGCGCAGGTCATGTTGTTAGTACCGCAATTACCGTAATATTTGCGTCATCAAAAAAATTCCAACTGTTCCTGAAAGCTGAGAAGTTGCGCTTCAGCCCAAATACAGGTTACTACAGTAAACAGGGCAGCGGGGATTTTTGAATTAAGCCTTGAAGGGTTAAATAGCCCATGTTACAGAGGGGCTGAGCAGAGGCAGATATGCATAGGGGTGTCGATAATGTCAAGCAAGTTCAATTGTCTGTCTGAACTAGCTCTGCATGCTGCACCCCATTTGTTTAATTCTAGATCATTTCCTGACCATTAAAAGCCTCATGTTTTGCTATGTTGGGCTTACATGGCCAAGGGTCTTAGTAATAAGGACTATATGAAGATAGAGAGGCCTAGAATTTGAAGAAAAAAGTGCACTCCTCTGGTCATATGAAAGTGTTTTCAAGGAAGAGCAGAGAACCTTTACAGTGGCTTTGAGTAAAAGGAGATATAACGCGAGTCTCGCTCCGTGAGGTAAGAAACCCTGATTATGCTGTGTGAAACCCAGTATCTCTGCAAAGTGATAACTGCAGGCACATCTGATGCTGGCCATGCTGTGATTCTCACCAGCTGATTCAAAATGTGTGAAATCAGAGACACATTAGTGAACAATTGCTACCCAGACATTACTTGTATTGTGAATTAGCCCATGCATGTATTACATTTTATTTAATACTGTATCCGAACTGACCAGTCCCAACCTCCCACACACACCCCCTCAACTGCACACACATGCACATACGGAGAAACACGCACAGTGTTGTCCTTGTATGGAATAAATATGCTGAAAATAACTCTCAATTAATGAACAAAGGAATCAAGTTGAAGCAGCTTAATATCAGGGCTCTTGGATGAAATGGACCAAAGCTGTGCTATTTTAAAAACGGCTGTGTGAATGGCAACTTTACAGAAATAGACCTCTTTTGGACAACCCGCCATTTCAGCCGTCCAACACCATTAACACTATAACAATTCATCAAAGTATACATGTACGTTGTACATTATATTTATGTGCTCTACTTCATTCACATTCAGGTCTATAAGTATTGGATAGTGATACTGTTTTCATCATTTTGGCTCTATGCCATCTCAGTGGGTTTCAAATGAAACAATGAAAATGTACATAAAATGGATAAGGGTCTTATCAAAAATATTGTATAAAATATTGTGTAACCCTTCTATTGTGTACCCCTTCTAATTTTGGGACAAATGCATCTGCCAAACTAACATAATCATAAATTAAAGGCAAAGGCTATCCCCCAACCGCTGAGTGACATCTGTCGGTGAAACTTTTTGGCGCCATCTGAATGGTGTCTTTTACCGGAGAAATAAGAACAACCTTCCCCACTGTACCACCAACGGTTGGGGGAATGGCCACTTTGTGAATTAAATTGGCATGTTCACGTCGCAAATCCTTTGCAGTCAATGATTGCCTGAAGTCTAGAACCCACAGACATCACCAAATGTTGGGTTTTTTCGCTGCTGACTCCGTCAGGGCCCGGCGGCTGTGTTCTGTTCCTTCTTGGTCTTGGGACAGTTTTCCTTTGGTTTTGCCTTCAACAAGTGGAATTCATGCTCAGTTGGATTCAGCTCTGGTGATTGACTTGGCCGTAGAGGAACATTCCGTTTCTTTGCCATCTGGTTGTCCGTCACAGTTTGCTCTGGGTCACTGTCCAACAGCACTCTGCTGCACCATCCAATGACTGTTTAAGTACTTGGCTGAATCTGATCTCATAAATTAGCAGTATAAAATTCAGAATTGGTCCTGCTGCTATGGTTACATCATTGATAAACACAAGAAAAGCAGTTCCACTGGCAGTCAAACATGAACCCGCCATGGCATTTCATCCGCCATTCTTCACAGATGAGATGGTATGCATGCAGGTCAAGAGCCATTGCTTCCCTGCTCCATACTCCTCTCTTCACATCATTCTGGTGCAAATTAATGTTTGTCTCATCTGTCAGTACAATGTTGTTCCAGAAATGTGTGGGCTTTTTAGATGTTTTTTTTTTTTTCAACAATATCTAATCTGTTTATAGTTTACTTTTTTTTTGGTGTCAACCCCTGTATTTACTTCGGTGGATTGTTGAGACATGTATGCTTATATCCTGGAGGGTGTTAATCTGGCCAATTGTTGTGAAGAATTTATTCTTTAATAGGTGAAGATTCCTTGCACCGTCCATCACTGTTGTTATGTGTGGTCTTCCACACTTTTTTGGTGGTTAAGAACTTACCAAATAGTTGATTTAGCCACAGGTAATGATTCTGCTATTTCTTGGATGTGTTTGTTTTGTGTATTTGACCATGCATTATGATTGGCCAGTAAGCCGTATCAATAACCACAAAATACAGTACCAGTCAAAAGTTTGGACACATTTTGCTAATGTCACAGCACTCTGTTTTTGGAGAAATTTAAACGGCTTAACTTATCTATATGATCTAGAATGAAATCTGGTAAGAGGTTAACAGTCAGAAGTTAAGAAAAGAATAATTTACTTGTTAGAATAGTGTACAAAATTTTGGAATTCTCAAAGACTCCATATTTTGCAAAGTAAACAGACAAACGAGCTCCTTCCACTTTCCAATGGTTGAATTAAAGTCAAGCTGTTTTGGGACTTATTGGGCAAAAAGGTCAATGAGAACCAAACCATGAGTGCAGCTCATCTTTGGGAATGCAGACGGCCGCTTAGCTGCTACCTCGTGATAACCATGTAACTGCCCGAGTAAAAAAAAAAAAAAAAAAAAATGTGAGTATGCTCAACAATTATAAATTCTGGTTAGTTTGATTGATTTAAGAATTAGATCTTTTTTTGTGGCAAAATAAACAATGCTTATGTCTTTATTTAACATGTTATGTAAGAAAAATGTGGGTATGTCCAAACTTTTGACTGGTACTGTAGAAATTATGGTAACCTCATCTTACCTGCATCACTCTGCATTCCAGACACAGTAAAAGCAGTATAGGCACATATTTACTAACAAAACAATGAAATACAGCTCGTTGGCTGCTGGTATAATAGGAATCTTTATCTATTATATTGCTATGCAACTGCGTTTAGATCAGTTTTTAATTTTTAACTCAAGTAAATATGCGTATGTGGAACTTATTATAATGCTGTGATGTGAAAAAGTATTTGCCCCCCTTTTGATTTCTATGTTTGCTTATTTGTCATGTTTTAATGTTTCAGATCATCCTGGTAATTTTAATATAAGATGGCGGTAATGTAAGTGAATAAAAAATGCAACTTTTAAATAATCATTTCATTTGTTGAGAGTAAGTTATTCAATACCAATATCACTAATGTGGAAAAAAGCACTCCTAAACCGTATTGTGCCCTCCTTGGCGGCAACAACTGCAATCAAATGTATGTAATAATGGGAAATTAGTCTGTCACATCACAGTGGAGAAATTTGAAACCTCTTTTTTTTGCAGAATTGTTTTAATTCAGCCATATTGGATGGTTTTAGAACATGAACTACCTATTTAAGGTCAAGCCACTGCATCTCAATCAGATTCAAGTCTGGACCAGCAAGACCACTCCAAAACCTTCATTTTGTTTCTTGTGTGAGCCATTCAGAGGTGGACTTGCTTGTGTGCTTCGGATCATTGTCCTGCTGTTTAACTCAACTGCATTTGAGCTTAAGGTCATCCACAAATGGCCTGATATTCTCCTGCAGGATTTTCTGGTTGAAAGCAGAATTCTTGGTTCCATCAATGCAGGCAAATAGCCCAGGTCCTCAGGCAGCAAAGCAGCTTCAAACTGTCACAGTACCACCACCGTGTTTGACGGTTGATAAATTGTTTTGATTATGGAATGCTGTGTAAATTTTACCCATGATGTAACGGGACCCATGCCCGCCAAAATTTTTTACTTTTGACTTGTCAGTCTTCTGAATATTTGAGCTAGAAGTCTTGGGGGTCATCAGATTTTTTTGGTAAATGTGAGACGAGCCTTTGAGTTGTTTTCATTCAGCAAAAGTTTTTGCCTTACAGTTTCCCTGTGAATGCCATTTTTGCTTGAATGCCCAGTTTCTTCCTTATTGTGCAAGCAAGAGCACTGCCCTTAACTGAGACAAGTGAGGACTGCGATTCATTAGACCTTAGTCTGGGTTCTTTGGTGACCTCCTGGATTAGTCGGCTATGCGGTTTAGGGAGATTTTTGCAGGCTGGCGATTTATCGGAAGGGTCACCACTGTTCCAACTTTTCACTATTTGTAGGCATTGGCTCTAATCCTGTCTTGCTGGTGGCCTAGAGCCGTAGAAATGGCTTTGTGATTCTTTCCAGACTGATTGATATCAAAAACATTGTTTCTCATCCATTCTTGAGTTTATTTAGAGTGTGGCATTATGCCATAATTTTGGCCTACTTGACATTGCCAGGCAGATTCCATTTAACGGAGCCGTGCCATTATTACTGGGCATGCTCAGGACATGCATCCCACGAAAGTGAATCTGCTCGACTGCAAGTCATAATCTGATTCCACCCCTGCCAATCCGTCTTCTTTTTGCATAGTATTTATATATTTTAGCTACTCCGGCATTATACTTCTTATGTTAAGGAGCTTTCTGAGGAAAATCAAGGATTCAAAGCACTATTTTGAGCTGTACCCGAGGAATGCAAAGAATGTAAGCTGGTTATAATCACCAATAACCACAGAGGAAGAAAAATACCTTCTAGATGTCAATTTTCAGTTTAGCGGATTTACTTCATTCAAAATTGTGAGCGTGCACAGCAATCATGACTCAGCTCCTTTAAGAGATGTTTAGATTCAACAGGGCTGGCAGTAATCATGCCTGGGTGTTTCTAGTTAAATTGAACTGAGTAATCAATTACATTTGTGTAATTGGTTAATTTAATGACTAAGGGGGCGATAACTTTTTCACATAGGGCCAGGTATGGTTGGATAGCTTTTTAAATTTCAATTAATAAAATGGTCATTAAAAAAAAATCATTTTGTGTTTAGTCTGGGTATCTGTGAAATATTAAAACCAGTTTGGTAATCTGAAACATTTAAGTGCGACAAGCAAGAAATTGAAGTGATTGGGAAGGGAGGAAACATGTCTTCACAGCACTGTAATATACGTTGTGTATATATATATATATATATATATATATATATATATATTTGTATATAATATAGATTGCTTTTTGTCAGTATCTATTTTGATGTAAAACATACACACATCTAATATAGTATGACATTCAGTTCATGCCTTTGACCACTGCTCTGCCTTTCAGATCAGCAGAGTACGACCCCGAGTGTGTTATTGTTTAATTGTACTTGCTGTATGTCACTCATGAAATGATGGCAGTTTGTGACAGTTACTTTCATTTGAACATTGTAAACAGCAAAAAAGCATATGTCAACTGTAAAGTGTAGGCTTGATTTATCAGGGACACTTAGTTGAAAGAAAAAAGTGAAATATTTCTTTATGCTGTGCTAGCATTGGCAATGCGGCCTATTCACTTCAATCTTTTTCAATTTGACTGCAAGGTGAATTGATAACCTCGCAGATACTTATTGAAGCCTTATTCTCAAACCCTTGGCCAACCGATTGAGAGGTAAAAAAAACTAGGAGCTAAATAACGTGAAGCAAAGAAACAGCACTATATATGATAAAGAGACGCTGCAGCTGGTGAGTCAGGTGAGAAAAATGGCTGATTTACTGACTGCTCTTCATGACGCACTTGCAACATTTGTTTGTGGCTTAAAATTACCATCTCCTGAAATATATTGTGAAGTGCTCTAAAATGAACAGGAGAAATCTATAACAAGTAACACATTGCCACTTGGACATTGCAAATATCATGAAACAAACACTTGCTTACTACAAGTCTCAATTCCCAACAAGCTTAGAGGACTTTAAACTGAAAATTGTGTTAAAGAACTGCAAATTTCTGAGAGAGAAAAAAAAAACGAGTCAGAAAAATTATATTTTCCAGTTTTGTCTTACAAAATCAATTTTGCAGGTGATTCAATGACGGTTCCCTTTTAGGTTTAACCATAATATATATTTAAAAAAAAAAAAATCCAGCTGGTTTAGTGTTGGTTTATTGACTTAAAAATTTTTATTTTTCAGAAAATATTGGGATATTAGTGTCTCGCTGAAGAATTCCCAGAGCTCAGTTTTTGGGCTCAGATTTTCAGTGCTGCTCTGTTTCTGGCCAGATATGGGACTGCGGAGCCAAAAATCAGTGTGGAAGAATCAAATGTAAAATCTATTCTAATAGCTTCACGGAAATCGATATGAGACTGAAAAACATTAATTAAAACGGGGGCACACTGCTTCTGCAGCGCCGTCTCAGTGGACTCTTCTTCAGGGGTTCTAAACCTGGTCAGGAAGCCGGGAGAGCAGAACTGGGCTCATGGAAAATTCATTTGGCTTCTGCAGCGGTCCTGCTAGCGTGCCCATCTGTGGAGACAGGAAATTCGTCCGAAAACCTGCGACGGCAGAAGGCAGAGTCCTCTTGTGCACCACAGGAGTCCTGAATGACAGAGACATATATCATATTTATGCTGATATGAATCAGTTTTATTGGCTGGAACAGGCTGTGTCCAGCACCTCTTATGATTGCAAAGCAACAAGCCTCCAGGAATGCTGATGAAGAAGGGAGGCAGGCAGGAAGAGGGGAGAGAGATGGAGAGGGGGATCGTTTTCACATTTTTGCAAATTAGTACTTTGCTCTGAATGTTTTGGTCTATGAGGCTGAGTTACAGAACTTCACCATTTCTTTCTTTCTTTCTCTTTCTTCCTGTACATTAAAAAAAAATCCAGAGACTACTAGGACTGGGCGATGTGGGAAAAATCAAATACCACAATACTTTTGACTCAATACCTTGATATTGTTATTGTGGCGATATTATAGGAATATAGTCTTGTGCAAATTAATTGGATAAAGCAGGCTGGAGTGGGAAAAACCAAACAACAAAGGTTTTTAGGCTTTTTATTACTTTAACTCATTCCCTACGGAATACTTTTATATAAAATTGTTGCGTTTGTACGGAATACTTTTCCCAAAAATTACACAATATAAAGTATTGAAGTACAGGTGGCCCATGACCGCGATTGTCAACTGATTTCGTGTTTTCATCGGACTGCGAATGGTCATCCACGCCACTGGCACTGGCTTACCGTAGGGAATGGTAGAATTTGCAGCGCCGTTGGCAGCGGCTTGCCGTAGGGAATGAGTTTATACCATCTACATTCAGCACTCAGTACGAGATGTGTCCTCCACGGTTCTTAATAAGCTGTTCCACCCGTTTTGGCATGGAGTTGACCAGGTTTTCGCAGGTTACCTTGATTTCTTTGTGTTGATGCCACACCTGGACAACTGCATCGATGACTTTGGCTTTTGTGGTGCAGCCCTTCTGCTGCAGCCCTGACCTGATGATGGACCAGAGATTCTCAATGGGACTGAAGTCAGGTGAATTACCAGGCCAGTCCAACACAGTTACAGTACTGTGTTGATGATGTAGTTATATTAGTTGCATCATACAGGTCAAGGAAATTAATGAAACGTGGCTAAAAAGTACTATGCAGTGATCTTTAAGGTGTTTATGTAAAACGTCCATCACTTGGCATGGCTATTTGCACTCCATTCAGCTCATTCAATTGACAAGCACCTTTACCCAATTGATTTGCACAAGACTGTAACAATTGGAGTTTTCAGAAAACATTCACATAATGCGATTTTGATAAACAGTCATTAGTAATGTAGATATTATGATCAAGTAAGTACAGGCAACAGTTAGAACAGTCTAAAAAAGCAGAAAACAGCATCCCTTTACTGTAATGGAGCCTTTAAAACCAGGAAAGACAACAAATATGTCATATCGCGATATTACAAAATCTAAAATCCTCAATAATATGTTATTTTAAATTGCAATATCAGTATTATTTCAATATATTGCCCAGTCCTATTGACTGCCAAGGAAGAATGGAAGGAATAAAAAATGAATTTGTGTTCAGGATTTCTCATTCTCTGATGGCCTCCAAAGCTGCAGCATACAGTATAATTAAAAATACAAGATCATTGTCAGTATTTTAATGAGCTCCTTCACTGGAGCATGTTGGAGCCTCGAGATGCTGCTTAATGATGCAGCCTGTGGAAAGTTTGATTGGAGAGAGTTTTCCCAAGATCCCGTCCACTGAGACGCTGGCTTTCACCGTGATTTATGTGCATGGATAAAAAAAAAAACCGTACAATAGAGAGGATTACCCGTAAGGTTAGCATACTCATGTGTGTCTCGTTTAACATACCGTACTTACCTCTTCTCATCCGCCCAAACTCCCATAAATGCGTTTTCAAAACTACTTGAAAATATTTATTCTCTTTGTTGTCTAGTGTGCAATCAAATGAAATAAGTATGCTTCGCCAATGGAAGATACTAGAATGATCCCGTCATGGAAAGCAGACTAAGATTTGTATTCGTTTTTCTTTCCTCGCCTGTCTTTTTGTTGTAACAGAAGGTTATCAGGGCCGAGACATGCTTGGCTAGTGGATCAAACGTCCACAGAGAACCTTTTAATTGTCCCCAGTTTTCGGCTTGCAATATTCTCCCAGCTCGCTCTTCTCCCAGCGACAGAACCAGTTACAGATTAGAGATCGAGAGGAAATTTGCTGTCTGACAGTCTTGCCCTTTTTTTTTTTTTTTGACTTCTTCGAACAAGAAGGCTAAGCTGTAAAGTCTTTGCCTGTCGACAGAGGTATATCAATATTATTATATTATTTGTTTACAACACATCTGGAGCAGCATTTTCAGTCCTTCCTTTGAAAATGTTGAAAGGTGCTTTATTTTTTTTTCTTTTTGAAGTTTCCTTAGCAGACATTTTAAGGATCAATGAGTAAAGCACCAGATTTTCGTATTGGCAGAGAAAATATGTCTGAATCACTGAGCTCGCTTGCTCTGTCAGTGCAACATCCTTTCCTGTGACCTTGGGGAAGAAAACGCTCTGTAGCTTGTTAGATACCACCACCTGCATTTTTCATTTGTCACGCTTTGAAATTCACTCGCCTTTCCTTTAGTCATTTTCCTGTTTGCTTGACTGAGCATCTGTTTAGAGGGCCTCTGTTGATAAAACCAGATGTTACGAGCGGAACGATGTTAGCCTCCGCGAAGCTTTTATTCTCTCCAAGCAGAAATGCACCACTCAAGATGTGGGCCAGAGGCAATAAAAAAAACACTCCCACGCCAGGCTCCATATTTGACGTTTCGGTGGCTGGGTCGATAAAGCAAAAAGGAGGAAATGTCTTCTTTTCAAAACAGCTGCCAATTTACAGCTGGGGACAGAGAACGCGCAAAGCATTATCGGGCCTTCATTATGAGCGCTGACAGAGTAGCCAATGGGTTGAGTTAGGGCTGTCATTTCCCTACTGCACTGCCGGGCTTGTGTTTATTCCGTCGGTATTTACTGCTGTCGTAGCGTATGACAGGGCGTCTGTTAGCCGGGTCTCTCTCACCAGAATGTTCAGCAGACGTGGTAAGAGCTCGCTAGGCAGTAAAATTCTCTGCAGGCTAATTTGCTCTTCTGTCCATTGTTGATTGGTTGCGTCGAATGCGAATGAAAAAAAAAAAATCTATTATTGGGATTGTGTTGTTAGCTCATTGCGTTAATTTGTGATGTGTAACACGATATCTGCACACACAAGATAGCACTCGTTATATCGCCGAGGATGATTTCATACCACAATGGTTATTTGATGTTTAACCACCTGTATAATCTACATTATGCCATATGCTTGAGTGGCCATGCATGCTAATTGAGACGTTGTGGAATAAATGGGAAGTATCTGTTACGTTGCCTTCAAGATGCACTGTTTGAAGTCCCAATGCTTTCAACGGAGGATGAGCATGTGTTTTAAATTCAGTTATTCAGTGCCATTCAGTAATTCCACTTCCTGCTCTTCAGATGGGGAAATGCTTTCGCAGGTAGAGTACTTGGAAAAGGGCGATTCGCATTCCGCAGTGTAACTGTAGTGATGTCAGATTGAACTCAAGGAGCACACTCAGTGGAAGGCTGGTGTCATCTGGGCACGTACGCTGTACCCAATAAAAACATCTTTCCAAACTGAAGCAGTTGTTGATAACTTGTGGCCCCTACTGGCTGGCCGAGAGGAGTTCAGCTGTCAGTGGTGGTATAAAACATAGCAGTCAGTCAGTACAATGGGTTTTTCAAAGATAGTGACGCACAGCAACCAAGAGAGGACCTAGCCCATACAGTCATAAATGTGCACAAAAAGTTGGCTGATGGCCTCAGATATGAGACATTAGATGCGAACAGATACGCATGCAGATGCAGCAGAGTAAATTTTGACATCATGTTTTGATTTAGTTTCGTCTTAGACTTTAGCCTGGCATCATACTTAGTTTTAGTGATTATTTTGTAGTATTAGTCCGGTCGTACTTGTAGAGAATTACTGGATTTTTAATCGACTGAATCTGCAGTATATTTAATCTATAAAAACAAACAGGTTTTATAATCACACTCTACATTCCATGCAAATCTACATACCATGCACATTTATTTGGAATAGCCAATTCATTTTCTTCAAATATTAAGCTTTTATTTTGGCAAAATACATATAAGTGTGAACATGTTGCCATGCAGACACATAAGTGTTCTAAATTTTGCTAAATGAAATACTACCATGACATCAGTGTTGCTGCATGACAACTTTATTATCCAGTAAGTAAAAGTGAAAGAAAAAAGTTAAAGCAAAACACAACTAGAGGCGCTCAACCTGCAAACCTCCGCCAAGGCAGCACAGTCGAAATCTTGCTGACTGAACATGGCTCACAAGAAATTTTAGGATAGATTCCATCTGTGATGTGACACTAATCAACCCACAAAATTTGAGTGACATCATTGGGAGCGAAGTGCAGTTATCGCGTTTCATATGATTTCAAGATGGTTTCCGTGGCGACCATATTGTTTGACTGATCGCGGTCAAAATCAATAGGGTCCAACCCACCCACAAAATTTCAGAGAGATATCCGTTCATTACTTTTTGAGTTATCTTGTACACAAACAGACAGACAGACAAACCAACGCCGACAAAAACATAGCCTCCTTGGCGGGGGTAATAGATGAGGCGTTATTGTGACTGACCACTGAAAGTAACATAAATAAGACCCGAGAGCATTGAGCTTATTGAATAGTTTAGAACATTTGTGAAGAGCACATGGAATTCTTCATTCAACCCATTGCAAGTCTCATGTACTAAAGATAAGACTGTAAACCTATTTGCTCAAATGCCTTCAATTCATAGAAGGTGAATATAGCATCATGTACAGTGCTGTGCCAAAATTTTAAGCACCCTAGATTTTTTTTTTTTTAATTTGATCTGAGGTGTTATTTATCTTTTTTTTAGTATTTTATTTCTGCAGTTGTGTTGCTGAAGATAAAAGGTTTTGCGGTAGAGAGTGGTGAAGCTTTGCAAATGTTACCTTCGGTGCAACAGGCGCTTACAAAATACATGGAGCCCAGTCGAGTTTTAATGCGAGTCCTTTCTCCCAGATTACTCATACTGAAGTCGTCAGGACTGAATACAACTGAATGCAGCCTCCAATGGCTTCTAAAAAAAAAAAAAAATAAAAAGGCTTTAAAATGGACTGGCACCAGTAAAATGTGCACAACTCTCAGCATTACGTAATTTACCTCCGCCAGGAGGTACATGTTTTTGCTTCCGTTCGTTTATTTATTTGTTTGTTTGTCTGTTAGCAGGATATCTCAAAAACGGCTGCATAGATTTTTGCCTAACTTTGCAGGATGTTAGAGTAGCACAAGAGGAACAAGTGATTAAATTTTGGCATATCTAGGCCAAAGTACAGCTGAGATATGGGCCAAAGTTCAAATCCAGCTATGCTGGCAGAGGTATGGGCTCTCACGAGTCCAGCTCTAGTTTCTTTTGTGAAGCTGACACATGGCCATCATATTAATTAAGGCAGACTGAGTAACATGTCACCTTTGTAAGCTAGCTAGGGAGTTATTACTCAGGTTAAAAGAATTGAAAACTGTAAAACTCAGTTAAATAGGCTAATTTCCCTTGAAAATCAGCTAATATTTGGGACTACTTTATGTGTTGTGACCCTGACCACAGGAAAACACATCTCTGCCATCCTGACTCCCGCTCAGTTCTTGCCATGTCGACATACAAACCATTATGTTATAACGAGCCAGCATGCAATCTCCTGAAGCATATTCGTGTGTGGTTTTGTGAGCTTTAAAAATAATTAGTAATGTCATGTCACCTGAGATCAGCACGATCCAGATGTGTGGACAAATAAACTCAGAGATTGAAGAGAGGAGTTTTAATTGGACCACATCCCTTGCCGTCTCTCGCTGTAATTTCCGGCTCATTGCTATTTGCTGACAAATACAGTATGTCAATACAAGTCGTCATTGTTTTTATATTCATTGAACACATTTTATTCATTCATCATCTCTTATGTCAATGAAATATGTTCTTTAAGTTAAATTGTCAATGAAATTAAGGCTGGGACACATGGATATACGCACATGCACACACAACCAAAGACAAGGTCGTCTCCTGGCCTACACCTGGCGTAGATTGTTACAATAAGGAAAGCTTGGTTTTTCAATCAGAGGATTGAGCCATAAATGGAATGGATTTGTGCGTTAATGTTTTATATAAGCAATTAAAAGGTATGCCAAGTATGACGAGTCTCCACATGGAGCCCCTGCGACAGTGTGTCTGAGCACTTCCTGTTCTCTGCATTTCAGAGCCTTGGAGCCTGACAGCCGAGCGAGGGACCGGCTGACATGGTGCACAGAGCCCGCGGCAAGATTTGGGGGTGAAAGGTCAAGGTTCAAAGGTCAGCACACGGAACATTGTGAAGAGCGGCGTCTGGGATTAATTAGCGCGCTGCAGCGGAGAGATAGGACCAGGGGCCATAGCGGAGGAGCTCGCGCGAAGGCCCGGTCGGACGACTGGCGAGTGCTGAGGCGCTAAGTGGAAGCAGGATGTGGGAGGGACTCGCACTGCAGGTGATTTTTGTGTGTTTGGGCGTGGCTTTGTGTAGCCACTCCCCTTCGCTTCAGGACCACGCCCACCGGAGGAGGCTCTCGACGCACAGACACAGGGAGCGAGGAAAGGAGGGCCAGGTCCTCCACCGTTCCAAGCGGGGCTGGGTCTGGAACCAGTTCTTCGTCATTGAAGAGTATACAGGGCCTGACCCGGTTCTGGTGGGGCGAGTGAGTACCCTCTCAGCTACCCCTTTATCACCTCTGCTATGGAGCTTTTCACTTCGGTTTGTTTTTCAGTTTGATAGCAGGATTACAGAAAAACTGCGGGCTCCATTTTCATGAAAAATGGTGGAACGGTGTGGTATTAGCCTGTTAAGATCGCATAAAATTTTGGAGCTGATCTGAATCACGGTGCTGATACGCAAATTATTTTTCAAGTTCATTAAAATTGAGAGATAGGGCCTTGGCGGAATAAATGCCATACATCATAAAATCCAGTAGATGGTAGTAAAGTTCAAAAGTGACACAACATTATTACTTTAGAAGAGTGGGTTATTGGCCTCGACAGAGGTCTGCGCTCTCCGAGCGCCAGCCTAGTCACGTAGCACATTCAGTTCCGTACAGATGTGGACAGTGAGACAATTTTAAAGAGCTGAAATTCCCGCACTGTTCACTCTGCATGTATGTTTACACTCAAATGAAAGCTGATGGTCTGTACTATAATTGAATATTTACTGCCAAAGGGTATTTAAATCCATATAGCAAGGGAGTTGCATGGGGATCTACATAGGAATTACAGTTATTCAATATTCTGTAATTGTCCAAATATCTACAATCCTCAATGTACATTTTTTCTGTGTTTCTGTATAAAGGCATACAAATGTCTTCGCCAATAAATGTCTTTCACAATGAAGCCATAAGAGATTTGCCTACAATTGAGGGTATCACCAATATGAAAAAAATACCCGGATGTAGCGCTTTCGGCAAAATATCTTGCTACTTCCGGAACCCACTCATTTCCAGTGCATTGCTGAGATCACGGCTATTGTTTAGCGTCAGTTAGCTGCGGCAGGACCGCGCACACACGCATATGTATATGTAAATGTGGTCATTGTGGGTATAAGTGTCTCATCCAGGGGTATTTCTGAAGTTTTTTCTGCTTATTTTCGTTCGAAGAACACATGGCAGCTTCACTGTAACGACCCATGGCCTTAATGACTACAGTTCAGTTACTGTTGGGCTCTGCAGAGATCGGAGGCGACTGGGTCACTGAACTATCCCATAATGCATCTGAAACAGGGCACGAATGCAACATCCGGGCATTTTTTGCGTATTGGCGATACCCTCAATTGCGTGACACAAAAGGAAGCCCTTGCAATATCATCTATTCATTTTACAAAATGCAGTGGACTGCCGCTTGATTAAAGGTTATGAATTAGATTCCTTTTTAATAACACTGCTTCACCCAGAGACTCGGGGAACGGGGAACCCATCTGATTTATGGGTCTTGAGGACTGACACTTATGAACATGGCTCCGCTATACATTTGTTTCCTTAAGTCCTCCAGGAGCAAGTTGGCACCTCCAGTTATTGGATGAAAATACCCGGGGTCAAAAACTCCAGCTCTTTTATTGCGTCTTAAAAGTTCATGAGCTTTTCCAGACACCGATCGATAAACAATAATAAGCGCAGTCTGAAGAATGAGTTATATATGCCGACTTCTCCATTAATCGACAAATTGAATACTTTATTTTATAATTCTGTCCCTCTGGGGTGTGATGAATCGATCTGGGAATAATTGTGCACTCTGGCATTTTCAGTTTCCCGACCTCATAAGCGATGGTGACAGGTTCCATAAGAGAGCGTGCTGCGTCCGCCATTTGTTTTCTGTGGGAAGCCAATTACTCCAGCTATTTTTCTCTGTGCTTCTGTTGTCGTGTCCCACAGCGCTTGGTTAGTGTTTTCCGCTGTGTGTCTTGAAGCGTGATTCTCCCACTGTGACCCTCATAGCGACTGCACTCTGTGTTCCCAGCTTCATTCCGACGTCGATTCCGGCAACGGGAACATCAAGTACATCCTCTCGGGAGAGGGGGCAGGAACCATTTTTGTTATCGATGACAAAACGGGAAACATCCACGCCACGAAGACGTTGGATCGCGAGGAGCAGGCGCAGTACACGCTCACTGCGCAAGCCGTCGCGCGGGACACTAACAAACCCCTGGAGCCCCCCTCGGAGTTTATTGTCAAGGTGCAGGACATCAACGACAACCCGCCCGAGTTTCTCCATGGCCCGTACTACGCCAGGGTGCCCGAGATGTCCAGTGTAGGTGAGTGTGGCCAGCAGTATTTTGGTCCTCTCCTGTATTTCTGTTCTCTTCTAAAGTACTGAAAGGAATATGAATAGCACTCTAAAAAAAAATACAACTAACAGTGCAGTCCAGTATGTGCAGTCCATAATTTGACTGGTACTTTTCGCTTTTTCGCATTATACATTGGATATTAAAACAATGAATAATAGAGTACTGTCAGAGTTCATTTGCATGTATTTGCATCCATGTCACATGATGGAATTTCAGCTTCACTGTTCAGACCACATGACGAGACCAAGCCCAGAGAAGTAGGCAGAGGTTTTAACAGGTAGTGGTGCCCAATCATGTTTCATGGTGGGCCAAGAGTATGCAGGTTTTTATTTATACCAATCATTACATCTGCGGATGATGATTCAAGCTTTCTGCTTGAAGGTGTGCTAATCAGTGAAATCAGTGGGTGGTTGCAATCGACAGTGATTGGCTGGAATGAAAACTGGCATACTCTTGCCTCTCCATGGAATGTGATTGGACAACACTGATGTATAGCTTTGGCTTTGCAGAATCGAGCTTTAACTTGCATCTGTGGGTGCAGTGCTTAATGGTGTTGACTGACAAAAGTTTACCGATGTATTTCCAGGCTCATGACACATGACACATCTATTACAGTCGCATGACGGTTCTGTAGACTGTGACGTCTTAAGGATTGGAGATCTCATATATTTGAGAGTGGTTTTTGGCCTTGCCCTTTATGCACTGAGTTTCGACCAGATTCCCTTTAATCTTTTAATGATGTGATGCTCTGTAGAGGGTTAATTGCTCTAAATCCCAGTGTTTTGGTCTAAATGGACTGTTGTTCTCAAAGTGATGGTTTATAAGGTTATACATCTGTCAACAAATTGGTGAGCCTTGACCCATGCATTTTGCCTTTGAAGGACGGCCTTTTTTAGGGGCTCCGTTTATTCTATTGCACAGTTGGCTCACCTATTAACTACACGTTTCACATCAACTTATTATTGCAACTTGTCGTATTGTTATTGTCCTAAATTGCCCCTATGCCAACTATTCTGGAGTCTTAGGTCATCAGATTTGAAATAAGAACATTTCAATATAGTAGCCGATGATGGAATTTAGAAATCACGCCATTTTGATTTTATTTGTATTTTCCATAGTGCACCTATATTTGGACATTAATTGCCTTAATCAGGGAGTGGAATGCAATATTGAAGCACTGTTGTGTGAAATGATTTTCTGTATTTCTGTGAAAATTGAAGATGAAATGCAATCTAGGGTTAAACTGGAGGAGAAACTTCCTGTTCTGATTCTGTTCTGCTGTTATCTTCGGAGACGGTGCTGTTCGCTGCTTGATGTGGCTCAAGCCAAGATGTGAAGCAAACACAAAGCATCTCATTGGTCCACTTCAGAAACACATCATGGCCACGCCCATCCTCTGTGCATGCGTATGGGCCAAACTCCCACCCAGCTCCCCCACCAATTCATCATCTGTAATGCGGACCTGTCATTGGGTAACGATCTGTTACAGGCCGATTCTGCCAGCTGACAGCTGAACAGTGCTGGCTGGATACAGGAGAGGACTCTGGGACGAGCCTTAATTCAAAAGATAAGAATAGTAAACACAGTCAGAGGATTGATTTGAATTATTCAAACTCTGAGAATTAGTTGTCAACTTTTTGATGCTCGTCTCGGAGTAAAAGCAAAAAAAAAAAAAAAGCAGTTTGCCACATGTCAGCTAACTTGGCCGATAACAGAGCTACGTTGCAGTTAATTCTGCCAGCGGCAGAGGCACTGACGCCATTCGGGATCTCGGTTGTTTTATTTCCCTCCCGGGCTCCCAGAATGCAGTGCAGATGAGTTAAGGGACTTTGGCTGAAATCTGGAGGCAGATTTTACCCGTGGCCGATAATCCAGTCCTGGATGCGGAGGATTTGTTCATAATCAGGGCAGAATGATCGCGCTCCCTGCGGGCGCTTTGTGTAGCCAGCTGGAGCGTGTCTGCACTGAGACACAGGCTTCTAGCTCATGTTCGCTGGTGCTCTGATGCACAGGTACGTCGGTGATCCAGGTGACTGCCACGGACGCGGACGACCCCACGTATGGAAACAGCGCCAGGCTGGTGTACAGCATCCTGCAGGGCCAGCCGTACTTCTCTGTGGAGCCGCAGACAGGTAGGAAACACACAGGCCGTGCTCAGCCAATCAGGCACTCAGATAAGAGATCACCATAACGGCAAAAGAGGATCGCAATTCATTCCAAAGTGCTCTTAAAACATGTGTTTGTAATACTTCGAAATTGCCAGTTGACTAAAAATGTGTTCTTTCAAGTGTAAAATATTACTTGATTGAAGTACGATTGGCTTTAAAGCCTTTCTCTCCCCATTGGCATTTCAAAAATGTCCCAGACTATTTGAACTATAATTACAAAAAAAATAAAAAATAATGTTTACCCTCAAAACAAAGAAAACAATTCAAGCAAAGATATCAGGATAATTATTGGAATCATTTGTCACCGGCCATTTTTATTCAGTAAATTGATCTATTACCAAGAAGGACTCCCCTTCCCCGCAATCTGTCCTATCAAAGAGCTTGAATAGTTGAATGGTTGGCTGTTACAGACATTTAGCCTGACCAAAATCTTAAAGGATTTTGGTTGATGCAAACTCAACCTCATCACACAGTTCCTGCAATTTTATGGCCACAATCATGCTGTAAACCTCATACAAAAGGTGCTCTGTTGGATTAGATCCTGATCATTGTGCAGGCCGCTGAAGTAAACTGAAGTCACTAATGTGTGTTGCGTTAGTTTAATTTGTGTGCTTTATGATGTGTCTGATCTATTTGAAGAACCTTTTTGAAAAAGGGTGGACTGTGGCCATAAAAGGGTTCACATGGTCTGTGATAACGGATGGGAATGATGAAGCGTTTGGTCAGGGCTCAGTTGGTGTAAACCCTGTGGTCTGCGAAATGTAGCTGTTGTGTTCAGACTAATGGAACTTCAGGCCTATTTTCAGTTCTTTCAGAGATCCCAAGGGTTCCAAAGATCCCAAATATGACCTGTTGAATTACAGGGAAGAGTGCATAAAATGATGATTTACCGTAGATATTTTCCATTTTATGTAAAATTGTGGCCATAAAAAACAGCACATTCTGGGTTTGAATTCTTCTCTCAATATAAGTGTGATGCAGCTTCAGTGAAACGCTGCAGCCAGCAGATACAGAATATGTCTGTGACATTGTCCTACAATATGAATGAAGAAATGCTTTATATGACTTTGAACCCACTTATGGGAAAACTTAAGTGAAAAAAAAAACATTAGTTTAAAGGGTTAAGGGCCAAATGTCTACCAAGAAAACATTCGCTGCACCATAACACCAACAGTAGCAACTAGCACCATCATTTATTGATGTCCTGATATGATACTCATTGCGTGCAACGCACTATATCTTGCTATTGTTGTTATATAGAGCGCTTTATACTTCTGCTTTATGGAACATTGGAGAGCCGAGCAGATCATTCTCTGCCTAAAGTACATGTTTCTCATTAAAACCTGATTGCGTCTGTGACTTGCCAAAACAGGCAGTGCTTGCAGCCAGATTAGTTCGGCAATATCATAGACTGGAGACAAACTCCCTTGGATGCCAGCTATGTGGCTGGATGCTGGGAGGGAGCAGGTGGTCGAGGGAAGTGAGCATTTCTAATAAACCAGGGCTGGACAGGGTCCAGAAATGCCAGCACTAATTCTTTCTTGGCCCATCTACGATTCCCATGCAAATGGTCGGTTAAATACAACTGCAGAGCGACTGTCTTTCCAGTGCTGTTCTGCAACAAGATGCTGCCAGATCCTCTCAGCGAGAGAGCCACTCAGGGTTGATGGGTGGTTTCAGCATGAGAGTAGTTCTACTCCTCCGCCTGAAAAATGCTGGTCTTCCACCGCACCGTTTAGCACTTCTGTTGGTCAGCTTTTTGTAACTTTTGCTTTTTCCGGTGACGTCTAAGAGAACTGTGGAGCAGGTGGGTATTTTGCCCCAGTTGAGTATGTTCCCATTGCAGAGCTGTTATCGAATCTACACAGCAAGTCCCAGCAATCAATTCTCTTCATAATCTTTGGATTGAAGTTGCTTTCCTTAAACCAGATGTTCCTAAACTGTTTGCTGCAACCAGTTGCATAGATAACTGATTTGCACTTAAGTCACTTGAAAATTTTGGGGGTGAAAAAATGGTAAAAACTGTTACAAGGTTACTATTGTACATGTGAAACGTCATAAAAACCAACCTAAAAGAATGAGGCTCACAAAGTCATGGTGTCTGGCTGGTATATCACCAGTGTTGTAAGAAGCAGTCCATGTGCGGGGCTGTGACTTTGGGTTCGTGTAAATTTGTGAGCATCAGCTGGCATTTGAGGGGTCATCAGCAGGAACGATTTTGAGCCGATGCTTGTCAGTCCATTTATTAACCGTGGAAGGGGCTTAGGAAAAAGCAAATCAACTGCACTTGTTGCGGTGTACAGTTCTAGCGTGCATATAGATGTTGGTTTCTTAGAAAATTGAAATGAGAAATGTCGCACTCGGGGTCAGGGGAAATGCACTTGCTCTGGACGTGTGTGAGGTCACTGCTTTAAGGTCATGTGGGGCATTTCAGGTCTGATTTGAAGGTTTCTGTCCGCAGGGATCATTCGAACTGCCCTGCCCAACATGGATCGAGAGGCGCGGCAGGAGTATAACGTGGTCATCCAGGCCAAGGACATGGGGGGGCACATGGGGGGGCTGTCTGGGACCACGGAGGTGAAGATCACCCTGACAGACGTCAATGATAACCCGCCCAAGTTCCCTCAGAGTGAGTACTTGTGCACTGCGGCCATTCAGGTTTATTTGTTCCTACTTCAGTGGCATGTACCAAACCTCCCCCCCGGCACGCACACACACATACACACACACACGTTCATGCATGCAAATGCACAATTAAGTGTACATGCACACATGCACAAACATGCCGGCGTATGTACACTCTCGTACACACCAGCAATCAGACACACACATACACACAAACACATGGAAATGTATACACACATCCTCGAAAGCAGTCACACACCCAGTTACAGACACAGCAGTCACTCACACAGACACACAGACATACTGACACACACGCATACACACACACACACGCGCGCGCGCACTCGCACATTTCTCTGGATGTGCTCTCGCCTTGAGACGAATTGTGCTTTTGGCTGTCCGGCTATCTCTCTGCTCGAGCCACAGAAGAGACATGAAAGGCTGTTTTTACCTTTTCCCTTAATATCTTTTTCAGGGAAAGGTGATTTTAAAGGCTGAATTATTCAATAATTTTTTTTTTTTTTTTTTGCTGAGTCCTCGCAATTGTGATGGCAGAAAAATCTCAGTCGGTGGTAAAAATTCTGAAAAAAAATGCCTCCATATAAAAAAGTACACAGAAGTGTGCAAAACTCTAATGCAAATTTAAAACTATTTCATAGGCAAAGTTTCTATTGTAAAAAGAGCTTCATACGGATTTACATTGGTGAAAGCTAAAATAATTATTTGTTGGACTACCCGTTACCTTGAAAAAGGTAGTGCTGCGCTATTGTTTTATAATTGCATAAGATTAATTGGCTCTGAGGTTGTACCATTCTGTCTGAAAGAATCGCACTTCTTTTGCAAACTTTTCTCCATGCTCGTGTCATCATTGACATCTGAATGATGTTGAAAGACATGGGTCCAGTTACCTCTGGCATAAAGCTAACATACTATTCTATTCTAAGAACATCATACCTCCAGCCAAATTCAGTGGTGGTAGTGTGATGGTCTGGGGCTGCTTTAGAAGACTTGCTCTGCTCTCTAAAAAAAAAAAAAAAAATCCTGAAGAGGAATGGCTGACCATTTGTGCGCGACAAAAAGCTCAAGCGCGATTCGGTTATGCAGCTGGACAAGGCTCCAAAACACATACGCAAGTCTGCCTCTGAATGGCTCAAAAGAAACAAGATGGAGGTTTTGGAGTGGCCTTGTCAAAGTATTGACTTGAATCTGATTGAGATGCTGTGGCATAATCTTGAACAGGAAGTTCATACTCGAAAACCCTGAATTGAAACCATTCTCGGTCACACTTTAGATGAAGTGTTGCTCATAAAGGCTTTATACAGCATGTATAATGCCTTCATAAGTGAGACATTATGTCTTCATAAATCATACATAAGCAAATGCAATGGTGAAATAACGCATCCTTATTCAGCATGTGATGCCAGATGTGACACTGACAATGTTGCATAGCTGACAATGTCACCCTTTATAGCATTTAGCCACTAGCTAAATGACATTGTGAGTTATATCCCATCTGGCATCACATGCTGAATAAGAATGTGTCATTTCACCCTTTACAAGCCATGGCATTTGCTTATGTATGATTTATGAAGACATTTTCCCGAATTCATAAAGGGTGATGATCACCCGATTATTTTAGTCACGTACAACTACTGTACGATGGCTAAAACAGAGAAGTACGCGTGTGGATAAACTCCTGTGACTAGCGCAATTCAGGTAGAACATAATCGGGTGTTTACCCATCCGTGTACAAGTCCCCGCTTAGCCGATGTGTAGTGGTGTCATGTGACACTCTGCATGGCATGAAGTGGTTTTTCTTGGCACATATTGCCTCGGTAACACAACAAACTACTCGACAGCAGGTAGCCTGTGATACACCACATGTGTCACCAACTACCATTTGGAATGCACCACATGCATAAAAGCGCAGGGCAATACATAGTTAGTGCTGGCAGAAGGGCATGGTTTCGTCTTGTGGGATGGTCAATGTCTGCTTCGATTAGGTCTAGAATATAACCAGGGCTGCCAACTCTCACGCATTCGCCGTGAGTCTCACGCCTCTTAGAAGCATTCATGTTCCCATTCCGCAGTCAGCACTTATTTAATTGAGGCGCATTTAAGTGATTCTCGCGCAGAATTGAATCCTTGAGCATGGAAGTTAACCAGTTTCACGTGCATTACGGTGGATTTCACCACTAGAGAGGTGGAAATCAATTATGACTCTGGAATTCTCATGTTTGTCTTTACACATGGGTTGGAAGCAATGGAATTGCATAAAAACGTTTCAAATGGTCTTATTTTGTTTAAACAATTCAAACGATCATGAAACACACACATTGCTTCCAACCCCTGAGTGAGGAAAAGCGCACAGTGTTTGGAGTCACAATCGCTTCCATGTTACTCGTGGTGAAATCCACCGTAACGCAAATGAAACTGAAACTTCCACGCACAAGGACTTTAATTACACCTAAGAATCTCATTAATATTCGTTGGTTGAATAATTGCTGACTACGGTGAATACGCCTTCAAAATGCATGAAACTTACACCGTATGCGTGAGATTGCGTGGAAAGTTGGCAGCCCTGATATAACGGTATGATTCTTTGGAAATTCTGCATCGCTTGACAAATTTTGTGTCGCTATGCTCTTCTAAAGAATTCGTCCTGTCTTTGAAAACCCTCAATTTGGCACCTTGCCTTTGGTCAGCCCTCTCTTCCTGCGCTATTTCAAATATGCGCAAGAGATCCGTGGTCATACATCCAGCCACACAAGCAAGCCAACAGAGAATTGGTAGCTTGTACACGAGATAAACAAGCCCCTTGGGACGATTAGAATTTCTTTTGTTACCTAGACAGGTGTGACTAACCATGTCCGTTGGATAAACAGCAGCTGATCTGATCTCTCTTTATGAATTCGGGCCTAAATTTGTCCGCTTGATCATCACCTGTTTATACGCTGTTTAGCCAAGTTAACCGTGATCAAGGGAAAAACACCCTTTATGAATTCGGGGGATTATGTCTCATTTATGAAGGCATTATACATGCTGTATAAAGCCTTTATGAGCAACACTTAATCAAAAGTCTGACCCAATTCTCCAAAGAAGAGCAGGTGAAATTCCTCCACAGTGATGTAAAAGACTCGTTGCAAGTTATTTCAAGCATTTGATTGCTATTGTTTTTTTTCCACCAGTTGTTTGGTTTGGGGGGGGGATACCTCTTAACATGGGTGACATAGGTTTTGAATTACTCTTAATGCTCAATAACTGAGATGATAATTTAAAAGCTGCATTCTGTGTTAACACACATTGTCTTTGTCCCATATTAAGATTAATTGGGTGACCTGAAACATTTAAATATGACCAAGAAAAACCAAAAACAGAAAAATTTGGAAGGGGCCAAATAGTTATACGGAGTACTGTATGTGTGTGGGTATACAAGTGTCTGTGAATGATAGTAGTTATCCATGAGCTTCGTGTGCACAGCTTACCTGACATGACATATGCTTGTCTGAATGTATGTGTGTGTGTGTGTGTGTGTGTGCATGAGTATTTGCAAATAAGTGAGCATATTTGCCTAGTTTTTTTAAATGTGTTTATATTTACGTTTTGCATTCGCATATAAGGCTTGAGCACTTCCGCATATTCTATTCCTTCCTTGAGAGCATTCAAACGGCATCCATTTCAGCAGTTAAACTGCACACTTGGCCCCCCAATATTACCCCGCCCTGTGTTGTATCACAGCCCTGCACGGTTCTGTTCCCCCTCTATATTTTGAGCGGAAATGGCCCGCTACCATATCAGAGCTCCGGCGGGTCTCTCCGTTCTGCCATTTCAGCAGAAATGGAGCAAGAAAAAAAATGTGGCCGGAGCAAGAGCAAGGTCTGTTTATTAGAAAATGAAATTTTATTAGTGGCCAGGGGGACACTTGTCTCCTTTTCCTTAAAGTGCACCGCGCTCACCGGACATGCATCTGAGCACAAATTTGGCAGACTGAAGGGCCACTGAAGGAAAGCCACTGCAATGCCATGGGAAATTTTGGCGTTATATGAGCATGATTCATCCTGCGATGCTGCGAGCGTGAGCTAGTAAACCTGCAGCCTTGTATGCACCGGTCTTCAGGAAACACGAGCGTTTCTAAAGCAGTTTTTATCACCACATATCTCCTATCTGCACTGCGGTTATTCCAGTATCTCTCCCATTTGGGTATCTTCCGTATCTATCGAGCCGCTTCCATTTCGAGATCTCTCTGCCTCTTCAACGCACCAATCACTTCATTATCACTGCCGAGTGCTCCCCCACTCCACCCGAGTGTCATTTTTAGGAGGAGATATAAAAAAAAAAAAACCATGACGTGCTCAGTCGCGTAGACCGTAAAAATAAGTAGTCTGCTGGGAAGAAGATCTTCGTTTATTGCGGTATCCCTCATTTTCCATCCTTTTATCGGAAATGACACTGTTTTGTCACATGGCTGCCTGCTGTGCGTGACCGCTGTACAGCATGTTAGCTCCCCCTAAAGCACATTCTCCCGCCCACTGTAGTTCATACAGCGAGCCACACAAGTGTACCGCAGGAGAGCTAGCGTTAATTAGTCAGGAAAATCTGTCGCCTCTGATAGCGGACTTGCGCTCACACGGTTGTAGCGCGACACAGGCTGAATTACGCGTGCCCTCTAAAGAAGCGAGGTATCCGACCGCCATCCGCCTTTTCAGTCTCCGCGTCAGTCTCCCAGGCTCAGCTCGACGCCTCCTGCCGTGCCAGAGCCTTTATGCTAAACTGCAGGGGCAGGGGGATCAGCAGGTACTTAATCAACGCCAGCGCTTTGCTTTTCCAGGTTAGGCCTTGTCATCTTCCGCTTCATTTAAACTGAATATAAATCAAGGCATTGTTTTGTCAATGCTGCGCAACACCCAAAGGATGCGAGATAGTTCAGGTAAACAACTTGAAATGACAAGAGAGCGGCATCGACTGGCTGAGGCCAAGAAGTATTGACTCCCATCCTGGCGTGAGGCCATCACTACAGGTGCTGAGGTGCCGTCTGTCTCTCCGAATACAAATGTGTCATCTCTGAGCTCCACAGTGGATTTCCCATGCTCTTTATCCTCCAAAATATATGGCTATCATGTTTATACGAGGTGGAAAAATAGTCAAAATAGAAGATTTAAAGTTAAAAGAGTCTGTTATATGTAACATTAGCTCACTGAATGAGCTTTGCGTTGCCTGAGCTGAAACATCTCAGAGCCTTAAAATGTTTTGAGAGCCGCAGTGAATATAAATATGAGAAAATGTTTGAAAACGTACACGTCAGAGATGACCTTTTCTCGGCATGTACTGTACCAGAAATTTAGCAGGAAGTGACATGACAGCGGAAAAGTGTACCGCGTTAAATATGCGATGCTTGTGCCCTGTTAGACTGAGAAAGCAGGCCTTACGCGCTGGTTGACCTTTTTAAAATGCTCTCATGCTCGTGTCAGAAGTTGTTTCTAAATGAGTTGTGGGCCTTTGGCATTCTGATAGGCTGACCTGGTGAGGCTAAGAACTGTAGAGCACTGCTGATTAGCCGAGCCAGCTGGGGGCGGGGTGTGGTGGTAGAGGGGATGTGTCCACAGCACCCCCAACCTGCCAGTGACGTTCCAGCTCGCCTGCAGATCTGTACGGTCTCAGCCTAACAGAGCCAGAAAGGTCACCGAGCAAAATGTTCTAAGCAGTGCTATGCATTCTTATTCACCGTGAATTTACATGATAAATGGAGCCACTAAACAATGAGAGATATTTATAATGATTATTTCACCTCTACTGCTCCGGTCACTACTACCATGGCCAATACTTCTACCACTACTACAATTAATAATAATAACGATAATAATAATCATCATCATCGTCATCGTCCTAGTCGTCATCACCACCATCATCATCATCATCATCATCATCGTCGTCGTCGTCGTCGTCGTAATGTCTCGGCTCAGCAAGAATATCTATGGTTCAAAACTGGCCTGGTCTTGTAGTGTTTATGTGTTCTATGCGTATTATTGTAATAACAGTAAATACTCAAAATAAGCTAAACCAATGGGGCAGAATCTGGCTGAGTTTGGGTTTCAGTTATCCGGCCGAACAGGTGATGGGCTGTGAGTATAAACACACTGCATGATAGGGTGACTGTGGATGTGAAACACACAGGACGATGGGGTGACTCTGTCCCTCTCCTGCAGGCACCTACAGCATGTCGGTATCGGAGGACAGTGCGGTGGGGGAGGAGGTGGGCCGGTTGAAGGCGCGGGACCCTGACCTGGGCGAGAACGGGCTGGTGTCGTACCGGCTGCTGGAGGGGGACGGGATGGGCGTGTTTGAGATTCATACGGACTCACACACCCGCGAGGGCGTCATCAAGCTCAAAAAGGTGAGGAGGGTCCTGCTAGGCTAACGCACTTTTATGTGGAAGTGTGATATGTGGTGCACATATTCCGAAGCTGGGGCACATAGTGCTGCCTCGTGTCCTCCTGTGTAGAGATGCCATGTTCTCACCTTGTCTACATTGGCATTTGTCCACAGTCCAGTGACATGTAGTTTAGGATATTTTCAAACTTTAAAATGCCTCTCAGTATGTGCGTTAGCGAATACGATGCATACCTCTCGACAAATTGGCGACCAAGGAGAATTCCCTCCTCTTGTCAAAGTGCATGCTGGGAAAGGACCCAGCACTTCCTGCAACCCAAACCAGGAAGGTCTTGTTTTGATGATGGAGATACATATGAATAGGTATTATGATGTGGAAATGCAAACAGTTGGGCGGCTGAATGGTTTGTTCAGCAACGAGCATGATATGACAGATTTTGAGTCTAATTGCTTACTGTGCCTGTGCTTACTGAGGTTAATGCAAACTAGCAGAGTGAAGCTAAAGTGGAGAGGAGTATTTTTCAGGGAGGGAGGGAGTGAACTTGCTTTTCTTTGTCTCAGTTTGCAAATGGATGATGTGTGCAGGGCTAATGGAGGGCAGTACAATGTAGAGAATGAGTGTATTAGCACGATGTTACGGGTCTCAGTCTTTGGGATGAATACTCACGGAATTCCTTGGCTCTCTGGGTGTTGTGTACTCTTTGCCATTTGATCCGGTCAATCTTACTTTTGTAACGAAACAAAACATTGAGCCATTTCAAATGCACTATTTTTAAATGATTTATTTTAGGGCGTTTTTACCTTTGTTTGACAGGGTAGAAATGACAGCCTGGAGGAATCGGGCTCGAGAGAAAGAGTGACACGCAAGGCCTCGCGGTCAGATTTGAACAAACAAAGTTTTGACTCAGAATGAGCATGAGGACAACATGTTACAAGCTGTACCGCCCAGAAACTACAAATAAGGTTATTTTTTCATAAATGAACTCATGAAATAAAAAGTAAGCACATACTGTACCTATGTACAATGTATATATAGTGCATACTATAGTGCATTGAGATTATTCATGAAGAATGGCATGACCTGCTCCATTACTTTAACCCAGGAACACATTCTGGGCTTAATATGGTTGTGATAAAAGGGTGTTTTGGATAAAAAAGCCACACCAGTGTTCTTTGCTCATTTGAAAATGTAGAACACATTTTCTTATGATCAGATTGAGAGTATTATCAAGCCTGGCATCATTCATGAGAGAACACAAAGGGACTTCATGTCGTCTTTTGCCTGAGCTTTTCTCCTGGCTCATAATTATCTGTTGCCCTGATTAGTGCGTGCCCCTCTCTCTCGGTCTCACTGCCTCATCCCCTATCGCTCTCTCCAAATATCTGACTGTCTTCAAGTAAATACAATTTTTTCCACTTAGCACCGAGAAATTTTTCTTTGGGGCATTTCAGCAACTGTTCCATGATCTAAACTGGTTTAATGCCACTGGATAAGGAAGTTAACATGTTTTTATGCTTGCTCTTTCACTGGAAAAGCATCAAGGAAGAGTATAATTTGGCATACACCAGTCATACAGTGTTTGTCATAGTGGAGAATTAATGCTGACTTCATCTGAGGATGAACGATGGCAAGTTTCAAATTTTCATCAGGTCATTCAAATTTTCTCTCAGATAAGATTGTGTGCATGCTTGCACGTGTGCGTGTTCATGTGTGTATGTGCTTGTGTGTGCGTATGTGCATGTAAGTGTGAATGTGTGGGAATGTGTGTGTGTGTGTGTGTGTGTGTCTGTTTGTGAGGGCGCACATGCCCAATTTAATGTGACACCACCTTATGTGTGGCATAAGCACTGCCATTCCTGCCGGGTTTTTCTCCTAGAGTACACTGTGCTGCCAGCAGTCTCGTCTGTCACCAGATTTCCTAAAGCGCCCCCTCCCACCTAACCCCCGCTCCTGCGCCCCCCCCGTCACAGTGACTCAGAGTCACGATTCGGCTCAGGGGCTCATGGTGATCGACAGTGGTGAACCTGCTGCCCCTCCTGGACGGTAACAGTGGCCTGGGCCGTCACTGATGCTGCCCCCACCCCCAATGAAGCACCCCAGTCCCCCACCCCCCCATTCTTCAGCCGAAAAACCAGAGACCTCACACTCCTTCTCTCTCCATCTCTACTCTACCAGTCACAGTCCTGTTAACACAGCAGGCCTCCACGTACAATACAGCACAAAAAAGCACCTGTTTTCCTTCACTTTGCATTGATTTATTTTGACTCAAGCAGCCCTGCTAATATGAAATACCAGGAAGTGCTTTGTTGAAAGGTTGGGCAGCCATTTTGGGTCTAGGGAAGTCAAGCCGGGTAGTGTAGTGCTTCTGTGGCTCCCATTACCGGTGGGCAGGAGGTGGTAACAGCCCTTAGAGATGACAGCTTTTGTATGGACAATGCAGGCACGACTGAGTCATGAAAGAACTTATTTTATTCTGACTCAGGCTGGGGGAGAGAGACTGTCATTTGGCTTTTTTAGATGCTGCTGCCCTGCTTTCCCATGAGCTCTGTGTGAGGCCATTCTCAGCTTGTGTGTGTGTGTGTGTGTGTGTGTGTGCGCGTGTTTGCGTATATGCACTATATAGATGTGTGCGTGAGAGAGAGACAGCATGTACATGAAAGCTGTGTGTGTGTGTGTGTGTGTATGTGTTTGCATTTGTGGATGAGACAGAGAGAGCATGTGTGTTTGAGAATGTGTGTGTTTACGAGAAGGTATCGGTGTGTGTCACTGACAGCATGTTTGTGTTTGCATGTTTTTGCTTGTGTGTGCCTGTGTGTGTGCGTATGTGTGTGTGTGTGTCTGAGAGAAAGCATGTGTGTGCGGGCGATTGCGTGTGTGTGCGCGCACATGTGTGTGTATGAATATGTGCGTGTATGCGTGTGTGTGTGTGTGTGTGTGTATGTGTGTTTGTGCAAGAGGCGAGGAAAACGCAGGAAAAGCAGAAATTGCTCAAACGACGATCACTTTCACTTGGTGTCTTCACACATTCCCCATGCACCTCTCAGGAAATAGTCACCTTTCTGCTCTTCAAAGCCTGTTGAAAATGAAACCGGAAATCACTGACAGACCTTCTGCGGTTTTAATCAAGCATTCCGTTTTAAATGTGAGCAGTGGCCTCGCCGACTGTGCGCTAAGAGACAGCCGCGGCATGATGGGGAATATTACCTGCCGCTGATTAGCTTCAGTCAGCGCGTTATTAGGTGGCGGTATAAATGATAGAAGGGGGACCTCTGTCATTGGGAGACACGCCGAGAGAGAGGAAGAAGAGAGTTGGGTCACACTTGTTTTTCCAGTGTTGGCAGCTTCATTTCACTGACTATAAATGAACGGGGAAAAACATGCTGAGGCAAAGAATCACATTGTAAACAATCATAAAGGATAATGTCCCCCAAAGAGAGAGCAGCGCGAGGAGAGCCGGGGTTTTAAATTGCTTTTCGCGGAAACCGCGCTATGTGGGCTGAGGTTTCCTCCACTCGAAATGACTCTGCGTTGCACCTGGACACTGATGCTTTTGTTTTATTCCCGATGTTCTCTCGCTCGCATATGAATACATTTTCAGGAAGGAAATGATGTTGTTATGTCTTTTACACATCAGCAGCGCTGATGTAATTTGCTTATACCCCTCCTCCTACGTTTACGTTTTATTTTTTTGTTTAGATAAGGACCCCCACGCCGAGAATAAACAATAGAATTATTGATGTTCAAAGCAGTTGCACAGATATAGAATTATAAGAGTTATTCTGAAAGGGCCGCAGTGCAGAAGGTATTGGTGTTGGTCACATTCGCTGCGTCTGAACACTTCCTAATATCTGCAGCAACAGTGCCCTCTAGCTTTTCACCTCGGAAGTAAATGTATGAACAAGAATTTATATGGATAATGTCAAGCCAATGAATTAATCCACGCTTTGTTGTCACCGCACCTGCTTCATATTCACTTACATTTCACTTGAGAGAGACGTGACGAGCTTGAGAGTATTCATTAGCGTGTCTGAGAGGAAAATGTCTGGATGACACGCAAATTGTCCAGTCCTGTCACTTTAATAACATTATGTTCTTTTTAGGGTATAAAAAGAAAATGCTAATAGTTTCATCTCTTTAGTGTAGTTCATTGCTGGAATTAGAGGACAGCTTGTGAATTTTACATTACAGGAATCCTGGCTGTTGGTTCTTTACACAGAAAAATAGCTTATCCCAGCAACCTTGACCTCCTACCCATATTAAGATTAAATTGGTGTGCCAATTTCAGAGCGCGGCTTTAGCACTTTCAGTATCTCACCACTGCAGCTGGTAAGATTGAGCAAATAGTCCTTCAAGTCATAAGTCGGCTGCTGCCTTGACTGAAGTCTGCTTAATTCATTTTAAATGAGACTTTTGCAAGACAGTTTGATAAATGGCAAACATACAGCACATATTGACAGACAAGAGTAAAGCTGTCCTAACAGTTTTTATTTCAACATTCAATATCATGTGTTTTAATGATTATTTTTAGATTTATTTATCATGTGAACATACTACAGTGAGGTCTGTAAGTACTGTACATGGATGCAAGAGTGACCGCTGTGGCAACGGATCGAATCCAGCTGTGCCGGTGCCGACTGCGATCGGCAGTCTCGCGAGGGCAGTGCATAATTGGCATTGCGCTGCTTAGGGACATGGGAAGGATACAGTCGGTTTGAGTCAGCACAGCTTATTGCTCAAGTGCCCCCTATTGGCCTTTGGGGCGCTCGTCAGTAAATTTTTAAGCGCATGTTCAGTTTCCTCCGCCCTTATTCTGAGCTTGTGAGGTTTGAAGCTGTTAGTGTAATGAAGCAACAACTTAGAGGAGAGTGTTTCGGAGGAAAACTATGCTTGCTCTCCCAAGGTGGCAGCATGGGTCATGTATGAGCATGCATGTCCAAGAAGTTCACTGATTTGACACTCCAGATTCAGAAGGGATTGGAGATGCCAAATTTAGGGCAGTGACACAATTTAAACAGGCAGAAAATCATAGAGTTCACTCTTCAAATGTCAGTCTGTCATTTAACCTCAGGTATTTACAGCCATATGGATTGAACTGTGTGGGGATTTCTGCTCTGCAAAACTAGCTTACTGCACAAAGAACTTTCACTTTAAATTTCCATATGGTATTCATGCTATGAGGGCTAACGTAAGTTTCGTCAATCCACAGGCAGTTGACTTTGAGACGAAGCGTGCATACACGCTAAAGGTGGAGGCTGCAAACACGCTCGTGGACCCGCGCTTTATCGCCTGGGGGCCCTACAGAGACACTGCCGTGGTCAAGATTGCCGTGGAGGATGCAGACGAGCCCCCTGTTTTCATCTCGCCCACCTACAGCTTCGAAGTGGAGGAGAACGCGCCAGACGGGACCGTGGTGGGACGGGTGCACGCCAAAGACACCGACCTGGCCAACAGTCCCATCAGGTGCGAGCAGACACTCTGCTCAACCCCCGTCCCGAATCGATCCCGAAGCTCATCCCCAAAACTAACTGAACAGGGTGAAGAAACCATGATAACTGCGATACACTGTGATCCACGTCTCCGCTGATTGACACCTGTCATAGGATTCAGGCAGATGCAGACTCCCTTACGGCTGCTTTTACAGTAATACCCATTACCCATTGATGCGGTGCCCTGTTAGACCGTTTGATTGTCATTCAGTGCATTTTCATGAACGGGAGGAAATCCATGTTGTCACTGTTATAGTAAAATGAAAGTGTGCAAATTTGTTGCTAATTGTACCAAAAAAGTATATATGCGAAAACTAAGATATTATAACGCACCTTTGTGTACATTGTGGAGAGAAAAAGGATGCAGTGCACATGAATGTTTTTGTGCTGGACTGTAGAACATGGCTGCTGGGTCAACTGCTCTAAAGTGCTGGAGGGATCACCTCAGGCTTGGATCAAATCCAAAAGTGTGAGTGCCAGCCTGGGCCAACAGCCTTTTAACAGCAGTGCACAATGGCCTTTGCACTGCTCAGGGATATGGGTGGGGTACAGTCCATTTGGGTTAGCATTGTTCATTGCGTAAGCACCTCCTGCTGGCCATCTGGGCGCTCATCACTAATATTGTAAGCAAGCTCATGTTTAGGTTTCCTCCGATCTTGTTCTGAGCTTGCGATGTTTCAAACTGCAAGTGTAAAGACGCGGTGGCTGACAGGCGTGTTTTGGATGACAGAACTGTGATCTGTCTGCACCCTCCTGAGATGGCAGCATAAGTCACTTATGACCATGCTTGTATATCATTCACTGATTGGACATTACAGATTCGGGTGGGATTGAAGATGCTAAATTAAAAAAAAAAAACAAAAAAAAACTGCAGACCCTGCAGCCATCTTGGAGCCTCATTCATGATTGGTCATTTCCTATGCAGGTACATGATTTCTCGCCACACAGACGTGGAGCAGTTCTTCAGTATTGGCCCTGAGGATGGTGTCATCAGAACCACGCGACCACTGGACCGGGAAACCCAGGCCTGGCACAACATTTCAGTCAGCGCTACAGAAATCAGTAAGACCTGGCACAGACTGGCATGAGGCACAACCAATACATTTTGCATATTTAGTGGTATGCCCTGGGTATTAGAATTTAATGATGTTTACTCAGGTGATATTTGCAACTGATATTTGTATTCTTTAATTATGAGTTCAAGAGTTGAGAAGGAGAAAAGTAATATCAGTACAGTATGTGCTGTATAATGACCAGCCTTGACTGCATGGGCTGGTATTGCTTTCACCTTGTGAGTCATGAGTGTGTGCTCATCATTGCAGCGAAAATGTGGCCCTAGTGATACCTATTGCAAAGTGTTCTACCACAGATGAGGCTTTGTGTACTTTGCCTGGTGATTATATCTGTCCATCTGTCGGTCTGTCTGTGGGCAAAAATTTGTCAAGCGATGGTCTCACAGCCATGTGAGTCACAGTCACAAAACTTCACAGGTGTGCAGTTGAGATCTCAGCGAAAGCTGAGATCGAAGATGGGTGCGGTCTTTGCCAGGGAATCGCAAGATAGTCTCTAGTTTTGCGTGGGTTTGAAAGGTCACCTGCCCTTTTGAAATGGTTCATTTGGTTTTAGTTTATTCGACCATTCATCATGATTAACATTTTATAATGAGTTTTGAAAAAAGACTCTGCAAGAGACACAAGAGTTTTAAAACTGCTTACCAGCACACTAAAGAGATTGCATACTTGTTACTGTAATCAATCATATCACAGAATAAAGGTCAGTGATCCCCCCCCCCCCCCCAAGACCCAGTGGAGGATCCCTTCTTATTGTACAGGACAAATCTGATTTCTGTATCTGATTAATGCAGTTTTTAAAATGTATTTTATTTTATCTTTTTTATGCTGCACTTATTCAGTGCATTTAGACTACAAACGTATTCATGTAGTGTTTGTGATATTGTTACCAGCGGCAATAGCCTCGGCTGGTATGGTTTTGTGAGTCTGTGCGCATGTGTGCGTTTGTGTGTGTTTATGTAAGTAAATGTGTGTGTGTGTGTGTGTGAATGTGCGCCATCATGGCAAAGGGTGGTCCTAAAGACACCTTTTGTAGCAGGAACTGTCACAAAAGCGGTGTCACAGCATGATGCAGTCTTGCACTTTCCTGGTGTGAAGATGAGATCAGAGTGAAAGTCGGGGTTCGAGGAGGGTGTGGTCTGAGCATGGGCACTGAATCCTGGGGGGTAGAACGAGCAGCTGGTATAATCCTATTGCAGGGTGGTCTCCAGTGTGCACTGTCGGGTGTGATTTGTCATTAACATCTTGGTAATGAGAGAAAGTCCTTTCTTAATGTTCAATTCCTAGCACGTTAAAACAGATTTAAGTAACAACAGAGGAAACAAATGTACTGTGTTGGTCTAACAATCACACAGCCAATGAGCATCAAGGTGAGGAGTGTTTGCATCGACAGTAAGCACACAGGAGTATCCAACATAAGATAACTACTGAGCAATGGGCCAACTAATGGTTTTCTTTAACTATGAGTAGATAAATAAATATATAAATAAACATCAGTCTAAAAAGTTCTCTGTAATTTGCCTTTTTTTTTTGGAAAATCAATCTTTGTACATTTAATACTTGCCCTTTCCTTTTGGTATAAACTAAAGCAGAAGACAGAAACTAACCTACAGAAAATTGAAAAGACTTGGATTCCTGGGATACTGAGTCAGTGCTGCACCCCATAATCCAATGATAATAGAGCCTGACAGTTACCTCTGTCGTTGGGTTTTTGTTTAATTTTTGTCGTTAAGAAAGACGTGCTGCATCTAAACAGGGGCTCTCTCAGCATAAGGCAGCTCACCTGTCCCCGCCCCTCTCCACAGGTGGGCACCATCAAGACGCGAAAGTCCGTGTCAACATCAAAGTTAAAGATGTGAACGATAACGCTCCAGAATTCGCCGCTCAGAATGAAGTGCTCGTGTGTGAAAATGTGGCACAAGGCAAGGTAAGTCCCCTTCAGTTTATTCACAGTCTGCTGTAGAGATGTACGGCGCACACAGGCCAGCAGGTTACATATTCTAACCCCTTATGAGGTTTGGATGTTGCTCCCTCAAGTAAGATTTTAAAGTCTAGTTTCACAGCTGCATTGCTTTAGTAGAAATCCAATTCTGTCAAAAGTGCTCTACATAGACAGAATTTCATTTAGCTGAGTAATTAGCGTTGCAAAAATGTAATGTTTCCAAACTGTGTTAAATTTCGCAAAATTTTTGGTGACTGAAGCATAGATTTAGTCAGTATCAGTGGAATACTGTCTTTAATCTAAAATAAAACTCATTACCAGAATTATTCACTTAATGCCTTTTTAAACTTTTTGCGATTTACCTGTCCGTGGTATGAGAAGGGGCATTACGCGCCATCTGTCTCTAACTACTGCAGTGAACAAAACTGTGCTTAAAAAAAGTTTAATAAATACAGTTTGTTAGTGCCAAATGTTTTCCAAAATAAATAAATAAATAAATAAATATGTTGTAAATAAAAACTTAAGATTTATTTATTCGGAAGAGATTTTGTGTCACGTTATTTATTTTTTGCGATGGCCAATGCTAACACCTGTCCCCCTGTGCTTTAGCTCATAGAGACGGTCAGTGCGATCGACAAAGATGAGATGGCCCATCGGCAGCACTTCCGGTTCAGCCTCGCTCCCGAGGTCGCCAAAAACCACAACTTCTCACTCAAGGACAACAGAGGTCAGTAAGCACATGATGTACACTCACCTCCGCTTTTCTCTTGCAGGGGCGGACAAGTAAAGGCACTTAATTATGGGATGGCAATTGTTCATGGACCTTAACATCGACAGAGCTTGCATATGCTATCTAGCGGTGATTGTCCGACCCATGGCAATCATTCGTTTTTCACTGCAGATAATCTGCCGTTGTCTTATTGAATGGTTAGAACTTCATTTTCGATTTCAAATTTGCAACACTCCTTAGGGCTATAATATCATCTCTCAGAAGATAGATTTTCAAAAAAGTCATTTATCTGACTGTCTAATTGGTCAGATCAGCAGTATGATGGCTGTACTCAGACACTCTCTTTCACAAGGCCTTCTAGATTCTGCAGTCTCAATTCAGACTTGTTTTTTTTCTGTTCTGGTGTTCGCAGAACAGTTTGTCGGCCTTTGTCGCAATGTTCAAATAACGCTCACTAGCCTAAAACCACGCTATCAACTGTGAACACGGGAGTTTATTGTGAAAGGATGACGACTCCAGTCTGAAGCGCGGGGAAGCCTTCGGTCAATGATCGTACTGCAGCTTAGGGGCTAAGTGAACCCCCACTTGGTCCTATAGTGGAGAAACAGGGAGGGAGAGAGGGAAAGAGAGAAGAGTGGGAGGAGCATGTTTACAAGAATGAACCCTAAACAATACTGTAGCTCCGCTGATCAATGCTGATTGTCACCAGAATGCAAACCGTACTCTCCAGTTCAGGAATCATGACTAACCCTCAGAGCACTATAGGCAATTATAAATTGGTTAAGTATGTTATTGCTTGCATACAGTAAAAACGGCCTGCCAATATATCCTGTATTGGCTGACCTTACGCTGCTTTGGCCGAGTTCAGCACGTGCACAAGTAACCATTGGCAACTGTGGCATTCACTCTCTTCAAAGAGGCAGACAACAGTCGCAGACTTAGCATTTAGCTCTTTAATGAGTCTTGAAGTCGCGTACTTCAGAAGTCATAGTCATAATATTGTCATGATAGCACAACATACTTAA
Organism: Gymnothorax javanicus; assembly: GCA_029692085.1. Classification (NCBI taxonomy): domain Eukaryota; kingdom Metazoa; phylum Chordata; class Actinopteri; order Anguilliformes; family Muraenidae; genus Gymnothorax; species Gymnothorax javanicus. Next base: position 3,605,116 of record CM056209.1, on the reverse strand, counting down.
CCAAATGATAAAAATATTATAAATTGCTTATTTTCGCATTGCCTTAGTATTGGCCTTTGGGTCGCGGTATTATTAACACGGCGACCCTCAGGCCAATACCAAGGCAATACGGAAATAAGCAATTAATAACATATACTATACTGCCCTACAATTTAAACGGTAAAAAATGGCTTCAGAGTTTGTTTGCGGTCCCAACAAATGAATAGTTAGGACATCTATGATAGATTATGGTTAACTGACTTATCATGGTGTAATTTCTGTCCAAATAAATCCTGACCTCCAGATACCTTCAGGCCCAAAACTGTGTAACTCACATTTTACCCAAAATGTAGTTACTGCACTTAGGCTTTGTAGGGCAGTATAGTTGCCTAATGATGTAAGTCTTAAGACATCAAAATCAGATGCTGTTGAAAACCTATCATATGACAACTTGTTTCAAAGGGCTCCCGCAGGGCAGCCCATTTAAATGAGTTTTCACATGATAGATTTTCAACAGCTCAGGCTAATTACATTTTTAATTCCTCGAAAATTTATCCAGCGCTCTGAGGGTTAAAAGGCTGCATTTGTGTCTGACATCATCAACATTCTCCCTTAAATCCATTATTTTTCTCTGCCGTTGATTACTTCTCCCTGGCCACAGACTATAGTACTTCCATGGTACGTGCCTCCAGTGTACCTGCTGTCCTCAAGAGGGTAATTATAAACTCGGCTGTCAGTCTTAAATATTAAGCAGCTACAGTATCTGAATCCAATAGACCTTCTGTTATGTTAATGTTGCCGTTTTCTCCTTATTCTGTGAGAAGACACCTTTACCCAGACAGATTAAGCTGCACGCAGGTATACATTTCACGTATTAACCATTTATATGAGGAGATAATTACAGCACTAATTAAGGCTGTGTTTAATGTACTAATTAAGCGTTTTGCTCAAGGGTACCACAGCGGTGCCCTCTCCTGAGCTCTACTGTCAAGGTAATCTGTCTCGGAGATCAGTTATGATGAAAGAGGATGCTTTAAAGAAGATTGATACTGCATGACTGAGTACATAAATATTCAAGGAATGAAATTCAACAAATCAAGGATTCTTTGGGGAGATTATGATAATTACAACCAAATTAATCTGTTCTATGTACTTTAACTTGGTTTGGAAGCACACCGAATAATTGAACGCCAGCTGAGATTTAATAAGAAAGGTAGCCTTAAATTACTGCGCGAATCAATGTAAGTGCTTTCGCTGTACGTTTTCTGGAGGTACTGGACCACTGAGCACAACAGACTTTGCAAATGGAAAAAACTGAACAGTTCCCTTTATTTCTGCTTGTAAATCAAACTTAAGGACAAATATTGATCGAAATCGGGCCAGTGTTTGTTATTTTTTTTAAGTGAACATGGGCACGTCTGTTATATTTAGACATACAGCGAAGGTCACCATCATTTGCTCAGTGTTTTGGAATGTGTACCAATAGGATTCGCCTCTGGCTACACAGACTGATTAGAGATTACTGTCAAGAAATTGTTGTTTGTAATAATACTGGGGGTTGTGCGATGTCATGCGTGAACTGGATTACATGTGTCCTGGGGAGATAGGTATTGCTATTTGGGAGAAAATTAATTAAATTGTGTGAGGGATTTTGTAAACACCCCTCATATTCTGTGCCGAATCCTGACAGAAACCGAAGCTTATTTCTGGGACAAACGCAGTTCTGTTCTTTCAGAAAGTGACTGATGCAATTAATTGCTACCATTACCTGCTATTGAGAGGATTTAGGCACTGTCTTTATTAGCTAAGGCAGTACAGCACATGCAGTCTTTCAGCAAGCATCAAATGAATGCATGTCAGCGTTAACACTGGACTCATACTGGAGTACTTTACAGATGAATGTTGCCTGCAGGAATGAGGGAGTCGAGCTCATTCTGTTTAACGATGATGTATTTTGATAATCAACCTGTTTTGAATTAGCGAGGTCTCTCCGTGAAGGCTTCCTCATTTTATAGCAATGAACATTTGTATGTTTCAGAGGTGAATACTGAAAAATGCACTGAAAACACTGAAAAATGTTAATAATTAAACAAAGATGTTCGCAAACAGATTTAGATTCATTTACATTTTCTAAAGGCATGTTGTATTTTGTCTCCAACATCAAAGAAAATAGTTCAAACTTCAGCTATTTCTGTTGAGATTCTAAAGCGTTTCCATTAAACTCCTGAAATGAAACCATTTTCATTAATAAAACCTACTTGCAGTCTGAAAGATACATGCGCAAATTGGGAAGGGTTGATTTATTTTCATATTTATTTGTTCGAGTCACATTTTGAACAGCACACAGTGAATCACCTGATCAAATTTAATTCATTCATATGTGAAAATAAAGGAGTTTTTAAGTCATTTTTTTCTGAAAATCGCACAGAAATCAGCTTTGCATTGGCCTGTTGCCCTTGGCTATGGATAAAAAAATGTGCAGTTTGAAAAAGTGGAACAGACGAGTTAAATGTGGTTTGAATGTAGGTTGATGTGCCTGAGGCTTTAGGAGGCCATGTATTGTACACAAGATAAATTGCTGGCGCTGTGAACGGCATGACAGAGGATGGTAAATGTTTCCACTGGAAAGATGAGGGATTAACCCTTTGAGCACCATCGGCAACTATAGTTGCCCAGTGGTGTAAGATATCAAAACCAGATGCTGTTGAAAACCTATCATGTGGCAACTTGTTTAAAAGAGCTCCCGCAGGGGAGCTCTTTTAAAAAAGTTGCCACGTGATAGGTTTTCAACAGCTCAGGATAATTACATTTTTAATTCTTTGAAAACTTATTCAGTGCTCAAAGGGTTAAACTCAATGACTGACAGTCAATCATAGCAGGGCCTTGTGTTGCACCCAAAACACACACATGCACGCACATAAACACACACACACACACACGCACATGTTGCGTTTTCATGATTTGAGGGATATCCCACAGACAAGCATTCATTCCTTAACCCCTTACCCTGACCTTAACCATAAACAGGAGATACCCAGCCCTAACCATAACCCTGACCTTTACCTTAACCCCTAACCCGAAAATAACTCAGTTACCTTGCGGGGTCCAAAAAAGTGTTCTCATTAGGATGAAGAAATCTGGTATTACATCACTTGTGGGGACATTTGGTGCCAACAAATGGGAGGAATACCTACCCACCCCACACACACACACACACACACACACACACACACGCACGCACGCACGCACGCACGCACACACACACACGCACACACAGGCACACATGCGCGCACACGCACACACACACACGCACCCATGCACGCACACACGCACGCACACGTGCGCGCACACATACACACACACACACACGCACACACCCACACAAACACCAACACACACACACACGCACACACCCACACAAACACACACATGCACACTCACGCATACGCACACACACGCACACACACACACACGCACACATATTTACATTTTACAATTCCTTCTGCGCTCTCCTGTTGTCTTGTGTTCTGTACTTATGTTTTATAACCTTTTCTCCTCCTGTTTCCCTCCCTGGTTACAGACAGCACAGCAGGCATTTACGTGACCCGGAAGGGATTCAACAGGATGTCGCAGGACATCTACTTCCTTCCCATCGAGATAAATGACAGCGGCAGCCCGCCGATGAGCAGCACGAACACCCTGACCATCCGCGTGTGCAACTGTGACGGCAAAGACACCATCCTGTCGTGTAATGTGGAGCCGTACGTGTTACCGGCCGGCCTCAGCACCGGGGCTCTAATCGCCATCCTGGCCTGCATCATCATCCTGCTGGGTGAGGTTTCTCAAACTCGCTACGGCTACATCCGCACCAATACGTTTTCATCTTAAAATGCTTAACTTTCGCTACCTTTTCGCCTAGGGTTCTCTCTACTTTGCCGTTTTCAAACCCTTGAAATGCAGACTTATGAAAATTCTTGCTGACCCCATTTTAGTTTGGATGCGGGAGAAATGGAGACTTCTGAAGTCGATGAAGCAGAGTGGACTATCTGCTTCCTGCTTCCTGTTTACACCAGCACGCACATGTCCAGTGCACCTGAATGGTCATGTGATATGCACTTTCAGGCATGTCAGTATAGATGGAGGTTATTTCTGAAGTGGTGCTAAAATGCATTTGTGGATGGATATTGTTTTTGTTTTGAAATTAAAGCCAGAGAGTATATTTCCCTCTCAATCTCTCTGTCTCCACTCAGATCTACCTGTGCTGACCTGTGCTCGCGCTCTGTTTTACAGCGTTATCCCTGCGTCTCACTATTCCCTCCTCGTGTCTCGTGTCTCTCTTTGTTTATTACAGCTTCATTTATAAGGCATGCATTTGAGAAAAAAAATCTGTTAAAGTCTGCGTAAAATCTACTTGGTCACCTGTAAGTAATTGAATAAAGTGATGAAACGCATTCTACGAATGAGTGGCAGCAAGAACAGCTGTGACAGATGACTATCATAACATATTAATCACATCTATAATTGATATTGAACGTGATGCTTCCCAGTAAATTGGAAAAAAAAAAAGCTCAGGCCTTCAACTGCAGGGCTGAGGAATGCAGGGTGTATTGAGTTCACTGCGGTTTCCGCAAGGCTCTGTGTTTCTTTTTCATACCCAGGATAATGAGCCTGAATGGAGGACAACAGCTCCTCAGGAAATTTTAAACTCACCAAACTCTTCAAAAAATCATCACAAAATTTAATTGCATGTCATTCAAGGACAAATGATTGTCCTGGCTATAATATACATATTATTTTTTGCTTTTAATACTGAATTATCATGTGATTTTGCAAGCTTTGGAGGGAAAATAGCATGCTGCTACACGAACCAGGAACAGGTTCTATGGCAGTGGTGCCCAATCGTGTGCCACGGAGGGTCGAGAGTATTCAAGTCTTCATTCCGACCAATCAGAGCACCAGCTGATTTCACTGGTTAGCACACCTTCAGCCAGAGAGGAGGGAACTAATCAGCGAAATCAGCCGGTGTTGTGATTGGTCAGAATAGAAACCATCATATTCTGGGCCTTTCGTGGCGCATGATTGGGCACCAGTATTCTAAAGGAACAGCTCTAACGGAGCCACGCCTCTCCTTCCTCTGCAGCGATTGTGGTGCTGTTTGTGGGCCTGCGGAGGCAGAAGAAGGAGCCGCTGATCGTGTTCGAGGAGGAGGACATCCGGGAGAACATCATCACCTACGACGACGAGGGCGGGGGCGAGGAGGACACTGAGGCATTCGACATCGCCACGCTGCAGAACCCCGACGGAGCCAACAACTTCATCCCGCGGAAGGACATCAAGCCCGAGCTGCAGTACGCCCACCCTCTGGGGGTCCGGCCGGCCGCCAGCAGCGTTGACGTGGACGAATTCATCAGAACGCGGGTGATAGACGCCGATAACGATCCCACGGCGCCCCCTTACGACTCCATCCAGATCTACGGCTACGAGGGACGAGGCTCCATCGCCGGATCGCTCAGCTCCTTGGAAACGGTTACCACGGACTCGGACCTGGACTACGATTACCTCCAAAGCTGGGGCCCGCGCTTCAAGAAGCTAGCCGACCTTTACGGCACCAAAGACTTCGCCGATGAAAATTCCTAACACCCGGGAGATTTTCGTTCAGCGCAGCCTCAATACCCCCTAACTCCTGCCCCCACCCTTCCTCTCCTGTCCTACCCCGATACCGACATTGTGTGTGAAGTTTACTATAAAAATTTCATTCCACGTAAAGGAGACCACCTATTTATAGTAAACTTTGCTTCCCGTTTGTTTTGAAGTATTCTTAGAGCGTGAGCGGTCTCAGTCGAGGGAATGAACCTGGACCAAGCGAGGAAAAAAAATAAGGACGTATCATTTTCAAGGTGTCTTTGTTTTTGAAATTAAGCTGCCTCTGTGGGGGTTTACCAGTGTGTCGGACAACGGTGGAATTTGATCAAAGAACACGCAGCATTTTGCTTTTTCCTGCTGGACAGCGAGTTACAGCTTTGACTTTACAGCAGTCTGCCAGGGCAGAGACTTAGAGGAAAGACGTGACCCTGGCACCACTGATACTGTGAAAATGCTCTCCATGAAAAAAAAAAAAAAACAAAAAACAAACAAAAAATACCGTTGCCTTATTAAAAAAAATAATAAAAATACAAAAAAATTACAAAATGACATCAAACTGAGATTGAAAGCTTCTAGAGCACGTCCATCTTGCATTTCTGTTTTGTCCTGACGAGGTTTTCTTTTCTAGATTCAGACTTTACTGTGTTTTCTCAGATTCAAAGTAATTCCAATTTCCACCAAATGAAGTATCAATCATGAAAAAAAAAATACAAGCTGTGAGCTAAAATGGCCTTAAATAATGGACACTCCTCAGACGCAGTGCATTTTTTGTAACTTGAAAAAAAATATATAGCATTAAGCAAGCTAATATCCATTTAACGTGAGTACAGTACGACGTGCAAATGTCTCCTGAGGATCAAAACTTAAGCCGTCTTATTGTTTATACCTTTTATTATTATATTATTATTATTATTTTTAAAATTTTTTTGTTTTCCTCTTTTATTTTCTTTATTGGCAAATTGTATTCTCCTTTCCGTAAAAATCAAGCTGTCTTGTCGCTGTGGAAAATGCCTAATTTCTATGTCAATTTATGGTATCTATTTGTACAATTTTAAAGGTTCTTATTTTAGTATACATGCAGATATCAGTATTTCAACATGTAAGGAAGTGTTATGACATCACCCATATTTTATGAACATTGTACTGTCGCTTTACTACGTGCTTCAATCTAAGAAGCGGAAATCTTTTAAATAAATGCTCCTTTTATATAAAGACTAATGGCAGTGCTAAATTTGTAACTGTATGATGTTATAGTTCAGTGGCACAGCTGTGTAGAGCTTTGAAAGCTTCATGTCATTGTGCTGAGCTGCCTCTCTTGGCATTAGCTGCGCAGTTAGCCTTCTGACGACTCACATCCTGTGAAAAAAACACATTCACTCTTTCTGTGGATTTGCTCGCTGTTAAAGGTCACTGTGCTCTTTTCGGGAGAGGAAGGAGGGATGGATGAAATTCGTCATTCTGCTTCGCTTTGATAAATATACTCTATATACATAAAGCCTATCTAGGTATCCCTGTATTGGTAATGTAGCTGGCGTACACTGATGATCTGGCCGTTCACAGATGAAGCAAATGGCTTTTATTATCTCACAACAATAGCGGATGTCAAGGTCTGCAAACGGACCTTGGACTCAGGGTTCCCCAAATTGTGGTCCTCAAGGGCCGAGAACTGCTGGTTTTCTACCCTCCCTTTACCTGGGAGTCAGGTGGGATGACAGTCTGGCCCATCAGTGACGATAGCTGTTCACTTAATTGCCTGGAAGGTGAGAAAACTAGGGCTGTATTTGGATTTGAGGACCAGATTTGGGGAGCCCTGCTGGACAGTAACCAAACAGTAAGTTCTCCTGACACGGTGCAGGGAGGAGAAATGGATTTTCGTTAAGGGTCAGAGGATCTCCGAAGCAGCGAGGCTTGTGGCGCGCTCCCAATGTTCGCACACCGCTTCGTATGGGGCTTTTTGGCCGCAGGCCTGTCTGAGAGCCCATTCTAACCCGTAAAACAACGCCTATAATGGGCATGCGAGTGTCAGACCAGGACCTTGGAAGAAAGGAAGAGGGATGCCTTGCCTGATGAGTGTTGTTTCTTTTATCACCCTGTATATGGGCTGTGTGCGTGTGCACCGCGTACCTGGGGAAGAGGTGGCACCACAATGCTCTGGGGGAAGAGTAAAAAAGCTGGGCGGGGGAGTGCGATGCTCTGGGGAATGTTCAACTGGGAGACTCTGGGTCCCGTCGTTAACATGGACGTCAGTTTGACAGAGCTGGGTTGGCGGTACTCAGCGGACCAACAGCTGGTTACGCAGGTGGTCATAATGTTTTGGGTCATAGGTGTATTGCCTGCTTGCAGTGTATTGCAGTGCAACGTTTGTAGCATAACTGGCCAATATTGTTTTTATTTTATTCCTCCTAAAATACCTCCCACCCTCTAATCTGGAACACGCTGTGGGCTGCGGTGTTCACACATCTGAGCTACATGCTCAGAATTATTTATTCCTTCGGTTGTCAAAGCTGTGACAATCTCTTATTTCTGTACAACAGCTAATCGCTGCCGTCTTTACTGCTTCTGGAAAATATACATGGATTATATCTTTGAGACGACTTTAAATCCACAGATTGTCTGTGCAGTGGCTAAATGCACTACTCACACTCTGAATGAAAAGACCCTCGGACTGACGGATCAAAGTAAATGGGTGTGGTGAGGTCGCTATAATGAGAGAGAGAGAGAGAGAGAGAGAGAGAGAGGAAGAAAAAGGGAGAGAGAGAGGGAGCGAAAGAGAGAGGGAGAGAGCGAGAAAGACAGATGACTAAATTAAATTGCGTGGATCACATATCATAAATGAGTACATTTCACTGGATGTTTTTCCCACAATCCAGCTGTCTGTGTTAGTTTCAGTTTCTGTTTGTTAATGATCATCATTATTTGTGAAAGATGTGAAGTGAAAGATGACTGCATAGATCCGGGGGGTCTCCGCGGGTCAGAAGAGTCACAAACTTGACTCGAAACAGCTTGTTGCCGTCACACAGCTCGTTTAATGTTTGCAGGGAAGCTCAGACATTCTTCACAATTACTTGGTGGACGTACTTTTGTGAAAGCAGAAACCGAATATAAAGTCCCACCGTGCAGCAGAAACGGCATGTCACTCCAGGAGGTAACTAGTGTCTGACTCCAATCATTCCAGGTCACGTCCTCACGTCAACCTACAGTTACCATGGTTACCAAAAGCATTTAAAGACACAGTACACAGAGAGGAGATCATTACACAACCTTCATCTGAAGTGAAATGCAAATGAAAGAACTGTCCCTCAGGAGTTACAAAATATTGTTTTGTTATTGGTCATTTTATGACAAAGCTGAACAGAATAATGAAATAGTTAAACATCACAGAATCCGCCATTTTCCCTTTAACGGCAAGAGGTTAAAAAAACTCAAGCTCTTGTTGAAGACCTGAATTGTCTGCTTTCCTGTGAGTGTTCTGACACCCAACAGCCGAGCAGACTGTATTGTATCCACTAATACAACCAGTGTTCAGCTATTTAACCAAACAAGTACATGTGTAGTTTTGAGTTACCAATTGCACATACATAATAAATTAAAAATGATACCAGCTAGGTTAACCACATAAGGTAAAAAATATTTCAGCTTGCTAAACATGTTGGAAGTCTGTAATGATCAAATCTGTGGCAATCTTCTCAGATGCTAGAACTATAAAAGGAGTGACATGCAGCTAGTAATGGTCATACCTGCGCTAATTGAAATATCTGCTCAGTATAGTGATGTAGCGGCCTAGTAATGGAGCCTAAGTAGGCTGCAGCATACACTTTGAGAAACGGCCATCGTCTTACTCCGAGAGAGACACATGTGCTCATCTGAACCAGTAAGGACCCTGAACATTATCTGAACGTACAACTCATGCAGCGGCCTGAATCTCCACTGTGTAATAGCAGTACTCGCAGATAGTTTTCCTACAGGCCTGCCCTGGGGCGCCAGAATCATTTCAGAAGTGCTGGGGCCAAATATATCCGAACAACAATCAAGATTATGCCAATAATTCCAAGAACAGTGATCTGTGGAACAGCACACTACTGCAGCAATCGAACAGTGGCTGCAAGATGAGTGCATGGATTTATCTAATTGCTCAACAATAATCTGGCTGTTAGGGGTGGTCCAGGCCTAGAAACAATTAATACAACGATCACGATAAATGAAAATCGTTACAACTCAAGTGGAAGGTTCAGCCCACACTAAAGCTATTACAGCATCCAGAACGACCATTTCTGAGCACTTTCAGAGCAATTTTTTTGGAAGATAAAAGCTGATAGCCATTGAAAAATTCTCTGTTAATTTCAGAAAAGCACTAATTATGGAGAAATTACAGTACAGACAGAGGTTGGTTGTGGTCAGCTCAGGAGTGTGGGTATGGAGGGACCGAATAATGTCTCAAGGTTTTGTGGTGGTTTGTAGTGTCTGATAATTTACCTGTATCCAAAGCAACTTTTATTAAAACATAGTTGGGCATAAACACAGTTCTAAATAGTAAAAGAAAAAAAGAACACACTTGGTACATGAGAGAGAGAGAGAGAGAGAGAGAGAGAGAGAGAGCCCTGACTCACCCTTGAAATCATATCATCAAATGTTAATGAATTACTTTCATGGAAATAATATACACTTAATTTTGTTGTTATGAGTTTTGTAAGTTACCAAGAAAGAGTCGAATTATGTTTTATATTTTATGAAGTGACTGAAGTCGAGGCCAACCCCTTGTATATGTAGCGGTGAAATTCTCAGTTCAGCCTCTTGACTTGGACAGAAATATTGGCCTACCAACATTAACCAAGTATGATGAACTGAATGTCAGAAAGGCACAATTATTTAATGAATTGTGATGAGGAAAGCTCCCTGCTAGGTTCAATAAGGACATGTGGAATATCTAAACTGCGGGCTTTGCTTGTGCGGATAATGGAGTGAGGAAATTATGGCTCAGTCTAGCACTCGTGGGAAGAGAATTAATCTTTGGTGCAGTGTTCTCCAGCGCACAAGAGGATTTCCTGTGCGGTGTCATCTCCACACAAAAGCTAAACACGGTACTATGAGTGCAAATATCCATTATGACAGATCAATTAAGACTTTTATTTACTTTAATAATTTAAGTCAAAAACTGTCGAGCACAGAATAAGTTGAGAGTAGCCTGAGAGCCGAGGACTGGGAGAGGAGGTATACATTTCCTCATGTATTTAAAGAGCTGTGTTATGATTACTGTGCATGCTCACAACTTTGAACAAAGTAAATCTGTTCAGCTGCAAGTCAAAAGCTAGAGGGTATTTTTCTTCTTCTATGATTACTGGCGATGACAAGCAGTTAACATTCTTTGTATCCCTTGGCTAAAGCTTAAAATAGGACTTTGAATCCTCAAATTTCTACAGAAAGCTCCTTAATATAAAGAGAATATTGCCAGAGTAACTACAAAGCAAAATAAAGACAGATTGGCAAGGATGGAATCAGATTATGACTTGCAGTCAAGTGGATTCCCTTTCTTAGGATGTAAGTTCTGAGCATGCACAGTAATCGTGACATGCTCCTTTAAATCTGTTAGATTCCTTTCAATAATTGATATGCAATTGATAACATGGGTATTAGGTATGAGCCACTTTATGTAGCTTGTGTAATGGATAAACGTTTGGTCACAAATAGAACAAGCGCTACATGTTAATGGTGTTCAGTAAGATCGATAAGTACTTGGGCAGTTACACAATTTCCATCATTTAGATCTGTACCCCATGATAATGGGTTTGGAATGAAACAGTCCAGATACAATTTAAATGTACACTTTTAGTGAAAAAAAGCTTGTTCTATGCAGGAATTGCAATCAACCTGTTATTAAATTGCCATTTTTAATACTTGCTCCATCTGCCCTTTGCAATCCTATAGAGTTTTTAAGCGTTTGGCTGAAAATGAGTGGATTACGAAGCCCTATTGAATTCAGAATTCAGTCTTTTGCATTTGTCGGCAGTCAGACATCATCACTAACTGCAAATGAACCAGTTCCACTAGTGCTGTCTATCCTTGTAGCACAAGTTGATTTTTGTCTGATGCGTCCATAGGATGTTCCAGAGATTTACAGGCTGTTTAGAGATGTTTTATGGCAAACTCTAATCTGATCTTCCTGTTTTTTAGGCTTCATAATGATTAGTTAGTGATAAATCCTCTGACCGGATGAGATGGCGATGATCCTATCACAAGCATCAGTTCGCTAGAGTCTTTTTGGGGTTGATCAGGTTTAATGTTCCTTTTGTGCTTCCTCTGCATAATTTACAGGGCAAATCTCCAGCCTGGGCACAGTGAGACGGTGAGATAAATGTCCTCCTGTCTCAAGATCTGTGGGGATCCTAAGCTGGGCACTGCTGGAGAGATCTACAGCTGCTGGTGCAGAAGCATCCTTCGTAAAACCCAGTGACTCCTGCATTAACAGCGCATCTCTCAGTTCATAACCTCAGTCCCTAAACACAAACTACACACAGTGGTTGGAGTAACATTTAGCTCTCAGCACATGTATGATGATGTAAGTGTACGGAGAAGTCTCACTGTGGATTACCCTTATTAAAATACAGTGGCATGTCCCTTCACTGGGCATTGACAAGCCTTCTTCCTCCAAAGTTTCTAAGTGTGGAGAATATACATGTTGGCTTGTCAACGTCAAGCTTACAGTGTTCTCTTAAATCTGAACAATGACTCACCATTCATGTCACCTAATTAGCAGTGATTATGAATGGTTGAAGAACACATCGAGAGCTGTTTCAAACAACTAGTGGCTAGCAAAAAACAAATAAACAGAACAATGCTTATACCCAGTATCCTTGACCACAACACAAACACACACACAAGCGCACAAGCATTCATGCATAGACATAAACACACACACGCACATGCACACGCACACACACACACACACACACACGCACACACACACACACACACACACACTAATACACACATTGGGTTTTCATGTCTTGTGGGGACATTCCATAGACTTGCATTCATTCCCTAACCCCTTTCCCTGACCTTAACCCTCAAAAGCACATACCTAACCCTAACCCTAACCCTAACCCTAATCTTAACCAAACCCTAACCTTATCCCAACCCTAACCTTAACCCCTAACCCTAACCCTAACCTTAACCAAACCCTAACCTTAACCCCTAACCCTAACCCTAATCTTAACGTAACCCTTTCCTTATCCCAACCCTAACCTTAACCCCTAACCCTAAAATAGCTCAATTTCCTCATGGGGACCTGAAAAAGTCCCTATAAGGATGAAGAAATCTGGTATTCCATTACTTATGGGGACATTTTGTCTTCACAAAGGTAGGTAAACAAGGACCACCCAAAACACACACACACACACACACACACACACACACACACACACACACACACACAATATTTTGACTTCTGCCTCCAATCATCAGGATGCTCCGTGCAAATACAGTAAGAGCCTTTTCTGACAGTACTATCAATCTGATATTTTGAAAACAACGTGAAGAAACTCTGCCAAGATACTGTGTCAAGAGCACTTGGAGAAGCACATCCCCCTCCTGTTCCCTTTCATCAGGAACCGCATTCGTCTTTATAATATGTTCACAAACTCAAAACACCGAAGAAAGTTTACCGCATATCGTCAAGCGTGGCAGTGCATCCCATGCCTTGCATTATGTCCAAATTCATGTACAAAAATATGTTTCATTCTCCTGCCTTGCAAAACACACAAAGCATGAATAGGCATGAATAAGCTATCACGTCTCGCAATCCACAGTTCAGCAATTGATATGAGTAATGTTTGAGCTGGAGGATGTCGAACTGTACAGGAGGCCCCGAGACAAGCTTTTCTGCAGTGTGAAGCTGCAAAGGATTACAACCTTAATTCCAAAAAGTTTGCACATCATGGAAAATGCAAAAAAAAATCAAAAAGGACGTATTTCAAAGGAGGTCAGGGTTGTTCAAGATTTCAGAGTATCAACAGAGAATAAGCGAAGACTTTGTGACTTCCAGATATTTCCACCAAGAAGTCAAGGTTGCACTTACACTTATGCTTTTAAAGCAGTTATGCCATTTGATAATTGAGCTTATGAACGGCAGAGTAGAGATTTGGATTTCTGTAAAGGCCGTCTACTCACTGAGCGCACGACAGTGGGAAATAAGCATACGGAAAAAGCACTGCCACACACACAAAAAACATCATTAAAATATTTCATTTTTTGATCTGATTGGCTATTCATCTTCCGTCGAAATGTCACTTCATGCAAAGGCATTTCTGCTAGGAAACTTTTATGGACTACCAGTTAGGTCCAACTCTTCCTCAGAATTCCTAACAGACACCATTTCAGTGTCACGTTCCACCATTTTGACCGATGTATTGCGAGTGATGATGAGCAAAAATGAAACGGGTTGCAATGTATACACAACGTTCGCCATGTGTAAGCAATCGTAAACAAATGATTTTTCATTCGAGGAGCAAGACTATTCCAATGATGGCCGAACATTTCCATATACTGAAAGGGTATTATCGGAACGAGCAGATTCTTAGCTTTTTTTTTTAAATTGATGTTGAACACAAAGTAATCGGTAATATGTATGAAATACGATGGCAGAAAGTTTGATATCCTATCTCACCAGTCATCTGACTGGGATTTGACTATGCCGTCAGGAAAGGGTTAAACAAAAAAATACCTCCATAGAAAAAACCATGAAAAATGTGCCAGAGAAACAGTTTGACGGCAAAAGATTCATTCAGGCCCCTTGACACCGAATCCAAAGTAGAAATCTACAACTAAAAAACCTCCCTCTGAAGTTGTAGAACATTAATATCTGAACCTGAACACCATCAATGCCAGTGTATTTTAGTGATGAAATGCAATGCCGCGCCAGGGAGAAGCGCCAGGGCACAGGATTTCTAAAGTCCTAAGTCCTGATATCACTTCTATGTGCAGAAATTCTGGTTTTGAGAGGTCAAGATGATTTGCTCATGGAAGCCAACCCACATACGCACTTAATCATATAAATGCCATTGGGTGTAGTGCAACAAATGATGCCCTTGATCAAAAAAGAGTTTTCTGCTGACAGGAGGGTCAAATGTATGGCATTTATATGTGAAAATGCACTGTGCACACCTGCCTCATTCAAAGCTACTGTCAGAAAAATCATTGAAAAATGGGAATTAGTTGGCTGACGCAGGTATGACCAGATTTTAAGATTCTTGGAGGCTTTTTAAATGCGGTGGGGATCCGAAAATAATTCACCGAGGACTGGGTCAGAATTTGAAATATACCAATGTTTTGTGATTATTTTCTCTAACTGTCGACCCATAGGAGAGTTCAGAATAAAGTGGTTGATGCGCTGATCTCTATCGTTCTTCTTCTGGGTTTTAAGGCATTCAGACTGAGTAGCACTGCGGAACTTACCGGAAGCTGGTTTGATCTATTTGTCAGGATAGCGATGCTGCAGATCATCCTTCAAGGTTCTCTCTGGTCCTTCCCTTCCTCCTGTGGCCCCTCCCTCCCAGCTCATCATGCTTGGTCAGGAGTTCAGTTCGCCAGCGGTATACGGGCTCCGTCCCAATGCCCGAACTTGTGGTGTTTGCACTTGGTCAAGCGGGCACTTGGGTGATGCATTTCCAGGATCTGGCCAAAGTGTATAAGTAGGCGTGAAGACTGCAAGTGCTGTGAGGTTTTGTCAACTTGCATCAGGACGCTCTTGACAAAGGGGAATTTTTTCCAGTTTGGGCAGCAGTTAGGAGTTTATGACTCACAAATGGCATGAAGAGGATACATATTCTGAATAAATTTGTGAATAATGTCCCAATTAGCCATCAAAACATAAAAACAACAAACACTGAAGCATCATCCAAAATCATAAATAAATACAGAAATAAATTTGTTAGTGAAGGTATCAACAAATAAGCAACTTATTTGATCACAATTGCTTTATTTACTCTGAGTATATTGCCCTCTTACAAAAGCTTCAGTAACCTGATATAATTTATTTACATTATGATTGTTTATTTCCCATCATCTTAATAACCACTCCTTTGTGCAAGCAAAATCCTGGTGCATTGTGGGATATACTTAATCTCTTGGCTCTCAGAGTTTCAATACACACTGTATCAGAGCTTCTCTTGAGATGTTCTTAGTTTCACAGATAATTTTGTAATAATTTTATTTCTGGTGATAGACCCCATAAACTATACATTTTTGGAAAAAATATTGTCTGAGCTTTCAATTGGTATTGGTTACAGGTGTATATCTGTAAATTGGTGATCAGTAACCAATATCGATTGATTGTTTTTATGATTTTTTTGTGGTTTTTACCCCTGCAATTCAACAAATAAAGATTATTTGTCAAGTATTACGAATCACTAATCAATCACTAATCATATTTCATGTTCCAGCCTGTCATTCAGGATCTGTGCAAGGGTCTCATTGACCCCAAACCTCGCCCTCTTGCTCATTTGCTGAAAAAAACCCAACAAAACCAATGAAAGTTTGACCTCTTCAGCGCTACTGTGTTCACAGAACACGTGTTACCGTTTTCACTTCCTTGTTTAGCCACAAAGTTGTGCCAGTGTTGCTATCCATACACTAAATGAGGAACTGAACACAAGCAGAACATAGTCTGGCACCAATATACCCGTACACAACGAGCCCCATAGTACCGGAGTCTAATGGAAACTAAAATACGTTGCGACTGATTTTTCTGCCCTTAGGGATGTCAGTGGTTTTTTTTTTTCCAACCGATTTTGACGGTCAGCAGTAGGCAAGAGTTTAATATTGACTCCTAGCAGTATCAGGATATGGTCCATGAAGTGTGGATTAAGTATGCCCGAGCTTGGGCATTTTCAGAAATGTGACAGTCCTCCACACTTTTACTTGTTGACGCGTGAACACGCGCACAATACCGCGAGACTGAAGGAGAGAGTATAGTGATGATGCCACAGAAACACATGAGAAGCTCCAGTATGTCTTATTGCAGAGTAAGAGGCATTGGAAATGACAAAAAGTAAGCATTAAGCATTTGCACGTTACTCACGGACACACACCACACCATCTCAAAGTAACAAATAACATTTTTAAAAATTATATTAGAGTGCACAAGATGAGAGCCTTGGCTCTGTAGATAGCTCCACACCAGGTCCAACCACAGGGTGATGGAAATGGGCAGATGACAAAAAGACGGGTTAGTTTGCATCCCTGTACACTAGAGTAAAGTCCGCTTCCCTGCTGCTAGCTAGCTACCTTTCAATCAGGCTTTATGTGGACTATTATTTTCACCACCTCAGCAGGCTAGGCTACACAAAGCTATGATGCTGAACCAGGCTATCAAACACATCTAGGCAGCGGTTATTAGAGCTACATTTTCTAAGCATTACACGGTGTCGACCACTCGGTTACAGACAAACTGCTTTTAACAGTTACAAAATTACAATTGGGATTAAGAAAAATATTGATTGATCTTAAAGATTTGCATAATTTGGAGTTATTTTAACCACCATGGCTGTACGACATTTTAGTCAGTAAAATTCAGGATTTTTTTTTTCTTTTTTTTGGTAAGCACTACTTCAGTTAAGTTTTTCAGACACACAAGACTAGCACGACAATCAGTCCTCTGATCAAGAAAATATGTAATGGCTGCTAAAACAACTTGATGTGGAATATTTGCAAACAAACTCTCCACATCAAAGGTAACAAGATGTGAATCATTATCATTATTGATTGGTATCTAGTCTCTTGTTTTATCGTTTTGTTTTATGTTAGTGTGTCTGTGTGTGTGATGGTGGAGCCTGTAAATGGGACTAGTTCCCCCTAGATTGTCCTTGAAAAAAAAAAAAAAATCCAATGATTCTAAGGCGTGTAAAACCTGAATGAAATCACTCGAATCTCACAAAGGAGGTGAGTGAAAACACATGCGACTTATGAAAATAATCTGCAAAGAAAATCTTTTCAGTAAGGGAACCAATTCTTGAAATTATAAATCTACTAGGGGGTACAGTAGTGTAACTATTATGGATTTTAGCGAAGGTATATAAACAGCAGGTGTGACCTGAGTCTCAAACTTCATATACTAGTATTCATGTTGACTAATATCCCCTTTATCTAAAGAATACTTAAGCATTATGTTAATATGGCTCTTAAATTTTTAAGTGGGGTTGCCAATCAATTTCTGATTAAATATATCATTAACACATTGTCTATGAATTTCACCAGTGTACGATTCCCTATGTTGGAGCACAATGGCACCCCCTTTGGCCCAACACGGTATTTCTACAGAAGTATTCTCTTTTAGCTCTGCCAGAACGTTTTGCTGGGGCTTGGACATATTGTTGGATAGCTTGTACTGACATTTTTTTGTTTTTGTTTTTTTCCCCCCTATCAGTGGGGAAACTTACTGTGATGTTTCCAGGAGTCAATTGATTTCACCTGACTTTATTGTCTGTGCTAATTGGGGGTTGGACCAAACCCAGCAATAAGAGTGTTTTGCCTTTTATTCCCTATTTTATCCTGTAGATCTTTCTGATCAAGATGTCGATTTAGCAATAAACATTTGTGGAGCCAGTCCTACAGTGAGCGGACACTGTTATTTTGTTTGGTAGTGCCTCTAATTACCACCATTTGTGCAACCGTTTGTACCAGCCCTGTACTACATACAGTATGTACCCAGCTTTGATTTTGAAGCTAATGCATGCTGGGCTATTTTCTTTGCAAACACACTTTTTTTTTTATTTTATTAAACTCGGGTGCTGAGAGCTCCAAACTGAGGGGCCAGGTCAGGCGGTAACGGAGTTACAACATTGGTGCATTTTGTATCATAGCTCCAAAACTAAGTAAGATAAAGTTACAATTTAAATGGCTTTGTGTAGGTCTTCCCTAGTACTTCAAAAAACAAAATAGCCAATTTTGTTCATTTGATTTATTTTGGGTGAAAATGGCAAAAAAACTGGTCGGTAACGGAGTTTTAATTGTAAATTGTTACTCTATCTTACGTAGTTTTGGAGCTATGATACAAAATACACCAATTTTATAACTCCGTTACCATGTGACCTGGCCCTGAGGAAAAAGTGCCGCGACCATAATATGAATGACCATCTCAGTGAAGGACAAATGCAGATCGAATGCAGACCTGTGGGTAATGGATCTGAAAGGCTGGCGTCAGCGGTGGTATTGTGGAAGTTCAGGGATGAGTGCAGGAGCCTCAAGGACTCAGACGTTTTGTACAAGAGGAGCCTCGTGTCTCAGTGCACCTGTCTGCTGCTGTTAGGGCTGCTGGAGGAAAAACAGAGGAAAACAGTGCAAAAACGAGAAGAGCTCATCTTCTGATATATGGCATGGGGGCTGTAAATAGCCGAGAGGTGGCCTCCGTAAATTACAGCCGGTCCCTCAGAAAGCTTTGGGGCGCCACTGCTTCCCTTGTTCGTGTCCCTCACTCTTGAAGACAGGGGTGTAAATCCTTCGCCAGGCACATCGGTGCGAGACATACCCTGATATCCAATCTGTACCTGTGCCAGTCCTTCGTATAAAGGAGCAGGACGTGCATTTCATGTGAAAGGAATGGGAAATAACATGATATTGTACAAGATATTGAAGATGTAGTACTGACGATCTGGATGTGCTCACTGATGGTGTCAGTCAGGTGGTTGTACTGATGCTAGGGATGAAGACTATTCCAAAGTGACTTTAATTACATAAACTTCTTCAAGATGGTACTCAATATACACCACTGAGCCTAAATATTTTTACCATCTGTCTAATATGCTGTTGATCCTGAGCCTGCTGCTGAAACAGGTCAGTTAAATTGGCCTTCCATAAGAATGTCTGGGGTTAGGGTTTCCCAGCAGAACATTTCCCAGAGAATCGCACTCCCTCCATAAGCTTTAGTTCTTCCCACAGTGCGTCATAGTGCCATCTCATCCCCAGAGAAAACTGTACAAACATACCCGGCTGCTATACATGAAGAAAATGGGTGTACTTGACCAGGTAACCTTCTTCTGTTGCTCCGAGGTCCTGCTCTGAAGATCTTGTGATCATTGACTGCGTTTACATGCACACCATATTCCTGTATTAATCGGAATATAAGAATATTCCGATTGCGCACCTGTCATGTAAACGCGTGCAATAACCCGATTAAGGTCATTTTCCGATTCGAAATATTCCGAATAAGACCCCTGGCATATGCCTGTTTTAATCGGAATATTGGCTCATGTATACACCTTAATCGGAATATGCCCCTGAACAGAATATTCAACTACGTCTGAGCCTGTTCAATTCGCAAGGAATTTGCATTTTTGGAGCGAAGTGGAGACGACTGTATGCATTCAGATAATGAAAGACATGAATATATTGGAATATATCGATGGGCGAAAGCACCGTAACAACGATATCTTTAAGGTGTGCGAAAAGTGGAGAGAGGCTGGTTTTGTGTTAACTGCCAAGCGCCAACCAAGTTATGCATCGCTGGAAAACTCTGAAGGCGGCATATTCCAAAGCGAAAAAAATAAAGGCAGTGGCTCTTTTTATGCCAATCGTAATCTTACTCTAATTAGCTATTCTTACGAGCTTCGGTATGTTCATGCACAATGTAGGAAATCAGGACTTGGACCCATAGACTGATTTATACAGTCTTTGCTTACAACGGCATTAACTATAATGTATCATCTGACGTTAGCTAGCAAGACGGCTGTAACATTACTTATGTTTTCTAGCGAGTTGCTTAATTTAGCTAACGGATTAGGTAGAGTGTAATTTTAGGTTCAACGTTTGATCGCTAATATTTGGGGAACTGTCAGGTCGTCACTCTCCACAATCAATAGTCAGTAGTGACTAGTGTCCTGTTGAAGAGCTGATAGATGCACAAAGTTTCTCCTTGCAAGAAATTCTAGAGTACAAGTTGGCTAATGAGTTAGATGGCAAGCTGGCTAAGTTAGCTGGCTAATAACTAACCCTACCGAACTTGAGTAGAGGATATCCTCACTGTAAGCCGGCTAGCCAGTCCAGTAATGATAACCACAAGGCACGCGGCGAAAGCGGGATGTTTTCAATCCAGTTGAGTAGCAGTTTTTTTGGATACTGAAGTTCATAAGAATAGCAAATTACAGTAAGTTCACGACTGGCGTAAAAATAGCTAGGCTACTGCCAAAAACAAAATACCAGCGGCCTAATCCAGCCAGTTTCATTTATTTCGCGGTCATGGATGAAATTCTGGGACAGAGACCACTAGCGATGGCAATGGCCAAGAAAGTGGAGTCGATGTCAGCTTTAAAGCTCAAACTGAAGGCAACCAAAGCCATGACGATTACTTTCGGGCGTTATATTTGCTGAAAACCCAATGTTGAGATTGGACCAAAGTGGTGGATATGCTAATAAACATGTAAACGGAATATTCCCATTGCTCAGCGCATGTAAACAGCTTATTCGGAATATTACCTTAACCCGAATATGGACCTTAATCGGAATATGGCGTGCATGTAAACGCAGTCATTGTCAGCGCTTTCAATCAACAGGGTCAACAGGGGTTAGAAGGGGAACTCAGAATTTGGCTGCTACAAAGCCCCATTCGCAGCTGAGTGAGATGTGTGGTGTTGTGACACATTCCTCTGGCGACCATGATTAAAGTTTTCTGCGAACTGTACTACAGTAGTCCTGCTCTCGGTTCATACCTGATGGTGTAGCTTTTATTGTCCTCAGTCTTTGACCAGCCCTGGCTGCTGAACGCCCAGTCACTTTATTGCGGTTTTCAATTCCTCAGACCACTATCGGTAAATAGGGAAGCCTGGGTTCCGATAAGCCATGGGGACCAATGAGCCGTATCACGTATTTGTAATCAATAGATGTCAGAGCTGCTTGAAATATGCAAAATAGTGATATGGCTCATCTGACCACAGTCTCCCCAACACACCACTGCTGATTGGGAGAACCGCACAAGCCTTTCCATTTTGGAGATGCTCCAAACCAGTCATTTGGCTGGAACATGATCCTATTGTTCTCTTATTGTATAAGCAATGTTCGCAGACCTTGACATGCGCCTTTGTTACGAGATAATTGTTCATCTGTGAGTGCTCAAGTTTTGGCTCATTAGTATATAGAGTCTTTGGTCTCTGAGCTCTGGTTCATGTCCAAAGTTTAAGGGCCACTAATAAATGCAGGCCAAAGCATTTTCTTTACAGATGCACTTTGCACTGTCGAATTGATTTCTGAGTACTCCAAACAGAAGAAAATAACTAAACGGATATAATGCAGATGTGTGCATGTATGATTTGGCATCTGATTACCAAAGTACAGCTAATGTAACACCGGGAACCAGTGTAAACCAAGCAATTCAGATTGACAAGATGAATGAATGAATGTTCAACCTCTAATGACAGATAATGGACTGTTTTTTGGCTTCAAAGGGTAGAATCATGAGCAATTTTTTTTTGTATGCTCCGCAAAATGATCACCATCAAATCATTTAGGATTCAGCCTGCAGTGTTTCTCTATTTGAACTTGGATAAAAAGATATTACAGTTTCATTAATACCAATTATATCACTGTGTAGCATATGAATACAGAAGTAGGGAATACATTTCGCTTTGATTGTATCAGCTCAATATCCAGCTGTATAGTTATATAGCGCCTGAAAGGTAAGCAATTGCCCTGAACAAGGACATTTTAATCAAATAAATAATGTCAAAATGTAATGAACCACAATGAAAATTTAATTCAAGGATGGCAAATTTAATTAATATCAAGTAAAATGTAATTATACAGTGGAAGAGCTCAGGGAGCAGTTTGCGAAATGACCTCAAACGTACGAATCAAAGTGCATCCTCTTTTCGTCTTAAAATGAAGAATGCCAGCGTGCGGCTTTTGTTGTGGATAGCAGTCAGTTATATTAGCAAAGAATTGTGCTTGTATTGGTGATGAAAGAAAAGACCTGCCTTATTTTAATGGGTCACGCTGTGCCTCTCACCGTCTGTCTTCTGCACACATACGCACATACAGTGCACATAAATCCCCAGCATTTACCTTTATTTCATGGAAATACTGCAGCTGATGTCAGAAGTGATCCTTGAGTCAGTGATGCTGGTGAGTATGATGTGTAATCTTTGAGATAAACAGTCACTCCCAGCACAAAAACCGAGAAGAGTTTCAGAAACAGAAACAGGTTTCCAGTTCAGCTGCTGGGCAGGTAAGTCTCCACAGAAAAAACTCAATTAAACCGATTTTTACTCCTGAAATTAAAATCAATTATCCACTGCAGAATAAATCTGAAGATACAGAAGTGAATAGAGTTACCTCCACCTGATTTTTATAGAGTTTTTCACACCATCTTCACTGGCAGGAAAGCATGAAAATGTGTCGTTCAACCTGCAAGAAATTCACTTACCGACTGCTAACAAGGTCTCATCATTATTACCATTCATAATAAATTCAAGAGAGTGTTGTGATGATCAAACATATTTAGAGTTGAACAATTGAAGTACTCATGACATTATCTGGTGAAAATTGTCTCCATTTTGTTGCAGTTCTTAAGAATAACTCTTTTCCATCTAAAAATCTGTAAAACCAAAAATCACTTTCCAGAAATCTCAGCTGTCACCTAGGAAGAAGAGGGAGGCTTATAGTGTGAGAACTTAATTTAACTTGTAAATTGAATATTGAAACACAATTTTGCTGCCGTGAAGATGCTTTGTTGATAATTGAGTGAACATAATTGAATGAAGACAAAAATGAATTATGAAACATCACATGATTGAAGTGGGCAGGTGAATCAGAAACAATGTCAAGAGAGAAAGTCACTTTTGGACTCACAAGGTCAGAACAAAATTTGGAATTAAGGTTCTAGCGAGTAAGATAACTGACAGAGGTTTGTTTTCTCATGATTCTAGTGCGCAAAAGCATGGCTAATGAACACACAAACTGGCCACCATTTTCCCCACCCATCGCAGAAATAATATATTGATAATTTAAGAGGATGAATCAACAAATCAGTCAGTAAATAAACAAAAGCAATTTATATCTTTAGTGTACTGTAACACGTCACAAAGTGCTTCAACCGAATTTTGTTCAAATCGTCCAGATTTGTAATTGGCACTATTCTTGCAGTTGGCTGGTAGAAATCCAGTCACCTGGTTTTATACAGGGGTATTAGACAAACATGGCAATACCTTTACTTTCTGAGCCCAGGAATTTACACTTCTGGTGATGAGTCTGTGCAGATATTGCCAGACTGAGCACAGGCAGGAAAATCATGCCTTAGATTTGGCAGTTCCTGGCCTGTAGGTTTCATTTTCAACCCCAAATAGGCAAAGTTGATCCTGCCAATTTTCAGCTCGATCAAATTTCTACCTGTTGAATGAGATCCACTGTAGGAAAAGGCTACTTCAGTATCGACCTCCCGGAGCATTGATAATAAATACCAGATTAAGACTATTAAATTAACAATTAACATGGAATTTGGAGAAAAGAAAATGTTATACACATAAATAAATCAGCAATATGAAGAAATTGTATCTTTTTATGGCATCCCCATGAGTGATCCAAGAGTTTCAATGCTATAGCACAGTGATACTGATTTTATAATCCCAGAAACATTCTAAAGGCATAAATAGCCTTTGTAAACACTTTTTTTCCACTCTTGCTTTCAAAAAACCAGAAGCTAGAAAAGAACTCCCACATTCAGTCAGCTCTGTGGTGAATTATGCACGGCACCATGGGATATCAGGCCACACTTGGCTCTTGTGCAGTTGTGATTGGTTCTGTACCACGGGGTGCATCACAGCATTAAGAACAGAATCCTCACTCACTTAGACCACCCACTCAAGAGCGACTGTTTTGAATGCAAAGTTGTTAAATTCAAAGTGCTTTCACAATTGTATTACCACCTTCAAGTGTTACCCTTTATAAATTTTGGAGGACCTATCTCTTTGAAAGCACCTCAAGTAATATCTTTTATTTAAAATACATTCCCTCCTAGTTTCACAGGCCTTGTGGTGGGTATCTGGATGTCAGAATTGACTTGATTGCAGCTCAACTGATTCTCTGCCCTGTTTTTGGTTTTGCGATTCCCCAGCCATTACCAAATTCACCGTTGCCTGAACCCACTGGACCAAAAGTAAGTGTCTGGTAATATTTTTACCGAGCGCATTCTACTTGAACAGCTCCAGTTTAGAGGCGGAGTTAAGTGTGCATTCATTTGAAAGTGTAGGGTTACTTTCCGTTGGGTCACACGGCAGATTTTTTTCTTTTTCCATGGAGCCAGAGCAAAGGCCCTGGGATCTGTGACTTGATAGATGTATCTAGTTTGAAGCAGGGAGCTGTGGAGGCTTTTGCCAGTTGGCATCCATTCTGTTTCGAGAGAGACGAGACTCAACAGTGGGCAACAACAATACATGTAATCTTGCAGCTTCGGGATTTTTTTACTGCTTTTTTTAGACATTATATTACACCATTTTCACCATTTTCATCTCTTGTGCGGAATCACCAGTTGAGCCCCTTGAGCCACTGCTGATCTGGTCTGGCTCGTGCAGGGAGCTCGATGATTCCCGCTCACACAGTCGCCCGCCAGCTACAATTTTGGACACTGCAGGATATCCAGTGCTACAGGAGCCTGGCACTAATTAAAACATGGGCGCATTCCAGCCTTCCACTGCAGGCACGCTGACAAAAACCGAGAACCAGTGGGCACTGAAAAGAACATAGAGACGGGGTTTGGGCACAGATTTTTTTAAGGAATGAGGGTTCAAAAGCAAAGCAGGGAAAAACCAAAACTCGTCTTAAGGAGGTAATAGGTTAGTACGTGAAATGTCATTAACAGCACTTTAACATAAA
Source organism: Gymnothorax javanicus (assembly GCA_029692085.1). Classification (NCBI taxonomy): domain Eukaryota; kingdom Metazoa; phylum Chordata; class Actinopteri; order Anguilliformes; family Muraenidae; genus Gymnothorax; species Gymnothorax javanicus. Next base: position 3,579,649 of record CM056209.1, on the reverse strand, counting down.
AGATGATGACATTAACTTACTGAAAGAATGGAAAGCAGAACAAAATTTGTTTCCAAGATTTTATACCTGAACCGAGCAGATAATCAGTACCATGTAGCTTAGAGTAAGCATATTTGCTATAGTGCTTCCTGCATTAAACTGGAAATCTTCTCATCTAAGTAACTTCAGTCTCATTTTCCCTCTCTGCACATTTCCTGACATAATGCAATCATGCATTATTATAATAATGGAGTCACCTGACATAATGCAATTATGTCAGGTGACTCCATTTTCTCAGTGACTGGTGCTCAAATTGAGCAGGTTCAGTCTTACAAATATCTGGGTATCTGGTTGGATCATGACTTTTCTTTTAAGACGCATGTGTCCAACCTGTCCAAGAAACTTACAATGAAAATCGGGTTTCTTTACAGAAACAGGTCCTGTTTTTCTTTGGACAATAGGAAGAGGATTGTAGAGGCAACCATATTACCCATATTTGATTACGGAGATGTCCTTTACAGGCATGCCTCTATTAGTACGTTAAGATCCTTGGATGCAATCTATCATGGCGCATTGCGCTTCATCACAGGTGATGGTTTCCGAACCCATCACTGTGCTTTATATAATTCTGTGGGGTGGTTTTCCCTTCATTTTAGAAGGAAGCTACATTGTATTTTATTTATTTATAAAGCCTTGCTAGGCAAACTTTCCTCATATTTTACTAAGCTCTTATCCTTCAAAATCAGAAGTCAGCATACCAGATCACAAGAATGGTTTTTGTTAGAGGCTCCCAGGACTAGAAAAAATTTGGGAGCTACCTCTTTTAGTGCATTCGCTCCTCGTATGTGGAATAATTTCCAGGATACCTTGAAGCTAGACAGCCTTATCCCCTTCATGTCTTTCAGAAATTAGTGTTGGATATATTGCTTCTGGAGGCCAGATGTATTTGCTTTTAGTTTATGGTAGGATTTGCTCATTTATTTTTCTCTGTCCTATGTTCTTATTTGTTTATATATATATATATATATATATATATATATTTTTTTTTAAATTAATTTTTATTATGTTTTATTCTAGTTTAAAACTTGTTATTCCTTTAATCTGAAATTGTTGTTTGTGACTTTTGTGCATTTTTATGTGTGCTGTTTGTCTTTAACCTTCCATTGTAATTGTTTTATTATAATCAGGGCTCCCCTGCAAAAGAGACCTCTGTCTCAGTGGGACTTCCCTGCAATAAAGGTTATTGATTGATTATTGATTCCTTCATCGTGATTCGTGTAGAATCCCTCAACCATCCCCACATACCTATATAATGTTCACAAATACTTCCACCCCTATGTCTTAGCTTTGTTGGTGATTGTACACACTTGCATACATACACATGCTTGTGTTTGTGCAGCTATCCTTATCAGGACATTGCACTGACTTTCATTGTGGACAGCCTAACCCGCAACCCTAAATCTATCCCTTGACATGAGCAAATCATGCCAAAAACCCAAGGCTCATCTACCTTCAATTCACACCTGACCCCTAATCTTAAGCATAACTTTAGGAATGATGTTTTGCGGCATTAGGACCAGGCTTTTGTCTTGATGAGGACTACTGGTCCCGAAAATGACAGTGTTTGAAAGGTCCCCGATTGGTAAAAATGTGCTAACACACACACACACACACACACACACACTCTCTCTCTCTCACACACACACACACACACACACACACACACACACACACACATACACACACATACACACACACACACACACACACACACACACACACACACACACATATGCACACATGTACAGTGCTTAACAAATTTATTAGACCATCTGTCAAAAAAAAAAAAAACGAGAAAACACGAACATTTAAGAAATTTGTCAAAAACATGTTAAAAACTAAAAATTATTTTGTTATTTCTTTGGCCAATAATGAACTAAAACCACTAAATAGTTGTTATTCACACATAAAAACCAAAAAAACTATAGTTTGTATGGCCTCCTTTGGCCTTGATAACAGCTTGCATTCTTGCATTCAACCACTAAAACTAATCTTTGTATTCAGGAAATGCAAGAAAATAACTGTTATTTGACATCTTAATCAAAAAATAATAATGTGCTTAACTATTTTTTGCTGCTTTTTTGTGAAACGGTAAATTTGAAAATTCATGGATAACAACAATAATTATATTTTAGCATTAAAAATATCATTTCAGTAAAAGAGCTTGCACATAATGGTGGATTAACCATTACAGAAATGTAAAAATTATCTTGATAATTACCAACACTGTTAATGTAGGGCAGCTGTGGCATAAACCTTACATTGGGTGGTGGTCTAATAAATTTGTTTAGCACTGTATCTACTCAACAACAGCAATGACACAGGATACAGCTCTCATTTTGTGGGTAAAATGGCTGACATTTGCAGAAGTCTGACACTTTTCGACAAGCAAACAAAGTCTTTGAAAGAGTCGAATGGGCTTCACCCGGCATACATTAATGATTTCTGAATACTGCTGCCTGTGTGAGATAGCATTTGTAATTTATTATAATGCCAGTTACTCCAGCTTTCTTTTCCAGGAGTGTAGAGGTATCACTTGTCCCACAAATATTGAGACAATGTCCTGGGAAAATTCCTGGTCTGGACATCAGTTTGAAGAGAATGAATCATTTTCATTTCAGGTTGCCTGGCTCTGAGGATTTGGCCATGGTTGTATCAGATTTTAGATTTAGTTGTTACACACTAGAAATATACTCAACATGCTGGCTGGAGAGCCACAGGTGGGAAATATTTGCTCGCCATCTTCATAATTTTCATATCCACCCCTAGTACCAAAATGCAAACTTTATTAAATATGACTGTTAGACAATGTTCACTCTGGAAGCATAAATATATTCTTCTTTTCACAAAACTACTGCTGTAATCACTGGTCTCTTAACAACAAGATGAGATTAGCAACAAAACTGCCGTTTTTAAAGTGCTCCTAAAATGCATCTCTTTGAAAAATCTGTGCAAATAAAACCAGTAGGGAAAGAAATATAATCAACAATAATAGTCATATAAACCCAATTAGTGTATTTTATCAATACTATTATTACTTGTAATTCTGTTGCTTTCATTGACAGGGGTAACATCTATAAATTCAAGGCTCATGACTGATCGTTCAGTTTTTCTGCTAGTACCGTCATCTTAAACTTAAGCACGATTCTGGCTGACTCTTCAGGCTGGGAGTTCATAATCATCCACAGATCCATTATCATGCCAGAGAACCTGAAGTATAGAAATTAATTCACACAGAAACAGACTGTGGCTGCCAAGCCAGACGGTTGGGTCAAGGTTGCTCCTGAGGGCCAAACCAATGCACAAGGAGACGGAGGGCTGCAGAGGGTTATTTTTGGAGCTGAGGAAAGTAGGAATGATGTTCTGAAGCAATTAGGGTCCCTTTTTTTTAATTAAAATCTGACTTAATGTTGTTGTCTCGCAGGTCTAATTCACCAGAGCCATTCTTAATTAAAACATATATTCTTCCAGCTCTCTTAATAAGTAGGCGTGACTTCAAAGGTTAAGGAGCGCTCAGGATGCTGATAGAGCAGATGCGGTGTTTCTGGTTCCTGGCACCGTGATTTAATTAGAGCCGGGCATCGGGAGAGGAAAACAGCTGCTGGAGAAGAGGGATGAGCATCAATGAAATGTGTCCTCTTGCTTTTATTTCCAGCGCTAACGCCGATAATAAATAACCACAGACACAGGGGTAAGATGTCCCCTGGGGTAAAATGTCCCCGCAGGTGTATTTGGTCTCCTGACTCATAAGTGGTGCCAGATTTCATGGCGATACATTTGTTGAATGGCGAACGTGGGCACTCCATGGTGTGAGCTGTGCATGCGTCTTTGTAAGCGCTCTCAAGCAGACGCTGCGATCACAAGAGGCTTCTGACACCTGAGCAGTGCTCGATGTGTCCGCAAGTTATTGAAGGCTGAAAATGCGTGCGCCATCGCCTGCTATCGTAGCAACTCATTCCAGGAATCGTCACCTTCGTACATGTTTCCATCCCTTTGCCAGTGTCACATCTCATCTAGTGCCACTTTGCGGTACTTCCCCGCCTCCTGCACGGTGGCTCTTCCCCATCACCAGCACCTGATCTCCAACATCGCCTGCCCCTCGTTCATTAGCAATCACCAGTTTCTTTCCAAACCCTGTCGTCCCAGGAACGGAAACATTACTGGAATGTTTGTGTGTTCTGACTCGCGGATGTGTTTTGCGTTATCTTCATTAATCGCTTGCTCTTCGTTCTGCGCGGTTCGACTTCGCTGTGGGGTATCCTGCATTCTAAATAAATCCTGCTCTAATGCTTGCGTCTGTCATTGAGAAACTGTCACATTCATGAAGTCAATTTACACCCCCAAATCGGAGTCCTAGATTGACCTTGACTTGTATTCCATCGCAAACAGTATGACGATATCTTCTTCTTCTTCTCCTTGTTTTTACAACCCTAAATCGGGGAAAAAAAGTTAGGACGGTAATTAACTTTAAATTAAAACTTGAAACAGTGATTTGTAACACAAATTCACAGAGTATTCTTTTTTCCATCAGTCCATCCCACAAATTAAGCGAATAAACAATCTGTGATTCTTTGTAACTTTTGAATCATTTAATGGGGATTAAGTTGTTAGACAAAGGAGGAAAAGATCACATGTTAAATGGGGCAGCCCCACCTCCTTTCCTGATTGGTCAATGTTTTCTCCCTCTCAATTATTCATGTATTTGTTGTGGTGAGTTTGTGGTCAGGGTGTTGGACAGAGGAATGGGTGACATGTTAATTGGTGAAGCCCCCCTTGTTATATGGTCAATATTTCATCATTCATAACTATTGAACTGTTTGTCGTAGTGAGTTGAGAATTGGGTTGTTGGACTCACAAAAAGATCATGGGCTCCAAATTCGTTGACCAGGCGCAAGCGCGGCGCAGGCGCGACAAATGGGGGGAGCGCCACGCCAACGGGGTGTATCCAGGCATATTTTGCAATATCGTGCCCGGCGCAAGTACTCCTCTGTCCAAAGTGGCAAAGAGGGAGGAGAGAAGGCGTGAGTGGGTTTAACACAGCCGAGTCAAATCTTCACCAATCAAATGAGCTCCTCTCCTCACCTTTAAAATTTTGGAATAAAGAAGCCTCTGTCCTATATCTGCATGATGCCTTAATGTTGCATTTTACTTTGCTGCTTCAGGCATGTTTTCTGCACTGCTTACATCTATATTAAGCATTACAAATATGAGTTAGCTGGCTAGCTAGGGCATTCGCGAATTATTACCATTAGCGAACTTGAATGGAATTTCAAAACAAAACTACGTCAGATCATTCAGACTTATGAAGTTGGAATGAAATACGACGGTTGCTCATTTATTTCTTCTGCCTGCATCATTGGGAAGAGAAACGATGGATAGCGTGTTCCTATTATTACACCCTGTTGCTGCTTAAAATTTTGGGATTAACATGCATGGACAACAATGCAAGATACGTTACACATTTATTAGTCGAGCCCCCCATAGGGGTTTGCGAGGCTATTGTAATCACCTTGTGAGTCTGTCTGTCTGTCTGTGTGTGTATGTGTGTTTCCGGGCAGATATCTCCACAAAAACGTGACCGATTTCAATCATCTTTCACATGTAAACACCTTGGGCTGACCTCATGGCATGACATAAATTTTGGGCTGTTGGGCAAGACTATGAATTCTCTGAATGCTTGTTTTCAATACGCAATCTTAACTCAGTACGAGATCACAGCAATCAGGCTGTATTCCTTTCCCCCACTAAAAACGATAAACCTAAGTGACATAATAGTAGTATTAAGCCGCTTGCACACTGGACGCGAAACAAATTTTTTGCACGTGTATTCGCGTCTTTGCATTGACTTTGAATGTAATCAGTCCGTGCGAAAAATTCGTTTCATGTCCAGTGTGCAAGCGGCTTTTTACATGAGCATAGAAATATATATATATATATATATATATATATATATATATATATATATATATATATATTCGCACTGCCTGATGCCGAGGCAGTTTGTGGTTGGCTGAGAAAAATGTGAAGTCGTTAGTTTGCATCACAGATTCAGCTGCGTTGATTAAGCCAGGTCGAGTTTCCATTACGCGTGCCAACTGCCTTTGATCTGACATCCGGACAATCGATATAGATACTATAATTTATGTGCTGATTCAGATAGTTACATTAAATAGTGGTTGCTGTAATTATTTATTGCATTGAAATGTGCCTGACATTCTGAAAACCTGCCTGTGAGGTTTCGGTGACGTGTGCGCACTGTGCACCGGTCAGCCAAATTACCACTGCACAGAAAGTAAACCAGGTTGGAGCTTGCGAGCTCTCTGTGCACTTTCGGCAGAGCCTTTATCCACAAAATTGTCACTGCATCATGATGAATATGTGACAGCTCCCCCTACTACGCCGCCACACCCATCTCGGCGCACGTCCGTTTACCAAATTGCCAAAGTGGCTGCGCACGGTGTTGCACCGCAGGAAATTACCACTGCACGGGCTGCACCGGACGAAATTACCACTGCGTGGGCTGCGCCACGCTGCGCCACCCTGCGCTGCGCCGAGAAATTAGAGCCCCATATGTTAAATGGTGAGTCTCGCCCCCTCTCCCAATTGGTCAATATTTGATCCTTCATAACTACCGAACCACTTGTAGTGACTTTGGGGTTAGGTTGTAATACTTGGGAAAGGGTTGCGCTAGTTGTCAAAGCCCAGCCCACTTTCCTGATTGGCTGATATTTGACTCTTGAACTGTTTGTCGTAGAGAGTTGGGGGTTGGGTTATTTGGTTTAGGAATGAGTTACGTGTTAAATACCAAAGCCAAGCTCCCATTCCTGATCGGCTTAGCTTTTATCTCTCTTAACTACAGAGTCATTTATTGTAGAGGGTTGGAGATTGGGCAGCTGAACTCGGGAAAGGACCACAAGGGAATGGACAAAGTCCCGCCTCCTTTCCTGACTGGCTCAGCTGTTCTCCTTCGTAACGATTAATTTTTGTGTTATAAAGAGTCAGGGGTTGGGGTGTTGGACTCAGGAAAGGGTCACATATTAAATAACGAAATGCTGTCTCTCTGCTGATCGGCTTAGCTTTTACCCTTCATACCAATTCAAGTGCTTGCCATAGTGAGCTGCATACTTGGTTGGAGGAAATATTAGCATCATTCTATTGATAACAGTTCGACTTTGTCAAGCCAACTTAAAGTTGTTCTCAAATTTTTTACTCTAGTTTTATTTAGTAATATACATCCATTCCTGCCATTCAGGCCTGCAATGCATTCCAAAGAGCAAAAGTTGGGGCGGTGAAATTTAGGACAAGTAAGTAAAAATTTGAATTTGATTTGAAACAGTTGATGTCAGCAAGTGATTGAAACCATGATTTGGTTCCAAAGCAGCATCCAATAAGCACTTAAAGCACTTAAAAATGGGCAAATCACAGAGATGGCATTAGAAACACCGACATGACTGCACACCATTGCAGGGGCTCTCTACCCATTCCCCAAAGACACAAAGAGCAGTTTCCATTTTAGTGAGTAATTAATTTCTGAAAACACCAGGAACAAATAAAATAACATTTGCTCTCTTCAGCTAGGTAAACATGAGCTATATTAATTTATGAATGTGGGTGGAATGAAGCATACATCTGTCAGAATATGGAATAAATATTACCAGAGCATAAAGAGGTCCCATCTGTTACATTCATATTAATTTATATAAAAAAGAGCCACTTAGGTGTTTAGTTTGCAGATCAGTGAAACATTACTGTTTCAAGATCAAAAACAGAAGAATTTCTCGGCGGGAGGAACCTGGAGGCTCATCAGTGTGGAGTTTCCTGTCAGGCAGTTGATGGCACCTGCGGTTTGTCTTTGTAGACCAGTTGCTAAAATGTTTGATTTCCGCCACGCTTTTGCGAACGGAGCAGTCGACTATGGAGACATCTGGCATGGGAACAGAAGGCAGCCCAGCTGATACTCCTGTCTCTGTGTGCTAAGGAATCAATTAGCATGGGAGCGCTTAGCTTGATTTCAGGCTTAGCTGATACACGTTTCTTCCAAGCAAATCAATTCCAAAGTGAGGAGAGCTGAAACGACACTTGATTGGCTCTGATCCATAGCAGTGGGTGGACTTCCAACTGGGGGGTTGCTATTTCTGATGATTTTCCTGCACTCAACAGGTTTGCCATGGGAAAAAAAAGAATGATAAAAATAATAATAAGTTCAGCTGACCGATTAGAGAGGATGTCTGCATGTAAAGTAACGTGGTGATCATTGACCGCCTTCACCATCCCGAGGCCCGTTTCATAACCTCGTCCTTGCCTTGATAATTATCTTTACCAATGCATCACATGACACAATTTTGGCCAATACGTCTTGGCCTTTATTATAGCAGAACATCACACAGCAAACAAATGCGAGACTGAAATGACTTTATTTTCTCAAAATTATCTCTAAACAAATGGCTGCAAACAAGGACATGCAGCTTTGATTATTGCCTGTGATTATTATCTATAGTTGGGTTTCCATCCACCTGTTTTAATTCGCATTTTCAATTTGCGCATTAAAAACCCGAATGGAAACACCGAAAATTCGAAAAAAAATTTCCAAATATCGCAAAAAAAGTTTTTACGCTGGGGGGAGGTGGAAAAGTTAGTGAATCGATAAAAGGAAAATGCGAATAAGTGCTCTGGAAACAGATGTAGCGAATAAACGGTGACGCTCATAATCACGTGACATAGGCCACTGCAAACTCTCTTCATCTCTGGGTGGCTTTCAACCATATATCGATGTCAAATTCGCCCATAGACTCCCTTTCATTTTCGTCTCCTTAAAATTACATTTTCGAAAACACTTGCGTGCTAGTTGGTGTTATTTTGGTATCGCTGTGCAGAGCAACATTTTGTCTCCCTATATGCTTTTTGGAGGATGGAAAGCAGCACACTTATTAAAGGGAAGATCGAAATGTGACTCGGTGTCAACGTTAAAGTGTGAGCAGAAAAGTTAACGTGACCGAGGCTTTTAATGACCCTCTGATAAGATAATTGCTTGCACATTTTCGCCGTTATAAGAAACGTCAATGAATGTCCGTATATGTTATCAAATTACCGTCTGGTTTCCTCACTTAATTGTACCCTGGTTGAGCACATTTGCCATCAACCGAATTGTTTATCTTGAATCATGTGGCCAATGCCAACGTTTTTAAAAGGAAGCGCTCATTAACTCTGTCTACTCCTTTACTAAGCTTCATCTTTGCCTGTGTCCCGTTAAAACCCTGCTCTCAAAAATGATCACTGCCCAGCACAGATCGAAGGGATAGAGAAAAGTTTTTTTATCCTGATTTCTAACAGCGAAGCCTTTCTCCCCTCCTTGTCTTTTGGAACTCTGTATAAACAGACACAGCGACTTGTCCACTGTTTTAAATATTATGCAGGTAAGAAGTATTGTCGATGAATGTCAATTTCGAGTATCTAGCTTGTTAGCCACCTTGTTAATTTTATTAACTGCTAAGCCAATGCAGTCCTCGCGATGGTAAGGGTACCAAGGTAGCTCACTGGTGACCGTTATCAATCGCTAGCGTTTGCTTTTAGTCAGCGGTCTATTCAAGTCAATGGGACGGCAAATTAGCTAGCGAGCACGCGAACGCAATATTTTTCTATTAAAGTGACAAATTTGCGTTTCTACGTTAACTTACGCATGAAACGTTTTATTACAGCCCTTCAAATGAATATTGCTGCAAAAGACAGCCTCACATCTCGGCATTTTAACGCTTATATTGACTCATTTGAAATTGGCCTCATAGGAAACCATTCATGTTCATGAAGAAGTTGGGTGTATCAATATGGCGGTCGGATGCTTCACTTTGGATAATGTAAATATGACATCATCAGCAATCTAGTGTTCTAAATATATATATCTATACTTTCAAAACGATTATGAATGCGCACAGCGCTGTAATCAATACTCTTGTAAGAGAGCATAATTGTGATATTTCTTCCATTTGGTCCATAGCTTTCTTCTGTTGCTGTTGTTTGTTTTGAGGTTTGAAAGGACACGCCTGTGACTACGTCATCAGGTTGCGCCCTCTTCTTCTGCAGTGAATGCTGTCACACGGCTGGAGAATTAGCACCACCTATTGCTTATCTCGATGAACTAACTCCAAATATTTGCATAACACTAGTGGATGGAAACGTGCATGAATTTGCATTTTGTTTTGCCGAATTTCCGAAAATTCGGTCAAAATTTGCGATATATTTGGATGGAAACCCAGCTTATGATGCCACAGAGTTCTATAATCATTCTATCACCATGGCAACACAGTGTATTCACTCCAGTTTAGCCCTCTGAAGCTCCATGCAGTCTGTGGCTGTCACACACTTGTTTGCAGTTAGTTGAGTTTTAAATGCTCGCTCAGCCAGGGCATTTTTCCAGGTGATGGTGGGTTGTTGAGATTGAGGCGAATCCCCTTTGAAATATGAGGCCAGTTTCAAGTAAAACCAGTGAAACTTAGCAAAGGCAGCTGATCAGAGTGATCCAGGGAGGCAAACCAAAATAAATAAGTAAAGGATATTTTGTCCTTTTTGGCTTCAGCTAAAAACAAAATGAGCTATGAACACACAAAATCTAGTTGTCTACAGTATTTGGTAACACTTTATTATACAGGGTCACTGATACAGTGTATGTACCTAGTGAGGTACAGTGTAAGGACCAGTGTAACAATCTGTAATATCATGTACCTATGTTGTACTTACATGATGTATTTTTGTGTACCTACAGATCCTATTACAGGGATACACCGGTCCTTACGCTGTACCTCACTAGGTACATACACTGTATCAGTGACCCTGTAAAATAAAGTGTTACCCAGTATTTTTTGTCAGGGAAGAGAGTACTTTAACAAATAACAACAAAAAACTTGAATTTTTCCTCAACAAAAGAGAGGGCATCAATGATTTTGGGGGCATCAGCATTCTCTCCAGGGTGGAGAGCTATGCCCCTCCACTGTTACCCGTAATCCACCGGAGCAGTAAGGCTGAACTTTACAGCCCAAAATATTTTCTTTAGTCATTTCAGTTTTAGTGGGAGCCCCAAATATACAACTAATATTGTATTTTAGACAATTGAAATGGTCTTTTCTTTTAACTGGTACTGTGACCTAATATTCATCTTTAAGAGTAGTGTTCTGCATTTTATGCAATATGATGTTCACATGAGGGTTTCTGCAGTCTGATAGAATTCCAGCTTAAATTTAATCTCTTTATATGGCGGATACACTGGCTTCTGTCTTCAGGTCTTTGCAGGTTCGGTCACCACTCTGTTAATCACAACATAACATGTTTACTCTGGCCTTTCTCCGTTGCCCTTAAGTTTGAGTATGAAGCAGAACTAAAAGGTTCCTGATTCTATATGCCATTTAGGTCTTAATACGCAGTAGTGAGAACAGATGCCAACATCCTATTACAGAGCATATGGCCCGTCAGTCATTTTGTGTACATTTGTATAAAAAGCAATGTTAAGATGTGTCAAACCTGCAAACACACAATTGTTTTTTTCTCTGACAAATCAACATTAATCCCGCCATCAATTAACAGTTTGCAGTTCTTACTCTTGCTTTCAGTATCTTACTGCACAGTACTGCCAGAGTGCTGATAACACACTCAGAACAAGCTGGTCTCGTTAAAAATGTCTTTTCCAATGCTTGTTTTAACTGACAAAACGAATAAATAAATAATACTTTGTCTGAGGGAACATGACAGTGAACTAAATTGAAATGGTCCTTCCAAGTTTGTACTTTTTTCCAAGCACCCGTTGCCTTCAGCTGACTTCCTTACATCGCCCTGTCAATATTTCATGTTAATTCAGCCTGACTTTCTGGCTTTGCCCCGTGAGTAACTCATTTTACGATTCAGCCTCAGAAATGCCCAAAGGTTATTAGGATGAGGATACAGAACCATTCTGTAACAAAAAGCAAGACCACAGAGTTAGCTGGATAACTGTTCTAAGTAAACCACAGAAGGTCATTAAACTGGAAGACTGATGTACAGAGGTGAAAAGACCTGTTCCAATTTTACTCTGTACAGTTAATAATACTGCTTTGCTATATTACATACCTCCATAGGCTGATGATTTCAAGGGTGAATGGGATATTCAGCACTGATTAAAAAAAAAGAAAGGTTGTGTGATTTTTTGGTAAAAAAAAGAACAGTTAACAATCAACTACATAACACAACATCAGTGCTAAATATGAACACCATTTTTCCAGTTATGAAGCATAATCAGTCAGTTATCATAATGTTCAGTGATGACCTACTGCAACTATGTCTTCTGGCCCTGATATAATACTGTTCCCTCTTTTTCGACTATTAATTAAATATTTTTAATGCCGTTCACCCTTGAAACTCAGTTAACAAAGCTGGGCACTGCAAACACATTCTGGACTACTTCAATTAGACACCGGTGTGAATGTGCGTGTGTGTGTGTGAGCGCACACATGTGCATTGTGTGTGTGTGCGTGAGTGTTTGTGTGAATGTGCATAGTCGAGCTGAAATTCATAATCCATCTCTCCTCTTCAAAAACTTTGTATGTCCAGACGCAAAAGCTGAAGCTCAGATATTATTATGTGATTTAAAATGAACAAAGCTATTGCTTTTTTTTTTTTTAAGAGATTACATTGTTTTATTGCAATGAGCCCATTCATTCCCAGACCCTCTTCATGTAGAAGAAGACAATATGGCCATCAGTGCTCTGTTTGGTGTAGCACGCAGAAAGTACCCAAGCTTATCTTGAGTGAGCGGAGAGAACCATCAAAGGGATGTGAATGTAGAATATTATGATGTTTATATATGATTTCCGTTTCGACCTGCTTTCATTTTGAGCTGCATTCTACATTTCATAACTACTTCGCTTTTATCTGGCAAAAACAATTGTGGAGATAGCGTGAGAGAGATGCTCTAGGAATGATCCAGTGTTTATTAAGGTCGGGAAGGAGGTCACATCATTTTGTGAAAACACTGCGAGTCCCATTTCTTGGCAAATATCATTTTCTTTAATTTATCAGGGGAAAAATACATCTTTACTGCCAAATGCTTTCATTTCAGTCATAATATTGAAGATTATTTTCATACTTTTGATATCAATCTCAAAGGAAATGAGCAACAACTTATATGAGTGATCCCTCATGAGAAATACTTAACTCCTTCCTGTAATGACAAAAGACCTTCATAAGCAGAACACAGATATAACTAAAATATAAATGTTTGTCATTATTATGAATGTTGTGTTTATCATGGTTATGAGACTGTGTGTACGCTTACTGTTCAGTTAACACTGAATGTCTCACAGCGCATATCTAGTATGATAGACCCTTTTAAGACTCTTTGAGAAATATATTAAAGCATAACGGTAAAAAAAAACAAAAAACTGTTTTTTCACAATATTGCACAGTATGTCACAAACTAATTGACATATCCCCATGCCACAATTTACAGTTTGTATTTCTGTGAAAATACAGAAAAAAAAAGAAAATCAGACAGTTGGCTTTTTGCCAGTGCAATTGTTCTATTTTGTTCTGATACTTTGCGACTATGACTCTAAAATAATTGAATTTTGTTTGACAGTTTTGTTTGCTTCTTCAGTTTTGAAGGATCATCACATCAGTATTTATTCTCCATTATTATGGACTGGTTCCCAGTTTTGCACAATGAACCTGGAAAAGAGCATAGTGCACAGAGAGGAAATGTGTTTAAACCACAAATAAATGATTAAAATAGATAAACATGCCAATGTCAAAATAAATAAACAAACACCAACAACCATGTCATTATCTGCTCTTTTTTTTTTTTTTAAAATCATGTCTCTGATGAAGTCCAGCCGGCTCAGTCAGCTGCATCTCTGCTCAGCCCTGTCCTGCTTCTGAGAGCTTTGCATTGCATGACTCCTAAAAAGTCATATTTTTATACAGACATTCTCCAGCTTATCAGCACCAGAGAGATGCAGAACAGAATGTACGACTCTGCCTGTGACCTTTACTGAAAAAAATGTGCTGCAATCACTGGTATCTTCATTGCCCAAGGTGCTTTAAATTACTTGTTGCTACCATTTGCAACGATTGGAGATTTGTATACGAGACATACATGAATCTCACACAGAAAAGTGTTTGCACTGTAATATTGGCATGTAAAAATTCAGATAATTCAGACACGCAGACTCGCAAATGTATGCACGCGCGCGCACACACGCGCACACACACACATCCCTTTACGTCTATCTTAATGAGGATATTACATTGACTTCCATTCATTATTTATGTGTCCCTCCAGCCTTTTCCTAATCTTATCGATCAGCAATGCATGCCTGACCCAAACCCTTACCCTAACCTTAACCTATCCCTCATTCTAACCTTAACCCACAGCCTTACCCTAACCTTAACCTATCCCTAATTTTAACCTTAACCCACAGCCTTACCCTAACCTTAACCTATCCCTAATTCTAACCTTAACCCACAGCCTTACCCTAACCTTAACCTATCCCTAATTCTAACCTTAACCCACAGCCTTACCCTAACCTTAACCTATCCCTAATTCCAACCTTAACCCAGACCCTTACCCTAACCTTAAAGGTGATAGCTACAAGTTTAATACCTCCCGGCCAGTAGGCGTCGCACTCACACTCGCCCGCTCTCGCTCCAACCTTCAATTGTACTGGTTGCCAGGTACGCCAAATACCGGAGGTGGACGGAGAAAAAGAGAGATGTCAAGCGAGGACTCTTTCGTGGTATGTTAATTATTAAATCATACATCCTTTCTGTGTGCCTATATAACGCCATTACTCACTGTAACAATCTCCTTGTAAAACATGTTTAGATCGCTAACTAAACAGCTGACTGACAAATGCCGGGACGATGCCATTTCTCCACTGAACTATCACGATCCGGCAACCCCTGAGCTCTGCCTCACGTGACATCAACGTACTAATGCTGTTGGCGCAGAGATCATTTCATGTCGACCTTGCCAACATAACCAGATGTAAATATTTATATATTTTGGACCGTTAAATTTTATGAAACAATTATTTCTAGACTATAACATTTTTTTTTTCAGTGTAATTAATACTTTTATTCTGCACCCCTCTAGACGTTCTGTGGATGTATTATTTTCAAAAAATTAATCGTTTTAATGAAAAAGTTGTAGCTATGACCTTTAACCTATCCTTAACTAATAAATTGCGATTTGCCTTTGTAGTTGTGAGGACAGTTGAAAATTTCCTCACTTCCCAATAATGTCCCCACTCTATTAAAAAAAAAAAAAAATTTCTGGTTCTCACTGTGTAGCAAGTACAAGAACACACACACACACACACACACGGACACACACACACACACACACACACACACTTTTCCCCTTGTTGTAGACAGTTCAAGGTACTTTGTCTAAAATTGAATCTTTGACCTTCGGACTTGGCTTTGGGTTAAAGATTTGTATAGCTCATTATCAGCTCTGAGCAATGTGTTGACCATATTGATTTTTCTGCACTTTCTAATGCCCTCGAAATGCATAGTCTCTCATTCTATAGAGCGACTGCCAGTCTGCCAACAAACTGGTACTTTCTGGAAATACTGCTCTTTGCACAGATAGACAAGTCATTGATAGAAAAGTCACAGCCAGTGCCCTGTAAATTGATTCAATGTTCAGAAGACAATGCATAATAAAACAAACATTCCTTCAAAGCAGACCAAGGCTGACAGTGAATGCTGTAGCCTATTGACTTGAAAATCACTCAGCACTTGTCTTCAATATGCTCAACTGTAGTAAATGCAGCCAGGTCCATAAGCATTTGGACAGTGGCACAATTGTAATCATTTTTCCTCTGTACACTAACACAATGGATTTGAAATGAAAAAGTGCAGATGTGCATGAGGGGTAAACTTGCAGCTTCAATTTATGGATTTTGTCAAAAAGACACGTGTAGAAATTACAACTTTTTTTTACAACGTTTTTCATTGGGTTGCAAATCCTTGCAGCCAATGATTGCCTGAAGTCCAGTTCCCATAGACATCACCACACGCTGGTTGGCATTCCCTGGATTCTAAGAGGGTAAAATAGCTTTAAACTATTCATAATTCATTCTACTGCTTTTGTCCGCAGCCAATGGCAGCCTTACATGCCCACACCATTATACTACCTCTATTACACTTCAAAGATGTGGGATACACTCCAGACTTAGAGCTGTTCCTTCTCTTTCCCATACTCTTCTCTTTCCATCATTCTCTACGTAGATCTAAGTTGCTTTTTTGTACTTTTACTTGGCTATATGAGTGTGGGATCGCATTACGCTGCAAGACACCTCCTGAAATACAGTATGTGAGAGTCAGACATAAGGCCACTGACCTTGTTTGAATGCTTACTTTTGTTTCACATGTTTCACTCCTACACTCTGAACACCAGAACTCAAGTAAAATATACATATAACCTTCGGATTTATTGGAATGAGAGATACACATGGGCAAAGTATTTCATCACTGTATGAATGCAGAGCCCAGTAAATTACAAAAGCACATTTTATTTTCTCCTTTTGATCTGTTTGAGACATTTTTAAATTTGTCATTAAAGTTAAATATTTTACCGTTATGGCAATATTTCTGACCTGAGAAGAAATAGCTTGAACAGATCAAGTGATGTCATTTTAAGCAATATTAAGAAAACGGTGTTGTCCATTCTCTCCACAACTGGCTACTTCAATGTTTTTATATTTTTTTTTTTTTTTTTTTTGTGTGTGTGTATATAAGCAATACATGTACAGAAGTGAATTAAAGATGTTTCTGTTCTGAATTTAAATAAAATAAAATATACTGGACCACCACAGGTACCCTTTAAAACAACTAAATGCTAAAATAATTACTGTTCCATGCGAAGGTCAGAGGCCGACACATCGTGCAACCAGGAGGTTCCTTTGAGATTTTTTTTATTTTTTTATTTTTGAGTGCATATCAAATTCTGCTGCCCTGCCTGCCCCATTTATTCAGTAAACATAGAGAGGGGAATATCCGAAATATTCTGCATATATAAATTTAATTTTGCTTTGGTTAACACAGCCTCATTATACTGTATATGCTTAAATAACACCACAGAACACTTGCTTGGATTTACACTAAGTTGATTAATTACGGTAAAAAATCAAGCTGATCTCGAAAATATTCTGTACCCATTGCTCTTCCCTGCCATCCTCACAGAGCTGGGAGTAAAAGTACCAACAAAACTTGCTATTTGCTTATCAGACAAAACATATATGCACTGCTGAGACTTTCCCTGGAGCGTTTGGGACCAGCTGGCCCAGGTTTGTCTTCTTCACTGTGTCTGTGAACAGCTGGCGATGCTGATGAAGACCCGTGAACACATGGGGGATGCTGGAGTGGACCATCTGAGCGCTTGACTCATTTAGACGTCGCAGACACAGGCAGCTCCCATTCTTGTTCATGAGAGGGTTTCTATCTGCCTTTTTTCTCAATCTAGAAAAACCCTCTTCAATCACACATTTCATTTCTTAACGGAAAACAGATTTGAGCCACCACCAATTTGATTTCCTAGTCACTCTCCATTTAATTTTTGAGCTTTTGACAGTTTCATTTTAGCTTCTATTTTGTCATGTTTATTTATCTGAAGTAGGTTTAATGTCAGAAAATAATTTTTTTTTTTCATACTGTAGGACAATGTCACAAACATATTCTGTATCTGCTGGTTGCAGCGCTTCACTGAAGCTACATCACACTAATACTGAGAGAAATATTCAAAACCAGGATGCCACGTTTTTACCGCCACAGCCTTCCATCAAATGGAAAATATCTTGATCTTCTACATCATTATTTACACATCTACCTGCAATTTACCCAAACCTATTAAGGATTGTTGGAAACCATGGTTCTCCACCACAATTAACAATAAGCTTGAAGTTTCATAGGTTTGAAAACAACAGCTGCGTTTGACAGACCCATAAATGGGTCCATAAGTTTTACGAGGTTGAAGAGGTAATTGAACCGGGTCAATGCTAAGGCTGCTGAGGATGATGCTAATTTGAATTGTACAGTAAACTCTCCTCACTTTACTGCCAACGGGGTGCACAGGGCTCTCTTGATCATTGAATTAGTGTCCTTCCCCTATAGTTTTATATATTTATTCTTTATTTCTTCCCACACTTATGGAAAATGAGTAAAGCATTATGTTTTCAGAGGAGAACACACTCAAACAGCATCTTTCATTTCACTATACAGTTTTACTTTAAATGGTGATGTTTACCTTGAAGGAAATGTTTCTTAGCTGATGACTAAAATAACCGTATGCATAATACATATTCAAAATAAACATACTGCTGCCTTCTGCCCCAACCCTGCAGACCTATCACTCAAAAATATGAAACTGCGTCATGATCTGGCATACAAATGTTCTGCCACAGGCGTTTTTCAACAATACGCATAACTTTCAGCAACTTCTTCCGCAAGCAGAGTTTGTTATATTCACAGTGGGCACGATATACATTTTTACTCTGCAATACAAATTTGGCTCTGCCTAGTTTCATTTATATATATTTTTTGGTAGATATTTGCCAAACTGAATCTGTAGTTGATCTTTAGTTCAAGTGATCATAGAGTCAGGTCTGTTAGTGCCTGAACTGTGACACAATATTCATCGTTTTGTCTCTGTGAGCCACTCCAACGCATTTCAATTGGATGTCAGGGGCCCTGTTTTTCAGTGGTTCAGTTTCTTAGTCCTGGGTGACCATAGTGTCTGCTGCTGGTTTTCTTTCCATCCAAAAATGCAATTCCAGAATTTATAACAAGCTGTTTCTCCATCAGTTAGTGGTTTTCATGTCTGGTAGAACTCCCTCTCAAAACATGTTATTACAGAACGGACAATAACTTCATTAAAGAATGCCTGACTTGTAGTGTTCATTTTGCAGTATTTCAAGCAGCAACTTTTTTATTTATTTTTTTTTTTTATTATAATCATAACAAACTAACTCAGCAACATTGCTGGAGATGACACTGTCCCTGGTCGGTTGGCAACAAGTCACCTTAGATTCCAAGGACTCTTCAGAGGATTGCGGTTCATAGCAAAACCGTCTTTTGAATGGTTTCTAATCTTATCTGCACACCCATCTGTTCCAGGTTGTCTTCCAATCTTCTGGGGATGATTCCTAATTCTCCAGTTGCAACTGGGATTACTTTCACAGACTTCAGTTATTATTAGTAGTAGTATTATAATAATTATTATTATTTTAATAAATCAAATTTAAGACTTTGGTGAATTACAAACTAAAAAAAAAAACAACTATTTTACTGAATACAGTCTTTACAAGGCCCTGTCCAGAGAAAATAAATGAAGATGGGTCAATAAATATTTGGATGAACGTCCAATCACTTTTAACATTGCTTTTGTATGGCACCGTGCACCATGATGAACATGAATGAAACAATAAAGATGTGCTTGAAGAGCAGACTTTCAGCTGCGCTTTATTTCTTGCAAACACGTCTTAAGGAATGCAACCTTAAGGAGTCCTTATTGTTGCATTTTGAATTTCAAAAGGCACCATACATTCCTCACTGAGGATAAGTCAGGACTGCAGGCAGGTCAGTCAACAGCAGCAGCCTCTTACTTACTTACTTAATCTGTGAAGAATGAAAGTTTGTATTTTCCTGCTGAAATAAGCATGGGCATCCCTGGAAAGGGGAGTAACAGGGGTGAGGTGACAGGGGACTGTGGATGGGAAGCTTGGGTACATGGAAGGTGGGGTGGAGTTGGCAGAGGGTGTGAGGGAAGACTGAGTTGTTTTGAAGGCAGCGTACATAAAATCGCGGTTTACTTTTCAGCATTAGTGGTGCCTTCACGGAAGTGCGAGGGATCCTTGCCAAGGGCACTGACATAAACTACGACAGAGTTAGGCTTTTGGACTTGTTACTGGTAATGGTCTGGGGTGCATTTCCCGAAATCACAGATGCTAACTTACATACTTGGACCCATTGACTGTGAATGGACGAACACTGTAAGTTGCTAACTTAGTTAGCGACTACGCTTTTGGGAAACCCACCCCTGGATGGTCTTCTTCGTTGGTTTGGACCATCTTGTTTTTAACCTTTTCAATGATTTTATCGCACATTAATTGGCGATCCGGAAGGACAAAGGCTGCTTTTTTACTAAACCTTGATTAAAATCACCTAATAACATCTCCTGTTTCAAATTAAATCATTATTCAAATTTTGTACTTGATTGCTCGTCCTAAATTGCCCTCGTCCCAACTTGTGTGGAATATGAGGCAGGCCTGAATGTAAAATATAACAAAGTTGACCAGAGAAAACAAGAAATATCTGATCGTCATACTGTCTGCAATGATATTACACAAGTCAAAATGAATATAGAAATCACTGCTTTCTGTTTTCATGTGCATTTTCCAAACCGTACAGACTTTTTTTCTGATTCGGGGTGGTATTCTTCTGTGGTCACCAGAGAGCCGACAGAATTTGAACCATCATCCTCATCATCAGTGCACAATATTCAATCCTGTCATTGAGGCATATTTATATCTGAATCCTGCAGCTGAATATGGGTGAATCGCTTTAGTGGAATATCACATTCATAATAGATTAAAGTTACACTGTTGGTGGTTCTGGTTCACAAGTTTAATTAGAAAGTTAGAGTATACTTTGTCCTCGTGATGGAATTACGACTTATAAGTTATTAAACACAATGAAATATATTCGTTCAGTTCGGCACTCTAAAAATGCAATAACATTTCCCTTTGTTATCATTGCTTTTGACTGCTAGCACTGGAATATGTCAAGTCGTTCCGCAGTTTTCTGATTTATGACACAATCAATGCTACACTGTGCTATTATCTTTGGCAAAGAGAAAAACAAACTAGCAGGTTGATGATACAGCAGAGATCATTAAAACCATACAGGAAATCTGAATATTTTATTATTGAGAATATATGCGAGCATAGAAACACTCTAGTGATTTTCTTTATATTAACAATAAAGAATATGGATATTTATTTGTGTTTTTTTGTTGCAATGGGTAAGAGCGAAAATGTAATTGGCACCAAGCATCCGTACAATATGGATTTTGAGCAGATAACACATCATAATTGCCTGCGACTATACTGCATTTTTATGTCAGTTGGTTAGTTTCTAATTGAATAAAGAAAATTTGTTTTGAGTTTGATGAAGCGAATCTGCCAAGAGGAAGGCTCTAGAAAACATGTTCTGTACTCTGAAAGGAAATATGTATCCAAAAAGCAAACAGAGAGCCGCGAACCAACAGTGGATTATGTGGACTGTAATGGATCTCATTTCATTGCAAATTCAATGTAACGACACAGGTGTTATAGTGGCAATAGACCTGTTTTATACAAAACAAATGTGCAGAAGGCTGGCCTAATAGATTCAACACGCATCTTCCCTCAAACTCATTAATAAGCATATGTGTGTACACGCTACATGTGTGCACAGACACATGCATGCATGCATGGATGAATGAATGCCTGGACACCTGCTTCAGATGCAAACATTAACGTGTGCACGCAAGCACATGGAAATAGAATTTCTGGCAGTTGATTCTCCACACAAGCCAGAGCTAAATCACATGAAAAATGTCCCTGGAAACAAGTTTTCTACTTCCTCATCCAAACTCTGCAGAACAGAGCGAAATATGAATATTTCCGTCTCTTCGCATGACTATGCTGTGCAGCCTCTGTTTTTCGACCATCTCAATCACTGAAACTTTGGGAGTGTGTGGAAAGTGGAAAGGGGGGGAACACATTTACTGTTAAATATTCTTGCTATTTTTCATGGCTATTGGATATGTTCAGATGAATGAATCCCTTATGATTGCTGCACTGAAAACTATACTACTCAAACTACGGAGAAAGCTTAAATGAAGAATAAAGAATTACTCTCACATAGTTCTTAATTTATAATCCTCTCAAGGACGCAACTCTGGCAAAATGCGTTCTGTCTTTATTTACACATTGCTCTGACTGACAGCAGTGCGATTGCAAAGTGCAGCTCACCGTCAACTGAAATCACAGAGGTAGCACTGCAAGCAATTGTTAATGCCATTTTAGCATTCCACAACCTTTCATTCATTTTGCAGTCCCTGAAACATCCCATCAAAATGTATCCTTAACTATGATTTGGTCAGTCAACTTCCCAAAACATGTTTGAAAAAACTTGCTGTAAATGCAAATCTTTATTCAATATAAGTATGATTTCAGTTGTAATAAGTAGTATTGGTAGAAATATGTGGCATGGTAGAGAAAGATTCACTAAAACCAAAATCAACGAGCAGGTACTAAATGATAAATCAGAGGAGAGTGGTCAGCCCTACAAGCAACACTAATTTCCAGTTGATTATAATACAAAGAAACACTGTTCCATCAAGCATATGTTATTTATATTAATTTTAATTGGGTAACACACAATTCCACTTCCCACTATAGGCAAAGCGGCAGTTTAGACGTCCCGCAGGTCATAAGAGGACAGCCTTAAGTGTCAGGAAAACACCAAAAATGGCGTTGTGCAACCTCATTTTAATGGAACCTCTGAATGGTGCCATCTAATTTACGTTGTACATGGAAAACCCCCTGAAATAGACTTAAGCCCATGAGATTCAACTCTTTACTTTGTTGTGTGTAGCGCAACCAGAAAATAACCAAGCAGCTGGTTTAGAATCCGTATCTTTAGATTTGGCGATCTGTTGTTTGCATAGCGTTAAGCCGAGCGGATGCAGGAAAATCAGTGTTAAATCGGTGTGATGCAGGTAGTTGACAAAGCAAAAAGGTAAGTAGGAAACAAAATAAACAACCTAATAAATAAACACGAACACTTGTCAGCCTCTGGCCTACTTGATAAGATGCTTGACTGAGGCTGAGAGGTTTGGTGGATCATGCCCCTGTGTGGCCACAGAATGACCGGAGCTTTTGACACTTCCCTTTACCCTTTTCTTTCCATTTTTTAATTACCTGCAAGTCAATTTGAACAAAATAGTCTTTTCAGTAAAACCCCAAAGACCTGTCTTTAGCATGTGAAGTTAAATCTATGAACCAAGCGTCAAAAGGGCAATAAATCCAATTTCAGAGACAAAAACAGAGTCTGCCAAAATATAGCTCAAATATATTCCGACATTATTATTTTGTATGTGTTCGTGAGCGTGGCTCTGCGTGTTTGTGTATGTGCATGCACGCGTGTGTCTAAGTTGCTCCTTGCATACCTTGCATGAATATAAAACTGCCTCTCAGAGAGGATGAAGCTTTTGCAGAAACCAGGCATCTCATGATAAAGAAGAAAGTTGAGATACCGAGGAGAAGGCGTTGCTGTCAAGCAAAAGTGAGATAATGATAACCGCTGTGTATGGAACAAATGCAAATACAGGTTTAGTTCACACGCTGTCAGAGCACAGTGACTTCCTGCATATACACATGTCAGGGTTCAGGAACACCGCACATAAACACACACTCAGGCTATGAAAGCCGTCTGACTACAAGTCAATACAGAGGCAGCTGAGCAATTCAATGCCTGTCAGTGACACTATTATAAGCATTCAACCTCTAATGTTTAGACAGATTTTATATTGTTTCATTGCCTGCCATTTAAGGGCAAATAATTGACTTAGGGGTGATTTTGCATCCAAGCTAGAGCCTGTGAGGCTTGAGGTGAATTTCAGTTGTATAATGTAGGATGTATTGAGCCTGTCCTTATCGTAGTCAGTCTCAGGTTGAATTTATTGAACTTGACAATGAAATTCAAGTTCTTGTGGAACCAAATTCTGTTTCAGTATTGGGTTCCTCTCATCTTGCCATACTACACAGTCTCATTAGTTTTACCTGCATTATGGACCAACTGGAGACCTGATCCATTTTAATTTGTAATTATTCAGCATAGGAACTAAAGGATCTATATTTTGACTAACAAAAAACATTTAGTTTCTTTCAAGTGCCTTGTAGTCCGCTCTCCAGGACGCATCATCCATTGCAATTACACTGTGTTCCACCTTGGGGGAAAAGATAATGTGTTTTGGATTCCAGGAACCACTTGCAAAACTTCACTTTTTTAAATGCTTTATTTAATTTCTGAGGGAAAAAAAATTACAGGCTTTTTTTTAATGACACACTAAAAATTTGCATAATTATATCATTTAACCTCAATCTTTTTGTTCCATTCCTTTCTTTGTTCACAAACTCGTGCTTTGAGGCTTCTTAGTGGATGATTGAACGAATGAAGATCAAATTTATGTTCAGAATCTTTGGGATATTACCTGTAAAATGTCCAAATCAGCTCAATTTAAATGGTAAATCTTTGGAATCAGCTGAAAAGTACAGCAGATGATCTTAAGTAATTATATTGAGTTGCACATTCGTGGGCAGGAATAGAATAACACAACAAAAATGTGAAATACTAACCGGTATTTGTAGATTATGAACTAGCACAATGCATCTAAGATCATTTAGAAAATATTTCTTCGCAGGATGCTGCGTTCGGCATGGGTAACCCCGCCCTTGCACATATTTTAGTCGTCCAATGAGTTGATCCACTTTTCAGGTATATGTGCGCTTGGGTTTGACCTTTCAAGATCACTCAAGGTCACAAGGCATGATGTCATTTGACTAATTATATGTGATTAATAGTAACCAAGTGACTATGTACAGTATTTTTTGAGAGAAAGCCTTCAGAAATCTCGTCATCTTTGGTTTGACCTTTCAAGATCACTCAAGGGCATGGTGTGATTCTAATATCCATGTATGATTTCATATATGTTTCTTATAGTTACCAGGTGGCTATCTACAATAGTTTTTGAGATATAGTGTAAATTCTGTGATTTAGATCAAAGACCTTGACCCTCTTAACTTTGACCCCACTGATCTTTGAAACCGTGTACTTTTCACTATAGCAATGGATAGGATTATATTTCACTCTTTGAAAACGGAAATGTTTGACATTAGCTTGAGGTAAATCGGGCCATTTTTGATGGACTGATGGGCAAAAAAGGATTTTGACCTTTTCAGTGACCTTGAGCTTGACACAGTTCATTAATAAGTCTACTGGGATCTATTCTGGGTCAGGGACCAACTTTTGACCCAATTTGGCATTAATTGAGGCTGTGGTTTTCTTGTAAACTGGCTAACAAACAAACGTAGAAAAAAACTAGTGCAAAACTGAAGTGATTGCAATTCCCACCTCCAGCCCCTTCAGGGTAGCAGGGTAACCAGTACAGGAAAGTGAGTCTAAGGTTTTATATCTGCGACACAAGTTTCTTAGTTTAGGGAGTGAAGGCAGCAGCTACAGTAATCAAAGCAAATGTCTTTCAGATGAGCCAAGTAATGAAGCTCCACGCTTGTGAAATATGATCCAAATGAACAAGGGGAATTTGACACAAAGAGTTTTACGGAGGTAACGGCCAAAGCAATAAGATGAAAAATTATTAAAATATCTGTCTTTATGCTGATTCAAGCCTTCGAGGCTGCTGAGATTTAAGTCCTAATGCTGATAAATGGATTTTATTGATGAAGCTTTAAATCGTTAATACCAAAAAGCCTTATTATTATTCATAATACAACACACTGACCAGAAAGCAGAAGCCCTGACGACTCTCTCAAGAAGACTACATGACACTAGACAGATGTCTTATATTTGTTCTGCTTCAAGGTACTTAAAAGCCATCTAATGACTGTTTATTTGTGACCAAATTAATTGGGGGAAAAAGCTGTGCACTCAGAGTGGTAAACACAGCTATCAGGTGCCCTGTAAGCTGATGAAAGCAGTGAGGTGAATCATTTTTGGACCAAGTCTGGACTCCGCTCTCAGTCATGCTGGCCACTATGGACACTAAGCCTTCATTATCAACAGCAGCAGCAATCTGTCCCTTCTTTTCTCTTCTGGTCATTGTTAATAAACCTAATTAAGAAGTAAGAATTATAGAAAATGAACTTAAGCATTTAAGCGCTAGTCGCAGCTATACCCGCAATAACAATAATCATAACGGCTGATGATCGCGGCTATTGCCGCGAGGAAGTTTTCCAACCACAACTGCTACTCGTGGCAAAAGACATTTTGGGGGGGGGGGGTAGGTGTGTTTCACTGGCCCCGGAGCGTGCATTGTAACAATTTCTTTGAACTGCATAGTCATCCATAGTCAATGATTGAATCATTACATTATTCTTGTTTCGTGGATTTTACCACGTTGTTTCGAAATGCTGGCGTTCGAGAACTTGTCAAGTGATGGGAGTGAGTTTAACGATGTAAATGCTGAATATCTAGATATGTTTTTTGCAGAAAGTGATAGCGAAAATGAAGCTGACTGTCTTGGCTTTGAGGAGTGAGAGATTCTGATCTGATCGATTCAGCGCTGAAGTGTCCCATATGGGAAGTATTTTGAGAAGTGTGCTGGTATTTTATAAAAAAAAAATAATTTAGCACTTAAAGGATTAACAGATGTGATGTCGAAAAGGTATGAATGTACACATTTCTTGTAAACCTGCCCCATTGAAGGACCACATTATTAATCACTCTTTTCCCGATCTTTTTTACTTCTGTGATGTGATAGCATTAGCCTCTTAAGTCATTCGGGTAAGGTTACTTGCTAAATTGATCATTAAAACAAGGTACGCGTTTGTTAAGGTAGCAATACGCAATGCCTTCCTGCTAATCCCTTCTTGAAACAGTTCCCTGCTGGTTTACAAGCTTGGGAACGTGGGGAACACCGACCTCATCTGTATGCCTGTGGCGTAATTATGTTCATAATGAAAAATCTATCTGGCATCAGTCACAGCTGCTGAGACTGGCAGTTTGATGTAATGGAGAGAGCAACTTAATTTACAAGGTCCTGTAAAGCTCTCCGCAGGTTCTATAAGAAATTTCCTCTCGGCCTCACCGTAATAAAGCATAATGACAGAGGAATCTCCGATCCTCAACTGAGTGCACCACACACAAAACCATAATTTCAATTCCAAATTTGGCTATTTTCAGTGTTATGATATAAAGTACCTATATTGTTAGAGCATGAATGTTTGAAAGAAAAAATTAATATGCCCACAGAGGGGATATAAGGTTACCATTTATAAAATTGCCCCATTTGCCATTCGTGAGGTGATTCATCATGCATCATTGCTAAGGCATCCTAATTGCATGTTTACCAGTGGATAGAGTTTTTTAATAGATACAAGTGCACACAGGTTTGGCTCGTCATTTTCTTTCCTATGTGTTGCCTGCACCAATATTCATTTTTATTGTAGGGAATACAGTGTAGTTTGCCGTAACCTGATTAGAGAGTCACCTCAAATTTTCCAAAGACCCTCTTCACGACCCCCAAGATTTTTGAGATAATATTCCATCAACTGATATGTCATACTCAACCATTTGTTAAGGAGAGAAAGAGGTTTTGCCGAACTGTGTGAGCAGTGTAAAAAAAGCGCATGACCCAGGCGATTTTGGCATTTAAATTGAGTGCAGATTTCGCTCCCCTGTAGCGCTGGCGACACATTCGGTGTCCTAACAGTGCACACTCACGGAGAGGCTGCTGGGTCGCCTGTATGCAGAGTAGATTATTGTGGATTACTGTAGTGATTACAATGACTCTTTCGGCATAATCTGCATTCAGCTCTGACTGTTTGAAAACCACAATTCAAAAAAAATATATATATATATATATATATATATACTACTACTACTCCTACTACTAATATTAATATTATTATTATTATTATTATTTTTGTAAATTAATGACCCAAACTAAAAACACCAAAGTCAATTCAAATTATCAATTGAATTATTGAACCAAAGTGAAAATTTAAACAACAAACATCAAAATACGATTTCAAAATTTGGTTATTCACACAATACTAGTTTATGGTCAAAATCTATCTCTTGCTTGGCTTTCAAAGATGTTCACTGACATTATCAAACCAAGCAGTTATCAGCACAGAACCCTCAGTGAAATGAGACTGAGAGATAGATTTGTTCACCTCAGTTCGGAGAGGAACATTTAGTTTTTCATTTGAACTTTTGACTTCTAGACTGATTTTTTATATCACAGCAGTCATCGGACTGTGGTGCTGAGATTACAGCTCGTAACGCATTTATGACTATTAGGAAGACAAAGAATATCCATCATTGATAGCATATGCAGAATTTAAGGAGGGCACGACTGATTCCTTGAAACCTGGTCTGACCCAGGTGCGAATGAATTAAACAAAGCTGTCGGATGACAAGAGAAAATGAGCCCTATTCAGAAAGAAATATTTCATGGCACAGCTGAGTGAAAAAATTCAGAAATCTCCCCCATCCACAGATGAACGTGCAAACACATACACACTGACACACACACACACACACACACACACACACACGCACACAGGTATAAGGAATCACCCCGCCCCCTCCTTTTTTGTGGGAGATAACATTTCTGATCTGCTGCATTTCAAATGAGCCATGATTGATCCAGTAAAGACCGAAAAGGTTAAACTGCGTATTTGAAAAATGGGGTAAAGCCCAAGATCGTCATTGCTGATATTATCAGTATGTCTTTAAGATGCAGGTTTACAGATGTCAGGCTTGTACAATCAAATGCTTGTCTTTGAATGCATTTCTTATGGAAATACATCAAGGTTCTTCAAACAAGTGATTTTAGGTTTTGTTGATAATGTGCTGACTGAAATGAAATGATTATGCCTGGAAGGTGCTTGTAAATGTGCTGCTCAAGTCTCAATAATTATCGGTGTTGTTGTGAAACATGCATATTTGCAGAACTAAAGAGGTATTTTTTACGAACATTCACAAAGTATTCATACATGCTCATTAGGCATATAGGTAATATCAAAAATGGAGAGCACATAGACTTTATTTTATTTAAACGCTGAAGGACATATGTTTTATTAAGAATAATTTATTAAAACATATGTTTTATCAGAATAGTTTCTCAGTAAGAGATGTGATTTGTAGCTCTTTTACATAGGCCTGCTCCCATAAGCCCTAGTTTATGCAGTGAGCATTTCATCTATGCAAGAGAGAAACTGAGATTTCTAAAGCATATCCTGCTATACACTGATAACAACTTTAGCACAGCAGTTATCTCAGCTGCCAAAGAAGAGGTCCTGAGCTGAAGTCAAGGCCTGTATGTTCACCCCATTATCACGCGGAGCTCCTCTCTGTACTCCAGTTAGGCCTACTACTGGTATTGAACTTGATGAAGGCAGTGAAGTGCAGATACTCTGTCAACCAAAGTGCTGGACTGTGGCTGCTTAATGACCCTACATAATTAGGTTGTGTTCAATGTGAAGGACTAATTACACCGCGCTCTGATCAGCCACAACATTAAACCCCCCTGCCTAATATTGTGTGGGTCTCCCTTGTTTCCCCGAGCATCTCCGTCAAACTGATCTCCACTTGAATCTCCGGACAGAGGTTTCCTAGCAGGACATTTCCCAGACCATCACACTCCCTCCACCAGCTCGTCTTCCCCAAACAGTGCATCCTGGTGCCATCGCTTCCCCAGGTACAAGGTGCACGCGTTTTTAACCCCTTCAATAACCCTAATCATTATGTTTACTTTAACCCTAACCTACAGCCACCCCAAAAAACCCACCTTTTAAACTTAATTTAAAACCATACCTTCATGTCGAGCTTAATTCTGATACGTAACCATAAAACTAGATATAGTCCTAACCGTAAACCCTGGACCTAAACTTAGCCTTTGGCCCAGAATTAAGACTTTTCCTCATGGGACACCGCACCCCCAACCCCCCCTACCCCCAAAATTAAATAAATAAAATAAATTAAATAAAAAAAGAATAATTTTTTTTTTTTTTTTATTTCTCCACAAAGCATTTTTTGCCCCAACAAGTACAAATAAATAAGCTCAGGCCTGCATTCGCACATACCCCTTTATATCCAGGGATATGAGCAAGTTAACCGCTCCACTGGACTGGACTCTGGCAGACCTTATAGAGAGCGGCCCTTCTGTTTTCCTTCCATCACAGAGATACACAAGCAATATGGTCATCAAATATTTGCATTCCACCACTGTTTTTCATAAATCCAAATTCTGATGTCCCCCAAGTCTCTGTTCCTGTTGAAACACTATCCAGCAGTGCTGCCTTTGTGACTGAAGCTACTACCGTCAGTGCTCTCATTACGAACCCTAATTCAGTGCCACTTCAGTCTTCCATCCTTGCAATCTTAACCCATAATCGAGGTTAACTCGACCTGTGCAGCATTTTCACACGTGTCATCATGCACGAGAGTATGTTCTTTGCTTTACTGTGTC
Source organism: Gymnothorax javanicus (assembly GCA_029692085.1). NCBI lineage: Eukaryota > Metazoa > Chordata > Actinopteri > Anguilliformes > Muraenidae > Gymnothorax > Gymnothorax javanicus. Next base: position 3,549,327 of record CM056209.1, on the reverse strand, counting down.
ATGCAGCGCACCTGTATGTGGGCTTATGCATTTGCTATGTTTTTACGCTGATTTAGTCAGGGTTTTAATTTGTCACTCATCGATGTTGGAGTGGAAATGCATGGATTATGCAAAGCAGGGGTGCATATTAAAATGTGCTCAATATCAGTGCTTTGTAAACTTATCGGGGCTTCATCCTTATTTAAAGTCAGGATTTAGCCCAGTGAAGATCAGAACAACCTTCTGAATCACTTCTCATTCAGCAGTCAATTTATACATGTATAATATGACTTCCTACATAACTGATCCCACTGAATTTATAGCCTAGAGACTGGTTCAAATGAAAATAGGGTGTTTTGCAGCAGAAAAAAAAAATTGAGAGATGAGATTTTCACTTAGACTGAGTGTCAACATCATTATTTCTTTCTTTTTAGTAAATCATGGCCTCATGCAGTACCTGCTTCATCATGTTCAAGTTACAGGTTACAAAAGAATACAGCTAGAAAAGTTATTTATTATAATTGTGATTGGTTTATATTGAAATACTTCTCAGAAACTATTTTATAATTGCATACACCGACATGGTGGAGGTTCCCTTCGACTGAAAATCACCTGGTTTCTAACTCCATCTTGTGAGTAACTTGGTCGCCCTTCACATGACAGCTGAATAATAACATGGTAATAAGCTAATAAAGAGATGACTATTAAGTAATACCTTGTAATTTCCAAAGTATTGATCAGGTAATAACTTGGGTGATAACAGGGTAATAGTGGAGAAACAGTTTGACAATGAAGTGGTAATAGTTCAGTAATACCTTTTAATTACCAAAATTTCTCTAACCTAGAATCAACAATGGCTATAACTGGGTAATGTTTGACTGAAGTTTTTGTAATCACGCAATAAAAGCTGAAAAACAATGGGAAACACATTTAAGGATAGCAAAGAGGCAAAAAAATATTTAGTTTTATTAATATTTTCTGATTATATGGTAACCTGCTGATCAGCATGCAAAATATAGAGGGTCTTGGGGGTACATGACCCCTTGATTGATATTCAAGACCCCCTGAAAGCCTCAACAGAGGCTTGAGCTTTAAGTAATGGACAGACTGATGGACATTCTCCTTTTAAAAGCATTTTCTGATAGGGAGCAGAATTCATGGGTCCATCAATTACGGCAAGTTCCCCAGGTTCTGGAGCAGCAAAGCAGACCAAGACCATCACACTACCGCCACGTTTATCCAGGTTCTTTCTTTTTGAGTAAACATAAACACTGCTCTTAACTGAGGCAAGTGAGGGCTGCAATTCTTTAGATGTCAGTTGGGGTTCTTTTAAAACCTCAAGGATGAGTCTTCAGTGCACTCTTGGGGAACTTTGGTTGGCCAACCACTCCTGGGAAGATTTACCACTGTTTTGAGTTCTACAATTTTGCATATAATGGGTCCCACTGTGGTTCACTGGAGTCAAAAAGCCTTAGACATGAGTTTCTGACTGATGTCAACAATCGATGTCAACAACTTTGCCATCAACTGTTTATGATTTTTTTTTTTTTTTTTAAGATTGCAGCATAATGTGCTGCTTTTTGCATACTTCATATAACCAGACAGGTTCTATTTAAGTGATCTGTAGATTCAGCAGAGCTGGCAGTATTCAAGCCTGGGTGTGTCTTGTGAAATTCAACCAAATTATTAATTAAATTTATTCAATTAGTTGATTCAGAGACTGAGGGAAGCAATTACTTTTTCTCATAGGGCCTAGTAGGAGCTTTTTTCCTTCAATAAACAAAATCATTATTTAAAAACTGCATTTTATGTTCACTCAAGTTGTCTTTGTCTAATATTAAAATAAGTTTGATGAGCTAAAACATTTAACCCTTTGAGCACCAAATGCATTTTCAAGGAATTAAAAATTTAGTTATCCTGAGCTGTTGAAAACCTATCATGTAGCAACTTGTTTAAAAGAGCTCCCCTGCAGGAGTTGCCACATGATAGGTTTTCAACAGCAGCTGACTTTGATATCTTACATCATTGGGCAACTATAGTTGCCCACAGCGCCGTAAGGGTTGAGCATGACAAATATGCAACAAAAAAAGAAGAAATCAGGAAGGGAGCAACTACTTTTCACAGCACTGTAAAGAGGATGGAATATCCTCAATTTTGATATGTTCATCAACAGGCGCCATGTCATTGATCACTTAGACAGGGAGGAATGCAGTGAGGGTGAAAGGTGATGAATGTTGGGAGTTCCACTGCTAAATGTTCAATAAAATATAGCATATAGCCGAATTTTGTATACATAGTCCATTTCACGTTTTTTATTTTATTTTTTGCCCCCCATGTTCAGGATATGTTGTCGAGACTTTTCACAATTCCCTAAATAACTTTTTCTTTTTTTACCAACTCACCTGCAATCTGCCACCTTTGGAACGCTGTCCGTATCCACATCTTGCTTTTGCACCTATCTTGCAAAGTGCTGCTACTTCGATCTCCTTTTTAGCAGACACAGCTAATTAGCATTCAAATTAACAGGCATGACCTGTGTAGGTTCTGTTGTAATTTCCATTAACACAATTCAAAGTTGAAGCCATTTTTCAGAGGTTCTTCCGATTTTGACTCCCGCTATAGGCTTGCTTTGATTGAAGCCTGTGTTCCTTAGAAGATAATGAAACAGTCACTTCTAAGGTTCACAAAAAAGTGTTGTTTACAATTGATCCTGAGGTCTTTGCTCATGTTTCTGCTGTGTTTAGTAATCGTAGAAATGTAATCAAACATCACAGGGATGTCATGGTGAAATAATTTTAGTAAAAGCACTTCTGAAACCCTTGTAATCTCAAACAGTCATATTTCATGATTGTTTTGATAGTCAATGTAATATTTGAGATTTTTTACCTTCTTAAAATACTCTAGTGAACACTGGAAACATCAAGAGCAACAGACATGTTATCTATTAATTACCAGACTACCTTCCTCTAAAAGAGGCAGGAACCTGAAAACAAATTCATCAGAATGTCTCCAAACTGATCTAAAATTAAGTGCACAGTTGCATGAACCTTTTATCATGAGAATTGCAGATGATGCAGTGTGAATCATTAGTGAAAAGACATGCAGACAAGTGACAAATTGAAGGAAAAATGAACTTAGACCATCTTGGTAAAATGCCGAGCATACAGAAGCCAATAGAACAGCTTCAGTGCATCTTGTAATATATTATATTCATTATTCCATTATATTTCCTAATTTAGTGTTTTGATAATGGCGTTCAACAGCACTAAAACAATGGTCCAACGTGGCTATGCATTTGAATCCCCTGAACTCAAAAATATGACTTTGAAATGGTCATTACTGCTAGCCTGCAGTAATCTCTGTAAAGTTATTTATGGACTGTTCTTGCTGGCAGTCTGGTCACATCCTGTATTAGCATTCTCGGCTATCTGAAAAAGACAAGCTCCAGTTTTTATTTATCTATTTTTTCCCCTAACATATTGCATAAAAGCAAGAACATTATTATCATAAAATGTAGAATTTCTGACCCTATTTATGTTTGTCTTTCCAGTATATCTAAATGTAAATGTTGCTTATTCCACCTTTATTTCAACTCCAGAACAAAACACAATCTTTTTCTGCCAGACAAAAACCTACATTTCTCAATTTGGATAACATTTTAAGTAAATCTGACTATTTGGAAGCAATCTACGGAGTGTTGCCTTTCAGATGAAACCATGATAGTCAAAGTGGTTCAGTAACAGTATGCACTTTAGTTTAGGAAGAAATTTGTTTATGTGTTATGTTCAAATATGTTCAAAGTATATATACGTCTGCTATAAAGTTATATTTCTCATCTCACTCTACGCTGTTCAACAGTACATCTCCACTTCAAAATTTTGTCTTCACATATAGTGCCCCAGAGCAAAATATGGAAGATCAAGCAAAACAATTTAGTGATCCAGCTCCCAAGAACACAGACACAACCCCATACCATGACTGAGCACGGCTTTCGGACTTGTTGCTGGTGGCAGTCTGGATGGTCCTTTTTCTTCCATAGTCTGAAGGTGATGGCATCCATTTCTTCCAAAAAATTTTACAATTTTATGATTCATCTGACCGCAAGACATGTTTGCACTGTGTGATGCTTCATTGCAGATGCCCTCGAGCCCAGAGAAGTCAACGGTCTTTCTGGAGACTATTAACAATAGGCTGATTTTTTTTTTTTTTTTTGCACAGTAAATTTATAGCTGCCATTTGTGCATGGCACTATGTACTGTAGAAATTGAAAAAGGATGCCAAAGTATTCCTGAGCGCACATGGTGTTGTCACTTACAGATATGTTCTTGATGCAGTGCTGCCCGAGTAATCAGCGATCACAAGTATTCAGCTTAGGCTTGTGTCTTTGACCTTTAGGCTCTACAATACTGCCAGATTCCTTGAATCTTGAATTTAGGTTATGTACTGCAGATGGTGAAACATCTAAACTTTTTTCCGTCTTCCTCTGAGAAACATTTTTTGAACCTTTCCTTGTTTTAAAACCTTTCAATGATTTTTTTTTCACAAATTTGTGGACAAATTGGTGATCCTTGGCCCATGTTTGCTCCTGAAGGTCTAGGCCTTTCCTTGGATGCTACTTTTGTATCAAATCATTATCACAATCACTTGCTGGCATCAACTGTTTTGAATAGCATGATTATTAATTTTCTCTTTACCTCATTGTTTGTCTAAATTGGCCCCATTCCAGCTTTTTTTTGGAATATTGTGCAGGTAGAAATGGCAGGAATGAATGTTTGTTTGATAAAATGAATGAGTTGAGGAATATAAAGGAAGTCAACTCATGAGGAATGAGTTGACTTGATAAAATGTTCAATATTTTGTCTTCGTGTGGTCTGCAAATAAATAAGTCAAAGTGAATTTAGATATCACTGCTTTCTGTTGTGTGGATTTTCAATACTGTCCCAACTTTTCAGGCCTGGGGTTATTACTTAGCCCTTGATATTTATCTGTCCGCCAACTGCATGTAACCCTGGCAGGAAAATACTAGTTTATCCTTGTGGCTGGAGGAAAACAGGTGTAAGTGTAGACATCGGCCTGTGAGCATATCCTCAGACATAGCACATCCAGAGAGACTGGGGCCTTAATCTTTTCCTCTCTGCTTTCGCTATTTTTTCACATGGCAATGCTCATATTGGATATGACCACAAACCCTTTGCTTTTGATCATTCTGAACATGAAATGGCATACTTATTGAATTGTTCAATGTGGCCAACTTCATCAGAAACTGTACAATGCAAAATTAATTAGACTGACCGCACAAGATTGCTGCTGTTCTTTCGAGAGGACATCTCACATAGTTAAGGCTCAACATGGGCATTTGTGGGTGTTGAATGCACTGATTGGCAGAGGAGCTTGAACTGCCTATTACGTGCATTTCACTAATGGTCACATGTATTTCTATTGCATATACAGTAAGTTACTGTATATTATAGACTCTTTGTGTCCCAGTTGGCCATACTTGTTGGTTACAATGGCAACAATACACAAGATATGAACGCTGTTCCAAACTTGGACGATGGGGGGCATCGTCGTTGTACATTGATTGGGTAGCATGGAAGTGAGGATGAAATCACAGGCCATACATGGTATGGTAATTGGGGATGGGGAGTCAGAAGATGGTATAAAAAGCATGACCTTTTCAAAATCAAAGGCTTTTGACAGAAGGGATCAATTACATCTCTACTAAATGCATTTTTGTTGGAGTGCCCTGCAGGGCTTTTCAAATAGCTGTCTGTCAGATCAGTCCACAGGGTGTCAACCAACACATCATGTTTTGGACTTCCTGGCGCTCCAAATGTGCTCATGATTAATTCAAGCAGATGGAATTTATCGATGAAGTCTTCCATTATTTGCCAATTGCATGCATTTTGGATTTTGCATATAGTTTCCATTAGTAATTTGTGATCAGGCTGCAGGGCTGTAGTAAGGCATCTGGTCATCAACATATTTTTTTTTTTTTTTTTTTTCTACTTGAAACATCAATTTCTTTGCAGGTATTTGGTCAATGTCTGGAACATCATCTCTCTAAATTCCTCCCTGGAGTCAGAGAAGTAATATTTTCTCCTGCCCCATGATATATATTTCTTTAGCCGACCATTTGTTATCCATCCCCTTACACATTTGCATCGATTGATAACCAATAACTGTGAGCACGATAAGGCAGAAACTTAAATCAGTAATTGCTACCCTTAAACATTCAGTTCAATATTATTTTGAGATTGTCTACAGTATATATAGGCAGCTTGTTCAAGAGTGGGTATCGTTAGGCGTAGCACAAAGAGATAATCAGGCTCCATATTTAAACCTACAATCATCTTCGGCATTATCTCACCACGGTTGCCGTATATACTTATTATGTGGCACTGACCAGCGGGAGAAACTGAAGAGTGACTGGAGTTTGGAGGAAGATGGAAGATTGCTGATATTCATTTAAGGGTTTAAACTCATTCAAAGGGTAACATTATTTGCTCCCAAGGTAAGACCTTGGTTGCCATGCGGGGACAGAATAGTCATTTTCCACTGTTTTTCCTCTGTGAAGCACTCAGCCAGCAAATAGCCGCTTATGCAATTCTTTTCTTTTTTTTTGTATTTTATTCTCATTTTCTGTTGTGTGCAATCATGATTCATAACTGGAGCTGTAGAAAATTAATGTGAGCTTTTGCACACATACATTTTGACCCCTGAAATGAGAACAAAGGCAAAAGTCAATGTTCAGAAAAGCTGTGGAGCCGTGTTTTTTCTCACAGCTTCATGTGTGATCTCCCTCCACCACATCATGATAAATAATCCTCTGCTTATGTTGTCTGACATTGTTCAGGCAAACTGTAATGCAGGTTGTCTTAAAATAACAAACCCAAACTGTATTTTCTCAAAATTCAGAGCTGCCAGCAAACTTTTGGGGGGGGGGGCAGAAAAATTATAATGCAAATTATAATGCCAGAGCAGCACCTGCATCAGCTGACACGACCCCATTCCATGCATGATTTTTCCTCCACATTCCTTGAATCTGTGTAGAGGGACAAATATCCACATAGCTTCCCATTTTTATTTAAGCAAAACTGTTTCTACATCACTCAATGATTGTATCACGCATTTCTGGGCTAATTGGCGATCCTCGGCCCAGATCCTCCTTGCTTCTGAAATTTTGTAGATTTGCCAGTATTCTTTCTTTGTGAATGAGAATGCATTCCAAAGGGTGGAGGTACAGTATGCTTGTGTTCATTTCAGAGTGTTGAATATATAATTACCATCATATGTTGCATTCTCACTCATGTAAACACACTAAACTGCTAACTTATCGAGATCACATTACCGTACTGCTGCCCTGTCATGACTGAACTGTTGCTAATTAATACCAGTTGAATAGCAAGTGTGTCTCTGCACTTGACTCCTGGTCTGGACCGTAACAGTATGTATATATATATATATATATATATATAGTTTATGTAGTTGTTTTGTTCTTTGTTTTATGTGCCCATCCAAGAGTTCTCTATGCTATTTTCTTTTCTCCTTCAAGTTTTCCAATATTGCATTTGGTTCATTCAGAGCTTCATAATATCACCCAATACTGGATCCACTTCACACTGCTGAATTTACTGTGTGCTTAAGGCTCACATTCTTTGTCATCCAAAATTCATATGGAGAGAACTGAATATTTGAGGCAATATTGTAAAGGTTTTCCACATTACCTTATTATTTATTTTGCTTTGTTTAATCATTTATTTTACTATCGTTATATTAATAGGATATCACTAACCTCTAGAAAAAAAAAAAAAAAAAAAAAGTTTCAGGGTAAGAACATAAATGTCAGCTGAGGTTAAGTAGGGTCTTCTGAAACAAAGTTACTCGGGCAATGATCTAGGGAAATAACTCAAAAGTTTATTAATACAGCGCAAGGGACAAGAGCAGGTAGGAAAACTATTGACACTTTACTCACTCAGCAGCGCCTCCATCTGGGATGGAATGGAAAGATGAAAAGGAGGGGAAATGGGTTTAGACACACTTTGAACTGCCAGCCAGGTCCAGTCTGAGTTCTTCAGATCAATCACTCTTCCACTATTCCCTTGTCCATCAGCACACAAAATCCCAAGCCGTCAAACATTCAAATAGTCTTTTTGACAGTAGTTTCCTACATGCATCGGACACTTCAGTGTAAAAAGGGTTGGACGATCCATGAGTCAGATCACTGCTGCAGCACCTCTGCCCAGCACAGGTATCCTGTAGGGTGATCAGTGACTCAGGTCCCCTGTGGCTCTTGCTTGTTGAGGAGGTGCGGCTGCACTTCAGATAGCTGAACAGGACTATGGGTGTAATGCTTTCAGTGTTGTGGCTGTGTCTCTGAAGGCGAGGAGCGAGAGCAGGGTCCAGGTGTGAAGTTTGAGGATATTTATTAACGGCGCTTCAGACACGAACGCAGTTAAACATATAAACTCAGGGAGAACAATCCCCAATGCAAACATATGGTAAAAACTGTTCGGCACACTAACAGACTATCTGAATAACAGCAGTAGATCACTATGTATACACAGGCTGAGCGGTAAAGAGCTACTGAGACTTTGCACCGCAGTCTCTGTAGTGCAAGCCTATATAAGCTTAATTGGATAATTGGAACCCAGTTAAGCAGCGGGGGAGTGTGATGAGGCATGTGGTCGGTACTCAGAACTCTGGTGACGCGGACCGTTGTGGGCGAGGCATGACAATGGGATAATAGAGGCCTCTAGGCACAATCTCTAAAGCCCTGTGGCTGTAGTGTGGCTGCTCTTCATTGCACTGTGGGCTCTCCTGTGACTGTGTCAGTCAGGGGTCTGTAATCAGAGCACCACAGCAGAAACACAGAGCAGTTTCCCAAATTCATACTATAGGTTCAGTGGCCACCAATTTCATTGATTGCAACAAATGAGTAACAAGAACAAAATGGGTTTGGCATGAATTATTATGTTTGGATATTTACATGAAAGTTGTTAAATCTGATGCATCTGAGCAACAAAAGGTAACTCAATCAACAGCCTTTCATACAGTATGTCCCTTACAAAACCAGCCTTCATTGGCTCATATTTTCCGTCCGGAGCAGGCACAGTCAGATCTTAATTAGCTTCCTGCCATTGACATTTTCATTAGGAAGCCCATTTTTTCCGCAAATAACCACAAAAATTCATTATGTTCTGGGCCATGAACCATTAGTTATACTCAGCGAGGGACGCCTGATATGTAATAACTCAGATTGAATTCAGCTTCCAGTGCTCCTGGTTCCCTCAGATTTTGTGAACATGCTACTCCATTATGCAAAGAAAGTAACTCAAAGCAAAAATGATTTGTGAAACAACTTTATGATTGGTCGGGCGAACAGAATATGCACTATCCGAGGCCAATGGGCTTTACAATCATGTCAATGTGCAATTAATGATGGCAACAGCGAAAGAAGGGTTTGAGTTGAGAGTAATAGCAATGATTAACATTTATGGCATGGAAATTGTGTTTAGAAAATAGGACCAATGTGTTTACATGACACCACAGTTCAGCTAATGTCTGAATTGATAAACAATACTTTATATTTTCAATTGAATAGTATACAGCTGTTTGTGTTTTATTGCAGATTCATAGCAGTGCCCTATTATGAAATAAAATGTTGTGCAACAGATTAAAATTTTATCATAAATGGTATCCATTATTAGATAATAAATTTGATGATAAATATGAATTAGTGCCCTGTGTTCCCAGACAGCAGTTAATTTATTTTATTGTTGGGAGCACAGCCAACTCACCAGCAGTGCTCCAATGTGCACGGGAAACTCATTAAAAAGAGAAAAAACACTGCACTAAATTCTGCATTTTTCATGAGGATTCCCATTACATGTCCAGAGACTGCTGAACAATTCAAATCATAAATATAATTTAGATTAAAAAGCTTTTAATTATGATCTGGCCAGCTCAGTGTATTTTTCCATAATATGCAAACTCGCTTAAACAACAGAATAAGTGCCTTCATTCAATTATATGACACAGACTTTGGCTGAAATAATGCCATTACTTTGCATGCAGATAAAAACTAATTCATATCACACCGATCATGGGTGCAACAAACATTTTACTTACTATTGTTGCGCAAGTTACAATGGTGTATGCAACACAGAACATTTCCAGATGATGTAATCGCTTTTGAATGAATGAACATTGCATTTAAAGGTATACAGCACCCTCTCATAGATACTCAAAGTGCTTTACAGTCATATAGGTTATTCTCATCTGTCTACTGCCAATGTGCAGCACCCACCTGGGGGATATGATGGCAGCCATTTTGTGCCAGAACATTCACCACACATAAACTGGGGTGTTGGGAGAGGACAATTTGCATAGGCAATTAAATTAGGAAATGATTTATGTGGCAGGTTGAAAGAGCCATGTTGGAAATTTAGCCAGGACACCGGGGAACGCCCTACTCTTGTCGAAAAGCGTCATGGGGTCTTTAATTATATCAGTGAGGTCCTTGGTTTAATGTCCCATCCAAAAGACAGCATCTCCTTCAGCACAGTGTTCCCATCACTGCACTGGGGGGTTATTTCATCAGAGGGAAGATCACCACCTACTGGCCACCAACACCTCTTCCAGCAGCAACTCATTTTCCCAGGTGGTCTCCCATCCAAGTACTAACCAAGCCCACACCTGCTTAGCTTCAGCCACACAGCTGGAGCAGATGAGGGAATAGAATGGCTGCTGAATTTGATCCGGTCAAACTCCATTAACCACTAAACCAGCTGAGCCTAAGACCTTTGGCCTACAACTAGGGCTAATGCAACATAAAATAAAGGTGCTAGAGACAAGAAAGTAAAAATAAACAAATAAATAGCAAAAGACAGTAATCAGCAAAATTACACAACAACACAAATTACCATAGAAACACAATCAGCTCAAGAAACCATTAAAAAAAAAAAAAACAAACAAAAAAAAAAAAAACATTAGAAGTTCACCTTCACAGGCTCAATTAATGGTCCATTTGACACTGAATTCTATAAAGCTAAAAAAAAAATAAAAAATATAAATTCCAGCTGTGACATAGGAGTGATCAGTACCTTAAAGATTATGATAGTCCTGTAATGTTCATTTTACTTTTTTGCCGCTCTGAAGGATGGCCAGTTTTTCAACACCAAAATATAGAATTGATCTCCGTGCAATTAAGTATTTTTCCTGGAGTGTCATACACCACATAAAAAAGCCAATTCAGAGACGCCAACTGCGCTGCTGAGTCCTCCAGGATTGTGGACAACTTTTGTAGGCTCGTGCAATCCGTAATGAAATGAAAGCAGTTCTCTATTGCCATGCAGAAGTGGTCATCAGAGAATGTTGTCTTTTTTGAAAATACTTTCCACATTTCCCCACAAGCGTATCGTAGTCATTAAAGAAGAATTTCTCTTGTTCTCTTTCAGAACACACATTACTGTGCAAAAGATTTAGCCACATTTAAAACATTTCTATGAGGCAAAGATGCTTCCAAACTCACAAAAAAGAGGTTTCTGAATTTATTTCTGAAAAATAAACTATAAAGATCTGTTTACTGTTAAAACTAAATCAACTCAATATTATCTGTGAATACCCTTTACCTAAAAATTAGCAGCACTCCTGTAGTTTTATACCGTAGCTTTGCAAGATAATTGGCTGTTCGGCTGTTCCAGGCCTATTGGAGAACTTGCCACAGTTCGTCAGCTGACTCCCACTCTCACACACGTCTGTCTCTCTAATTCCAGACAGCCTTGGTGATGTTGAAACCAGGGCTCTGTCAAGGCTATATAATCTATTTCAACCGTCTTTAATGAAATTCAAACGTTCTTGAAATATTTTTTCAAAAATTAACATGGGGTGTGGTGTCTCAAATGTGCCCTTTATGTACAGAAACATTAATGAGAACACCTTTAAACATGTAAGAATTAAAAAAAAAATTAGGGTGCCAAAAACATTTACACAGTATTTGTGTCAGGGTGGAGTTCCTCAAGGCTTAATCACTGTCACAAAATCCATGTTCTACATACTGCATTACTCAGTAGATTGCCTTTGAGACAGTGCTATATCAATCAAATGTTCAATCAAGTTCCACAGCAGGATACCTTACAGTTCCACACAAGCAGCAACATTAGAGCCTCATCTCTGATGGAATGGAATATATGTGTGTGTGTGTGTGTGTGTGTGTGTGTGTGTGTGTGTGTGTGTGTGTGTGTATGTGTGTGTGTATGTGTGTATGTGTGTGTTATGGGGTTCTCCTTGAACCGGCCAATCGCGACACTGCTCCATTCTGCCGTAAATCCTTAACAGCACCCAGTCCTCCTGCACGAGCTCTCAAGCAGTAACCTCCAGCAGTTCATTAAAACACTGGGATTATTAACTGGAGCCCAGCATAATGGCTGTAAATATTTATAAGCAAGGCCATTATGACTGTTAATGTGCATGCAAATTTAACAGAAGCTCTTTGCAAAATTATGGAAGCCTTTACCAGCTGGGAGAAGAGGAATCACTTAGTAATTCAAAGCATTAGCACACTATAACCACTATGTGACCATTTTCCATACCTTGAAGTGTCTTTTTTTGTCAATTTAAGTGATACTAAGTAAAGACCATTTACAGCGTATTTATACTGCATGTTCCTGGCAAGTCGTGAACTGATAAAATAATGCAATGGCTGTTCTATTAATGAGTTGTGTACAATCAGTATTTTCATTGTGTTAATTTTTGTTATTAATTCGTGTAAATACAGAGCAATTGTGTCACTGAAATTTTACTTTCTGAGCAAGAAATTACAGGCGTAAATGGAATAGTGAAACACTGTTTGTTTATCATCAGTCGTTTTGTGGTGCAATTCTCACATTCTGTCTAATGGCCGGCTCTGTGTATAATTAAGCCAAACACTTTCCTCCTGAACTCACAATTTCTCTTTTTTTCCCATTTGCCACACAGTTTTCCTAATTTAATAGAATTTAATGAACGAAAAAATGATGATTCAATGTTTGCAATGGTTTCCTCAGCTCCCAGTGCTTAAGGGTAAAAGGACATATTTTACAGACAGTGAAAGGGGATGTTGGTCTTGTGTCCACAGTAATCCGTCCAGCACAAAATACACTGGATAACTGTGAAAACTTTTAGCGGTAATTTACTGTTATAATCCATCCATCCATCCATCCATTCTCTCTACCGTGTCTTCCTCACCTGGGTCACGGGAGCTGGATCCCCTCCCAGCTGACCCTGGGTGAAAGGCAGGGACCCACCCTGGACAGCTCGCCAATCCATGGCTGGGCGCACAAACTATTCCCTCACACACTCATACCTTTGGGCAATTTAGCATCTCCAATCAGCCTGGCATGCAGGACTGTGGGAGGAAACCAGAGTACCTGGAGGAAACCCATGCGAACAGGAGGAGAACATGTGAACTCCACAAACAAAGGCTCCACACTGGATTCAAACCCACAACCTTCTAACTGTGAGGCAGCAGTTTTATTATTATTATTATTATTATTATTATTATTATTAGCAGTAGTAACAGTAACATCATTATAGCTGTTTGTGCTGCTGTTGTTGTTACTGTTGTTTAATTATCACTGTCAATAAAAAAAAATGTGTATCCCCATTTTGTTGGTAATCAAAACAAGCCATAAAAGTTAATTAGTAAAGCAGCACTTTGCTGAAGCAGTACCTTAAGGCATGTTGTTATGATGAGAAGTAAAAAATTAAAAAAATATGGAGAGACACTCCATCTGGCTCTGAAAAAAAAAAAATGTCCTTGCACTTAAGCTGTCTTGTTACTAAAAAGAAAAAAAAATCCTTTATGAAACAAATTGCTGTCACTGCCCTTTATCTGATATTTAGTCTGTCTGAATTAAGAGTAGGACAGAGCGGAGCCGTGATTCAAACTGGGAAGGTGATCTGATTATTACTCAGCCAATGCGTCATGGCATGATATTGCATTTCTCGACCTCTGCAAAACATTGAACTTTCTCTCTTCTCCAGGTGTGCAACTTAAATTTGCATTTGACAACCTGACTGTTTGCATGTCCAGGCTCTAGGTACCATTCAGTTCAAGCTCTGATGTCTTTGTTCAGAGCTGATCTCCTTGCCTCACAGGTCATAAAGCCACAGAGAAGCCTCTCTCTCCACTACTATCAGTTCTGCCAGAAGAGACACACTGACACTGCAGAGCCTGAAGCTCAATATTCTTTCATACACTCTGGGCTTTTGTTACAAGCTGCACCTCGACTCAAGCACGTCTGAATGAAAAGCATCTCTTCCCTAATGGTAATCAGAATTTTCCTTCAATCATTGCTTTTCAATTACAGGTCATATTTTTGTTATTTTTGTTAAACGTCAAGTGGATAAACATTAATCGATAACGACAAATAAATTAATCAATTTCCACCTACCAAGAATATAGACTGAATAGGCCTCTGAACAAAGTGGCGTAGAAATGATATTTTGCATCTGTGAGAACATCTTAAGCATCGTTTTGCAAAATTTTGAGCAGCACAGAGCATAAAAATGTTATCCAACATTTTTATGCTAACCAAGGACAGCAAATATAAGGTGCAAAAATGTATTTTTAAAACCTTGCAGGCTACAATTTTCAAAATTTCTGGCCAGTTCAGGAATTTTCTTCCATCTGCGCCATGTAAAGAGTGTCTGACAATGAAAATCACATAAAAACACAAAGATGGCCTGATGGCAAACAGAGTTCATTATTTCCCCAGAGAAAAATATTCTTTGGCCCTGCTCCAGTGAAAGCCAGCGTATGCTCACTTACAACAAGTCAGCAGCAGGAAGAATATACAGTATATCTGCATACTTTTACTTTTCCCTGGCCCATCTTGTTGAGAAAAGCTGAATCAGAGTGTTCCAATCAGAATGTTCTAGTCAGAATGCACCAATCAAAATGTTCCAGTCAGCGTTTGCACAGGCAACAGCGATGCAGAGCACTGAGATATAATTTTCTACTTTCAGGCAATTATTGCCCTTTCTCCCTCAGCATGCATCTCAAGTCAACGAGTTCACACCTGCACCCACCCAGCGAGAACCCAGGACATTTAATCCTCCGATGTGTTTTCCTTTGAGCAGGTAGCTATTTTCTACACTTCAAATCACTCCCCATGGCGAAGTGCTCCAGTTTGACGCAAGCTGGAAGCTGGAGATGAGAACCTTTGAGTGATGGTTTAACTTTGAACAACCGCATTTATCGAAACTGACTGAAGCATGAATAAATCCTCCATTACAGTCACAATTAGTAAAGGCAATTGTTTTGGAAAATTGTGTAATGGCTATCATGCTATTGTGAGCAGTAGGAAAACATCAGCAATACAGTCCCGTAAGAAAAAAATTCATAAATCCAATTATGAAGAGGAAAACTCATTTAATTTCTGACTGTTTTATGATAACATCGTCCCAGGCATGGTTTGCAGTGCTGTTAGGAAATGACAGCTGTGAGTGTCCTTCACCTGTACAGACGTTTTTTGCATTTCTGTTTTGTTGTTTTCTGTGTGACTTTTCAATGTCACTGGTTTATTTTTTTGCCCTGAGAAGCTGCAGCAAAACAGTAATTTAGAATTTCTTCCCCTGCAAATGCCTTAAGTGCACCCTGTTGATAAAAATGCTATCTGATTTGAATCAGCAAGGTTATTCTGCTTTATGACTTTGACGTTATCCACTGCCATCTAGTTTCCTGGCGAAAACCAAAGTAAAATAGCAGCAATGGCAGCTTCTGACCTGACGGGTCTAAATGTAATTACACACAAATATAAAAAATAATTGCACAGCTCTTTACAATTAGGTCACATGGTGTGGCATTAACTAATAATGCAGTCGCTAGTATAAATTAACAATGTGAAAACAATTTAATCCCACATGAAAATAACACCTCATTAATAATAAGTTTACAAGTGCATTAACAACTTTATGAGTCAATGGTGCATCGCAAAACACTGCGCAAGCTTAAAGGGGAAGGCAACAGATGTTGAAATTGTACTCTGTTGGAAAGTTTGACCCCAGATGCATCTCATTTCCCTTAAATTGCATCCAAGTTCCCTCACTTGTGTCTTTGTTCTGCCCACTGAGGATGCATGTAAAGACGCAAGGAAACCTTGCTAGGAAAGAACAATTGAGGAAACATTTTTCGAGAAATCAGACATTGTTTCCTCTGAAGAGACACATGAAGCAACGTCCATGTCTGATGATGGAGCACAACCGGATCTGCTGCAACGCTTGTCATGACTGATAGATGTTGCGGTTTTCAGCTGAAAGTCTTCCTAGAAGGCTGCTCTAGTGCCACCTCACTCATAGCTGCCTCTTTGCTCCTCAATGCAGGAATAAGAGCTCTCAGATGGCCAGCAAGATGGCGGATCTGGAACAACATCCGGTTCAAGCGAGAACCAGCTCACAGAGACTGCAGGGAATTTTCACAGCGAGGAGGCAGCACTCAGAGTGAGCAGCTGTGCGCTCGACCTCCTGTGATTCCTCAGAACAACCAGCACTCATCTCAGAGTGAGCAGGGAGTGTCCGCAGCATTACGGCAGCTCTGAGTGAGCAGGGAGTTGAGGGAAAAAAGTTGTCCCTAGAGTAGGAGGGACACGTATGCTTTTGCTGCAAAGCAAGTGGCAAAATAATTGGTTGATCTGAAACATTTATATATGACATATCAGCACAAAAACAAAGACATTAAGAAGATGGTGAATCCTTTTTTCCAGCACAGTACAGTCATGTGCAATGCCATCTCAACCAGTTTGACATTGAGATTTAAAAAAAAAAAAAATAGCATCCCCAGGTTGCACTTCAGATTGAGCAATATTCTTTGGAGGAATGCTCCAAGGGGGTGTCATGAGGGCTTGTGTTAGCAGAGCAGTGCAGACTGAATTCAACAGTTGCTTTGTTGAGACAATACTGTTTCATTCAAGTACTTCAAAAGGGTTTAACAATTCATAACACAAAAATCTACAAAGCAGGTCGGATACAATAAGAACATTCCAATTACTGGGTCACAAAACAACTTGAATTTTCAAAATTCACTACTGTTATTTTCAAGCGCTGCAACCTCAGTTCAAGATGAATTGGAACAATGTGTAAAATGTAAATAAAAACGGCAAGCAATAATTTGCAAATTCCTTTAAACCTGTATCCAAAAAAAAAATTGCTTTAACATGTGAACTTTATTTATATATTTATTTATTTTTTTGGAGAGGTGATGTTACACAGTGGTCAATATGTACTTGTTCCATTTTCATTGGAACATGGAGCTAAAATCACATTTTCAAATTGCCAGGATTGAAAATAAATAAATAAATTAATTAATTAATTAAATTGAGTCATTTTGTCTTTGTAACTTTGTTTTCTATTGAATCCTGGTTGAAATGGATTTGCATATTGCTGCTTGCTGCTTTTATTAACATTTTACACATTGTCCCAATTCTTCTGAAATTGAAGTTGTATAAAAGCATGTTTAGCAGTGTATGGACGTGCTGTTATCTGCAGTAGCCGTGGGCAGCTAGGATTTGCACTCATTCCTGCAGCAGCCTGCATACAACAGAGGAGCTGTGATCATTCATCTGCTGACAGTGGCCCTGCTTGACACTCAAAGAGATTCAAATCTGCCTTAATTGCTGGGGTTTTGCATCAGGTGAGGATTCAGGAAACACGTTTGAGGGATTTTAGGATAGCATTGAGATCATTAATCTTTGTCTCTTTCAGCTTGAATTTATTTTCTTCAGTGCGAACACAGGTGCAGAAATGAACAGGAAATAAATAGCCCATATTGTGACAAAGCTTACTTCAGAATTTTTAATGCACGGGCTCTTTCGCCTTTTAAAAAGTTGTAAAGCTAAACTGCATAGCAAACAGAACAAGCTTACATGAAAAAAAAAATTCAGATTCAGGAATCTACTTTTGATTCATTGCAAGAAACTACAAATTGGAGAGCAGATGAAACAGCATAATGGTATTTCACTGCTTTTGGCAGCAGTCACATCATCAAGTGAACCAGTTCCATTGGCAACCATACTTGTGCACACCATAACAATACCTCCACCATGTTTCACAGATTATGTGCTACTATGATTGGATCATAAGCAGTTCCTTCCCTTCCTCGCTCTCTTCTCCAACCATCATTCTGCTCCAAGTTGATCCCTGTCTCAGCTGCCCATACGATTTTGTTCCAGAACAACTCCATACCTCCTGCAGACTGTTACTGATCAGCCAACTGCTGCGAAGGGGCATTTCTTCTTCTGGATAATAATCCTTCAGTCATTCAGCACAGTGGGTATCCTTGGTCTTATGGGCCTTGTGGTGTTCTGGAGCTTGTACACAATTGAAAGTTTGTACATGATTTGGCCATATCTAAATACTTATTTATTTATTTAGTTTTTCTTTAATTTCTTTTTTGCCCATTCACTTTGCTTACAGTCTTGTTTTTATTTTACGACCAAATGCTGGGTTGCTTCACCAGCAGTGACCAGTCTTTGGATTTCAATTTGTTACTTAACAGCAGTTACAAACGCAAATATCACACTGGAAATTGACTCTAGATCTTTAATCAGCATACACTTAAATATTGAGGGAATAAAGTACAGTACATCTGGCCATGAAAGACCATTGACACCTGAAAAGGGGAGAAAGCATTTAAAAAGTGCTTGAGGTCCTATGCTGTATCTGCTCTGTGAGGTCACATTCATTTTTTTCTTATTTCAGCTGCAGCATATTGTGGTAGGCTGCTAAAATTATAATAATTTTGTCAATCCCCAAATATTTATGGATATAATTGCTTTTATTCAGGTGATGTAGGTGATAATAATTCAGGTGATGAGGTGATAATTGGTGCTGACAGGTTGGTTTCAGCCTGTTTTCAGTCATTTTCATTGGCTGACTATTCAGTGATTAATTTTTAAAGTACAAAATATAATGAGATTAGATAGACTGTTTAGCAGGTAGCCTGTAAGCATACAGCGGACAATTAGCGTTGCAAAACTGAATTTTATCAAAAATTATCTGTGGATGTTTGCAGACTTCTGCCCTACATTCACACTCTAATTATTTTCGCTTATTACTTACATTATCGTTCTTAAGTGATTTTGTGCAATTGCCTCTCTATGCCAACAAAAGGAAGATAAACCATCTGAACGGCTCGATTTTTCACACTCGGGGAAGAAATTGCCACTTTGCATAAAAAATACTTCCTGTTGAGCACATTTTAAAAAACCTCCCTGAGTCTATAATTTAATTTATTGTTTTTTTCTCTTTCCAGTAGGAGATTCTGCCCTGGTGTTCATACAATGCAATATCACTGTACAGTATGGAATACCAGTCAACTGTATTTGTGGATAATTTAACTGTGACAGGAACAAGGTTGGAGAGACTTCCCGGACATTCAGTCAAGACCACCTGACATTTTACGGTCTTTTTATTTTCCATGATGAAGTCGTGACGAGCACTGCAGATAAAAAGCTGGCCTTGTTTGACCACTGAGGATCTGGAACTCATTGGATGCTTCATAAATTAAGGTCACCAAACCTTTGCCCCGTGAGTCTAAATGAAATAAGCAAGGGTCGTTTCCCGAGATCTGGCTGGGTTCAAAAGCATGAAACTGGCTTTAACAGGGAAACAGATGCGATTGGTACACAATCATGCCTCTCACAGTAACCCCACTCAGCAAAGAAAACAGCATTTATCTGAAGGCATGATAACCTGATCACTCAGCTGTTAATACAAACAAAGCAACAACTGAAAAACAAGAACATATTCCTAACACAAGAGAAAATATTTGAGGATGGTCTCAGAAGAAATACAGTTAGCTGAGGCATAGTACACACTGGCGACTAGACTGTTATGGTTGTTTGTTGGGAAAATAACATGGCTAACTTGAGCCTTCAGTTGGGTGATGGGCAGTGATTTTTGAAGAAAAGGATATGGCAAAGGCTTTTGCTCTTGTACATACAGTATAACAATGAGTATAACAAGCCTTTTTAACTGCAGCTGAGAGCAGACAAGGGTATTTCACAGAACCTCATCACTTCAGAAAAAACAAAAAAATCTGCTCTCAATTTCCAAGGCCCTGTTTTGACTGAGTAAGAAAATAAATGAATAAATAAATAAATAAATAAATAAACTTTTTTTTTTGCCATCTTGCTGTGTTATACCATCTGTTGAGCTTGCTTTTCATTTTTTTTCTAATCCCAATGCAATTTTCATCCGTGGCAGTGGGATAAAATTAATTGTGGAGTTTTAATAGAACATTAATTATGCGGTGTAAACGGATGCCGGCAGTGAGCCGTTTGTTTAACTACACATTTGCTGCCATAGCCATAAAAATAGCACGTGCAAACAATGCCATTCACAGTTCTGCTCTTCCATCTGCACTGCTATGGACAGAACAGCACTACACTTTTTGCAGTGGGCTGAGTTCAAATTAACACGCAAATACATGTACCGTTGTACTTATCAGTGGATGGAGAGGTTCCATGAATGACAGAATTCTCATTAGGACAGAAAGTAAATTTGTGGATTTTTATTTTTTAATGTATTCTACAGCCCCAAATAAGAATAAAAAAGTTGTTATGGTACAGTATATTAAATTCAAATAAAATCTGCTAGCATTATGCTAATGCCTGAGCCGTATGCCATTGAAAACAATACAACAGCACATTTTTTGATGTTTCACCGCATGAATTTGATTTTTGAATAATTAAAAAAAAACCCCACTTCCTCCGATTGTGATTTTTTCAACTTATTTCAAAAACAGTTGGTTAAGCACTTCCCTCTTTGTAATGTTGCCATTCCTTTACAAAACACTGAACAAACATTTCGAGATTGAAGACACCAAGAGATTTACCTCTTCAACCCAAATTCCCCCAGTATCGGGGGCGAGCCGCACATATCTCAACAAACACCATATAAGGGCATGTTGAGCCTCTCACCTTTCAAAGCATAATTTCTCTCAACCTGTTCCCATTTAAGATCACCTGAATAATAACAAAACAAATTATTTACTGAATAATCAAGACTGAGGCGCAAGCCCATTAAGAAATTATGAATTAAGAAATGACGAATAGATCACCAACAGGCTATATTGACAACATGCATCTTACACAAATTATATTCTAAGGATGAAAATAATACAAATAATGAATTAATTAATCCAAAACTTGATCTGAATTACATCTGTCATTGTAAGCGTAGTTTTCAGCGTGAAAATTTATGAACTTATTCAAAATGTTTCTGTAGTGTTTAAAAGAATTTATTTAAAATGGGAAACATCTTTCATCTATCAAACATTGGTGCAAAATGGCATCCCTTACACGTACCACTTTATGAACTACAAGAATTCAGAATCTTTGAAAGGCATTGACGTTATCTCATCAGGAATATAGATGAGGAAAGGCAGTCATGCTTTTGTCATGCATGCAGAATGAGGTTTTGCATTGACTTGTTGAAATATTCATGGATGTCCCTGGAAAATATGTTGTGAAGGCAGTACACGTTGTTCCAAAATCTTCATACTTTTCCCTGTTTTTGAGTGGGTTCTCTCTGGGTCTCCTCTCACAGTGCAAATACATGTATGTCAGAATAAATAGGGACTCTAAACTGCTTGTAGGTGTGAGAGTGTGAGTGAATGGTGTGTGAAAGGTGTCTGCTCTCTGCAATGGATTGATAAGCTGTCCAGGGGTGCGATTCCCAAAAGCATAGTTCATCAATTCACAATAACTGGTCGCAACTTAGTAAGTTAGCATCTGTGATTTTGGGAAACACACCCCAGGTTGTGACCCCGCCTTTCACCCATAGTCAGCTGGGATGGGCTCCAGCTCACCTGCGACCCTAGTAAGAAGGGGGTATCGACTATGGATAGATGGACAAAATAAAGGCACAATTTTAGTTGCTTCCATTGGAATATCTAAGCGTTTTGAGTCTATCGGGATAATGGTATTATTAATTCTTTAATAGTATTTTTAGTGTGTTCTCAGTCGCAGGTACCATTAAATAGGGAGCCCACTGCAGTTAGGAGGATGATAAAGAAAGAACATATTTCAGCACCCCCAATCGTCCCGGCATGATATATGGTGGCCCACAGAAGCAGAGCACACAGTATCTTCCTCACACGCATCCCTCAACAAACTCAAGTGCTGCATGGCCAGCAGCCATACCACTATTCAATCTGCTCCAGTCGCGTGGCTGAAGCTAAGCAGGTGTGGACTTGGTCAGCACTTGGATGGGAGACCACCTGGGAAAAACCAAATCACTGCTGGAGGAGGTGTTGGTGGGCCAGTAGGTTGTGATCTACCCTCTGGTGGAATAATCCCCGATGCCCCAGTGCAGTGATGGGGACACTGTACTGAAAGAGACGCCATCTTTTGGATGAGACGTTAAACCGAGGTCTTGACTCACTGTGGTCACTAAAGATCCTATGACACTCTTTGACAAGAGTAGGAGGTTCCTCGGCTTCATGGCTAAATTCCCAACCTGCAACCTAATCATCCCCTGATCTAATTCGCTATGCAACTTTCCTCTCCCTCCCCATCTTAACCCCCAGGGCTCCCTTGAAAAAGAGATTTCAATCTCAACGGGACTTCCCTGGTTAAATAAATAAATAAATAAATGGCACATTGTAACACTTTCAGTACGGGTGCATCAATTAACATTAGCTAATGTGGTAAGAAGCATTGATTACTGGGTCTACTGATCATTTACTAATGGTGTTCATGTTAACTAAGGTATTAATTTATACATTATTGAATAGTTTGATAATTTGAGCAGTCGTCAGCCTGTAGCACCCGTGTTTATAGCACTGAGCACAAGTGGCAAATATCACTCAGCATCACATGTAGTTTTAATGTTTTTGGGCTTTGAAAGCTCAGGCGGCAGGCATAAAAAGATAAATGGCTCTTGCAATAGAATGAAATTAAAAAAGGAAAATGAAAAACAAACATAACTAAATTCTTTTTTATGAAATTGAGTCGTCAACTGTGTGCAACAAATTGCAGCATATTCTTCAGGGGTGCATTTACGAGCTCAAATTGTTCTTTCTGACATTCTGGTACTGTAGGGGACGACTGCATCACTTTGATGTTTCTTTGTGACAGATTTGTCAGAGTCGCAGCAGCAGGTCTGTGATATTATGCGTCATACTGTGTGAAACAGACCCCTTATTGACACATTCCAATTCTGCCACCCACCTTGAACAGAAACCCCAGAAATATATAAATCTAAGCTTTCTTGTCCCTTTATAACGAGAAAAAGAATAAACATGCATTGCTATTTTTCCCAGCTAACCCCCCTTTTCCAAGATTGAAAGTTTGTCAACGTACGGGCCAGCAGAGACACTTGCAAAGCAGTTTGCAGTAGCCCATTTTCTCCCTCACATCTGCCGCACCGCACTAGCTTGTTAGACTTGAAACAGAAATACACCAGCTGCCTTAAAAATGTGAGTAAACTCAACTAAATGTGAGTTTTCTCAACTTGACGATCAACTGAGTGTCACGCTGGGCTCAGGAAACGAAGAACAAGGCAAGAGGAATCTAAACAGGAGTTTAATAACAGAAATGAAACAAGAAAAACTGGGGCAGGAATTACAAGGAAACAAATAAAAGGAATAATCACAAAACAGAATTTGAAAGTAGGGCTGCATGGTTTATAAGTCTATTAAACACAAAGCCACAGGGACAAAAGCCAAAGACTGACGGGCGAGTGGTTTTGCTGAAATAAGAAAGTCCAATTGGGAACAGGTGCTGGGGAATCAACAATTGGGAGTATGGTGGAAAACTTGGACTGGAGCTGAGTCCGAAAGGAGTTTGTCAACCGGAAAACCTGTGGCTCTGTCTCGTTTGCAAGGAGGCTTCCTATCACCTTGGTACCTGGTTAGGACACCGTCTTATTAGGAACCATCATTAAAAAGTTTAGAAGAGAAAAAACACTCTAACTAGGAAGCATCATGTGACGAGCGCAGTTTATGTTGCAGTGCGGGGTCAGCGGTTCCCATTGGAAATGTTAATGTTAGCTTTCTGTCAGTCTAGTGTGTGGAGCTTCAGCGCTTCGAAAACATCGGTGCAAATTTTTAATTCAATGTCCTTTCTCACCAAAGAGCCAATATTTGAAATCTACGCAGTCAATTTATCCCTTAAAAAAATGATCAAATGCATTGAGAAGGAAGCAATGGAACTTTTAAGCCTATTCAGAGCAAGACAGAAATAGTCATCTTAGGAATTTATGGACATATTTATGTAAATTGATTGTTGTCAGTCGGTTCCAGACCTCTGTCCAAGACTCGAACAAGAATATGTTTCCAGAATCATAACAACCTAAATAATTATCTGCTGGGCTCAGTCATATTATGAGAATTTAGGTGTTCTATTCTGGCAGTAAGCCCAAAAGCACTTCCAGAAACCATCTGATTTGGTCCCAACATCAACACATGTTCACTAATAGAGCACAGGATCCATTTTGGAGGAGCATTCATCGAAAACATGGAACATATGATGCATAAAACAATATTGTTACTGCATTATTCTAACTACTATCAGCTTTTCAATGGGGTGGCTGAAAGACTGGCACTATTGCAAATTACCTTTCATTTCCTATCTATGACTGGGATGTAATATGAACCCCTCAGATGAGTCATTATTTTGACAGCGATACTATTGTGCAGCCTAACAGCTTCAGTTTCAAGATTTTTTTTTTTTTTTGTTTTTACCTTCATTAAACTGGGAATGTTCCACTGAGAACATCTCTCTTTTTCAAGGATTCCCTGGGAAAAATTCAGGATAGAACAATTGCAAGGGAAGAGAAGTTTCTAAAGCCAGATGTTCTGCTTTCTGCAATTCCCAAACGCTTCCACCAGACCATACTTAGGGAGCGCCGAAAATGAGAAGAAAAATAAAGCGAATATTCAGTAATTTTCTCGCTTCTCGGTCCCCTTTGCAAATGCGTGAAAGAACTCCTACCGGAAACCTAATTAGTCAAAGCCTAGCTAGGTAGCTGCTGGGCAGAATTGGAAATTTGAAAAATTATTTTCAAATCAACCATTTTGGCACATTGCAAAATTCATTCCATGACAAATCTAAAAGACCTTCAGCGTCTGTGTTTGCCAAATTTGATAAAGCACTTAGATGTCATTTCCCTGATTGCCCAGCTATAGGGGGTAAAATCACTGTGAGTGGTCCCCGGGATGCTTTTGTTCAGTCATCTGACCAAGTGCCATGCTAAAAGTGCAAGGTGTTCGGCAAAAAGAAATAAATCCCATTAGTCAGACATCTGGCCAAACAAACAATCTACCTGTGACGTGTTCGCAGATTTGGAAAATAAACTATAAACAAGCTTCCACTAACCAGCCGACAGTCATAGCATTACTAGCCAGCTAGACAGACAAAAGCAACAAGCTAAATAACAGTAGCAACTAACCTCCAAATTTGTTCCTTGTGTTTCGCCAAAATGTAGAAGTCTACGTCTTGTGGGAGGTTCCTCCTTGCCACGGAGACATCTTTTATGTCTTTCGGTGTCCTCTTTCACTGGTTTTGGTGTGTCATCCATGCTAGTTAGCAGTTTCGGTTATGTTTCTAAGGCGAATGCATTTTCATGAACACTGTGCGGTGATTCATGGAATACTTTTCTGGTACAGAGACTTTTTTTGACAGAAGATGAAAGCTCCCTCTTCTCAAGTTTCAATTCGAAGATTGTGGAAGACATAGTCTGGCTTTAGAAACTAATGTTGGGAGGTGTTAAAATCAGTTGTTAGAGAATGGGAGCTTGAAAGTGTTAATTATGGAATTGCTACTTGTATGAACAATGCAAGTAATGTGGATGTTGAAGTGAGAGACTTTGGGTTAGCACCACTCATAACGTGTCTGCCTACAGGTTAAACATGGCTTCCCGAGCAAATATGACAGTAACCCATGTCAGCTGTTCACTGGGTTAAGTGAGGTAGGGTGCAGCCCTTTTCTTCAGAGGCTCAATAGCCACAGGAGTTCGCATCTTAACAGAAACTTCCGGAGCATCCATCACACAAGCTAATCGTTGATGTCGCCAAATGGTGGAACAGCAGTCAGGATATGATGGAATGCTATCTGATAATGGAGAGCAGAGGAAGCACCAGCTCTCCTGAGCACAGAATTTGGACAAAATGCCTGTTAAATCGATGCACTGGACGGCTCTGACATCAGTGATGCTGAGGACATGGAGAGACCTTGTTCACCTCTGAAAAAAGCCGACCCTTGGCCTTGCAATTAAAAAATAAATAAAATTAAAGGAGAGGAGAAGAGGGGAGGGACTCAGAGGAAGATGGAGTTCTGGAATTTTCTGTAGAGAGCTCCTGTGAGGGACATGTCCCCTTGCTGTTAGAGGTGCCGATATAGAGGCCGCGCAACAGTTTCACAAGTGTTTTAGCAGTTACTCAACAATTTATTTTCATATTTCCGCTTCTTTAGGTGTCTTTGAATGTAAATGCGATTCCAGGTTTCCCAACTGGGCTGCGCTACTGCTGGACCAGATGACCTTCTTTAATTGCTCCCAGGTCCAGTACTGACACTCACATACTGATTGTGGGCGCTTTTAATGGAGGGCTGGGGTTGGAATGTCTTCAGAGAAGATAGAATAGCTTTCATTGCCATTGTGCATCGATGAGCCATGGGCCTCCAACAACCTGTCATCAGGTCATGGTTTGTCCCTGCTGGGACCGTTATAGATAAGTACTCACACTGCTGACTGACAGCTCCCCAGAAGCCTTGTCACTTCAGAGATGCTCTGATTTACGCATCTGGCCATCGTGATTTGGCCCCTGTCAAAGTTGCTAAGGTCCTATTTCTCCCTTATCCAACACTTTGACTAAGAGGACAGACTGTTCATTTACAGTCTTCAATACTGCGAAAAAAAAGTGTTCCCCCCTCCCAATTTCTTCTATTTTTGCATATTTGTCACCCTTGAATGTTTCCAATCATCAAACTTTTATAAAACTTGACAACGATAACCTGAGTGAAGAAAAAAGGCATCTTTTAAAATGATGGTTTCATTTACTGAGAGAAAGAAAGCTATCCAACTGCATCTGGTTTAATAAGAAAATGAATTGCCCCCTTCGTAGCTAAATCTACTGATTGAAAAAAATGTAATTGACAATTGGATTAAATTTCACTTGACACGCTCAGGCATGATTACTGCCAGCCCTCTTGAATCTAAACACCACTTACTTAAGTAGAACCTGTCTGGCAATGCTAAGATAGTAAAAAGCAGCACATGATGCAGCAATCCAAAGAAATTAAAAAACAGATGAGTACAAAAATAAGGTCGTTGACTGGCAAGGGTTACAAAGCCGATTCTAAGGCTCTTGGACACCAGAAAACCACAGTGAGAGCCATTATCTACGACTGGAGAAAATTTGGAACAGTGGTGAACCTTCTCAGGAGTGGTCGGCCTACTAAATTTCCTAAAGAAGCGTAAATCTCCGTGGTCGAAGTAATCAGCGAGAGAGACATCAGTACAATGAGATCAGAGGAAAATCATTTCTGTTGCCTCTCATGGTAAAACTATGCATCCTAAATGTGGAAACTACAAAAGTACGTTGGTCCTGTAGCTGTTACTGGCATCAAGATTTTATTCCTGTCAGAACATCACTCACTGGAACAAAAAAGCTTAGATGTTGCACTTGTGTGTTGCTGTTATGCAGGCAAAATGTTCTAATTTGCAGACAGTTGCAATTTTCGAAAAGCATTGAAACAATAAATGTGTAAATGGAGCTAAATGACTCATAAGTGAGGAAAGCAACATCAGAGGTAATTTTGTTTTTTCAGCTCAGGCTAGAAGTGCAATCTCACGCATTTTTTTTGTCCAAAATATTTATTTTTCTAAATGAGGGGATGTGGTTTTGAACAGGCTTTCAGACATCAATTAAAACAGAAAAAAGGTTATCTATTAACAAATCAAGTCAAACGCTCTGGTATGTAGGTATGCATATGTGTCTATGCACGTGTGTTTACACGTGAATGCATTATACGTACTGTATATGCATGCTATTGCTAAGAAGAGATAATCGCCAAAATAAATAGCATTTCACATCATAGTTTCCAGATTTGGGAATTGATATTTGAGGATCCAGATGTAATCTGCAACATTTTTCACAGAGCAACATCCAAAGTACAGTAGCTGCATTTCACCTGGACAAGAAATACTTTGCACTGTGACCCCCCCCTAAAAAAGGTGCAAAATCTTATCTCCACTGATAAATTTTGAAATAAACATTTCCAAGCTTTGTGGGAGCAAGAGACTGTGGACTATGCTGATGCAGTTAATCAAGCCAAGTTCATCTATGCCCAGAAAATAATTACTCCAGTTTTATTTTTTTATTTTATTTATTTGTACAGCCTGGGGTAGAGGGAAGGAGTAGCTTTTGTTATGGTTTTAAGTACTCCGGGCCGTGGCTTGTACTGTTTTCCGAGGCCTCTTACTTACAACGTTTTGGGGCCGCAGTACAAAGCTGGCACCATGTTGAGACACTAACAGTTCCTAAGAGCTGAAAGAAAATTGCAACACAATGGCGGGGGGTGAAGAGAAGGCCGCGCCGCAGCTGCAAACAGCATTAATGCTCCTGTAATTGGCTTCTGCTGAGCAGGAGAATAACAGGGAATTATTCCTTTTTCCTGCTGCCCCCTATTTGTTGCAAGCATTATGGAGAATCAGTTTATTAAGGAAAGGCTCCATGTGAGTGACGGGTGATTTTTGTAAAATGACAAACCAAAACAAAAGGGGAGTTTAAAGTGTGGTGAATTACCATTCCACTCACTGCAGGCTCTGTGCCTCCCATCACTCTCGATTAGCCGCTGGTAGAGGTGGATGTACAATATCTAAGTAGAAATATCCTAACTAGGAGAGCCAAACACGTAATTGTCTACATAAGCAATGTTGTGACTTTAAGGAATCATTCAATCATCTTCATAAGCAATGTTATAACTTTAAGCAAACATGCAGTTCTCTTCATAAGTAATGTCATGACTTTAATCAAACATGCATTCATGTTCATAAGCAATGATGTGACTTTAAGCAAACATGCAATCATCTTCATAAGCAATGTCGTGACTTTAAGCAAACATCCAGTCATCTTTGTGAGCAATGTCATGACTTTCTCGCGGGGTTTTTCTGAGAAACTTAAGTTATAGTTGCTGGTAAGTAAGCAGAAAACTTCTGAGTCAAGTGAGATGTGATATTTAAGCTTTCAAAAATATAGGTCACTTTTCCAACTTGTCTGTAACCATGGTAATAATGTCCTTTCAGTCAAAATAAATTAAATAAATGAATGAATAAATGAATAAAAATAAAATTTTATGCTCTAGCCTCCACCAATATTGCGACCAGTAGTTCAACTTCTCAGTCCCATCAGACATTACATAATTGCCAGAATTGCGAAATTGAACAATAATTCCAGCATCCTACCTGCGTTAAAGAATATGTGCCCTGTTACTGAGTCTTTACTTTCGTATTTTCATTTTTTTCTTTACCAAGTCTATGGCCATAGATCATCTTGTCTTATCTGCAGGCTTCTCTTTCAAGATGTTTTAGTATCCAGGAGTTATATTATGGCAAAGAGCTCAACTCCAGGCACGACTGTCTAAACCAGATATGCCCCAAGGGATCATTTCTGGCTTAATGATTTTTTGTTCTCCTGCGGAAGACTTTCACAGGATAGATATGATCACAAGAAGCACCAGCCAGTAGGCCTCTGCTTTTCATAACAATGTCAATCCAAAAAGTCTCATTATCGTTTAACACCGTCTGCACAGGGAAACTCAATAATTGTTGGCACCTTTCAAGAAAATGAGCCAACTTGACTGTGTAAAATAATCTATAAACAAAACGGGCTCTATTGCCTTCTCAAATGGAAACACACGCGGCGGTAACGTTCCGACAATTTTTTTCTGTTGCAAATGGCATATTTATCACCTTCACACAGTTTTGTAGTTTCCTCCTCCGAAATAAAAGCGTTTGCATCTTAAGGGTGGGACTGCACACAAGTAGGTTTACCAATGCATAAAGCCGGCGCAGTGCAATTTTCCCGTCACAGACCTGGTTTGCATTTTGATTCACCCAAACTACCTATTACCTCATTTTTGCACGCTTTCAGATGGCAACATAAGCAAGGTTGTCAACAGCTGTAGTTCTATGGTAGTTTCATGTGACTGAATCGTAGCCAGAGGAGCTCTTCAAAAATAAACACATATTGTTTCTTTCCCATTTTAATTTTCACACTGTACCCCAGAAATAATGAAAACAAAATGGTGGTAAGATCCATTGGGAAGGGAAGGGTGAAGGGGTATCATAGAAATACAAATAATTAACTTCAGTTGCACCCTTGTTTTAATGCCATGTTTTTTACAGTATATGGTTTAAATCACTCACATCTTTTCAAACAAAAAGCAATACTTGGTAAATCAACCTCTATCCCCCAAAACGCCTCCACATCTCACTACTTTGGAGGGCGGATATAATGTAAGTTAAGTGCTTGCTCTTCACTAGATATAAATTGCAAGTTTGCTATGGCGCTAACACACTGGCTTTGGAAGGAATAACGGCCGCTGATCTGACCGGCCTTGATGAAATCAAACCCCCTCCACACCCTCAAGTGATTTGTCTCCGTCCTATCCGTTTGACTACAGTGCCACAGCTGCACTGCTGCCTCCTGTCACGAAATTACAAGAATGAAGTTGGACACTCCCAGTTTTGATCTGCCATACCGTCAGCTCTTGCATTCACTGACTCCATCTCATTTTGACAAGTTGTGTAGATTTGCACAAATAAGCTTTATAAATCCTTGCTTTTTTTTCAGGAGATAGTATTTTCCCTCAGAATCATTGGGGTTACAATCATTGGCATCTCCAAAAAAAAAAAAAAAACACAAAAAAGCTGCCCAAGATCAAATAACATTTTTTTATTATTATTATTTTTTGTTTTAGTCACCAAAATCTGTATCACTGCCATTACAACTTCCTGTTTGAGAGAAATATAAGTATGAAGTTGCAAACGTGTCAAATCCTCCATTATCCAACATTATGGGGAAAACCAATGCAGCCTCTCCTCATAACAGATCATCATAACTGACCAGCACACATCAGGTAAAAGACATAAGAGAATAAATAGAGGTGAAAATACGACAAAGTACAGTCAGAGCATTAAAAGAAAGTTTGAAAAGGTAGCAACATTTTCAGGAACAAGGCCTATCTGCATACTGTCTCAACGCATTTTAGGAAGGGTGCTCAGTGTCCAAGTCAAACTCAAGGATCTAAACTTCAGAGTTTCACACTTGCTATGATCTTGGAATTATCAACTTTCTCAAAGAGCAGCTAGACATTATCTCCATGGCAACAAGTTATTTGGAGCGGTTGCATGAAAGAGGCATTAACTAGGAGTGATCCACGAAATGAAGTGACTGAACTATGCAGATCGTTACTGAAACAGTGATTGGTATCATGCGTCACATGAGTTTAAAAGAGCACTTTTTGACCGTTCACACCAATAGTTGGTTTGGCAAAAAAAAAGGGGTTGCGTACTGTGAAAATCAACTCGTGCTCACCGGACAAGATGAAGCCGGATCACTGATGCTTTGGGGCTGTTTTGCTGCCAGTGGTGCAGGGAATTGAGAGCACGATGAATCACACTTAGAATGAGGATATTTTATCAAAACACTTGCTCACAACAACTCCATCCAACTTTGTTTTATGTCTTTTTTTATATTGTATAAAAATAAAAGTATCTAACTTACATATGGCTTCCATATAAAGCTCAGTATATAGTCTGAAAGATTTATCAAAGTACGTGCTGTTATTTTATACTATAAACTTTGTTTATTTTCATGAAGGGTGTCAATAATTCTTGAGTCACAGAATCCACTGCTGAACATTATTGGACCAACTAGTTCCAGAGACTTACCTGATGGATAATTATTCAGTTTTTTCCTCTCATATGCAATTGCCAATTTAAATGCATTCTCTCTCCTCTCACTTAATCTCCATATATCATTAAATAAGTATAAAAAAAAAAAAAGATCTACTATTATATTGTGAACTCCGCATGGCAAATGTGCACCTGCTGCCATATTTTCAAAATACTGTACTTTCCTCAGTATCTATGAAGGCCTCCAAACTACTCCCTTTGAAGAGTGATTTCTCTCTTCATATTCCTACAGGGGCACACCAAGGCTGGCATGCTAAATCAATGCTTTCTTAATGTGTAATTCACTGGACAAACCTAATGAAAGAGAAATAAAGAGAAAGCTCTATACAGGTAAGGAAAGATGACTGGAATAGCACCACGTAAATTAACCTCAACAATCTATTTCCTACTCTCAATTTGCAGGGAAATTGTTTGATCATAAGCAATTTAAGGTTTGCATAGTTCAATGATTTTTCATTCTGCATAGGTGCAAAATAACAAGCACCCTTCTCAGCCAAAATCAATAAATGGCATAAATCACCAATCCACAATGTTAGTTCTTTTTTCATTCTGTTTGAATTTATTTAAAAAAAGAATAACAACAATTTCATCAACAATTAAATGAAAAAACTTTATGAAAATGCATTATTGTAAATGAATCTTTTGACCTTTAACAATTACGTGATAACAGTACAGCAAAACTGTGAAATATTGTCCCTATTATATTTTTGAAGCAATAGTAAACATTTATGGATATTAGTTTATGGACCATTCAATCCAATATAAAGAGAGCAATCTTGCGTTAATGAAATCTGCAAGGTAATTTCTCCTTTGCTGTTCATTTTGTATGTGTTTGCTGAAGTCCTGATTGCAGGAGAAAATACTCAATAAATAACCCCGTTGCTATTTTGTCTTACTCCTTTGAATATTTGCGAAGTATATATTTATTTGGAAATGGACACTTACAGTATCAGGTTTGAATCATTGCACCATTTATTTAAAGCATACAGTCATTCACTGAGATTGCATTGGTATGTGGGTTTGACATACTGCAAGATTACCATTGCCATAAATGTTGGCGATAACCATCCCCATATCATTTATTCCAGTGGATGAGCAGTACAGAGCTCCAGAACTCTCAAAATCTCCTTCACCAGATTGTAATCCGATGCTCAAGTGCTCCCAATTTTATCTAAAATAAATTAAGTTGAAAATGAGAACATTTCTGTTCATTCATTCATTCATTCATTCATTATTCAATTATTTATTTAAATTGGGCATATTTCCAAATGCCTACTTGCACCATGCTCAATTGCCAAAGTAAAAAAATAAAAAATTTAAAAAAATTTAATAAAAGTAAGTTAAGATACAGTGTCTTTCCTTGACATTGAAGGTATTCATTTAAAAGAAAAAGCATTTCATTTTAAAGGGTTAGCCTTTGATCTAGTTAAAGCATTTCAATGTACAAATGCCTCTATCCAGGCCTCTGGGTCTGGATAGAGGCATTTGCCTGTCAGCCTTGTGGTTGGGTGTTCAAGTCCCACCCACGCCATCGCTGGCCATGGCCAGAGGCCCGCATGGGCGAGGCAAGGATTGGCGCAGCTTCACTGGAGATAATAGGGGTTAAGCCAGTTAAAATTTATGAGCTCATCATTGTGTAACAGCCACTTCTGGTCGGCCTGGCGCATGTAGCAGTGCGAACTAACATTTATGCTGACTATGTGATCCTCTGACGGCAATAGGCAGTGCATAATTGGTGGTGCGACTGCATACTGTAAAGAAGCAAGGGCCAGTTCTTACATGAGTCGGAGGAATGATGTGCCACAGCATCGTCCTCCTAAGTCGCTGGGAGCAGGTCACTTTGCAGTGGGCAAAACAGTTTGGCTGTGTTCAGGGTGGGGAAAAAAGGGAAAAATAATTAAAAAAATGTATAAAATGATTATTGGCATGCATCAGTGACTTTGGCATCAGCATGCTATTTTGAGCAAATGAAGACCACAAATGTAAAACTACACCAACCTTTACCAACAGCAGAGGAGAAGTGAAGGCAATTGCATTATATGAATCATTATCACTGTGAGAATTATTTAGACAATGCTACTGAAAAAGACTGCAAAATAACTTACAAAAAAGAAAAAGAAAAACGCGCAACAGTGAAGCCAATCCACAGGGAAACTCTACCCTCCTCCACCCCTTTCGACAAAACAAGAAATAATTTGTTTGATGCTAATTTCATGTCTTTTTTTTCTCTGAAGTTGAACCCACAAAGGAATGAATGTGACTTTGTCCTCAACATTCCCTTTGAAACTTCAGATAAAGTCCCAACACAGAAGTCAGTCGCTGAGAAAATGACAGCTCTAAAAAACTGGAGGAATGTAGAAATCAACTTCTGAACAAAAGCTGTCATGACATTTGTTCAAGGTTTTATCGCCCTCATTCTGAAAATGCAGAAACTAAAAGAGTAATTAAAAATGTGAGCATGAATATTTTATCTGAAATAATAGACACACTTGAGCAGTTGCCTTGTTCCTTGGGACTGCATTTATTCTCTGTT
This sequence comes from Gymnothorax javanicus, assembly GCA_029692085.1. Lineage (NCBI taxonomy): Eukaryota > Metazoa > Chordata > Actinopteri > Anguilliformes > Muraenidae > Gymnothorax > Gymnothorax javanicus. Next base: position 3,514,853 of record CM056209.1, on the reverse strand, counting down.
TTCATTAATTTGGGAATTATTTCCCTCTCAAAGGTGTGTTAGTTGCTATGGAGCTGTTGCCTTGAGGGTGTGGGACACTGACATGAGGGAGAAGAAAATATTGACATCACCTACTGTATGTACCAAACATGTTTCACATACTTTTATGAATCCAGTTTCAGATCATTTGCAAGAGTCAATGTCTGCTGATGCAGCACATGGGCTTAGGGTCTACTTACCTTATCCAAACAGATAAAAACTTCTGGAAAGAATCTATGTGGTATTTATTTCTTATTCAATGTTACGGGCAAAATGTGAACATTACATGTAAGTGCACTTACAAATACGCTCATGTGTCAACTGAGGCAAGCAGTTAATACACAATAAAACATGATAGCCCCATTAAGTGATGTGTACTTATTTCTTCTCTTTGACTCCACTTATCAATATTTAGATATTGAACTCAAGTTCATAAGTTTTGAAAAGCAAAACTTACAGTTATCTATTGTGTTGACTACCTCTGAGTTGAGTTAACTCAATTTTTTTTTTAAGGCAGCCGGTGAATTTTCCTTTCTAAGTTTAACCAGCCTGAAATGTATTGCAGTGTATGAGCAGCATTCCAGCATTGCAGGACTGAAACTCTCCAGCAGGCAAGAAACAGACGTATTACATGAACTTTAAGTGATTTATTATGAGGCAGGATATTGTGACCTTGAGCAGTGCAATGAATCTGATTTGCTTCAGGGGATGCCATCATGAATAATTAGATTGTGGGGCTTGTAGTCCGTAACAACTTATGTATCACTAAGGCACAAAGGCAGTGAACATGGTTGAGATGGATGAGAGTTTCAGGCTCATCTTCAGACATTGTCTCACAAAAAGGGGGACAAAAAGAGGCAGTAACAGAGAGGCACTCGCTCAGTTATTATCCGTATTGTTGTTATCAGTATGTGCGCAACCTGTGTTTGTCCTCCAATAAATGCAGGTTTGGCTTTATTTACTTTCAGTCAGTTTCTAATTAATTTCATTCCATTGCATAAATCATGTCTTATATTTCATTATTACTCGCTTTGTCTTTGCTTCGACAACAGTGTTAATATATAGTCATGCCAATAAAGCACCGTTGAATTGAACTGCGATAGAAAGACAGAGGGCCCAATTTTGACAACCTTAATGCTGTTAACAAAAGCAAGCGCTAATGGTATCACAGATAAAAATAATTTTGTGACAAGCGGCCAAGGCGCAGTTGTGGTGCTGTTGTCAAAAGGGTTGAACGAAGATGAATTGAATACCTGTGGGTGTAGAGGGGGTAAAATTGCTTCAATTTTACAATTACAATTTCGTACGGTGAAGAGCAAGAACTTGCCTTACCACCAACTTTGCTCCCCTGAGAACTGCTTCAATGTAGTCATGCGTGGAGGCATTTGAAAAAATAGAGGTTGATTTAAACTGTTGAAAAATTGCACTCGTGGTTTTAAAACAAGAATGGGACTGAAGCTAACCATTTGTATTCCTCACCCCATAAAAATAATAAAAATACCCCTTCACCCTGTCCTTCATACAGGACCCCACCACCATTTTGTAGCTATTATTTATAGGGTACACAACGAAAATGAAAATGGGAAGGTGACAATTTGCGTTTATTTGCAAACAGCCACACTGGCTGGGATTCAGTGCCATGAAACTACCTTGGGGGGGCGGGGGGGGCAATGTTTGCGTTAGATAGCGATGAGTGAGTCATAATGCAAACGAGATCTGTGACACAAAAATTTCACAGAGCCAGCTTTGTGCGTTTACACAACTCTTTTTGTGGTGTCCAACCTCTTGAGATGCAGACACTTATTTTAGAGCAGGAGACCGCCTGACTGGATGAACATGACAAATATGCCGTTTGCGACGGGCATTTCTGTTTGTGAAGGCACGAAAATAGGGCCCAACAAGAGTGAGAGAGAGAGATTCTGATTTTTTAACCAGACTTCATTTTACAGTTTAAACTCGCATTGTTATCTCTGCAGCAGCTTCTTTACATCATGAATGCCCCAAAAATACATGACTGTTGAGAGACAGAGCAGAGCACGTCTCCAAACCCCAGAGCAGCAGGAAACCCTCTTCATCACTTTTATCTTAAAATAAATTAAAATATTCCCATTGTCAAGCTCTCACCATCTTCACAAACACAGTCTGAGGATTTAGATCCAACCCTTCCTCCACTTTTTACTTCCTCCAGACATGTTACGCAAAGCCATTTTGGCCTGACCTAATGGAAAGGTGAATAAATTGCACTTGTTTCTCCTGTATTCTTTACAAACATAATTACTGTACCTCCATGTGGGTTTGAGACCTGTACTAACATCCAGATGAGTTCTCCATGAGGTGTCAACATCATTCAACTTGTTTTTATTGACTGTTTTCACCATCAATTTTATAAGCCGTCTTCCTAAAAAACCCTTCCAAATACACTCTAACATCACAGGACTGTTCAACCGTGGAACAAAAAAGTTCTTAAAGTCCACAGAAATCTGCAGCATGGGAGAGGGATCACCGGAGTCTGGTTGAAGAAGGTCATGTACCTAATCGGTAACACTTTACAATAAGGATACAACAATTAACATTAATTAACATTAGTTCATTAACTATCAGTTATTTAGCAGATAACTGATGTGTTAGATAGCTGAATAAGCACTACATAACCATAATTGAACATTTATAAATTTTCTGTGTATCCCTTATTGTGAAGTTGAAAACATTTCTTAAGTATCCCCTATGTAGCATTTCAAACTATTAAACCATAATTTATAAATTAATACCTTAGTTCATGTGAACATCACTTGTAAATGATTACCAGTTGCATTAATTAAATGTTAATAATCTGTTAGTAAATGCTTATTACTGCATCAACTAATGTTAATTGTTGTACCCTTATTGTAAAGTGTTACCAAATAATCTGATGGTATCTCACACTCATATCCACAGAGCTGGTGTTCCCAGTGACTCTGCAGATGTGTAACACTCCGCCTGAACCTGATCTCTGCTTGGGCTGCCAAGTAATAGCTTCCTGTTTCCCTAGTGAATGTTATAAATGTTAGAAACATAAAAAATACATGGATATGATATGGCAGTATTTACACTTTGGTTATTGTTGTCAAAATTTTGAAGTATTTTGTAAAACAGCTGGTCTATCTATACAGCATGAAATTGCTGTCAAACTGTAAAGAACTTGAGCATGTAAAAGTGAATCATCAGATCTAAAGATGCACCTCTGTGCTGACACTGATATCTGAAGCCGTAAACAACAGATAATACAACAAAGGATAATACAGTGTGCATTGACTGCAGGCGTATGTGCAGTTTTTGAAAGTACCAAGTAGGACTAGTAATATGCAAAAGAGGTGCAGGCTGCAGATACGCCTGGGCTGAAAATGCATATTGTTTACAGAAAGGTCATAACTACCTCTCACACCCATGCAGCATGGGGATTGTTACATACGCCCTTCTAGCAAATAAGAAACATTGCTGGGAAAATTATACTTGCAGATAAGCCTTTACAAAAAAGGGTTTTGACCCCTTTAGGATTCAGACCTGAAATGTTGCCAGAAGATGGGTCCTACATGGATGTATCGAAAAAGCAAAAAACATAAGTTTTGCCCAAAATGTCACTGATGCCCTTTTGCATGAGGAAATCCATTTACCAAAATCCCGCCATTTTATTTTTGTATGCAGTACAAAAGTTCTTTGTGACTTCTGTGAGATAATCAAATTACTAAAAGACATTTTTTTAAGAACTCTGTCCCCCGGTGATGCAGTATTAAAATTCCAGTAAGCACTGCCTTGTTTTATATTTGCAATAAAAAATAGAACAATGAACCAGAGAATGGTAAGTGAAGCCCCGCTGAGTTTATCTGACAGCTTTCAGAAAGTTGAGCTTGTGTCTGAATAAAATAAAGTAAAACAATCTAACCTGACTAGCGGAAGAACACTGTCTTTACAACGGCTCCAACTCTACTGCCTGTTTCTCCAGATGTCTATCAACTCAGGAGCTTCAGTCAACTGTTTAAACCTGCTGGAAGAAGCAGAGCGAGGTTCCGGAAGGCTCCTGCCTTGGCATTTTCAGTGCAGTTAAAATCACCAGCTGAAAACAAAACCTTGTCACTAAGATGGTCACAAATAGAGTGACATAAATGTTTTTAAAACAATCATCCTTTTTCTTCCAGTAAAGTTGCTGGTGCCCTGGATGGTGTACACTGGTTTAGTGATGAAAGTAGAGGATTCAGATGCGAAGCAAAAGAAATAACAATACCAACCCCGCCCATCTTATTTGACTTGTTACTGAGAAAAAACTCCTCTTCTCTACTTTCTTTCAGTCAATTTTATTATCAGTGTCACTGTGTGTTTCATGAAGAAAAAGAACATCCAGTTCTCTTAATGTCAAAGAGTTTGAAAAGAGATCCTTTCTGGCCCCAGTTAAATCTTAAGTGCCTACTTTAAGGTCGCCCATGGAGAGAACAGAACGGTGAGAGAATAAGGAACAAACATGACAGAAGGAATAAAAACTGTGTTTGAACATTGGCATCAGTAATGTGTGCTTTTACCATCACAATCAATTTTTTCAACCTCCAGATTTCTGTGTCAACAAAGAACTCTTCCCCCACATTCCCTGAGTGTTTCATTCGCCGAGTCAGAGTTAGCAAAAAGTTTTAGGCCAAAAAATGATTTTCCTCCTGAACAATTTTGGTTTCCTTACACCCCTGTCACATTGGCCAAAAAGCCCGATAGAACACCTGCTAACATCTGGCCTTTGTCTTCAGTGTGAGAGGTATAATGGGCACTCAATCACCAGTCAAATAACTTTGCAGGAGTCACAGGTGTTTACCGGCTCCAGCTCCAATTGGCAGCGATGTAAACATGAGACCCGGTAGGAAATGGTTATTTTCAAGCCATCCCACTGCAATGCTATGATGCACATTGAGGTGCCAAACTTCTGAAAATGAAAGACAAAATGAACAGAAACAAAGAACTGAAAGAAAAGTAAAAAAAAAAACATCTAAAACACAGTAAATTGAATCAGGTGAAAGAGAAAGAGATGGATGTGAATGAGGTATTGTTAGAAGGTTAGGACATGTCCAATAAAGAGCTCCAGTATGCCATTAGCGGATAAAAGAAAAAACAGATGGTGCACAGAGCAGCGATAAAGTAATAAAAATGAGTTAGAAAGCAGCGGTAGAGTTCGAGGAGCCAATGTGCGCAAGACTTTTGGGATAATATTCTGTGGACTGATGACACATCAGTGAAGCTTTTTGGAAAACACGGGTCCTGTTACATCTGGAGTAAAGCTAATACAGCATCCACAGTCAGAACATCAAACCTTAAACTGAAACACAGTGGTGGTGGTAGTGTGATGGTCTGGGCCTGCTTTGCTGCTTCAGGACCTGGGGAGCTTGCCATAAATGATGGAACGATAAAATTCTGCTCTGTACCTGAAAATCCTGAAGGAGAATGTGCTGCAATCAGTTTGCGACCCAAAGCAAAACCGCAGGTGGGTCATGCAGCAGGACAGTGATCCAAATCAGACAAGCAAGTTAACTTCTGAATGGCGCACAAGATACAACATGGCGGTTTTTGAACGGTTAGTCAAAGTGCTGAATTGAATCCACATGAGATTCTGTGGTATGACCTTAAACAGGTAGTTCTTACTTGAAAACCCTCCAATGTAACTGAATTAAGACAATCCTGTAAAAAACAGTCGATCAGAGTTCCTCCACAGTGCTGTTAAGACTCATTGCCAGTTATTGCAAACGTTCAATTGCAATGGCATAACCAGTTATTAGGTCGGGGGGGATTATTTGTTTTTCACATGGGTGATATACGTTTTTCAATAACTCTTTAAAAGCTGAATTTTTGTCTTTGTGTAATATTAAAATAAGTTCAATGACCTGAAACATTTAAATATGACAAATAAGCAAAATAGAAGAAATTGGCAGGGGGTCACAAATACTTTTTACAGCACTATAGGATGAATTGTCCCCCAGGGAAAATTTACATTATGCTATTTTACACAAGAATTTGTGGCATTTAGGTTCATTTAGTATTCCTGTTATTTTTTTATACTGTTGATTTTATATATTCTTGTTCCCTACAGAGAGCATATTGGTTCCTCCGTCATCTTCTTCATTAGTCACATACTGCAGAAATCTGCCAAGTGCAGTGAGGCATTCTGGTATCATTGACATGCAGTTCAATCCATTCAGAGAGTTCGGACATTGCTATGAATTTCATGTACAGCTTCTGGCCAACTGCAGAGCATAATTGAGCCCCTAAGAACCATACTGGGCCATCCCGCACTTTTGGCGAAAATCAGTTGAGGTTGTGAGCATGTGCAGAAAACTGAGATCTACATTTCTAAATGGGCCAACCCAATCTTCCCACATGGATTGTTAATACAAGCAAACGTCTTTTGGCCCTGTACATATGAACTGGCTATAATAGAACCTTCCCATAATTCATTGTAAACATGGAGGCTAGGTATCTCACTGATGAGGAATTGCATCCTATGATTGATGATGATGGTGAAGTGGAAGATGACAGAGACCCAGAGTTTGTCCCAAATGAATCAGAAGATCATGGTTTCTTCAGAAGGAGGTAGGTTTTACTTTTAAATAATGATTATGCATCAAAAATGCAAAAAGTGCATGTGCATAATTTTATATATTTTGAGTTTGTAACATATGTAGTGTTTTTGTTGCCAGTTGCTCAGATGACAGAGGAGGCTGGCAACTTTGAGTCCCATTTTCTCAAAAGTACCCCAACATGGGTTGGCCCGGTATGGTTCTTAGGGGCTCAATTGTAAGGGCATTCAGATGCACCCTGGGTGTTTCTATCTGGTAGAACTCAATATCTGGAATTGTCTGCACATGCGGGTCAGTTCTCGGCCATGATGTATTCAAATTAGTGTCAGTAATAAGCCACATTAGTAACAATTATGTGAACAGCCTGACAAAAAAAATCTGATTTGCGCAGAAAATCACAATTGAATACTTAGGCTTGCTGAGTGAACGTAGAATAACTGCCCACATCTAGCCAGCTCCTTCGCTAAAACTTCATTCTCATTAAAGGGAGGAGTGTTAGAAATCAACACCCTTCCAATCAAATTTAAAAAAATGAGAACAGGAGTAAATGTGAATGCCAACTCCCATTTCCACCATTTGCTCCACTTTATTAGTGCTATTTAACAAAAGTTAACATTGCGTTGCTCATCCAAGATGCAGATTTAACAGACCTGCAGCCCACCACCACTAGCCCGGCTTCCTCTGCCAAGCAGTTGACTGTCGGCACCAGCTTCACTGCATGTCGATAAGTCTGTCTCTCTAAATGGGCTCCACTATCCACCACAGGCGTGTTGGCTGCTAGCAAGCTGGTGGCTACACTGCCAGCCAAGTCAGTAGCCAAGCTAATAGCCTCACCGGCAACCCCCCTATCAAACCAAATTAGGAACTAGCAACACGCCTGATCACAAGCTAACACTACAGCGAACAAACTATCAGAGAAAACACATAATGAACAACAATAGCATGTAGGGAAAAAAAGCTAAAGAAGATAAAAAATTTATCAGTCTAAACTCATGCAGCTGATGCTCAGAGAGAGAGAGAGAGAGAGAGAGAGAGAGAGAGAGAGAGAGAGAGAGAGAGACCTGTGGATGAGATTTGGATTGGGAAAGGTAGTGGCTATAAGGTAAGGGGTAATTTGATGTCCTGGGAAGATCCAGGGTTGGCGCATGGCTGTTGATATCCAGTCAATGAAAAAGGATGTGTGGGTGGATAGAGTCAGTGTCAGATGGAGGGGATATTGATGCTTCCTCTATACCGCAGGCTGTTTTCTCAGATAATCCAGAAAAATGGCAACTTTTACACACCGCTGCCATGCAGCTCAGCATCTTCAACTGTTACCGGGCAACCTGTGGGGATTTGACCACATCAGCCGCATAAAAGGAGATAAGCAGCTTAGAAGCATCAGACCAGCACAGTATGATGGATAATTCATACTTATTTAGCTCGACATGAATAGACCCTTTTGTGCTTTCATCTGGGAATGAAGGCCTGTAGAACAAGAGAAGAACGGTTGTAATGAGAGACAACGGTTGTAGCACCTCTCAGCCTGAATGTGCTGCAGGATTTACTGTCAGCAATTACACAGATAAAGCAGCACAGCGCTTTAGACACAGAAAAAAATCTGCTTTAAATAAGACATTAGATTTCTTCTTTAAAAAAAAAAAAAAACATTATTAGCATTTTTATTAATTCCTTTCAGATTTTCTATGTTTCATGTGTCACGGTGCTCCTGATTTTATTCCCCATTTAAATGCTTCAAAAGGGACACTGTGGCCTTTCTGGTATTTGAATCATCCTCGTGGTATAATTAAGTCATTGATGTTACATTCGTGGCACGATTTTAATAAAACCCTTTCCCTTAGTAACGAGCGACTGAAGTAGGTCTGACACTTCTTTAATAGAACTTTACTGAGCTCTGCCCAACGTTTGTCTGCTCTATGGCATAGCAATTTTAGGAGTGTGTGTGTGTGTGTGTGTGTGTGTGTGTGTGTGTGTGTATTTGTGTGCGTGCGTGTGTGTGTGTGTGTGTGTGTGTGTGTGTGTGTGTGTGTATTGTCATATCCTGTATTCCAGGCAAAGACCTCACCTGGGACCACAAAAAAGCAGCTGTTCAAATGCAGCAGGTGAACTCTCATGACAAAAGCCAAAGGATACATGTTTCAACACAAACCATGAGCCAACTCATAAATACAATAATGATGAGCCATTGAATATGATACAGCTTTGAAAGAAATCTGAAACTATCACATTAGTTCACTCAGAATTTAGCTACTGAGGGGCGAGCTTGATTGCTCGCATGAAAAGCAATCGTGCTGATCTTTATGATCCAAGATGAGGAATTTTGCAGTGCCTCCACTTGAGATCCCAAGCTGAATCCAAGCCTAGTTCAAGCTTGGTTTTATAATAGTCTACCTGGTTTGCAGATGGAGAAGCAGGAAGCAAGATGTATGGACCAGATACAACTAGTGGGCCAGCAGGGTACCTCACAAGAGACCATCACTGATTTCCTGAAGGTATTCAGTTATAGCAGAAGCTGGGTCATTCCACGTTTAATCAGGCCAATATCAGGATGGCCCCAGCTCAACCATCTGAACTAATACCTTAAATCATGAACTAATGATCTGGGGAAAATAAAATAAAATTTTGCAAAACATCCCAAAAATGGTTTTTCTACATAAGTGTGAAGTTTGAAAAAAAATTGGAGGTGGTCAAACTGGGACTGTTGCCTGACATGAAGTGAAATGACCCAGCTGGTTTTGGTGAAGATTACATGTAAGGTTGGTAGCAAACATTGAGAGCCGCGTGTATCTGGGAGAACTGATGACGGACTGGCAACCTGGTGGCAGCTGATTCCTTTGCACTCAGAGGTAGAGCTCATTTCTTTGACTTCAAATTGAGCTCAATTTAACCCTTTCAGCACCGAATGATGTAAGATATCAAAAGCAGATGCTGTTGAAAACCTATCATGTGGCAACTTGTTTAAAAGAGCTCCCGGAGGGAGCTCTTTTAAACAAGTTGCCACATGATAGGTTTTCAACAGCTCAGGATAACTACATTTTCAATTACTTGAAAATGTATTCAGCGCTCAAAGGGTTAAAACCACTGAAAGTTTAGTACATTGAGGAATATGGCTGCAATTATAAAAGATTTAAGTAGACATGATCTTTTGTTCAGTGCTCAGACTGATCAGCATTAATACTCTTTATTATTATTATTATTATTGTTATTAATTTTACAGAGTGACAGCACACAACGGCTTTCCTGTTTGTGGTAAGCCTAGGTCATATCAAATCACATTTCATCACTGGTACGCATTTGACAAAGAATTGTCACGAGGTGCTTCACATTGAACCCTGCACTGTAAACAATAGAACATGACTAAACTTTGAAAAGTAAGTCAACCAGCTGTAAAGCATTTTTGAGTTTGCTCAACTTATTTTTTTTAAGTCCACTGAACTTCCTTTTTATTTATTTATTTATTTATGTTTTTTTTTTTTTTTTTTCAAGAGCAGGCCTGAGGTAAGAGTGGCAGGGAAACGCTCCCCGACTGTGGACAGGAGGAAAGCTCAGGATGAACAGGACTCAGGAGACCTGCCAAGGGCTGTTAGTCCAAATGACCGGTCAGTCCATGTCTCAGTAGATACACCTGTTCCCTGCCTCAAGAGCAGTGCTGTAGAGGAAACAGTTGATAGGGAGAGAGTCAGGTAATTTGGGTGCACAGGTGTAGGTGTGATTGAAGCGAAGGTCAGACAGCATCAGTTGTGGGTCCCTCTGATTCTCAAATTCTCTCTCTTAGCAGAGTTCTTAGAACCAGAGTGGATATATGGTTCTGTTGAGTTTATACTGTTTCATGAGTTTCCGGGACACGTCGTAACCATATTTCAATTTGTCTCATGTAACACAGTACCACCACCAAGCATGAGAAGTTATTTTGTAGCTTTGAATGAACATATTCAATATGTGGTGAAATCAAGAGGAGACAGCAGGGTTCAATTCTCAAATGCAGGACGCGTGAAGTGATTTAGATGAAAATATTTGTTTTAGATCTGCACAGTATGTCGACCCCAGGCTTCCTGAATAACAAGATTGTGAGCTGATGTTAAAATAAAGCCATGCTGAGGATTTATTGCTTGAATTCAGAAGTAACCTGAGCTTTGGGACTTGTGAGAAAACAATAAATAAAAAGCGAACAGGCCAAAAAAGGCTTTTTTTTTCTTGTCATCCCACTGTACAGTTTTTCCCTTCATGCATTTTTAATAAACATCCACAGCATAATACTTGGAATAAACCTAGAGTTTGTTCAAATTTAATTAGGTCTGTATTAAGTCAATTCAGTGGTAACCCTGTTTTTTTTTTTTTTTTGCCAATTGCATCAATCCTGTAGTTTTGTGCCACTGCAATGGACAAAGAAAGGCGTTAGCTACTCAACACTCAACTGAGTTTTAAAGGAAACAAATTTAATTTGGAAAATAAAAATGTCTTATTTGATTAGAACCACTAATTTTGAGTATCTGAGCAGTCAGTGACATAGATGTCCAACTTATTTCACGCCAGGTCAGCACATATCAGAAACCCTTCATTTTTTCTTAATGAGGTTTCACACTATGCAGCCAGCATCTAATACCTGAACAAATGCATCGACAACATAAAGCCAGTTCTTGTCCGATGAGTTACCTCCCATAGTGATGAATTTTCTTCTATCCCCTTCTTGGACGATATACTGTTGCACCACTGAAAATAAGCCTGAATGTTGCAGATTTTGCTGGCAGTTAGCCATCTCAGAAGCTTCATAAATTAGATTTTGGATCAGTCTCATTACACTCCATGGTACCTCGTGCGTATGACAGGGGGGAAGGGCCCCTCCTACAGGCTTAATGAGCTTTCCTGGGGTAATCCCTTTCACATGTCATTTTGAAATGATCCTCAAACTGTTCCTTCTTGTCTCATACATGTGAATAAAACTTGAAACTTGAAGGAGAAAAAAAAATGACAATATGTGAAAGTGGCTGAAATTAAACCAAGTGAAACACAGTGATCGAGAGGAAATGATGATGCTCTTCTTCTCAGCAACTTCTTGACCTAAATGAATGAAATTTTGTGTGACCTTGAACAGGTTTGAAAATGAGATATTGATATCAATTTCTTCCTGTTATTTATTATTATTATTATTATTACTAGGTTTGGTAGATTTATACTACAGAGTGAGCCAGTAGTTCTGCGCAGAATCACTGGAAATATTCAGCTGAAGAAAATTTTGTATCGACTTGCCAGGAATGACAATTTGTCCTTGACTCCTTGACAGTATGAGATTATGAGGGATTCAGAATTTCATTCAGTTATGAAATGGACACATTCTGACACATGCTGGACAGAATCTGTTATATATGAAAGTATTGCATTTCAAGATGTAATACCCTGGTATATATTTGGAATTAGAGCAGGTTTCAGGACCTCTAAAAGCCCATAAAAATGTCCATTTTAGAAACTTTATTTGGGGACCATTCGTTCCCTAGAGATTTTATCAAATCATCATTTTGGAGCTTCTACATTAGTTGAATTGAAGGCGGAATATGTCTCTCTGGCTTTACATTTTTATAAATAATTGACTTACTCCCAGAAGCTTTATTCCCGTAAGTAATTGAAAATCCACCAATAACTCCCTAATGTCTCCTTCTTCCAATTAAAGCTGTATCTGCAAGGAGCTGGAAGATTTCCTGCCCTGCCTGAAATCAGGCCTCTACGGACCACAGCTACACAAGACGGTGTTTTTCTGAAAGGCCAGGCAAACAAAAGGCAGAAGCTGGAAAAATAAATTTCACTTCTGCAGAAGGAAGACAGAACAGAGAGCACCTCTCACCATATGTGACCGTTTAACTCTGCCGGGAGCCAGTGGTATCGAAAGCTGATTTCGCAGGCGACAGCCGAAATGTGGGTGATTTAATTATTTATGATAGGATGAATTAACAGAAGTGTGCCTCCTCCAGGAGTGCGTGCTCCTTCAGAGAAGAGGGATGGAGCCCCGACTCAGGCATCGGCATCAGCTATCAGGAGAAGCAAAGCCATCATTGGAAATCAATACGTCCTTTAACCAAAACAAGATCATTCACTGCCACACTGAGAGAGCCAGACTTGTTTTTGAGTAATGTGCCTCTTCACTGTATTGGGCTGGATGCCGCTGGATGAATAGCAGAAAGAGATGATCTGAGGCCACTACAGAATCTATGAAAGAGCCCCAGATAAATTTCCCCACAGATGCTTATGAACATGAATGGCTTTTGAGGTGCCGTATTACCTAATCCTTGCTCAGATTGGACCACTTTATTTTTCTTTTAGTGGAGATGCAGACTTTAAACTGGGTTACTATGAGTGTGAAACCTATACAAACAAGGTAAAGGTCAGCACTGAGCACTGACTGCTATGTCGTTGACCTTTGGTCCCCACATACAGCTGACCTCATGTGACCTTGACCTTTGATTTGGTGACCTCCAAAGCCTAATCAGTTCATCTACCCTTTATGGTCAAAATCTGTCCCATCCTTTAGTAGATATCATGCACACACGATGTGTGTGATGGAGGAGCGGACAGATGGAAGGACAGACAGACATGCAGAAGTATGGGGTGGAGGCGTAATGAAGCCATCTGGTTTTACAACATAAGAATATCCACATATTACAAGAAAAATGACAGCTGTGACATGCGTAGGTTCCAGGTCATTTTCTCCACAGTGCATTAAAAAAGCAGCTTAAATATGATGTATCGTGCTTTTTCCGATACACAATTCTGAGAAAAAAAGTATTTGCCTGATTTCATGATTTCCTGATAACAGCCTTACAATCGCCCCAGACCAAGGAGATTCCTTGTGATTTTGGCCACGTCATGTTGACTACAACAATAAAATCACAGTAAATGAAAATTTGCATATGCACTTTACTCAGTAACAACTGTACTCTGAATTGGTGCACTTCCTCATTTTGCATTTTTCAGTCACAACCCTCACAGAATCTGCCATCTGCCCAGCTCAGAGCAGTGCTCTTCAGACACCGGTGGGACAGTAAGAATGTAGGACAGTAATTGACCACAAGAGTCCTGCTATTAAGACGTTAAATTTTCACAGCTAAAACTCTGTCCCTCTGTCATACAGCCTCAGGCCTAGTCTATACCTACACGGATATTAAAAAAAAAAAAAAAAGAGTTTTTTTTTTCTCTGTGGTTTGGCTTGTTGTACACACGCAGTGTTTTAGGTCACTAAAAACGAATATTTTTGAAAACTCCGTCCAGGGTAAAGGTTTTCTATATTGCCGTATCTGTGTATCCATGTGGACATGCAAAATTGAGCTTTTGGAAAATGATGATGTCACAAGCCCACTGTTACATGGTGTGATTTTCTTCTCTAGTATTATACCATTTTAATGTAGATGTAATGTAGATCGCCACCTACTGGCTCAGAATACTTGATTTGAGTGTTTGTAGCCATTTTTGCGCTCTCATGTGGACAAGGATATTTTCTAAAATGGGATTGTGTGGACAGAATTTTTTTTTTTCCAAAACGCATATAAAAATATCCGTTTAAAAAAATACTCGTGTGCGTGTGGACTAGGCCTACTGTGGCCGTGCTGCAGGAGATTAAAATGTTGTTTACAGCGCGTCTTAAACCAGTTTGTGCTGTGTCTGCTAGTTTGAGTTGGAATTTTCAGCAGAGAAAAGCAAGAGTTATTATTTCACTTCTGCATGCCATTTGAAAAATCTGTATAGTGGATTAGGTAAAACTTTATATATTTTTCTTTGTACCATTTTCGTCTACATGTAGGTAAAATAGAATTTGCAATGCACTCGATTCTTGTCCCAATTCTTGTTGAATTGAGATCATATGGTACGCTACAGCCATAAATAACATTATCTGAGCTCACCAGAACAGTCAGACAGACTGGAAGCATTCGGCCATTTTAAAGTTGCACAAGACCCCAAATCTTTCCTCCTTCATCAAAACTGAAATGCACCAGGAAATCCATTTCCACTTTATCACTGTTTGAGTAAGCTTTTCTCACAATGGCACCAATGAGACCCGGTTTGATCACTCTGTCTCATGCCCTAACAACTTAAGACGAGCCCATTTTGTACTAAGGCATGTTCCCTCAAGTGTTAAAAAAACAAAAAATATATTTCAGCTCAGGTTTTGACACAGCTCTAATATCTCTCCTAATGCTTTATATTTCACACCTTATTTTACTGCCGCAACAGCTCAATTTTTCCTTTTTTTTCGGTGGCAATGTTACCTTCATAAACTGTACATTAGTTTACCCAGATGTCAGCAGCTATCCATCCTGATAACATCTCTTTGCGTTTCCCTGAAACAAATACAGCTTTAGTCAAGTAAAGAAAACAACCATTTCAAATCCTCAGTGAGACACCGTTTTCCATACATGAAGGAACATGAAAAAGCTACGAAAGGATTTCAAGAACACTGTATTTTCCCGGCTCAGTTAATTGATTTCTTTATATTTCCCTTCTCTTTGATTCAGTTGCTTTCAGGCTTGTTTTTAAGTTGTCTCATTGAGTGAAATAAGTGAATTATCCTCATTCAATTGATCTGTGGTGAAATTTTCTCCACCTTTTTTTTTAATTTAAGTGCATTTCCAAATAAGTTGTCAAATTGATAATGCTGAGTTTTAATTGATTGATCTCATATTCATATAGGGTCTGATAATGCCACAATAAAATTTAAAAGCAGGTTTTCTAAAGAATTGAAAACATACACTTTGGATTGTCAATATAACTAAATTACAGAGTAAAATTTCATGGGGTTTTTTTTGTGACTATTTGAATGGATTAACTTCAGCTCCTCAAATGTTTCAAATTAGCTTTGAATGTAAAAGCTGTTCTGGAGTAGAACCAGTGAGCACTACTTTCGAGAGGAAGCATTTCCCGATAAGTCCTTTGCAGACTCAAAGCGGCTGTCATGTAGAAGAACATGTTGAAGTTTGGCGATAAAATATTAATTTTACATATCGTTAGCCTAATAGCATAGTTGCCTAAGTCATATTTGAACGTTTTCGGAAAACAAGAAAAAAAATTTTTTAGCAAGCACCTTGGTATTTTTTTTTGGATATTGCAACAGTAAGCCAAAAACTGACTTAGGCAAATATGTTATGAGGCTAACGACATGGTGTTACTGTGTTTGAAATGTGGTGGGACTTCTCCTATGATTCGCAGTAGTTCGCCAGTTTGCCATACTTCGCTCATGTACGGGGACAGTTTTGAATTTACAAGTACTTCAAAACTTTTGCATTTACAAAACTTTTTCCGGTCGGCGGCCATATTGGAGTTAGCTGGAGGTCACCTGCTCGGATGAAACATTTGAGCACGCTTCGGCTACATCAGGGGCTAATTGGGTTCTGTTAGATTTATTTGCATAGAAATATCCCCCAGCCCTTCAGCTACCAGGTTTAAACTTAAATCCTGCATATCTCTCGACTAATACTCAGGACAGACCTTCTGTGTCGCTGTCACTGGTCATCTCAAGCATACCTTTGATACATCTGTGGTAAAATTAATGACATCCACCAACTGCATACGCACACAGCTCAAACACATCTTTTAAGGAGTGCATGGAGCCTTTATGTGTCCCGAGAAGAGATGTTTTCCCTATTTTGGGTCCTATATCTGAGGGGTCCCACTCGTCCAGAATCAGATTCTGACTTACTCATCTCTCCCATCTGGCGTCCACCACAAATCACTGTTTTCATCCGTCTTGATGAACTGTCGTAAGAGTAAATCTGAGGGGGTGGCAAGTTGAATTCAAATGCGCATTACCCCGCAACAAAAAGTTGAAAAATATGCGGCAAGGAAAGTGAATTCTGTGACCAATCAATTCCTTCATCTAGATGGAAAAAGTCAATGCAATCTAAAAGTGGTTATGAATGTGTCATTTAATCAAGCCAATAGCAGCCTTGATTGATTTGCTCCCATTACAACGACTTATAATTATTACTATTAGACATTGGCCTTGCCCTGTTGACCATATATAAATGAACCCAGTTAAGGTAAATCAATCAATCAGTGTCAAGTGCCCGTGGCTTTGTCTTTGCACGTCAGAAAATAGATTAAACGTAACTCAGTATCATATTACATTCCTTTCTCCATCTCAAATATGAATGAAGCACACAGTGCGGGTCCAAATCATTTTCGCGGTGACCTTGTCAGCTAATGTCATTCGTCTCATTTTGATGACGAGCAGGAAGAGATGAAGGTTCAGGTAATATCGTCCCGTTAAAACGTTCACTGAGGTGAATTCCGTCTGAGACCTGGTGCTCGTTTGCTGCTTTCTGAACCTTGGGTGCACAGCTCCAAAATGTGCCCATTCTCACATTCTACAGTAAACGCATCAGTAAGAATATACAGGTGGCAGTGGATGTGGAGGTAGATCACAAGTAAACAATCAGGAAATATGATGTTTTTAAATGGGATTCTAACAAATGGACTGACTTGTAAAAAGATCAAAACAACATTTTTGACGGGCTTAAATTTATTTTTCATTTTATTTTATTTTTTGAAGCCTACCTACAGCTGCACCTGCTCTCAGTCGGAATCATGGAGAGCCCAATCTCCTGACAGGATTGGCCAATTATCCCTCAGGGGGGCCACCTCCCCCAATCAGAAGCTTCTGAACTCAGTAATGGGACAGCATGGGGCTCCCTTTAATCTGGGCCCCGATAAACTGTCTCGTTTCTCAGTGATGAAACACTCATACAGTGTCAATTATAGTGCGCCTTTTAAAGAAGCATGATTGGCACAAATGTACAGAAAGTAACCAGTTAATAAACATAGCAGAATAATGCTGAATCCTATGACAGCTTCTCCATAGCTACACTTCCATTTTGTATCTGTTTTTTATTGTTGGTAAGGGTAAGTTTGCAATCATTGTGCTTCTACTGTTTGTTAACGGCTATTTGGCAGACATCAGACCCTAATTTGATGACCAAAGTACTATCAGCCAATGTTGCCAACAGTAACACAACTCAAAACGCGAATCTCTGTCATGGTTCTGGATGTTTGTGCATGTGTTTCGGACTTTTCTTTGTGGCTCTCGTCCTGGGACAATATCGTATTCCATTTCAATCAGATTCTTTACCCAGCTGGCAGATTGAACTGGGGCGGCGCTTTCCCGGACTCTATATAAGCCGGATGTTCGCCACGCCTCTTTGCTAGAGTGCCTGTTTGTAGCTAAGCACTATAGCCAAAGATATCTGTAGTCAGATTTTGTATGACTTTCTATCTTCTAATTATTGGAGTTTCTTCTACCTTTTTCTATCTCGCTTTGCTTCCGTGGTTCGGACTATTATACGTCCTTTGGAAGCGCGAGTACTTTCATTTGGTCTGTACTATTCTCTGTGTTTGTACTGTGTCCATGCTACTCTCTTTCTCTCTGGTCGTTGCGCTTGGCCTCCGTATACTACCGGCCATTACAATCTCTCTCGATTTTGGTAATTTTATCAATGTCGCAAAAAAAAGGAAAGAAAAATTAGATTGAGGTACATAAAAGGGCTACTGTTCAAATATGATGCTGTCTTGTCAGTATGTTTTAGGAGGACATTAAAGGATATAATGTTTTTCCTGTACTTTTGCGCAGTCTTGCGCAGTTACATGACTGACTGTGAGCAGGATTACCCATTTTTAAGTGCAAGAATTTTGTTTTCAGAAAGGTAAGTGGATGGATAATAGCTGTAATTATATGAACTGTGATTATATTACATAATTTACCCTTCATACTACTTTGTGGAAAATCTGAGCGTGTGCGTGTGTGTGTGTGTAGAACCTTGCAGCTCTCAATATGAGTATAATAATACATTTGAATATTTATAAAAGTCCAGTTAACACAATAATATAGCTGCTAGTAGTTAATGCTCCTCGTAATAATCATATTATCCGTAAATGGCTTCCTATTGCTTCATTTTCTTTGATTATATCTGTTGAAATGTTCCATTTTAAGCCTAAAGTATCTGGTTAATACAATGAAAGCTTTGCTCAGCTGCATCATACGGAAACACTTTGCTTATGATACTTTTGAAAATTAAAAAAACCACTAATTTGTGCATAAAAAAGACTAATCAAGAACAGCACTTAAATAGGCAATGGGAAAAATGACACACAAAGCGAAGGCTTCAGCTTCAGTCTTGCTTGCTCTGCTGCTGAAACCGATGCAGATGCATCATTGCCTTTGCCCCCTGCATGACAATGCATTTCAGTGTGGAGCCTCACTCTCCATAAATGGACAACTGAGTGAATAAATGAATTAAAACTTCAGCTCTGATCCACTGAATAATCATCATTGCCCTACAGTGCCTGACAAAAGTCTTGTCACTTATCCAAGTTGTAGGAACAACAAATAATAACCTGACTTGTAGTTGATCAATTGGAGTAATAACAATAAATGGTTTCATCTTCCAAGCCTCCTCCTTCATCTTACCCCTGAAATGCTCAATAATGTTCATGTCAGGTGACTGCTGGCTAATCCTGGAGTACCTTCACCCATGATTTTTCCTCCTGATGTAACAACAAACCATGATTTTCCTCCACCAAACATGATTGTTTTCTGGGAGAATCTTGGGTCCATGAGGGTTCCAACAGGTCTTGTACGGCGACTGGGATGCAGTTCAATGGATGATTCATCAGAAAAATAAACTTTCAGCCACTTTTCCAGTATCAATCCTTTCTGCGAGCTGTGGGCCTTGGCAAATGCAATGCAGGTTATTTGTTTTCTGTTTAATGCAGGCTTCTGTGTACTAATTCAGCCATGAAAACCACTTTGAGAGAGAATTTGATGAACTCTTCTTGTAGATACCGGGATTTTTGGTGACATTTCCTAATGTAGCTTTGCTGTAGTTGAAGAAGGGCTAGCCTTGTACAGTTGAAGCAACAAACGGTCCTTTCAAACAGTTGTCATACCGGGGTCTGTCTGACCTGCACTTGCCAAGAACATCACCAGTTTCTTCAAATATTTTTCTTATCCCCTCCACTTGACATTTGGATACATTAAAGATGTCTGCCACCTCAGCAGCAGACTCAGTCTTCAGGCTCTCGATGATCAGCACTTTGGTCTGTGGTTGAATCTTTGGCATGTTGTCAGAGGTCTAGTCGCACCTCATATGAGGTTATTTCTATACACATCTGGGAATGTGTTAATTACAGTATTTGTCATAGGTTAAACTCTAATCTGCGATTTGTTGCATCATCTGAAGAGACGACAAGACTTTTGTCCCAGCAAAAACACATGTTATGGGCTTTGCCAGGCTGTGAACATCAGAACCCTTTTTGACGATTTCATTTTGCACCAAATTATTAATGTGAAAGCCCTTGACATTAAAATGGACCATTTATTATAACAATTGATTGGTTAGAAATAAAGTTATATGCTATTTCTAGTTACTATGTCTTTATGCGACAAGACTTTTGTCAGGCACTGTATATGAAACTAAAGAGAGAGAGAGAGAGAGAGAGAGAGAGAGAGAGAGAGAGAGAGAGAGATTGTATACCCCGTGGTGCAGGAGCTAATGAACTCCACTCCAAACCTCCACCGCTCTCCTATGTAAACTCTTATCCATTCTGCGGAGGTTTTTACTAACAAGCTCCCTAGTCACTTAGGGGGGAGGAATAACAAGTGTTTGGACTGGTGTGCATGGGGTGATTGTTTCACCATCATCCCCATGAAAGGGCCATTTTAGGGAGAAAACACCTTTCAGGAAAAAAAGATGATTTATGCGAGGCAGAAAAAACAAAATGTGATGGTGACTTTGGTTTGAGTCCCTCTGTAGACCAGTTTGTGTAACGTTTCCATTTACTGTGTTTGCCCATGAGCATTTCCTCTCGGCGCTCTGATTGACCCACAGTCAAAGGACACGAACGTCAGGCTAGCTGAAGACTCTAAACCTGTGAAACTCTGGATATAGTCATGATAGGTACCAGTGCGCAAGTGAAAAAGGTGTGTGACGTGAGATGGACTGGCCATGTAACCTGCCTCTCGCCCAGACCTGGGTTATTCCAGGTTAAGCTTTAGCCGCTAGCGACCAATAATCCGCGTTGGATAATGGATGAATGAAATTTGCTTTTGGGCCCCACTGTTGGCCTATGGGGCCACGTCTAATCTATATCAAGATAGAGTTCGGAATACTTTCAAGCTTTTATTATTGTGTATCACTCAAGTTTTTCTTCCAATTCTTTGCTAAAAGAAAATGGCCATTTGGTTTGTGTATTATTTACATAAAGATATCTTCAGGCCATCGCTTCATGACTTTCAAATCGAGCATCCAAACATTTAATACCTTTATTTATCATTTACTCAGCAGGGTTTACATCCTCCACATACACATAAATCTGTTTATTTATTTAGAATTTATGGTAGAATATTAAAGTTCTGAGGATCTAAAATCCTTTGGGAGACGACTGTGAACAATTAGAGCAGCCAGTGGCAGCAAGTATATTTGATTTCATTGACTCTCTGTGGTTGGAAAAAAAAAAATGTGCAAATAAAAGGCTTGAGCACCATCCACTCATGCTACAGGCATTGAAAAACATCCACATCATTGGCCTCAATGAAGTCCTACTGAAGCTAAACCCTTCTGTATCATTTGTCTCCAGCATGCCGCTCGCTGTCCTTGTAAAACACACTTAAATGCTGACGCAGCATCTGAGTTTTTAATAGCGAAGCTGAACATTCTGTGGTATTTAATTGGCCGACTGGCCCGGATTGATTCAGTTCTCTCTGCGGTGACTTTGGCAGATAAAGAAATTATTTATATTCCCCGGCTTTTATTTAACTTTCAGATGAAAGGCTTCCGTCTCAATGTGCCGACTTGATGGGGTTCTTTCAGGTGCAATTTAAGAAGCGTATTACTCAGAACTAGATTTGAACATGAAATTGTCCATTTATGAGATGGCTAAATACGCTTTATTACTTAAAGCATATGAGATTAAATTTTCATGTCAATTCCCATTTCATACACATTCATAAAATCGCTTTAAGTACCAGTACTGGTATTTGAACTGGGCGAACCACGTAAGCACATTTACGTTGGGAGCGAATCTGAGGCTGTATTTGTCTCAAAGGGCCAGGGGTTGAATGCGACACAGAGTGTTTTGATCATTCGAGTACAGGTGAGTGTTTTGATCACAGGAGTACAGGTGAGTGTTTTGCTCTGTTTTAGCACAGGGGGGTGGGCATTGTGGGTCAGAAAAGATGTTTTTGATAAAACTCTAGAGCTGGTGGGCTAAACAAAATTCAAGGAAATTGTTCTTGTCCCGGTTCCTTCAGTTTCAGCAGTTTTTTTCAGCAGGGTGAATAAAATTTTCCTTGAGCATTAAAAAAAATGATGTCAGTCACACACATGCTCAAGCAACTAACCTGGTAACCTACACTGTGGAATAGCCGGCACCATCATGGCCACTTTGTACTATAAGATTTAGCCTTTTAGTCTTGATTAGTTTCTTCACTGTGCACAGCAAGACAATGAAAACGTATGAAAAATCACGTCTGTGTGGCCCTCAGAGTCATTCTGAATAATGCATACCTTAGATCATGGGTCCCAACAGAATGACTGCCTCATGCAGGAATTCTTAATTCAGAAATGCTGGACTTGATGACAAACCTTATGAAGACAAACCCAGTGACGGCTTTAGAGGTTTTCTTACAGCAGGCTGGTAGTTGGTTCATGTTTGAGCTTCAAAGCTTCTCTCAAGATGGTTAAGCTTTTCGGTTTTTTTTTTTTTTTTTTTCCCAAGACAAAGACCTGTAGTTTCATCCTATAGAATCAAAGAACTGAAGTTTCATCCTGTAGAATCTCAAAGTATTTCAACACATTCTTTGAATGGCTAATTTGCACTCTCTCCAATAAGATTTTATGGTCTGTTTGGACCTAAAAGAGAGAGAAGGTCCTAATACAATTACGTGGACCCAGTGGGGTTGATTTCAGTCAAAGGATGTCTAAACTAAGAGGCAATGCAGTCAATGTGATAAATTCCAGCTGCTCTCAGTACTAAAGGGTAAAACACGACAAAATAAGTTACTGGCGACATTTTTAGGATTATAAAGCATATTATACAGTCAACATCCAAAGCAAAACCTGTAAAATATTTACCACAGATTCAGATTTGGAGGATTTAAAGAAAGCAATGAGCCACAAGCTAACAATAAGAAACAGGCAACCTCCAAACCGACTTCTGGAATGAAGATAATACCTGAATCAATCTTCATAGCCACCTGTAGAGCTACATTATAGAGCCATATATAGAATAATAGGCAGTCAGCTCATACAGTGCTGGACATTACAATTTTATTTTAATCATTGTTCATGGGGTTGTTTGGAATATTAGAAAAACCTGCAAATGCTGAACATGAACTCATTGTTCTCAGTTGACACCAGTCCTTAAAAATGCATCACACAGTACGTCTCTTACTATTCCTGTTGCACTTAATGAAGGCTCCCTTCTGTGTCAGTAAACAGATCGAATACATATTTGTTTGATCTCGAGATTGCTCAGTGCTTATTGAATTGTTATACGCCCACAACACTGCAGAGTGGATTCCGTAAAAACGTATGATGCCGTGGCCTTTTGATCTTGAAGATGCGAAATGCTCTCCATCAAGACAGTGGTTATTAGAATCACTTTATAGTACCAGGGGATATAGGGCACAAATGAAAGGCTGCTGCGACATGAAAAAGGCAGTCGCACACTCAGCACCCATCATTAAGCATCCATCGCGCTCCGAGGGGGGAGGAATTGCGTTAGTGCAAGCGACTTGAGCCGAGTTCAACATGGCTGTATTGTTATAAAAACTCTTGAAACACCCGTGTGA